>CM075063.1:116011654-117495821 GCA_037428765.1 Rubia yunnanensis
ACATAATATTCGCTTCTCTTGACTAAAAACATGTTCCAAGAACTCATCCACGAACATAATATATTCATCGGTCACCCTACTAATGTTGGCATGCACATACTTATACCTCTAGATGACGCAATACAAATCTACATATCAATAAATGTCCAACAATCAAACTTCAACACATTTAATACAATAGAATTTTACATGATGACTTCCTATCATGCAACATCATAAATGCATAATATACACCAATATTCCACATTCCAATTACAACATTTTTAACATGTCCAACACTATAGGAATCAAAAGCCATAGCCTTATAACTCAAAACAACCTTGAGAACAAATCAAAAACTAATATCTACAATTCTACCTCAATCACCATCAAATGATCAAACACAAAATGTAAATATCTCTACTAACCAAAACCATACATGAAATCCTTAATATCCATAAATGTAATTAGAAAAAAGGTACATTCAAGGGTCTTCATTGTGGAGAATTCAATGCCTAGATCAACCAAAAAACACCATTACTGAACCTCTTCTTATAAAATTCTCATTTTTAACCCGCTAAAAAAGGGGGTAGGTGAGCGTTTAATGTTATTTTCTACACCGGTATTTGGACTTTACCGGTGCACTTGTAGCCTTTTAAACCGGTAAAAATAGTTACCGGTGTAGATCTTTAGCCAAAACGCACATATTTTCCTGTCCTGCACCGGTATGATCACAGTACCGGTGCAAAAACTAATAGTTTTGGCGTCAAATTTCTACAATAAGATTTTTTTTGCACCGGTATTAAGAAAATATCGGTGCTTATTAAATTTCTGCACTGATTCTAATAGTAACCAGTGTACAAATGCAAAATTTTCCCACATTTTTAAATTCTTGCACCGATAATTTTTCATTACCGATTTAAAACATTTTCCTCTTGGCACCAAATTAATAAATTTAAAAAAAGGTAAATAAGTACACACCGGTAATCCTGTACCGATGCACATGTTAGCAATTGCACCGGTACAAATACCTATTCGAATAATATTGGTGCAGTATATTTAACGTTGGTACACCGGTAGAACCAACACCGGTGCGAAAATAGGTTAACTTTACACCGATTGATAGGATACCGGTGCGTCTTTACTAATTTGCACCGGTACTGATGTTAACGTGATAAATCCCGCAATTGGTTACATACGCACCGGTATACCCGTACTCATGAATTTATACTGGTACGTATGTACCTGTTTTTCAGCAATGTACCACACTTGTTGAATTACAATTTAAATGTTGAAAGTGAAAGAAACATCACATAGTAAAGGTAAGAAACTGTACAGAAGAGGCATCACTGCATTTTAGTATGCAGTTCCTCCGCAATCAGCGTACAGCTTCTTAAGAACCATAATGTTAAAAACAAATAGGTGCACATAATCGCTATAATATGATGGTGGTTGTATGAGTAGACAAAAAGATGAACTCAGAATGGAGCGGCGGGCTAACAAACAATGCATCGAGTAAACCATTGAATAGAAGTAGCTGCTATATGCCCTCTGTAAAGTCCAGGAGCGTTGGACTCAGTTGTGGCATATTGTGTGAACTAGTGAAGTGGTGTTCTAACACCATCACAATCCAGTTTTCTGGAAAGCAAGTATTTAGCCACGTTTTATGGAGCAAATTATGGAGGAAAATCATGCTATCAGAATAGAATATTGTGGAGATCAATGTGTGATTTCGTGGCAACCTATATCTGGTAAACAAATATTCCTTGTAATAGTTAGGAATTAATTAAGTAGTTTATTTATAGTACAAGTCCTATTAATAAAGGATTGTCCATTTGAAAATCAGATTAGGATTAGATCTTTCCTTAGTCTAGAAGTCTATTCTTGGTAGAGTTAGACAAGGAAAGAGTTATGCACAAGGAAGGAGTGCGCAGGTGATAAAAGCGAAGAGATACAACGCAAACCGTGACGGCTCTACCAAGTTTTCATCTCTACGTGAGATACATTGTTGGGGTAGTTCGTCTCGGGTTTTGGAGGTTTGTCAAATCAACCGACCAAGTTCGTAAAGATCAGAAACAAGGAAGCCGTAATTCCTCGGGAGGAGGAGATCCAGAGAGACGTGTTGATCGTGGGGGTTCAATGGCGTAGGATCGGCGGTGAGGGGATCTCACAACAGCCACTCAATAGGTTAGCAATGGATTAGTATTTAAGTTAAGCTTCTTGTAGTAAAGACTGCTTTCTAATGGATGGTTTCTGATCTGGGTTAGGCCCCGTAGACGTAGGTGTATTTGCACCGAACTGCGTAACCAAGTTGTGTGTGCACTGCGTATTTCATTTTGCGTTTTAACACCAAACTGATCTTGGTGTTTCAACACCAAACTGTAAAACAACTTGGCATAAACGTTTAGAATTTAGGTGAAACTGAAATTCAATTGGTATCAGAGCACGACACTTGCTGACCCCTAAACAGGGAGAGTGAGATCAGGTTTCACCATGGCACCAAAGGAGGGGGCTTCGGTCACGCGACCACCGTTGCTGGAACAAGGAAATTATGCCTATTGGAAGGCACGCATGAAGGTGTTTAATTGGAGCATTAGATGATCAAGCTTGGAACAATGTCATAAATCAGTACACTCCACCTATAGTAGCCGAATCTGAGGGATCAAGCTCATTGACGGCTAAACCATTTTCTGAATATTCTACCGAGGAGCACAAAGCACACGTGTCCAACTCAAAGGCATTACATGCCATTTTTACGCAGTGGATGAAGATCAGTTTAAGATGATTTCAAATTGTGAGACTGCTAAAGATGCGTGAGATGTGTTACAAACTTATCATAAGGGGACAAGCTCCGTCAGAGAATCAAAGTTGCAGTATTACACGGCAAAATTTGAAGATCTAAAGATGCGCAAAGATGAGACTATTTCTGAGTTCAATGGACGAGTCTGAGATATTGCCAACAAAGCTTTTCAGTTTGGCAAAAAGTACAAAGATCACAAGCTTGTAAGAAAGGTTTTGAGAGCACTACCTCCACGTTTCAACATGAAGGTCACAGCGATTAATGAAAATGGAAGGATAGGGACAATGACGCTTGATGAACTTATGGGATCACTGGAATCTTATGAGATGGAAATGCTGCAAACAAAAGCAGGTAAGAAAGAGATGGCTTTTTCAAGCATAACCTCTGGAAAGACAGAAGATCATACAGATAATGAAGAGTCCGATGAAATTGCAAACATAACCAGGAACTTCTCCAGATTTATGAAGAAGATGGGCAGGAAGCCACAAGAGAAGTCAAGTGGAAGCAAAAATACAAACGCAAACTCCACTCCAAGATTTGGCCAAGCAATTGGTGTTGAAACACCAAAGTTCAAATCAACAAATCCAAACCTGAACAGGAAAATCCAGTGTAGAGAATGTGAAGGTTTCAGGCACATACAAGCTGAGTGTGCCAATACACTTAAAAGACAAGGAAAACCATATACTGCAACCTGGAGTGATGATGACGGAGGAGATGATGGTAAGGATGGAGAGGAGTGTACCAATCACGTTGCTTTCGGTGTGACAGTGGTGGAGTTAGAAGAATCGTTCGAGGAAGGAGTCAGTGTAATGAATGAATGTGAGAGTGGTAGCTCAGATGAAGAGACTAGGAGCATTAGTGATGATGACATTCGCAAGGAAAGCATGCAAATGTACAAGATGTTGTTAAAAGTGGCGGATGAAAACAAAGAGCTCAAGTCCGAGAACAAGAGATTGAGTGAAAATGCTAAACTGAAGGAACTTGAAAAAGAAAAGGCAATCAACGAACTTGAAAGAATCAAGAAGGAATTTGCTGGAATGGTGCAACGAGCAGAGGCAGCAGAACAACCTATTAGACGTCTCAATACAGGAAAAGCTAAGCTCGAAGATTGTCTAAGAATGGGACAGACGACCAAATACGGAATTGGCTATGAAGAATCTTCACCGGTGAATTCATGGAGCAACAAGATAGATCAAGGTGCACCAGCTCCAGGAATAATCAAGAGAAATTGCCCCACCAAAATGATCAGACGATGCGGATACTGTGGAGCTCAAGGGCATGTGAGAAATAGGTGCTTTAAGCTGCTTAGGACACTGTTCTTTAACTCAGCAGATCGATGTTTCAACACCGTGCCAGGATATGATACAGGCGTTGTTTCAACACTGGAGGCTACAGAACCAGAATTCTGAACACACGTGTCAATCCAAGGCCGCATAACATCACTCGACCTCAAAGCAAGGTATAGATTCAAAAATCTCAAGATGTTTGTTTTTCAAGTTTCGTATGTTTTGGTGCACATACAGGAAATTCCTGGTATTTCGATAGTGCTTGTTCAAGGCATATGACTGGAGTCCCTGAATTTCTGCGAAAATTCAAACCTGGATTTGGTGGATATGTTAGATTTGGTGATGGGAAATGCAGTAGAATAATCGGCAAGGGTGAGTTAGCCATCAAAGGGCTTCCGGTGTTCCAAGATGTGTTACTGGTGGAAGGTCTGAAAGCAAACTTGTTAAGCATTAGCCATATATGTGACAATGAAATGACGGTGTTTTTCGACAAGGAGAAATGTGTAGTAAACCATGGAACTGGAGTATTCACTGGATCTAGATCAATGGATAACTGTTATTTGCTCGATCAAGATGTCACCTGCTTTAGCTCGAAAAAAGAAGTCAGTGCTCTGTGGCACAGAAAATTGGGACACATAAATTATAAATCCTTAGCACGCATTTCCAGACTGAATGCAGTTAGAGGTATTCCTGAAATTAGTGACAACAAGGAGGCTGTTTGCAGGTCTTGTAAAGAAGGAAAGCAAATCCGGATACCACACCATGCGGTACACGATGTTTCAACGTCAAGACTTTTGGAACTTCTGCATATGGACTTAATGGGGCCGGTCAACACCCCTAGTGTGGCAGGTAAGAAGTATATTTTCGTATGTGTAGACGACTTCTCGAGGTATACGTGGGTATCATTTCTCAAAGAGAAGTCAGAGGCCGCTGAAGTTTTCAAGACCTTGGCGCACAGGCTACATGTAGAAAAGGAAACCACCCAAGAAAGAATTGCACGGATCAGGAGTGATCATGGAAAAGAATTCGAAAATTCTAAGTTTCATGATATTTGCGAGACACTTGGAATACACCACGAGTTCTCTGCCCCCATAACGCCTCAACAAAATGGTATAGTAGAGAGAAATAACAGGACGCTGCAGGAAATGGCACGAGCAATGCTAGCCGAGAGAAACATTCACGCTAGATATTAGGCTGAGGCGGTACACACAGCATGCTACACTATCAACAGAGTATACTTGCATCCGTTTACTGAGAAGACACCATATGAAATCAAGGAAAGGGAAGAAACCAGATGTGTCGTATTTTCATGTCTTTGGGAGTAAGTGCTATATTCTGAAGGACCGAGAGCCTTTGGCTAAATTCGAGTCTAGAAGTGATATCGGTATATTCTTGGGTTATTCTCCTACTAGTCGAGCGTTCCGAGTTCTAAACCAACGCTCTGGAGCAGTCATGGAGTCTATTAATGTGATTGTTGATGATTCAGAGGAATATACTATGGGTGAAAGTGATATCCTCGACACAGTGAATCCTACTGGTGTTGAAACACCAGCACAGTCAACCGGTGTTGGAACATCAGAAACAGTAACACGTGAATCTGAACAAAGTCCAGCCAAATACATGCAATTACGAGATAAGCCACAGGTAAATTACACAGAATTGGCAGGATTATCATGTTTTATCTCCCTCACTGAGCCCAAAAACTACAAAGAAGCCCTTCTTGATGAGTATTGGATTTTGGCGATGCAAGAAGAGTTGCAGCAATTTGAAAAACAATGTTTGGTATCTCACCCCGCGGCCTGCTGATGTTAATGTGATCGGAACTAAGTGGATTTTTAAGAACAAATCTGATGCAGATGGTAACATCACAAGAAATAAAGCGCGACTCGTTGCTCAAGGGTACACCCAAGTAGAAGGGGTTGATTTCGATGAAACTTTTGCACTCGTGGCCAGATTGGAGTCGATTAGGCTGATGTTGGCAGTATCATGCATTCTGGACTTTACTCTTCATCAGATGGATGTCAAGAGTGCATTTCTGAATAGAGTAGTAAAGGAGGAACTTTACGTGGAGCAGCCTAAGGGGTTTGAAGACCCACATTTTCCTGACCATGTCTATCGGTTGAATAAAGCATTGTATGGACTCAAGCAGGAACCTCGTGCATGGTATGAGCGACTGACAACCTTTCTGATTCAGAAGGGATATTGTCGAGGGGGAGTGGATCGTACACTGTTTGTGCTGCATAAGGGGACAAATCTTCTAATCGCACAGATTTACGTTGATGATATTGTCTTTGGCTCCACCTCTTCAGCATTGGTAAAGGAGTTTGTTGACTTAATGACTAAGGAGTTTGAAATGAGTATGGTAGGAAAATTGTCATATTTTCTAGGGTTGCAGGTTACTCAGGAGAAGAATGATCTTTTCATTAGCCAATAGAAATATGCTGAGAACTTGATCAAGAGATTTGGACTTGCAAGTGCAAAGGCAGTGCGCACTCCAATGGCTACCACTGATAAACTCACAAAAGATGACCTGGGTCAAAGTGTTGACCAAACATTATACAGGAGTATGATTGGCAGCCTGTCATATTTAACTGCAAGTAGACCAGACATCTGTTTGAGTGTTGGTATTTGTGCCCGCTACCAAGCTAATCCAAAGGAATCACATATGTCAGCTGTGAAGAGAATTATTCGATATATAAGTGGAACAGTGGAGTATGGAGTGTGGTTTTCTAGGAAAAAGGATTCACAATTGGTAGGTTTCAGTGACTCTGACTGGGCCGGGAATGCTGATGATCGTAAGAGTACCACTGGTGGATGCTTCTTTGCTGGTTCAAATCTGGTCAGCTGGCATAGTAAAAAGCAGAACTCTATATCATTGTCTAAGGCTGAGGCAGAATATTTAGCTGCAGGGAGTTGTTGTGCGCAGTTACTATGGATGAAGCAGATGATGAGATACTATGGATTCAATGATGTGAGTTTGACAGTTTTATGTGATAATAAAAGTGCCATTGATATCTCCAAGAATCCCGTGCAACACTCTAGGACAAAGCACATCGATATCCGACATCATTTTATTAGGGATTTGGTCGAAAAAGGAGAAGTCACAGTTCATCATGTTCCAACATCAGAACAACTTGCTGATATCTTTACGAAGCCTCTGGATGGTTAGACTTTTGAAGGCCTCAGATAGCACTTGGGAGTGTGTCGAATGTAAGATACCCAGATCTGTCTATTCTGTTGTATTATTTACTGTTTTCCTTTAAATACAGTCGAATAAAAAAAAGAAAAATAGAAAATACCAAAAATTTGGTGAGGTGGTATTTAAACACCACAAGATAAAGTGATGGTGTTTATACACTATGGGATAAAGTTATTGGGCAGTTGACTTAATGCTGAAGTAGATCAGAAGGGCTGAACATGGGCCAGAAATTTGTGATGATGGGCTTGGCTGTGTGCGTGATCGGTCAGAGCCCAGTAGGAAAAAGGTGTGAGGTTTTGGTTTGCTAAAAAGACCGTGAAAGCGACAAGTGTTTGATTCCCACAGAAATTCAATTTCTTCCCAACTGTTCATCTTCCTAGAACAGAGCTCGCGCAACAGTGTTTCCGGCGACCTGAAATCTTCAAAACCTCACAAATTTACATAGCCCACACAAAACCCATCGACAATGGTGAACTTCAACTTCAAGAAATTGTTTGGAGATTTCTCAAAAGTGCGCATTCCAGAAAATTCGCGATTTGAAGAACTTGACTCAGATGTGGAATTGAATGAGTGCTGTGGAGTTCGAGAACAGAGGTTGACAAAGTGGGATGGAGTTAATCATCAACGACCGGCGGTCAGGTTTGATCACTCCTTTGTTTTTGATGGAGTTTATTTTTGCTCAGTTCTTGAGTTTCTTGAATGGATGGTCCAGAACAAATATTATATTGATCTTAGGAAGTTTAAGAACCTGCATGGAAAAGTTAATGGGTTTGATTTAAAGAAACTATTAACTGGTAGTATTGGGCTGATTGATGAGATTAGTGATTTTTATGCCACCTTAGTTGGGGTTTATTTCGGTGAACGATACAGAGTGGGGGAAGAAGAAGATACGTATTTTACAATCTATACGAGGATAGCCTCATTGCACAGGCCAGTTATTAGGAGAATGCGGGATGATGCTTTGTTGCATCCCTGGGTCAAAGTGGTTAAGTCCACTGATTTTGCCAAAGCAAAAGGCATGGAATTGGAACGCTTTGATGGTCCTCTGTTCGTGCTCCAAGAATATAGACAATTGCCCATTCCGGTGGTGGAAATCAATGACAGTGATGAGGAGACTGTGTATGCAGGGGGAGCTGTTGAAGTTGAAACAGTGTCTATGTTGAAGGAACCTGAGAGTGCATCTGTGATATTGGAGAATGTGTCTAAGACAGGAGAAATCGAGAATGATGTTATGGACCAGCAAGCAGGTGCTGACAATGAGAACTATGAAGTGAATAGTACTGGTATTGCTACACCAAGAACTGTGATGTGTGAGACTGTGGCAGAGTTAATGGAGCCAGTCTCTGAAAATGGAGAAGATGAGGATAGAGCTGTGGAAAACCCAGAGTGTGATGATGTGACTGTTTCTGGTATTCAAACACCAGATGTGACCTCTAATGTTGATGACCAGGTACATGTGAATCAAGCACAGGATGTGGACTTTGCTGATAGGGAATCAAATCCTGAGGGGCATGACCTTGAAAACTTGGAAGAGTTGACTGAGATAGCCAGTGGTGAAGGCACCTTAGAGGGTACTGGTGTTGGTGTTGAAATACCACTCGAGACCAGAAAGACACGTGGGTCAAAGAGAAAGTGCAGGGAGGTGGGTGTTGAAACACCACCAGAGTCTGTGAGAACTCCTGTTACTCAGAGTTCAAAGAAGGCCAGGGGCAGTGTGGCCTCATCTTCCAAGGGTGTGCGAAACTCTAAGCGATGCAGGGATAAGACTATGGAAGTAGGTGAGCACAGCGATGAACCAATTGGGAAGAAGCTGAAGAGGTTACGTGCTGACAGACAGCAAAGACAAGCTGAGACAATTGAGTCCAGTGCACAACTTGCACCTGAAGCTAGTGAAGCCATTAGCCCTGAATTCTTTGATGATGCAAGTCAAGAAAAGTGGGAGTTTATGTGTGGCAGGAAGATATTGGGCGAAAAGGCCAGCAGATGCTGTGAAATATAAGGACTGTGGATTCACAGACTATTTGCACCATCTCAAGGTGTTTAAGGCGGCTACCTGTTTCTGTGACTATAACAAGCAACTTGTGCTGGAGTTCTATTTGAATCTGAAAGCTGAGTGTGAAGATGAAGAATCACCCTGGTTTCATAGGGTTTATGTGCGCGAAGAGATTGTTGATTTTTCACCAGAGGCGGTGAACAAGTGTCTGAAGCGTAGCACGTCAAGGTATGGCCAACCGGTGTTCCAACACCAGATGCCAGAGAATTATGATGAGGTGGCTGTAGAGCTTACTGGTGGAGTGGAGAGCTCATGGCCTGTGACTGGTCAACAGCAGATAACTGCATCTAACCTCACGTCCAGGTAATACTGTTTGTATGTGGTCGCCGTGCATAATTGGATTCCCTCGGTAAATACCACGAGTGTCACCAAAGAGATGGCTACACTACTATACAGTTTGGGAGCGAGTCAAAAGGTAAACATGGGTAGATTAATTTTTAATGATATCATTGACTGTGCTCGCAAGACCAGGAAGGAAGCTCTGGTACATCCGTGTGTGATCACCACAGTGCTGCAAAAAGGGGGAGTAGTTATAAGGGACTCTGATGAGTGGATTCCTATTCAAGTCTTAAAACCGATACTCAGGACGCTGAGTGGTCGAATTATCAAGGACTTGCCTTGGACTCCTCTGGAAGAGATTTGCTTGGATGCTGGTACGGTGCGGTTGAGTGCTATTGAGGCCCGAGTTGGAGCGTGTCAGGAACTGATTGAACGACATCAGGATATTGTGGCGAAGCTTCAGGGGGAGTTGGCTGCCTTGGATGCTGAGCGTGGAGTCTTATTGGCTGCAGCAACTCAGGATGTTTCAGAGGCGCATGATGGTGACGATGATGTTTCGAATGATGCTAATGACGATGATGGTGATGATGATGCAACTGCAGTGGAGTAAACAGCATTTTTGGCACATTAATGAATCCAGGGGGAGAAAACTGGATGGATTTATTTTTGATGTGTTTGCTTGCTGAATTTTATTATTGGATTATTGGATTTAGTATTTGGTGTTCCAACACGGAACCTGCATGACCTGTCATGTCTGAATTCTTGGTAGTTTTAATGATGTTGAATTCAGGGGGAGTTGGTAGGTCAAAATCCAGTGCTGATGAATTCACAAATATGTCAAGGGGGAGATTGTAAAGTCCAGGAGCGTTAGACTCAGTTGTGGCATATTGTGTGAACTAGTGAAGTGGTGTTCTAACACCATCACAATCCAGTTTTCTGGAAAGCAAGTATTTAGCCACGTTTTATGGAGCAAATTATGGAGGAAAATCATGCGATCAGAACAGAATATTGTGGAGATCAATGTATGATTTCGTGGCAACCTATATCTGGTAAACAAATATTCCTTGTAATAGTTAGGAATTAATTAAGTAGTTTATTTATGGTACAAGTCCTATTAATAAAGGATTGTCCATTTAAAAACCAGATTAGGATTAGATCTTTCCTTAGTCTAGAAGTCTATTCTTGGTAGAGTTAGACAAGGAAAGAGTTATACACAAGGAAGGAGTGCGCAGGTGATAAAAGCGAAGAGATACAACGCAAACCGTGACGGCTCTACCAAGTTTTCATCTCTACGTGAGATACGTTGTTGGAGTAGTTCGTCTCGGGTTTTGGAGGTTTGTCAAATCAACCGACCAAGTTCGTAAAGATCAGAAACAAGGAAGCCGTAATTCCTTGGGAGGAGGAGATCCAGAGAGACGTGTTGATCGTGGGGGTTCAACGGCGTTGGATCGGCGGTGAAGGGATCTCACAACAGCTACTCAATAGGTTAGCAATGGATTAGTATTTAAGTTAAGCTTCTTGTATTAAAGACTGCTTTCTAGTGGATGGTTTCTGATCTGGGCTAGGCCCCGCAGACGTAGGTGTATTTGCACCGAACTGTGTAACCAAGTTGTGTGTGCACTGCGTATTTCATTTTACGTTTTAACACCAAACTGATCTTGGTGTTTCAACACCAAACTGTTAAACAACTTGGCATAAACGTTTAGAATTTAGGTGAAACTGAAATTCACCCTCCTTTACTTTGTTCCCCTTCCCGATAGTAACCAACCTACTGCAGCTGGAACTAGTGGATTAAGAAAATAACCATCAGCCAATATTTCCACCTGAGCCTGCTCTTGTAACTCATAATTCGTAGTTGGATGCCCAGGTGTGCAGCATGCCACAGTTGTTCCTTTGTTGCCACTTGCATCGGGTGTTGCTTTATCCCATCCCAAAATGCTTTATTTCTCGCCATCCTAATGCGCCACAAAGTGAACACAGATTGTGCAAGGCTAACCTGGTCCGAAAAGAGGATTTGGTTCCTTGATCAAAATCAAAACCCAGCACCTCCAAATCTGTCTAGAATGCAAGCATTTTTCCCGAGAAGATGATAAAATATATAAGAGTTAACTATGGTGCATTGATATCACATCAATGACACATCTCATCAATAATAGTGATTACAATATATAGGGTTACAACATACCAAAGTCTAATAATAATATGATTCTAAGTCTACAAGGAAGCTACCTTCTATAACTAACCCCACAAGGAAACTAATTCTATAAGGCAACTACTATCTATAACCTTTTCTACAAGGAACATATTTCTATTTCCTTAACACCCTCCCTCGACAAGAATGCCCAACTTGCAAAGAAGATTATGAAATTTCTAATCATTAAAAAAAACTCAGTAGGTGTAGAAGTAGCAGCAACAATGGTAACACTAGTAGCTGGCAGAGCAGTATTCAAATTCATTATCAATAGTATTTGTAGGAGACCATTCAAGGTAATTCTCTTGGTGGGTGTAATAACCAAACCAAGTCCGTCAGAAGAGCCAATGAAGTAGGAGTCAGTAGGCAAAATACCAACAGGTACATGTATCGTAGGGCCAGATTGCAACTGCAACTGTTTCAGTAAAGTCGCAATTACCTCATAGCCATTCATGTTCTGAAGCGCAGTAGCCTCAAAACCAGCATCAGTACGAGCCTGTTCTTCGGGATTACTTCCTGAGGCAGACATAGTGCAAAATCAGGTACGGATCAACAGCAGGTGCAGCAACCTACGACAGATCGGATCAGCGACAGTGTGTGACAGGAATGCGGTGGCACGTGAGCTTTGGGTCGACGTGTGTGGCTTAACACACGGACCGATCCGATCAGGAGAGGTGTCGCACGGATTACCACGACCAGACGGTGGCCGTGGCAATTGGCGGAACGGAGCTGACGACGTGGATCAACGCGTAGCTTGACGGTGACAGCAGTGGCTCGGATTGGCAGTGGAATATTTTCTTAGGGTTTCAGGATTTTAGGCTCTGATACCATGATAAAATATATAAGACTTAATTATGGTGCATTGATATCACATCAATGACACATCTCATCAATGAAAGTGATTACAATACATAGGGTTACAACATACCAAAGTCCAACAGGAATATGATTCTAAGTCTATAAGGAAACTACCTTCTATAACTAATTCCACAAGGAAACTAATTCTATAAGGTAACTATCATATATAACCTTTCCTACAAGGAAATGATTTCTATTTCCTTAACATAAGATTAGTTAAAAAGATACATAAATGTGAGTATGACATAGAGATGGAGGAGAAGGATGATTATGTGTTGGAAGTTTCTGGGCGGACATCAGAAGTTGCTAAAAAACACAAGCTAAGGGCATTTTTATCTTTTATTTTTTTTGTATTTGGCCCAAAGGGTATTGTGATCATTTCCAGTTAGTCAATGGCCATAAATGACCAATCAATGATGGAATATAGTCTTTAGGGTTATATTTGCACTTCATTTAGCATTTAGGGTTATGTTCGCACTAAAAATTATCTTAGAGTTATATGTGTACTTACTGAAGATGGTTATATTGTACATATCCATTTTTTATAAAATTGCACTTCCTCTATTTGAATCTCATATAATATCATGACCTCACCTTGCCCATCCGTATTAGAGGCTGAACTTTTACCCACTTTTGCAAGTCTTCAATGGGCAACAACTAGGGATGATCATGGGCCTGGGATCCGACCCAAACCCATAAGATCTAGACCCATTGGGTCGAAAAGATTTAGATCCATCAGGTCCGGGTTCGGGTTTGGGTCTAGATTTTAAAATACAGGTCCGGGCCCGGGTCTAAAATATTAAGACCCAGGCCTGACCTGGATCCTACCCGTAGACCCATATAACCCTAATTATATATATACATAATTTTACTATAATTTTTAAATTATTTTTATATTCTTTAGGTATTTTTATTTTTCATTCAACAAATAATATGTATTGCATATTTTTTTCTTGAAAACCTAATTCATATGCATATTGAACTTGCATTATTTGTATTTAAGGTAATATACATAGTTTTTAGTGAACAAAAAAATAGAACATTAGAGCCATTTTGGACCCAAGACTCGTTTAGACCCATCGGGTTCGGGTTTGGGTCTAAGATTTTCAGACCTTTTGGGCCCGAGTCAGGTCTGGGTCTAACTAAAACTTTTTAGGGTCGGGTATGGGTCTTATTGGACCCGACCCATGATCATTTTCTAGCAACAACAACATGATCTAACCGCCGAAAAATTAAGCTTAATGGGTAGCATCAACATGGTTTCCAAAAAATTGTGAGGATCACGAATTATACGAAAATTGAAATGGGTAAACCTGCGGGTTTGACAATTTTATCGACCTACAGTCCACCCGTAACCCCAACCCATTCGATCCACATTTTTCAATAACCTGTTTGACCTATTACCCATTTGACCCAAAACTCGTTCGGGTTTAAAATTAAACAACCTGCTTGACCCGTAAGTTATGGGTCGATAGTGCCACCCTAGTTGTTGGGTTTCGGCCCAACAGAATATAATGGTGTGATCTTTGGCCTAAGTGAAGAACAGTAGTATGGCCTTCGGTCTAAGTGATTTTTGGCTCTAATCCTTATCAATAGCCTCTGAGAGAGTCGAAGGATGAGGTTCGGTGGGGATCCTCAGCTCTCTTAAGCATCAAAGTCTGAAGGTCAAGCAGGAGACACTTAATTTTCTATGTGATGGTTCATTTGAGCTAGTCATTAACTTGTTTAACTGTCCTAATTAAGGCGTGATGCATCAACATCGCGGGAAAGTGGAAAGTTCTAGCATTATGGCAGTCTTTTTATATGATTTTCAAAGCTGTAATTTGTTTCTCCATTTTTCAAGGCACCTTTTGGTTTTTCTTGGGCGCTATAAAAGCATCCAACTAGGAGTTCATTCCCTCCAAGTAGGTGTGCATATTTGATTATTATTAAGCCTAGGACCCTTATGATCTAACCATTCGCATGATCCCTAACCTCGTTACAACCTGAATAAAGACCTTCTGATTTGCATAAATTCTTGAGGATTGTCAGGTGGATATTACATATGAGTGACTGTCTTTTATCTTTGTGTGTGATTGAGTGAAATTGTGAGAAATATTCATAGTTCATCCGATTTTGACTAAGTTGATGGTTGAGTTTATTTGATTTGAGATAATTGTATTGAGTTATTAAAGGGGACAATGAATATGAGTTTGTTGATGTGATATATACTTTTGGCGGGGAAAGGCCTATCGATATGGATCAATGCATTGAGATTTTAGGTGCTGAATATTTTGTTTGTGAAGTGATGTTTACAGTCAGTTAGGTTTAAAATTTCCTGAGTCATTGTATTTTGTTTTACTTTTATTTTTATTTGGAGTTATTAGTTAGTGTCTTTTGAAGGGAGATTTGGAGTTTTAAATAAACAATATGGTTGAATTATCATTTCATACTTTAGGGCAAGCATGACTCAAGTGTAAGAATATTTGATGTGTGCTGTTAGTGCTGTTTATTGGGGGTATTAAATTGAGTTTTTATGAGAGTAATGTGCACTTGAGGTGTGTTTTATGTGCAGTTTGATGATTGAAAATTTTTTGGACATGAAAATAAGAAAAATGAAAAATTGAAGGATTTTAAAGATTAAATGAGAATTTAATACTACACTCTTTTAGTGTAGTGTAAAAAAATTGAAAAAAATGGAGTTTGATAACATATAAAAGCATCCGCAAGCAGGGGCGGAGAGCCGCAGGGTTCTGTTTTTGTTACCTAGAGCCGCAGGTTTAGAATTCATCGGAGGTGCATAATTATTTGGTTTGTGATATTCATTCATGCGCAGGTTTTGATTAATTCATAGTCACAGTTTGGATTTGTTTATTTATTTAGTTAGTTGCTTTTCCTTAGTCATGTTTTATTATTTTATAATTTATTTATTTAGTTTAATCATTATGAGTAGCTAATTTAGATATCGATATGGAATAACAATTATTAGTTTATGATTCGTGAGGCCTAATTGTTTTATAATTAATTTTTATGTGTTCTTGATTGTTCTTGGTTTAATTTTATTCTTAATGTGCTTAAGTCTGGCCAACTTGAATATTATTGGGATATTGCTATCTACTTCCAGCAATACGTAAACGTTGGAAATGGTTAGTAAGTAGCGAGTTCTTGTGGAAGCTATACAGATAACTAGTTAAGACTGTAACAGCAAGATGTGGAACAATTATGTGTGCGTTACTACTAGCAAATACTTGGGTAATTGCTATATCGGGTTCTTTTCATTCTTAATGATGTATTTGGTTCAGCGAATACTTTCTGGGGGCATCTTGGTACGAGAAACAATTGGTTGATTACAATTGGTTAATTACAATTGGTTAATTATAATTGGTCAATTGTCGACAAGGTAAGAAAGAATTTGGAAGGTTAAGCGTACCTACTTTCCTATAACTGATAGATGCGTATGAATTGATTAATCTTTGCATGATCGATGTTTAACTAATGTGAGTTATTCCGAGCCGATTACATTCATCATATATTTTCTAGATTCTTATATTTGTTAATTTACATTTTTCATATTTAATATAAGTTAGTTGCATCATTAGTTGTTAGAAAATTCTTGAAAATTAAGGCGTGGTGGCAACACCGAATTTCTCTATATTAGTAGGTATTTTATTATAGTTTTTGCTATGTTCCTCATGGGATCGACTTTGCTTACTACTGTTCTAATCTCATTTAAGAGTTTGCAGATTATTTTGGTGAGTGAAACGACGTTCACCAAAAGTGCATACTGTTAAAAGAGCGAGCTTGTTGCCGGGATTAGGGATTTTATCCCCTCGAGTCTTTGGCATCTTTGCCAGAATGCTCGTCTTTTAATGCTTCGCCTACCGTCCCTTGGTCAGGGTTAACCGTGCCCAATTTTCTATGCTTCCGTTTTGTATTTCTATTTCTATTTACTATTGTTTTTTGGCCAATTTTCTTTTTTTAGTGAATTTGATCAGTCAGAGCATGAAAGATGGGGACGAAACTTCTAGGCCTCTCATCATATTGGTTTGTCGGCTGTGGCATGGTTGGAAAACTGGTTGGTCTGCTCCTACAAACTTTTCTTGGCAATATCCGTGGCTTGTCCAAGGTTTTGTTGTCAATCGCTGGTAGGGAGGAGAGGGCCTTGAAGATTCCTACATGCTATTCGTCCAAACTTCCTGCCAATGTTACGAGAGATCTTATTTTCAGCCAGGTGGTGCAACTTTGGTAAGGTGGTGTAGTGGGAGAATGGATCAGACTCCATCTCAACTTCCTCAAGGACGTTTCTCTATCGAAGAGATCTTCTGAAAAGGTGGAGAAGCTCCACCAAAAGTATCTCATGCATATGAAGAAACTACTCAAGTATCAAAGTGTAGATCCTTCTTCCAAAGTAGTTCCATTAGCTAGTTAGTCAATGCTTTGTAATGTGATAGGATAGTTTCAGTTGTAATCCTTAGTTTTTGTAAACTCGAGAATCTCTAATGAATAAATCCTCTATTCTTTAGCTTCTTCTGCTATTTTGTTCATCTCCATTTATCCTTTTTGTTTTTAGAAAATAGTCTTTGTCTAGCCATTGCTAGTTGACCCTTAGGATCGATTATCGATCCTTTGCAGTGTAAGTATCATTCATTAGGTTCTCATAAAGTGAGTTCCGGTCCTTGTGACTTTGTGGAGTGAACACCGATCTTTAGGATTTTATGGAGTGAGTACCGATCCTAAGAATTTTAAGAAGTGAGAGTCGATCCTCAATTTTATGCCCTTGGATACTTTAACCTGATTAGGCTTTGGTTAAGCCAAGTGGTCATCACTATACTCACCACTTCAGGCTTTCATCGTATCCTTTTTTTGGGCATCTTCTAATGAGATACTCATAGAGTTCTTTTATTGAAAGAGATTATCTTCTGATGAGATATCTCGTCAGTGAAGAGTGATTATCCTCTGGTGGAATTTCAACTTGTTTCGGAGATCGTCTTCTGATGAGACATCTCTTTGTTGCAAAATGACTATTATCCGATGAGATTTTAGCCGTTTGGGAGATCATTTTCTGATGAGATTTCTTCATCGAAGAATGGCTATGCCATGTTTTTTCTCCTTAACATAATTTATATTTAAAAAAATGTGGCCTTGATGTTCCTCTTGAGGTGAACGACTCACAGAGCATCAAATTACAAAAAATGAGACTATTTCCAACCTATAGTCTCTTGTTTGTGGGAAGCTATGCCCTGCCTGAAACAAGGAGATGTTGTCGACGAAGGATTTGTTGTAGCATTGTTTAGTGGTAGTACCTTCGATAATTAATTGTATTCCATCTTCTAGGGACCTTGTTTTCTAAATGTCTTTCCATCACGTAACTTCCTCCAGTGTGTGCTTCCGCGACTTTATATGGACCTTCCTAGTTTCCAACCAACTTCCCTTCTCTCTTGTCGACTTTTTTTCGTTTCTTCTTATGACCAGTTCTCTAGGGGTCGAACTGGGTCTTTCACGACCGAATCCATGGTACTTTTACATGATGTCTTTCACCTTAACTTAATAAAGCCTAGACTTTTCTCCCTTTTCAAGAAAATATAGTGAGAAACAAAGAAGAAAGAACGTATAATAGAGGCACATATTTTTCATGCACGAAGAAGAAAATTAAATTTTATGATTTAATTCAATATTTTTATAATTGTATGTTTTTCTAAATTTAATCCACTAGTGATGGTGGGGGGTTTGGCAGACCCCTACCCGTTTATTAATTAAAAGAAGGATACAAGTAAAGAGGGGGGCTTAATACCGTACCTCTGTGGATTCATCTGATGATCTTAGAATCTAAACATCAATCTATTGCTACCCTGAAGATCATCAGAGGACAATTGTGGCCTAAAATTACATGATTTTACATTAACCGAATATGAGAAGTTCCTTCAGCATCAAGCTTTACATGTCCAGCCACTAAATTGGGCAAATCTGTGGAGCCAAAAAGAGAATTTACCTATTTGGAGATGGCCATTTTCGCCAGTGAGTCCGCCGCGCCATTAGCTTCTCTGAAAACATGATGCAGTGAGTAAGTCATGCCCATAAGAATATCCCAAATCTCTCTGATCATTGGCATAATCTTCATGGTATCTTGAATTGATGTTGAAGCAGCCCGATGAGAATTCTTGAGTCGGTTTCTATGTCAATGACAGTGATCCCCCTGTCATGGGCTAGGTGAAGTCCTTGCAGCAGTGCTGTAGTTTCTGCCTGCAAAACAGTTTCAGCTGGAATGGATTTCGACAAAGCAACTATTACATGACCAGAATGATTTCTGATTATACAACCAATGCCTGCAGTTCCCTTAATAGTAAAGGCACCATCAGAATTGAGTTTGAAAGCTTGAGGCAGTAGCCATTTAATGATATTCTGATATTCCTTTGTTTCCTTGGTTTATGATACAGCAGCTTCGGTGTATTCGAAATATCCCATTTGAAATCTAGTTTAAAAGCCAGGAGGGTGTCATTGAAGTGATAAAGAATTTGTTTGAAAATGATCTTTAATTGTATGTTTAGTCTTTAATTCTTTCTCATTTTATTAAAATCATCTAAAGTACTCACATCGTCCTAGATAAATTGGCACAATTTAAATTTGAAGTCAATCGAGTCGATTTTCAACTATTATTATCTTATTTATGTGTGTAAAAAATTTTATGAAAAATTAATAATTTCAAAATATATGTTATGATGAATCCCACAACATATAACATGATAATTATATTATATTATATAACAAGATAATAATATTACACATAAAATAATAAAATTTAATGGTCGAAGTTGGCTCACTTTACCTTTCAAAGGTCAAATTGCATCAATTTATCTGGAACAAAGGGTGTATAATTTTTATTAGTTGCAAAATGAACCTATTTAATATTTAATGTGCATATACTAGTAGAGTTTTTGTTTTTGCCTTTTAGTCTAACCTACATCATACGAGTATTATGAAGCAGTTGTCCTGAAAACTGCCTTATTAACGGAATTCAGCTCAAGCTATCAGCTCAGATGCTCAAATGATCAGAAGTTCAGCTCCAGTTGTACATTCCTTAGTTGGTTTTTCAGTTAGCTGCTAGTTAGTTAGTTGCTTTTGTTAGTTAGTTAGCTGCTCTTGTTAGTTAGTTAGTTGAGCAGTTATGGCATATATTAAGTGCGTAAATCATGTATATAAGGTGAATAAGGCTTTATTTGGCAGAGTTGTGCTTATAAGCAAAGCTGGCTTATTTTGAAAGAAGGGGAGACCAACTTCTTCTTTTCCCCCAAAAATATCTTTTGCTTTAAAATTAGCTGCTTTTCAGAGTTTTACCAAACACTAAGAAATGTTTTACTTATAAGCACAATAGCTTAAAAGCTCTTCCAAATAGAGCCTAAATCTTCTCATTTTGGTAATTAATTTAATCTGATATTTTCCTAGATATTTTGCAAACTTCTTTCAGTTTTTCAATTTCTCCGATCTTGAGTTTTACACATTTTTCACATGGTATCAGAGCAATAGGCTATCAAATCCTAATTGCAATTCTACTTTCCATTCGATTCATCTTCATAATCTTCTTCCCCAATTCATCTATGGAAAGTTCAACTTCAAGAAATGCTGAAAACACTCAAAATAACACTAAGAGGAGGTATATCATGAATGATGATGGTTTTGTGAAGATCAGACATGAAGATCCATTGTTTCTGAGTCCTGGAGATCATTCAAACATGATGATTGTCACTGATCCGCTCACAGAAAGGAATTATCTTACCTGGATCAAAGCTATGGTGTAAGCTTTGGGATCGAGGGGCAAGTTATGCTTTCTGGATGGAGAATAAGAAGTTCTATATGCGGATTCTCCAGTTTACAAGCAATGGAAGAAGGTAAACTACATCATAGTCTCCTGGATTGTGATTGCAATGTCTAAGGATATAGCTAGGAGTTTTGCATTGGTTGATAATGCTAAAATATTGTAGGAAGAGATCAGAGAGAGATTTTCAATGAGTAATGGACCTGTGTTGTATCAACTGAGAAGATATATTGGCAAAATAAGGTAGGGTAAGAGAACTATGATTTAGTATTACTCTGACATCAAGAGTCTGTGGGATGAATTGATTCTCATGAGGCCTAGGAGAAGGTGTATATGTCTTAAAGATTCATGTAGATGTGGATATGAAGAAGTTGTACCTCAGGATGTAAATGAGGATACAGTACAACAGTTTTTAGTTGGACTGAATGAAGATTTTGAGAATATCAGGAATCAGGTGTTGGTGATGAAACCTACACCACCTGTTAGAAAATTTTGTGCCTTAATGGCAAAGACTGAGAGTAAGAAGATGACTATAGACAATTGTGATGCATCTGCTGAGCAATTAGCAATGTTTGTAAGGGCTCAATCTGAGCAGGTGAATCATAACTTAGGAGGTTATGTTGCAGGAAGGATCAATTTTAATAAGAAGGATGATCAGGCCAAGAAATCGATGAAGTGTGTTGTTGTCATAGAACTGGTCACATCAAGGAGTTTTGTTTCAAGATCATTGGGTACCCTGACTGGTGGAAGGAGGGAAAATCCAAGAAAAAGTTTGCAAAGAATGCTTCCATTACTTATGAAGAAACAGTGCCATTTGATGTCTCAGGCCAAAAATCATGATCAAGTATGCAGGCTATGTTTTCCGCTTTTGTTCAGATGTTGGAAATGAACAAAGCTCAAAATCATTATGGCAAAGGAATGGAATCTAACAGTGAGGTTGTCAACATGGCTCAGTTCTCAGATTTCTGAGGTAGTTCTTACATTCACATGATAAATTCTGTTTTTCAATTTGATGATGACACATGGATTCTGGACAGTGGAGCATCTAGTCATATGTGCAGCAGTAAAACTCTTTTCAAGGTCTATTTCATCAAAAATACACCTATACCAGTGCATCTTCCAAACAACACCTCTCAAATGGTCAATGCTAAAGGATAACTACATCTCACATCATCATTGATGTTACAAGATTGTTTGCATGTTAATGATTTTAGTTTTAATCTCTTATCAGTAAACAAGCTTTCTAAATCAGTTGTAATACATTTTGATTTCTTTCCTGATTTTTGTTTAATCCAGGACCTCAAATTTAATAAGGCCATTGGAGTTGCAAGATCTAGCAGAGGACTGTACCTAGTCTCTCCTGCATCTGTTGATAAAAGATTAATAGAAACATATACTCAATTTTCTGGTGCATCTTTTCCTTAATGCAATAAAGCATGTAATTTGGAGAATAATGTGACTATTAGTGGTTTTAGATTGTGCCATTTAATACTAGGTCATGCCTCAGATGTTGTTTTGAAAACTTTGAAAGTAAATATGAATAAACCAAGTGATTTCCACTATAGTGTTTGTCCTTTCGCTAAACAAACAAGATTTGTATTTCTTTATTCTACTTCAAAAAGTAATGCATGCTTTGATCTAATTCATGTAAACCTTTGGGGTCTATATAAAGTCACATTTACAAATGGTTTAAAACACTTTCTAACTGTGGTTGATGATTTCAGTAGAGCTACTTGGACTATCATGCTTCAAACTACAATCTAATGAATTTCTTTAAGATGATCAAAACACAATTTTCTACCAAAGTTAAAGTAATCAGAACTGACAATAGCTCTGAGTTTATGAATCATAAATGTGCCAGTTTGTTTAACAGGCCAGGGATATTGCATAAAAAATCATGTGTTTATACACAACAACAGAATGATATAGTTGAAAGAAAACATAGTCATTTACTAGAAATGGAAAGATCAATTATGTTTCATTCAAGATTGCCAATGCATTTATGGGCATATGCAATCCCGACTTTACATATATCATAATCAAGCTGCCAACTTTAGTTTTAAAATGGAAATCACCACATGAAGTCATTTCAGAAAGAAACCATATTTTTCATCATTGAAATCTTTTGGATGTTTAGGTTATGCAACTAATACTCAGCCACATAAAAATAAATTTGATCTTAGATCATTCCCTTGCATATTTGTAGGATATCCTGCAAACCAAAAAGGTTATAAAATGTACAATTTAGTCACTAATAAGATCATTATCTCCAGAGATGTTGCATTCCATGATAATATTTTTCCATTTAAAATAAAGACTGGTTTTTCAACTATATCTGCATCACATTCATCTTTTATTCCTACTGTTTCTATGTATCAGTCTACTTATGATGATTTTCCTGAGCATAACATCACTTTTAAACCTCATTGTACCGATCCTATTGATACTGATACATCGTAACCAATACATAGTGATCACACTCAACATAATTCACCTTTTAATTCTTTCCATACTGATCCTATTAGTTCTGAATTTGAACATCTATCTGATCCTCAACTAACAAATTTTATACCTCCTCATGATCATATGCAAACCACTTCTTCACATAGATTAGATCATGATTCACAACGTTTGAATTTTCCCGATACTCAGCTTTCATCACAAAGAAGAAGTATCAAAATCAGAAATAAGCCATCCTGGCTGAAAGACTTTGTTTCTAATGTTGTTCTTGACAACTCATTTTATCCTAATTTTTCTGCTACACATGTGTCTTTTCTTGCTGCCATTGCACAAGTACCAGAACTATCATCTTATATAGAAGCTAGCCTTTATCCAGAATGGAGAATTGCCATGAATGAAGAGATCCAAGCTTTGGAAGGCAATCACACTTGGAAACTTGTTCTTTTTCTTACTAGTAAGAAGACAATAGGAAATAAGTGGGTTTATAAGATAAAGTGCAATCTAGATGGTACTAAAACATATATAAAAGCAATACTTGTGGCTAAAGGCTATAGTCAGATTGAAGGGGAAGATTTTTATGAAAGTTTCTCACCTGTAGCTAAAACTGTAACTGTCAGATTGTTCTTGGCAATAGCTGCTGCTCAGAATTAGTTTTTACACCAAGTGGATGTCAACAAAGACTTCTTACATGGATACATTAATGAAGAACTTTACATGTTACCACCTTCAGGATATAACAAAGGTTATAAAGGGTTGGTTTGTAAGTTGGACAAAACTTTATATGGCTTGAAGCAGACCTAAAGACAGTGGAAACAAGATTTCACTAAGAATTGGAAGCCTCTTGGTTTTATTCAGTCCTACAATGACTCTTGTTTATTCCTCGGGTTTGATGGATCTATTACTACAACACTTATTGTCTATGTTGATGATATCCTTTTTGTTGGAAAATGATTGTAAAACAAGTTGAATTTCGTCAACTTTTGGGCTTCTTTTTTAGTTGGTCTCGAACTGAATTAGAGTTAGTGGGCATCTTTTTTGGATTCTCCTCTGCGAGTACTATAAAATTGACTATTTAAACTCTCAAAACGGATAAAGGGTGAATGAGATATGGATGCTCAAAGAGTCACTATGAGAATGGAAACTTAGGCGGCAATTCATTCGCACGTACTAAGTTTTCTGTAATTTTTTTACTGTCTAAAATGTGTTTGGATTGTGTGAAAGTCTCTAGAAAGCCTAAACCGCGTAACAAATATTCTAAAATTCACGTGTGGAATATCTGAGATTTGATACGCGGTTAATCATGATAAGGAATATGATATTCTTATCTTTTCAAATATTTGTAAAATATTTGGTGGTTAGAGAATATTTTCTCTGATTACGGGAATCGGATCTTCCACGTATCTTCCCATATGGTTTCTTAGACATCTATAAATAGAGCATCTATGTGAGACAAAAATCTCGCACCATTCTCAAGTTCCTCCCTACTTCTAAACTTGAGTCTTATCTTCTTTCTCTGTCTTTGTCGGTGATAGTCCTTTGGGCTTTGTATGAATCCGAGGTAATTTTTACTTATTAAAACTACTTTTGATGGTTTTATCCTAGGGAACGATGTCCACGAAAAAATGAATGCTTTGTGTGACTCCGAGGTAATTTTTACTTATTAAAATTACCTTCGATGGTTTTATCCTAGGGAACGATGTCTACGACAAAACAAATGTTTTGTGTGACTCCGAGGTAATTTTTACTTATTAAAATTACCTTCGATGGTTTTATCCTAGGGAACGATGTCCATGACGGATGTCCATAACGGGACTCATTCGTTTCAAGGACAGCGAGTGTACTTGTGACTCCATCAATATGTGATATATGTGATTGCTTGAAACATGCTTATTAATTGCATGCGTGAATAATTAATACTATTTCATTATTGTTACTTGTGTTAAATTGTTCGTATAATTTCATTATTTAATTTTCACATGTTTTATCAATATACGTTCAACAATTTTAGCAGGGAATTCAGAATCCACAATCTAAGCTATTAAGGATTCATTACAGATAGCTTTTACAATCAAGGATCTTGGATTTTCCAAGTATTTCCTTGGAATAGAAGTGGCTCGTTCTTCCACTGGCATGTTCTTAACTCATAACAAGTACATAGCCAATCTGAATTTTTTTAACTGAATCATGAGAAGGCTTATGTAGTTGCATCTTCTCTGCCAGTGTCATGGGTGAATACTGAAACTGATTCTCCAATTTTACATGATCTAGGCATATTCAGGAGATTGATTGGCCACTTACTGTATTTGAATTTCATTAAACCTGACATTTCATATGTTTTTCATCAGCTCCGTCAGTTTTTCCAACAACCGACTAAGCATCATTGGCAGGGCGTATTACACATAGTGAAATATCTTAAGCATCATCAGTCTTTTGGCTTGTTTTATCCACCTTCTTCATCCTTAAAGCTGAGTGCCTTTTGTAATGTCGATTGGGCAACATGCAAGGAGACTCGGAGATTAGTGACTAGGTTTTGTATCTTTCTTTGTAGGAAATAAGGGTAATCCATTACGTAACATTCTTGGATCTTCTTTAATCTCATGGAAATCCTAAAAGAAAGACACGGTTTCGATCCTCTGCTGAATCAGGATACAAAAGTTTAGCTACAACACTTTGTGAGCTCAAGTGGTTATCATATCTGCTTTCTGACTTTCGGCTTAATCTTCAGTTGCCTATTCCTATTCACTGCAACAATACAACGACCATTCAATCACAAAAAATCTTGTTTTCCATGAAAGAACAAAACACATCGAAATAGATTGTCATTTAGTTCGGTATGCTTATAAAGATGGATTATCTCTCTCACTCATGTTCCTTCACACTCTCGGTTGGCTGATATGTTTACCAAGTGAAATTTGGTTTTACCTAATTAATTCAATTACCACTATTGTGTTCCAACATAGCCTATCTAACCAAGTATGCGATAAAGTAAAGCATAAAAGACACAAGACTTGGTTACGCAGTTCGGTGAAATCCACCTACATCTGCTGGGCCTGGCCCAGTTCAGAAAGAATCCACTAATCAGAAAGATACAGTACAAAGTACACCATAGAATTATACTTATCTTATCTAACTATAACGTGAATCCTGCAAGCTCCCCTTGCTACCGATCCGCCTTGATCAGACTCTCTCTGACCTTGAAACTCGTCGACGCTGGATCTCCTCCTCCTGAGGAATTAAGGCATATGATTCTGAACTTTGTGCAGCAGGTGTGTTGGAACACAGTAATCTGACTCTTTGCAATTCTCGAAAGATAAAAAAATTCGTGTGCAGATTTTTTCTATTAAGTCCGTGAATATTGCAGCCGTGTTTGTTCTCAATATATAGTCCATGAATCAGATCTGAATACTCCTTGATTATCTCCACAATATTCCTATTCCAAATATGATTCTTGAAGCATATCCAAATCCCATAAATAAAGGGATTTACCTTATATCATTCTATCCCATATATTCGAATAAATCTTCTCTATATAAGTAGGGATTTTCCATAAACCAATTATGCTTCACACGCCTAAACATATAGCAGAATATTTAAATTTCCATAACTCACAAATACCATAATATTCTATCTTCTTTTTCCGTAAACATCTTTGCGTGAATATACTGCTAATTCGCATGTGTGTCTTGTGCAAATACAATTCCTTCTCCACATAATATTATGATTACAATCAAATCTCTTGGAGATAAGAATTACCAAATCTAATCCCTTTAAGTAAGGAATTGATATATTCTCCAACTCAAATACAACTGGACAAGATGTATCCTTCTCGGATTCAGTCTTCAACCTTTCCTTATTTCACCAAAATTCCTTCTTTGATGTTGCAACTCAATAATACCATATTTGCATAATTTCCACAAATTGCTAACTAGATAAATCTAGACTTTACAATCTCCCCCTTTGGCATTTTGTGAACCAATCACCTTTTAGCATTTCATCACAAGAGCTTATGCAAATAAAGACATCAACCTTGAAAACCACTTTGGATGTTGGAACATAGAAACATAACGTCTCCCCCTGAATTCCGCATTCCTTCAACATCCAGGAATAATAAGCATAATGGAACATCAACCCAACGGAGCCAATAAAGTCATCCAAGAAATCCAAAATATCTCCCCCTTGGGACCATAAACATGCCACACGCAATAGACACAGAAAACCAGAATCTCCATTAAATGCAGCTCCCCCTGAAGCAAATCTCTAGCCTATGTTAGAACATAGCCATAGCAGAACCTTTAAACTTCTTCAAGAGCAACTATCTGTGCCTCATCTAATCTGGCATCTTATACCTCCAAAGTTAACATCTGAATGGATTGAGCTCTCTACTTCACACCATTGTACCACTCAAAATCTGGATCAATGTTGCCTCCCTTATAATTCTTGTAAAATCTCCCGATTGTACTCCATGTTGATTGAGGCGGCAATCTTGAGACCCAAATAGTCCAGGTAAGCTGTAAATCCACACTTCTCATATACACCCAGATCAATTGTCCTTTCGGCTATAATTATATCTCTCATGGCAGTTTGATCAGAAGTGCCTTCAATAATCTGCTCACCTTGTGTTAGAACACAGTCACCAATGTTGGAACATAACAGCTCTCATTGCTTCAGAATCAACACATCTCCTACTCAGCTTCCTTCACTTCATTAGTACTTTCTCCCCCTATCTGGTGTTGGAACATAGACTTGTTCACCATCCAGATCATAATCTTCTCCAACCACAGTTACTAATGTTTGAACAGCTGAATCTCTAATCCATGTCCACGTCTTCTCAACCTGTCTCCAAACTCTATGTTGGAACATGACCAGCATCACTGTCTTCCACTCCTTATCATCATATACCAGAATACCAGGAAGAACCACCTTCTAATATATTCGACCATCATTTTTTCACCTTTTTCTTCTTTCTAATTTTTTTTTGCTTTTCTAATTTTCTGTACACAAAATAAATAAACAAAACTTCTACTGCTAAATAAAAGTATTAAAGAAATACCTCAAATTTGACAAGCACCTAAGTGTTGTCTGAGGAGCTCAACCGTAGCAGTGTCCAACGGCTTTGTGAAAATATCCGCAATTGGTCTCGATGTTGGAATATAGGCTACCACGACTTTTCTCTTAACCCAAATTCTTACAAATACTCCCACCATACTCATCTTCAATTCAGCTTGCATCAAAGTCACAAAATCTTGTTCTTGAAAAACAAGCAAGGTGTGATCTGTGTGATCTTCTCCCCCTTGACGAGAACCTTTCTGAATAGGAAAGGTCGTGAGTCGCTTATACCATGCTTGTGGTGCTTGTCTTGGTCTATACAAAGCCTTCTTGAGTCGATGATATACTTCCTCATTAACCACATCATGTAGGGGAGCACTCTTGACAGCTTTTTGGTACATCGTAAAATTCATAGTGTAAGCTATAACAAGGAGAATATGAATAGATTCTAACCTGGCAACTGAGGAAACAGCAATGGGGGAGAGAAAATATTGTAGACCAGCAAGTTCCCTATAATTAACCCAAGGGATCGATCGAGTCATTCTTCCGCTTAATTCAGCCTTCACCGATGTTGGAACATGGGAGAGTTTTAGAGAGGACGATGTTCCAACATTGTTGAAGATATAAGAATCACCAGCTTTATCTTTAAGATTTGTCTCATCCGATGTTCCAACATTATTACGTTCTTGATCTGAGAATCAACCGATGTTGGAACATGGTCAGCCGTACGATCTACTTCATCACATTTAACACTGCAGCAGTTCACTTCTTGTTCCAATAAGTAACATTTGTCTGATGACCGAATACCAGTAAGCACTTTGTTGTTGCCATGTTTCACTATGCACTTTTCTTTATGGAATTCCACGGTCATATTATCATCATGTAGCTGGCTGATACTCAGGAGATTAGACTTTAGGTCTTCCACCAACAAAACACCAGTGAATACGGGGAATCCTTCAATATTCAATTCACCTTTTCCAACTACTCGACTCTTCTTTCCATCGCCAAATGTAACAAAACCACCATCATATGGCTGGATGTTTGTTAGTAATTCCTGAGTTCCAGTCATGTGGCCAGAGCAACCACTATCAAAGTACCACGAGTCTCTAGAATATGCAATAGAAGACGTGTGAGCAATAGGGCAAGTACTCGTGCATTTAACAACCCATACCTTTCTGACCATTCTTGATTGCTGCACATTGTCTATGTTGGAACATACTGAGAGTTGTCGCCCTGTCATGATATCTCTGAGCAGTTTTCTACATTGTTCCTCTGTATGACCTTGATACATGCAGTAGCTACAAATGAGAGGTTTCCTTTGATGGGTCTTGATAGACTTTCTTTTCACCTCTTGAACCTTTGATTTGAGACTGACCTTGCTCCCTGATAAATTGTCAAACCCGATTCCATGTCGATCTCCAAAGTGTTTTCCCATGATCAGAATGTCACCAAGTTTTGCATTTCCAGTGTTTAACTTGGTAATTGCTGTTTCGGCCATCTCAGCTCTCTTAGTTGTTGAGCTTAGATTCAAATTTAATTCTTCAATCTCTCTTCTGAGTTCACCAACTAAAACTCGCAACTCCTTCTCCTTCTCGCCCAGATGAGTTTTCTCTTCCTTCAACATTCTATTTGTATCAACAACTTGAAGCCACATGGCATACATCTGCTCATATGTACTATAGATATCTTCATCACTCACAACTAGTCCGTCATCATCACTGGATGTGCTATCAGAACCTGTGTTGGAACATACAGCTTCATTTTTCTCTGACATGTTGGAACATACCTCAACTGATCCACTACAAAATTTTGCTCCAAATGCCATATAATTGCTTGTAAGTTTCTCTTCGTCTTCTTCATCAACTTCACTCCATGAGGTGACATATGATTTTCCTTGCTTCTTTAGAGTATTAGCACATTCAGCCTGGATGTGGCCGTATCCTCCACATTCTCGACATTGAATTCTTTCAGACTTCTTTCCTTCACCACTTTGGTTTCTAGAGAATTGCTGACTTCCTTGTTCCATCCGAGTTCCACGATAACCAAAATCTTGAGGACGATTTTTATTCCCTCCAAATCTTTCTTGTGAATTCTTATTTACCACCTTCTTCAGCATTCTTGATAAACTCTTGGTGATAGAAGCAAGTTCTTCAATTTCATCATCACTATCAGATTCATGGATGACCCTTGATGTAGAGGATTTGAAGGCCAACTCCTTCTGGACTTTCTTTGCAGGTTGTTACATTGTCATCTCATAGGTAGATTTCAGTATTTTAACTTTTGGTCAAATATTTGCTTTTATTAAAAAGGAAGCTTTAACATTATGTCAAGACTTAAAAATACAACGCAAATATGGATTAGAAAGAAAAGAAATGGGATCATTTTTCCAACAATTTGGCATTATGGGTATTAAGCCACTATCATCTCAACTTCGATCCAAACATAAAGAAACGATAACAAAATACCAGCACAAAAAACGATTTCCCAAAAGTAGGAATTTTGATAAGAAATCTTTTAAGAAAAATAATAAGTATAGCCACATTCAATGTTTAAAATGTAAGAAATATGGTCATACAGCATCTCACTATAAGACCGAGAAAAAGATTAATTCATTATTTTCTGATGAGCAAGATTTAAAAAATAAGTTATTAACATTATTACTAGATAATTCTAGTGATGAACAAACAGATTATGAATCCAGCTCTGAAAACTCTAGTAACTCAGACTCGTGTCATTGTAAGACTTCCACGATCAATATGTTAAGTAGTGTCAAAGATAAAAAGCAAGTATTACTAGACATAATTGATAAATTAGAAAATTCAGAAAATAAGGCAGAATATTTCTTAGGTTAAAAGAGTTAATAAAAGAGGATGAAAAACCAAAAATAGAAGAAGCATTTAGTTTAACTAAAACAATTAAAAAATATTCAGCACTCGACAAAAAAACCCTAGTACCCACTAGTGATTTACGAACAGAAATTAATAAATTAAAAACAGACATTAGTTCCATTAAAAGTGAACTACAATTATTAAAAGAAAAGGATCTAGAACTAGAATTACAACTTATAGGAATAACTATATTGGCTCTGATACCAATTCAACCCAGGACATAAAATAAGAATAATTAAAAATAGTAAATAAGAATAATTAAAAACAGTAAACAGAGTTACAACAATAGTAAAACATTTTAAGAGAGCAATCAAGTACTGGAAAGCAAAATTATAACTTAAAGAAAAACTTAAATGAATTTATGATATTGAATGAGATTTCTGAGCTGGGAATATAGTACAGGCGGTTGGTGATTATACTTACAGATGGGTTAAGGTTTATAAGTACAGGTTGTTGGGTTCGTGGCTGAAGGTTAGGTAACCTTGTAGCTGGAGGAGGTTTCTTACAAAGTGGGTAAAGGCGAATATTCAAGCGTGTAGTGAACTGATCAAACTCTCCTGCATATATAGAAGAGAATGAGTGCTAATCTATTACATTGTGGAATCCAGATTTAAAATCCATAGTGGCCTTCTTTAATGCTGTTTGAGATGATGGGATGTGGGGTTCCCCATTATTTCTTGTCTTGCTGCTTTGTTGAATTTAATGGCAGATCATAGAGTTTGGCCCTCCAATATTCTACTTTGTTGAATATGTTGGCAGAATGTGTGGGCCCTCCAGCATTCTGCTTTGTTGACTTCAATTCTTGAATGGGTGTCAATAATCAAATGGGTCATGGGACATTGGATCCTCTTGGGTAGAATCTTCTTTCTTAATTTCTTCACTCTTGACTTGTCGATATATGGCTAGTATCTTCTGGAATTCTGCATCTGCTTCAATCTTTGGGATCTGGGCTTCTTGAATTTGTGGATTTGGTATGGGCTGATAATGAACAGTAGATATGTGCTGAATAGACGGTTGAATGGGGAGCATTGGGGTAGAATGAATTATAGGATTTAGTTTTGGGAAGGTGATTCTTAATTTTTCTCCTGTAGTGAGATAATGAGTAATTGCCTTTTTTGAACAAATCTCTATATTGTAATTAACCCACCATTTGACCTTGAATTTCCTAATCAAAGATAAAGGTATGTCTGGATAAAAGGATTTGATCTCAAAGCTCCAAGCAAATATCCAAGGAACTCTGAATATGGAATGGAAGAACAAGGGTTTTTCAAATGCCTTTAATTTACTGAGGTGGTTGAATGTATCTAGGCCTTCCGAGACAGGAATAGGGAGTATTTCTTTGGATGGTCCAAATTTTAACCACCAATCATAAAACCAGTGTGGAACGTTATTATTAAACTGCTGATGAAAGTTTATGAACTAGGAATGATCAAACGACCTGATATAGAAAGTTCTATACCATGCCTGCATGTAATCTGCATAATTAAAACCTTTGGGAACGTAATTTACTGAGAAAGTGGTATTGGAGTGGATATTTTGGAAATGACTGGGTTTAAGGACCTGTTTGATATAAACCTTGGAATAATCAATTCGGCTGGGGGTCCTGTTTATTCTGAATGTGCTGAATGTCAATGGACTGAGTATCAACTAAAATAAGTTCATAGAAATTATGTGTTTTATGAATATCTTCTGCCAGCCATAAACAAGTCGGCATAAAAATGTTAGAAACAAATGATTTGAGATGAGGGATATCTGGTTCTGTTTGGAATTCTGTAATAAGGATATGTTCTAGAATGGGTTGTTCAAATATGAATGGATTGATGCTAAGGATGAAGAAGATGGAATAGATGTTCAGGCAGGAATTGGAGTGAGTGGTCTTTGTGATGTTAGGGTTGAGTAATTTGAACATATGACTGGGGTATGGATGAATCTAGAGTATAGAGTTTGTTCTATAGTGGAATAGGTGAGTGGAGGAAAGTCAGTAGTAGGGGTTATTGGGGTTAATGGTTTAGGGATTTCATAATCCTTAGTAGATTTTGAATTTGAAGATCCTGATGAACTTGAATGCTTACTCATGATGTCCTATAAGGAATTCACGAGTCAAAAAATCTGGAAGGAAATTATCTTTTCCTTTAAGGAAATTATCCTTTTCTCTCTCTAGCGCTCTGTCATTGTTCTAGACTCTGGCTGAAATTGTCAATTTGGGCCATTATTGTTTTAATTGATGCCACATTTCTCTAGATTTTAGGGATCTTGAGCTCTTTAATGTCTGCCTCTAACAATACTAGAATTTCTATGCGAAATGTCCCTGAAAACAGTATTGATCCCGGGGAGGATTCCGACCACCTCGCCGGTTATTAGTGGCATCCTCTTTGATTCTTATGTTGAGGAGTTAAAAAAATAGCTTCCCTTTTTGCGCTTGTATGAACTCAAGGCTTCTAAAGCCTCAAAGAGTGTTCACACTCCTCCATTCGGTTAAATTTCTTGTTATCTAGATTACCTTTAGTTCGAGCTTTCTTTCCCATGGCCCCAACATGTCTTGGACCTGATTTCCCATTATAAAGTTTCTTTATGTCAACTGCACCCTTAAGCTATTTCTATCTTTGTTTTCTTGTATCATGTATGCAAAGCGGCCAGTATTCCTTTTTCTATTAATTTATTCTGCAACATTTACCATATTTGAAAAGTAAAGAACACCTTCGATGAGTTCACCCTTTATCCTGTGATCCCAACCATTGAGTTCACTAGTGGGTTCCTAAATAATTGTGGGGTGTGGCGTGAAAAAAATTTCTATATAAAACTTGGTAACGATAGTAGGCCAGCTTTCCCAATTTGGAACTGTGGCATTCATAATGGAAACATCCTAAGGCTGGGGTTTGTCTGAATGTCGAGTCTGAAGTTATAGCATTGCTTAGCCAACATTCCAATCCCCTTCGCCATGCTAGTTCTTTGAGCAAAGGTGTTTTACTTGTCGTTTATTTGGTAGTTTCTGCTCTGCCCAACCTAATTTTGTTAGTCGTTGTTTCCAATGTGCTTCTATGTCTGTATGTTCACCTAAGTCTCTTTGTGTGCTAAGTTGAAAATATGAATCTAACTTGACGCTCTGGTGAGAGAAATTTCATTTCTGATGACGAGAATGAGGTCTTGGAGACTTTGGCCACTAAGACTAATGACAACTCTGAGATTGTTATCCCTCAAGAGGTGGTTACTGAAGCTGTCATTTAGCAGATAGCTTCTGGTTCAATTGCTAAGGAGGTAGTAATCGGATGTCTAACAAAGCGTCTCATAGGAGGAGGCGAAAGGAATGAACTGATGGTTCTACTACAACATTGGAGCCTATTAAGAAGAAGGGTTGTGTTATTCATTCTCTTCCAAAGCCTCAGTTGCGAAGCTGCGATTTGATTGTGGAAGGGACTATTCCTGCCACGCTTTCTAAGTTATCACTTTCTGAAACAATGGTTGTGGTATGTTCTCATTCCATCGAAGTGTTACCGTGGTTTAAATGTTTCATCCTATTGTGTAACTTCTCTACTCTTTTGGCTTGTTTCAAAAATAAGGCTGATGAGAGCCTTCAACTCGTTGGCGAATGGGTTACTGAATTTACGAAAGAAGATAGTGCGATTCTGGAGAAGTTGTAAGCAAGCGAAGCGAACTGTACTGCTCTGAGCACTTCTAATAAAGTCTCCTAGGAGTGAGCATGTTCTATTGAAGTGTGTGTGTTGGTCGCTGAGGGGGAAGTGAAGAAAATATGTTTGCAGTTGGAAGAAATGTGGACCACTAGTCTCGTTTTACCTGCATACCTTAGGTTTTAGTTGATCTACTGGTGAAGAAAAAAATCCTTTTATGCTTTATTTGAGGAGGTCATAACTAGTGCTCGCGACATTGGATATTGCGAGACATTGGTTGAATTGCGAAAGCTAAACCCTACCGCAAAGGTTGAGAAGCTACCTAGGATGGCCAAGTCCGAGAAGGTTCGGGAATAGCAGAAGGAAGCTCTGAATGAAGGTTTCCTCAGAGCATATATGATGGTGGTCATCCATTCGCACTGCTATCCCATCTTGCTAGCCTTCCTAGTCTACCTTTCGTGGCTGAGTTGAAGCGATGTGCGATCTACTACTTTGAGAATCTTCCATTTGGCTCTCCCTTTTCAGAGCCTTGCATTCCTGAGCACACACATATTCCCAATGATGACGCGAACCCAGGAGGTGATTTAACTAGTGAGGGCACCATTCAGCACATCCGCCATGAGGGTTCTATTGTTGTCCGCACTTCATCCGCTTCTTCTACTAAAGTTAGTGAACATTAGTGCTATGAACTTTAAGGACCTATTTTTGTAATTCATAAAAATATTTTGAAGTATATATGTGCTGTGTTGTATTATCGAAGATGTTAACATTGTGTTTGCCTTTTACAATTTGACCGATCTCTTTATATTTATTTACTTGCATGGCTTTGATATTATGGGTGATCAAAATTTGTTGAGAAGTGTTGAATATCTGGGGTGTTATGTTCGTTTTCCATGTTACAACGGGTTTTTTATCTCCTCTCATGTGTTTCCCTATTAAAATGATTGAAGCTTCTAAGCGTATATCCAAGAAATATTTCCAACTTATATCTTCTGATCAACTATCCCGTGTGAAGTTTATTCCTTTGCATGTCGGGTGAGAAGCTACTACGTCTTCCTCAACTCCATCTTCTTCTACAGAATGCCCTTGCAGTAAGCTCATTCTCGACGATTCTAATGTTGAATTGCTTGGAAAACACATCGTTCGTGGTTTGGTTGATCTTGAATCTGCTGCTGTGTATATACATTCAGTCAACCTCCCTGCTCGTGTTCAAGAGTGGGCATTGTATTTAGGCATCATCTGAAGTACATGATCTTGAGTATTAATGATCTCGAAGCGAAGTGGGAGAAGAATGTAAAGGACACCCAAGATGCCGTGCATGGCTTATGAAGAATTTGCAATAAACAAAACCATCTTATTCACCGTCAACAGTTGACTATGGTGAGGATATTTCAACAAAAGGAGGAGGCTAAAAGTTATGTTGGAAGCAAGACTTATGAAGCCCATCAGAAAACACTCATCATTTATCAACATTGTACCTGCCTTGACGACTTGTTCGATCGGTCGAAGAAAAAGCAGGATGAATGTGACCACTTTTCAACATGTGCTCTTGGATGGCAAAGCAAATTTGATTAACATTTTGTTATAAACACTCGGTTGCAAAGTGAAAATGAGTAGCTCCACGTTGAGTGTTAGCGGCTTGATACTTTTGTGCACCAAATTGAGCAAGCATGTGTTGAGTACAAAGATAGACTTCAGGCTCATCCTTCGTTATCTCGTAGGGCTACTGGTCGTGGAGATCTTACTACAGTATTTGGTGGGCAAAGGATTAATTTTTCTAAAGCTATCTGATCGTATATTCGGTGCTTAGAAGAGGAATTACAAAATTTGACTGCCGAGAATAAGCGATATGAAGAAACTGTTAATGTTATGAGTATGCAACTGGATTGCTAAGAGTTCAGCCTTATCAATCTGAGCTTCTTACTGTGTGGTTGAATTATGTTTTTACAGGTTTTGAGTGGCATAAATAAGGGCAACAATTGTGGTTTCCATGTGTAAGTAGTTATAATCTCTTATCTCTTGGATCATGTTCATTTTGGTTCCTGCTATGTTCATTTTGAGGTTTATGTATTCGTATCATTATGTTTATTGTGAGGGTATACTAATAGTTTGTGTATACCATGCTTTGGTGAAAAGGATTCACAAAATCCCATGCTATGTAAGTTCTCTTTAGTGGTAACTTGCTTCGTAGCTAATCACTTTTGAGCTGAACCGATTGGCAAGAAGGTTTATGTTAGAGTTGATCAAACTGTTTATTTGGTTCTTATCTATGTTGTTAGTTATTAGATTATAAGAAGTATATGTTAAAGCATTGGTTGCTACTAAGCACAATGTAACACATTCAAAACCAGGTCATTAAGAAGAATCCTAAATGTTCACCTTGTAGACATTCTACAATAATTTTTTTCTTACTTTATTAATTTACTGTTGGTGATGTAGGATTTACTCAATTACAGTTGGTGGTGCTAGAGAGGCTTTCTTCAACAATATACCCGGTGTCTCCTTATCCTACGATTGGTATGTATGTGCACCAATTCCCTTATGTTTGCCATAATGTCTGTCAAAGAAAGAAACTATTCTAGCTACATGAAAATCTTCAATGGGCAATGGTTGAGGAACTTGTCCTGGAGTATTTAATTTTTTAATGCATCTTTATAGGTTGATTTCTCAACAATTATCACTTTTCAATATGGTCATTTGTTGTTAGTTGTAAGTTTTGAATTCTGAGTTTCATCTGTTTACTTATATGTTGCACCTATTAGTATTCAATGTGTACTTGTTAGCTGTACTGTCTATGAACTTTTGTTTTCATTTGTCCTTAGTTGTACATTTTGAATAACGAGTTGCATCTGTTTACTTATATGTTGAATCTGTTAGTATCCTATGTGTACTTGTTAGTTGTTTTGTGTATGACTATTTTTTTAAAGAATTGTTATTGGTTGTTCATTTTGAACTAAGAACTGCATCTGTTTACTTATATACTGCAACTGTTAATATCCAACGTGTACCTGTTAGTTGTACTATGAATGACCTTTATTTATTCTCTTTTTTGCTCATTGTTCGTTTTGAATTCTGAGCTGCATCTGTTTACTTATATGTTGCACCTGTTAGTATTCAATGACCTTTTGTTTTCATTTGTTGTTAGTTGTACGTTTTGAATAACGACTTGCATCTGTTTACTTATATTTAGCATATGTTAGTATCTCGTGTGTACTTGTTAGTTGTGTTTTGTATTTTTTTTAAAATGTTGTTGGTTGTTCATTTTGAATTAGGAACTGCATCTGTTAAAATCTAGTATGCACTTGTTAGTTTCACTTTTGATTATTGTTCGTTTTGATTTAGAAATTGTACTTGTTTGCTTATATGTTGCAACTGTTAATATCCAGTAACTAAGACTTTCTTCAGGAGTTGGATCTTTACTTTTTTTGTTTAACAGAATCAGACAACATTGAACATTAGACTACAAAAGACGTTTTGACACAAGGCAGATTTAGATGAAGATGATGCTGAACTTAAAAATTCAAAGATAATTCCTTTTGACGATTAATAATTGATTCATTGTACTAGAGATTGTTAGTTAATCTAGATAGGAAAACTGTTGTACTTGTAAGTTCCTTAATGGAAGATTTCTGTCACGAGCACTTTATCTTCCATTTTGTTTAGATGTTGAGAGCCCCTCTCGTGTTTGAATTTGACAAAATTTGCATGTTTTTTATACAAAGTATGCTTTCACGCCAAAAATACTTTAGGTGACCTCTCTTTGATTTAAATCAAGAAAATATGCTCATTTTTTTTTTAAAACAAACACATGTTTTAAGGTAATTAGTACACAATATAAGGTATTAAAAATAGTTCATATGAAAATTTTAAAAACAATCACAAAATTTTGTAGCCTCTTTTCTGTAGTATACTATAAGAAATACTAGTTGTAGTCTAACATATGCATATGTTAACAAAGTAGAAACAATTCATAATGTAACTTATGCACTGCCTCATGGCAAAGCTTTGCTATTCATTAAAGGAATTGATAATTTAAAAGCATGTGCGTATTTTTATATAGATAATACATGTTGTAAAGAAATTAATGCAGAGTTAATATGACAATGTTAAGTTGTCAAATTTTAGTCTCATATATCTGTGTAAACTATAACATATACTAGTTGTAGAGTAACATATGCATGTTTTAGAAAAATATAAACGATTCATAACGTAACTTATGCACCACATCATGGCAAAGTTTTTCTATTCATAAAAGGAATTGTTAGTTCTAAATCATATGCTTATTTTTATTTAAACAATACATGTTGTAAAGTAATTAATGCAGAGTTAATGTGAAAATTTTAAATTGTAAAATTTTGACTTAACTTATACTCCATCTGGTCCACTGTTTATGGCCTCAACTTTTTGGCACGTATTTTTTTAAAATGTCCTTTTCTCTTAAACTTGGGAATGGAGTGATTGACAAGTATTTTAATTGACACTTGATTAACTTCGTTATTCACAAAAGTAAGCCTCCAATTTTTCCCTTAAACTTTCCCTCAAAAAAAGCAAGGTCACGTGGACCTCAGCCTAGTTTAGGAGGGAAAACTTGCTTTTCTCACAAATTTAGAGGTGCAATATGCTCATCCAACACATTTTAGATGGAAAATAAAAATTGAAATTCAAAATAATGGGATAAAGCAGTTATTTCCTACAGACTTTCAAAAGATGACACTTCCCTAAAAATACCATTGCACCCGGTATACTCTAAACCTGTTCATTTACTAACTAAAAGGTCCATTTAAAAACCCTTTGAATTAGAGGTTTGCATTGAAGGAATTGACAAGCCAAGAGAATGGATGGTGCTGGGGATATAGGTGACGTAACTGGTGTGGAGCAACCAGAACTCAGTCCATCAGCGAGGCGAAGGCTATCGGAGCTAGAGCGCACCGACATTAGTGTTTTCTTTGGGAAAAATGAGGAAAATGGTAAGCTCTCGTGGAAGAAGCGCATTGAGACAACAACCCGGTGGAACATTTCTATGATGACAATAAAAAGGTTTGCTGGTCTGCAGAGAAATCAACAAAGATTAGGGATGAAAGTAGATTTGAACACAAAAATGAAAGGCAAAAAGGGGAGGCTATCTATTGCAATAGACAGAGAAATGGTTCTTGCCACTCCTCTACCAAAAAGAACAACAGAAAGATCATTTGCTACAGCCATGAGTGTAAGCAAATCAACAATTCACAAATGGATTCATGAAAAGCAATTGAGCAGCCACTCGAATGCAATCAAATCACAAATCTCAGAAGTCAATCAATTGAAAAGACTACAATTTTGTGTTAGTCATTTGAAGCACAACACATTGAGTAAGAAAACAAGTTTCAATGACATGCATCACATTATTCACATTGACGAGAAGTGGTTTTTTTTTACAAGGATTGCTGAAAGATATTATCTCTTGCCTGAAGAAATGGAGCCACATGGGATAGTACAAAATAAGAGGTACATTACAAAAGTTATGTTTTTATGTGTTGTTTCAAGTCCTATGTATAGTGAAGAAAAGGACCTAATATTTGATGGTAAAATTGGCCTTTGGTCAATTGTGACAAAGGAGGCTGCAAAAAAGAAGAAGCAAGAATCGTCCTGCAGGAACACTTATTACAGCCCCCAAAAAATCAGTAAATCAAGAGGTCACGAAGAGGTACATGTTGGAAAAATTAGTGCCCGCAATCAAGCAAAAATGGCCCTTAGTTTCTAGCACAAATATTCTTCTTTAACAAGACAATGCACGACCACATATTTGCGATGATGATGTTGATTTCAGAAAATAAGCTCGAGCAGATAGTTTTGACATCAGACTTGGTTTTGAACCACCTAATTCACCTTATCTAAATGTGTTGGATCTGGGTTTTTTTAGGTCCATTCAATCTTTGCAACACCAAACAACGTCAAGGACTATTGACGACTTAATTTCAGCAACTGAGCATGCATTTTTTGAATTGAATGCAAGGACACTCGATAGTGAGTTCCTAACTCTACAAGGATGCATGGTGGGGATAATGAAATGTTGTGGTTCAAATAGATACAAGTTGCCACACATGAGCAAAGAACAGTTAGCTAGAAGTGGTGCATTGCCTATGGACCTAGAGGTGGATGACGCATTGGTAAGAACTTGTGTTTCTTATCAACAGCAAATAAATGCAACGAGTGGCCTTCATAGGCTTATCCAAGATCTACAGGAAGCCGACATTCAACCAGCCTAGAAATGTTAGCAATTTATTTTTCTTCATTTTTCATTAGTTGGGTTGCAGTGATTTTCTTCAAAGTGGCAAGATTATGTAAACATGCTGCTATATTTTTGTCATAGCATGTTTAAATGCAACCATATTGAATGAAAGCTAATATTATTCCATAAAACTTACTTGGGTTCTAACCATATAAGAATCATGTACATAAGTATCAGACACATAAAAATGAGATGCATAAATTCAAAAAATACCCATTTCCATAACAGATTTCAACATTGTTGCAAAACACGAAGACAAACCAAAATTTTCTGCACAAAATACAAGCTGCATGAGTATCAAGCTGCAGTACCTGATTGTTTGGTCTCTTGTGCTAGAACCCCCAACCATTGAAGAAGCTTACATGTCATTTCCTCTTGTTACTTTAGAGCTTATACATCACAATTTTGTCATTCATTTCCTGCAAATTAATTTTTTTTTAAAAAAAACAGCTTGACACTATAATGTTCTACAACGAAATTCATTAATTGCACAAAACATAACAATTACAGCCCCCAAACCAATAATGTTCTACTGACATATCCCAAAAACAGCTTGACACTATAATGTTCTGCAACGAAATTCATTAATTGCACAAAACATAACAATTACAGCCCCCAGCCCAATAATGTCACGAGAATTACAACCCCTAAAACAACGATTTAAGAAAGAGTTTATGAGCTTATATTATTACAACATAAACATTACAAACGCATTCATTTTCACGGGCATAAATAAATCCAATAGTTGATACGGGTCTCGGTTGGTGCTTCATTCCCACATTTTCCAAGAAGCATAGGTATGAACTTTAGGTTTACCTTTTGAAGAAGGCATCTCTTCTCCTCCGTCCACACTGACGACGACCTCTGCTGGGGTGGAGGTAGTAATTTGCCCTGATTTTTTCATGAAAACTTAACATTTAGCTCAGTATCAATAAGAAGCACATAATCCACCCTTCCAAGATTCCAACTTGGAAACTCCTAGCTAAAGAGAACAGTTATAAATGGATAGCAAACCTGAGAGCTCTGTGATAGAAGCTTCCCCTGAGCAAGCTTCCCCCCTGCCCCGCAGAGATGACTGAATAACCTACGAAATGGCTCCACAGAAAGAGTTCAATGAACAACATAAAGAGGCAGTCTTTACCCCACTCCAAGAACATGCATGAACAGAGATCGCACCTAGACTCAACGTCGACACAAAGGGCTCACCTTTGGCAACCTCAGTAGTCCATTCACCAGTATCCCCGGTTGAAAGCGTCTGGGAGTCAAAACTTTCAAAAAGCATGGATGTCCACTTCGACTCCATGTCATCGCCTTCAATGATGCTGGCCGGTGATGGTTTTGAAGGGGGATCAGACCTTGTTCCCCATTTGTGGTTGTTGAGTCCATGAATAGTGTGACCTTCTTGCTTGAAGCTTTCCGGTAGCTCCACGGGAGTCTCCTCCACATAGGAATTGTAGTTGATGGGAGAGGCCGACCGAAATTGGCCCGGATCGGTGTCGGGTGGTAGAGACACAGTAGGACTGTCTGGATCCGTGGTGAAAGGTGGTGGAGAATACATACCTGAACCCTAAAACAAGGGTGCGGCGGCGTCGAGGATAATGGTATTTCAGAGGAGTGAAACTAATGAATGAGGGTAGAGAGAGATAGGAATCATGGAATGTTTAGGGTTTCTAGTTAATAATATTGTGGGTTGTTGGATTGGGTTCAGGAATGAATATAGGGAGAGAGTGTGAAATTTTGAATTGGGCTTAGAGACCCAATTCGAAAATGTGAGGGAATCATTAAGGATTTGGGATTTATACCCAATTCCATAATCAACTTTATTTGGTGTTTGGATCAACTTAACAAACAATCAAGTAGATGAATAAAAGCTGTAAAATTTTGGAAACGAAATTGTACAAGTGAGCTATATAATAAAAACCAACCATTTTTGGAAAGAATGCCATAAACAGTGGACCAGAGAGATTACATGATCTCCTGGAAAACTTTCATAATTCAAATTCAGAGTTTTTAAAACAAATGCATGTTTTAATGCAAACGATACGTATTGTAAAATAACACGTGCATAATGTATACGAAAATTTTCAGCAACATTTAGTTTGTTTTTCGAATATTTACCACATGTTTTTTATGGTTCATAGCACCAGAATTCATACATCTAGAAGTTTCAACATCAGTATCAAAAATTCCTAACACGCAACAACAACTTTTGGATCCCTAGACGAGAATCATCAAAGTGTTCCCGGCATTAGAGCTTCCACCAACATTGTATCCATAATCAGTCCACCAACATTGTATTCATAATCAGTGACAGAAGCTTCCTCTTTCTGTGCCTCCTTGATCACCTCACCCTCCCTGTAGAAGAACAAATCAACCTACAAACACACAAACACATCATTCACTCACTATACCATACTAATTAGTGCATAGCAAAAAACCAAATCGAAAGCATCATAATCAATTACCATGACATCCCACTTGTGATACATTAGACACTCACCATTATTTTAAACCTTATAAGTAATCTTAGTGATACATTAAATAACTTATTTTTGTTGTCTGATGAATAACCTGATCAACTTATTTGTGACAAGGTTGCCCTGCTGCTATTGGATCTACAATGTTGGCCATCACCCAGGTGTCTTTGTCTTACAAGTGAAGCCCCATTTTCCCCTTATGAAAAATCATGCCTAACTGTAACTCTACTCTTTCTCAGCTTCCCTTCTCATGTCTGAGCATTCTGCTTATAGGCAAAACCGGTCGACGCCCACTTCTGATGATCAGAGTCTATATCAACTGTGCTCTCTTGTCTCAAAATGTGCATGATATTTGAACTGGTACTGCAATTTCTGTAGGCTACTGCTGCAATATCCTACTTCGGATGCTTTCTTGTTGGATTGGGATTCCTCTTCAAGGTGATACATGTTAAAACAATAGCCTTTGCCGCCAGATTGAGCTTCTCTCACGTCTTATCATGGTCAATGATGTGAATTCCTAAACCAAAACAATCAAGACCTTAACTTCAACAGAAATAGAAATAGCAAAAAAAGAAACTACATAGTTCTAACCACTTCCTTAATCCTAACACGAACAAATGATCATTTACAACTCACAAACATAAACCCTATCAGCTACAATCTACTGGCAAAGACAGCCGTCAATTATGGAATCTATATCCACACATAACATTCATTCAAAAGCAATCAAACACCAACATTACTAACTAAATTGAATCAATCCAGAAAGTAAAGTATTGAGATCGGACAGAGGCCTACCGACATTGCGACGCTTATGGACGTATTGCTCCATCTGGAAATTGCAGTTCTTGATGCCGAGGTGGACCATTTCTACTTTGCTTCCGCCATCACATTATTGCATCTATTTTACAGGGGAATACAATGTCTGCATGGTTTCGGACTAAAGTGATCCATTGAGATATCAAAGGAAACCAAATTCAGCCAATGCTAACAGTACGGCATCTCCAACAAAGTTTTAGGTTATCTCAATTTATAATATAGTAAGCTTGTGTAGCTAAAAAGTCTGATACAAGATCAATTTAAAGGGAAGACCTGTGATCCTTTGCGCCATTTGTTCTTAGGTATCACTGGTGCCATCTTTTCATCGTACCGGTCTACCTTCTTGTCTAGAAAATTGCAAGCATAAGAAAACTAAAAGCCCTCAAAGTCTTGATCTATGCTGGATAAAGTAGTCAATTTGAAGTGACTAAAAACCTAGCATTTTGAGCATGTTTGCAAGTTCGTCTAAACTTCTAGATGAGCCATAGCATATTCTGGGCAATCTAGGTTCGGTTTCATCAAAATGCAAGACTCAAAAGAACTGTGCAATTCAAACAGACATAACATCAAACACTTGAAGTGCACAAACATCTCCCTACATTTCCACAACAAATTCCAAGAATTAAGAACATGAAAAGCAATAAACTGAAATCTAACCCTTATTAAAAGCCCCAGAAGGTGCCAAACACCGACGAGATCCAGATGATGTAGCCGCCATTCTCTGATAAGCTGGTGGCGAGCTCTGTCGTGACCAGAGCTTCCAGAACGCTCCAGAATTAAGGGAAGATGAGGAATCTAAAGGGGGATAACAGAGGGCCACCTCCTGCCGGACGAAATCTCCCATGGTCGCTATAGCATACGGAATCAGGCCGGGTTTTAGGATATTTGCAAGTTAATCCGCAAATTTTGTTTAATTTGTGCTAATTGTACATTGGTCTCTCCCGGTCAATGAATTTATTGATATGCGTATGTTAGGTGGCCCCTTTCATCTAAATATTAAAATTTTACATGATAGTAGTAATACAGGTAACAAAAGTTATTAGTGCCAAAATTTGACATTTCCGCCTCGTTTCCCATTGATCAAAACTAGAGAGAGTAGTTTTTCTTTGGAATGCGGTTATTTTCCAACCAATCTAATTCTCTTGAGTAAAGTTTATGAGTTTGGTGAGCAGTGAAGATGGCGTCTGTTAGTCGTTGAACTAGGGTCATGGAGCCGGAAACTGGAGTCCTACGAATTTACTTTTAAGCTGCAAATTTTGGTGGAACTACGAATGTCTTAATATTGCTCCAAGCTACAGTTTGAAACAGTATCTGATCTTGACCCCCTTCTTCAGGTCTGCATATTAAAGTTTCTCATCTTACTAATTCGGCGAGTCATAAACGATGTCGTTTCAGTTTATCAGAGAAGTCCAAATTGACAAGAATATTTAACCCAAAAAAACGTAAAATTTGGGTAAGATAAAGAAAAGACCCAAATCCGTGCAAAGTCCCCGGAGTCATTCAAATTCATCCACACAAAAGGTTAGAACATCTTGTAATTTTTTTGAAATTTAATTCCTGATTCCAAGTTGAAGGTTGAAGAGGAGAGGAGGAGATTTATGTATCGTAAATTTTGAAACCTGCAGGACCAGGACTTGGAACTTGGACAGTTCAAGGTATGATTCCATTCCCTCTTAACGCTCTTTCATTCTGAAATTATGTATTAATTTCGTAAATTTCATCTGAATGGCCTGAGATTAGGATCCCTTTGTGATTTGAGCTTGGAATATAAGGTTTGGTTACTTGTCAATGATATTGAGTTTGGAAATTCTGCAATGCATTTTTATTTGATTTAATTAAGGCTTTGATCTGTGCAATTCCACTTGTTCTTGGTGAATTGGTTAAGAAAACATAGCCGAAATAGATCGACAACTATATGGTTGTAAGTATATGATGGGAACAACCCTCTGCTGTTTGTCACAAACTCATACAGGCCACGGTGATACGGTGTTGGTCAGCTGCGGCGGTGATTGTCAGAATTTGGACAGGAAGAAATTGGGATTGTTTAGGTAATATTTTGTACCCGACCTCTCGTGTTTCAAATCTGTGAGGATAAGTTAATGCTTTATGAACCAGATTGATATAATCAAGCAATTTGTAGAACGAGATTCTTTGTTTAGCTATGGATCATTACAAATGCGCAATGATGATTTTGAAGTTGTTATGAAATCTACGAATGATCTTATAGCATGCGTGGAATTTTTTACTTATTTGGGATTTCTTGTGAAGAAACAAGTTTTTTTTAGTGTAATTGATCTACCTTGTACCAGATTATTGTTTTGAATTTTGAGCTCATGATATCCATATTTTGTACAAAAGGGTCGATTTTTATGTTGTTGTAGAAGAGATGAGGTCATCAGAGAGCTTACGAGCAGCGACTCGAGTGTACAGAAACCTTCTTAAGGCAGTGAGGAACAATATAGGAAAAGAAGAGCAGAAGGCTCATTTCACAGACTTCATTAAGCGAGAATTTCGCGTTGGCCAACCTGTGGTAGATTCCTCTGTAATGCAGCAGAAGTTAAATCTTGCTCGTGATTATACTTTTCTTCTAAATAGTGTAGACCATCATAAGGTAATCTTTACGTGGCTCAATTGTTTTTGGATGTTCGCTACCTTTTTTATGTGGCCTTTATCGTTAAAATGCTAATCAGTTTGAGTCGAATTTTCTTATCATTCATTGCCTACAAGATAGATTAATTAGTAGATCAATTGCCGAGTTATAATTTCCCTTCATGCTTCACAGTGTTGTTTAGTCGGCAGGAGGAGCACTTGGTTCATTTGCATGAGTAACTTAGGCTTTTATGGCGCTTTTACAAGGTTATACGAGATTAGAAAAGAATAAAAATTAGTGTTTGTGGGATATTAGACTTAACAGATTTTCCCAGTAGATCAGTTTATTAAGGTTTACTTTTTTTGCCATGAAAAAAATTAGTAAGGATGGTTTTGTTGAAGAACATTAAATATGAAAATAGTATTTGAGATGTTGTGAAAAAACAAAAAATATTAGCTATAGAGGCATCACGAGTCCTACATTGATCCTCCATGATTTTTCTTGCTTATTCGGTCTCTGTCTTGTGTTATTAGATCATGTTGTTTCCTATATGTTTTACCTTGTGAAATTCGTTTGCATATTATACATTTCTTGTTGATTGCACAGGACTTGTTATTTTCCTACAATATAGCTGTGGATAGGTCAGAAGAGATGAAGAAAGTTTTAGGGAAATCTGCTGCTAGTGTGGGACTTCAACTTCCCGAAGCCTATCAGCCTTAATGGTTTGGTACTATAATCTAACCGTCTCCAAGTTTCTCCGTACTACTTATGCCGAGTTAAAGTATTCAATCCTTGTGCGGATATCTTTCCTGCTTCATTATCCTCCCCTGTACTCCTCACTTTTCTTTAGAGTTCAGTTCCTTACCTTTCTCTATCTGAAGAAATTGCTGATAGTAGATAGCTACTCTATATTAGCTGGAACTCAAAGAGTTTATCAGTAGCTGAAGAAATTGTTGTTTGGCCTGAAGTTTGATTACCTTTTGATGCTCTACCACAAGGGAACTTTAGCATTTTTTGCAAAATGAGTTCTGGCATGTTCTACAATACCGGACTAGTTGGTGTCTGTTTTGAGTAATCATGGCATGTTCACTACCCAGTTCTTGTTTTGCTTGGAAAAGGATGCATGATGATTAGTTTAGAGGCTTAATGTTGTTTCGTGTGTTGCATTCGCTGTGTTGCAGACCAGTACCAACCATATTGAACAAGCGAGATGAATGGATCCTTCACCTGAATCGTGATTGTCAATGTGATTAATCTACCTTTGGTTCCTAGGAATAAAATAGATATGAGCTTTATACTTATAAATTTGAAAGAAAGCCGCGAAGTACTGTCATTGCTTCTGAGTTCCCATTTGCAGGAGAAACAGCTCAACGGATGATCTTACTATTGCAGTATTTTTGTTCAAGGAATTCATCCGATTGTATCCTTTCTTTGTTGAAAAAAGTGCTTTTATAACTCTGTCTGGTTGATATAAGTGTCAATATAACATTTTGATAACTGAAAGTGCAGATATAACCCTACCTAGTTGATATAAGTGCAATTTTACTCGTTCCGGCAGCTGAAGGCCAGATTCAATAGAAAAGTCAATTTTATCCCTAAAATAAAAATAAATTTAAAACTAAAAAAAGGGGTAAAGACCTTAATGCCCCCAGGTTTATCTTTCATTTCCACCCTAACCCACGGTCGTCTTGTTTCTTCCCCACCTTACTCTCGAAGAAAAATCGACACACGCTACCCCCGACCTGTTTCTCTATTCGACGGCGTTGCATAGGCGGATTCAAGCAGCATCGGTGGTGCTTCGGTGAGTCCAATGGGGCCATGACGTGTCTTCTTCCTTCGCAAACCCTCCTCTCGAAAAATTGATCCATTTCGCTCGCTACCTTACCCGGCTCGTTTCTCAGTTCGGCGGCGTTGTAGAGGTTGATTCTGGCGGCATCAGTGGCTCTTCTTCGTCCCCATGAAGACCTGGCGGTGAAATTGCCGGTGTTGCATAGCGGTGGTTGTGGCCTCTTCTTCCCTCCGTCGTCGTTGCCGGAGCAGCAATTTCCCCATCAGTTGTGGATATGCTGTCCTGTGAGAGCTGTTCTCGGGAGGTTGATCCGGAGTTCTAATGTGCTCTTATTGCGGGCTCGCTTTATGAAATTCACACTCTTCTCATCGGATGGATTCTGCAGTTTATTGTTATCTTAATTAGCATAGGATATGATGGATGTAATTAGAAGAATGTGCACTTTTAGTGGGCTAATCTATCAAATTAAGGCTTTGAGATGAAAATTTTTATATAAAAAGAGATTACATAGCCCACTGATAAGGGTAATTTTGTCAACTCAATTTTAAATTTTAGCACAAAGGATATTTTTGTCAATTTACACAGTCAACGCCGGAAATTAGAAGTCAATAACGAAAATAGGGACTGAGGGTTATATTGACACTTACATTAAATAATTATAATTATTTTTGCACTAAAATTATCTAAGGATTATATTAGCACTTATTCAACTAGATATGATTATATGGATATATATCCTTCTTTGTTTTATCGTTTTCCTATGTAATAAAGGCTCTTGTTTTCATTGCAACGCGTGTAGGGAAGTTGTTAGTCTTAAATTTGCATTAGTTAAAACTTACACTAGTTTGAGAAATCAAATGAATAGGGGAAGATCCAGGAAAACAATAAAACACAACCGAAAGTTGAACACGATTGATTTAGTTTAGGAGGGCCAAGGGCTAAGCCACTAATGTCGTGGTGAATAAGGCTTACTATACGTATACTGGATTAGTAAGTGGTGAAAATCTAATAAATTTCAGTAATTAATTCAAATTTTGAATTTTTGAATTGAGAGAGATATTGAAAGAGATCAAGAATTCTCACTATGTCTTAAATTCATGAACCCAATTCAATTTGGTGGATCTTTCATTCACATTTTTTCCACCAAAAACGTTTTATAAAACTTTTTGACCCCCGAATTAGGAGTATCCTACTTTCACGCAATTTACAGGGTTCAATAAGCAACCGATATTTCACGATCAGGGGTGTAATACTCTTTGTAGTAGCGGTCATTCTATATCGTATTAATAATCAAAATATGAATTACGATTTTACTGAACGCAGGCGCTTATCTATCACAATTGTTTTTAGTCTTTTCGGCACACTCGTGGAGTTCGTTCAAAGTCATCGCGAACTTTACGTTTGAAGCTTCAACATAGTCACTCCTTAGTAGCTCGTTGCTAATATTGAGACTTGGATCAAGATCAATACCAGGCGTTTCGGATAAAAAAAGCCAATACCTTTTAAAAAATTCTTACAACAAAGGTGTGAATTAGGAAGAATCGGTCGACTAAATCTGAACCGAAGGCTAGATATACGCCAGACAATACTGTTGCGGGTCGAGGGCTCCTTCTTCCTCCCCCTCTTCAACCTCTGATTCGTATTTTTCATAGAGAAATCTCTTATCAAGGATAGAACAAGATCCGCTATGCATCATATCTAAGGGATTCCTCAGTTCGGGCCGAAGGAGCAATGTCACTCGATCATTATCAAACTGACTGCAATCTTTTTCTATCCGTGAAGATCCCACCAGAGCGCATTGTACTTCTAATAGGCCATGAACTAGATCTGAATCCTTCTCAATGAGTCCATAAGAAGTGATCCCATTTTTTTCATCGGGTCTGGGTAGAGATCAAAGATCTTAAGCGACCGATCCGGCAGAACAATTCAAAAGATAAAGAAGGATCGTTAATTTCTTAATGCTCATTCCAAGTTCGAAGTACCATTTGTACAAATAAGATAACCGCAATGAGGGGGATGCCGAAGGAAGGGCTAGTGACTAGAGTGAAGTCATAACAAGGTAGTCGTACTGGAAGGTGCGACTAGATCACCTCCTTTTCAGGGAGAGCTAATGGTTGTTGGGTATTTTGGTTTGACACTGCTTCACACCCAAAAAGAAGGGAGCTACGTATGAGTTAAACTTGGAGATGGAAGTCTTAAATACTAGTATCTTCATTTAACAAAATGTACATTGCTAGATAAAGGCCATGTTTGGCAATCAGTTGTTGGCGGTTTCATATAGCTGGTTTGACCAGCCGTTTATGTTAACTGTTTGTGTTAGTTGTTTGGCCATTAGCTGTTACAAGGGTGTTTGGCAAATGCAACTGTTGGTTGTTAGCGTTTTTATGCAAAATGACATTTAAGGACATGACAACCATTCATTATTTATAAACTTATTTTACATATTTTATTGTATTTATTTTCATTGATATTAATATAATTTATTTTAAATTATTTAACGTATTCACTAAGGCAAAGTCTTGGGAAAGACCGCTTTTCCATAGGCTTATGGAAAGACGAGTTTTAATCGAAAAAATAAAAGGTAAAAGGTCTTAGTTGCAACATTAAAATTTTATTATATAACGTGTAGTAGTTATAAAGTTTATAACCCGATTCATGCAACCCAAAAATTTTATCTTCATTTCTTTTAATTTGCACTTTAAACCTTGATCTTTCCATAGCTTATGGAAAGACCGTCTTTCAAGAGACGGACTCATTCACTAATATTGAAAACAATATATTTACTAATTCATTTTAATTTTTTTACTATTATTCATTATGAGCATTAATATAAGAAAATAAATATAAACTATATTAGTTGACTTATTTTCATTAAATATAAGAAATTTTAATTATATTTAAAATATAAATATTTATACAAAGTTAAAAATAATTAGAAATAATAATTTTATATCTAATTATTCATAATATAAATTATTAATGTACATTAGTATTAGTTCGTACCAATAATGTATATTAGTATTACTAAATCACATAAATCTAATGAGGTAACATTTTAAAATTTTACAAATCTCTATATACACTTATCAAACTAATGTTCTCCTATCGACAATTAGATTGAGTAAAGAATAAATATTGAAATATGAGAGGAAAAAAATTGAATTACATTTAAACTTAACCGTGAAAAAATTCAAATCCCAAAGAATGTCGATGGAAAAGTTAAATTTTAAATCCCAAAACACATAAAACGATGTCGTATTTAAATCCCAAAACACATAAAACGATGTCGTATTTAAATCCCAAAACACATAAAACGGATGGTAATGGTGTAAAGAAAGGTAAAAATGTGGAAGGATAAAAAAAGTAATTGCTAAAGGTAAAAGCCAAATGCTTAGCAAAAATGCCACTAATACTAGCGTTTCGTATTTGGCGGAAACGAAATGTGAAAAAGCCAAGCAACCAAATGTTTTTTTTGTATTCATTGGTGGTTTGACTGAGTGAAAACGTCATCAGCCAAAAAGTCCATCAAAACGCCAGTAAAAATGCCAATACCAAACGGAGCCAAAATGTACCACATGTTAGCTATTCTTAAATTTAAAGGAAAAGTGCAAATATAACCCTATTGAATTGCAAAAGTGTAGAAATCACCTGGCAAAATCTAAAAGTGCTAAACTAACCCTAAATTTTTTACCAATGGTGCAGCCAATTGCACTATTCTGTTGTTGCTACAAGATTCAGTCATTGACCTAATTTGCAAAGACAAAAATACCCCTAAACTTAAAACTATAAAACCTAATGACCACTGTAACCCTAGGTCTTCTTCTTCATATTCAAACAGGCTAAATTACTGCCATCAAGAGCCACCTCTGCTGCTCTCTAGCACCACTTCCTTCTCTGGCCATTTCTAGAGCGCCACCGCCGCTCTACCTCCTTCCCCGCCCATCTCTAACACCACATCCCCAACACTATCTCTAATACCACAGATCTTACCCTGGCTATAACCCTAGCCTCTATAACCTTAACCGACGTAACCCTACTCGCCTTACCCCGAGACTCGAATGTCTTTGCCTTACCCATGGTTACAAACCCTAAACCCCTAACTCCACCCCCTGAGATTTCAAGCGCTCCACCGTAACCCTACCTACCATGGATGACGATCTTGCGCCACCGCGCTCTAAGATTTCGAGCGCTCCACCATAACTCGACCCGCCGTGGATAACGATATTGCTCCACTACGCCATCGAGCATCCATTGTCGATGTAGAATGTCCTAGAAGAAGAAGAAGATTGGCAGCGGCAACGGCAAAGTGTGAATATTAGCAACGGCAGAGCGAAGAAAATGTTGGCAGCAGTGGAGTGGTTAATACAATGAGGGTAGGGTTACTGCAGGTTACGACAATTAAACGAGAACAGCAGAATGAAGCAAATGGCAGCGGCGGAGAACTTGGATTGGAGAAGATGAGAAGATAGAGTGGGGAAGACAGCGACGGAGAACATGGATTGGGGAAGGCAAGAAGAGAGAAGAGGGTGTAATGGTCATTTCTAATTTTATGTTATTTTTGAAAATTTTAATTCAATGGTATAATGATTATTTCACTAATTTCAGGCCAATATCAGGTTGTCAGGGTTAGATTGACACTTGCATCCAAAACTTAGGTTCAGATTGGTACTTTCAGATTTTACAGGGTAATATATGCACTTTCGACTAAAATATTAGGTTAAAAACACATTTTTCTCTAAATTTAAATATGTCGACGTTCGAATTGGCACCATATATTTTTGACGACCGACCGTGCAAATGAATGAAAGTTGTAAAAAATAAAAGAAAATTTTGTGTAGGAATAGGGATGGTGAAAAGTAGTCGAAAGAAATCTAGCGGGCAGCCAGTCTTTCCATCACTTTAGTCTTTACCTATAGAGGCCACAGGAAGAGATGGCAAAGTATGTTGACTGAGAACAAAATAAAGTCGTTGGATTTAAAACAATGACCAATCGTCTTTGTCGACTTCACGTATTCATCGGCTAAATCGCAGGAACATACACTGTGCCTCCCCTTATAGAAGCGATATGGTTAATACGGGAAGAGAATCGGTAAAACCAAGGAAAAGAGAATAAATTGTAGAAACTGTATGCTGGTTTAATCAAACATATAGACTATGTTAGTGATGCAAACTTGCGATATTTTCATTGAAGGGGCAAAATAGTATTAGGCAAACCATACATCAGGAAGTTGTTTTATAACATCGACAAAAGACATTGCTAAATTAAACGAAGCTAGACATTGTCCACAACCATGGAATCTGTCTCATTTTCCTTGTTCTCCCTCTCGCGCTCCAACTGATAGGGGTATCGATGGCCCTGTTCAGTTCATCCCACGCTTCTTGCTTCGTAATGTCAACATGTTTCAATTGCAAGGATGTTATGTATTTATTGCTGGTTAAGCAAAACGTACACTTACAAATCGTCTGATTAGTACATGGTTTAAACAAGGTTTACCATAATTTTATTGAACCGCTCGATCATTATCCAAACGGGCCCGCTTCCAAGCCCACAACGCAATCATCTGATTAGACCCCACACCCAACCCTTCCTCCTCCTCTCCCCCCCCCCCCCCTCCCAACCCCCACCACCATCTCAGCCCACTACCCTAGCCAGCCGCTCCTCCTCTCCATCGGCACCCATCTCAACCCTAGCCGCCATTCCTCCTCTCCCCCGCCACCCATCTCAACCCTAACCCACCGCTCCTCCTTTCCACTAGCACCCATCTTAACCCTAGCTGTCGTTCCTCCTCTCCCCCGCCACCCATCTCAACCCTAGCCCATCGTTCCTCCTTTCCACCGACACCCATCTCAACCCTAGCCACCGCTTCTCCTCTCCCCCACAACCCATCTCAACCCTAGCCAGCTGCTTGTCTCATTCATGGCAAACACGCTAACCAACTTCATGAACAACATCCCTTGCAATCCAGCCCACCAGTTCCCTCTCCATCGCCACCCACCGCTTGCGAAGAGGAGGTGATGGAGGACCTCCTCTCAATCTGAGACGATGGTTTGCAGAGGGGAGGGTTTTCTAAAGAAGTCCTTAATTAATAACGGGGAGGGGGGGTACTATAGTGTTTTCCTATTTTTTGTTTTAAAATATTTTTAATCAATGTATAATGGTCATTTATTGATTTTCGGCCAAATTAGCCAATTTTGGTCAACGAAGTCCAGGTTAGATTTGCACTTTCAGATTTTACGAGGTTATATCTGCCTTTCGAATAAAACATAAGGTTAAACATGCACTTTTCTCAATATTTTCTCATCAATTTTGACTACTCCCTCTATCCCAGCTCAAATTGCACAGAATTTTTTTCACGCTCATCAAGAAACTTGTCTAACTGTTAATATGTTTAACTACGTATAATAATGGCAAGCAAAAAGTTACTTTTGGGAACCTAGTTGTTACGACGAATCCAACTATATGACATATGATAATACTATTATTTATATATCTATTTAAATATGTAGTCAAAGTTAAATAGTAAATTGAGATATAAAATGAAGTGTGCAGTTTAATTTGGGACAAATGTGATAACATTACAATTATCATTCGCCTTCTCACCCAAACACTAGGTCAAACAACTTCATAATGCCGTATTCCTTATCTCAAAATTTACACCTAGTGAGTCTTCAACACTTTAGCTCATGTCAATTGTCATATTGAAAACGTAAACTTGGAGATATGCGCAATAGTCAACGTTGGCGTATGTCAACGTATATTTTGGATATTAGTGTACGGTTCTTAGGCACGTTAGACGCAAGGATAAAATAGTAATCCTAAATAAAAATAGTTTGAGAGGGAAATTAATCAAAAAGTAATGAAAAGATCAATTTCCTAAAATATGATACAGTATATTGCACTTCAAATTGAGCAAGTTGTTTTATTATTGTGTTGGTTAGGTCTGATAAGATAAGAACAACATCTTATGCACGTATATAATATAACCACCAGCTAGCTCCCTCGCTTTCTTTTTAGAGTCCGTCTCTTGAAAGACGGTCTTTCCATAAGTTATGGAAAGACCAAGGTTTAAAGTGTAAATTAGAAGAAATGGAGATAAAATTTTCGGGTTGCATGAACCGGGTTATAAATTTTATAACTACTACATGTTGCATACTAAAAGTTTAATATTGCAACTAAGACCTTTTACCTTTTATTATTCTAGTTAAACCCCGTCTTTCCATAAGCCTATGGAAAGACCGTCTTTCCCAAGACTTTGCATTCTTTTTATTATTTGTTCAAGTCTAAGTAATCTTATTTTTGGGAATTGGACGTGACTTATTCCGGTTGAAGATTAAGGGCATGGGCAGTGGTGGTCTCTTAAAATTAAAAGACCGCTTAAGAGACCGAAAACCACCACAGTGGTTGTCTCTTGAGTGGTCTCTTGTTAAGAGACTCTTGGTAAGAGCCCGGTCAAGAGGCCGAACGTGGTCAAAAATGTGCGGCTGCGCACATGGGCTTGCTGCGCAAACTTTTTTTGTGGATTGCTATATCACGCCCTGTATTTTACTATCCACGCCCTAATACGTATAAATACACGTATTAGTATTTTGAAAATAAAAAATAAAATTTGGAAGAAGTAGTATAAATTCTCTCATTTCTCTCCATTTCCTTCTCTCCATCTCCTTCTCCCCATTTCCGCCGCCGCCGCCGCCGACCACCGCCGGAAAAATTATATTGGAGGAAATAATTTTAGGCTCACACTTACAACGTTACATAAATAACTTTTACAAACCAAGAAGTGCATTGCTTGATTTTTAATTATCGTCATAAACATATATTGAAATATGAACAAATAAAGATAAAATTACAGTTAAAACGTTAAAACATATATTTAAATGTGAAAACATAGAGATAAAATTAAATTAGAAGAAATAACATTACAATTATAAAAGTCCCGTACATGAATTAACTCCCTAAACTGAAATTACATTCATCCATTTCAAATTGTCCTACTTACGGACTTAATGGTGCACTTCTCCATTTCTTATTAACAGCTAAAACTTACATGTAATTGTAAAAAAAATGTGATAATAATAGGAGATAAATTATTGTAGATAAATTAACAACAAAATTACGTAACAAAATTAACAACAAAATTAACGTTACTGCTATTAATAGGAGATAAATTCATAGGAGATAAATGTGCAATAATTTTTACGTAACAATTAATAAATTAAAACACAAAGATGAGCATAAATTTCTACTGCAAAAATTAATAAATTTAACTATTACTTATGGACAGAAAACTAATTAGTAAAATTACCTCCGAAGACATTAAATTTCTAACACCCTTGTTTGGAGTAAAAGTTTGGAGAGTAAAAGTTTGGAGAGTAAAAATTTGGAGAGTAACAATTTCGAGTTCCTCATATTTTTATAAACACTTTTATAGAAGTAGAAATTACTAGTTGGGGAGAGGAAGCCCCTCTGGCTCGCGCCCAGGCCACGGCGAGCGGAGGCAAGTCCGGCTCGCGCCCGTGGCATGGCGAGCGGAGCCCGTCCAGGTCGCGCCAAGGGCACAGCGAGCGGAGGCCCGTCCGGCTCGCGCCCAGGGCACGGCGAGCGGAGCCCGTCCGGTTCTCGCCCAAGGCACGGCGAGCGGCGCCCGTCCGGCTCGTGCCCAAGGCACGGCAAGCGGCGCCCGTCCGGCTCACGCCAGGGTCACGGCGAGTGGAGGCCGCTCCGGCTCGCGCCCGGCCCGCTGCGAACGGACCGACGGCCGGTCGCGGCCAGGTCGTCCCGAACCGGAGCCTCCGGCGACGCTCGGTGGCGCGGCGCCCGGCATCGGCGGCGGTGGTCGGCGGCGCCCGGCGGTGGTCGGCGGGATCGACGGTGGTCGGCGGCGCCCGGCGGTGGTCGGCGGGATCGGCGGCGGTCGGCGGCGCCCGGCGGTGGTCGGCGGGATCGGCGGCGGTCGGCGGCGCCCGGCGGTGGTCGGCGGCGCCAGGCGGCGGTCGGCGGCGGCCGGCGGTGGTCCCCGGCGGCGGTTTCCCTTCTCCCATTTAACATTTTCCAATTTAAAATCTTCCAAATACAATATATTTTTAAATGTATATTGTATATATACAGTATAAATACAGGGCGTGGATAGTAAAATACAGGGCGTGAAATAGCAACACCTCTTTTTTTTGCCATAGTGGGACACGTGGCGCCCCTTGAGTGGGCCACGTGTCCCACTCAGCCACATCCTTTTTTTTATTTTTTGGTTGCGGACACGTATCACCCATGGATTGGGCCACGTGTCCGCAACGGTAATTTTTGAGGGAAAATCTGAATTTGAAATCTGGGGGACACGTGGTCGAATAAGAGGTTGACACGTGTCCCCCAACTGCTGGAAAAACGGCTATTTTTTTAATGGGACACGTGTCCCATTCTGGTGGCGACACGTGTCCCAGTCGAATTTTTTCAAACTTTTTTTTTATAATTTATATTTTAATTTTTATATTTCATTCTCCCACTTTTTTTGCCTATAAATATGGAGCATTTCAACTCATTTCACCACACTACTTCCAATTCAAATTCTCTTACCTCACAAATTCATCTTCTATATTGTAATTCATTTTTTGTGATGGATCCACGAAGAACGTCGAAAGGCAAAGATCGGGTAATTCCAAATTCTTTCAATATGGAGAATTTTTCGCAAAATCCGAATTATCGGCCATTTCCAAATTCGGAATTTAGTGAAAATTCTCCGAACATCCCTCCCCACTTTTATTTCAATTCTCAACATTCATACATGAATTTTCAAAATCAATGCCACTCTTCACGAAACGCATACATGAACCCTCCTTACCCGAACCACTCCCAAAATGCGCACATGAACCCTCCTTACCCGAACCACATGAACGTCTAAGGGTGAAAAAAGGTTGAAATACTTGCGGAGAGTGAAAGAGCTAAAATGGAGTACAACATATCACAGCGGGAGTTCGTTGAAAAACAATCAAAGCGGGATAAACTAATAGCTAACACTAAACTCCTTGATAGTTTGATTCAAAAGGGAGAGTTGTCCGCAGCCGAGGAAGAACTACGAGATAAATTAATTGGGGTAGTCTACGGTGGAAATTAATTGTAATATTTATTTTTTTGTCAGACTAGATCAATATTTTTTTCCTATTTTTAATAATTGGTCGGATTAGACCAATATTTTGATTTTTAAATTGTAATATTGGGTTGGAGTAGATCAATATTTTATTCAGTTTTTCCAGTTATTTTTATAGTTGTTATAATTGGTTTCACGCACTTTTTATGTTTTCCATATTATTTTATAGAAAAAATGAATTCTCATAGTATTTATTTATTTAATTTCGTTTTAATAGTTTCTTCAAAAAAAATGAAATTCATTTTATTTTTTACACTGAAGCATCGTATTGACAAGAACGAGAAAAAATAATTATTTAACATATTTTAAAAAACGAATTTAAATTTAAATATTTAAACATTATATTAAAATAATATGGAAACGAATTTAAATTTAAAAATGAATTTAAATTTAAATATTTAAACTTATTTTTGCTGGACAAATTTATTTAAAATAATATGTAATGGTCAAATTAATGAGTAGGATAGAGAAAATCAAGTGAGTTCCATGAATAGTGTACAGTGGTCTCTTAACCATTGTGGAGAAAAAAAAAGGGTTGTCTCTTAAGTGGTCTCTTAAGCTGAGGTGAAAGAGAGAGGGGGAAAAATAATATATTTAATTGGTAAGAGACCGGTAGTGGTCTCTACCACTGCCCATGGCCTAAGGTGATATTACATGACGAGTTCCAACATAGAAAGAAAATTTAAATTTAAAACATAAACAAATCTAAAAATAATAAAGAAAGTTTCTTATTAGACTGTCAAACCAATTAGACCATCATAAAAAATATCGTTTCAATAATTTTAGAATTAAATTATAACTATTTGCATTTTAAGATATATTTTAAATATTTTTAAAATTATAAAAAATCCATTGTAACACATAAATAAATAAATAATAATAATTTGGAACGAGTAAACTTTTTCATTACCTTAACCCAAATACATCATAAGTTTTGCAAATAACACTTTCACTTTTGGTTTCAACCAATCCTTGCACACTACACATTCTTTGATTTTCTCAATGGTATCAAGCTCATTTTTCTCACCTTGAAAACAAAGCTCATTCCATTTTTTTTCCAAATCCAATATAGTGTTTCCGTTATGGCCATTCTGAGAAGATGCATATTAGAATCATGAGTTTCTATCATAAAATTAATTGGTATTATGTAGATGTGATCCATGATCTTATATACTGAGTTATATGACTGTCAACCATCAATGTGGGACTAACTCTAACACGCCTCCTCAATTGGTGGGACTAACTCTGACACGCCTCTTCACGTGCAGCGGTATGAATCATCGCACAAACGTAGACAGAAAAGGGGTAACATGCCAACCTTGGGCTCTGGTACCATGAAAGAGTGATTTCACATGAGGAATATATTATTACTGAATGAAATATATAGAGTACAAAGAGTTGGATTATGACTAAAATAACTCTACCCTAGTCAACAAGATAAACATAAATCAAAACCAATCTAATCATCTAATTGACTTATTCTAACACTGCACACCACTCCCTTTCACTTTTCATTTAACCACCAGCCACGCCAATTCTCCATCTTATTGCTCCGGTGAGGCCGTGCTCTCTGAATCTGTAACCACATGAGTATAGCTTCCCATATCCTCCTCGTCTCTGAGCAAGCAAACAACAAATGCTGCAAAGTCTCAGCTTCCTTGCAAAAAATATACTTGTCATCAACATCAGCCCCAAACCTTCGTAATCTATCCTTCGTCGCCATTCGTTTGTAACAACACATCCACATAGAAATTTCAGTTCTTGGCCTAGCATAATTCTCATTAAACAATTTCTTCCAAGGTACACAAACTTGATCCTCCTTCAGTTCATTATACACTTTTCGAACCTTGAATTTCCCCGCCAATATTTGCTTCTCCCAACTCTTCAACTGATGAACTTTACTCCTACACTTGCTTAGGCCCTTGATGATCCATGATAAATCATTTGAAACCCGCATATTCATGATATCCCTGCCTTTCACATAGTACGCGTGTATCCACTGTATCCGGAGCCTATCTGCTTTCCGGAATAGGTTCCACAGCGTCCTACTTTCACCCGCCAAACTCCACTCAACCAAAGAAATATTTCTGAGGCCCCCTCTCTTCTTCTGCTTGCATATTTTTTCCCATGCTACAGGGGCTTTCCTTGATATCAACTCATTTTCATACCATAAGTAGGATCTACATATTGCTTCGATATGTTTCAACACCGCTTTTGGCAAAGGAAAGGCCTGAAGCCAATAGCTCACAATCGAAAAAATGACACTCCTAACCGGTTGGATCCTGCCAGCATAGTTTAGGAGTTTCACACTCCAATGTTTCACTCTCTTAACAATTTTATTAATCAAAGGCTGGCACATACATACAGTCAATTTTCTACTAGCCAAAGGAATGCCAAGGTACCTGGAAGGGAGTTCTCCTTCTTCAAATCAAGTCAGTTGCAAAATTTTCATTTTCTGAACAACTTCAACTCCTGCAAAATAAACTTTGCATTTTCTCCTGCTCACCCTAAGCCCTGTCGACTCTTCAAATTTATGGTAAGCTTTCATTAGAGTCTTCACTGAAACCCTATCACCCTTCGAGAACAACAGCACATCATTCATGAAGCTCAAGTTATTATCTTCAAAATCTCACACCGCAGATAAAATCTGAACTCTGGCTTAGAAGTAACCCCTTGTAAGCAGTCGGACATATACTCCATAACAAGAACAAAGAGCAGGGGTGATATGGGATCACCCTGCCTTAGTCCTCGTTTTACTTGTATGTGTTTTATTACTCTGTCATTCACATTATACTGGAAAGAGACAGAAGTTAAACACCCCATGACCCAGTCAATGAATCTACACGGCATCCTTAGTCAATGAATTATCATTTTATAATTCTAAAATAAATTTATCTGACAATTATGCGGTTCAAAACAGGAGTCTATGATAAATATACAACTTTGTAAGAGAAACGGTGAGTGAATTTTTATAAAATCAAATTCTAATGATACTCATTTTTGTGGTTAATTCTCCATATAAAAAAGCTAATAAGCTCTATCGATTACCTCAGCGTCCTATTTTTTAATGAAACAAATTTAAATTTATTATTATAAACAAATGAATTTGATTTATATAAATTGAGGTGAATTAAAATAGATTTAAGTTTAAAATATTTTTTATAAATTTAATTTAATATAGAAAAAAGTGTTTTTATAACCCTACCTAATTGACATAAGTGTCAATATAACCGTTGGATAACTGAAAGTACATATATAACCCTACCTAGTTAATGTAAGTGCAATTTTACCCAATCAGGTAGTTGAAGGCCGGAATCAGTGGAAAAGTCTATTTTACCCCTCTGTAAAAATAGATAAAGACCATAATGCCCCCAGGCTCTTCAACTCTCCATTTCTCTTCCATTCCTGCCTACCCAAGCCATTCTCGTTTTCTCCCCACCAATTCCACAGGAACTGAAACCCTTGCCTCACGCTACCGATCAACAACCACCAATTCTCCATTCTTCAGCATTGCAGCGACCGGTTCAGCCGGAACCGTAGGTGGTCCGGCGAGTCTGACTTGCCGACGGGGCGTATTGTGTGTTTGCAAACCCTAGTCTCGAAAAATATTCTTTTTTGCACGTTACTGTACATCGGGCCTGATTCTCCATTCACCGGCATTATAGTGGTGGATTCCAACGACTTTGGTTGCGCGGATTCTTGAGCTATGGAAGAATCTGATTCTTGAGCTGTGGTAGAATTCGATTCTTGAGCTGTGGAAGAGTTTCACGGGAAGTGTTTGATGGATGACGACAGTGGAGCTCGGACGGCAGCATTAGAGCTCGGACGATGACGGCGGAACAACTTGTAGGGGGCGGAATAGTGTGGAGCGCGGAGGCTTTTTATAAAACCTGGGGGACAAGAATAAAAAACAAAATTTTAAAGCAAATAGTACTTAGGAAACAAAGTTGAGGTGGGGTCCAGGGACAATAAAGGGTAATTTTGTCAAATTCAATTCAGTATTTCACACAAAGGTATTTCAGATATTTTACATAAATTCAATGTCGGAAAATGGTAGTCAACGACGGAAAGTGGATCTGAGGGTTATATTGGCACTTACATTAACTAGTTAGGGTTATATTTGCACTAAGAATTATCTGAGAGTTATATTGACACTTATGCAAGTAAATATGATTATATTGGCACATATCCCTTTAATATAAGAGTTTAAATATTATATCACACTTGGAGCAGTAACTATTGTAAGGTTATATTAAATTTAACTAGAACTAAATAATTTATTAATATAAAAGAATTACACAATGAGTTGTATTAATTGGGCCATAAATTTATAACTAATGTACGTTGCATAATAACTTTTTAAATTTGTAACTAAAATCTTTTACCTTTCTGTTATTCTAATAAAACTTCGTATTTTCGTAGAATAGACAATTTTTTCTAAAACTTTGCCAATACAAATAATAATGAGTGATAATTTGTTAGATTCATTATAATATATATTATTAAAATATTGACTTAGTATTATAAATTTTTGTTTATCCTTAATAAAAATATTAAATATATAATATTTTTTGAGTTAATTGCTGAAAGTTAAAATGTATAAATTGAGTGACCAAATGAGTGAGTAAAATTATTTTAGAAGATCTATCACGGGAGAATAAATAGTAGTAACATTTATTTATTACTTGAGTCATCTTTCTTATATCTTCTTCTAGTAGAAAAGGTCTTGCTTTTAGTACAGTTGACTTTTTTTAAAGTTTCATTCAACATCATTTCATACTCCGTACCGTAATTTATATTCCGTATTTCCATGCAACTCTTTATACCTACTCTCCGTCTCATCGTATACAACAAAGAATTTATTTTTTTTGAGGAAGTTAAATTTTGATAACATATTTGAATCGAATAATAATTTTATCGTATGTGATATGGTTAGATTCGTCGTAATATGTAGTTTTTAAATATCATTTTTTTATGTCATTATTGTCTGCTCAGTCAAACATATTTATTGGAGATCGTAAAAAGATTATGTACAGAGTAGAGTGAGACAGAGAGAGTATAGCATTTCCATGCAATTCTTATATTCCGAATCATAATTTCATGCTCCGTCCCACAAGTTTTGGCTTACTCCATTTTGTCTTGATATATTGGCACCTAGCCAATTTACACACTTAAAAAAAAATAAATTGAGTGGAGAAAATTGTATTGAAAGAATAAAAAGTAAATTGAGTGGATGAAATAAATCTTAACTTTGCTAATGCCAATATTAAAATACCAAACAAAAAAAAATGTGCCAATATAAAAAAAAACCAGAGGGAGTATTTATCTTTCAACTACTCCTCCGATTTTTTATATTGACACACTTTTCTTTTTGAGATAGTCTTTTTATATTGGCACATTTCTCTTTTGGCAAATCCTATACTATTTTCGTCCAGTAAATTTACTTTTTACTTTACCAATACAATCTCCTCCACCCATTTTTTTAAAAAAATGTGCCCATTGTAAGGGTGCCAATATTTTGGGACCAGAGGGAGTATTTTCAATGAGTGGGTCTCCTGACAGGCGGTCTGTCCATAAGCTTATGAACAGGCCACTTATTTCTTACCTTATACACTGCATTTCTTAAATTACATACAAAATTTAAAATTTTTGAAAATATTTTTTATATCATATATTTTTATATTTTCACCTTCGAATACATATTATTACTTGTTTTAACTTATAAAATGCAATATTTAAATTTTATAAAAAATTACAACATTTAAGTCAAATGCCCCTGAGGACTGTCCATAAGCTTATGGAAAGGCCGCATTTCCTGAGACTTTCCCATTTTCAATAATCATGTTTGACGGTCAGTATCACTTCTTACATATAACATGAATCTTTATTAAAAAATGATATTTAGAAAATAGATGGTTTTTTAAAAAATAAAACTCTCCGTAGTGAGGGGGTTTGTATTGGGCTCCCCAGGCCCTAAAAATGAGGCGTAAAGCGCTCAGCTCGTGGAATATCAACAAAATACAAGTGGAAATGAACACGATGATATAAGCGAGCTCTCTTTAAAGAAGCATTAAACCTATTGCTTGTACGATTCCATCTCTACTATCTCCACCCCCAATGTCAACAAGTAGAGATGGCCTAATCCTTAGTCGAGGTCTAAAATAGCCTACCATTTTTTTGCCTCCAATACCCATTGTTGGCAAAAAGAGGTGGCCTCCCGTGATAGCCCCTCCCAAATGGCTTCCCCATAAGCAATTTACTACAACATTCCTTCTTTCCAAGACATAGTAGCCTCCTGGGCATCAGTGCTACATGCCAAGCAAAGTCCCTAGGTAGTGTTGCAGCAGGTTTTAATGTAGCTTTCCTGAGTAATGTAGTAGGACGGTTTTCTTCCTGAGCAAGGCCTCGAGTTCAAGCCTGCTAATTGTATTAGTCTAAAACTTCTTCTCCTTGTTGACAGGGTTTTTCCTTGGACTATGATTCTTGATTTCCTATTAAAAAAATAGCAAAAAGAAGCTATCTTTCCAAAGGAGGAACTAGGGGACTCTAAGATATGGGAAGTATATATCATCTAAATATATTTGACCCCTGATATCCTTAGGCATGCTAGCGAGATTGGTAAAAGAGTAATGTACCTTTGAAGTGGTTGCTATAATGGCAAGGAGTCAGCTACACTGTTTGCCTCTCTATAAACATGATTTATGGTGTAGTTGAGATTGTTCAAAAGACTTCATATTTTCCTGATGTGTACTATGTGGCACCATGGAATTTTGAACTCTCTTCTCACCATCTTAACCAAGATTAGAGAGTCACACTCGATTTGCAAAAGTGAGTATTCTTTCTTCAAAGTCAGCTCTAGTCTCTACTCTAAGGATTTGATTTCAACCAAATACTATTTCCTTGTCCGAGATATGTGGCCCTTGCCAGTTTGACTTGTCCATGCTGATCCCAGATAATTAAACCAGCTCCTACACCACCATTCTTGAGGGCAGAGCCATCAATATTCAGGTTGATGTGCTTCGGGAGTTCCCAATGTATGATCCCTCTTGCTCCTCTCTTCTTCGATAACCTGTGAGGCAATTTCACTAAAACAGGCAGGTTTCCAACCATAGTCCATTTTAGATTCAATTTATGTGCCATAAATATGTCCCAGTATTGCATCATAATCCTCTTGAGTATATGTTTAATGTTAGGCTTTATGGATTCATGTATAAATCTGTTTCTAGCGCACTATATAAACCAAGTTACTACACATGGGACTATACAAATCAATTGAGAAAACTCAAATTTTTTACTTGAATGAACCAGTAAAAATAAAACATGTCCCGGAGATAATCAAACTTATGATTAGGCAGGTTAAAGGTTTAGTTAATGTGTGTGTGTATGTTCTGTATAGCGCTACATGAATTAAATGAATGGTGAATATCCTCTGAAGCATGCTCACAGAAGATACACTTAGTAGACAGATTGAAGGACACATCTTCTAAAATATCAGGTACCGCAATCAATCTATTCAGTAGCTTCCAATTAAAAACACATATCTTCCTAGGCAACATGTTTGACCATAAATGCTTGAAGGAAGAGACCTCATCTTTTGCTTGTCTAAGGAAAGCATGTGTTGATTTTAGCAAAAAACCACCATTTTCAAATAATTTCCAGATTAAAGTGTCATCATATTATGAAAATAAGGTAATTTCAAGCTCAAGGTGATTTAAAATATTCTCGGGAAGACCAGCACTAATCAGGTGAAGAAAATGACTCTTATTGGAACATAAATCAGCAACGGAGCAATCAGGATAAGGAATATTCATATCACTATTCCAGGCATTAATGAGAGAACCAAAGCCTGTTCAGTTAGAGATCCAAAAAGAGACCTCTCTTTTTCAAACCTATAAAAATAGTTAGATACAACAATATCGAAAAATTCTTTGATTCTTCTCCATGTTATAGAGACTTTCATATAGTCTGGCATTGACCACATGACATTAGACCATAAATAATTATTTTTCTGAAGCTTCCACCATAGTTTAAGTGAAAAGCATTTGGTCATTGTATGCAGGTTTTTATATTCTAGACCATTCTCCATTTTTGGAAAGCATAACTTAGGGTAAGATCTCCAAACCCTTTTATTTCCATCATTATTACCAGAGATCCTCCAAAAGAATTTTGCAAAGAGTATGTGCAATCTATCAATCACTCCTTTTGTAGGTTTTATGACCGTGATTAGTGCAAAGGAATGGCTGAAAGGACATGTTTGATTAGAACCATCATACCGGCTTGACTTAGGAAATTGCTTTGCCACGATAAGATTTAGATGAAACAGAGTCAATCAGGTTTTGAAAATAGGTGTTTTTGCATCTTCCAGTGAACATTGGACAGCCTAGATACCTGAAAGGAAAACTTCCAGGTACCATGCTTGTTTCATTAGCGACAAATATCCTAATGTTTGGTGGTGCAAATTTAGAGATGTAGAAAAAGGATTTCTCGAAGTTCACCTTTTGACATATGACTCTTTCAAAGGTTTTAAGAAAGCTTGGAGAATTTTTAGACCAATTTTTGAAAACTTCATGAAAATTGTTGTGTCGTCAGTGAATGAAAGGTGAGTGACTTAAGTCATAGTATGTGGCAGCTTGTAAAAATCCATATTTGCATATTGGAACCGAAAATTCAGGTTTTTCGAGAAGGCTTCGGCCATTAGGATAAACAAGAAAGGAGACAAAGGGTCTCCTTGCTTGAGTCCTCTTGATGATTGGAAGAAACCATGATATTTTCCATTCACAAGTATAGAAAAATAAGCTGCCTTAATGTTGCCCTTAGTAACATCTACCAGAGAAGTTTTAAAACCAATTTTCAAGAGGAGTTTTGTTAGAAACATCCAAGAGACTCAATCAAAAGCCTTCATCATTTCAAGTTTGAAAATCACATTAAACCCCCTGTTTTTTTATTTAAAAAAGAAGTTAGTTCCTGCATTAGCAGAACATTATCCGTCAGTTCTCTTCTCTGAATAAATGCTGACTGTTCAAGAGAGACTAAGGCTGACATTATGGGCTGAAATCTGTGTGTGATGATTCTAGAAAAAAAATTTATTTACAAAATTACACAAGTTAATAGGTCGAAAATCTTTAAAAGATGAAACAACTTATTTTTTAGGAATCAGGACAATTAGAGCAGAGGAAATTGCTTTGGGGATGGTGTTACCCTTTAAGAAGTCATTTACAGCAAGCAATAAGTCATCTTTGATGATATCCCAACAGTGTTTAAGGAAAGAACCTGAAAATCCATCGGGGGTTGTGGAAGAATCATTGTTCATCGAAGAGATTATGTTGAATAATTCCAAACTCTTGGCTGGTTCCAATAATGTTGCATTCATTTCTTCAGTTACCAAGGTTGGAACATTTTCTAAAAGAACAGTTGTATTCACCCCAGTGGGATCTAGAAATTCATTAGAAAACAATGAAGAGTAAAAATTCACCGCTTCCTTCCCAATTTCGTTTTGATCATCTATCCAGTTGTCCTGGGAATCCCTAATGGAAGCTATGTACTGTCTACTATTCTTTGCCTTCATAGTGTTATGAAAAAGTTTAGTGTTATTATCCCCTTCCTGAAGCCATTTAACACGTGATTTCTGCTTCCAAAAAGTTTGTTGCTGGCAGTGACCCAGGTAGAATTTACGAAGCTGCGATGCAAAGTCCAGGTTGACGCAGCAGGCAGCGAAGCATGGTTCTGCTTGCAGAGTGAATGAGGCCATAACGAGAGAGTTCGGTCATGATTTAGAAGGCCCGGACGAAGATCCCCGGCCGGCGCCAGTTAGGTTGCCACGCACAACCCATGTTAAATTTGATGGAGCTGGGATGTAGAGTCCAAGTTGATGTAGCATCCAATGAAGTATGGATTTTCCTAAATAATGAATGAGTCAAAAACAAGAGAGTTCGATCATGATTGAGAAGGCAAAAACGCAGAGCTCAGGCCAATGCTAGAAGGGTCGCCATGAACGACCCAGGTAAAATTTTACGGAGCTGTCATACGGAGTCCGGGTTGACGTAGCAGGCAGTAAAATATGGTTCTGCCTAAAGAATCAATGAGGCTGAAGCAAGAGAGTTTGGTTATGATTTAGAAAGCCTGGATGCAGAGCCCAGACCGATGCCAGAAGGGTCACCACGCACGACTCAAGCAAAATTTTACGGATCATCCATGCAAAGTCCAGGTTAACGCAGCAAGCAGTAAAATATGGTTCAGCCTAAAAAATCAATGAGGTCGAAGCAAGAGAGTTTGGTCATTATTTAGAAGGCCCGGATGCAGAGCCCAGACTGATGCCAGAAGGGTTGCCACGCATGACCCAGGCAGAATTTGACGGAGCTACGATGCAGAGTGCAGGTTGACGCATCAGACAATGAATTATGTTTCTACTTGATGAATGAATGAGGCCAAAACTAGAGAGTTTGGTCGTGATTTAAAAGGCCCGGACGCAGATCTCAGGCCGACGCTAGAAGAGTCGCCAAGCACGAACCAGGCAGAATTTTACGAGTTGCCATGCAGAGTCCAGGTTGACGCAGTAGGCAGTGAATTATGGTTCTGCTTAAAGAATTAAAAAATCTGAATAAAGAGAGTTCAGTCATGATTTAGAAGGCCCGGACGCAGAGCCCATGCCGACGGCAGAAGGGTTTCCATGAACTACCCATGCAGAATTTTACACAGCTGCCATGCAGAGTCCAGGACACGCGGAAGGCATCAAAATATAGTTATGCCTGAAGAATTAATGAGGCCGAAGCAAGAGATTTTGGTTATGATTTAGTAAGTTTGGACGCAGAGCTCAGGCCGACTCCAGAATGGTCGCCATGAACGACCCGGGCAGAATTTTAGAGAGATGTCATGGAGAGTCCAGGTTGACGCAGCAGACAGCAAAATATGGCTCTGCCTGAAGAATTAACGAAGCCAAAGCAAGAGAGTTCGGTCATGATTTAGAAGGCTCGGACGCAGAGCCTAGGCAGACGTCAGGAGGGCCGCCATGAATGACCCAGGCGAAACATTTACGGAGTCGCAAGGCAGAATCCAGGCTGACAGCAGCAGGGCTGCGACTCAGATCAATGCCACGAGAGACAAAATCAAGATGCAAAATTCCACCTTGATGAATAGGGACGTCCGCCAGCAACGACATTCTGACAAACATCCATGACGTTCATACATGTATTATCCCAATGCCCCACGCTGTTCAGCAATGTGACATCAGACTAGGGAGACTTATTAATGTACGGGTTTGAAGCCCATATTCCTATTTACCAATCTCAAAGGCCCAACATCCAACCTAAGCAAGACCAAACCCTACAACTGTAAAATGAGGAGAAAGCCATAAGAAAAAGGTTGAGTTTACTACAAGCCCCGTGACATTGTAGCATCACCATCAGATTTGAGTGACCCGTGTTCTTTTACTAGTACCCATCTACGTCGGAATCATGCTGGAAGGAGGCCCGAACAGAGGCTATATTAGATCTCTCATAATAGCTCCGAGAGACCCAAAACAATCTACTCTATTCCAGGCCAATGACAAATTTTGGCATTAACAATCGACGAGCTCAAACTAATAGGAAGTAGTTTTCAGGAGATTTCTTTTGTCAAAATCCCTAGAAATTTGTTGCATAGAGAACACACTGTGGCACACGATTATAATTGTAAGGGCATGGGCAATGGTGGTCTCTTAAAATTAAAAGACCGCTTAAGAGACCGAAAACCACCACAGTGGTGGTCTCTTGAGTGGTCTCTTGTTAAAAGACCACTCACCAGGCTCTTACCAAGAGCCCGGTCTGGAGACCGCACATGGGCCAGCTGAGCTGACACGCACATGGGCTGCTTTGTGCTTTCTTTTTTTTTCCATGAGTGGGACACGTGTTGCCCCCTGAGTGGGCCACGTGTCCCACTCAGCCGCAATTTTTTTTTTGAATTTTTGTTGGGGACACGTGTCACCCATAGATTGGGCCACATGTCCGCAACGGTAATTTTTTGGAAAATATCAGAATTTCAAATCTGGCGGACACGTGGTCCAATCCAGGGCCGACACGTGTCCCCCAACGGCTGGATAACGGCTATTTTTTTTAATGGGACACGTGTCCCATTCTGGTGGCGACACGTGTCCCAACCGAAATTTTTCAAACTTTTTTTTATTTTCTTAAATTTCTATTTTAATTTTTATATTCCATTCTCCCACTTTTTTTGCCTATAAATATGGACCATTTCAACTCATTTCACCACACCACTTCCAATTCAAATTCTCTTACCTCACAAATTCATCTTCTTTATTGTTATTCATTTTTTGTGATGGATCCACGAAGAACGTCGAAAGGCAAAGATCGGGTAATTCCAAATTCTTTCAATATGGAGAATTTTTCACAAAATCCGAATTATCGTCCATTTCCAAATTCGGAATTTAGTGAAAATTCTCCGAACATCCCTCCCCACTTTTATTTCAATTCTCAACATTCATACATGGATTTTCAAAATCAATGCCACTCTTCCCGAAACGCATACATGAACCCTCCTTACCTGAACCACTCCCAAAATGCGAACACCCAATCGCAAAATTCGTACCATAATTTATATGGTCAAAGCTTCCATGCTCCACATCTTGATGCTATAAACGAATCGGGAGCATTTTACCCCGAGGAGGTCGCGGTTCACCGGGTCAAAATTTTGGTGGTGAAGATGGGCGACAATATGGAAGTCACGATGTTACAGACGGTAAGCCCTATTTTAATGTGTTTTATTTCAATTATGAAAATTGTAATTTATAAATAATTTATATTGCCTTCATTTCCCCTTGGTATATTTTAAAATAAGTATACTTGAACATGCAAAATATATGTAGCTAGTATATGCATTTAGTATATGCATTTTAATATGCAATCTAGTATATCATTTGAACAATCAAGTACATCATCTAATATGTTCGTGTATTGAAAAATGTCATAAACATAATTTGAAAGTTAGTATATGTTTGAGATTTGTTTTGCTTTGAAAAAATGATTTATTCTTTTAGGAAATGATGTAGGTGAAGAAAATGATGAAGTTGCAATAGTGTCTGGGAGTAAGGTTACGAAGAAGAAAAGTAGCCGGGAAAAATGGAGTGTAGAGGATGATAAAATCCTATGTGGCGCATGGTTCGAGCATTCCACCGACTGTGTGGTGGGTACGGGTCAAAATGCTGGTGTGTTTTGGTCTAAAATTATGCGCGATGTGAACCAGTATGCAAATTCGAACCGGTCAATGAAGTCATGCAAGTGTCGGTGGTCAAAAATGGCTCACGATATTGGCAAATACGTGGGGTGTGAAAGCAAAGCCGCGCGTCACTTCAGTCGGGGCGGGAGTGGCTCTAGCCAAGGAGATATAAAGTCATGGATGCTGTACTTGTTTGCAGATGAAAATGATGGGCAGCAATTTTTATTCTTCCATTGTTATGACGATTGCAGGAGGAACCCTAAATTCATAGCACAATATGGCCCAAAGGATACTGATGGAGAAGAATATTCACCACGGGTGCTATCAACACCCCGTAGTGGCGACGATCCTCAAGCTATGCAATATCCATCCCGGCCTATTGGTGTTAAAGCCGCTAAATGCAAGGCAAGGGGGAAAGGAAAGGCCAGGGCAAGAGCAACAAATGATGAACAATAAAAAGAATCCGCTAGAATGCAGTGCGCGGCCGCAATTGAAGCAGCTACAAAAAAGGTTGAAATACTTGCGGAGAGTGAAAGAGCTAAAATGGAGTACAACATATCACAGCGGAAGTTCGTTGAAAAACAATCAGAGCGGGATAAACTGATAGCTAACACTAAACTCCTTGATAGTTTGATTCAAAAGGGAGAGTTGTCCGCAGTAGGGGAAGCACTGCGAGATAAATTAATTGGGGTAGTCTACGGTGGAAATTAATTGTAATAGGTTGTTGGTAATAATTGGTCAGACTAGACCATACATTTTTCATTGGTTTTTCATTGTAATTGGTTTTCATCATTTCATTTTAATCGGTTCAATTCCCGAGTGCAATTCATGCATTCAAAGCCACAAGACCAAAATAGTGGAGTTGTCATGGACGCATCCCATCCATAGTGGTGGGTTCAATTCATGCATTCAAAGCCACAAGACCAAAATAGTGGAGTTGTCATGAACACATCCCATCCATAGTTGTGGGTTCAATTCATGCATTCAAAGCCACAAGACCAAAATAGTGGAGTTGTCATGGACACATCTCATCCATTCACATAGGTTCAATTCATGCATTCAAAGCCACAAGACCAAAATAGTGGAGTTGTCATGGACACATCCCATCTATAGTGGTGGGTTCAATTCATGCATTCAAAGCCACAAGACCAAAATAGTGGAGTTGTCATGGACACATCTCATCCATTCACATGGGTTCAATTCATCCATTCAAAGCCACAAGACCAAAATAGTGGAGTTGTCATCTATATAAATGGGTCATTTGTTTACCTTTCATTCCAACCCCTAATTTCAATGCTTCTACCAATTCCCTTCTTCATCACAACCATGACCTCTTCTAATTCCCCTAACAACGATGATGAGCTTCACTTTGGAGAATCATCAAACCCATCAACCTATGATATTCCGGTTTCCTACCTGATACTGATCCTGAGACAATGAACTTGTTCTTAAATTTGCCAGAAATGGCTAAACAATGGTACGCAGCCATTGAGAACCAGAGTGCTCAAACTTCTCCAACCTTACCAAAGAAAACCAGAAATCATATCAGAAGAGATCGTGTTCGAGCACAAGAATTGCTCCAGAGGCAATATTTTGCTCAACCTCCTGAAAGAATGTACGACGACCAACACTTTCGTCAAAGGTTTCACATGCGGTGACCTGTATTCGAACGTATATTGGAAGATGTCACCAACCACGATCCTTATTTCAGACAAAGGCCTGATGCAACTGGTAATCAAGGATTTTCGCCACTTCACAAGTGCACGGTGGCAATGCGTCATTTGGCATATGGTTGTGGATACGACCAACTGGATGAATGCTTACAGATGGGCAAAACGACGGTTAGAGAAACGGTGTCTCATTTTGTGAATGCTATTATTGCCGTATACCGTCCAACATACCTCAGACCAATAAATCAGGAGGATATTGCTCGCCTGATGCACGTAGCTCGTGGACGTGGATTTCCAGGTATGCTTGGTAGTATTGACTGTATGCACTGGGAATGGAAAAATTGTCCTGTGGGTTGGAAGGGGCAATTTCAGGGTAGGAGTGGACGTGCCTCAATTATTTTGGAAGCAGTCACCTCCTACGATACATGGATATGGCATGCATTTTTTGGTATGGCAGGGTCAAATAATGATATCAACGTCCTAGACAAGTCACCATTGTTTGATGACGTATGTGAGGGGAGAGCTCCACGTTTTCCTTACGAAGTCAATGGTCGCAGCTACGATCAAGGATTCTATCTTACAGATGGAATCTATCCTAAGTAGGCGACCTTCATGCCAGCATATACGGCTCCAAATGACCCCAAGAAACAACTCTTCACAAAGCGTCAAGAAAGTTACCGGAAAGACGTCGAACGTGCTTTCAGTATTTTACAAGCTAGGTTTTCCGTGATTCGCAACCCAGCCCGATACTGGAATGTCGAAACGTTGGGCAATATTATGATAGCTTGTATCATACTGCACAACATGATAGTCGAAGATGAAAGAGACACATATGGGTTGCAAGTTCAACCAAGTGATTATGACCAAATCGACGACTCTCCTTGGCATTATAACGCCGAGCGGCATGCTGATCTTCCAACTTTCAGGCAAAATTGGAGGGATGTGCGCAATAGAGCTAAACATGACCAGTTGAAAAATGACCTTACGGAACATCTTTACCAGCATTTGGGTGGTCAAGATTAAGATGACGATAGAGTTTCGTCATCCATGTTTTTTTGGCCAGACTAGATCAATATTTATTTTTTACCTATTTTTAATAATTGGTCGGATTAGACAAATATTTTGATTTTAAAATTGTAATATTGGGTTGGAGTAGATCAATATTTTATTAAGTATTTAAAGTTATTTTTATAATTGTTATAATTAGTTTCGCGCACTTTTTATGTTTTCCATTTTATTTTATAGAAAAGATGAATTCTCATAATATTTATTTATTTAATCTCGTTTTAATAGTTTCTTCAAAAAAATTAAAATTCATTTTATTTTTTACACTGAAGCATCGTATTGACAAGAACGAGAAGAACAAATTATTTAACATATTTTTAAAAAACGAATTTAAATTTAAATATTTAAACATTATATTAAAATAATATGGAAACGAATTTAAATTTAAAAATGAATTTAAATTTAAATTTAAAAACGAATTTAAATTTAAATTTAAAAATAAATTTAAATTTAAAAATAAATTTAAATTTAAAAACGAATTTAAATTTAAAAATGAATTTAAATTTAAATATTTAAACTTATTTTTTATGGACAAATTTATTTAAAATAATATGTAATGGTCAAATTAATGAGTAGGATAGAGAAAATTAAGTGGGTTCCATGAATAGTGTACAGTGGTCTCTTAACCATTGTGGAGAAAAAAATGGATTGTCTCTTAAGTGGTCTCTTAAGCTAAGGTGGAAGAGAGGGGGAGAAAAATAATATATTTAATTGATAAGAGACCGGTAGTGATCTCTACCACTGCCCATGGCCTAATAGAGTAGGTTGTTCCCGGTAATAATATCAGTACGGTTTTATCAAAATAAAAAACACTCTCTCCATTCCAAATAGGACATAATTTTTTTTTTTCGTTCGTCCCAAAAAATGATGTGATTTGAAAATGAACCAAAATACTCCCCTCTTTTCTTAAGTTTGGCATATTTATCATATTTGTATATTTTTTTTAAAGTTTGCCACATTTCCTTTTATGGTAAAAAGTGCATCATTCTCAACCACTCATTAGACTTTTTACTCTCTTCACTCAATTTCCTAAACACATTTCAATTTACAAAAAAAAAAAAAATAACACTTAAACATATGGTGTTAAACATAGTGCAACATAGAGAGTATCAAACAATATGTTGTTAAATTCGCACAATATTTTCTTTAATTTTAATAACTTTTAAACTTGGTCCAATGCTTTATCAAATTATCCATATATTTCCACAATTATTTTCGACCACATCAACTTATATCCAAGAGTGAACCAAAAGCAGTTTCACCGTTTTTACTGAAACGAAGGTAGTCTTTTTATTTGTGCATCACAATTTTTGTATAATAATCAAACAACACACAATCTTACACACAAAAATGTACATATATTTTAAGATTCACAATATATTTCTACCTATAATTTAACCATTCATTTAGTCAAAAAAATCAAGTTTAACCATAAAATTGAATTGGTATATAAGAATGAATACTATTGATTGATGTCTTGTTAGATTCGTTATAACACACACACACATATATATATATATATATATATATATATATATATATATATATATTCATAATATCAATTCTTCACAAGTTTTAATTATCTTAAATAAAAGATATTAAGGATAAAAAATTTGTTGAATAAACTAATGAAAGTCAAAGTGTGCAGATTGAAATTAGATACTCCCTCTGTCCTAGACTTAGCTGTCCACTTACTATTTGACAGTCAATATTGTCAAACTTTGACCACACATTTGAATATATATATATATATATATATATATATATATATATATATATATACAATAAAACTATTGTTTGTAATATTATTGAATTTGTTGTAGTAAGTAATTTTTACAATTAAACTTTTTATTTTTTATTATTATATATATTTAAATATATTAATGGTCAAATAATGTTTTGAAGATGGTAAAAATATTATATGAAAATTAGCATGGGACGGAGCGAACATGGAATTATATGGAGTTACTTTAGTTTGTCCTCTTTCAATGTTTAAAAATTCCCCACCCACTCTACCAATGTCGAGGTATTTAATGTCGACGCAAGTGGAGAGTGGAGAAAAACGTTACAACTTGATGAAAACATTACAAAGAAAATAATAAACCCTTCGTCCCACCCAAATCTGCACATTTTTTAGTCAACTTTCTCAAGACACGTTTGACCATAAATTTTAACTAGTATATAGATACCAATATCATCATGTGAGATATTGTTGGATTCTCTGCATACTGTATTTTCTAAATATCAAATTTTAACACACCGTTAATATACGTAATTAAAGTTATCGTTGGTCAAACATGACCTGAGAAAGTTGACCAAAAAGTGTGCACATTCGGCTGGGACGGAGTAATAGATAAGTTCGGTGCCCCTTTAATTATGATGATATAGATATATATATATATATTTGCCCTTTAATTTATAGAACAGTTGAGTATAATCATTTCTGAACATTTTTTACTCTTTAAAAATTAATTCATTTGTTTATTAAGAATCAAAAGTATTAAAAAAATAAAACATTAAAAATGGACCATCACGATAGTTAAAGGGCCTTGCTATATCCCGCCCTGTATTTTACTATCCTCGCCCTAATACGTATAAATACACGTATTTTGAATTAAAATAAAATAATTTTAAATTTTAAAAAAACAGAAAAACGAAAAAAAAAATATTAAAAACCCTATAAAAAAACTATAAATACCCCTCTCCCCCTCCCTCTCTCCTTCCCTCTCCCATTCCCTCTCCCCCTGCTCTCTCCCCCTGCCCTCTCCCCCTTCCCTCTCCCCCTTGCCTCTCCATTTCCGACCGCCGCCCGCCGCCGCCCGCCGCCGCCGGAATCCCGCCGGAATCCCGCCGGAATCTCGCCGGAAAATGTAAGTTTTTGAGAAATTTTTTTTTTCTTTTCGTGGGAATCGTTGCCCGATCTATTCGAATTTTGTTGAACTTGTCGGAATTGTTAGAATTTTGTTGAGCTTGTCGGAATTGTTAGGATTTTAGTTATGTGACATAATAGAAGTTATTGAGAAACGATTTTTTAGAAATTGTGCTTCTTTGGAAATTGTTTAGCTATGTGACATAATTGGAAGCTTATTGTGTTTTTTAGTAATTATTTAGTTTAAATTTGGCCATAACATTTTAGAAATTGTATTTTTTAGAAGTTGGGTTTTTTAGAAATTATGTAGTTATGTGACATAATAGAAATTACTTAGGAATTATTTGTTTAGAATTTGTGTTGTTCTGGAAATTATTTAGGTATGTGACATAGTTGGAATTAAAACGAAGAAATTGTGTTCTGTGTAAATTACTTAGTTTAAATTTGGACATAATATTTTAGGAATTGTTTTTTTAAGAAATTGGGTTATTTAGAAATTATTTAGTTATGTGACATAATAGAATTTATTTAGAAATTGTATTTTTTAGATATTGGGTTATTTAGAAATTATTTAGTTATGTGACATAATTGGAATTAAAACGAAGAAATTGTGTTTTGTAGAAATTACTTAGTTTAAATTCGGACATAATATTTTAGAAATTGTATTTTTTAGATATTGGGTTATTTAGAAATTATTTAGTTATGTGACGTAATTGGAATTGAAACGAAGAAATTGTGTTTTGTAGAAATTACTTAGTTTCAATGTGGACATAATGGTTTAGAAATTGTATTTTGTAGAAATTGGCCAATTTAGAAATTATTTAGGTATGTGGCGTAATTGGAATTAAAACGAAGAAATTGTGTTTTGTAGAAATTACTTAGTTTAAATTTGGACATATTGTTTTAGAAATTGTATTTTTTAGAAATTGGGTAATTTAGAAATTATTTAGTTATGTGACGTAATAGAAATTATTCAGAAATTATTGATTAGGAATTGTGTTTTTTGGAAATTATTTAGTTATGTGACATAATAGAATATAGTTCTACGTAAATAAACTTTAGTAATCCGATGTAAACAATTGTGTAGTAAACTGTTGCGATATGTTTTAACTATTGTTTCCTTGAATGTTAATAATAGTGCGATGTGGTAAGAAAATAAGATTATTTAGTTATGTAATCTCCAATTTGTAACTAAAAAAAATGTTCCAGTTCGTTGATGCACTGTTCGAAAATATTAGTTCACACGTTGTTGAAATGTATGTTAATTTATCTTATCATATCAGTTTGATTCACTTGTTGTTATACTAATTACATATCTTGTGTCGTAGATGAGCACTGGTGGTCAACCTGACGGTCATGGTCGTTCCATACGACGAAGAGGTGTTAGTGCCTCGGCGAGACAGGCTAGAGGCCGCGTGGTCGAGGATGAACCGTCGCCTCGCCCGCAGGAGTTTGATGTAGGAGCGGAGCAGCCTTCTCCACCGAGCGTTCGTGCATTCGATCCCATGCCGACATGGGACGGTCCGGAGATTAACATCCTCGCGTCCGGTGGCATCCGTCATGATAGTGATTGGCAGATGAATTATGACCTGCCCGCAGATGTCCCCCCGGTGGGCCAACCTGGTTCGAGTGTTCCATTGGATGCCGGGTTCGAACGTTATGCTGAAGCTGGAGCCAGGCACACCGTGAGGAACAGAGCTGGTCAATTCGCACAGTCTTCTGGTGGATCGTGCAATGCCGGTGAGCCTAGCACCGGAATGGCACCGAGGAATAGGAGGAAGCGACCCGCCGATGAGACGTGGCTAGTGCAGGGACCGATGGCTGGTGGCCCGCAGGATGACCTCGTCATACCAAGCTTCGGAGGACACGTCGCGCTTGACGTTTGGAATGGTATAGAGCGAGGTGTGTTGAGATGCCATGCTCGGTCGCCGCTATGCAAGCAGCTAGTCGACACGCTCCCCGAACTGAGCGATGTTGCACAGGCCCGGATACATGCGACCGGGTTGGGCCACCTGCCTGCGATTATGTTCCAGTTCCTTGACATGGCACTGATATCCGCTTTTGTCGAGAGGTGGCAGCCGGACACGAACACGTTTCACATGCCGTTTGGGGAGATGACCATCTTGATGCATGACGTTGAGATGATTCTTGGTATTCCCATCGATGGTGGCGCTGTTGCGAGTACCATTTCGGCGGAGACTATTGAGGAAGCGTGCGCTGAACTGTTTGGGAAAGACGTGGAGTCTTTTGTCGCGGAAGACTGGAACGGGGGTAACATAGATGCCCAATCTTTGATGGCGAGGTGTGTAGCGGCGGGGCAGAGCCAGAACTTCCAATTTATGTGCTACATGCTGACCCTGTTTTCATCCACGCTTTTTGTGGACAAAACTGGGAATAAGGTTAGAGCCAACCTTCTACCCCTGCTTGAGTCGCAGTTGTCGTGGGGCTCGGCGACGTTGGCCAGTTTGTATCTGCAGTTGGGAATTGCGTCCCGGTCCAAGGCGCGCGGCCTATGCGGATGTTGCACGCTGCTCCAAGCATGGATATACGAGTACTTTTCGATGTTTCGGCCGGGACCGAGTACGTTGCCAGCTCTTCCGGGTCGCGCCAGTCGGTGGCACACAGGGGATAGATCGGGGAGGGGTACGGGGAGGCTCGGTGCCATCAGGCGACAGTTGGATGCCTTACAGCCCGACCAGGTATGATTTCCATGCTTTTACTCTTATTTTGACAGTAGTAGATAGATCGGATTCCATAGAAACGTAACATGTCTGTGAAACTTTTTGCAGGTGGATTGGTTGCCATATGGAGTGGACGTGGTTAGGGCTGCGGGGGGGAGGACTCACTACCGCGGCGTGATTCGACACCTCGACGCAATGGAGGCGTACATGCCAGATCGCGTTGTGCAGCAGTTCGGTCTCCTACAGGGTATACCGCGGGGTCTTGCAATTGCGCCCGAGCCTTGTTCCCGCCCGGTTGATCCAGCCGGCTATTCAGTGACCTACCCAGGGAGGCTGCAGTTGACCCTATGGGAGATGGCACACAGTTGGCACAACGGTCAGCTTGCGGCGTTCCCGATAGCCACGAGCCCATCAGAGTGTACCATGGATTACGAGGGCTGGTACGCGACCCATTCGCACCCATTGATCGCAAATCCTGAACATGCTGCCGCGAGTGGACCGGACAGGATACATCATCAGTTATCGGTAAGTTTTCCCGTACTGTTTGCTTCGAGTAATTATATTACATTTTACTGTTTCGTTATTGTAAACTCTGTTTCCTGTGCAACAGATGCTGAGTGACATGATGGGCGACCTGGATCCGTATGACTCGGCGACCGTTGATGGACTCGCCGCCGACCCCCGCCTGAGGCAGTTGATGACGACTTTTGTCAGTCGTCGCGATGAGTACCGCAGGCTCGGTTATGGCCCCATTCCGTAGTCGGACGTTTGCTTATGTATGAACCCACAGTTTTGCCATAGTTTGCTCATTTATGTAATCGGTAACTGTTTGTGCATATCAAATACATAAGCCATCGATTTTTGCAACAGTAATGCTATCAAAATAATTACTCCATGCTTCGATAGTAACTGTAACGGTTGCGTGCATGCCAAACTGTTTCTGCCGATTTACAACAGTTAATTACTCTCAGAGTATGCTCTTCTCCAAGCCCTTAGCCTCCTACGAAAGGGTAACTCCCAACCTACGACATCAGTCTTCCTCAACGTGGTCCACATATTAACCACGGGGGGCATGGGACAGTTTTCCTTCACGTGTACCCGGACGAAATGGCTTGCACTGCGAACGTATACAATGTGTAGCTCCCTACTTGTTCCATCCTCGCCCCCGCCTGCCCTCAGTGGAAGGACTGTACAGCAATGGTCCGCCGACCCATTCTCTAAAATGTAATATAGAACTACAACCGCGTTGTAGTAGGTGGCCACAGGAAACATGTCTGCAATGACCGTAAACCAATGCTCCGGACCACATGGACCGCTGGTGTGGTGTATACGGGCTCTGGCGAGTTCAACGTCATTCCGCGAACCGTATATGGGAACATAGTCAGGCCAATGAGTTGATATCTCGTTAAATACCGCCCGACGCGCTGTAGACCATTCACCTTCACCGTCTACGTGGAACGCATCAGCAACGCATCTGAAGCCACAGTTTCCATCACTCGCGACATCGTTCCAGCCTTCGATGTAGCGCCGGACAATGTGGGGGACACTTTCGAGGAACGGGAATGTCGCTGCAGGAGAACACATTAAGATAAATATCTTGTGCAGGAGGCGTTCATTAGGAAGAATGGTGCTTGTACTCACCGTGCCGGCGACCGCTCCCTGAAGCACGCCCCGGGGACCGTGAACTACTCCCGTATCGCCTATTCACGTGCTCGTGGTAGCTCGGTGAACGCCGGGTTGATCTTGATCGGGGGACCTGCTCGCTTGGTCTCCCACGTCCGCTGGTGCAATTGTCCGGCTCGCCAATGCCGCTCTCCTCCGGCCGCAACTGCGCATCTATGTAGGATGAAACTCGTCGGCGGACCGAAGGGTCGCTGCGTGCCAGCTCCTCCAACAGAGTGTTGAACCGCGACTGATCTTGTTCGGCCCTCGCAATGTTGTCCGTGCTCCGCACGTGATCACCCAATGCCAGGCTCTTGAACAGCGGATGAATGTCGTCCAAGTACAAGGGGATTCCTTCAGCAACTGCCCCTGCCATGATGCATGCACACGGTATTCCGTGTGTCGAGCGCAGCACACATCCACAGTAAGCATATACCTGTGCTCCGAGTGCATCAATCCTCCCGGACTCGACCGTCAATTTATCCAGACAGTATTTGGACACATTGTTGATCAAGTTGCTGAAAAGGGCCCTACGGTGCAATCTTCCAACGACAGTTCTTGATTTCTCCAGGCCGGTCTTGATCATAGTAATCTGCTGGGCTATCTGCAGGTCGACACGCCTCCATACCGTGTCCAGCGAACCAGTCGACGTATGTAACCACCCTTTCAATGACGAGTGTGCACTTTCGACCCTGCATGTAGTTGTGTTCCCGAAATGCAGAAATCTGTTCGTCCATGCCCTCACAAATTTCTCCTTATGGGGGGTGAGCCACGTCGTCTCAGCGTAACTAACAACAGCCTCGTTCCAAGACCATCCAGTCCTCATATCCACCAAGGCGGTTTCGTACTCTGGAACGGTGGACGCATTGCAAACTCGGAACCATGCACCATTCTTGAACGCTGCCCCGTTCCTCTTATTCCCTGTCAGCACAGTAACACGTGCCTCCACATCCTTGTTAATATGCCAGGTGCAGAGCAGATGATTCGATTCTGGAAACACAGTCCGAAGTGGCCTAATCAGTCCCATCTCCCGATCGGTGACCACAACCTCAGGGAACGGACCATCCACAAGCAAGCTCTTCAGCGCGTTCAGCACCCACTCATAGGTATCTGCCGTTTCGTCAACGACAATTGCGTAGGCAATCAGGAAGTTTGTGTTGCAAGGGGACATCCCAACCATCTCAATGAATGGCATGCCGTAGCGATTGGTCTTGTACGTTGAGTCGATGGCCACCACCCACGGAAACGTGTGAAATGCCACAACAGCATCGGGATTGGCCATGAATAAATGAGTCAACGTACCATCACCTGCTGAGCGGTGACTAGTGACATACCCTTTCGCGGTGGCCAGATGCAAACAATTCTCCGCTGTGTTGCGCCCGCCTCGCCTTTCTGTTGCATATGCCGACCTCTCATTGTACACCTGCCTAATGTTCTGATGCAGGTCCGGAAACGAATTACTAAGGCTGGCATTGATATGCCTTGGGGCAGTTTCTGAATCTGTCAAGTCTCTGATCATTTGCTTCGCGTCCGCATGGAGCTTGCTGCTCTGTCTATGACCCTCGGGGTACACTGAGAAAGGGTGGTTGTGCATCCCTCGTCTAGGATCCTTGCACGGCACTACATTCCAACCATTCCCCGTGCTGCTCTGTTTCAAGACAATCGCGAACGGGCAGCCACAACTGCTGGTCGAGCTGCTACTCCGTCGGACTACATCAGATTCGCTCGTATCTACATCCTTATCCTTCCGGCCCCGATTGCAAATGCAATATAACCTCAGGGGACCATTCATATTCTGTTTGTAGGACCCCGTCACAAGTTCAAATCCCACCTGCAGAGCAATCCGTTGCAGGTAGGAGTAAGCCTCGGCAACGTCTGGGAACACAGCTGAGGTGGCAAATGGAGAGTATCCGTTCCGCCCTGCAGCAGCGTCACATGACTGATGGTCATCCTTAAATAGCAATAAACATCAAGTAATTAGTTACACTCAACTGCTATACCAATTACAATATCAAAATTAACGTAAAAAAATGTAAATTAACGTTACAATAATTAACAAAATAACAAAATTAACAAAACAACAACATTAACGTCACAATAATTAACAAAATAACAAAATTAACAAAACAACAACATTAACGTTACAATAATTACAATTAACGTTACAATAAATAAAATTAACGTTACAATAATTTTTACGTTACGATTAATAAATTAAAATACTAAGATGAGCATAAATTAAAAAACTAAGATGAGCATAAATTTCTTTCTCATTAACAGCTGAAACATACATGTAGTGGGAAAAAAATGCAATAACATCGTGGCTAGAATTAATATAACATTCTTACAGTTCAACAAATTAAAATATCAAAATAACGTAAAAATACGTAACTTAACGGTACAATAATTAACAAAATCACAAAATTAACAAAACAACAAAAATAACTGCTTCAATAATTAGTAGGACATACATTAACGTTACTGCTATTAACAGGAGATAAATTCATAGGAGATAAATGTGCAATAATTTCATCGTAACAGTTAATAAATCAAAACACAAAGACGAGCATAAATTTGTACGGCAAAAATTATTAAATTTAACAACTACTTACGGACAGAAAGCTAATTAGTAAAATTACCTCCGAAGACATGGAATTTCTAACACCCTTTTCGGGGTAATTTTTGCTCGTCTTGGACAGCAATATTTTTCGAGTGCCCTTCGAATGAGCAACAATTCGAGTGCCCTTTGAATGAGTAAGAATTCGAGCTCATTTATAGCAGTGCGATTTTTGGAAGCAGGCTGGCACGGCTCGCGCCCAGCCCACGGCGAGCCGAGGCGCGTCCGGCTCGCGCCCCAGCCCTGGCGAGCGGCCCGCGCGCGGCTCGCGCCCACCGCACGGCGAGCCACGGCTCGCGCCCACACGCCGGCGAGCGGCCCGGCGATGGCTCGCGCCCTGTCGGTGGCGACCGGCCCGCCGGCGGCTCGCGGTCCACCGGTGGCGAGCGGCCCGGCGGCGGCGCGTGGCCTGTCGGTGGCGACCGGCCCGGCACCGGCTCGCGCCCAGACCATGGCGAGCCGACCGGCGGCGCCTCGCGCCCAGGCCGTGGCGAGCCGGGCCCGGCGGCGGCGGACGGCGGCCCGGCGGCGGCGGACGGCGGGGATGCAATTTCGATTAATTAACTAACTTCGTTCCGTTAATATTAACTAACTACAATTATCTAAATTGATTTTAATTTACCTATTAAAAATAAAAAAATAAAAAATACTGTATACGTATTAGGGCGAGGATAGTAAAATACAGGGCGGGATATAGCGATCCACTGGTTAAATGACCAACAAAAAACAACAACTAATTCTAAGAGTCAAGCTATTTAATTTATCTATGTACGGCCTATCAACTTAAATCTGAGTACATTAAAAATGACTCTAAATTTCAAACTATAGCGGAGTGTCCGTACGTACAGCTCGACGATTTGACATGTACTACTCTCTCTATTTTACCAACATTAGTTCACTTATTTTTGGCATTTAGATTTAAAAAATATATAATTAGCAGTATAAAATGAATTAAAAGTATAAAAAGTAAATTGAGATGATAAAAATAATCTAGAATTTTCTAAAAATAGAATGAGCTAATAATAAAAAAATTGTCCAAAAACAAAAAGTAAGTCAATGTTAGATAGCCGGATGAAGTATTATATAATCTGGAGATTGCTACCTCTCAATTGAGTCAATTTTCTCATGCAAGTTGTATAGTGGTTCAAAGAAACTAAGGTGAACTGATTTTTACTCATCTACTTCCTTCACGTTTCACAAGTGTCTTACATTAAGACTAATTTTATAATTCTTAAAATGAATTGAAGATCAAATTTGAAACACATATGTAATTTTTAGTGAAATCATGAAAAATTTAACTGATAAATTTATGATTGGAAATAATTTCAAATGAGACAACAACCATATAAAGTAGACAATTTCAGTTAGACATTAAAACAAAGTATGAAAATATAACATATTAAAAAACATTATAACAAAATATGTTTAAAAAACACCGTCTTTTAATTTTTGTTTATGTGTTACATTACACTAGTGTGGCTACGCCGCGCGTTGCGTGGTGAGCTTGATAAAAAATAGAAATTATATATGAATGTTAAAAGAGTTGTAATTGTATCTATATGTACCCCTTCAGGGGCTGAGAGCTAGACCCCTTCAGGGGCTGAGAGCTAGACCCCTTCGAGGCTGAGAGCTGGACCCCTTCGAGGGCTGAGAGCTGGAACCCTTCGAGGACTGAGAGTCAATCCATTCGAGGGCTGAGAGCCGGACCCCTTCGAGGGCTGAGAGTCTATCCCTTTGAGGGCTGAGAGCTGAACCCCTTCGAGGGCTGAGAGCTGGAACCTTTCAAGGACTGAGAGTCAATCCCTTCGAGGGCTGACAGCTGGACCCCTTCTAGGGCTGATAACTAGACCCCTTCAAGGGCTGACAGCTGGACCCCTTCGAGGGCTGACAGCTGGACCCCTTCGAGGGCTGAGATCTCGACCCCTTCGAGGGCTGAGAATCCATCCCTTCGAGGGCTGAGAGCTGGACCCCTTCTAGGGCTGAGAGTCAATCCCTTCGAGGGCTGAGAGTCCATCCCTTCGAGGGCTGAGAGCTGGACCCCTTCGAGGGCTGAGAGCTAGACCCTTTCGAGGACAGAAGAGTATTTCCCTTCGATGGCTGAGAGCTGGACCCCTTCGAGGATAGAAGAGTTCATCCCTTCGAGGGATGAGAGTCCATCCCTTCGAGAGCTGAGAGTCCATCCCTTCGAGGGCTGAGAGCTGGACCCCTTCGAGGGCTGAGAGCTAGACCCCTTCGAGGAAAGAAGAGTCCATCCCTTCGAGAGCTGAGATCTCGACCCTTCGAGGGCTGAGAGTTCATACCTTCAAGGCCTAAGAGTCCATCCCTTCGAAGGCTGAGATCTTGACCCCTTCGAGGACTGAGAGTCCATCCCTTCGAGGGCTGAGAGCTGGACCCCTTCGAGGACTAAGAGTCCATCCTTTCGAGGGTTGAGATCTAGACCTTATCGAGGACTAAGAGTCCACCCCTTCGAGGGCTGAGAGCTCGACCCCTTCGAGGATAGAAGATTCCATCCCTTCGAGGGCTGAGAGCTGGACCCCTTCGAGGATTAAGAGTCCATCCCTTCGAAGGCTGAGATCTCGACCCCTTCGAGGATTAAGAGTCCATCCCTTCGAGGGCTGAGATCTCGACCCCTTCGAGGATAGAAGAGTTCATCCCCTCGAGGATAGAAGAGTCCTTCCCTTCGAGGGCTGAGAGCTAGACTCATTCAAGGACGGAAGACTTCATCCCTTCGAGGGCTGAGAACTAGACCCCTTTGAGGTCTGAGAGTCAATCCCTTCGAGGATTGAGAGTTGGACCCCTTCGAGGGCTGAGAGTCCATCCCTTCGAGGGCTGAGAGCTGGACCCTTTCGAGGGCTGAGAGTCCATTTCTTCGAGGGCTGAGAGCTGGATCCCTTCGAGGGCTGAGAGCTAGACCCCTTTGAGGTCTGAAGAGTCCATCCGTTCGAGGATAGAAGAGTCCATCCCTTCGAGGACTGAGAATCCATCCCTTCGAGGGTTGAGAGCTGGACCCCTTTGGGATAGAAGAGTCCATCCCTTCGAGGGCTGAGAGCTGGACCCCTTCTAGGATAGAAGCCTCCATCCCTTTGAGAACTGAGAGCTGGACCCCTTCGAGGACTAAGAGTCAACTCCTTCGAGGATAGAAGCCTCAATCCCTTCGAGGGATGAGAGCTAGACCCCTTCGAGGATAAAAGAGTCAATCCCTTCGAGGACTGAAGACTCTATCCCTTCGAGGGCTGAGAGCTGGACCCCTTCGAGGACTGAGAGTCCATCCCTTCGATGGATGAGAGCTGGACCCCTTTGAGGATAGAAGCCTCTATCTTTTCGAGGACTGAGAGCTGGACCCCTCGAAGGGGTGCCCAAAATGACGTCGTTTTTGTCGGCCACCTGGCAGCACATGCAACCGCACATGGAGGCGCCACAACTTTTGACAAATGGGATGCACAGAAGGACAAAAGTGGTGCCCAAAACAACGTCGTTTTGGGTGGCCACTTGAGAGCACATAGAAGGCCACACGTTCAGCTTTGCTGGGAAATGACCACTATGCCCCTGACAACGGTTGACACAAGCGTGTCTTTTCCAAGTATTCCTTTTATATAGTAACCAGAAAAAGATATGAAAGAAAGACTAAGTATAAGTTTAGATGAATTCATTTACCAAAAAAAAAGAAGAAGAAGGAATATATCATAACTTTATTGACCTTAGCAAAGAATAAAAAGTGAATCATTTTCTTGTTAAAAATATAATGTTATCCTTTATTTATTATTATCTGGTTTACTATATAAAAGGAATACTTGGAAACAGCACGCTTGTGTCAACCGTTGTCAAGAGTATAGTGGTCATTTCCCAGCAAGGCCGAACGTGTGCCCTTCTATGTGCTCTCAAGTGGCCGCCCAAAACAACGTCGTTTTGGGCACCACTTTTGTCATCTTATGAATCCCATTTGTCAAAAGTTGCGGTGCCTCCATGTGCTGTTGCATGTGCTGCTAGATGGCCGACGAAAATGATGTTGTTTTAAGAACCCCTTCGAGGGGTCCAGCTCTCAGCCCTAGAAGAGATCCAGCTCTCAGCCCTAGAAGGGATGGACTCTCAGCCCTCAAAGGGGTCTAGCTCTCAGCCCTCGAAGGGAAGGACTCTTCTATCCTCGAAGGGGGTCTAGCTTTTAGCCCTCGAAGGGGTCCAGCTATCAGCCCTTGAAGGCATGGACTCTTTTATCCTTGAAGGGGTCTAGCTCTAAACCCTCGAAGGGGTCTAGCTCTAAACCCTCGAAGGGGTCTAGCTCTAAACCCTCGAAGGGGTCTAGCTCTAAACCCTTGAAGGGGTCTAGCTCTAAACCCTCGAAGGGGTCCAGCTCTTAGCTCTCGAAAGGGTCCAGTTCTCAGCCCTCGATGGGGTCCAGCTCTCTGCCCTCGAAGGGGTCCAGCTCTCAGTCCTCGAATGGGTCTACCTCTCGGCCCTTGAAGGGGTCTAGCTCTCAGCACTCGAAGGGGTCTAACTCTCAGCCCTTGAAGGGGTCTAGCTCTCGGCCCTTGAATGGGGTCAAGCTCTCAGCCCTCGAAGGGATAAACTCTCAGCCCTCGAAGGGTTGGACTCTCAGCCCTTGAAGGGGTTTAGCTCTCAGCCCTCGAAGGGGTCTAACTCTCATCCCTCGAAGGGATGGACTTTTCTATCCTCGAAGGGGTCTAGCTCTCAGCTCTCGAAGGGGTCCAGCTCTCAACCCTCGAAGGGGTTTATCTCTCAGCCCTCGAAGGGGTCCAACTCTCAGCCCTCGAAGGGATGGACTCTTCTATCCTCGAAGGGGTCTAGCTCTAAGCCCTTGAAGGGAGGTCCAGCTCTAAGCTCTCGAAGGGGTCCAGCTCTCAGCCCTCAAAGGGGTCCAGCTCTCTGCTCTCGAAGGGGTCCAGCTCTCTGCTCTCGAAGGGGTCCAGCTCTCAGTCCTCGAAGGGGTCTACCTCTCGACCCTCGAAGGGGTCTAGCTCTCAGCCCTTGAAAGGGTCAAGCTCTCAGCGCTCGAAGGGTTGGACTCTCAGCTCTCAAAGGGGTTTAGCTCTCAGCCCTCGAAGGGGTCCAGCTCTCAGCCTTCGAAGGGGTCTACCTCTCGACCCTCGAAGGGGTCTAGCTCTCAGCCCTCGAAAGGGTCAAGCTCTCAGCGCTCGAAGGGTTGGACTCTCAGCTCTCAAAGGGGTTTAGCTCTCAGCCCTCGAAGGGGTCCAGCTCTCAGCCTTCGAAGGGATGGACTCTGAGCCCTTGAAGGGGTTTAGCTTTCAGCCCTCGAAGGGGTCCAGCTCTCAGCCTTCGAAGGGATGGACTCTCAGCCCTCGAAGGGGTCCAGCTCTTAGCCCTCGAAGGGGTCTCTCTTAGCCTTCGAAGGGGTACATTTATAGATTCAATTACAACTCTTTTAACATTACTATACAATTTCTATAATTTTTTATCAAGTTCACCACGCAACGCACGGTGTAGCCACACTAGTTTTTATTAAAGCATAAGGACAAAAAGGCAATGTATCTGAAACATTCAAAAGGTTGGTTTGTCTTAATCAATATTGGGGAATCTAACAACTGATATTTGTTTTAAAAAAGCGCCCAAAACTTTGTGCTAGATTGAATATTTACCATTTATCAAATAAATAATAGCCTACGTACTCATCAAGTACCAAGGAAAAAAAATATTTAATCAAGAAATAATTGCCATTTTTCAACGCTCTCAGCCATTTATATACAACACTAGTTCTCTCTCCCAAATGAAACTGTAAACTTCCATGTGAAGAAAATATACACTTGGCCAAAACAAGATGAAGAAGATTTGGTGTCCTGAAACTGCAACAAAAGCTTATCTTGATACTCTCAAATCTGTAAGCATATATGCTTCATTATTTATAAACTTTCGATATTGTTATCTTGCGAAGAAAATTCTTGATCTGGCATTCCAGTACCGCCATGGATGCAAATAGGGAGGAAGCATTTAGTAAATGAGTCCTCCCCATATGCATCCAGTTTTAATCTACTTCTGTCCACCTTCGATTATTTCCTCCCTTAACAAGAAAGCCTGGGAAAAAAATTAATTCCCCAACAATTTATATCGCGTCTAGTTTGATTATACTTATGAACTTTGTTGTACCATGAACAGATGAAGTATGCCGAGGATTATTCCGGTGCACCGGAGTTCATATCCGCGACGGCCGGAGGCTGGAAAGTCCGGTTCATCGTGGAGGTTTGGTCCACCACCACCGGCGCCGTTGCAAAGAGTATGGCCCTAGCAATAGCGGCGCATCACTCAGGCGGAAGACATATATGCATAGTAGCCAATGAAAAGGCAAGACAAGAATACATTTCCGCCATGCAAAGCAAAGGTGGTCCCGACGTAGCGGAACTGCTGCCGGAGGTGGTGGTGGGAAGGGCGGAGAAGGTTGTGGAGAGGCTGAAGGGCGTTGACTTTCTGGTTATCGATGGCGGCTCCGAGGAGTACTCCTCCGGCGGGATCTTTAGCCGGGCAATTTTTGGGCATCTCGGGGCAGTGGTGGTGGTGGTAGGGAATGGCAAGAAAAGGGTTTCTAGGATTCTTTATGGTGAGGACATAAATGTGGTAAAATCCAGGTTTCTTCCTGTCGGAAATGGCCTTGAGGTTGTGTGTATTGGGGCTGAAAAATCTAGTAAGAAGAAAAATTCTTGGAGATTATCTTCGGACAGTAAGCCTAAGCCTAAACCTAAAGCTTGGTTTAGGCACGTCGATGAGGATTCGGGAGAAGAGCATATATTCAGGAGATGAATTAATTAAATTTTCATGGCTATTAATCTGTTTAATTAGTGATTATGAACTTTTATTTTAGGCAGGAATTTTCAGGGCTTTCAGTTTAAGTACATGTAGAGAGGTTATTAATATGCTAGTTAGATATTGAGGTTAGTACAAAGATGTGTATAGTTCGAAGTAGGGATGTGAGGAGGCTTTGAATCAATGTATAGCTAGGTTTTTGCCTTAATTTTGTCAATAAAACTACCAACAATTCCATGGGTTTATGAATCAGGTTATGTTTTTTTTTATTAAGTTAGAATTGGATTGATAACTATTTAGATAAAAAAGTAATTTAACTAACAACAATTGAACCTCATCAATCTAAATTGATATGAATTGATTTAAATAATCATTGATTTTAATTGGCTGAATTAACTCAAATTAGAGTTAATTCCAACTCACAATTTAAAGTTATTAGTTGTGTTGGTCTTGGTTTGATGTTTACCTTTCTATTTTCTTTAATATGCCCCACATCCCAGCCCATTCTGCAAAAGAGAAATAGTTGGTTTTAATTTGGGGCATGAAATGACTAAAATGCCCTTCTCATTAACCCCTTTGTTTTGCCCTTTTGGCCGCTCTACTTGTCTTCTTCGTTCCCTCCCCACCTCCATGCCTCTCCTTGCGCTAGATTGAGATCCACCCTCACATCGCATCGGTGGAGTTCAATGTGACAGTGCGGTTCTGCGGTTCTGTGAAGGAGCATGAGATTCTCAAGAACTGGGTGAAGAAAATTGCATCGCTATAATACGCCCGTGAGAAGGCGCTATCGGTCTCTTCGCCGACATCGGTGAGCACTATAAAAACAGAGAGAGACATTGTGAGGATGCCAGGGGATGAAGCACGGCATGTCAATCTGCGTATTCCAGAAGAAGAAGAAGAATATGTTGAGTTTGGGTTGCGAGGGTTTGGGAGAAGAAGAAGGGTGACACAAAAAGTAATGAAGAAAGGGTGGCGCAGAAAGAGGGGTTTGGGTGTGTGGCGTAGAAAGAGAAGGTTTTAAATGTTAAATTTTAGGTTTTCAAGGGTAAGTATGGCTTTTGATATGTTATAAAATTTTATTAAAGTTGAAAATATGTAGATTTATTTGGGACATATTAAAATAGAAAAAGTGCACAGCTGACTGGACAAAGAGAGTATTATCTTTTCCTCATTCCTATGGCTAAATGGAATTAATGTCAAATTTATCTTTTAAGCCTAGTTTGTATAGTTTTGTTTTTGGAATCTTTCCAAAAGATCCCACATAATATGCGGGGAAGGGAGAGGGTAACTCTCACATATATTCAAGACAATTCTTTGTCTTCAATTCCAATGTGTCATTTGAGTTGACACACTCAACAATCCTCTCTTCAAGCAAAAGATAATACAACGCGTGTCTTATATTCTCATAACATCTTGCACTGTAGTCTGCAGTTATAATCTATGTGAGGCCATTGGCAGTGGTAGAGATCGCTATCGGTCTCTTACCAATTAAATATATTATTTTTCTTCCTTTCTCTCTTCCACCTCAGCTTAAGAGACCATTTAAGAGACAACCCATTTTTTTCTCCACAATGGTTAAGAGACCACTATATACTATTCATGGAACCCACTTAATTTTCTCTATCCTACTCATTAATTTGACCATTAAATATTATTTTAAATAAATTTATCCACAAAAAATAAGCTGAATATAAAATTTAATATAATTATTAAAATGAAATTAAAAATAAATAATAAGATAATTCTATGTTTTTAAAATTATATAAAAATCATTAAAATTGCAAAAATCAATTATAACAACTATAAAAATTACAGAAAACACTAAATAAAATATTGATCTAGTCCGACCAATTATTACAATTTGAAAATCAAAATTATATTAAAATTGGAATTCTAAAAAAATTTAAAAAAAATTGGAAAAAAAAATCAAAAAAATTACGATTGGGACACGTGTCACCACCAGAATGGGACACGTGTCCCATTAAAAAAATTCAGCGTCCATAGAAGAAAAAACATTGCGGACACGTGGCCCAATCCCTGGGTGACACGTGTCCGCAACAAAAATTCAAGGGTCCATTGTTGCGGCTGAGTAGGACACGTGGCCCACTCAGAGGGCGACACGTGTCCCACTCATTGAAAAACAAAAAACGCACAGCAAGCCATGCGCGTGAACAGGGCCGCTCGGTCTCTTACGCGGGCTCTTGCTAAGAGACTTTTGAGTGGTCTCTTAACAAGAGACCACTCAAGAGTCCACCACTGTGGTGGTTTTTGGTCTTTTAAGCGGTCTTTTAATTTTAAGAGACCACCACTGCCCATGCCCCAACACGCCTCTTGATAACCATCTGGCTACGAAAACTTTCGACACGAGGTACTACCACTGAGGGTGCAACCGAGGATCTCGCACATTGAGCACATAAATGATTGTATTAACCATAATTTTGATACCAATTGTTCAAAGCACCACCCAATTTACTAGGTTGCCCAGACCTTGACTCTTGATTTTCTCCCTGTGATTTAGCAATCAATACCTTAAAAGGTTAATGTGAAGGATGGGTTATTTCTTCTTCTCTCTTCATTCAACACGCCTTTTTAGCCATACTCTTCGAGAAAATACCATTTCGAGCATTGTTGGACAACGACACTCTGATATTCTTCTACGAATTCGATAAATTACCAATCAGCCATAACTCAATCCATCATAAAAACTAGTATTTATCGCAGCTGGTTTACCCATCCTTGGAAATTAATCAAATGGGCAGTCATTGATGAACCATCTCTATAATTGAAGCATGATAGAGGTTATGCCCAAGAAGGCCATTGGGCTGAAAATGTGGCGGCCCAATTAGGAGAATATTTAATACCCTAACATAATTACCGCATTCGTGGGTAATTAAGGGCGATAATTAAGGAGAACGTTGTTTAGGACATGTAGTATAAATATAAGGTACGCATTTACTTATCATTCATTATGTTTTAATCATATTGGATTCTTGGACTAACTTAGGCATCAGAGTGCTGACCCCTGGAACCCCTCGGGACAGTTTTATTGCAGGTTAGTTCGAGAAGAACTCAGACCCACGAACCGGTCGGTTGTTCGAGTCACATCAAGTGGCGCCGTCTGTGAGGACAGCCGGATCAAGGGTTTTGAGAGTTTAAGTCCACAGTTGTTCAAAGGAGTGAAAGGTTGAGGTTGATAGGTACGGGGGCTGGATCTCTGCCAAGGTTAACAACGGAGAATTCAGGAGTAGGAAATGACGTCCGTGTCGAGGACATCAGAATGACTAGCTTTCAGACGTCAAGAATGGAGTTGCGTGCGGAGCCGGTTACAGTCGTAAACCACTAAGGGGAGCAAACCTCAGTGGCATTTGTTGCAAATACCCTGACACAAATCTAGAAGGATGTGACGGGACCCTCGAGGACGTTGGAAATGACGGGAGAGCAAGAGCAAAGAAACCCCAATTCCTTGCTCGCAGGGGTAGCCAATTCGAGGGATGGAAGGTTTACGGAGGTATCGAGTTCCCCCGTAGAATTGGGATGTGCAAGTCAAGTCTCCCAAACCCGGGGAGTATATTTGTCTGGATGCCCTCGAGAGGGATAGGCAAAAGTTGTTGTCCAACTACCTTGACTAAGGCCGATTTAACAATCCTAATTCTTGGATTGGTGGCTCTGCATTCCCTCTCTAAATCTATGAGGAGTATGTATATAAAATACTCCAGAAGAATATCAGGAAGAAGAGAAGAGAACTTGAGGGCCCAAAAGAAGGCCCTCACCTCGAGACCCTCATTAGTGATTTTAAGCACTCAGAAGCCTCCGAAGGTGCCTTAATAGAATTCTACTTCTCATGTCTGTTGTATCGTTGAGTTTACTTTTAGTGATGCTCTCTCTTCTTCTTTTTTCAGTGGGTCTTGCTAGCGGCTTAAGGAAACAAAAGCCCACGAAGCATGGTCAGGGTCCTTCTAAAGGGACCATTACTCCCTCAAATCAGGCCTTCACTCCCTCGAATCAGGCCTCCCCTCTCACAGTAGGTGGTGAAAGGCCTACTCCAACCATTGTTGATGGCCAGCCTCCTCATACTAGGAACGTTCACCAGAAGACAAGGGCAGATGGCAACAATGTTAGTAACACCTCCCCAACACCATTAATAGGAGCACACAACGATGAGAATGCCCATCAACAGTCTGCACCCCCTTCGAGTGATGTAGCGTCCATGTCTAGGATTGAGCATCATCTCTCGAGGATGACCTCTAACCCTGAGGTTTTCATCCGTTACTATGAAATTTTTTATTTTAGTGTACTTTTTCCTAGAATTGATCTAATTTGAACTATTTTGCTAGGTCTCCTAATTTTTCCACTAGGCCATTGAGAAGATGGCAATTTTCGCCTTTTCTTGTGCTTATGGTCATAGTTCCCTTGAGGAAAAGCTCAGCAAACAGGATGCTAAAATTTTGGAGTTGAAGAGAGTGCTCGAGGAGAAGAATAGGGCGCTCGAGGAAAATTTTTTTGGAAGAGGAGAGGTGGAGTGTTGATGCCGAGAGGCGTCAATGGATACTGGAGAAGGATACCCTCGAGAAGAGGGTTCAGGCAGCTAAGGATCCATCCTCGTAGGTTCAACTGCTCAAGGCATTTAAACACAAACTTTTGAACAGCTTTGAGCTGCTTCAACTGTTTGTGGATCTCTTGGGGGTGGCCAAACATCTCGGCTGTAGCAAATTAGCCAAGGAATTCCTGAAGCCTTAAGTGACTGCCTCACTGTCTGAAGATCATTCTAAGCAGGTGGACGATCTAGTCATCCCAGAGCTCGAAGCCACTCTGGATGCAAAACGGGGTGAAGCAATCAAGAACAAAGGCCATCACTTTGCCCTGATGGATTTCATTAAGTCCAAAGAGAAGCTCTTCACTGCTGAGGAGATTTGAGTGATCCCTCTTTCAGAGGCCACAGACGCCTCTTCCGAGTAGAATTCAGTAGCCGACCGAGTGGAAGAAATGATTGCATCCACGTCAAAAGAAAATGATTCTAGGGTTTGTCCTTGATTGTAACTTTTCCAATTAGGGCTCCCAGTTGTAACTTTTTTTCTTTTGAAACTCGATATAAGAATATATAGTTTGCCATTTTTATGACTTATTGATTTTACCTTTGTTCTCTTTTCGTAGTTTAATTCGTTGAAGAGAGTGTTAGAAGGCACTTGTGAGGAGCTTTCGAGAGCTCAAAAAGAGTTGAGTGAGACATACAAATAGCTATTAAAGGCCATACATGATCTATCTAATTGTAATCGAGAGAAGGAATCTTTGAAGGACAAGCTCCACCAACTTGAAGCTGAGATGAAGTTGTGGCAGTCTAACGACCATCCAACCTTTAAGGGGTTTCTTAGGAATTTCCTGAGCAAAGAATTTAATGGCACATATCCTTTAGCGGTGGTTGAAGGTCGTGACCCCACAGATAAAGAATTCGAAGAGCTGATGTGTCAAATATACTTAAAGTTTGGTTCTCTAAAGTCATGCATTGCTACTACGACTAGGCTTCCAGTAGTGGAAAAGCGCTTAATTGGTTGCATGGGCAAAAATCGCAGGCTAGTGGCCCAAAGGGAGTTACTTTCCAAGCAACATCTAGTAGCTCAACTCAAAATAACTAGCCTGGAAGAGGAATTGCTCGCTTGGAAGATAGCTAGCAAGGACCCTCATTCTCCAAGCGAACCTCATACAGCCTCTCGAAGGAGCCCCCTGGTTGAAGATAGTTCTTTGGTAGAATCCCTCTTGTCCGAGAACATACAACTTGTAGGGGAGATCGAGGCCTGGAAGGTACATGCCAAAGAAGTGGAGGGGCATATCACTGTTTTTGAAAAACAATTGCTGAACATGAAGTAAGCCTTCGTGCCCATATGCTTTCTCACAACATTCCTTTCTCATATTTAATCAGCAATGATCAGCCTCCAAAATTTTGATTCAAAGTTGCTCGATACTGGATGGATGAAGTTAACATTTATGAGAATGGAACTCCTTGACAGAAAAATGCCTTTCACCTTATTCTTAATTGTTTGGCTGAGCTGAAGGTAAAGGGATTCACCTCCTTGAGTTATCATTCTGCTCCTCGGTCACAAAGATCTACCATTAAAGAAGCTGAAAAACATCTTACCCCCTCGAGCAAAGTTACCGAGAGATCCTCCACAAAATACCGCAAGAGCGTTGGGTCCTCCTCGAAGGGCCCATTCAAACCTTCCACAAAGAAGCGGTGTAAGACCGCTGCTCCCCTTGATCCTTTAGAATATCCTGTGGAAGAACAAATGAAGGATATTTGGAGAGCCGCTGGTATAAAGCTTGAATAGCTCAAAGAAATAGACTCAAAGGTGAAGGGGCTAGGAACACCTATTTCCACCGAAGATTTGTTTCGAGTGGGTTTCCTCCAATTAGATTAATACATTTAGACGAATAAGTTCATGTACTTTTTAATATCAAAATTGTACTTCTGATAATTGAAAATTTTTGAATCAATAGCCTGTTTTTACTCTCACCCTTAGAAAACGCAGATCGAATTTCTCAAACCCCTGTTATTAGTGTAAGTGAGGTTAAGATATTATATCAGGATTCACGTTGCTCGTGCCAATAATCCCTCAAATGTTTTACCTCTCGAATATAAATTCCACGCGCAACTTCCTTAGGCTATCATAGTATGAATATCTTCGGTAACTAGGAATTAAAAAGTTCAGAGACACAAGCATTTTACCCAGGTTCGATGTTTCCATCTACTTTTTGCTAATCTTGTTCACTAGTTCATCATTCTAAGATTACAAAAGTATCCCGCGAGTGCCGCTTAAAAGCATACCACCCGAACCTAAGCCATAACTGGAAATATCATCTAGAGTGCCGCTTAAGAGCAACCCACTAGAGCATCAACTAGAGTGTCGCTTTAGAGAAAACCGCCCGAACATCATCTAGAGTAACACTTTAGAGCAAACCACTCGAACATCATCTAGAGTACCACTTTAGAGCAAACCACTCGAACGTTATCTCGAACATCATCTAGAGTGGCGTTTTAGAGCAAACCACTCGAACATCATCTAGAGTGTCGCTTTAAGGAAAACCACTTGAACATCATCCGTGGTTGGAAATGCCATCTAGAGTGCCACTTTAAAGAAACCCACTTGAACATCAGCTAGAGTGCCGCTTAAAAGCAACCCACTCATCATAGATGGTAGTACTTTCTCAGGTTGGTCATGTTCCACCTCCTTCGTACTCGAGCCCCATTCATCTCTTCGAGAACATAGCATCCTCCAAGGTGTGATTCGATCACCTTATAAGGTCCTTCCCAATTTGCAGCTACCTTTCCTTTAGGTCCCTTTCTTCTTTTCTCATTTTTCCTCATTATCAAGCCCCCCGGATTAAACAACACCTTCTTTACCCTTCTGTCATGGTATCTTCTGACCCATTCTTTGACTTTAGCCTTATGTAAAGAAGCTAACTCTCTCTTTTCCTCCACCATATCCAAATCCAAACATCAGTTCTGCTGATTGCTTGCCTTATCTAAAGCTGCAATCATCCTTGGGCTAGGAACACCTATTTTCGCAGGTATTACTGCCTCCGAGCCATATACTAGGCTGTAAGGTATTTCACCAGTGGTGGAAGACTCAGCTGTCCGATACGCCCACAACACATTGGGTGATTCCCATATCCAATTACCTTCCGCCCTCTCGAGGCGTGCTCGTATTCCATTTACTATCGTTTTGGTTGGTCACTTCCACTTGTCCATTAGCTTGGGGGTGGTAAACTGATGTCACCTTTTGCTTAATCTGATATTCCTCGCACCACTTCTTAAAGGGATCCTGAGCAAACTGTGTTCCATTATCTGTAATGATCGTCCTTGAGATTCCAAAATGGTACACAATGTTCTTCCAGCAAAAAGAGATGACTGTTTTTCCTTTTATGTTCGCCAGGGGCTCAGCCTTTACCCACTTTGTGAAATAATCAATGGTCACTATTAGGTATCTTAATTTTCCTGGAGCTTCTGAAAAAGGGCTCGACAGATTGATCCTCCCATTTATCAAATGGCCACGAACTATAGATGCTTTGTATCTCTTCCCATGGAACATGTGTTATAGAAGCATGTCTCTAACATTGGTGGCAAGCCTGGATGTATTGATTTGCATCCTTAAACATTGTCGGCCAGTAAAATCCCGCTCAAATTAGCCTCATCACCATGAATCTGGCTCCCTGGTGGTTGCCGCATACCCCATCGTGGACTTCCCTTATAAAATAATCAGCCTCATGAGCGTTGACACATCGAAATAATGGCTGCAAATGACCCCTTATGTACAACACTTCTTCCTGCAACACATACATTAGAGCTTTCAACCTTATCTTTCTGGCATCCACTTCATTTTCCAGCATGGCACCGTCTCGAAGATATGCCACAAACGGTGCCATCCAGGAGTCTTCCACTTCCACCGCTATAACCACAGGCTCTTCAAAAATTTGTCTGCTCAAAGTTTCCATGAGTAGTTGCTTCTGGGATCGGGTTCCCAAATCTGAAGAAGCGAGCTTACTTAGAGCGTCTGCTTTATGATTGCTTTCCCTTGGAACTTGCGCTAAAGTGTATGATTTGAATTTTTTCAACAAGTTCTTCACTACCTTGAGGTATCTTGGCAAGTTACGTTCTTTGGCCTCGTATTCCCCATTCACCTGTTGAACCACAATTTGAGAGACCTCCAGTTCCTCCACGTGCAGCTCCCTTGCGAGGCGCAATCCAGTGATCAGTGCTTTATACTCAACCCCATTGTTAGTTTCTTTGAATGTGAAGTACAACACATAAGGGTAATCTCTGCCATTGGGGCTGGTTAACAGAACCCTTGCTCTACTTCCTCCTGAATGTGACAAACCATCCACATACAACTTCCATACCTCCTTTTGGCCTCCCACCTGTTGAATGGGACCCAAACATACCTCGAGGGGCTCTGTAGTTTTCACTATGAAGTTTACCAGCGCCTGTCTCTTAATCGCAACTCGAGGTTGATATTGGATATCATGCTTTCCCAATTCCACTGCCCACTTCATCATTCTTCCTGAAATCTCTGGCTTCAGCAGGATCTGTCGAATGGGGTGGTTTATGAGCACCACTATTTTGTGTCCCTGGAAGTAAGGTCTCAATCTTCTGGCTGCATGTACGAGGGATAGAACCAGCCTCTGGAGGACAGTATACCTCGTCTCCGGCCCCCGCAAGGAATGACTGACAAAGTAAATCGGATGCTGAACATTTTCTTTCTTTTTTACTAGGGTCACACTGATTTCCAACGATGGCGCTGAAATGTACAAGTATAGTGTTTCACCCTTATCTGGTTTCATCAAGGTAGGTAGTGTCCCCAAGTGTTCCTTCAACTGGTTGAATGTCTCGTCGCACTTGCCATTCCAATCAAATTTATTTTCCCTTCGAAGGATATCAAAGAAGGGTAGGTGCCTCTCCGCCCCTTCGATAAGAACCTGCTAAATGCTGCTAGAGACCCTGTAAGCTTTTTTACATCCTTTATTGATTGTGGAGTGTTCATTGTCTTCAATGCTTCAACCTTTTCTGGGTTTACATCAATCCCCCTCTTCGAGACCATGAATTGAGGAACTTCCCCGCCCCCACACCAATAACACACTTAGACATGTTCAACTTCAAATTAACCCCTCGAAGCCTACTAAATGTTTCCTCCAGGTCCTTTAAGAATTATTCATAAGTTTTTCTTTTGACAACCATGTCATCCACATATATTTCCATGTTCTTCCCTATCTTCCCCCTGAACAGTTTATCAACCAGCCTCTGGTAAGTAGCCCCAGTATTTTTTAAGCCAAAAGGCATCTTCTTATAGTAGTACGTGCCTACATTCGTAATAAACGATGTTTTTCCTTGTCTTTCTCCGCCATGAGGATTTGATGATACCTCTTATGCGCATCAAAGAATGCCTGAATCTGATATCTAGTGATGACTTCCACTAATTTGTCGATCGGTGGTAACAAGTAACTATCTTTTGGGCAGCATTTATTTAAATCGGTAAATTCTATGCACATTCTCCAGGCCGCATCATGTTTTGAAACCATGAATGGATTAGCAATACATTTGGGGTAGAACACCTCTTCGATGAAGTTTGCCCTTAACAACTTCTCCACCCCTTCTTTAATTTCTTCAGCTCTTTTGGGAGCAAACACCCTTCTCTTCTGCTTCATTGGCTTAATCGAGGGTTCAATGTTCAACCTATGTAGTGCAAAACTCGAAGGTACTCCCGTTATGTCAGAAGTATCCCACGAGAACACGTCTCCATTCTCTCCCAACAAGCTTCTCAGTATCTTCTTGACATCTTTGAGAATTAGCATCCCCACAGCTACTGATCCCATATCTCGAATAGGCATCTCTATTGTATCAGCCAATCCTGCATCTGTGTGTATCATCGCTACATCTCTTTACCTTCTTGCTTCCCGCACTGCCGTAAGGTTACATTTTTGAGCCACAATTTGATCTACTTGAATGGATGCCACCCAAATTTCATTCGGGAACTTCATCATCAAGTGATAGGGTGACCAGACCTCCCGAGCCTGGCACATCGATGGCCTTCCTCAAATCACATTATAAGGGTAAGGGCATTCACGACAGTAAAATTACTCCTAATAGTCACCCCTTTGTCACCATTCGCTACACGAACGGGCATGGTTATCTCTCTTATGGGGAATATCAGGTTTCCCATAAATTTGGATAAAGAAGAGGCTACATTTTTCAAGTTGTCGCGTCCTATGTCCAACTGGTCAGAACAATCAGCAAACATCACTTTTACCCACTTCCGTCATCAACGAATACCCTTCTTATCAAAGACGTTCCAATAATGGATAAAATTACCATAGAATCCACATGAGGTTTTTGGTCTAGTACGACATCCGCTTCCAAAAAAGTAACCATCTCGTCCGGTCGAAACCTCTTGTCACTGGGCTCTTTAGTAGGGACTTTTAATCCTCTGCTCTTATCACATCATTCGAAGATCTCTCTCCCACCATTTCATTAATGACATTAATTATCCTTTGCACGGGCGGGTTTCCCCTGTTTTGGTTATCTTGATTTTCCCCCTGTTGTTCCTGGGGTCTATCATGCCTTCCTTCCCGCCCTCTATCCTGGACAGCTATTCTCAAGGCCTTATATCTCCTCTAGCCCCATTGTTTTTTGTACCTTCTATAAGGCTTCCATTTGTTCATTCGAGGATTTGAGGGGGTAGCCTAGTTTCTGTGTCCTTACCCTCGAAACTGTCCTTCCCCTCAAAACTGTCCTTCTCGTTCACACCTATCGATCCCCATCCTTAATTGCATGCAATCATTTGTGTCATGGTTGTAATCCCTGTGATGATTGCAATACCAATTTGTTGTCCTTTGGGCCACTACCGAGTTGTGCGAACTCTGCAAGGGTGAGGGCGCTCGGAATAACCCTCTATGTATACTTAAGATCTATGCAGGAGTTCTCCCTCCGAGCATTGGTGGAAATGGAGTGTATCTCTCGAATGGTGTTATTATGTCGACCGGCCTTTTTCCTCTATGTTCTATATTTCTTCCCATTTTCTCTGTAAGGCTATCTCTTTTCCTTCTAGTTGCCTCCTCTACTCTCAAGTACTGCTCTACAACCTCTTGAATTTTTTACAAGGTATTAGGGGTGTTAGTACTCAGCTTCTTATATAATTCTAATTTATTCATCCCCAGCAGGTACCTTTGGATTACCTCATTCTCCGTTGTTTCAATCACTTCCATGCTCTCATCCACATACCGATAATAGAAGGCTTCAGTGGTTTCCCCTGTCTTTTGCTTCGTCTAGTAGAGTTCTAACAGAGTTTTGGTAAACTTTTTCTTCTGTGCATGGTGGCTCAACAATGCTCCGCTAAAGTCTCAATATCATAAGAGCGAGCTTCTTGGAAACTTATTGAACCACTCATGTGCTTTTCCCTGCAGGTAGCTTCCTACTAGCTTGCATGTTAATTTCTCATTAAAATCCCTCAAACTCGTCAAGCCCAAGAACATCTGGATGAACTCTCGAGGGTCAGTCGCACCAGTGTACGTGGGAAGTTCTTCCGGAGGCTTCACTTCTATTGGCCATTGAACCCCAGTGATCACCGAGCTGAAAGGAAACCCGCAGCCTGACCCAAGGGTCCGATAAACCTATCCAATTCCCTTCTTAATGATTCACTTGCATCCGAGGGGGGTTCCTTTTGCCCCCCTGACAGGTTCAGCCCCCTGTCGTGACTGCCCAGTTGTGACAGATAGGGAGGTTGAGTCACTCCGTATCCTGGGTTCATCCAAGGTTGTTCAAAATTTGGATATGCTGGTGGTGGTGATGCTTGGACATAGGGATTGTAAAGCCCCTGACTAATTCTAATACTTCCGTATGCTTGCATGGAAGAAGAGACCATATCCCATATGCTGCTCCTGGACCGGCCAGGTCGAGGGCTGGAGCAGATGGGGCTAGTAGAGGTAACAAATATAATGGGCTCTGTGAGTAACCAGGAATAGAAGGTTGAGGCCTAGCTTGCAATGGATCTCCAGCATATGCGTGATAAGGATAGGCTATTAGAGGTTGCGAGGCCCACCCCATAGTTATTCCTACAGGTGAGAGATGCAATACTCCGTGCGTGAGTTAACCCTCGCAGGAGTGGTAACTCGATAGCCAGCCGCAACCAGGACCTGAGCTGCTCGTTCTACATCTTGATTCAGGGTCTCCTTCCCCGCATTCTAATTTCCTTGCTCGAGATAGCCATAGGCTTCCATAGATGATCTCCCAAAACCTCTGTAGGCTTCGGAGGCTTTCGAGTGCCTAAAATCACTAACGAGGATCTTGAGGGGAGGCCTTTCTTTGGGGCCCTCAAGTTCTCTTCTCCTCTTCCTGATATTCAATAGGAGTAAATTATACACATACTCATCATAGATTTCGAGAGGGAATGCAAAGCCGCCAATCTAGGAATTAGGATTGTTGAAGCGGCTGTAGTCAAGGGAGCTGGACATCAGCTTTTGCCTATCCCTCTCGAGAACATCCAGATAGATATATTCCCTAGGCTTGGGAGACTCGAATTGCACGTCCCAATTCAACAGAGGAACTTGATACCTCCTTCTGTCAAAGAAAATCCCTTTCTTCTAGCTTCTCCAGTCACCCGAATTACCAAGAACTATAAAACCTTGTGATGTGCCTCTCGGTTGGTAAAAGTGACAATCATGTCGGTGGATCGCCCACTATAAGACACGAAGTACAATGAGAAAATCAGCTTATATCTTGGCTTGATACCAAACTCGTCACATCGAGTCAAGAACATCATGATGATCACCAAGACATTGGGATGGACTTGTGTAGGGCACACTTGGAATTGTTTAAGACATTCGGAAAAAAGGGGCGGAAAGGGAAAGGTGAGCCCGCAGCGAAGATGTCTGAGGGAAATGGCTGATCTTTCTTCGGGGAGGTTATTGGAGGTATCTTCTTCTAAAAAGGTTTGAAAATTAGCATCTGGGGCTATTCGTTGGCCTAGAGGGATCGAGTCTAAAATATTTGAGATAGTTTTCCCCACTACTGGGACTGGAGGCTCCTTCCCCGAGTCCTTTAGCCTTATCTTTCGAGAAGTCCCCTTTTTCTTCTCTTGAGAGGGTTTAGCCAAAGAAGATACCCGAGGCACTCTTGAGGGTGCTTCCTTCCCCTCGAGGGACATCCTCTCTCTCAAAAGAGACTCGTTCTCCTCCTCTTCCTCTATGGCCTTGAGAGACGTTTCCTTGAAGGCCACCCCTCTTCCAATTCGAGCTCTGGATTTGGAGGATGAAAGAAGCCAATTTTTCCACGGGTAGGGGATCTCCTTATATAGGGCTTGCCCATGCCTGGTGGGCAGTTCTCAACGGGCTCTCGAGGATGCATATCAGTTACTGGGAACCCCATCTTCCTCAAGACTGTTAAGCAATGTGATCAGACATACCTTCTCCAGTATCTGAATCATATCAAAATTCTTCGGAATGAGTGCATTCTGAGTCGCTAATAACTCTTCCTGGCGTACTAACCCCCATCCCTCCTACCCTAATCTCACCGGGAAATCTCTCGGAAGCGGAACTCTCATCAGAGTGGGGCATGATTATAAGGTGAGGAAACGAAAAGATTAGAATAAGAAGAGAGATGAATGTACTTACTAATTTTTTGGGAAAGGTGATGAAAGTTAGATCGCTCAAGAAAGAAGTAGAGAAAGAATGCTTGTAAGAAGTTCCTGCAAATGAGAAAAGTGAAAGAATGTGTTAAGAGGTAATAATGTGGGCTGAAATGGCGGATAGTTAATAACTTCCTTGGAAATATAAAAAGTTATAGAAAGACGCAATTGCTTTTCTGTCTTCTGACAATGCGCTGTTTGGGGAGCAGTGACACGCACGGTTGTACGGCACGCGTGCGCCTTTTGGAATCCTAACGCTGAGAGTATATTAGAAAATTAGGCTCCCTCCCTCGAAGGCAAGACAACGAAGTGCAAGGTTCATTTCAAGTCTTCAGAGTCCTCGAAGAACCTTTGTATCGTTCCAGCCTTCTGAGGTCAAGAACCTGCTTTACTGTGGTCTCTTGATAGAGGTTATGCCCAAGAAGACCATTGAGCTGAAAATGTGGCGGTCCAGTTAGGAGAATATTTAATACCCTAACATAATTACCGCATTCGTAGGTAATTAAGGGCGATAATTAAGGAGAACGTTATTTATGACATTGAGTAGAAATACAAGGTACACATTTACTTATCATTCATGCTGTCTTAATCATATTGGACTCTTGGACTAACTTAGGCATCAAAGTGCTGACCCATGGAACCTCCAGGGATAGTTTTATTGCAGGTTAGTTCGAAAAGAACTCAGGCCCACGAACCGATCGATTGTTCGAGATGCATAAAAGCAGGTAAGTTGCTTGAACAAGTACAACTTATTACTGCCCGTCTTCCTCTCTTAGAATTCTTTGATTTAATGTTGGTTGATTATCACTTAACAAGTTTAGGACTGGCAGGAAAAGTGTGTTTTCCATAAACTATGGAGCAATTACTTTACTTAAATTTCATTTTGACTTTAACTTCATAATATGTAATTTAATATTATACTTTTTTACAGTATTTTAAATATATTTACATCCAAATACAATTTATCACATGATTTTTCAAAAGAGTAAATTCAACAGCTTTCCTAAACTTTTCTCCAGAATAGAGAGTGAAACTCAATATTCCCTATATTTTTTTTGACCCATTTTCAACATATTTCCTATTTTGTATAATCTGACATTTATTACACTGTAGTTACTTTTTCATTTAAATCCGAGCGTTCAGTTTTAGTCACTTTAAAATATATTATAAAATTAAATTAATTTTTAAAAACAATCAATATAAAAAATTTGAAACTAAAATTTCGATGTTAATTAGAAACTAGTTTTCTTTTTGCATTCTTTTTATATATTCACCTGTTTTGACATAAAAGTTACTCCCTCCATTCAACTAATATTGACACTTCATTTTTTTGCACAATAATTTAGAAAATTCCAATTGAGTGGATCAAATTGTATGTAAGATTGGAAAAAGTAAAACTAGTGGATAAAAATAACCTTAATCTTGCCATATTTGGAATGTGCCCAAATAAATATTAAAAAAATACCAGTATGAAAAGTGTGTCAATATTAGATGAACAGTGGGAGTAACAACATCCAAAAATTTTGAAACAAATTATAAATTATAAACCAAAGAGATTAATTCCAATCTTCTAAATAAATCACTATTCACAAAACCATACAAAAACAATGAATATGCATCCAACATGAGTTTGAGATTGTAGATTTCTCTAAAAACATTGAGTAAAGTGCTCATATAACCCTATGTTTTGAGGGTTTGTGCTAATATGACCCTATAAAGTTGGAAAGTATCATTGTAGCCATGTGTTTTGCTAGAATGTGCTAATATAACCCAGCCGGCCTGAATTTGGCTGGAAAGACATGAAATGACTATTATAACCTCTGTAATTTAAAAAATAAAAAATTAGAAAAGCTAGAAAAATATTTATACCCTTGTTAGATCTGTTTTCCCCACTTCTTCTTCTCTTCTTGTCAGAACATTTCTTCTTCCCCTCTTCTTCTTCTCTTCTCGTCAGAACCTTTCTTTTTCCCCCTCATGTTTTCTCCCTCTTCTTCTCGAGCTTTCTTTTTTCCCTGGTAATGCAAATCTGCGGCAGTGGAGGTGAATCAAAGGCGGCAGTGAGTCAAAGGTGGCGGGGCTAGGGACGAGCAGTGGTGGCGGTGGTTGGGACGAGTGGTGGCGGGGCTAGGGACAAGTGGTGGCAGAACTATTGTTAAGCGGTGGTAGTGGTGGTTGGGAAGAGCGGTGGTAGGGCTAGGGATGAGCAGTGGTGGTTGCGGTTGGGACAAGTGGTGGCGGTAGTGGTTGTGGGGAAACTTACCCATGGGGATGTTAAGGAAAAACTGAGCAAGTTAATGGAGAAATACGAAGATGTGTTTTCATGGGATACCTCAGATCATACAGGGGTTCCCCGGGAATTAGCAGTCCTTAGGTTAAACATTGACTCAGGGATTAGGCATGTTAAGCAAAAAAAAGGAGAGTATTTGTGCCAGAAAGGGCAGAACCCATCAAGGCCAAGGTAGAAAAATTGCTGAAGGCTGATGTAATCGAGGAAGTACATTACTCTGAATGTCTAGCTAATCCAGTTATGGTTCCAAAGCATAATGGTACTTGGTGAATATGTATAGCTTGTACGGATTTGAACAAATACTGCCCAAAGGATAGTTACCCCCTACCCCCCATCGATAAGTTGGTGGAAGCGATTACAGTGTATCAAGTATTGGCTTTCTTTAATGCCCACAAGGGTTATCACCAAATAATTATGGCTGATGATGACAAGGAAAATACTTTTTTATCACAGATGTGGGCACTTACTGTTACAAGAAGATGCATTTTGGCTTGAAAAATGCAGAGGCAACATACTAGAGGCTAGTGGACAAGTTGCCCAGAAAATAGATTGGTAGGAATATGGAGATATATGTTGACGATATGGCGGTAAAGGGAAGGAGTTATGAGGAATTCTTGATGGATTTGAAGGAACTTTTTGAGATGCTCGGGAGTATCTCAAAATGTGTCATAAGAGTGTGGCGGAAAAATTCCTAGGGTTCATGGTATCAGAGAGGGGAATTGACATTAATCCAATGAAGGTCTGGGCCTTGATAAGTATGAAGATCCCCCTAATCATAAAGGACATACAGAAGATCACTGGATGTCTAGCGGCTTTGAGCAGATTTTTGTCGAAGGGGGCTAAGAAACAGCTGCCTTTCTTTGACGTGCTCTGAAAAGAAAAGAAGTTTGAATTGACCGATAGGTGTGAACATGCTTTTTAGCAAATTAAGGATCATATTCGAAGGCTACCAACCCTAATAAAACCTGAGAAATGGGAGGTCATGCTCAAGTACATCTCCACTTCGTCCTTGGTCATTAGTGTGGTACTTGTGAAAGAAAAAGGTAAAGTAAAGCACCCTATATAATTTTTTAGCAGCGCCCTACAGGGAACAGAAATAAGATAAACTACCCTCTAGAAACTCATACTAGCGCAGATACATGCCGCTCAAAGACTGCGACCTTATTTTCAAGGATACACGATCATCATACTCACTAACTATCCCCTCAGGAAAGTTCTCTTGAAACCCGAGGCATGGAAGAGGATGATGAAGTGGGCAGTAGAGTTGGGAGAACACGACATACAATTTTAGCCAAGGGCAACGATTAAAGGTCAAGCCCTGGCAGACTTTATAGTCAAAGCACTGAGACTATCGAGCCTATTGAAACGAAGGAGGAGAAGATAGTCAAGAAGGGATCTCAAAGGAAAGAAATATGGAGGTTATACATTGAGGGTTCCTCATATTCAGGGGGAAGCAGGATAGGAGTCTTACTCACTAGCCCTGATGGAAAAGACTACCCATACGCACTGCACTTTGCCTTCAAAGCAACAAATAATGAGGCTGAATATGAAGCCTTGATCACTAGTTTGCGGTTAACTGCAAAATTTAATGTGAAGGATTTGGAGATGTATAGTGACTCCCAGATAGTGGTGCAGCAGGTAAAGGGGGAATATGAGGCCAGGGAGCACAATTTGCAAAAATATCTAGAGTTTGTGAAGCCTCTACTCAGGAAGTTCAAAAGCAATACCTTGGAGCAAGTACCAAGAGAACAAAACCATAAGGCTGATGCCTTGAGCAAGTTAGCCTCATCGAATTTAGGAGCAGAGTCTCAAGGGCAGTTTCTCATGGAGACCCTTCAAAATCGAAGTTTTCAGGAACAAAGGGTAATGGCATTAGAGGAAGAAATTTACTGGATAATGTCCATTGTTAAATATCTTTGAGACGGGACAGTCTCGAAGAATCCTATCGAATCCAGAAAAGTCAAGCTAAAAGCGCCAAAATATGCAATGCAAGAGGGAATTATGTATAAAAGAGAGCATCTACAACCGCTGCTCAGATGTGTGAGTCCCCTCGAGGTAGATTATTTGACAAGGGAAACCCATCAGGGTATATGTGAGAGTCATCAAGAAGCTGGGTCAGTATCTAGAAAGTTTATCCGAGCCAGGTATTATTGGCCCATGATATTCGAAGATGCAAACCAGTATGTACAAACTTGCCATCAATGCCCAAAACACGTGCCATTGAAGCACATTCCCTAGGAGGAGATGATGAGTATTCATGGTTCATGGCCATTTGATAAATGGGGTATTGACCTAGTTGGGCCAATCCCTGAAGCCCTGGGAAAGTTCAAATATTTGATCGTGTCGGTGGATTATTTCAAGAAATAGGTGGAAGCTGAACCTTTAACCAATATCACAGGTAAAATAGTCATTACTTTCTACTGGAAAAACATTTTGTGCAGGATCGGGATCCCATGGACGATCATAATGGACAACGGGAAGCAATTCGCCAATAATCCCTTTCAGAGGTGGTGCGAAGAATAAAAGATCCAGCAAAATTTTACGGTTGTTTATCATCCATGGGCGAATGGCCAAGTCAAAGTTGCCAACCGCACCCTCATCAACGGAATCAGAGCTAGGCTCGAGAAGACAACCAGAAATTGGATATGGGAATTGCCCACCATCTTATGGGCATACAGAAAATACATAACTGCAGAATCTTCAGCCACAGGGGAAACACCTTATAGCCTAGTCTATGGTTCTGAGGCAGTGATCCTAGTTGAAATAGGGCTGCCAAGCTCGAGGATGATGGCTATGGGTGGTGCAGATGTTAACAATGAAAATAGGCGTCTGGATCTTGATATGGTCGATGGAGCATGAGATTTAGCCTCGATACATGAGGCTAAAGTGAAAGAAAAAGTGGAACGTTATTATGATCAAAGGGCCAGGAAAGTGCAATTTGCACCCGGCGATCTAGTTATGAGTAAGAATGAGAAAAGAAGGCAGGAGCCGGAGGGGAAGCTCACGGCTAACTGGGAAGGACCGTATCGAGTGGTAGAAGTGTACCCCAGAGGAAACTATACCCTCGAGACCATGGAGGGAACTCAGATCCCAAGGAGATGGAACATCGCTAATCTCCAGAGATATCACCATGTATGGTAGGGGCGAACAGCGCCGATAAATCCTGTGCCAAGCGATTAGGTCAAGCTCAAACGCTCTTACAAAAATACCAGCTAAGACTGAAGGCTCGAGCTCAAACGCTCCTGTAAAAATTCCAGCCAAGACTGAAGCTCAAGCTCAAATGCTCCTGCAAAAATTCCAGCTAAGACTGAAGGCTCGAGCTCAAACGCTCCTGTGAAAATTCTAGCCAAGACTGAAGGCTCGAGCTCAAACGCTCCTACGAAAATTCCAGTTGAGACTGAAGGCTCGAGCTCAAACGCTCCTATGAAAATTACAGCTAAGACTGAAGGCTCGAGCTTAAATGCTCCTGCAAAGCATTCCAACTAAGGCTGTAGAATAGGGCCATGAGCTCTTAAATTTCTTTCCAGCTAAGGTTGTAGAGTAGAGCCACAATCTCCTAAATTGTATTCCAGCTAAGGCTGTAGAATAGAGCCATGAACTCCTAAATTGTATTCCAGATAAGGCAGAAGACTAGAGCCATGAGCTCGCAAGAGCAAAGAAAGGGGGAGGAATGTGAATGTAATATCCTCGATCCCCCTGCCGATAGTAAATTCCGCTCAATGATCTAGTGAAAAATTGTTGCAAGATGTAGTTGAAAAACACCTAACCTAAGTAAAATTTTGTTTTTAATTTTCAGTCGACTATTAATTTCTTATAATTCACTTGTCAAGATTTTGGCATATCACAATCTAAGGTATGAAGGCTTACAAGGATGATCATAAAGGCAAAACTACGAAGGATAAGAGCAGTAAAAGATACTAGCAGAGTACAGAATGCAGTTACAATAGTTTCTTTAATTCCTTTTCTACTCTTGCTACTTCTTCCTGTATCCTCATTATTTTTTCTTCCTTGATACCAGTAGCACGCTAAAGATCCTTTCTTTGTTCCTCCTCTGGATAGTCATCAGTATTTATTGCTGAAGTGGATCGACAACCACATTGGTGGGTTTGCATCCTTGCAGGTCTCCCATAGGGGTGCCTTGAAGAACTACCACCCCTAGCTACTTCTTCTGCTTCTAAATTTGTAGAGCACCTTCTATTCTTAGAAGGAGGAATGGATAATTTCTTTATCCATTCGAGAATAGCAGTGTAAGTTTTTTTCTGCTTAAAAGTCCCTCGAGTTTCCACTTCATTCTTTATAAGCCAGTGGTAGGAAATGTGCAAAATAAATTTGGGTAAAAGCTTGTCTGAGATAACTTTGGGATTAGCTACCCTATGAAATAAGTTAGGAGCATGAAGGCTTTAATAGCAGAGACGAGCTTCTTCTCAAGCTTGACGTTTTGGCTCTGCAATGTCTTATTTTCTGACAGCAGCCTTGAGTTTTTTCCTAAAAGAGATTCTACTATTGAAGGTTCATCGTTGATAGAATTACTAGAATTGGAGAGCACCTTGTTTAGCCTCGAGATCTCATTTTTTGTGACCTCGTAACGCTCCACAATATCACCCAGTTAAGCCATAAGCCTGGCCCCGAGTGGCTATAAGATGACTCTCGACTATATGCAACCTTTCAGCATCTGAAAGACACCTTTTAAGGGAACCAAATTTGTGGATTATGCAGTGAACGTCATCTTCGCAGTTGGCCTCTGGGGGATCATTATTGTCGACAACCTTGAGAGGGACGGCACCCTTGAATCTTTGCAGTCATGGTCCTTCAAGCGCACTACAAAAATTGGGTGTTTTCCACTTTCCCAAGATTTCAAGTCCTCCTTAGCAAGATCAAGCTCCTTTTGGAAGGATCTCGCGACCGAATTCAAGTTGGAGATGCTGTCTTGAAGACCAACTATAAAATGGTGGGTCTTATTACGCCACAGTTCTAGTTCTTTGGAACTTTTCTTCAAGGCTGTCACAGCATGGGATAAGTCTCTCCTTGCAGTTTTGAGTTCGGCTTTAGCCTTAAGAAAATCATCGCAGGTGGATTGAAGTTCCCGTTGCAATGCGTTGAACTACGAGAATGAAATTTTTGGAAAAATACATCAATAAGGGAAATGAAATGTTCATATAAAAGGCCAAAATCAATTACATGGGGGTCCAAAGGGGCAAAATTATACATTGGTCCCTACTATGGTATCCTCCACTTGGTCCTCTTAAGCTGCTGCAGCCCCCGTCTCTACATTCTTGTCTTCTTCATCTGGATTGGGAAAGGTGCAGATATTGTCTAGGGTGATATACTTCCCATAACCCCTCAGAAGGCCCATCATGGATAAGCTCATTCGACCCTCGTTCACAGCACTTTCCCACTTTTGGTTTATCGTCTCGAGCCCTTCAGACTTAGCCTCTTCCTTTAATGCTCTGGCATCATTCTCTGATAGAGATGATCCCATCTTAGGAAGAATCACTTCATCAACTAAGCTGGATCTCCCAACACCCTGGGCAACACTCAAAAGGTTCGCAAAGAGGTCGAAGAGCTCCGGGCTTCAAAGAACTTTATCTTTGAAGGCCTCCAACATGGCCATTTGAGCCTCCGAGTCTTGGGCTTGTTTGGAATCCTCAACAACCAAATTCTTTTCAAATGTTAGGTGCTCCTGAACGCTATGGAGTTCAGCATTTTTTTGCCGGGAAGCCTCGAGCTCCAGCTGTAATGAGGCTATCTCCCTATTCTTGTCTTCATAAGTGGAAGAGAATTTAGAACCTAAGTTTCGAATGAAGAAAGATACGAAAACGGTGATGGTGGACCTCACACCATCCAACTCCTTGACAACCTGAGAAAAGGTGGTGGGAATGAGAAAACAAACAACACACATAATCATTCAAAAAATAATTTTGATAAATTAACTTACCTCGGAGTTTTTCACAAAATTACCAAGTGCAGTGATCCCTAAGGCTGAGAGGCTCGACGAAGATGCCAAACCATAGGTAGCAGCCTCGATCTCCTCATTAGAGGCCTGAGGAGTAGACCTCGCATGAGAAATATTTTGATGACCCTCCCTGACAGAAAGATCTTCCTCGGGTTTTCACTTCAATGATGTGTCGATGGGGGCAACTGTCTGAAGGGGGGTAGTGGGGGTAACCTTCTCCTTGGAGGAGAGGGTGTTTGCTCCTTTCTTGGACATAGCACCCCCTAGACTCCGGCCCACTGAAGAGAAAGAAGATATTATACAAGGTACATGATGTGTCCATTTTATACGGTTATTTTAGGACTTGTAGAATTCACTTTTGTACACTTTTTTTTCTCTAAATGTGGCATTTTGCCTTGAAATTCTCTAAGGAGAGTTAAAAGTGACTTTAACGCTTTTATTACTTTTCGAGAGGATTTTGTGTGACAAGGCAATTTGTTTGAAGACTTTGAAGAATACCTTTGAATAATTGAAGACTTGTATTTGAGCTTTTGAAGATTTGAAGAATTGAAGAAGTGAAGAGAAGAAGAGGATATGAAACAAGAAGAGGAAAGACATCAAGCTGCTGGAAATGGAGTCCATCGCGAAATCGTCTTATAGTGGTGATTGCATGATGGATTGGTTGTTCTTTGATAATACTATGGTTATTAACTCTTGATGCGAAACCTAGTATTACAAATCCTTATGTACTTGTGAGTTTGATGTTGTTCTTTGTGGTGTTAGTCTTGATCAAACGATGCCAAGGAAACAACGTTTTGCTCAAGGGTGAGTTCTTCTACGACACTTTTGCTCCCCCTTTCGGCTTCGAAATCAATTTTGGGACTGATTCTATACAATTACATTGGATTGCGTGGTATCACCGGCAGCTGTGTGGAGAAACGGGGGTCACTCTACCTCTTACCTTGAGTTTTATTATTCTTTCCTTACATGTTTACATTGAGGGCAATGTAATGTTTGAAGTGCAGGGAGGGGTTAGAGAACTCACATGCATGCTAGCTTCATTTGGAATGCTTTTTGCTACTTTTCATTGGAAAAAATGAGAAAAAGAAAGAAACAATTGAAAATCTTGAAAAAAAAAAGAAAATGAAAAAAATAGAAAGAAAAGAAAACCCGCTAAGTTGAAAATCCGAGAAGGAAACTTAGGCAACATTGGGGGCCCGGATAGGTCAAAAACCCGAAAGGACGACCTAGGCAAAAATGAGAGGCCAAATGTACGGAAAAAGGTGATATGTGAGCCTAAGAAACATGATGTGTGGCTAGGATGAAAACCCGAAAGGGCTCCTAGGAAAAATGAGAGAAAGAGAGAAAAAATGCTATAATTTCACTCATTTGCCGGTGTTAGAGTCATAAGGTTGCGGTTGACATACGGATGGATCGGGTAGCTCAACATCTTTAGACCTCTTGGGATTGGGTAATGTAGTGGGTTAAAAAACGAGATATGGTTATGAAATTCTCGATTCTTTTATACTTTGTTTTGATGTGCCCATTTTATAGGGTTATATTAGGACTTCTAGAATTCACTTTAGTACATTTTTGTGCTCTAAATGTGGCATTTTTCCTTGAAATTTTCTAAGGAGAGTTAAAAGCGACTTTTACACTTTTATTACTTTTCTAGAGGATTTTGTGTGACAAGGCCATTTTTTCGAAGACTTTGAAGAATACCTTTGAAGATTTGAAGACTTGTATTTGAGATTTTGAAGATTTGAAGAATTGAAGAAGTGAAGAGAAGAGGAGGATATGAAACAAGAATGGGAAGGACATCAAGCTGCTGGAAATGGAGTCCATCGCGACTCGCGATGGAGGAATGGCCAGAAATTCTTCTTAATTTTTGTACTATAAATACTCACCTTATCCTCTCCTCTTTAACAACACGAATCCGGCATCTTCTTCCTGCATTTTTTTTGGGTTCAAACCCTAGTTTTTGTTTCTTTCTTTTCTTAGTTTTTGTAGGTTAATCATGTCTTTTTATTGTCTAGCTTAGTTTTATCTTGGGAGCAATGGATTGAAGCTTCCATATCTATGTAGTAAGAACCATATCAATCTATTTAGTGCTTTTTGTATTATGCATTTATTGAGCTTTGAATGTGAATTGTTAATGGCATTGATGTTGTTGGAAGCTTGAGTATATGAATTGCTTGTATGACTACTTGTTAAGGCTGGGAGAAAGTAGCTAATTCTCCCCTCTTTTAATGTGGAATCTAAGAGCATGAGTTAGAGCTTCTTAAATGATGTTGGTGTGTTGATAATTTCTAGATGAATGTGATGATGTCGAACTCGTTGTCATGTTTGTTTTAGGTAGCAAATAAGAGAAGTCTATGAATGTCGATCGTTCTTGACTAATCTTGTGTAAATGCATGAATTGGTTAAATGCTTAGACACAGTGTAGTGTTTATAAGTGTTTCCAAGCTTGTTGGTTCTTCATGCTCAATACCATCAATGAGATACTTTTAGTCGTGTTTCAGCTAAGGGAATCATTGGTGAGGTTTGACAAGAGATGTCGAATTCACTCTTGCAAACTACTATCTAAGAAGGATGGAAGATTTATCTTCACAGCAAGTAGTCGAAGTAGTGAATAGATTGTTTCACTCATTCTTGAAGCCTTTGTTATTTAGCATTCATGTGTTCTTAATGCTATGTTTTACTTCATTTATGTCATGGGTTGTTTGAGAATAGAAAGTGTTTGTATGAATTAAGTGTTAGGGAGTTAGGAAAGTGACAAATTCCTTAGTTCCTTCGCATGAAAATCTAAGAACATAAACTTAGAACTTCTTGTGCATAATGTGTTGTGATTCTTGCTAGATAAGTATGTTAATGTGGATCGTTCTCATATTTATCCTATAAATGCAATGAAAGGTTGAACCTTGAATATGGTTTGTTCTAGGCTTTGCTTAATGAATGCTATGTTTGGTTAAATGACTATGTCTTTGGTAGAAGGCTTGTTGTTGCCAAATCTATGGTCCTTCGTCCATAGGTAACAATTGTGATAGGATGAGTGAATGGTTCAATGATCTACATTTAGTTTGGAAGTGGATGTCAATTGCCCCCAAGGATTTGTTTTTGTAGTTTTAAAACCCCTTTTCTTAGTTTGTTTGGTGATTAGCATAGTTACTTGACTTTGCTAGTTATCCTGTCTTTTAACTTTCATAGCTTAGGACCACCAAACAACCGACCCTCCCCCCTTTTACATGTTTTTATATGTATGTATATATATATATATATATATATATATCTACTCCTAGCATAATATCAACCATTTGTGTCTAAACGCATAAGAAAATCCCCCTTCTTCGTGGACGACCCCGACTTGCCGCTATCTACTTAATTGTAGATAGTAAGCATTTAGGGCTTATAAATATTAACTTTGAGAGGTACGGCGATGGCCTCCCAATACAACAAAAAGTAAATGTGTAAATATGGTAGTAAGCAGCAAAGCAAAGCACAAAATACGTAAATGACACCTTCAATGTCAGGACAGAAAAGAAAATCCTTGAGAGGGGGCTATCGGATTATTAAGTCATGGGAAGGTCATGGTTTATACCCCTTAACTATTGTTCTTCTCTTCAGACCTACTGGAGGCTCATTGGATGGGGCCATGTGGGGCTGTCTCAGCAATTTTGTTTTCTTAACCAGATCGTAGACAAACTTTTTGTAAACCTTGGGAGGGCAGGCTTGACCCCCCAACTAAGTTGTTGGAATTGGTATAAGAGGCATAAGAAAATGGTGATGATAGCAAAAAATCTCGAGCACTCTCAAGGCGAGGAGGGCAAACAAACTTGTCAAAAAGCTGGGATTCGACTTTAACATTGGGATTCCTTCGAGGAACCTTATATCTAAGGAAGTTAAATGTGAGAGCCCTCTAGCCCCCTTCCACTTTCCCATGTTCATGGGAAGAGTAAAAATCTTGTGTCTCCTTTGCCGAGAAGAAAAGGTAATGATATTCTCGGAGGAGTTACCGCCGAAGGCCACGGTGAAAAGGGAACAGAACAACTTATACTTTGGTTCGATGTCTAGTTTGTAGCATTGACAGAGAAATAACATGAGGGTGGTTATGGCGTTAGGATGGACTTGGGTAGGGCTTGCTTGGAAATCTCTGAGCACCCTCAAGAATATCAAAGGAAAGGGAAAACACAACCCTGACCGGATTTGCTTTAGGAAAATGACCGACCTCCCTTCTGAGGGATCTTCGTAAGACTCTACTACCCCTAACCACTCTAATTCCACCTCAGCAGAAATCCTCTGACCTAGCGTTAGCGATCTTCAAACCCCTAATATAGTCAAAGAATTATCCGAGGTTGGGGGACTGTACATTTCTTCTTCTACAGGGGGACTTGAGGTTGGGGGCTCAACGGTGGAGGAGGCTTTGGAGTGAAGCAGGCGATATCCTCCTCTAACATCCTCGAAGAGCCTCCCTCCTTTGGAGAAAGGGAGCTAAACTCAATATCTCTGACACACGAAGACTTATGAATATATCCTTTCCCTCGGCCGGGAGGCCAAACTTGGGGAAAACCCCCCTCAGGAAAATTCAAAATTGGTGTGTATCTTGAATTATCAATCTCATCGTCGCTAGGGCTAGAACCCTAGGGAGAATGCCCCTCAAATCTCTCAAACTTATTTTCGTCAGAATTCCCCCTCTCAACGGATTTCTCTCCTGAATCAGCCATGGGCACAAAGAATAAAGGAAAAGAAGCAATGAAAGATGAAGGTTAGGATAACTTACTAATGAAAGTTGAAGAAGAGAAATGTAGGCGAGGAATGGAGGGAGAAGAGAGTACTGAGAAAACCTTTAAAATCACATGCAGTTAAAGTAAAGATAGAAAATGGAAGTTAAGAAGCCAAAAAAGGCAGCTAGAATAATGATTAACTTGGGAGAAGTGAAAATTTGAAAAGGTGTGAAAAGTTGGCGTGCCTTTTCATAAACTGCTCCCTGACACGCGCTTCCCAGTATAACCAACACACGCGTGTGCGCCCCTTGGAATTCTGCTAAAAATAAAATAATAATAAATAATAGTCATAAAGAAAATTAGATTGCACCTAGGGGTTAGGGATTCCTACTCCCAGAAAAACACGAGTGGAGATCCTTGACACCCTCTACTAGAACACGTGAACCCAGGAGCTCAGTAACAAAGGATAAATGCGAGACTTCTCGAAGATCCTAACCCCGAGGGTACCCTCAAATTTTCTTGGGGGCTCTTGATGATAGGCAAACCCGCAACTGGGCCAAGAGTGCCATGGGCCGAGAGCACTTCATGGTCGCGTTAGCACAATAAATCTCCTTAATAGAGAGGCGTACATCAAGGCATACGTGAAGGCATATAATCTGGAGATACGTTTTTCCCCGATACAGTATAAATAGACAAGTATTGCACTTACTATAGAGGACTTTTGAACATTTTTACTAAGACACTTACTGACTGAAACATCAGAGAGTTTACTCATGTGAACTCCCATGGCTTTTTGCTTGAAGATTATCACCGAGGGACTCGAAGTTACGACTCGATTGGTTTCTAGACACATCAATAATATTATAAAAAATGTTTTTATAGATTTTAATAATATTTTATTCTCTAAATATGATCTAACATTTCATAATATATTTTATGCTCAAAATTCATTCCAGTCCCTCAATAATAAAGGTATTTTTAATCACTTCTTTTTTCTTTTCATTTTTATCTTTCTCATTTGTTTTCTTTTATCCCTTCAACCTTCTTCTCCCTCATCATCTCCTTCCCAACTCACTACCAACATCTTCGCCGCCAAATCCCCATCACCACCACCCTCCATACCACTTTGGAGTGAGCAATTTTTAAAATTGCATGCGTAAGATATATAGTTCTTGGTGACGTCGAATCATAGTGGTTGGATTTATCTTAATAAAAAATAGACTAAATTATTTTTTTGGTCTCCAACATATGATTCAATACCATCTTTTGGTTCTCAAGGCCAATACCGCGTTTGTTCAGTAAATAAAAAATTTAAAATGATTTGTTTGGTCCCTAAGATGTTTTTCAAGGTATTTTTCAGGTGATTTTAGAGACCAAAATATGGTATAAGATCATATGTTAGGGACCATAAAATAATTTAGTCTACTGAAAAATATATTGAAAACCAAATAAATTATTTTAAATTTATTGGGTACTGAAAGGAAACGGTATTGGTCTCGGGGATAAAAAATAATATAAAACTATATGTTAAAGAAAAAAAAACAATTTAGTTATAAAAATATCTTGTACAAATTTTAGGGTCAACGTTTAGTGGGACAGAGTGACTAGTCCAAGTGTGTGTTTTGGGAGCATGTATTCCCTTTCCAAACAACTTGATATGTCATATTTGCGTGCACAATTGTTAAGAGATGAATAAGAGTAAGGAAGAGAAATAATAGGAGAATAAATAAAAGTCTTTACAAAACGAAGTAATATGTAAGAAATAATAGGAGAACAGTAAGTTTTGCAATTTTGGGAATTGAATGTTAGCCTAGCGGTTGAAGTCTAATGCTACTACCATAAGGTCATGGGTTCAATTCTCACCAGGACAAGGGGAGGGGAGGAATTTTATTGGGGGCTCATTTGAGTTATTACCCAATTTTTTATAAAAAAAAAATGTAAGATGGATGAGAATAAGAACAAGATATATGGTGAATAATAACTTTTGATATGATACTAGCGGAAGTCGCACACAGTGTTCATGATTAAATATATTTAATTTAATTAAGATTAAATATATTTAATTTAATTAAGATTAAATATATTTAATTTAATTAAGATTAAATATATTTAATTTAATTGAGATTAAATATATTTAATTTAATTGAGATTAAATATATTTAATTTAATTAAGATTATATATATTTCATTTAATTAAGATTATATATATTTCATTTAATTAAGATTATATATATTTAATTAAGATATAATATTTAATTTAATTAAGATATAATATTTAATTTAATTAATATATAATATTTACATATCACATTTGAAATGAAATAAATAAATAAATTATAAGTATATTCATCTAAGAATAACTATCTAAATTGTAAAACAAATAATAAATTTTGTTGGAGCTTATTAAATAATCAATAAGATAAAAAATTTATTTTATAACCTTTCAAGAAATAAAATATTGCAAGTACATGAAGTAAGTAAAATATAAAAAAGAAACGTTGAACTTGTGGGAAAACAAGGAACTGTGTGTATATGTGAACTAAACAATGAATTGGGTGGCATAAATGCAGACAAGTTTTTGTCACAATCATTTTCTATATGTTTATTTTGGAGAATTGTTGTCTATATACCAATATAATCTTATATACTTGCGAAAGTGCCGATATAACCTTCAATCGTTTGAAAGTTAGTTTAAAAAATTACCTAATTAATGAAAGTGCTAATATATAATCCCCTGGTAGACTTTCCGGCGTTGACTGTGCTTTTCCAACTATTGACCCACCTTAAAATGACAATAGTGCCATCAGACCAAAAGCTGAATTTGGGTGGACAATTATAACCTTACCCACAACCATCGAACCATCGTCGTCGCTACTTTAACAGGTAGGGTTACATCAGGCGATTATAAATTTGATAGGGTTCGAGTGGTACTGGGTTCGAGTGGAGAGGTTCGAGTGGTACTGGGTTCGAGTGGAGAGGTTCGAGTGGTACTGGGTTCGAGTGGAGAGGTTCGAGTGGTACTGGGTTCGAGTGGAGAGGTTCGAGTGGTACTGGGTTCGAGTGGAGAGGTTCGAGTGGTACTGGGTTCGAGTGGAGAGGTTCGAGTGGTACTGGGTTCGAGTGGAGAGGGTTCGAGTACTACTAGGTTTGAGTGGTACTGGGTTTGAGTGGTACTGGGTTTGAGTGGAGAAGGTTCGAGTAGTAGTGGGTTCGAGTGGAGAGGGTTCGAGTAGTACTGGGTTCGAGTGGAGAGGGTTCGAGTGGTACTGGGTTCGAGTGAAGAGGGTTCGGGTGGTGAGGTTCGAGTGGAGAGAGTTTGGGTGATGAGGTTCGAGTGGAGAGAGCTCGAGTTGAGATTCGAGTGGAGAGGTTCGGTTGGTAATGGGTTCGAGTAGAGAGGGTTCGAGTGTAGAGTTTCGAGTAGTACTGGGTTCAAGTGGTACTGGGTTTGAGTAGATAGGGTTCGAGTGGTACTAGGTTCGAGTGAAGAGGTTCGGGTGTTGAGGTTCGAGTGGAGAGAGTTTGGGTGGTGAGGTTCGAGTGGAGAGAGTTCGAGTTGAGATTCGAGTGGAAAGGTTCGAGTGGTACTGGGTTCGAGTGGAGAGTTTTGAGTGGAAAGGGTTTTAGTGGTAATGGGGTTCGAGCAGAGAGGTTCGAGTGGAGAGGTTTGAGTTGAGGTGGATGGTTGATGTTCGAGGGGTGGCGAGGCGGGTGGTTGATGGTTGATGGATCGAGGGGTGATGCCTCGAGGAGGATGGTTGATGGTTCCAGGACCTCTAGGGTTAATGAATCGATGGAGAGGTCTGAGTGGTACTGGGTTCGAGGGGTAATGGATTAGAGTAAAGAGTTTCGAGTGGTACTGGGTTCAAGTGGAGAGGGTTCGAATAGAGAGGGTTTGAGTGGAGAGGATTTGATTCTAGCGGTTCGAGTAATTGGAGTTTGAGTGGTACTGGGTTTGAGTAGAGAGAGTTGGAATAGAGGTTCGAGTGGAGAGGGTTCGAGCGATATTGGGTTCGAGTGGAGAGGGTTCGAGTGATATTGGGTTCCAGTGGAGAGGGTTCGAATAGAGGTTCGAGTGGAGAGAGTTCGAGTGACACTGGGTTCGAGTGGAGAGGGTTCGAGGGATACTAGGTTCGAGTGAAAAGGGTTCGAGTGATACTAGGTTCGAGTGGAGATGGTTCGAGTGGAGAGGGTTCGAGTGATACTGGGTTCGAGTGGAGAGGGTTCGAGTGATACTGGGTTTGAGTGGAGGGTTTCGAGTGATACTGGGTTCGAGTGGAGAGGTTCGAGTGATACTGGGTTCAAGTTCAGAGGTTCGAGTGATGAGGAATCGAGTGGAGAGGTTCGAGTGATAGTGTGTTCGAGTGGTAGAGGGTTCGTGTAAAGGAGGTTCCAGTAAAGGAGTGGAAAGGTCCGAGGGGAGAAGTTCGAGTGGGGAGGGTACCATCCACCACTCGAGAGAGTACTATCCACCACTCGAGAGGGGTATACCATCAACCACTGGAGAGGGTACTATCCACCCCTCAAGAAGTTTGTCAACCACCCATCGAGGGTACACCATCTACCTCTCGAGAGGGGTACTGGGTTCGAGTGGTAATGGGTTAGCTCTCGAGGGGTACTGGGTTCGAGTGGTAATGGGTTTGAGTAAAGAGGTTCGAGTGGTACTAGGTTCGAGTGGAGAGAGTTCTAGTGGAGAGGTTCGAGGAGTATATGTCGTGGACTGTTTGAAAGCTAATGTGGATGGTTCAACGCTTTCAGTGGTATACTCTCTCGAGGGCTGGTGTACCCTCGAGAGCAGTTGTACCCTCGAGGGCTGGTGTACTCTAAAGGGGTGGATGTGTGACCTCTCGAGGGGTGGTGTACCCTCGAGGGGTGGAAGGTGTACTCTCTCCAGTGGTGGATGGTTTACCCTCTCGAGAGTAGATGGTGTACCCTCGAAGGGTGTTTGACAAACTTCTTGAGGGGTGGATAATACTCTCTCCAGTGGTGGATGGTATACCCCTCTCGAGGGGTGGATAGTACTCTCTCCAATGGTGGATGGTTCTCTCACCACTCGACTCTCACCACTCGAACCTCACCACTCGACTCTCACCACTCAAACCTCACCACTCGACTCTCACCACTCGAACCTCACCACTCAACTCTCACCACTCGACTCTCACCACTCGAACCCTCACCACTCGAACCCTCACCACTAAAACTTCTCCACTCGGACCTTTCCACTCGAACCTCCTCTACTCGAACTCATTCCACATGAACCCAGTACCACTCGAACATAGTATCACTCAAACCTCTCTACTCGAACCTCCACTCGAACCTCTCCACTCAATTCCTCATCACTTGAACCTCACCACTGGAACCTCTTCGCTCGAACCTCTCCATTCAAACTTCTCCACTCGAACCCTCTCCACTCGAACCTAGTATCACTCGAACCCTCTCCACTCGAATCCAGTATCACTCGAATTCACTCAGGAGCTTGGACATTTATATGAAAACCATTTTATTTCATACACAAACCATGCATGAGAAATCTTAATGTACGGTTGTTTCTACCACCCCGATTACTTGAATTTTCTGTTTATTCTATATGCCTTGACTTGAAACCCCAACATCTGGAAAGAAGTACTAAACTCCTACAGTCTACAAACACAAGTCACTAACCAAAAGATAGAAAGTAACATGAAATGAGGCATACTGATGTCGAAGAGATGACATTCAACTATAAAATAAACAAACAAAAGTCCTTCAAGGACACCTACTCTGATTATACATAAGACACTATTTAAATGTAATTCCTCCAGCTCAAAAAGACCACCACACAGTGATAAATACACATAAATTGGGGCATTAATTTTCTTCATCATCTGACACAAATCTATTGCAAGTAAGAGTATTATTACAAGAAAACACAACAGTCACAACATATAGAATAAATAGAAAATTCAAGTAATCGGGGTGGTAGAAACAACCATACATTAAGAGTTCTCGTGCATGGTTTGTGTACAAAATGAAATAGTTTTCATATAAATGTCCAAGCTCCTGGTAGTATTAACTAAATAGAAGGTATGCAACACATGTATAATACCAAAAAGTTAATAATTAGAACTCCACAAAAGCAGTTGACTTACAACAAGTATCAAACTTTTAAGCTGCAACTCTTGAGAGTCAGAAATAGAAGTGAAAAATAGGAAATAAAAGGCAAGGACAATTCAAGTGGCACACAAATATGCAGAACAGGCACGGAGAGTCAGAAATAGACAAAAACACATAACAATACACAGACCAAAACCCATAATTTCATCTTATGGTAGCTCGTACAAGTAAGAAAGCCAAAAGGGCTTTCAGGAGTAAAGGAAAACAAGAAATAAAAGTTAACGTTAAGTAAGTAGCTCTAGAAAAATGTAAAAAATGTAAGTTGACGTTAAATAGTTGTTAATGTTGTTCACTTCAAGTCTGAATCATTCGAGTTTAGGGGGTCGATATACATACCAGTTGTGGGGGTCGATAAATCTTCGTGATTCTAAAAGATGAAGTACAGTTTCAGTGGGGAATCAAGAAAGTGTCATATGTATTAAGTTAAGTTAACACAAGTTCTCACAAGAACATACCAATGCATCATCTACAACGTCTAGCTCATGAGTTATATCGAGGATAGTTTCTCCTGATCTGGGAGTTCTGAAGTTGTCATTATCTTTCTGATGACACAAGGGGAAGGATTTCTGAAAAAGCGTTAATTTTTTTAGCTTCTCAAAGAAGAAAAATTAAGGAAATGTAGCCATTGCAATGTTTATTAGATAGACGAAGCTTACTATGCTTACCACCTTCCTAGGAACCACCAAAGGCTTCGGAGCATCCTAAACATACTCTTCCATGAAAGCTAGGAATGATTTAGGAGGCTGCAATTCAAGGTTTGGAAAAATAAGAAACGCTAAACTAAACTAAATTGGGAGTATGCTAGAATGAATGGAGTCTAAAAGATGGTACTTGATCAATTTTAGCGTAGCTTTGTCCTCCTCCAAATTTAAGGCTTTTGCAGATCTCAAAGAACTCGAATAGCTATTCTGCCTTCACACATTACAATTATAGTTTAAAGTTGAGAATATTCAACCAAAGCTAGTATCTGGACCTCGACTTCCCAGCTCGTATTTCATGGACTTCAACTCTCCCCTGTCGATTTTGTGTAGGAGTGGGGTGAATATTTGCCACGCTTCCTGTAGTTGATAACCAAAATGTTTCATTACATATTAGTTTCATTCATATGAAGTAATTAAGGAAATCAAGACATTTTCTATACCTTTAACTCATCTCTACACACAAAGTACTGCTGATCACCACGTATACTGTACCAGAATCCAGAGAAGTCAGTGATTCAGGAAGTGAAATTGAATGGCGTCTTAGAGTAAAGGTACAATAGAATGAAAATGTTCATATGTGTCAAGAATCAGGCACTCATAGGCCTCGGGAATTGGAGTCCCATGATAACGCTGACCATAAGACAAGTCCAGCTCACTTTGGACGGTTGACATTTCCAGCCCTGGTTGTTTGACCTACAGAGAAGCACTTAACAGGTCAATGCAACGTATCTCAGAATAAGCACATTTAATTATACTTCCTTGAACATGCAATTCAAAACTTGAGATTGTCCAAGAAAGCAGTTTGATCGAGTCAAACTGTGTGTTGTCCAAGAAAGAAAATTAAACTTAATGGCAGCTTTATGTACATGGCCTCCGAAGGTTGTAGGCGAATAACAAATTCATTTTTGCCTTTCTTTTTACCTGGGCAGTAAACAAATGATTATAATGTGTAGTTAACCAACATAATTTATCTGTAGTTCATCATGCACAGAAAGTCTGGATTTCATGGACACTCTCAAGGCTAATAGGTCTGTTCAACTACCATATGCAGTGGGACAAAGTGTTAACTAATTGTCATTGAAAGCTGAGAAACGTACATATGAAAATATCTCCGAGAACCTCCTTGAATTGTATACACACTTCAGCCTTTCTTGAATTCAGTGTTTTTCCAGCCTTTCCGATAAATGGCACACCTGCAGCAAGTAATTCATAGTAATGCTTGAACAAAGTGTACATACCCTAGAGAAATAATTTGAAATTTGTGATTGAACAAGATATAATGTCAAGAGTAACTCTGCTAGGCAGTGAAAGGCAAATGTAGAGAGTGTTTCACCTTCCCATATTTCATTATGAATACTCAGTACAACAGTTGCAAAGGTAGGAGTGTTAGAGTTGTCTGGAACTGTAGGATCATCGGAAAAACCATGATATTGTCCGATAACAACATCTTCATCCTTGACTGGCAATACAGATTGGAGAGCCTGTATCCAGGAAGTCAGCAAACAATCAAAAACATGAAACCTTCTCTGAAGTATTAATAATTTCCAACTGAACAAGCGTATGAGAAACATGTGGTGCATGGATAGTTGGATCTTGCATGGAAAAATACAAACCTTCACTCTTTCATCTCGTATATGCTTCGCTTTATCGAAATAGGTTTTTCCATGGCAAGGAGACAGAAAACCTTCAAAATTATAATTTATTAGCCAAAGAGAGAAAATAAAAGGGGTCACTCTTGAATTATTGATTTTCACTTACCAGAAGAAAAATAACTATTCATGATTGATCGGATGTGCAATGACGAGTGAAATAGAAGAGGATTAAGATCAACAATGCACCATTGCACCTCAATATTGTGGAAGCGGAATACATGACAACTTCATTAATACAAGAAAAGCCGCAGTTGTTAACTTGACATATGAGACCCATGACAGATCCCTTGTAATGACACATTTTGCATTACTCATTTATTCATACAGCAAAAACATATTCAAGTAAAAACGTTTTCAAGTAAATAGTAATTAGAATTTTTCAGGATTTTGTTATGTTTTAAAGGAAATATTATGGAACGGGATATAAACATTTAAATTCATCTCCGGATTGTGTTTCAATAAACATCACATATTCTGATGCAGTTCTCACCTGAAGAAAGTGGTTTTGAATAATGTCGCAGATAATTCTGCAGAAATAAAGAGCAAACTAAGAAGTCTAGAGATCAAATGGAAGCATAACACTTAGTGGAGGGAAAAGCTTAGGATAAAAGTCAGAATAACCATACCCATACTGATCAAAGTATCCCCCACGACCATCAGTTCCAAAATCCTCTCTGAAAACGATCTGCAAGAAAGAGAACCTTAGCCCTTAGGGAGAGCAAAGAAACTTTTCAATGGAGATTCACTCAATAGTTTAAAACGGAAACATATAAATTAGAGAAAACCAGTGATACTTAAATCTCAAGACACGAGTGAATGTAATGAAACAATTGAACTACATTAAAAATATAATGACAATCCCAGATCAAAGAGGGCACATGAGTGTCTTACCTTCGCAGATCAAAGTTTCGATTCATAAGTTTTGCCAGTTTTGCATAATCCTTATCGTGCAGTGCTTTCCACCCTTCCAAAGCAATGTTTGCGACCTCCTCCATTGTTGATATGATGAACTCATCTCCATTCAACCACCTCTTCCTACCTGTACTGTGCACCTGCACAACTCATATATTGAGTGGAAATATACTTCAGTAAGCAATACCGTGTTGTACCTCAATTTAAACAAAGCTGGTAATAAAATTCAACCCTCGAAGGTTTTTGAAAGTTATAACTTCAGGAAACATAGTGAACAAAACATTGCATCAATATTGTCCTAAGGACCAGGAAACCATATCCTCCTACACTAAACCTCCAAATACAAAACACAAAAATCCTCCTCAAACAACATAACTTCAAACAAGAGATAGCCTTAGTCAGCAAAATCCACCATGAACAATATAGATACTCAGACATCCTCACGGCTTCATAAAGATACTCACCTTTCCAGAATCGCTGGATTTTCAGCGTAAATGAGATAAAGGGGCGGTAGAAGACTAATGTCCATTTGCGTATATATTTCATGCCCCAATGTTTCCATGTATTTTTTGCTAAAATCCTACAAATCAACACCTAACTGTTTAGCACAAGCATTCTAATTTCACCAAATCCAAGCTTTCAGAGCATCCTACTACTCACCATGTATACAAGGCCTCCATAAACCTCCACTACCCAGTCATGCAAACCAACAAAAATGCCAAGCTCCTTCTCCGCATTAAGAATGAGGTTAGGCCTCACATTGACTTTAACCAAATGCCTTACATCGTAGAAATCCATCAGCCAGCAAAGAGCAGCACAGACTATAGCACTTGAACCCAAAATCCCTGTCTGCAATACGAACCCCATATCATTTCAGGTACCACTCAAAATGAGTGCCCAAAAGTTGACAAAAATCAACTTTCAAATCATCATTTTCCAACAAAAACTCATTAGCAAAACCCTATTCACCCGACAACGATAACAAAATCAAACAATCATTGATTAATCGAAACCTCCCTACCCCCCAACAAAAGCAACTAGACCTTCATCTTCATCATAATGAACAAGAACAATAAACATTAAAAATGGCATTCTAAAGAAATGCGAATGATCCAAAACTAAACAAAGCTCTATCTGTCGATGTATCATACGAGAGGGTGAAATTCCCTTCGTGTAGGGAAATTCTGGAATCTTTGCAATAGTTGTGGAACTCTTTGTAGATAGCAATAAGCAATCGCACCCCTCCATAGTACCCTTCAGATTGCAACCTACCCACCTGCAAAATCAATGGGAAAATTGAGATCATTGCACGGACCCCAGAAATTGAGATCATAATAGAGGGAAAAGAAGAGACCATGTGAGAAAGGGAGTTGAATTGGACCAAATCATGGGTCAGGTGAGGTACGATGATGAGCTCTTCTGACGGTTTCATGCAGACAGGAGCCTAGAAGTTGCCGAGGCTCAAGGGGGTGGTCTATCTATAATGACAAAATTGATGCCGTCGCCTATGACCATAATCGATGCCACCGTCTGTGATCCATCTCAGGGGCGGAGCCAGAAAACTTTTGTGGCGGGGGCTAGTTAGGAAATTTTTAACAAAAAAAATACAATAATACTTAAGTCTTAAAATTAATACGATGAACAGTGAAATTCTTAACATACATATAAAATATTATTTGAACAGTAACAACCTAACTTCTAGGAGGAAGCGAAGACAACTGCATTCTTCGAGATTTCATGTTTTGAAAGCGTCGCAGAATGGATTCATTGTTGATTGTTGTAAAAATCCTCTTCTCAATGTACACAACAAGGCTATCATTCATCAATTCATCTCCCATGCGATTATGCAAATCAGTCTTCACAATTTTCATCGCAGAAAACACCCTCTCCACAGTAGCAGTTGCAACCGTTAAAACCAATGCCAACTCAATCAACCGATATACCAATGGAAATATTCTATGAAAATCAGTTTCAACTAACCTCAGAGCAAGAGTACCCAAGTTTTCAATGCTTGAAAAGCGAGGGTCATATTGCATAACATGGATATAGTTCCTCAACTGAGATTCAAGATACATGTGATCGGTATGAGAGAAGTCTTCCGGATACATAGTTGCAAGATGAATCAATTCTGGAATACTGAACTGGGAGAAAGAATTTCTTGGATCAAGACAGGCAATGCAACCAAGCAATATTGTGCTAACTTCTGAAAAATGATTGTTCATCTCTTGTATGATCAAATCAACAACCTGAAATTTTAAAACTAACGGTCAATAACACAAAGAAATATCTCTTTCTTAACAAAATATGATAAATAAGCATACCTGAAGAAACAAATCTACGTGATAATGATGATAATTGGTTATGACTTGCCCCCTTCGTCTTCCATAGCCACGACTAGTCATATTGTCATTCATATCAAGTAGTGGGATCATATGCAACCCACAAAAATTGTTAACTTCTTCTAAAATAATATCCCATCCATCTTCCCTAAAGGCTTGTAATTGTTGTTTCACACAAGCAATCAAATTCATGACATTGACAATATTTTGATCCTTTTGTTGTAAGGCAGTTGACAGCTCATTCGTGATTGACAACAAGTATTTCATCAAAAGCATCACAAACACAAACTGATAAGTATCCATTTTATCAATCAAACTTCTTGCAGTGCCTCTATTCTCTGAACTGCTTCCATGGTCATGAATATCACCCAACACTTGTATCACTGAAGGCCACATCGTATGTAAACGAAGCAATGTCAAGTAATGTGATCCCCAACGAGTATCTCCGGGTCTTGCTAAACCAGTTTCTTGGTTCAACCCTTGACCACTAGTAATTTGTCCTTCTCCTAAAGCAACAACAATTCGGGCACGTTCATACTCCCTAACTTTATCCATTCGTTTGCAAGATGCCCTAGCCAAAGTCACAATCATAGTGACATAAGAAAAAAAATCAGCCACCATTGAAATTTCTTTAGCAACTGATACCAGAACTAATTGGAGTTGATGACAGAAACAATGAATGTACATAGCCTGCGGATTTTCCTCTCATATCAAGGCTTGTAAACCGTGAAATTCACCCCTCATATTCGAAGCTCCATCATATCCTTGTCCTCTCAATTTGTCTAGGGACAACTCATGTTTCACAAACAAAGCCACAATAGAATCTCTCAATGAAATAGATGTAGTGTCTGGCACATGTATAATAGCAATAAATCGCTCAATAATTTCTCCCTTTTCATTCACATATCGAAAAACAACTCCCATTTGCTCTTTTGTAGAAACATCTCGAGACTCATCAACCATCAAAGAAAAAACTCTATCACCAAGATCAGTAATAATAGAATGTGTTACCTCTTCAGCACAAGCCCGAGCTAGATCTCTCTGAATTGGAGGAGAAGTCATTTGATTGTTACCCGGAGCATTTTGCTTAAGAACTTTGGCAACATCTTCATTGTTTTGACAATACCATTCAATCAATTCAAGAAAATTACCTCTGTTCACCGAACTAGAAGACTCATCATGTCCACGAAAAGATAGCCCTTGTCTCAAAAGAAATCGTGTCACATCCAACATAGCAGTTATACGAGTGCGATAAGAAACCTCAGAGGTAGAATCACGTACTTGAAACACATTTATCAAATTATGTCTTTGATCTTTAAAAGATTCAAAACTCATCCTTGCATCACTATGACAACTATTCACATCCCCAACATGAAGAGAAAATCTTTCTTTTGCCTTTTTCCAATTAGTAAATCCGTCTACTAAGAAAGACTTTTGAGCAACTTCACCTCCCTTATTATGTGATGGCGGAAAAAGATAACACCAAAAACAAAATGCCGCATCTTTGGACACACTATATTCTAGCCATGGAAAGTCTCTATACCAACTAGCTTGAAAACTCCTTTCTTGATTGCCAAATTTCGTTTTAGGGTAGTTGTGACAAAATTGGTTGATAAGGCCCCTTAACAATATACTCTCTTCGAATTTGATCTCGAATAGCATTATCAAACTCCTCGATTGGCTTCCTTAAACCCGGATCATAAACAATATCATCCACATTAAATTTTGCACTTGAGCGATTTTCCGAGATTTCATCATTAGGTTTACTAGAAGACTCTCCACTACGATTTCTTTTAATAGGTTGAAAAAATCTCTTCATATCCTACATACATAAACAAATTAATTTTATAATTTGTATTGATAAGAACTAATTTATGTACAATTGAATTAATGTGATTAAGAAGTAATTTTTGTATAGTTCAACTTGTAACTTTCTAATTAATTTTTCTTCTTCAATATTTAAATCATAAGAACTAATATATGGTTAACACAACATCATGTATAATAAAAATAAAAATTATATATTCATATTATGTAGTCAAATAAATAAATAAATAATGCATATTTTAAATAAATAAAAAATGAAACTAACCTTTGATTTGCTTCCAAAGATTGAATTTATCCTCCCAAATTGAGCATATGCGTGAATGTAGAGTAGAAATAGGAGATTATTGAGCTTGGAAATTTAAAATTCAAGGCTTCTCTTTCAATACAAATAGGAAGGAAAATGAAAGGATTAAATTTTGAATTTTTGGAAGGGAGAACTTTTTTGGGGAAATTTTGAAGAGTGGTTCGGTTGTGTGTGTGAAAATGTGATTGTGAGGAGAGAAAATAGGTAAGTTAGGATAGGAGAGGATAGAAAATATAGGTAACAAATAAACTTATGACATGTGGCATGATTATCCACTTGAATTTTATTTTTTTATTTAATTCTTGAGGGGGCTGAAGTGTAATTTGGAGGGGGCTGAAATACAATTTTCAAAAAAAAAATAGCTGTGGGAAATTGCTTGGCGGGGCTGGAGCCCCCTCCAGCCCCCTTGTACCTCCGCCAGTGATCCATCTCAATGTCGCCGATGTGACCAAACTCGCCGCCACCATATTTGACCCATCTCGATGCTGCCGTTTGTGACCAATCTCGATGCTGCCACTTAGACGGAGCCCTGCCGCCGTCGCCACCGTAGCGATCGATTGGGAACGAAGCAAACAAGAAGACCTGTATGCGTAAATATATGAACGACGTCGTTTCAATTTCATAAGGTAGTCAAAATGATTCAAATACCCCCGGTTGACAGAAAGAAAGCAAACAATATCTATTATAGGGTTCTTGGGATGACAGTATAAGAAAAGAGAAGTTGATTGTGGGTGTGGAAAAGTATTTACAAATAGAGAAAATATCTTCTTTTTTTCAAAATATGGGTTTAATCTCCTTAATATGGATTAAAATAATTATAGTTAATTACCCACCAGACTAATAAGTGTGTCTCGGTAACAAGCAGTCTATCAACTTTAACTATGATTAAATTAACGAAGGTCATTCGTATAGCTAAAATATGAATTTCTTTAACCAGTAAGCGAACATCCGTGAGATGTGAGGGTAGTTTTTGATAAATCTCATAGCATTGTCACAATCTGTATTATTGTTATCAGGTGTGTTGCATTCCTTCAATATGACTCTTTCATTGATTTTAGGAGTTAGGTGCTCATATACCCTATGTTTTGGTAGTTTGTGCTAATATGATTCTGTGAAGTTGAAAAGTGCTATTTTAACTATGTGTTTTGCTTGAATGTACTAATATGACCCTGGAGGGTTGAATTTGGCCGAAAATACATGAAATGACTATTATACCCCTATTTTTAAAAAATAAAAAATCAAAACAAGTGAAAGGACAATATGCCCTCATTCTTTTATTTCCTTATTCTTTCCACCACTGTTGAAGAAGAAGCAAAACTATTTTTTTCTTCTTCTTTCCTTATTCTCCGCTCCGCCTAACCTTCGCTCCACCTCCACTCCACCTAGCTCCGCTCTACCTAACTACACACAACTCTGCTCCACCTCCGCTCCACCTCCACTCCACCACTCCGCTCCGCCTAACTTCACACAACTCCGCTCCACCTCTGCTCCACCTAACCTCTGCTCCACCTAACCTCCGCTCCGCCTAACCTCCGCTCCACTCCACCTAGCGATTCGACGGAGATGGCAGCGGCGAGTCCGATTCCATCGGACGAGATCTCCCTGCCGTCGTATCATCGTGATAGCGATTGAGTAGGCCATAACACAGAAGGATCTTTGGACCAGCAACAATATGGGGTGATATCCCATCGCAGGATTTGGGATTTTTGGAGCATCAATCGGAGAGATTGAACCCTCGCTACTGAGCTCGACGATTCAAAAGGTTAGAGTGCTCTCGGATTTATCGTTGATTTCTGGGTTTGGATTATGTGTGATGGTTGTTGCGGATTCATTCTTATGGAATCCAAAGGGATGGGTTTTGAATTTTGTTGGCTGGAACTGGCCACTTTTTCCAGATTCTGGCCACCGGCGGTGGCGAAGCTGAGGTGAGGTAGGGTTTCGAGAGGTGAGGTAGGGATCAAGAGGACAGCGGCGGTGGTACCATATTCCGGTGGTGATGGAGCGAAACTCCAGATTCAGGCGTCCTGATGGAGAGCAGTGGCCGTGTTATGGAGAAGAAGAAGAACTAGGGGCAATTATGTCTTTACATTTTTAGTTTTAAGACTAGTGTTATTTTAGTCTTTTTAGTTATGGCCAATGCTAAAAAATGTCAAGTCAATGCCGGAATAGCGCCAAAAGGTTAAACCGGCACTTCTGATGCAAAACACAGGGCTACAATAGCACTTTCCAACTTCACGGGGTCATATTAGTACAAACCACCAAAACATAGTCATGTCAGTATTTTGCCCTTGATTTTAGTATTGCTGATAACTTTCAATGTGCTACCGATAAAGATGTAAAACGATTTGTTCCTTGTCACATGGCCCTGAAGCTGATCAAAGCCATTATATCATCTATTCGGCCCTGAAGCTGAGTATTTTACTTTCCACTTTCAGCCAAGGAAAGCAATTGGCATGGCTCATCCGTCATCATCAGTTTGCAGTTTGTAGGCTTGCACCTGCAAGTTGTAAAAGCAGTGATCTTGTTTCAAACAATACTCAGAATTCGAAGTCTCTCAGGGAGATAACAACCGGCTTAGGAATGGAGGGTAATGAATAATGATAAGGAAGAAGCCATTGTCATTCGTTTGTTCTATTTGTACAACTTGAGACACTATTACATAAGAGGTGTTAGTACTGCAAGAAGGACTAAAGGAGTACTTTGCTTTACTGCGACACTTCTATGAACTCGAGCATTAATCGTAGCTATTTGATTCAGTGATTCTCTTAAAGATGCTGGTTTCTAATTTACAGGGAAGCTAGGCCAGGGGTAATTGTGTCTAGCGCTTACTCCCGAAGCTCTCGAGTAATCTTGAATCACTGTTTCATGGTCATTCTGTAAATGTGTTCCTCCCCGCTGAACTGATCAACTCTCACAACCCAACGGCCCCGCTTTCCTTTTCTAGCTTCGCAGTAAGACAATGGCGATGATGAAGCACTGGTCACCATTAACAAACCTTCTCCAATTGGCAGAAAGTGAGCTCTGAGATCATTAACCCGAGGAAAAACACAGTGGAGGGCATTGTACCCCACCACACACGCATTTTGGCGATGTCCTGCTTCCATGATCGTGTTATACTCATCCATTTTGCAATCAACGAGCACGAAGTCTGCATCTTGAAACTCTTCTTGTAGCAAAGACCGCGCATCTCCCACAACAAATTCAACCAAACCGGCATTGATATTAGTACTTCTTGCAACCTCCCTGGACGCGATCAATTCTTGTGTTCCTGGCAACATACACACTGCGCGCCCACCAGTTTCTTTTGCTGCAGCACCTAAAGCTAGCACGGTTGATTCAGCACAGCCCGGGCAGGCAACAACCATGAGCCGTGCATTGTTTCCTGCTGCAAGGGCTGCAACGAATTCAGCAACACCGGGTTCATTTCCACTTCTTCCCTGAAATTAATACACAAACACATTCAGTTTTCGTTCGCGAATGGCGTATAAATCCCTATAACATTTCACTATCTCCATCGTTACCCTCGATTTAATGAACAATAGCGCGTAACAGAAACAAATACATAAACAGACAGAAGATCATGAAGTTACCAAAGCATACATTTCTTACCTCAAGTGTTTGAATGTAGGCTTTAGTGGCATTTTCAGGAGACCAAGAAGCCATATTATGTCTCTTTTTTTGGTACATTTTAATTTTTGGGTGCTCTAAAACTAGTATATATGTAATGTAGAAACAGGAGAAAGCAGTTTAGTATAATAGTATATGAATAGAACTATAGAAACATGGGAAACATCTGAGGGAGGTTGTACTTAGGGAAAGATTCTGAAATTGACAGGAAAGTTTTAATTGTGATTTCCGAAGTATTGATCCATTGTTAAATTGCTTTCGGTTGGATTGTTATATTTGTTTGTTTCAGTTTTGAGTCCGTCTCTTGAAAGACGGTCTTTCCATAAATTATGGAAAGATCAAGGTTTAAAGTGTAAATTAAAGGAAATGAAGATAAAATTTTCGGGTTGCATGAACCGGGTTATAAATTTTATAACTATAACATGTTGCATACTAAAATTTTAATATTACAAGTAAGACCTTTTACCTTTTATAATTTTAATTATGCCCATCTTTCCATAAGGTTATGAAAAGACCGTCTTTCCCAAGAGTTTGCCTTCACTTTTAACAAAGATGAATATGGAGATCCTTTTCATATACAGTATGTGAATAAAATGTTATGTTGCGGACTGTAGTTAATGGTTAGGAAAGTTGGTATATTGTGGTAGTAGGTCATTTCTGTCCTCTCTGTTAGCCCAACTCTTCTAATTTTCTCATGTACTCGTGTTCACATGACACGACACGACACATTTAAGTAACACAATTTTATAAATTAAAGAGTTAGGTGATCCTTTAAAATTCAAAAGTGTAAATCTAATCCTAGTATTTGGTCGAAAGTGCCATTATAAAAAAACACGTGAGAACTACATCTACAACGTTATTCTTGGTTCAGCAAACAATAGTTGCACCACAATATAAAAAAAATACGTACAGTACGATTTAAGCACTTTCGGCAGAGTTTAGCTGTAATATTTTACTATGTCCATGTTCATCTAGGCAGAAGCCAACATAGTTGGATCCTGTAATCAGATTATTTAGTCCAGGTTAAATGTTTGGACGGTTTACAAGTCAAAGAATCTTTGACATTTTTGCATTACCTTTTAAAACTACACAACATACATTACTCTTCAAAGCAACAAGAAAATTTTCAGATTTTATGAAAGTGTTCTGTAGTGAGGAAAAGAAAAACTCACTTCAATCTCACAATCAGAGTCGTATTTTTAATATTAAATCGAAATGTTTTTAGAAACTGAGAGGATTTTAAAAGGTTAAAATTTCAAAACTCATTAAGCTACTACACATACTAATGCAACATCTGGTAAAGCCATTCCAACTAACCAGCGGAAGAATGCTTACCGCGTCATCAGTCAGCCTGCTTTCTAAACTCCATTTCATCTCAGATTCGACGAGTGGCTCCAATGTAACCTGAAAATACAGTCATCGAGTAAAACCATAACTGCTTTGGTAGCAAACTGTTACCGGTTCCAAATTTACGATTGTTATCTTCTAGTCAGCGTTGGTTGTTGCAACGCTATGGTTAACAGAGAACGATGCTCGACAGTTAAAGCTTCCATGATGCAGATTGATTAACAGAAAGAGTAGCTCAACAGTTATAGATTCCATGACCAAGATTGATCACCAAAAGCGCAATTAAACTACAGGTGACTCAATGGATTCTTCTTACCAAACAGGCCACCAAATGCTCTGAAATTAACAAGTACCTACCCTTATTCAGAAACTTGCAACAGAAATTAAGGATTAGGCTTTCATTTCAGTCAAACAAATCAAACATTTTGATGGCTAAAGTGCATAAAGTCTATAGCGAAATCCAGCAACTTTCCAGCTAAGTCGGAGATGAACTTATAAGAAACGAACAAATTAAATAGGAGATGGAGAAAGCAGGAACATGAATTGTAAGCCACTTCAATTTCTGAGTTAGAGATGCAAAAATTAGAAAGTCTCACCTGAGATACTTAAGAGATTTATAACACTTCTTGAGATTCATCAGCCGAAGGATATAATTTGGGGCAGGGAAACATTGGATGTATATAAAAAATTTAAATACTAAGCTAACAAAATGGCAACTTACTTTCACAATATCAACCTTTTAATCGATGGTAGAAAACTCAAAGGCCTTACAACGATAACCAGCAGGCAGCAGCCACAGGTTTCTCAGCTATCTAAGCCTCAGTATTTCCTACTGATCTGACAGTCTTCGAGGCAATATACAGCAGATATGAATTAAGGCCTTCTTTTGTAAGTATAATCGATGTCACCTAACAAACTACATGTGTTTGAAGTGTCTTCATTTAAAACTATCGATGTCAGTATTCAATTCTGACTGTCTAGCAATCCCTTCTAAAACAATGTAAGCATCATCATACCGCGTGTGTGATGGAGTCTCAGCAAGAAATTCATGAACAATGCCATTCACTTCAACCCAGCTGCAACCAGGTTTCTTCTTTATTCTTTGATCCCTCATCATCTTCCCTATTCTAGATGCATCCTGCAACATTTTCTTGCTGCGGTACAAATTCCATAGAAGAATACACACGCCATCATCCTCGGGTTCCAGTTCAAGTACCTTTTCCCCTGCCATTTCAGCTAAATCCAAATTATTGTGCCCCAAGCAAGCACTCAGAAGTGATCTCCATATAATGGCATCTGGTTTGAGGGGCATGTCCTCAATCAACCGTACAGATTCCTCCAAAAACCCTGCTCGACCAACAAGATCTACCATACAACCATAATGTGCCAATGTAGGTTTAAAACTAGGAGAGCTCCTTAATTTCATGAAAAAACTCTGCCCCTCATTAACCAACCCCGCGTGGCTACAAGCTGAAAGTACAGACAGAAATGTTATCTCGTTGGGAGTCATTCCCAATGCAATCATCATATCGAAATGCTCAAGAGCATCCTTTCCTCTACCATGAAATGCCAGCCCGGAAATGATACTCGTCCACGAAAACAAATCCTTCCTCACTAACTGATCGAACACATCTTCTGCCGATCCAAGGTCCCCACTTTTTGCATACATATCAATCAAGCCATTATTCACAGCAACATCCATCATCAAGCCAGTTACTTTGTTAACAAAACCATGTATACACCTTCCAAAATCAAGAGCTCCAATATCCGCAGCACCAGAGAGCACAGCAACAATCGTGATCGAAGTAGGATTATCTCGACCCTCACTTCTCATCACCCTAAACAACTCCAAAGACTCAACGGGATTCTTCGCGCGAACGTATCCCACTATCATCGCAGTCCAAGTAACCACATTCTTCTGAGGCATGTCATCAAAAACCCGACGAGCTGCAGCAATGTCACTGCAGACTACGAACCCATTAAGCAAACTAGTCCATGTAGAAACATCCCGGTATTGCATACCATCGAAAACACGTCTACCTAAGTCAGTTCTTCCTGCTCTACAGTACATATCAATCAAACCATTTTCCACTAAAGTTTCAGGTTCAGATAAAAATCTATACACCATTGCATGCACTGCTCTACCAGTACCAAGATACTTCAACCTGGAGCAAGCAGAGAGCGCAGCCAGGACGCAATGCGGGTCGGGTTTGACGGAATTAGAGTTCATAAACTGGCAAAACAGGTCCAGAGCTTTAATGGGGTGCTGAGTTTTCAGGTAAAGGTCGAGCACAGAAGTCCAGGACACAATATCTGGGTCAGGAATTTCATCGAACACTTTCCGAGCAATGCCGGGTTTGTTGAGTTTGGCATATATGTTGAGCAATTTGCAGGCGAAAAATTGGTGGTTCGGAATTTGGGTAAACGCGCCAAGGGTGATTGCGTGGGCATGGATTTGCTTGATTGGGTTCTCGCGGGTTTGGCATTTGCTCAGTACATTTGTGAGGTTTGTGAGAAGATGTCGGTGGTGGTGGTTTATGATCATTTAAAAGTGTGACTGATTACAGAAACCCTTGAGTTCTTACTTATATGCTACTTGGTCACAAGTGCGTAAAAAAAGCTCATTGAAGCAAATTTAGTAGTTAGCACTTTCAAAAAACTAAGAAAATTTGTAATGATAAGAATGCCATCCGAAGACAACGGTATACCAGCAAGGACAATGCTACATCATCAAACCCATAGCAAAGAGTTTTCTTACAGACGAGTTTTTATATTCAAAGAAAAAGGTATTGCTTATAGTACTGATATCGCCATCGTTGATGTTTTTGGACCTGGTACGTTTTAGCTTACGATTTCAGATGCTGCTACATCAAACCCAAAGCAAGAGTTTTCTTACAGAACAGAACTTAACACATAAGCATTAGCATTTAGATGTCTAAGACATTGATACATACTGTAACATATAAGTTCACACCATAGAACTGAGTCAACTGACGGCTTCTGGCTTGAAGATTGCTTCTTAATCTATGTTCACTCGAACAGCATTCTTGCCTTCCCGATCCATGTCCGAACCTCCTGCACTAGTGTCACCATAGTGCTCCGTGGGAGGAAGAGCATAATCAAACCAGTTGTTCCATGCCGGAGCTCCATTATTCCATCCAATCCAATTAGTGCCTTAATATGTCATACGAGAAGCCATTACTCCCCAATCATGCAATAAATTGAACAACACAGAGCAACGAGCAATTGAGCATCAACTTTTTTAGTGTTGTTAAAGCACAGTGAGCTAGAGAATCACGGGCACAAAGACTAGCAAATTCTTTAACAATCAGCAAACCCAATTGAAATATATAAATGCATATGCATTTCCATGCACCAAGGCTGACAAAAAAACAACAGAAGAAATCCTACACGGTAGAAAAGGCATGAGGTTTACCTCCATTCTCAAATGGATTGAAGCTGGTGTTCCAGTTGGGTAAATAATTAGCAGCAGAAGCATTCCAGCTTTCTTCAAAGCCACTGAGTTCATCTACCAAATCATACTGACATGAACACAAGTGTTTGAATTGAGTGAAAATGTTATAATTCTATGATCCTGGAACAAAACCAACCTTCATTCAGATTGTGTAAAGTCTGCAATGAATCCACGTTACCATCCGACTTCTTCTTTTTTGTCACAGAATGACCCTACACAACCACAATTCATAAAAAGCTAACACAATTAATTACCTCTTCCCTATGTCTACCAAAGGATTATCCTTTTCCCAATACTTGTATAAACACACAGCTAAGCACCAAGAACATGCTGGAATTACCTTATCGCGAATTCCCTTGGAAATTGTGTGCAATGATTCACCAATTTTCCTATCATCTTCCTTCATTTCTGCAAGAAATACCTAAACGACAAACCAGAAAACATTGAACATTGAACATGATGATATAAACAATCTCAGAGTCAAGCAATACAATACCCCATCAGCACCAGCCATCCTACTTTCGGAGCAGGTGTAATCCCACCCCTCCGGCCCGCCGTACGCGAAACCCCGATAGGCATAGAAGCTCCCACCTGTAAATCAGTTCCCAAAATGTTGGAAAGCAGATAACCAGCAGAATCAGAAGAAGGGAAAAAAGTGGACTCATTTATCAGCACCACTGGCGTTTTTCTTGGGCTTCTTCTCGGCTACTTCTCTTGTAGAATTCGAGCTTTGGACATCACCACTAACAGGGTCTAGTTCCTCAATTGCAATTGGCTTGCGAGAACCAAGTTGATCGCCGAACGGGCTAGTGAAAAACGTGTCATCGAAGAAGCTTTTGAATGGCTGAGTGAAAAAGGGATGATCGAACGGATCTTTCCCGCCAAAAAAGCTCGACATTTTAGCACAGAAATCTAACGAAAAATACACCAACAAATGATACATCAGGAGAAGAAAAGGGGGAAATCAACCCAATTTTTCATTTCAATTCTTATCTGTTATTTTCGATCAGATTGTGCTAGAAAAACTTAACCTGAGAAAGATAGCGTGAGGAATCAGAGCGAATGCAAAGGAACTGAAGAGTGGAGTGTCTGGTAATGGTCGTGTGTGTGGTGGAGATAATCAATACTGAAGCTTCCAGAACGTGGTAGAATAAGTTTTCCATTTTCGGTTTCTATTTTTTAAAGCATTTTCCGTATCTTGAATTTCAATTTTTGAAATTTTCTTTTTTAAGGAAAAAACTCTTACTACACCAAAGTGAAGCGGATGAAATCCTTCCATTATTGATTATAATTCAGGTCGCACAACTGCACACTTTATCATGATTTTTAAGGTAAAACTGGAATATTACTTGAGAAATTTCATCATCGTGACGCAGTTCAAATGGAAAATTATATTGTATCTCTGAGTTCCAGCATCATATCGTTTTGTGTATTTTAAATTGTAAATACGTACATTCTCTTACATGATATTGTGCATTAATTGTGATTACTATATAAATACTAAATGCACAAATAATAATATTAAAATGAATATTCTACCTATTTATGATGTTAATTTCAGGAATACGGTATAAGAATGGTAGTACCACAGCTCCAACATAGAGGTTGGTTACAACTTGCAACTTAATTCTCGGATTGATTTCAACCGACTTGAAACCGTTTTTTCCATCCAAAATGTTTTAGCATTGTACAAGTGTGTTAGCTTTTCTATAACTGCTTCTATCCACTATATGTCATGCTGATCAGAACTTGTTTCACTGAACAGATTCAATCAGAACCGTTTCACTGACCAACACTTTTAATACGGGTTCTTCAATTCCAGTTTTTCCCTAGCTTGTGAAGATCATCTTAAATCTTTGATTTGCTCATTAATCTTTAATCATTTGATCACCGATATTTGTACAAAAAGAACCATCAAGCTATCAATTATGTCATATTGGCATTTGAACACAACTATTATCGAGTCTATGCAATCAAAAAAAGCTTGAATGTATCTCAAAAAAAAAAAAACTCTCATAGAGGTAAATGACATAAACCCCCATCAAGATTAATGGAATGCCACCAAAATATGCTATTTTTGCAGGTTTGCAGCTTAAAAATTCTTCCCATAACTATCTCATACGCAGTACATCAAAACATATTAACATGCTAGTATATTTCGAATTTACTCTATGGGAATTCTCACAACTTTTTTAGCCCTTCCTCCTTGATCAGGCTGCGCCCGAGCGCTGCCCGGCCTGGACCCATGTCCCCTGTCAATCTGGTTCCTAAATGGTTCCTCCCAGCCACTCCATGAACCAAGCCTGCTGCCACTGCCGCCTGCATTCATTTGTTATACATACAACAGCGATATCGTAAGCTTTTGGCAGTGGCTAGACTAGTAACAAATGACCAAATTTGTATTCATTGCTCACTTGTAGATGAAGGAAAATTGGAACCGAGATTGTCCCATCCAGGGATGTGAGTGTCGGCGTTTCCTTTCCAGCTCTGTTCAAAACCAGCTAGTTCATCTGTGAAACATTGCAACACTCAGTGCCTCCGCCAATAAACGTGACAAAGAATGGCTATGTAGAAAGCATGAGCAAATTACCTTCTTCCAGGTTATGTAAAGTTTGCACAGTGTCCACATTGCCATCAGAATTAAGCTTCCGCACAAGTGAATGGCCCTAAAAGTGATTATAACATCACACAAGTTCTTCCTCCAGTTGATAGCTTGTCAAAAAGGACAGAAAGCGGACAAAACAAAACAGTCCATCAAATGTATAATGCTTTATTGGCACTTGAGAAATAAGATTTCAAGTTCATATCTTTCTACTTGGTCACATCATATAGTTTAGCAGAAAATGTCTTGACAACGTGCAGACAGATGCCGAGTCCTCCCCACCCTCCTTCTCTCAGGCCTCCATCTTCCCAATTTCATTGAACTGTTCGAGCACAAACCAATCCCATGCATTCCATTTAAAGAATATTGAGATTCAAAGTTGAAAGTTTCGCCAAAATGGTTCCGCTCTAAATTTTATAAAGAGCTAATATCGACATTATCATAATTCATAAAAGAGTGTCAAAGAAAACTATAATATGTATATCCTCTCCCAGTTTTATCAAATTCTTTATTAGCAACAGAGCTTTTATGGGACAACCATCACCCCGGACATGTGCCCTTGGGAAGGTTGCAACACAGACATTGGTAGACTCCTCCCTGCACATTTCCAGCTTGAGCATTGAGGCTAAATTCGATAGGAGCCTACCCTTCATTCCTCTACTATCAGATTTCTACATCCCTTTTATGCCTAGAAATTTAGAAAAATCACCATTTTGTCTGCTAAAAGTTATAGCTGCTAGTGGCATCCAATCTCTTAGCCCCTACAATGTACTATATTTTGAGAGAGGACGAAAGGAGGATATGTAAAAATTCACAGTAGTCATATTTTAAGTTACCAGAACATGCACAAGGTACCTTATCATGTATCCCTTTCGAAATGCGATGGGTTGCTTGACCAGTTGTCGTATCGGCTTCCCTAGTCTCTTCCAAACTGACCTATAAGTGAAGGAATGAGAAGCATGAAGTCTCCGCTCTCGACACAATCTAACAAACAGAAGCATATCAAAAGATAAAAGTTAACAGCGAAGTTACTCACTCCATCCTTTCCAGTCTTTCGGGTTGTTGAAGCAGTGTAATAAGTTCCACTTATGCCTCCATGGCTGACTCTCTGAAAGCTAACACCCTCTTTCCGGGTCACTTGTCCCTCCGACCTACCCTGAGGAGCTGAATTGGACACATTCAACAATTCTTTGTTTGTGCCCTTACTTTGAATCCTGTCATCATCTGCCAAGGATCATAAAAGGCCACGTTCTATCAAAAACACTACATTATCCAGAATACTCTGATGTAACACATCTTTCAGTTTACCATCTACTTGATCATCGGGGTGCTCAACCACCGGATTTCGACTAGCTGATACACCCTTGTCACCCTCTCCATACATGAATTCATCATCATCACTGTCTACCTCCTCTATAATTGGTCTCTTTAACTTATCAATGCTGGTCCCAAACAAGCTCCCCATGGGCCGAGTGAAGAACGGATCATCAAAAGGATCCTTCCCACCAAATGAGCGCGACATCGTCAGTTACAACCCTGCATACATCCAACTGAGACTCCCAAATCCCAAGTACTAACAGAATCCAGAAATCTAACAAAATCTACTAGATTTAAACCAGAGCCTACAGAGTCATGGTATTGAAATGAACAAAAAAGTCCTAGCTACAAGCCTACAAGAAAATCGAGTGCAATTCAATTACCTTTGCTTTTTTTTCTCCCAAGGCAACTCAATGAATCACAATCAGTTAAACAAAGCATACATTCACAAATGACGGTTTTGCATAAGACTCGTGTTTCAAGTTTCAATGCTCGTGAGAACACAAATTTGTTCGAGGAATCAAATCAATACACAAAAAGTATCATTTTAATGACAAAAAATCCTGCAGAAAACCGAATTCGAATAGTTTTATCCAACGAACAATGAAAATCGATTAGAAATGTGCAAGAATTTTAAATCACCTTCCACGGAATGGATTCTCCACGATCTGCAACGGGGAAAATGGAGGTCGGGAAATTTTGAAAAGATTGGGGGCTGTTAATTTAGCGAATGTATATATGGTTGTGGCGTGGGTGACGTGGAAAGTGACACGTATTGAACATCGAGAGAGCTCTCCTTGATTTTCTAAGATTTGAAAATGGTTTGAGGAAACTAGAAACTTCTCCAGGTTTCTCGTAATTGACATATTATCGAATCTAATGAAATGTATTTAAGAAACATTTATTTTAACAATTGATAAATTCATAAGAAGCGGATCCTCATATTAACAATTGATGTTTAATTTTAACCATTGATGTTTTATTTCCAGCAATTGATGTTATAATCAAACTGACGTATTTGGAAATCGATCAAGACAACAAGCCCCGGTCGAGATTGCAAGACAACAAGCCCCGGGAGGTTCTAGAAAAAACTCTGTGATGGTTAAGTCAGAAAAATACTTGAATGAGTGAGTCTCCTGACAAACGGCATGTCCATAAGCTTATGGACAATTCCGCCATAAGCTTTGGGTTAAATTCCGCCTTTGAAAGGCTGAGTGAACCGCCTTTAAACTACTTCCTAACTTGGAAGTGCCTTGAGTCCATTGTGTGATGCAAACATTTCCGATACCAGAAGTGTATGTGGCTTCCGGTACCCAAAGGCCAATCGGGCACTATTCTGAGGTTCCTGCATTGGGTGTCAGATCAACTCCTATTTACGAATTCGGAACCTACATGAAGTTTGTCGGATGTTCTGGTACTTCCGGTACCGGAAGTGATAATACCTCCTACATCAGGTGTTACTTCCGGTCATAATTTATTTTTTGATTGTATTTATCATTTATATTGTAATAAACTTCCGAGTTTGGAATTTGTGTTGTTCTTGAGTCTTCCGAGTTTGGAATCGGTCATCATGCCTTCAAAAAATTTTGGTAATACACATGAACAACTTCCGAATACGGAAGCAAACTCAATTGCAATGGTAAAAAATTTCATTCATGCTGATGGTAGCCCTGCAATAGCTACCACCAACTTTTCGATGTGGGGTGGTAACTATCCTTATAGAAACACATGTTCAAATCTTTGAAGTCTACGCACATTCGCCAAGTTCTATCATGTTTAGGGATCATTACTGGGTTAGCCAACCATTCCGGATGAAATACCTCCTCAATTACTTCCACCTTTATCAACTTATCTACTTCTACCTTGACGGTCTCTACCCTTTCGGGTGCAAATATCCCTCTCTTCTGTTAAATAGGTTTAACTACCAGATAAATATTCAACTTATAGACTGCTAACCTTGGATGGACCCCTGTGAGATCCGAGGTGCTCCATGAAAACACATCCTCGTGTTCACCCATCAAACTTCTCAACTCTCTTTTATGTTCTCCGATATGAACTTCCTTACATCCACTGTCCCTCTGTCTTGAATGGGTACTTGCTCAGTTTCTGTAAGGTTAACTCCTCTATGCACTGAGGCTAAATCCCTCATCTTTCTTGACTCCCTTACTACCGTGAGGTTACAACTTTTAGCTACTGCCTAGTCCCCTCGAGTTGAAGCTATCTCCTTGTTTGTCAGAAATTTCATCATTAAGTGGTATAGGGACCATACTGCTTGGGCTTGACACGTCCATGGCCTCTCAAGAATCACGTTATAAGGAGAGTATGCATTGACAACTTCGAAGTTACAGTCTGTTGTTGCCCTTCTATCTCCTTCTGATATCCATATTGATAGGGTCATCTCTCCTAGGGGGTATATATGGTTTCCAGTGAACCCCAAGAGGGGCGTGGTTGATTTTTCCAAGTTATTCCTCCCTATGTCCAACTGATCGAAATATTCAACAAACATTATCTCAACTTCGCTCCCATCATCAATAAAGACCCTTTTCACTAAAGAAGTCCCAATAACAGCTGAGACCACCATAGGATCTGGATGTGGGGTCTGATTCAGAACCACATCTGCTTCAGAGAAAGTTATTGTTTCATCTTGTCGAAATCTCTTGTGCCTCGGCTCTTCTAAAGGTGTTTTGTGAGAATCAGCCTTCATAACTGAATTTGAAGACCCTTCACCCACAATTTCACTTATCATGTTGACACCCTGCGGATTGGAAGCTTTTCACCATTTCTGTTCTCTTGATTTCTAGCTGGCTGTTCTCATAGGGCTCCATCCCTTCTTCCTTGCTCCCTATCTCGAGGTTCTTGAGGCTCTTGGCCTTGAGGTCTTTTATCCCATCTACCTTCATTGTTCTGACAATTTCTCCTGTATATTGGTCGATCATTTTGGAGCCTAAGAGGTTCACCTTGATTTCCCTGCCTAGGTCCAGGACCCTGAAGTCGTCCTTCTCTTTTACACCTCTCAATATCCATGTTTAAATGAGTGCAATCATTTTTATCATGGCCATAATTTCTATGAGAGTCACAATATAATTTTGTGACCCTCCTCCCAGCCACTGCTGCAGGTGTATTATACATTGGCTAGGGTTGCCTGATTATCCCTCGATAAATGCTTAGAATTTGTGTTGGTGACTTGTTCATGGGCGTATATCTCTCAAACTAGGTCTCAACACCTCCCTTGGCTTCTTTCCCCAAGGGTCATTACTCTTTCCTGGCTTATCAATCATGCTTTCCTTTTTTTCTCCTCGTAGCCTCTTCTACCTTTGAATAATGTTCAACTACTTCTTGAAGTTTCTGCAATGTTCGAGGGACATTAGTACTTAGCTTCTTATATAGCTCTAAATCTCACATCCCTAGCAAGTATCCTTGAATCACATCAATCTCTGTGGTTTCCACCACTCCCAAAATTTCATCCACATATCGATAATAAAAGGCCTTGGTCGTCTCTCTGGGTTTCTGTTCAGTTTGATACAATTCTAACAAAGTTTTAGTAAACTTTTTCTTTTGGGTGTATTGGTTTAGCAATGCCGCACTGAAGTCTCTATACAGGTGCAAGGATCCCCTCGGTAATTTGTTATACCATTCATGAGCCTTTCCTCAAAGGTAACTCCCCACTAACTAGCATGTCAACTTTTCATTGAAATCATTTGAATTCATCAGACTAAGGAACGTTTGAATGAACTCTCCAGTATCTGATTCTACGCTATAGGTGGGAAGCCCCTCTAGGGCTTCGTAGCCACTAGCCATTGTACTCCCGTTATTAATAAAGTAAAAAAGCAATCATACCGTCTGGCCAAGTGGTCCAATCAGCATGTCCTCATCAGTGCATCACATGTATCCCCCGTTAGCCCTCATTGATCTCTAGGTAAAATCAATCCTCTATTAGCATCTCCATATGAAATTTGATACATGAGTTAATGGCCCATATGCCCAAGATTCATCCAAGACTGCATCACCCCTGAACTTACGTGAGGCTATCTATAAGAGCCATAAAATCCTTGACCAACAGGGTAGTTTGGTACTCCTATGCTTCCGTATCCCTAAAATCCATATCATATCTCTATTCTAGGAAACGCAACTGTCGAGGCTATCGATATCGAATTGGGGGACTGAATATACCACCCTTGGTGGATATTTTGGGAAAGAAGGTTGAGGTCGTGCCTAATATCCCTCTCGAGCATATTCCAAGTAGGGGAATGCCAACATAGGTTGGGAAACATTACCCGCAGGTATCTCCATGACCGCCGAGGGTACCACGTCTCTCGATATACACGTAGGTACCGAGAGAGGTGTAATTTCATATCCAACAGCTGCCAACATCTGAGTTGCTTGTGCTACATCTGGCTGAGTCAACCACTCCCATAGCTTGATTCCCTTGCATGACACGTTCATAGGCTTCGATATGGGAATCACCAAAAGCTTCCATGAAGCATCCATCTCTTTCATCGTACGACCTAGCTGGTATATTATGTGCACGATTTGTGACCCCTGCACCTCGTCCCACATTCTCCTCTATATACCTCGAAGGTCCAGCTACATCTCGAGGGGCCTTGAGTATCGGTGGACTAGGCTCGATAGAGCCTTGCATTGCTTCCTACCCATCAGTCGGGACCTGCAACGCTCCCGGCTCACCTGTCGAGGCTTGAACCATTTCTCGCTCAACGTTCTAGAACAATGAAGGGTTAACCCTCGTTCTTCTTCTTCCTCAATATGGGGATTTTATCTCGGCAGTGGCACATGTCCCCTTAAACCTTAACCTCTCACTTCTTCGAGTATTCGTAGAAGTGGACATAAACCAAAAGACCCAAATTTGACTAAATCTGTTCCACCGGGCGTGCTAATTGATGCATCTGAAAATCGATCAAGCTGCTCAACTGAATCCTTTGGTCGATATATGCAAGACAACAATACTCGAATAAGTATAAAAGTGTGAATGAATAATAATGAATATGTATTTGGTATTTATACTGTATAATTTAATAGTATTTGTCCCTAATTATAACTCTTAATTTTTCTTAAATAAGGTCATTGATTATTCCTTCTATTAATATCTTTATTCGGCTAAAAAAGGCCCATCGTACTTCATGGGCCTTCACTAGGCTAGACTATCATCACAAACATTGTGATACACAATGTTTTTCTGAAAATATATTTTTCACTAAATTCATGTGATTTAAAAATAAAATTTTATATTTTAAGATAAAATCTTGGGTTGATATCCTAAATTTTTTTTACACTTTTTATATTTTGATATGAGTAAGTGATATTTTACCATTTAAAATATTAATTGATACTTTTATTTTGATTAATGTGTTAGTTTTTCATCACTTCGTTTAAAAACTAATATTGATGTTTCATTTTTTTAAATATTTTATTTCTATTTAATGTATGATTTGAGATGTGTCAACTTTGTGAATTAGTTTTTTATACTTTGATACTGTTATTTTTTTATATCGGTGTCACATTTTAATACATGTTTAAATATTTTATAGCTAAAGTGAGTTTTTATTTGATGTTTGAATTTTAAAAGTTGATGTGTTTTTGTTTGACATTTAAATTTATATATATATATATATATATATATATATATATATATATAAACTTGATGCTTTTTATTTTATTTTAACTATTCTAATTGGATATGTACTTTTAGTACTCCATTCGTCGCACTTTTATTTGCACTCTTACTTTTTGAGTTAATTGCTACAATGACCCAGACTTTAGGCTAAAGTGCCAATATAATCCTGCAATCTCAGAAAGCGCAAAAATAACCTTTGACTCTACTGACTTTTTAGTCAGCCGTTTGATTTTCAGTTTTTTTAAAAGACCCTTTTACCCTTGCAAAAATAAAAAGAAAAAATACTAAAAGATGAAAAGATGACACAACCCTTTAGTTTTTTCTCTTATTTTCTTCTATTTTCTTTTTTATTCTCTCTTTCCTCCCGCTAAAACCCCTATTCTTCCTCCCTTGAAAGCACACAACTTGAGACTCGTCATTTCTTCCCACTGCTCGCTGCCACCACCGGAAGGTTCCCATCGTCGTCGCTATTCCCGTATTTCAGATGAAGATTCGCGGTCAGATTAGTTTAGGGAAAGACAACATTTGAAGCATGGTGGGGGTGGTTGTGCGGTGATGAGGGACTGGAGCGGAGCACGGTGGCAGCGGAGCACAACACCGGTGACAACATTTGAAGAAGAAAGATAGGTTGGGGGGTATTTTGGGGGGTAAAATTTCTAGCTTCTAAGTCAAGGCTATTTTAGTCATTCCACTTTCTTCTCATTCTCGGAATTCAGATAGTGAATGCCGGGAATAGAGACTTTGGGTATATCGACACAAATGTTCCAAAAGTTAGGGTTACATTGGCACATCCAATAATTAGTTTGGGTTATATTTGCACTTCCTGATATTGCAAGGTTATATTTGCACTTTCAACCTAAAGTCAAAGCTATAAATGTATTTATCCCTACTTTTTTACACTATTCTCCAACAAATTTGACCGCACATATAAATAGATAAATGACCAACAATACTATCATATATGATATTATTAAATTCGTTGTAACAAATAGTTTCTAATTATCAAATTTTTATTTGTCGTTGTCATACGTTGGTAAACATATTTAAAGGTCAAATATGTTTCTTGAACAGCGTGATAATGGGAGAGAGGTAGTAATTTATTTGATGTTTAAAATATTTCATTTTGATGTGTATTTTTATTGTTTTCATTTTTTAAAAAAACAAACATTCATAGAGTTTGGAGGAAAAGCCCAACAACGATTACAATAGAATTGACATCCAACTAAACTAACCTCTAGCAGTAACTAATCTAGTGCAAGAATATATAAATTACATATGTACACTAGACTGATTGTCTGTACTGTTATAGAATAAATATCCAATATAAATTGTATTATCATCATCGGGTAATAATTGGTAACTGTTGCGTCTCCGACAACCGACCAGTTCGTGGGCTTGAGTTCTTCTCGAATGGTCCTGCAATAAAACTGTCCCTGGGGTTCCAGGGGTCAGCACTCTAATGCATAAATTAGCTCAAGTGTTTGATATGATTAAGGCAAAATGAATGATAAGTAAATGTGTACCTTGTATTTATACTCCATGTCCTAAATAATGTTCTCCTTAATTATCGCCCTTAATTACCCACGAATGCGGTAATTAAGTTAGAGTATTAAATATTTCCCAAACTGGGTTGCCATACCTTCGGCCCAATGGCCCTTCCTAGGCTTAACCTCTATCAAAAGCCCTCAGAAGAGAAAATTCTCGACCTCTGAAGGCTGGAACGTAATGAAGGCTTGAATGCATGATACAGTTTGAAGACTTTGAAGACTTGAAATAAACCTTGCACTTCGTTCTCTTGCCTTCGACGCAGATTACCTGGTTTTCTAATTAACTCTGTTGTTTAGGATTCCAAAAGCCGCGCGCGTGCTGTACAACCGCACGTGTCACTGCTCCCCAAACAGTGCATTGTCAGAAGACAAAAAAATAACTTCATCTTTCTATAAATTTTTATATTTCCAAGGCAATAATAATTATCCTCCGTTTCTGCCCCCATAATTACCTCTTATCCGCTCTTCCTTATTCACTTTTCTTTTTTGCAGGCATCTTCTTACAAGTATTCTTTCTGTACTAATCTCTCTCAAGCGATCTAATTTTCATCATCTTTCCCAAAAAATTAGTAAGTTCCTTCATCCCTATTCTCATTCTAATATTTTCGTCTCCTCTCCTTACAATCATGCCCTGCTCTGATGAGGGTTCTGCTTCCGAGAAATTTTCTGGTGAGATTAGTGTAGGCAGGACAGGGGTTAGTATGCCAGAGAGAGCCATTAGCGACTCAGAATGCACTCATTGCGAAGAACTCCAGTACGATTCAGATGATAAAGAAGGCATATCTGATCAGTTTGCTAGCAGTCCTGGGGAAGAGGCAGTTTTCCCCATAACTGATATGCCTCATCGAGATGTCGTTGAGAACTGGCCACTAGGCATGGGCAAGCCCCACATAAGAAGGTCCCCTACGAGTGGAAAATTGGTTTCTACCCTCCTCCAAATCCAGAGCTCGAATTGGAAAGGGGGTCAAATACATCTTTGGTCTGTAGAGAGACACCTCTCAAAGCCATAGAGGAGGAGGATAACGCATCTTCTTTGAGAGAGAGAGAACAATCCTCGAGGGGGGATGCACCCTTGAGAGTGCCTCAAGTATCTTCTTTGGCTAAACCCTCTCAAAAGAAGAAAAATGGGACCCGTCGAAGGTTAAGGCTAATGGACTCAGGAAGATAGCCCCCAGTTCCAATAGTGGGGACCGCTATTTCCAAAATTTTTGTCTCGATCCCTCCTAGCCAATGAATAGCCGTGGATACCGATTTTCAACCCTTTTGAGAGGGATACCCAACATAACCTCCCCGAAGGAAAATCATCCATTTCCCTCAGACACCTTCGCCGCGGGCTCGCATTCCCTTTCCACCCTTTTTTTCCAAACTTCTTAGACAATTCCAAGTGAGCTTGCGAAGGCCTTCCCCTCGATACCATCGTTAGTGATTTAGGCATTCAGGAGCCTCCGAAGGTGCCCTAATAGAAATCTACTCTCCTGTTTATTGTGTTGTTGAGTTTATTGTTACAGACTGACTCTCTCTCTTTTTCTTTTTTCAGTGGGTCTGGCTAAGGGCTTAAAGAAGCTGAGGTCTATGAAGCAGGGCCAGGCTCTTCCCAAAGGGACCATTGCCACCTTGAACCAGGCCTCAACTCCCCTGAATCAGACATCTCCAACATCAAACCATGCCTCCTCTCTTGCAGCAGGCAGTGAAAAGCCTATTTCGACCGTTGGTGATAAGTAAGCTCCTCACACAAGGAATATTCGCTAGAATACAAGGGCGAATAGAAACAATATCAGTAGCACCTCACAAAGACCATTGATACGAGCACATGGCGGAGAGAATGTCCATCAACAGTTTCCACCCCCTTCGAATGATGTGGCACCCGTATCTATAATTGAGCATCACCTCTCGAAGATTGCCTCTGACCCAGAGGTTTTCCTCCATTTTAAAAAAAATTATTTAGCATTTTTCTCCTAGCATCTATCTAAGTTGAACTTTTTTGCTAGGTTTCACAATTTTTCCATGAAGCCACTGAGAGGATGAAGGTCTTCGCCTCCGCTTGTTCCTCTAGCCACGGCTCCCTCCTAGAGAAGCTCAGTGAACAGGATGCTGAGATTTGGAGTTGAAGAAATTCTCGAGGAACGGAAATGTGTTCTCAAGGAGAATAGGGTGCTCGAGGAGAAATAAAGGATCCTAGAAGGGGAGATACAAAGTGTTGAAGCCGAGAGGTGTCAATGGACGCTGGAGAGGATGCCCTCGAAAAGAGGGTTCAGGCTGCTGAGGATTCGACCTCAAAAGTTCAACTGCTCGAAGCCTTCAAATACAAGCTCTTGAAAAACCCTGAGCTGCTTCAACTATTTCTGGATCTTCTGGGAGTGGCTAAGAAGATCGGCTGTAGCAAATTAGCCGAGAAATATCTGAAGCCACAAGTGTCTGCCTCTTTATCTGAAGATCTAGCTAAGTAGGAGGACGACCTTGTCAACCCAGAGCTCGAAACCACTTTGGATGCAAAACAGGGTGAGGCCATCAAGAACGAAGGCCTTCGGTTTGCCCTGATGGATTTCATTAAGTCCAACGGGCAGCTCTTTACTGCTGAAGGGATTCGAGCGACCCCCCTTCCAGAGGCTACAGACGCTTCTCCTGAGCAGAATTCAGCCACTGTCCGAGTGGAAGAAATGATTGCTTCCACCTCAAAGGAAGATGACTCTAGGGTTCGTCCCTGATTATAACTTTTCCATTTAGGGCCTCCCAATTATAACTTTTTTGTTGAGTATCAATAAAAATATGTTTTTTACCATGACCTATTGATTTTGCCTTTGTTTTCTTTTCGTAGTATAATTCATTAAAAAAGGTGTCAGAAGGCGCTTGTGAGGAGCTTTTGAGTGCCCAAAAAGAGTTGAATGAGACACACAAACAGCTACTGAAGGCCTCTTGAGATCTATCTAACTGTAATCAAGAGAAAGAGTTCTTGAAGAACAAGTTCCACCAGCCCAAAGCTGAGATGAAGTTATGGCAATCTAAAGACCATTCCACTTTTAAGGGGTTTGTTAAGGATGAACTGAGCATAGAATTTAATGGTACCTATCCCTTAGAAGTGGTGAAGGGTCGCGATTCCACAGATGAAGAACTAGAAGAGCTGATGTGTCAAATCTATTTGAAGTTTGGTTCTCTGAAGTCCTGCATTGCCACTGCGACTAAGCTTTCAGTAGTGGAAGGGCACCTAATTGGTTGCTTGGGAAAAAATCGTAGACTGGTAACCCAGAGAGAGTTACTTGGCAAACGACATCTGTTAGCTCAGCACAAAGTGGCTAGCCTTGAAGAGGACTTGCTCGCTTGGAAGGTAGCCAGCGAGGATCCTCATTCTTCAAGCAAACCTCGTCCAACCCCTTGAAGAAGCCCCTTGATTGAAGATAGCTTTGGTAGAATCTCTTTTCTCTGAGAACACACAACGCACAGGGGAGATTGAGGCCTGAAAGGTACAAGCCAAAGAATTGGAGCAGCATATTGCTGATTTCGAAGAAAAAATTGATGCACACAAAGTAAGCCTCCATGCCCACATGCTTTCTCACGACATTCCTTCCTCATACTTAATCAACAATGATCAGCTTTAAAAGTTTCTACTCAAAGCTTCTCAGTACTGGATGGATGAAGTTAACGATCATGAGAATGGAACTCCTTGGCAGAAAAAGACTTTTGACCTTATTCTCGATTGGTTGACAGAGCTAAAGGTAAAAGGATTCACTCCCTCGAGTTTTCGTTCTGCTCCTTTGTCAAAAAAAGTCTTCCACCAAAGGATTTAACAGGAATCTTATCCATTCGAGCAAAGTTACCTAAGGATCTTTCTCAAAACGTCGTAAGAGCGATGGGTCCTCCTGGAAGGGCTCATTTGATCCTTCCATGAATAAGCGGTGTAAGTCCTTCACTCTCATTGATTCTTCTTAATAACCTGTAGAGGAGCAAATGAAGGATATCCGAAGGGTATCTAGTACAAAGCTTGAAGAGCTTGAAGAGATAGAGGTAACAATGAAGGGGCTAGGAAAACCTATCTCCACTGAAGAATTGTTCCAGGCGGGATTTCTTCCCAATAGACAGATACGTTTAGACGAATAAGGTTATGTAGTTGTTAGTATCAATATTGTACTTCTAATAATTGGTGAAGTTTGAATAAATAGGAGGTTTTCTCTAAATAGCTTGTTTTCTATATGTCTCAAATATTTTACCCCTCGAATATGAGCATCATACACAACTTTCTTAGGCAGAGCAAAGTACGAACATGTTTGGTAAGTAGAAATTAAAAAATTCAGAGACACAAACATTTTACCCAGGTTCGGTATTTCCACCTACATCTTGCCAATCTTGTCTACTAGTTCATCATTCTAAGATTACAAAAGTAGCCCTCGAGCGCCGCTTAAAAGCATACCACCCAAACCTTAGACTAGCTGGAAACATCATATAGAGCACTGCTTAAGAGCAAACCGCTCGAATATTAGCTAGAGTGACACTTTAGACCAAACCACTCGTATATCAGCCTTGGCTGGAAATATCATATAGAGAGCTACTTTAAAGCAACCTGCTCGAATATTAGATAGAGTGCCACTTTAGAGCAAACCCATCATACATTAGCCTTGGCTGGAAATTATATCATCTAAAGCGACGCTTTAAAGAAACCCGCTAGAATATTAGCTAGAGTGCCGCTTTAGAGCAAACCACTTGTACATCAGCCTTGGCTGGAAATATCATCTAGAGCGCCGCTTTAAAGCAACCTGCTTGAACACCAACTAGAGTGCCGCTTTACAGCAAACCACTAGAACATCAGCTGTAGCTGGAAATGTCATCTAGAGCGCCGCTTTAAAGCAACCCACTTGAACACCAACAAGAGTGCCTCTTTAGAGCAAACCACTCAAACATCAGCCGTGGCTGGAAATGTTATCTAGAGCACTGATTTAAAGCAACCTTCTCAAACATCAACTAGAGGGCCTCTTTAGAGAAAACCACTCGAACATCAGCCATGGTTGGGAATGTCACCTAGAGCGTCGCTTTAAAGAAACCCGCTCGAACACCATAGTTGGTCGTATTTCCTCAGGTTTGTAATTTTCCACCTCCTTGGCACTCGAACTTCGTTCATCTGTTCGAGAACATAACTTCCTCCTGGGTGCGACTCGATCACCTTATAAGGTCCTTCCCACTTGCAGCCAACTTCACTTCAGGTTCCTTTTCGCTTTTCTCATTTTTCCTCATTACCAAGTCCACCAAATTAAACAACCCCGTGTTTACCCTTATGTCATGGTATCTTCTGACCCGTTATTTAACTTTAGCTTTATGTAGTGAAGCTAACTCCCCCTTTTCTTCCACCATGCCCAGATCCAGACATCGGTTCTGCTGGTTGAGTGTCTCGTCTGCAACAGCCATCATCCTCAAGCTAGGAACGCCTATTTCCATGGGGGTTACTACCTCCGAGCCATATACTAGACTATACGACATTTCCCCAGTATTAGAAGACTCAGTTATCTGATATGCCCACAACACATTGGGTAATAGCCATATCCAGTTACCTTCCGCCCCCTCAAGGCATGATCGTATTCCATTTACTATCATTCTGTTGGTCACTTCCACTTGTCCATTGGCTTGGGGGTGGTAAACTGATGTCACTTTTTGCTTAATCTTATATTCCTCGCACCGCTTCCTGAAGGGATCCTAAGAAAAATGTGTTCTGTTGTCCGTAATGATCGTCCTTGGGATTCCAAAATGGCACACAGTGTTATTCCAGCAAAAGGAGATTATTGTTTTTCCTCTTATGTTTGTTAGGGGCCCAGCCTATACCCATTTTGTGAAATAATCAATAGCCACAATTAAGTATATGAATTTTCCTGGCTCTTCTAGAAAAGGGCCCACCAGATCGATCCCCACTTTTCAAATGGCCACAAACTATAGATGCTTCTCATCTCTTCCTGTGGAACATGTGTTATAGGGGTATGTCTTTGACACTGGTGGCAAGCCTGAATATATCGATTCGCATCCTCAAACATAGTCGGCCAGTAGAATCCCGCTCAAATAAGCCTCCTTGCCATGAACCTAGCTCCCTGGTGGCTGCCGCATACCCCTTCTGTACCTCTCTTAAGAGATAACCAGTCTCATGAGTTTTAAGACATAGAAGAAATTGCTGCAAATGACCCCTTCTGTACAGCGTTTCTTCCTGCAACACATACATTGGAGCTTTTAACCTTATATTTCTGGCATCCACTTCCTTTTTCGGCAGGTTACCCTCTCGAAGATATGCCACGAACGTCGTCATCCAGGAGTCTTCCACTTCTACCGCCATAACCACAGGTTCTTCAAAACTTCATTCGCTCAAAGTTTCCATGAGTAGTTTCTTTTGGGATTGGGTCCCAAAATCTGAAGAAGCGAGCTTACTTAGAGCGTCTGCTTTATGATTGCTTTCTCTCAGAACCTGCATTAAAGTATAAGATTTGAAAATTTTTAATAGGTTCTTTACTACCTCGAGGTACCTCTGCAAATTATGCTCTCTGGCCTTGTATTCTCCATTCACCTGCTGAATAACAATTTGAGAGTCACTGAAAACCTCCAGCTCCTCCACCTTCAGCTCCCTTGTGAGGCGCAATCCAGTGATTAAAGCCTCATACTCAGCCTCACTATTAGTTGCTTTGAATGCAAAGTTTAATGCATAAGGGTAATCTCTGCCATTGGGGCTAGTTAACAAAACCTCGACTCCACTTCCTCCTAAATGTAATAAACCATCCACGTACAACTTCCATACCTTTCTTTGGTTTGCTTCCACCTCTCGAATGGGATCCAAACATACTTCGAGGGACTCTGTAGTTTCCACTATGAATTTGCCAGTGCCTGGCCCTTAATCACAACTCTAAGTTGATATTGGATATCATGTTCTCCCAATTCCACCACCCACTTCATATTCTTCCTAAAATCTCTGGCCTAAGCAGGATCTATCAAAGGAGCAGTTTGTGAGCACCACTATTTTGTGTCCCTGGAAGTAGGGTCTCAATCTTCTGGCTGCATGTACGAAGGCTAGAATCAACCTCTCGAGAACAGTATACCTCGTCTTCGGCCCCTGCAAAGCATGATTGATAAAGTAAATCATATGTTGAACCTTTTCTTTTTCTTTTACCAGGGCCACGCTGATTGCCTATGGTAATGCAAAAATATACAAGTATAGCATCTCATCCTTGCTAGTTTCATCAAGGTAGGCAATGTCCCTAAGTGTTCCTTCAATTGTTTGAATGCCTCGTCACACTTGCCATTCCACTCAAAATTCTTTGCCCTTCGAAGGACATTAAAGAAGGGTAATTGCTTCTCCGCCCCCTTCGATAGGAACCTGCCCAATGCTGCTAGAGATCATGTAAGCTTCTGTACATCCTTTATTGATTGTGGGGTTTTCATTGTCCTCAAAGCTTCGACCTTTTCCAGGTTAACATAAATCCCCCTCTCTGAGACCATGAATCCCTTCCCTGCCCCCACACCAATAATACACTTAGACGAATTCAACTTCAAATCAGCCCCTCGAAGCCTATTGAATGTTTCCTCCAGGTCTCTTAAGAACTATTCATAACTTTTGCTTTTAACAATCATGTCATCCATGTATACTTCCATATTCTTCCCTATCTAACCCCTGAACAGTCTATCAACCAGCATTTGGTAAGTAGCCCCAGGATTTTTTAACTCAAAGGGCATATTCTTATAGCAGTACGTGCCTACATCGGTAATAAATAATTTTTTTATTTTTCTTCCTCCACCATGAGGATTTGGTGATACCCCTTATGCGCGTCGAAGGATGCCAATATCTGATATCCAGTTATGGCCTCCACCAGCTGGTCGATTGGTGGCAACGGGTAACTATCTTTGGGGCAGCATTTGTTTAATTCAGTAAAGTCGATACACATTCTCCATGCTCCATCATGCTTTGGAACCATGATTGGGTTATTAATCCATTTGGGGTAGAACACCTCCTCGATAGAATCTGCCCTCAACAACTTCTCCACCTCTTTTTTAATTGCTTCTGCTCTTTTGAGAGCAAAAACCCTTCTCTTCTACTTCACTGGTTTAATCGAGGGGTCAATATTCAGGTTATGTAGTGTGATACATGAAGGTACTCCCATAAGGTCAGAGGTATCCCACGAGAACACATCTCCATATTCTCACAACAAGTCCCTCAGTCTCCCCTTAACTTCTTCAAGAATTAGCTTTCCAACAACTACTAACCATGTATCCTGAACAGGCATCTGTACAGTACCAGTTAGTCCCACATCTGCGTGTACTGTCACCACATTCTTTCACCTTCACGCTTCCCGTACCACCGTGAGGTTACATTTTCGAGCCATAGTTTGATCTCCAGAAATGGATGCCACCCCCTTCTCAATTGGGAACTTTATCATCAGGTTATAAGGTGACCAGACTACCCGAGCCAGGCACACCATAGCTTTCCTAAAATCACATTATAAGGGGAAGGAGCATCCACATCAGCAAAATTACACCCGATGGTCACTCATTTATTGACATCCGCTACTGGAATGAGCAATGTTATTTCTCCTATGGGGAATATCGGGTTTCCCATGAATCTGAATAAAGGGGAGGCGGACTTTTTCAAGTTTTCATGTCATATGTCTAACTGGTCAAAACACTCAGTAAACATCACTTCAACCCCGCTTCCATCATCAATGAACACCCTTCTTATCAAGGACGTTCCAATAATGGCTGAAATTACCATAGGATCTGCATGGGGCATTTGGTCTGGTATAGCATCCGCTTTCGAGAAAGTGACCGTCTCATCTGGTCAAAACCTCTTGTAACTAGGCTCTTCCACAGGAACCCTTCGAGCCTCAGCTCTTATGACAGCGTTCGAAAATCTCTCTCCTACCATGCCATTGATGATATTAATTATCCTTTGCACGAGTGGGTTTTCTCCATTTTGGTTACCTTGATTTCACCTCCCCCCCCCTCCCACCCCAACCCCCCGTTGCTCCTGGGGTCTATCATGCCTTCCTTCCTGCCACCTATCTCAAACCACCTATTCTTGAGGCCTTCTATCTCCTCTACCTCCATTGTTTTGATTGTTTCTTCTATAAGGTTGTCATTGGTTCATTCGGGACCTCGAGGGGGCAACCTGGTTCCTGTATCCTTGCCCTCAGAACTGTCCTTCCCGTTCACACCTATCGATCTCCATCCTTAACTGCATGCAATTATTTGTGTCATGGTTGTAATCCCTGTGATGATCACAGTACCGATTTGTTGCCCTCCAGACTGCAATCGAGTTGTGCGAGATTGAGTTGTGCGAACTCTGCAAGGGTGGGGGTGCTCGTAATAACCCTCTATGTATGGTTAAGATCTGTGCAGGGGTTCTTCCTCCAAGCGTTGGTGGCAATGGATTATACCTTTCGAATGGTTTTCTTATGGGTGTGACCGACCTTTTTCCTCTATGCTCTACATTTCTTCCCGTTTTCTCTACAAGGCTATCTCTTTTCCTTCTAGTTGCCTTCTCTACCCTCGAATACTAATCTACTACCTCCTGAAGTTTTTTGCAAAGTGTAGAGGGTAATAGTACTTAGTTTCTTGTACAATTCTAAATCCTGCATCCCCAGCAGGTACCGCTGGATTACCTCATTCTCTGTTGTTTCTATCACTCCAAAACTCTCATTCACATACCGATGATAGAAGGCTTCCATGCTTTCCCCAGCCTTTGCTTCATCTGGTAGAGTTCCAACAAAGTTTTGGTAAACTTCTTCTTCTGTACGTACTTGCTCAACAATGCTCCGCTGAAATCCCGATATGATTCAAGTGAGCCCCTTGGCAACTTATTGAACCACTCCTATGCTTTTCCCTGCAAGTAGCTACCTACCAGCTCGCATGTCAATTTCTCATCAAAATCCCTCGAATTCATCAAGCTCATAAACGTCTGGATAAACTCTTGAGGGTCAATTTTAGCACTGTATGTGGGAAGTCCTTCTAGGGGCTTCACTTATATTGGTCATCGAACCTCTTTGATCACCGAGCTGAAAGGAGACCCCGCAGCCTGGCCCAAGGGGCCGATTAACCTATATAATTCCTTTCTTAATGATTCACTTGCATCCGAGGGGGTTCCTGTTTCCCCCCTGGCAGGTTCAGCCCCCTGTTGTGACCGCCCAACTGTGACATATAAGGAGGTTGGGTCACTCCGTATCCTGGGCACGTCCAATGATGTCTAAGGTTTGGGTATACTGGTGGTGGAGGTAGTTGGACATAAGGATTGTAAATCCCCTGACTGGTTCTCATACTCCTGTATCATTGCATGCCAGAAGAGGCCATTGTTCCATATGCTGCTCCTCGACCGTCCAGGTCGAGGGCCGGAGCAGATGGGACTAGTGGAGATAACGAATATACAGGACCTTGGGAGTAACCAGGAATAGAAGGCTGAGGCCTAGCCTGTAGCAAGTCTCCAGCATATGCCTAATAAGGGTAGGCTATTTGGGGGAGAGGCCCACCCCGTGGTTATTTCCAAAGGTGAGGGCGGTAATGCTCTTAACGTGACCCTATCATCCCTCAGAGAAAGGGTGATTCGATAGCCAGCTGCAGCCAGGACCTGAGCTGCTCGTTCCACATCTTGATTTGGGGTCGCCCTCCCCGCATTCTAATGTCCTTATTCATGTTGACCGTAGGCTTCCATATATGAGTTTCCCAAAACCTCCGCAAACCTTCCATCATTTGGGTCGGCTACCCTTTCGAGCAGGGAATCAGCGTTTCCTTGTTCTTGCTCTCCCATCGTTTCCAGCATCTTCGAGGGCCCCTACACATCGTTCTGGATTGGCGCCAAACGCCACCAAATTTTTCCCTTCATCGTGGCTCACGCCTGTAATAGGCGCCCACACGTAACTCCATTCCCGATGTTTGAATATTAGCCATTTTGATATCCTCGACACTGGCATCATCTTCTACTCCTGGATTCTCGGATGTTAACCTTGGTGGAGATTCAGCCCCGTACTTATTGACCTCAACCTTTCACTCCTTCGAACAACCGTGGACATAAACTCCCAAAGCCCTCGATCCAGCTTAGTATTCTCCACAGACCGTGCCACTTGATGCGCCTACGACAACCGACTGGTTCATGGGCTTAAGTTCTTCTCGAATGGACCTGCAATAAAATTGTCCCTGGGGTTTCAGGGGTCAGCACTCTGATGCCTAAGTTAGCCCAAGTGTTTGATATGATTACGACAGAATGAATGATAAGTAAATGCGTACCTTGTATTTATACCACATGTCCTAAATAACGTTCTCTTTAATTATTGCCCTTAATTACCCACGAATGCGATAATTAAGTTAGAGTATTAAATATTACCCTAACTGGGCTGCCACACCTTCGGCCCAATGGCCTTCTTGAATGAATATCAATAATTGGTTCGCTAGATATGTATCTCATTAGTTCTTGGATGCAAAGCTATTATTGAAGAGGGACATAGATTGTGTATCTTATTAGTTTTTGGGACAAAGGTCGTCAAAAAATACTACAACATCAGCATACACAAAAGATTGAGTAAAAAGTAAATGATGTAAAGTTTATTGTAAGACGGAGATTGTGTATCTTATTAGTTTTTGGGACAAAGGTCGTCAAAAAATACTACAACATCAGCATACACAAAAGATTGATTAAAAAGTAAATAATGTAAAGTTTATTGTAAGACGGGGAGAGTATCAATTATAACACAAAAGTGTTAAATAATAGACTAAACCCTAATTTTGGTACCTTACAAATGACTGAATGATTCTTTTAGTTCTCTACTTTTCAAAATATTTTTTTAATCTTACAAATAACTTAATGATCTTTTTAGTCATCTACTTTTCAAAATATTTTTTTTGGTACCTTACAAGTGACTTAATAATTTTTTTAGTTCTCTACTTTTCAAAAAAAATATTTGGCACATCAAACTTGTTTGTTTATTTTTTTTAAGCCCACTTAAAAAGGTATAAAGGTACCAAAAAAGTAGAGGACTAAATTACCAATGTGCACCCTAAATCCCAATGTCTTAATCTTGCATATTTTTAATCTTTCATGTTTTTCGACAACTGAAACTAATTACACTTGCCAAACAAATTTTTCATAAGAAATCATTACCGTTGATGTACTATATGTGGCATGGTAATTTAAACTATTCTTTTGCATTTGGTTAGAATCAGATTTAATGGTAATTTAGTGTACCAAAAAAGTAGAGGACTAAATTACGATTGTGCACACTAAACCCCAATTTTCATTTGTAAGGATAAAAAATATTTTGAAAAGTAGAGAATTAAAAAAATCATTCAATTATTTACAAGGTACCAAAAAAATATTTTGAAAAGTGGAAGACTAAAAAATTATTCAGCCATGTGTAAGGTACAAAAAATGTATTTTAAGAAATAGAATATTAAAAAATTATTCAATCATTTGCAATGTACCAAAATTGAGGTTTAGTCTAAATAATAACGATGGATAGTATTCTAGTATTAGACCCCCTATAGTTCTGAGGCAAAAGGAGAAAGGGCAAAGGGAAAAGAGCAATTTATAAAAAAAAAGTGTTTAGGGTCAAAGTGGGATAGACTTTGGTGGTGAGAAAAGGGGAATGCACTAATGCTCCAGAGTCCTATCCCATGACAGGAATCCCTAGATGCCCCTCCACGGTTGTTGGTTCCACCCAGCCCTTATAAGGTTCAGTTTGATATAACTGTGTTTATAAATAAAATTAATTTACTTTAAAATAGGCGGTGACCAATTTTTACTTTTTTTCCAAATGTAATTTCTAATTTTAAAATAAATTGTTGTTTTGCACTTTACCAAATATTAGAAAGTGTTTTACTTATAAACACAATAATTTGTAAACTCTATCAAACATGACCTAATTATTTTACTTGCAATTTTTGGTGAATCTACCCTAATTTATTTCTATTTAGCTAAAGTAAAAGCGTAAGATATTCTTGTCTTTTGTATAACATTCCAATTTTTACAAAGCATTTCTTATGTTTCTGTAGAAATATAAGCACTTTTCTCGTGTTGATATTATAGGACCTCCACCCCACCAACTCCTACCATTTAAGGGTGACCCGTGACCACTAGCATGGGTGGATGTCGTGGTTGGCTTCATATCAACGCTAACAGCCAAAATACTCCCCACACCACAACCTAGAAAAGGAGGAGCACAAAACCAGCGACATATACCATATATTTTTAAAAGGAGATTATCACTAAGGCTTTAAAGTTGCACAGAAGCTTTGATCGCTATCATTAGATCGTTTGACAAAAGCATTTCAAAGCATCCTTGCGTTAGCCACCATGCCGATTGTTCCCCCCTTTCCTCATCTTTCTCTTTTGATGCAACACACGTTCAATCAAATTACATTACATATAAAAGTTAATAGGAATAAACTAAGAGACACCACTAATTAAATATATTGAAACCTAATAAAATTTGAGCTTATATCTGCTGTATTTAAATAGTTAGGGAAGCCTTCCAAAAAATATTCAATCGTCACACCACTATCGCATATTCTTAGACCATCTACGGATACGAAAACTACAGCGCAAACCACCCATATAGCCATAAAGCATTATAGATTGGGAAACTATAGCAAAACCATCAACATAATTATACAACATCGGATTATTCCTTTTACCCAGCCTTACTCCCGACTATTGTATTGAAATAGTAACGATTGAAATGCATAACGAGTTGTTTGTTAACTAAATTCTATTATTTTATTATATAATACGCGTATATATAAACTTTAAACATGCATGTACTCCCTCTGTCCCAATTGTGTTTGCACTTGTTTGATGATTTTAAGTTGACTGAGATTATCTTTTTTGATCAATAATACATCTAATTGTGCACATTTAAAAATGATAAAGAGCTGATATTGTGAAAGCAGGTATTACGATGATCTTAACAAAATCCCACATAATAATATGTATCACTCGATTTTTACTCTTCAAATTATTAGTGGAATAATATCTCAAAGTAAGTTAATAAAAGAAAGAAATCTTAGTGCTCTTTTCACTCCCTCCAGACATAAAATGCTAGTGCCTCCTCCAATTGGTGCTCATATTGACCCTCCAATTTTACCCCATGTTAACATCCGAACATAAGCCATGAGGTGGAGGAGGGATGGACCATCAAGAAAACCATAACTCTCCCAGAAAGCCGGTGGTTCCGGTGGCCGGCGGCAGCAGCGACCGACTGAAAAGAGACGAGTGGAGTGATGGGGCGGTTTCAAGCCTTCTGGAAGCATACGAAGAGAAATGGATCCTCAGAAACCGGGCAAAGCTCAAAGGGCAGGATTGGGAGGATGTGGCGAAGCATGTGTCGGCGCGTGGGAGTTCAACCAAGTCGCCCAAAACTCAAACGCAGTGTAAGAACAAGATCGAGTCCATGAAGAAGAGGTACCGGTCGGAATCCGCCACCGCCGCGGAGGCCTCCAGCTCCTGGCCGCTCTATACCCGCCTTGATCTCTTGCTGCGTGGGAATTCTCACCCTCCTCCGCCGCAGCTTGCTCCATTGCTGCTCCATGAGCCGCCGCCGGCAACTCCTCCGGCTCGGGGAACTGGTGCGGAACAAAATTCACACGATTCCAATGGTTTTGATCAAGTTCCTAAGGTGAGTGGATGTGGATCACCAATTTATCATGCATCAACATACATGACATGCGCTCCAAGACTTAGCTCACTGTTTATAAAATCAAAATTGACCGGTTAACCATACAATTCGTACACATTCATGTCAAAATATTATTGTACAGTATGTTGCATTTTATTAGATTTGCTATAAAATAGCATCCTCCATCTACAAACATTTCTTGATTAATATCATATTTTCCCGTCTGGTTTCTATTAAACTATAATCAAATATCGTGAAAATTTTAATTATAATAGAACAAATTGAAATTAAATATTATTCAGTCCAAAATTTACTAAACTGGAAACCGCAGATAAAATGAAAAGAGTATTTGTGCGGGAATATCTTTCTATAAAAATTCTTCCCTGTTCCTTTAAAAATGTCTCTCCTTTTACCTTATTTTAGTGATTTCTTTGTTTTTCGCCACCAATATGTTTCAGTAAGACAAGTTTTTGTTGAACAATCAGGTAGAGATTCATACCAAGTAACAATCTTTTATTTTCACAGGAGGATGGTGGCGGTGGTCCGAACTTGTCCAACAATCAAGAATACGGGAAAGATGCCATGCAGACGGACGACAGTAGCACCCCAGCAATATACAGTGACAAGGAGAAGCTGAGGTCCAAAAACAAGAAGATGAGAATAGAGAAGAAGCAGCATAGAAGGGACACGTGTGCAATTGCAGAGAGCATTAGGTTGTTAGCGGAAGTTGTCGTGAGGTCGGAGCAGGCAAGAATGGACACCATGAGGGATCTGGAGAAGATGAGGGCTGAAACAGAGGCCAAAAGGGCAGAAATGGACCTCAAGAGAACTGAGATCATAGCCAACACACAACTGGAAATTGCAAAGCTTTTTGCTGGGATTCATAACACCAATAATACCAAAGGAGGGGCTGATCCTTCTTTGAGGATTGGAAGGAATTGAGGCCCTTTTTTATTGCCTCAGTCGTGTCAGATATTGTCACCCCTTAAGTACCTTTTAAGCACAGAATAACACTGTAACATTTCTTCTCCTTGAAAGGGGATTTCAGCATATGACTGTATCACAACATTGGTACAAATCTTGGAATCCATTCCGCCTATCATCGATTGAATCCCCTGCCCGATATCAACAAACTAGTCACAGAGAGATGCCAGTGTCGTGTGAGCTAGGAAAAGACTGATCGACTCACTGACTATCTACATTGAACTATGAATAGATTACAATAACATCTCCACGCCTATGTTTTACACAACCCAGAATTCTCAAATTGATAACATCACAGGTTAGGAATCAGCTTGCCTTTCTGTGTTCCTTTGGCTTTTAACTCCAGCAACATTAGTCTCCTGAGGCCAATCAGATGGATGGCACCAGTTTCGATTTTCCCCTGACCTACCTGGTTTGAGTTAAGAAACTGTTAACTAGTACAAACTATTCCTTGTGCGATGTCAACAACCATTTGAAAAGCTGAAATGATCGTCCCCTGGTGCTCCGAAGAAGTTGTGACAAGAAACCTTGTTTCAAGAAAACGTCAAAAGGTCTCTAGAATTCCTGAGCATCGAACTCGGGTTTTGAAGGATATTCAATGCCCTGAAGAGCAGGCATCCTTCGTAAATCATCGTCTGAGTATTTCGGGACAAACCAATATCGTTTATCCAGCCCAAAAACCTACAGAATCGGAAGGATATATCACATTAAAACACAAAGCCTGCAAGTATACATTCAGATACTTGACCCAAAATAAGCCACTAATAAGTAATAACTATCACTTGTGAAGGACCACTTACACATCTCCTGCTGAGGTCAAATTATAGGTCCGAGTAAAAGAATAATGCAGAAAAGCTTACGAGCAGCAAGATGAAATTACCTCAAAATGGTTATTTCAAGCACATTTGATTCACAGTAATAGGAAGTACCAAAAAGAGAATATGGAAGATATCAATGTTTTCAAACTCATGAAAAGAACATAAACCTCATAGCTTTTCATAGAGATAGGATTTGCATGTCAGATCAAGAAAATATCTGCCTTCTATAAAACGTCTAAATCAAAAGATTTGAAGTTGACACTTGACAATTGACATCAAACACAAAATCATCTCTTGTTAAAACTACACAAGAAATAAACAAGTGGTGATAGAATCTCACATCTCTAAAGTGTATGTCAACTAATGCAATAGGAGAAGTCTTGATAGAATCTCACATCTCTAAAGTGTATGTCAACTAATGCAATAGGAGAAGTCTTACTTGAGAATCGAGATGAACTAAGATAAATAAACAAACCTGTTCAAAGTTCCTCTTGCGGCCCAGATCATAGCGCCATTTGGGAGTAGTCTTCTTTTCATATGCCTGAAAAAACCGACAGTTAACTACAATCCCTGGCATAAAGCAATGCAAGGCCCTAAGCATGTAAGTTGGGATAATTTATTCCCCAAATAGTGCTCATTTAACCCCTCTGCTAAAGTAAGGAAATCAGACAGTAGAAACAAGTCAAGAAAAGTATGATAAAACAACAATTATTTAAGAAGGGATAAGTAAAGAAAATGTAAGAGGATATAATTGTCTTGACTTTTACAATTAAAAATCTAAAACACGGGAAGGGAGAGTAAAAGACCTCAATTGTTGTTGTGTTCCCAGCAACCAACGATATGTGCATGATCATAAATCCTAATACGCTCAAAGCAAAGGCCAGATTCAATACTGAAACAGATAGAACACAAGTAATCAGAAAGGAGCAGATGAAAGACAAAGGAGTCAAGCATCTAAAAGTAAGCCTCATAACCTTACCAAAAGCAAGAAAGGTCGTAGCAAGAGTGCTTGGGGTACCAGGAATCTCCGCATCGCTAAAGAATGCTATAAAATGAGGTAATAATGATAGTGTTGCAAGACTTGTCTCCAGGAATGTGTACAACTGCAAGAAGAGCAGGACTTTGATATAAAAAGAACTAATAATGGTGAAGCCAAATCACAAAGTTAAATATCAGCAGAAATATTAGATTCGAAGAGATAAAATCATAGACTTATAAGGCTGTGCCCTGTGCGAGAGACTGGCCATGATAGTAATTGGTGAAGTCAATAGTACAATTAGAGGGAACTTCTGGTAGCATTAGAACATGGTACAATAAGCACTGTGAAATGGCGTGTGCTATAACACGCATACTTTTTCACCTTATATTGTTTATTGCACAGCACTAGAAACAGACAATCACAGAAATCAAATCTTGAACATACTCATTATCCACTTCCAATCTCTTCAATGTCTAATATATCATGTAATCGAAACTAGGGATGTCATATCACAGACAAGACTTACCAGGAAAAGAAGGAAGTACTTGTAATTCAATGCGCCAACGCAATTTACAACCCAAACACAATGATGGTCCATTTTCAGCACACACCTCCCACCTAACACATACACATCTCAGTTTCTCCACAACAGCAAACAAACCCCGAAATTCAGAAAAGAATGACACACTCAGCAGATAGAGAACTCACAAACAGAACAGTGATGGCACCGGGGTGGCTTAAACTGATTGCATTTCCTACAGTACCGCACTCTCGGGTTCACAGGGTCAACCGGCACATTTCCAAACTCCGCGGCCGTCAGTGGATCAGTGTCCCCACTCTCTTCATCCAATTCAGGCCTCCAACTAGGTGGCACGGACCCCGGATCCGTAAACACGACGGCGAAATAACTCCACAGCAACATCACCAGCTGCGCAAAAAACAACAGAATAACTAACTTTTCAAGAATCAAAGTCAACATTTCTCCCCTAACAAGCTCAACCGCCATCTATGAACTATCATTTCAGCTAAACCGGCGATGATCCCAATGCCAATCCAAAGGGAAAAACTGGAAATATGAATTAATTAGTTACCAGGGAGTGGAAGAGGATGAGGACGAGGAGCGCGAGGAGGGAGTCGAGGTCGCCGTCGGCGAGGGCAGGGCCGTAATTGCACAAAACGACGGCGTAGTAGGTGACGCCGACGACTCCGAGCACCACCAGGATCATGATCGAGCCCAGACCTCGCAACGCCGCACAGAACTTGAACACATTCCACGCCATCACTGCTCCAGATCTATACATAATACGATTCCAATCGCCCGGCGAAATCAAAACCCTATAAAACCATACAAATCGTACAGATTGAGCAGATTGTTTAGGGTTTATAGTGGGAGCATGCTTGAATCGAAGGAAAAGAGTGAATTTTGGGGTGGAAAGTGGGAATTCTTGGATTTGTTGAACTAAAATATTGTTTCTGTGTAAGAAGGTACAGATTTAATTATTAATTTTTGGCTTTTTTATATTGTTTCCTGGTTTATTGAGTCACAAAGTTTGAATTTTTCATCTGTTAGTTTTGGATTATGGGACTTTTAATTAGTTTGAACAATGTTTAGATGAGTCAATGTGGAAAATATATTCTATTATCATGTAAACAGATTGTTTTGACGCGCTTGGAAATTGCAAAATTGGTTGAAAGGTCAATTCAACATTTCTTTGTTTCTTTGGCATATGCATTTAGGAGCTTTCTTGCTATGAATGTTGTTCTAGGACTGAGTACCTATTTTTCCTTCTTTTTCTCGAATGATTGGGATTTTATACTTATGCGCGGGTAGGTTTTATTCCTAATATGATGATACTTTTTAAAGCTTCCATATGATATCACCACATTGAAAATACTCTATTTGATGAAATCACTACACCTAACTGCTATGTTAACTCAATTTTCATCAATGTATGAAGGGATGATTTTGTCATTACCTTTTAAAAGCTAAAAAGAAAAAAAAAATTAGAAGGATTCGAAACGATTGCACGATATCTATCTCAATTCCAATAAGAAGAAATCAAAGCTGGAGAAATCAGAAGATTGGATCGTAACCCCATCCCTTTGGATCGAATAACAAGGCAACAGAATATGGGAGGAGAATACTTCTATAGGACCTGTAAAGGAAAAAACTAGGGTGCTAACAATAAACAAGATAAAAGGGGAAAACGACAACGAGCTGATTGATCAAACTGAAATTAAAAAGAGAAAAATATGTTTCTAATCATATGTTTTGGTTGAAAGTGTCAATGTAACCTTTAATATTTGAAAGTTCAAATCTGACCATATGTATTGGTCATAAGTGTCAAAGCGCTGTAGTAGCGCCAAAGCTCTATGTGCTGCTATAAATGCTAACTAAATTGTGGCCAAAATACTTTAAAATGCCCATTATACCCCTTTGAAAAAAAATTGGAAAATAAAAAGTAGGAAAATACAATATTATCCTTCCTAAAAAGTGCTCAACCCCCTCCCTCCACATCTTCCGCCGCCGTTCTGCCACCGCTCCACCACCGCTCGTTGGTGGCCGAGTTAGATCAGTACTTTTATTTAAAAAACATAGTTAAATCAGCACTTTAGTAAAAAAAAATACACGGTTAAATCAGCACTTGAGTTTAAAAAAGGGTCATATCAGCATTATCATTAAAAAATACCTTTTTGAGGAGAGCATGTTGCTTATAAAAATGCTTTCATTACAATCTCAGAATCGAAATGGTTAGGTTGGAACAAGATGATAAGGAATCAGGAATCCATTTCCGAAAGTAAGGAGCGGGAGTGTGGCATCTAAATTGGTGGCACTCTTTGGGAATGATGGGTTCCCTTTTCCTTCTCTTAACCGTAAGCTTCGATCTTAAAACAATTTGTTTTCCATGTACTAACGATTACAAAAAGAGAAGAATATTATTGAAAAAAAGTGGTTTAGCATGGATTTAATAGAATGATTTTTTTTGAGTTAAAATGAAAATATAATGATATTTTAAAGAATGGTATATTATTTTGAAGAGTTCGTCTATTGAAAGACGATTTTTCATAAATTATGAAAAAGCCAAGGTTAAAGCTGCAAATTAGAATAAATGAAGATTTTTTTTGATTGCATGCTTTAATCCGCACGTTACATAATATATTCTTAATATTGCAAGTAAAACCTTTTACCTTTCTATTATTCTAGTTAAACTCTGTCTTTTTATAAACCAATGAAAAGACGGTCATTCCCAATAATTTACATATTTTGAAACTTAAACAACTTATGATATGCTTTTATAAAATGCATTCATAGTATTTGGCGCTTTCCAACATCTTCAAATCTGTTTCACTTTTGGACAGTCTACACAAGTCATTCCTTCTCCAGAAGTGTCCCGTTCAAGATTCAAGGAACAAGAATAGAAAGACATGTTGATATTTACACTACTGAAACACCACCCACTTTAGCGGCGGTATACACACACACAACCCCCAGCAACGGTTTGTAGCATCTATTTTTAAAAATAGTTGCTATATAACTGAGTAGCAGCTATTATTTATTTATAGCAGCTATTATTTGTTTATAGCACCTATTATTTAATAAGCGTTTCTATTACAAATTGTTAAGCAACTAATTATTGAAGAACTGCTTCTAGAGTGAGTTATTTTAGTATTGGCGGAAAATCATAGCATTTATTTCCTAAACACCGCTACTATATTAAGTTAGAAGGGAAATCATAGCAGGTATTATTTTAAAATTGTTGTTGTGTATAATTTTAAAGCAGCTAATTATTTAAGAATCACTTCTAGAGTGAGGTATTTTTAAATTGGCGGGAAATCATAGCAGCTATTATTTTAAAATAGTTGTTTCGTGCACTAGCATTAAATGCTTGATGTGATACATAACTACATTCAGTAGCATTTTTTGAAATAATAGCTGCTACGAACGCATATAAAAGAGTTTGTCTCCTGTGAGACCAAGGACTAGAGGCAAAAAAGGAAAAGAGCAAACTAATTTCGGGGGCAAAAAACTAATAAAACTGGAAATGGGTTAATCATGTAACGCACAAAAAAAATAGAGGGACCAAGGAGCAATAAACGAAACATCTAACCCATTACCCATTCCCAGCCCAAAAGCATATATAAAAAAACCAGGCCCATAACACGAAAACAACAAACGCGTGAAAGAAAAACATATCAAACACACAAATTGGAATCAAAATCAATCATCCCTCTCACACATACCAACACTTTTCTTCATCAAAATTCAACCAATCTGATTTTGAATGAAAACTTCAATCCACATCAGGAATTCATCCAGCAAGCTAGGTACAACTAGATTAGGTTTAAATTCAACATCAATAATAACAAATCTGACACTAAACAGAATTTTGATATTTTGCATATTCAAAATTGGATCAATATGGAAGAAGGTGATATCCAAATCGAAAATCAATTAGAAATCATTCAATCAGCGCAAACACAAAATCCTACACAAGGAAGCGAAACATATATCAATGATGGACATATCGTACCTGTTTCATAAGGTAAGAAGCTAAACTTTATGTACTTGGGTATGGTGTTCTATTTTCTGATTTGCAGAGCAGCAGACTGAGTATGTGAACAATTCCATTACGTTTAGCTCATGTTAAATAAACAACAGAAAAACTAATTAGTAGTAAAATTCTGATATGGATGAACACATCATGTTGCTCTATTCTAGAACAATGTATATTAGTTGTGAATGTGCTACAAATTTCATTAAAAAATTTAGAGCTTTCAAATTGTAGAGGTCACGTTATAAGAACTTATTTTTAATAGGATATGTTCATATTTTGCAAATTGACATATAATTGGACAATGTACTAATTTATAGCAGCAATGTTCATGAAAATATGACATGATATTTTAAATATATGACATGATGTTAGATACTAACTGTACATAATCAGAATAACAATTTGCAGAAACATAGTGTGATGTTACTCTTGTACTGCTTGACATTTCAAAAATATGACATGATGTTCTAACTCTGCAAAATTATGTACAACTTCTTTATATAATTTATTCAGATTTTTCAATTACATGATGAGTTATTCTATTAGTTTCTATCCGTTTTATTGTGTCCTGTGATGAATTAAAGTTTCACCAAATTTGCTATTTTGTGCCATTAATCAATAATTCAGTTCTTCAACTTAAATGTACTTTCTTATGCTATTATGCATTTGAAAATTGCGTTTGATCGATGTATGTTGGGTTAGAATGCTTTCATGTAGGAATAACACCATCTTGCTGAGAATTTTACGTGCTCTTTTTAATTGTTCATCGCCATCAAAAGATTTCAGTAGCTCGAACATGTTCACGTGTTATCGTAGAATCTTATGAACTTCTCCTCATTTAATACAATATGTCATGATGTTTTAGATATATGAAATGATGTTACATGCTAACTCAGCATAATAAGAATAACAATTTGCAGAAAACGTGATGTGATGTTTCTCATATGTTGCTTGATATTTCAAATATATAACATGATGTTCTATGTCTGCAACATTGTGTGTAACATCCTTTCATTACTATTAATTGGGAGTTTTCAATGACGGGTTTACAAAACTTGTTGGAAATAGATCAAATAAAATCCTTTCAAGGAGTGCAAGCAACTACATGGGAAGAGCTTGAAACATTGTACCGTGCACATGCAACTACACTTGGATTTTCTATACTGAAGTCAACACAAAGGCTAACAAGTGAAGGAAAAATATTACACATGCTCGCATCAAGAGAAATCAGTTTCAAACACTCTTAACACCCCGACTCAACAACCACAAAACAAGAGAAGAAAGACATGAATTTCCCATTACAAGAACATGATGTAAGGCGGCAATCAGGATCAAGATTGTTGATGAAAACATCTATGAAATCAAGCACCACATCACTGAACACAACCATGAATTTACAAGGAATGAGTGACAATACTTGTAGCATGGTGAGAGGAAGATAGAGGATGAAAAGGCAAGAGCAATTGAGGCTATGGAATTGGCGGGTTTAAAACCAGCAACAAGTTTCAAGCACTTGGCATGCGATGCAAATGGACAAGAAAATGTAGGGCACACGATGAGGGACCACATTAATTTTGTCAACATGTCGAGGATGAAAGAAATTGAAAAAGGCGATGCACAGAATGTGATAGATAAGCTCTACAAAATAGATGGAAGAGACGAGGATTTCTTCTTCAGAGTCAAGTTGGATGAGAAGGGTAAACTATCTGCATTTTTTTGGAGAGATGTAATGATGAAAGAGGATTGCATGCTCTATGGTGATGTAATGATATTTGACACCACATACAGGACAAACAAGTATAACCTTGTTTTTGCACCGATTGTGGGAATCAACAACCATTAGAACAATGTGATGTTTGGTTGTGCATTTATTGGTGACAAAAAGAAAGGGACTTTTATTTGGTTGCTGGAAACATTAAAAAAGTCAATGGAAGGAAAAGAACCAGTGACAATATTTACTGATCAGGACTCAGCTATGGCATATGCAATCCAAAAGATACTTACCGCAACCTGCTCAGTTACTGTGTTGATGTTTTAGAATCTGTATGTGATGTTTTAGAATCTGCATGTTTCAGAACCTGCTTAGTTACTGTGATGTTGAGTTGATGTTTCATAACTCAACATATACAATTATACAGACACCATAAATTCATTTATGAAAATTATGTATGATGCTCCGGTACTATGAAATGAAATTTCATGATAAATTGCTTGATGCTTACTGAAATCAATTTAAACATAAATACCATATGCGTGATGTTTCAATAGCAGATAACAACCTTTCATAAATAAAGTCTGTTGTTTCATACTGAAACAAAATTTTGTACTAGGTGTTCAGTAATACAAAGCATGGGTTGTGTCTATGACATTTGAAACAAAATGCAATCAGTCACTACGGTAAAGTGAAGAGCGATGAAGAATTTGGCATGCCATTCGACCAATGTTTGAAGAAATGCGCAAATGAAGAAGAATTACAGAGATGCTGGAACTCTATGATGGATAAGTATCGGCTTCATGACAACCAATGGTTCAAGCGCCTATACGAACTACGAGAGAAATGGTGTACCACATTGATCAATGACTTTTTCTCGGCCGGGACATTATCATCACAAAGAAGCAAAAGCACAAACAAGGCAATCAGCTTTTGTGAAAACAAAACAACAAACTTGAAACAGTTTTTCTCAATCTTTGAAAAAATTGTACAGAGCTGGAGAAGCACAGAGACCAGCAAAGAATATAGCGGATCAATAAGAAAACCAAGGTCAGTCGAACAAGGACCTAGACTTCTGAAACATGTAGCTGAAATTTACACACAAAAGTTGTACAAGGACTTCGAGGCAGAATGGAATATAACTATGGCAAGTAAGGTAGTAAAAACATTCAACCTTGGATTCGAAGATGTTTATGAAGTACAACAAGAAAATGACACAAAAATGGAGAAGGTTACTTTCAAGAAACATGATCAAAAGGTGGAAATCAAATGCTCTTGCAAGTACTTTGAAGAGGTAGGCTTATTATGTTTCCATGCACTTCGAATCCTGCATTTACAAAACATCACATCAATCCTTGAAAGTTACATCCTCAAGAAATGGACAAAGATGACAAAGCAAGAAATATGGAACAAGGTGCTCGGAGGAAGAGGATCACAAAACAAGGAGATCAAAGGTAAGGTACCATGGCATCATGATATGCTACGAAAGTACTACAATCTTGTCTTAAAGTGTGAAGAGGACATAGAAACTAGAAGAATCCTTGAAGAAGGGCTGAATAGAGACTCAGCTACAATCAATCAAATGAAAGCAATGGATAATGAAACATCACATCAAATTATAAAATGATCATTTCCAACAAAGCATAGAAAACTAGAAATATTTTTATATCATCCCATAAACTGTCAAACCATAACAATATCACCATTCATCAAATAAAGGGTTTAACTGCCCCTATCAAATCCCTAACTTAAAAACTGAACTATTCAAACCAACAAATATTCATAAAAATAATCTCAAATACTAGTTTATCACACTTAAATCCTAATTCTTATTAATTCCCTTTGCAACTGGACCTTTTGCAGATGATGCATCTCTAAGTTCTTCAATGCCAAGATCAAATCATGGCGTCCCTCCTATATTACTAGCAGCAGTAACTGAAACAGCAACATGAGTGTGATTCCTAAAAGCATTCCTTATAATTTCATCAACAACATCAAACAACTCAGAGTTATCGAAATCGGCCGAGTCAAAAGGAGAATACTCAGGAAGGGCATTAATAGTAAATACAACATCCCTAACACTTCCACCCAACTCAGGAACCAAGGCCCTAGTGACAACCTCAATATTCCTCTTGAACCTACAGACAGCTTGATCAGCAACCTAGGGAAAAAAGAAAAAAATAAATTAAAATTACAAAAAGATAACAGCAACAGAAGTTTGAAATTTAAAACATCTCATACAACATAAGAAGCATCAACTATTGATATTAAAACATCAAAGACGATAACACAAAAAAGTTTAAACTTAAAACATCACATACAAATTCTATAACACCAACTACTGATTGTAAAAGCATCGAATATGTTAACACCTAAATCACAATCTTAAAACATCTTATAGAAAATCTAAAACATCAGGTACTGCTATTAAAACATCAAACTGAAAAAATATGAATACTTACAAATCTCCCATCATTCATAATTGTAGCATCGGTAGGAAAATCTTTTGGAAGCACAAAGCTCAAAACTTGCGATCTTGAACTAGCTGCTTCTTTTTTCGTACAACTTCCTTCTTTAGATGTCGCAGTTTCTTAGGAAGTCGCAGCATGCTTGGAAGTCGCAACAGGACCACTGCCCACATACTTCCCCATAAAAGTCAAAGGGATTTCATCCTTAGACATGGGGCATGAATCAAAACATGCCTAAAAAAATCTCCCTATAACGTTTTAGCAACAAAGTAGTGTCCCAGTGACGAATGAGAAGAACTATGAGAGGGCATGGTTTTCCTTGAAAAGGAAACCTATACAGGTAGCATATCAATGGAACAACTACACACACATTAACTGCTAAGCATTTAGTAGTATTATACATTTGCACAACATCACCTAACTTCCTAAGCACATACCCACACCAGTCATAACTCCTAATCTTTGCTACATTCTCAACAACATGAAACAACTTAAAATCCACAAAGTATCTAGCAGTAGGACTCAAGAAGATGCAACGACATACATCACAAACAGTTTTTAAAATTCATCTCCACCTTCACGTAATCCCATCATCTTGTCATACAACCTCTTACAATAAATGTTACCCAATTGATCATACCCAAACTCTTCCCTCTATCTCTGCCTAAGTTCTATGTCCTTCCTTTCACCCTTTCCGGCATTACTAACCTCCACAACTTCCTTATCACTGATAGGGAGTGCTAAAACAACATGCACATCAGCACGGGTTATAAAATACCCATCAGAACCAATGATTTGAACATAGCTAATTGGATTAAAATTCGGAATCAGGTAGGGAAGGATATATTTAGGAAGGGAACAAAAATTAATTTTAAGGAGACCATCAAAATCAATCTCTTCCACAGATTTTATCTTTTTTGAAGTTAGCAAAGAAGACACTTCTTCAATTCTTCAAGGGCAACACTTTGTAGTAAAGCCCTTCTTAGCACTGAAAAAGAAAAGTAAAAATTCATTAAACATCACATACATAATTTTATAACATCAATAACTGAAAGTAAAACATCAAGTCACATTAAAAACATCAACATGACATAGATCATCAAACATCACATGCAGAACTTAAAACATCAGTCACTGGAAAAAAAAATCAAGAAAACTGTCGAGAAAATACAATGCTAGAAAAATAAAAATGACAACTGGATTACAAACATAACTGACACATAAAGTACTCCATATTTATCAACAATATGCATCAACATAACTCCAAAATGAAAGCAAAACATCAATTTGCACAAAAAACCACATCAACAACACCTAAACTAATAAACACCAAACACATTATTTAAAATATCAACTAACCTTTCATCATCATTAGACATAGCCTGTTTCCCTTTCACTTTCATTTGGTCAAACCGTCTGGAAGGCTTCTTCACAACCACCACCTTAGGTTCTGGTTCAGAATTAAAACCACTTACAACATTCACAGCTTTACCACCCTCATCCATGCTTTCAGATTCGGTTTCGACAGAATGAGAGCTACCATCATTATCATCTTCTTCATCTTTTGATGATTCACTTCTAGACTCATCTTCAGCATCAGCAGCATTATTAGCTCCAGCATCTATATCAACATTATCTTCAATATTTTGGATTTCAGGAATAGTGCAGAGCACCTCACCATCTACAAAAATTGAAATATCATATCAAATGGAAAATGATAAAAAACTGTTATCTAAAAAGCAAAGCTACTAAAATTTTTTTTTCAAAAATCCTACCAGTAAAAATGATATCATCCTCATCAACATTCCCAGAAGCTTGTTTCTCACTAACATTAGATTTATATTTTTGTTTCTGAGCAACTTTCTTCTTCACATCATCAACTAAGACAAAAAAAATAAAACAAGATAATCAGACCTTGGCATCACGAAAAAAAAGATAGAAATCTGAAATGACCAACTACAAAATATGAAACATCATACCATAATGTTAAAACATCACGTGCAATTTAAAACAGTACCTTTGACACTGACACCCTCAGAAGAAACTTTAGGTTTCTTCACAGTTGGAGTATTCTACACAGCCACAGTCTTCTGCAAAGTCCTCCTCTTGGCACTTTCACCTCCTACAACATCATCCTTTTTCTATTGATTCTTTAAACCAGCACCACTCCTCAAGGCAGGCTTTTTACCCTTACCAACACCAACAACTACAAAAAATACAACATAACATTAAATTCCATAAGAAAAGAGGATAAAACATTGGAAGGTTGAAAAATTGAAAAATTGAGAACAAAAAAATTAATTTCAATACCTTTACCACTGACACACTCGACAGCAACCTTGGATTTCTTGGATTTCTTCACAACCACAAACTTTGCAGCATCCTCCTATCATATTGAATCTCAGGATCAGCAACTTTCTGGGCAGGATCAGAACCTGATTCAGACATCACATTCTGCAAATTGAGACTAGCAGATCCTCCTGAAATTTCATTTTCATCATACAAATTAATATTCCTTTTGACTTTTGGCTTCTGTCTCCTCTATGCAAGGAAGGCTCCTGAAACAGAACAACAACATCAATACAAATGTATGAAACATTAATATACATAATTCATTAAAGTAAATAAAAAAGTGAAAGGCAAATTCTCAAGTTTAGCAGCCTCATCAGCAACAACACGATCCGGAGGCATAGCAACTTCATAGCAACATCCAAACCAACTTTATCATCTTTTTCAGCAGCATCCGAACCAGATTTGTCAGCCTTATCAGCACCATCCAAACCAGATTTATCATCTTTTTTCAGCATCATCCAGACCAGAACCTGATTCAGTCAGCACCATCTCCAAATTGCATGCACCATCCGGTACATCTTTATCAACTTCATCAGTTTCATCTTCGTCGGCCAAATTAAGATTTCTATTGGCTTTCTCCTTCAATCTCCTCTTCATAGAGGACAATTTTGAAATAGAAAAGCAACATAAAATTTAAAATATAAAAAAATAACATACATCTTTCACAAAAAGTAAATAAGAACAAATAGACCTGATACCAAATCAACATTAGGATCACCCCTCAGTCGGTGTGATTGTCTCACAGCACAACCAACATTTGCATCTGAAATATCAAATTTAATTATATAAACATCAGGAAATAATAATGCAACAGTAAGCCCAAACATATTTAAGGGGAAAAATACAAATCATCAGTTAAAAACTCATCCCACATCACAAACTACATCACACTCCTAAGTTGACACATACAACTAAACAGATACAATATACACAAAATACCATCCAACATACAAGCTCATACCCTGAAGTTATAACATGATTCAGTATATTTAAAACATTATAGCCTGAACTTGAAAAGGATAAAAAACTGGAAGCATGCATCATAATCTAAATTTAAAATATCTTTCAGAAAACTTAAAACATCGTAACATGAACTTAAAAAGAAAATCGAGCTGAAAAGCATACACCATAACCTGAATTTAAAACATCATTCAGTAAAACTTAAACATCATAGCCAAAACTTGAAAGCATATCAAACTAAAAGACAGACATCATGAACTGAACTTAGAACATCATACAATGAACTTAAAAAAAAATCAACATATCACCACAAACAGAAAATGACAAAACATCATTCAGAAAACTTAGAAACATCATAGCCTGAACTTGAAAACATATCAAACTAAAAAACAACGTAACCTGAACTTGAAAAGCAAATCAAGCTGAAAAACATACACTATAACCTGAATTTAAAACATCATTCAGTAAACATAAAATACCATAAACTGGACTTGAAAGCATATCAAACTAAAAATTATACACCATGACCTGAACTTAGAATATCATACAATAAACTTAAAAAATGGACATGTCAGCTCAAATAGAAAAAGACAAATCAAATACTTGAAAACATAGATAACTAAAACTGAAGCACAGCACATGAAAGACACAATAGATGAAAAATCACACTAGAAAGACACAAATAGATGGCTAATGAACATGAAAAGAGCACAAGCGAAACATCAACAGAAGTATATGAAACATCATGTCATAAAATTTGATGTGTCCATTTTAGGCGCATTATTTAGTAGTATTTAGGATCACTTTTGTGCTCTTTTATTATCGAGAGCTTGTGTTTTACCTTGAAATTCACTTAGGAGAGGTAAAAGCAACTTTGTACTCTTTTACCTCTTTTAAGTGGATTTTGTGTGACAAGGGAAGAACACGGAACCAACGAAGACCGGAAGACATTGAAGACTATACTTTCGAAGACTTTTGGATACTCACTTCGAAGACATGAAGACCGGAGGCCGTTGAAGACCATTTTTGGAGCCGTTGAAGACTTGAAGATCGAGAGGGATGGCTATGAAGAAGACAAAGAAACAATGCAGAATTCTGGCTCCCGTCGCGACACCATCGCGAGTCGGGACACCGTCGCGAGTCGCGACGAACACCGTCGCGAGTCGCGACGGACGGGTGGCCAGAAATCAACTTTATCTTCTTCCGACTATAAATACTACTCTTTTTCCCTCTTCTTCTCAAGCTTTTCCAGGCACGTTTTCTCTGGTTTTGGGCGCCAATTTTAGGTTTTTCTTCTTCTTTCTTTTCTTAGGTTTCTCTTAGTTTGATTATGTCTTTTGTTGTTGTTCTAGAGTAGTTCTTGTTCTTGGGAGCAAAGGATTGAAGCTTCCACTATCTATGTAGCAAGAATTCATTTATATCTATCTATTTGGTGTTTTTGCTATTGTGCATTTATTGTGCTTTGAATGTTAATTGTTGATTGCATTGATGTTATTGAGAGCTTGATGATATGAAATGCTTGGATTAATTGCTAGCTAGGGTTTGGGGGATTTGGGTTAATTTCCCCCCTGTTCTTGTTAGCAATGTGAGAGTATGAATTAGAGCTTTTGATTGTGTTAGTGTGTTGACAATGTGCTACGCGAATGTGATTGATGTCGAACTCTTCGTCATGTTCGTTTGTGTAGCAAACGAGAGAGTCATATGCTCGCGGATGAATGTGCGTTGCACGTTCATCCAATCTCGTGTAATTGCATGAATTGGTTTAATGCCTAGTCACAGTGTAGTGGTCATAGGCATTGCCAAGCTTGTTGGTCCTTCGTGCTAAATGCCACCAATGTCACCTTGAGTCGTGGTCGCGACTCGGGAGTCATTGGTGAGGTTTGACGAGAGATGTCGAACTCACTTTCGCAAACTACGAACTAAGAAGGATAGGAGTTTAGTCTCCACGACAAGTAGTTGAAGTATTGAATAGATGATTTAAACTCATTCCTGAAGCATTTATTGTTTGGCGTTTATGTATTCTTGACGGTGTGTTTCGCTGCATGTGTGCCATGAGTGGTTTGAGCATAGGGAGTGCTTGTGTGGTTGAATTGCTTAGGTGTAGGAACGTGACGAATTCCGTAGCGCCTTTGCATGAAGATCTACGAGCATGAACTTAGAACTCCTTGTGGTGTGTGTGTTGTGGTACTTGCTAGATGGGGTGTGTGAGCGTTGGGTCATGAATGCTATATGATGGAATGTGTGAATGATTCGATGAACTACATTAGATGTGGAAGTGGATATCCGTTGTCCCCAAGGCATTTTATCTTTGTAGTTTAAAACCCCTTTTCTTTAGTTTCGTTTGATGATTAGCATAGTCACTTGACGTTGCTAGTTATCTTTGTTAACTTAGGAAACCAACCAACCAACCCCCCCTTTTACATTGCTTTTAAGTGTGTGTAAATATAGTTACTCCTAGCCTAGTATATCAACCATTTGTGTGCTTAGACGCTTAGGAAGATCCCTCTTCTCTTTAGACGACCCCGATTTGCCACTATCTACCTAGTTGTAGAAAGTAAGCATTTAGGGCTTATAAATTATCTTTTGGCGCGCGGGCGCGACGACCGCCCGCGCCTGTCAAAATGGCGCCGTTGCCGGGGAAGAGGCGTTTATTCTTAAGTATTTAGGTGTATTTGGTTGTGTATTAGCTAGTTGTTTTTATTTTCCACTACTTGGTGGTTGTTTTTGTTCGGAGTAGGTATTGCTCGAGTTCTTGGTAATTTATTTTATCGAGAATCCTTGCACTATGATTCCGAACTTTTGAAAAATAAAAAAAAAAATTTAAAAAAAAAATTCTTAATGGAGCGTCTCACCTTGAGGGAACTCATGATGAGAAGAGAGACTCAACAAGCAAGGTTTTGTAGGATGTGTCATTCCGATCATCCTACCGAATCTTGCCCTTTGTTGTGGGAAGAGCACTATGACCGAGAAAGAACCCTTGGTTTCCAAAACCATGGGTACTATGAAGAGTGCTATCAAGAGGTAGGAGATATTGGTTTTCAAGGGCAAGATGCTCATGAATGCTATCCATACCACAACTCTTACAATCCGGAATGGAGTGGTAGTCCGGATTTGTGGTATGAGAATGAGCCGGAAAACCAATATTACGAGCAACCTAGTTGGCCATCACCACCCTACACCATACCCCAAAACCAAGCCCAACAAGGAAGTTCAAGTTTGACACGTGAGGATGTCTTAAATACCATAGCAAACTTGAAATCCTTTACTAGTGAGGAGCCGGATACCCAGCTCTCCGCTAGTGTTGAGGCCATTGAGGGGCATGTGAGGAACATATTAGAGGTATTGGCCCGCATGGAAGCTCGTGATTCCGAAAACACACCATCCCAACTTGAACTCGATGATTCGGTGAGTGAAGTCACCAATAAAAATGATTTTGAGTTTGAAAGGGATGAGGAGTTGGTTGTAGAGGATAGAAAAATGGAGGAAGAGGTGATAGTGCTACATTATCCATTAGCATTGTCACCCCTTCTCCCACCTAGTGAACCAACTCTAATATTTTCGGAAGTTTTGAGGGAAACGAGAGAGGAGCCAAAAGACTATCCTAAGCTCCCTAACCACTTAATTCCCTTTGAACCATCTCCACCTCCACAAGACTTTCCTCTTGGAAGTTTTGTGCCCCCACCTCTCTTATTTTGGATGCTCATGGTGAAGAGCTTCAAGCCTTCACCATACGGATAACATTAGGGTCGTGCCGACGACCTTAAAAATACGGAGCTTCGTCGTGCCGACGACGTTAACCAAATTCGGCATTTCTTTTAGTTTTTGTTTCTTAGTTTGTGTTTCTTAGTTTGTTTTTGTTGTTGTTTTGTTTTGTTCTTTTTATGGCATGTTTTTCTATGATGTTGTAGCAACATGAAGTGCATTGCAATGAAGGAGATGAAGGAACGAGATCAATGAACGAGGGAAGCAAGCTTGGACAGTTGGTAAGAAAACGAAAAAAATTTTAAGCCTGGGATACCCTGCCGTAGCGAGTCGCGATGGGCTTCGTCGCGAGTCGCGACGAACAGGGGAGCAAATTCCACTCCCAGCGCCAACATTCCGCGAGTCGCCCTGACGTCGCGAGGCTCGTCGCGAGTCGCGACACCCTTCGTCGCGAGTCGCGACGAGCTCAGAAAATTTGGAGCTCTCGGACTCACCTTTCCGCGAGTCGCGATGACTTCGCGAGGCCCGTCGCGAGTCGCGACCAACCAGGTCGCGAGTCGCGACGAGCTCAGAACATTTTGAGCTCCCGGACTCCACTTTCCGCGAGTCGCCCTGACGTCGCGAGGCCCGTCGCGAGTCGCGACCAACCTCGTCGCGAGTCGCGACGAGCTCAGAACATTTTGAGCTCCCGGACTTTACTTTCCGTGAGTCGCCCTGACGTCGCGAGGCCCGTCGCGAGTCGCGACCAATCTCGTCGCGAGTCGCGACGAGCTCAGAAACTGTTGAAAATTTTTTGAGCCCGGATTTCAAATTTCCAAGCTTCCAAGTTTCCAAATGATTTTAAACATTGCATGATCCTTCCTTCTTCTCCACCCAACACTCCCAAGAACATCACATACCTCTCATTTCTTCCACCATCCTACATTTATTGGCATATGAACATTCTTGCATCTTTATAGTACATTTGTTGATTGTAATATGCCGACTACATCATTGTGACCGTAAGTTCTTCGCCTATAATGATGCTTGTATACATGTCAATATATGTTGGATATTTTTCATGCATAATCTTATAGTGGTGATTGAGGGTTGATTGGTTGTTCTTTGACAATACTATGGTTATTAACTCTTGATGCTAAACCTAGTATTACATATCCTTATGTACTTGTGAGTTTAATGTGTTCTTCGTGGTGTAGTCTTGATCAAACGGCGCCATGGAGAAAATGTTTTTCTCGAGGGGTGAGTTCTTCTACGGCATTTTTGCTCACCCTTCCGGTTCCGAAACTTATCTCGGGACCATCCAAGTACTTGGATATCGCCATATCACCGGCGAATTTGCGGAGATACGGGTGTCACTCTATCCCCTTACCTTGATTTTTATTGTTCTTGCCTTACGTGTTTACATTGAGGGCAATGTAATGTTTTAAGTGTGGGGAGGGGTTAGAGGACTCATATGTATGCTAGATTGTTTTGGAATGCTTTTTGCTACTTTTCATTGGAAAAACATGAGAAAAAGAAAAAAAATAAAAAAAATAAAAAAAAATTGGAAAAAGAAAAAGAAAAAAAAAGAAGAAAAAGAAAACCCGAGAGGGCAACTTAGGCAACATTGGGGGCCCGGATAGGTCGAAAACCCTTAAAGGGCGGCCTAGGAAAAAATGAGAGGCTAAAATGTGCGGAAAAAGGTGAGATGTGAGCTAAAGAAACATGATGTGTGGCTAGGATGAAAACTCGAAAGAGCTCCTAGGCAAAATGAGAGAAATTGAGGGAAATTGAAAAATGCTATGATTTTACTCAATTGCCGGCGTTGGAGTCATAAGGTTGCGGTTGTCACACGGATGGATCGGGTAGCTCAATATCTTTAGACCTCTTGGGATTGGGTAGCTTAGTGGGTTAGGAAACGGAGTATGGTTATGAAATTCTTGATCTCTTTCTACTTCGTTTTTGGTTGATATATTGGCATTAGGTGAAGCATGTGTTTAACACTTCCTCTCTGGTTTTAGCTTCATTTTGTGTCATTGGATTCTGGGAATATCAATTCTGGGCTGTGAAATATTTTTATGGGTAGTGAATTGATAAGTGGTAGGTTTGGTTAGATTTAGGATTGGGGATGTGTGTGTGCAAAATTCTCATGTGAGCTTTTATTTTGGGATTTTTGAGATTGAGAGTTTTGGTGAGGCTTTGATTGGGGGATTAGTTTAGGTTTTGGGATATATCATTTACTCCGTGTACTTAGATCTTTTCTTACTCGAGGGCGAGTAAGGTTTAAGTGTGGGGAGGTTTGATATGTCCATTTTGTGTGGTTATTTTGGGGGTTTTAGGATGTGGATATGCCATTTCCTCCGTATGCTTAAATCTTTTCTTACTCGAGGGCGAGTAAGGTTTAAGTGTGGGGAGGTTTGATGTGTCCATTTTAGGCGCATTATTTAGTAGTATTTAGGATCACTTTTGTGCTCTTTTATTATCGAGAGCTTGTGTTTTACCTTGAAATTCACTTAGGAGAGGTAAAAGCAACTTTGTACTCTTTTACCTCTTTTAAGTGGATTTTGTGTGACAAGGGAAGAACACGGAACCAACGAAGACCGGAAGACATTGAATACTATACTTTCGAAGACTTTTGGATACTCACTTCGAAGACATGAAGACCGGAGGCCGTTGAAGACCATTTTTGGAGCCGTTGAAGACTTGAAGATCGAGAGGGATGGCTATGAAGAAGACAAAGAAACAATGCAGAATTCTGGCTCCCGTCGCGACACCATCGCGAGTCGGGACATCGTCGCGAGTCGCGACGAACACCGTCGCGAGTCGCGACGAACACCGTCGCGAGTCGCGACGGACGGGTGGCCAGAAATCAACTTTATCTTCTTCCGACTATAAATACTACTCTTTTTCCCTCTTCTTCTCAAGCTTTTCCAGGCGCGTTTTCTCTGGTTTTGGGCGCCAATTTTAGGTTTTTCTTCTTCTTTCTTTTCTTAGCTTTCTCTTAGTTTGATTATGTCTTTTGTTGTTGTTCTAGAGTAGTTCTTGTTCTTGGGAGCAAAGGATTGAAGCTTCCACTATCTATGTAGCAAGAATTCATTTATATCTATCTATTTGGTGTTTTTGCTATTGTGCATTTATTGTGCTTTGAATGTTAATTGTTGATTGTATTGATGTTATTGAGAGCTTGATGATATGAAATGCTTGGATTAATTGCTAGCTAGGGTTTGGGGGATTTGGGTTAATTTCCCCCCTGTTCTTGTTAGCAATGTGAGAGTATGAATTAGAGCTTTTGATTGTGTTAGTGTGTTGACAATGTGCTACGCGAATGTGATTGATGTCGAACTCTTCGTCATGTTCGTTTGTGTAGCAAACGAGAGAGTCATATGCTCGCGGATGAATGTGCGTTGCACGTTCATCCAATCTCGTGTAATTGCATGAATTGGTTTAATGCCTAGTCACGGTGTAGTGGTCATAGGCATTGCCAAGCTTGTTGGTCCTTCGTGCTAAATGCCACCAATGTCACCTTGAGTCGTGGTCGCGACTCGGGAGTCATTGGTGAGGTTTGACGAGAGATGTCGAACTCACTCTCGCAAACTACGAACTAAGAAGGATAGGAGTTTAGTCTCCACGACAAGTAGTTGAAGTATTGAATAGATGATTTAAACTCATTCCTGAAGCATTTGTTGTTTGGCGTTTATGTATTCTTGACGGTGTGTTTCGCTGCATGTGTGCCATGAGTGGTTTGAGCATAGGGAGTGCTTGTGTGGTTGAATTGCTTAGGTGTAGGAACGTGACGAATTCCGTAGCGCCTTTGCATGAAGATCTACGAGCATGAACTTAGAACTCCTTGTGGTGTGTGTGTTGTGGTACTTGCTAGATGGGGTGTGTGAGCGTTGGGTCATGAATGCTATATGATGGAATGTGTGAATGATTCGATGAACTACATTAGATGTGGAAGTGGATATCCGTTGCCCCCAAGGCATTTTATCTTTGTAGTTTAAAACCCCTTTTCTTTAGTTTCGTTTGATGATTAGCATAGTCACTTGACGTTGCTAGTTATCTTTGTTAACTTAGGAAACCAACCAACCAACCCCCCCCCCCTTTTACATTGCTTTTAAGTGTGTGTAAATATAGTTACTCCTAGCCTAGTATATCAACCATTTGTGTGCTTAGACGCTTAGGAAGATCCCTCTTCTCTTTGGACGACCCCGATTTGCCACTATCTACCTAGTTGTAGAAAGTAAGCATTTAGGGCTTATAAATTATCTTTTGGCGCGCGGGCGCGACGACCGCCCGCGCCTGTCAAAATTACATCACAAAGAGTAAAAGTGAAACATCAACATTAATATATGAAACATCATGTCATAAAATTACAACATCACAAGTTCCTGAACAACAACAAAATACATTAAAAAATTCCCGCCAAAACAGAGTCAAAGTGAAAATACCTTCAAAAGGTCATCGTTTCTTTGGATTTTTTATGACAAGAGGATAACTAAATTCATCAGAGTTTTCATAGTTCTTCGCAATGTCCACAAGAACATCTAAAGCTGAATCACCTGCAACTTTGTCCTTCAATATCTACAAAACAACAACAAAAACACAGATATAAACACATTCAACACATAAACCAAATTAATACAAAATCCGAAGAAAAACAGTAATATAACATCACATGCAAGCAATAGAACACAAAAACACTAAGACCTACACAACAAACACAAAAAATGGAGCAATCCCCAAAATATAAATACAGTCAACAACAAAAACCCTAGAAACTTCAAATCGAACACATTAAGCAATATTAGACTACACAATCAAAAGAAAAACACAAAATAAGCAAAAGAAACACTCAGAAAACCTACACAAAGCATAAAACATCACATGCATCAAAAAAATTGGGAAAAATAAAACAAAACAACAAAATACGAACAAAAAACCTATCGACTGCATTACCTTCGCAAATTAAGCACAATCCGAACTTGTCCACTCGTAGATCATAAAAAACCGAACGGAAATCAACAAAAAAATGCAGGAACAAAAATGCAGCTTCAATCCGATCAATGCACTCTTAAAATGGAGAAAAAACCAAAGCAATAAACAATTAAATAGAAGAAATCTCAACGGATGTAAGAATCTAAGAGGTTGAATATTGTGAGAGAAAGCAGTCCGATTTTGAAAGAGAGAACGATTGAGCTTCCTGAAAAAACGGGAATGAAAAATGTGGCCAAATTTGGAAAATAAGTTGTCCGATATAATATATATAATGTGACTAAATTGCAAATTATCACAATTGCACATTAAATCTCCAAACTTTTAAAACATCAGTACGAAACCCCATCTTGAAATATTTACAATTTAATCCTCGGTCTCACCATGACGGTCTTATACAAGACTTTGTCCATATAAAAACCTTTAATATGGGCAAAAATTGCAGAAGATTTTGCATTTATGAGATTTTCCTACCATTCTTCATTACTATAGAGATGTTGAATTCAACATTCAATGTCATTTGTAAGGATTATTAAAAGGTAAATTACATTGCTTTAGATTATGAAAAAGAGCACTGGTAATCGTATTGGTGCTCCATACATAGAAATTTTTCCAACATTTCCAAGCAAGAACAAAAAAAAAGGTTTCAGAAATTGGTTTATGATGAGTTACTCTAGAACATGTACTAGCGCTTTATAACATTTCATCGAAAAATTCATTTATTTAATATATCTATATTTAGGCAAGAATAATAAAAATCATGTATTTTGGAGCAATGAATTATAAAGTAACACATTTTTAGGCTATAGTGTAATTTTCCAAAACTTTGTAAAAGTAATCGATGTTGAATTTTGAGACCCTTCGTTCACCCATACATGCCCAAATTGCAAAGTCACAAACGTATATTATTGAATTTCATTTTGGTGTTGCCAATATTGTGATTCGACAACTCCAACTTTCTTGGAGGGTCCTAAGTGCAAAAACTAAAAACTTTACCCGTAACTCCAAATTAAAATCCACTTGAATGTGATGCTACCCTATATACCCTTATTGTATTTCCAAGTCCTTTATATAGTTTTTATTAACAATCATGCACAAAAACATATATGTAATATTTTCTGATTTTCCTTTCTTACTTCTAAGTAACCAACCTTAAATTACTCTAGAACATGCACTAGCGCTTTCCAACATTTCATCAAAAAGTTCATATATTTAATATATTTATATTTAGGCAAGAATAACAAAAATCATGTACTTTGGAGCAATGGATTATATGGTAACACAATTTTTGGGTCATACTGTAATTTTCCAAGGCTGTGTAGAAGTAATCGATGTTGACTTTCGAGACCCTTTCGTTAATCTATACATGCCCAAATTGCAAAGTCGCAATCGTATATTATTGAATTTCATTTTGGTGTCGCCAATTTTGGGATTCGACAACTCCAACTTTCCTGGAGGGACCTAAGTGCAAAGTAAAAACTTAACTCGTAACTCCAAATTGAAATCCGCTTGAACGTGATGCTATCCTATACACCCTTATTGTATTTTGTGTGTGTTCGTAATGGAATATTTATTAGCAATGCGGCACAAGAATATATCCGTAATCCTTTTCGATTTTCCTTTTTTACTTCTAAGTAATCAACTCTAAGTTACTCTGGAACATATACTAGTGTTTTGCAACATTTCACCCAATTTTTTTATATTTAATTTATATATTTATGCGAGAATAACAAAAATCTTTTATTTTGGAGAGAATGATAATGTCGTAACAAAATTTTATGCATTAGCGTAATTTTCCATAAATATGATGGATGCGCTTCCGTTCACCCATTGTAACCCATACTTTGAACATGCAATCGTCTTTTATTTCATTGCATTTTTGTGTCTTCTATTTTGTAATTCGCCGCCAGATTTTTTTTCAGGTTTGTTGTTGGGTCCAAAAAATAATAAATATACCCCATTTAAAGCATCCCTAAGCAGCTGCTAAAATATAATGAATGTATTGGTGATTGTTGTGTAATGTTTATATGTTAGATGATTTTTTTTATATATGTATACATACATTCACCCATGTTTATATGTTAGATGATTTTGTTATTAAAAGAAATTGAATTTAGGTAGTAACATGTCGCAATCTTTGGGACATTGTAACAACTATTTTTTAAAAGAATAAATTACCACTACAGTGTTAGGAAATCTCAAATCTGATTTACTCTCGGACATGTATTCAAATCGAAAAAAGAGAATTTAGTTAGTAATATGTCACAACCTTATAAGCATAGTAGTTTTTTTGTGAAACAAATAAAAGCTGCTAATATGTTGAATCTCCACCATAAATCTGAACCGTTAATCACTTTTGATAGAATGTTAACCTTGAAATCTTCCTAATCCATCTAAGGGTTTAGATTCAACCTTCCCATTTTCTCTCAAGCCCTCACCGCCCTGCTCTCGATTCCGGAGCCCCCAATGGCGTCGAGCCTGCTGCCGATCCAAAACCTCGCTTGTAGCAGTTTTCCGGTAACTGTTGTCATTGCCTACCTCCATCGAAGTGCCTCCAACCTCCAAGTCGATCGCTGAATTGGCTAGCCTTCAGCACATTTGATTGGCAACTGGAACTGCCGACAGCGGTGTGGTTGGGCCTCCTCTTGGAAGGGTGGACATAGGTGCCAATAGAAGCGCATACATCTTCCGCGTCGCCCTCCCTGGCGTTAGAGGTGCTGAAAGTAAGTTATTCATGTTTTCACATCTTTCCCTCTGTGTTCCAATCGCCGACATATTTGTGTTATGTTTCTCTTCAAAGTGCCTAACCTCATTTGCAATGTTGGAAGCGCATACTTTTGATCCAGTGAGTTGAAACCCTGCTTGAATTAGTACTATAATCCATTGCTAAATATTAGGTTACATGGTTCTTTGCCATGTAATATTTTCTACTCTTTAAGGAGATCATAGACTTGGATCCTGTTGAAGAAATGCATTGGTTTTCTGGAAACAGAAGTAGTGCCACCACCAAACAGAGTTTACCAGACCCAGGGTGCAACTGGAGCGGATAACAGTATGGCTTGGCATCAAAGGAAGAAGTTGGTTTGAATTCTTTAATTTTGTTTGATTGTTTTACCAGTTAGTTTTCTGCTGATAGCTCTTAGCCGTATATGTGTCTGTATCAATCTCTTGAGCTTTACAAGATGGGGGTATGTATCATCCTCTCTTCGCTGTACATCTCTCTAACCAGTATACGTAGCAGCTATTTTTTATTAAAACAACTGCAATATGTAGCAGATATTTAAAAAATAGACGCTACACAAAGTGAAAAAAAAACTATTTCGTGTAGAAGCTATTAGTTAATAACAGCTGCGTCAAATTAATGTAGGAACACCCACTTAGGCATCTAAATGGGTAAATAAAAAAATAGTTGCTGGGGTGATTGCGTTTTCCAGTGGTGTTAATTCATCTTTGAAATAGTATTTTCCAAAGCGTTATTAACACTACTGGAAAATATTTCAAGGGTTGATGTTAATTCATCTTTCAAGGCCCATCTCTTGAAATACGGTTTTTTCAAAAGTCATGAAAGACCAAAGTTTGAAGTGTAAATTAGAATAAATGAACGATAAAATTTTTGGGTTGAATGAATCGGGTTATAAATTTATAACTACTACACCTTGTATAATAAATTTTCAATATTGCAACTAAGACTTTTTGCCTTTTTTAAATTAAGGCTCATCTTTCCATAAGCCTATGGAAATAAATTTTTTCCTAATCATGTAATATAAAAGGCAATAATCATAATAGTACTAAACTAAATTAAATTTCCTCAAATCTTAATTGAAACCAACTTTATCTTACTATTTTTAGGAGGGAAAAAATCTTATCAAGATCGCAGCATTTTTGTGCATTGAATTCTAACACCGCACATTTTAAAAGATGAGTATTCAGAGCATCTCCAATGCGTTTTCCTTATTTAACGGGTACAAATGGTAGAATTTAATTGGAACATTGATTCACCTTCAGTCTGACGTAATATTAAATGTTTTGACTGTGGGTCTCGTTTGAAATCATTCTCCAATCCAAACTTCAAATGAATAATTATTATGTGACGTGAATATGCTACAAACTCCCATGTGACGTGTATATATATAATATTGAAATTGTATTTTAATATTATATTTGATCTCAACAAATATTATATTCATACAATTAATTATATTTTGGATGCATCTAATTATTTTACAAGAGTAATGATGGAGAATAAATAATTATATTGGTTCAATAAAATAGTTTTTATGAACTCGAGTATAACATTAATCGGCACTAACTTATTTTTAGTTCATGTTTAAAATAAAATTGATTCTATTCTAGAAATTAATTTGTTATTCTCATTAAATTAACTAATTATTAAATAGACAATGAGTTAAGAAACTTTCTAATTTATGTCTCAATTTTACTTGTATGGAGAAAGAGTAAAAAACAAAAATTAATTGAAATTAATTTTTATTTTTGCCAATCTATAATATATTCATCATTATTATTTATATATTATTAAATATAAATAAATATATTTAGCACTTAACATGTTGATTTTTCATTATTATTAAAATACATCATTCAATTATTTTATAACCTATAAATTCATAGTTACTTTTTAGAATTTGAAAAAAAAATTGAATTCTAATGTTAATAGACTAATACTTATAATTTTTTGAGTATAAATTTATATATATATATATATGTAAGATAATATATAATATATATATATAAGTGGTAATATATAAGTGGTAATATATATATATATATATATATATATATATATATATATATATATATATAAATGCATAATTTCAAAAGGTAAATAATATTTGATAAATTCAATCTCACATGTGTATATCTTTTTGTGGTTTAGTCTATATATTTATGATTTATAGATGATTAATTTTACTTTTTGGAAGTTATTTGTACGGTAAAAGTAGATTTACAATTTTTTAATGAGTTTTATCAGGTTGAATCATTTGTTTAAAAATAACGTGGTTATGGAATTTTTGGTTGTTGTGTGTATATATATTTGCAATTTATTCTAATGGAACGTGCAATAATTTTTTTAATACAAAGATTTACCGTCATGTATAAATTTTTTTTAACCGTATGCTGATTTGGCAAATAGCGAACCTCAGATTGATAGTCTGAATACAGAAGGTCACATCGACAATGTCAATTGAATTTTCATCCACGTCATTGCGACTCTTTTATTTGACCCTTGGATTGGAGAGTAAATTTAGGTTTAAGAGTCCATTACTCTTACGTGGCAAGAGAAGTTTACTATATTGAATGTCACGAATGCTCTCATAACAATAATCACTTCACCTTCTTGGGTCCTACTTCAATATTAGTACGCCCAGTGGTGAAAAAAAAAACAGAAAGATGGAGAAGGGAAGAGTGTGCGTAACAGGTGGATCTGGATATTTGGGATCATGGCTCATCAAAATGCTCCTTCAAGATGGCTACTCGGTCAACACCACCATCAGGTCTTCTCCAAATCCAGGTATCAAATTCAACTCAGTTAACTTCTGTTCTGTTTAGTTAATTTTGGTTTGATGCAGCTTAGCTTCAAGTCTATTACTCCTATTTTTCAGGTTGTTTAATTTAGTTCAGTTCAATTCAATTCAATCCTATGCTACTTTGGCATTGTTCTCTATAACTTATTTGAATTGATATGAACTAAAATAAGTGTGTGGAAAAATAGTAATGATATGACTAAATTAAGGTAAATTTCACCGAATTAAATTTCTACCAAATTGAATTGAACCGAAAATAAGTTAGGGAGAACATGCCTTTTGTGTATGTTGGTAGTCTTAGGATTCAGTAATGAAATGTTCTTTGGATACTGTACACTTTTATTAAGGTAAGTTTCTTGGAAGATATTGTGTTTGTACATGCAGTTGAACTAACTGAAAGTCACTTTCAGACCGGAAGAACATTAGCTACCTGACAGATCTACCAGGAGCATCAGAAAGGCTTCAAATATTCAATGCTGATCTTGATAAACCAGAAAGTTTCGCTCCCGCGATCCAAGGATGCATTGGTGTTTTCCATGTAGCCCATCCAATTGATTTTGAGGCCAAGGAAACCGAGGAAGCGAAGATCATAAGATCAGTCAATGGAACCATAGGGATCTTACAGGCATGCCTGGATTCGAAGACCGTGAAACGAGTTGTCTACACCTCCAGTGCATCCACTGTTGTGTTCAACAAAATGAGCCTGGATCCAATGGATGAAACCATATGGAGCGATGTCGATTATATACGCGAAGATTTGGCGCATCACTGGTCCGCTTCCTATGCAATCACCAAGATTTTCGCGGAAAAGGCTGCCCTGGAATTTGCTGAAAAGAGTGGCCTTGATCTTGTCACCATTATCCCTACTTGGATACATGGACCCTTCATCTGTCCTTCTTTGCCTGGTTCAGTGAGGGCTTCCATGGCCATGATCTTTGGTAATTGTCCTAGCTAGTCTTGTTTTGTTTATGTATTGTACTTTACAGTATGTGAAACGTTGTACATTCATCGTCACTATGGATTCTTTGATTGGTACGGAGGAGGTAAAAACTTTTCGGGTTTTGCAGGCCAGGAAGAGATCTATGGTTATCTTGTAAGAACCAGCTTTGTGCACACTGAAGATGTAACTAGGGCACATGTGTTCCTGTTTGAGAATCCTAATGCCAAAGGGAGGTTCATTTGTTCTGCAGTTGAGTTGTCTGTTGATGAACTGTCTGAATGTTTATCTGCTAAATACCTAAACCAGTATCCAATACCACGTTCAGAGTAAGACCTTGATTTCCTTAGCACTTCATCATTTTATGTTTTTGAAAAATTTCGTAGTCCATTAACAGTTAACACTACTCTCCTTTCAGATCCTTGAAGAGCATCAAGGGGTTCACAACTAGCGGCGTTTCATCGAAGAAACTGTTGGATTTGGGATTCAAGTTCAGTTATGGCATTGAAGAAATGTTTGATGATGCAATTGAATGCTGCAAGCAAAGGGGCTTTCTTTGATTCAATCTGCAGTTGTCTTTTTTCCTCTCTTGTTTCCCCAAGCACTTTGATGACCATTGCAGTATCTATAGATAATGCTAAAACAAGAAGTTTTTGTCCACTATATTCCCTCAAAAGGTGTGATATTAAATGCAGCCTCACCATAATTAAACTAAGTCCAAAATACAAATATAACCCTATGTTTTAATGAAATAAGCCAATATAATTCTGTAAAGTTTGAAAGTGCAACTGTAATTCTATCTTTTATATTAAAAGTGTCGATATAATCTTTTGATACTATTCCAACATTAACGGGATATTTTCTGACATTAACCAAATACAAAAAGATTAAACTACCCTACAATAATAACTAAAAATTTAATGACGTAAGTACCTCCAGAGTCTTCATCTTCTACCCCTCCCAGCAACCACCTCCACCGCCGGATTTTCATTGCGCTGTCGCACCGCCGAAGCATCGCCGCCGGAGTCTGGATTTCCTCCCGGCCTCCCGAAGGCCATCGGATCTACCATCCCCAGCCATTCCCGTAAGTTAATCCCAAAAACTTCGACCTGCTTAAGGAACAAGAAATAAAGGACAAAATAAATTAGTGACTATTTAAACACACTGTACATGTTTTATACTCTTGGTTTGTCAAAAATTATTGCCTTTGTCATGGTTACTTGATTTGGTGCTGAAAAATGTGGATTCTTTTGCAGTCTTGGTTAATTGTTTGGCGCATTGTTGGACTTTGGATCAAGAACGAATCTTGCTATGGAGGAGGCTGAATGGTTCTCGACTTGACGGTTATGGGAATATGGTTAGAAAGAAGAAGAGCCAGACTGCACGGTGACCTAGACCCAAGCCACAGGTGTTTAGCGAAAGCCATGATGTATCGCCTTTATCATCTGTTTCGCACTCGGATGATGTGAGTATTAGATGCATATCTCTTTATCTCTACTTGAAATTGAAATTTGTCGTTCCTCTGCTTCTTTCATCCTTCGTCCATTCCTCTCCTTTCTAAAAATTTATCACTCATGAATTTTCTTTCCCGTTGATAGCTACCCAATCTAGGTTTTGTTCGTAGGAGAAATCTGAGGTGGAAATGGAGCTGAAGCTGTTGAAACCCTTGAGATTTACCCTCATGTTAAACTAAAAGGCACCCTCATGTTACCCTCATGTTTCTTGCAATTAGTACAGGATAAGATAGTTTATCATATGCTTGAGATAGCGAGACAGCTCTTTTTTTTGTTTCGCTAATTTGTGCTATTTAACGGCTTATTTGTGCATTGCGTAGATGAAAGCTATGGCAGAAAGTTTAAGGTGTATGATCTCTTTGCCATTTTCCTTTGTTGTTCATGTGAGGATCTTCTCAGATATCGCATCCTTTTTAGTTCCGTGTAGAGGATAAATTTGAATCCTAAGTTTTTTGTGCTATTGTTTTTGTGCTTACGAAATACAAACTTGGCGTCCTATGCATCCGTTATTGTATACTTTTCCCTTAGACAAACCATGAAGTAGACTATCTTTTTACTTTCTTTTCTTACAGGAGTGCATCGTCACTTTGTACTTACTCGATGGTTTGACCGAGTACCTTAGGAGAAGGTTTGTTGAGATGCGTTACTTCCTTCTGTTTCCATCTGTTTCTTATTATAGTGTTGGATTATTGTAGCTTAACCTCGCAGCTTCAACCGAAACTTCTCTTCTGATGATGTTTTGAAGTTACAAGACTGTTTCTATAACTTGGAAAGGCTGGTGAGTGTATGTCCTATGTCGTGTCATTATTATTTCCTTCTTGCTCTTTATCTAATAAATTGTTTTGCCGCACCCTTCTGATTCTTCTCCTTTTCAAGAGATATCATATGGATTGGACTCCCTGGGAATGATATTGGCCTGCTTCCTGATGTGAAACCTGTACCTGGAAGACTTAGACGATAGATGGTATTTTCTTGATTAATTTCTTATAAGCTTAGAAAAGATTTTTCTTTATTTTCGTTTTCATGTTCACGATTATGATTAGTGGTTCCTCACAGTGCTTAGGGGTTTGATTCAGATAATATACCTTTTGAGTTCGAGGCTTTGGAGCTGGCTCTGGAATTGACATGCATGTCTCTCGATGCTCAGGTATGTGCAACTTTTCTTCTGAGTAAAATTCCACATTTTGTTCTTGGGCTTACAAATGCTGTAATGAGTCTATGATAATTGGAGATCTTAGCATAAACTTATTTTTCACCTTCACCATAAACTTATTTGACTGCATATTTCTGAAGTTGATCTTGTGCAGTGCGCAAATCGGATGGCGTACCGGTACTGGGGGTTCAAAGTATACAGGGCAAAAAATAATGATATAAGCTTTTTCAGCTTCTTCCATTCACGTAGAGAGCAAGTTGAACTCATGAGTGAATCGAATTTGGTTACAAATGACTTTTATAAACTGATTTTCCCCCATTATCTAAGATTTTGCTTTTCAGATTGAAATTCCATTACTTTTTAACAACTCCACCAATGCTTTGAAAGTTGAGGTTGGTACAGTATCCGCTTTTCTCATAATTTCTTAAATGTTCACTGTTGGTGGAGAACATATGTAGTCATACTCTCTTACTTGAAATGAATGAGATGGAGATTGAGTGAGAGAGCCTAACACATTCAAAATGTAGCAGTCGTCCTGTGGGTCCTGTGATGACATTCTTGATAATTTTCAGAATTTGAAGCTGCAGGATAATAAAAACAACTTTTCTGTTGATGATGAGTCAGACCCTGCACTGAAAGAAAATATTGATAGGTGAGGGTGGTGACATTGAGCTCATAACATTGTTCGCTAAGCTCACATTGAATCAGTTTTGAAGATTGAGCAATCTTACTTCACTTGAGATACCTGCCTATTACTTATATCGTTAACTTATTGAAGCCTCTACCATTCCTGGCTGAGAATTATTTTCCATCATCTTCATGTTTATACCCATAAATGTACCACAAAACATGGGCAATAATTGTTTTTCTATGATAAAGGCTTTGATCAATTATTATTTAGTTGAATTTAAAAAGATATTGTGATGTCTAATGGCCCTCTATATTTGTCTTTTTTTATGAATAATCAAGTGACATTCCAGGTTATGTATGCTTTTGTGATGCAACCAGAGAGTTTACCCAAATCATACAAAGACTTCATTCAAAGAAACTAGGCCATTTGCTATTGCAATTTTCCCTCATAGTTATTGTCGATTTTTTAAATTTCATATAGGCTTCCCTTTCCAGTTAAGGGGTTGGAGGTGAGGAAGACGAACTAGGCGTTGAATTAGTTGAAAGGGTTGCCTTGGAAGGGGGATGTGGAGATTTGAGAGATTCCTAAATTGGCTGATTTGGGTTTGAACCCCAATGCAAACATGATTCAAGTGGAATTTTTTGATTTTGAATGTGTTTTGTTCTATTGATTTGTTGATTTGATGCCGAAGAACTCATGAGTATGATATTGCCTTTTGTGTTCCTCTGGTTTTTTTGTTATGGCAAGGGAGCATGCTCCATTTATCATATTCATGGGTGAGATTGACAGTATTGGATCTGCTAGGCTGGAATCTGTGGCAATGGGGATAATGAAGTACAACGCACAATGCTTGAGCTTCTCAACCAACTTGAAGGGTATGAGGTGTCCAATTAGATCAAGTAAAGTGCTAAGTGCATAATTTATTAGACATTGATTTTCACACTGCATTCTTCATTTTGATGTTCCTCGTGTGTTGGCATTTGTCTTATCAGGTTTTGATAGCCACAAATCTTATTGTTGTATCCAAATGCTGATGTAAGGATAATAAACCATTTGCTCCTCCTAAGCATATATTTATGTCTTGGATGTTTGGTGGCCACTTTCCTTAGTTATATTTATATATCTCGTTGTACTAATTATGATGTTTGATTTCTTCTGGCAGCCCAGTTCCATATTTTGAAAATTCATTCAAGGAAAATGAATTTGATGCGCGGGATTGATTTGAAGAAGATAGCAAAGATGATGAGTGGTGCATCAGGTGCAGAATTGAAGTTACAATTCATTTCTATTTCTTTTAAAAGGCTCGGATCATTAATGGAGTAATATTCTATATTTTCCTCACATCGTGAATCTTGATCAAGTAAACCATGTGATTGGAATTGATCTGCTTTCTCAGTCCATTTTACCAGCGATTGGAGAGTCTTACTTGCAATTTTAGTGTACATACCTTTATTCGCTAGCCAGTTGGGTGTTAGGTTTTTGGGATGATAAATTTGGTGCTCTGTGCATGCAATGGTTGATCAGGATGGTCCATCATGTTTGGCAATTCGACCTGCCCAATTATTTCTCTCTGAAGGTATGTTTGCTCTGCGAACGAGGAGTGGGTATATTTGCTCCGCCTGAGAGGAGGGTGCCTGTAACTCAAGATGGGTTCGAAATGGTTGCTGCTAAAGTGATGAAGAATGTTACTGTATAAGTTGTGGAAGTAGCTGTGTTGTTACGTGGATCGCTATGTCATGCCCTGTATCTTGTTTGATTACGCCCTATATTTATACTATTTAGTATACGAGTCCGTCTCTTGAAAGATGCTCTTTTCATAAGCCATGGAAAAATCAAAGTTTAAAGTGCATATTAGAAGAAATTAAGATAAAATTTTTGGGTTGCATAAATCGGTTTATACACTTTATACCTATCGTATAATAAAATTTTAATATTGCAACTAAAACATTTTACCTTTTATTGTTTTAGGTAAATCTTGTCTTTCTATATGCTTACGGTCTTTTCCAAGACTTTGCCTTAGTATACAATATGTAATTTTAATTTAATTTAAATATGTTTAAATTAATTCCAAGCACCCTATAATAGATATTGTTTGCTTTATGTCTGTCAATTGGGGGTATTTGAGTAATTTTTTCATTTCCTCACCTTGCAAAAATGACACTGTTTCGCCAATTTCTAATTTTCTGTTTGTTCTCTGTTCATTTTCTTCATTGCAATTCTTTATTCCTCTTCTTTTGCAGTTGTTTTCTTCAGCACCACTGCGCCTCACCGTTTCAGCCTCTCCACCGCAATCCATCGTGCACGTACCGTTTAGCCCAATAACATCTACATCGATTGGCTATTCCTTTGTCTCCTCCACACCCAACATCAACCTCTCTGCCATTGTTTCGTCTACGACTATTCCCCTTGTGTTCTCCACACCCAACAACGACCTCTATGCCATTGCCTCCTCCACTGCCATCGCCATTGTTTCTATCTGGGTTTTGGTTTTTGTTTGATCAGAGAGTAAGAATCTGTTTCGTGTGGCTGTTTGATGGTTCAGTAGGCATGTTTTGGAATTGTTTGAAGCTGAAAGATTGATTTTTTTACTGTTTGGTGGGTGTTTCCCGTGGTTTGATTTGTGGGTTGATGGTTTTTCTGTGATAAAGTCAGAACTTTTTTTTGTTAGAATACAGGGTTTTTGCCTAGGTTCCCTCATCATCCTGAGAAGAAGCCCTTTTAGGCTATATCTGAAGGGTACTCCTCCAATGTGACAAGGGGAGATAGAATGGAAGTACCATATGATTTTGTCAGTAGTAGTGGTGGATTGGATTCTGTTTTGGATGTTGTCAGGCATGATTCAAAGTCAAGCAATTATAGGGATCCTAATATTGAAGTTGTTAAGGATATCAGTTTAGGCTCCTTGCCTCCTGATAATACTTTGGCAGCAGTTGTAGCTTATAGATATTGGGTAAGACTTGATTATCTTCTTATCATTTTGGCCTTCATAGACATTTTCTTAAATTTTTTTTTGTTTATGCTTCTTCTAGCTATACTTCTTAATGCTTCCTAATACACTGAGAAATCATGGCAATGGGATAAATTTGTGTTCGGATCGTACATGAATTATTCATGAACAATGTCATTTCCTTATTCTGCCAATTTTCTTTTTCTTAATGAGCAATTGCAAGGTAGCGGAGAAGCGTGTTTTCATAAATATTCACACATAAATTTTAACTGATACTTCCACAATTCCACTACGATTTGCTAATATCTTAGTTGAGGTACCTTTGAAACACACATCCTTTGGATTTTTTTTACTTTTAGATAGTAGACTAGAGAAATATCAGCATGAGTGCAGCGACGATAATGAATAGGGACTGCAGAAAGAATATGACAATATGGTTGGGGATTAAATTTCTGCAAGCAGCTCTAACATACATAAATATGCAAGTGCACATGTGGGCGTGTTAGCTTGTTTTTGTTAGAATTTGATAAGTTTTTATCAAATTGGATGAGTAAATTATGTGTATGTTTGATATACTGTTATTAGATTGACTGGTGTATTCTTTAGAATGGACAGGTGCTTTCTGATTTTAGACAATCCGTTTCTCTGTGCATATGTGGCTTCTGTTTGCTCGTGTTCGATTGTAATGCAGCTACATAGTTCAGTATAGAAGTTCTCTATTGGATATTAAACTTATGTAGTATAGGATCACGAAATTCAATAGAGCATATAGTTTGCTTTCTTACACAGTCAATTTTTACCCGCTTATTCTATTTATTGATCACGAAATTCAATAGAGCATATAGTTTTTTTCGTACACAGTCAATCAAATCGAAAGTTACTTTCTTGATCATGGGATATATTTTATGAATGGAGTTGTTCATATAGTAGATATTAGATAATGGAGGATTATGAGGAAGAACTGGGCAGTTAGAGAAGAAGAGTTATTTTATTGCATATAGTGTGTTGGTTAAAAGTCTAAAATTTCTTTTGAATGAATTGCCTTATTGAGCGATGAACATAGCTGGGTACCCTTGATTGGAAGGGTATTTTATTTTATTCATGCTTTATGTTTAAATTCTACTCGGTTAGATTATTTGCCTTTTGTTTGGTAGTTTAGTTAATATCTGCGTAGTTAACTTTTAGTTAATGTTAACTTAATCTGTTTGTGGTTCTTGTTCCAATAGAATTTTTGTTCAGCTCTTGGCTTTGAGTCTAAATGTGCTCTCCTTTTGTCAAAAAAGTTGTTCACTTGATCCTGGGGTCTTTTTTTATATATTTTTTATTATGAACATAACTCAGAAAAAAGAGGCTTGATGGGTAGAAGAATCTATTTATCCAAGTCTAGTGTACTGTGTGTTGGTTAAAACCAAGCATTACTTCCTTCCCGAGTCCGTACTACTCAGCTTCCATCATGTATACTTTACAATGAATCGATTGAGAGGTTCGAGTGGTACTGGGTTCGAGTGGTAATGGGTTCGAGTGGTAATGAGTTCGTGTAAAGAGATTCGAGTGGTACTGGGTTCGAGTGGAGAGGGTTTGAGTGGTGAGCGTTTGATTGGTGAGGGTTGAGAGGAGAGGATTCGAATGGAAATGGTTCGAGTGGTGAGGGTTCGAGTAGAGGTTAGAGTGAAGAGGTTTGAGTCGAGGGTGATGCCTCGAGGGGGATGGTTGATGGTTCCAGGGCCTCGAGGGTTAATGAATCAAGTGGAGATGCCTCAAATCAACACCCCTCAAGGCGGATGGTTCGAGGGGACCTCTCGAGGGGTGGTGTATCCTCGAGGGCTGGTACACCTCTCTCGAGACGTTGATGGCGTACCCTCGAGGGGTTGAAGGTTTACTCTCTCTAGTGGTGTATAGTTTACCCTCTCGAGAGGTAGATGGTGTACCCTCGAAGGGTGGTTGACAAACTTCTTGAGAGGTGGATAATACTCTCTCCAGTGGTGGATGATATACCCCTCTCGAGGGGTGGATAGTACCCTCACCACTCGAACTCTCACCACTCGAACCTCTCCACTCGGACCTTTCCACTCAAACTCTCGAACCCCCTCTACTTGAACTCTTTCCACACGAACCCAGTACCACTCGAATATATCATCACTCGAACCTCTCTACTCGAACCCTCTCCACTTGATTCCTCATCACTCGAACCTCATCACTTGAACCTCTTCGCTCGAACCTCTTCACTCAAACTTCTCCACTCAAACCTCTCCACTCTAACTTCTCCACTCAAACCTCTCCACTCGAACTTCTCCACTCAAACCTCTCCACTCGAACTTCTCCACTCGAACTCTCTCCACTTGAACCCAGTATCACTCAAACCTCTTTCGGACCCACTCTACTCGAACCCTCTATTCGAACCCTCTCCTCTCAAACACAGTACCACTTGAACTCCTATTACTCGAACCGCTTGACTCGAACCATCTCCACTCGAACCTCTCCATTCGAACCCTCTCCAGCCGAACCCTCTCCATTCAAACTCTCTCCACTCGAACCCATGTGGTAAAGAAATTAGGTAATTGGAAGTACTATATATGAATAACATTATAATAATATTAAATTTATGGAAGTACCAATTAATTATGATAAGTTACTTTCATATTTGGTAACAAAAAATCAAGTAAAATATTACAATATATCTTTATCTCAAATAAATAAATACATAAACTATGGTAAGTTCAAAAATAATGAATGGTACATTTATTGTTAAAAATAACTTAATCAAAATCATTACAGGGTACGGATTTCATTTAACTACTGCACTATTTTTGGTTTAAAAGATACATTTTATAAGACAAAATAAAAATAAAAATATGAATACACACACACACACATATATATATACATATATATTCAATAATAACTTCTTAAAATATATATAACTTCTAAAAATATATTTAGAGCCATAGATATTCCATATCAAAGTATATAAATACCAGCAGTTAAACGCATAAAAATCACATAATTCGATTCTTATAATATTAAAGGTGAGATAAATTTTTGTTTCAATTTTTTTGCATACGTTATAGAATATTTTACATCAACTAATATTTTGTTTTCATGTTTCAGTTACTACAAAGACGCAATGGCTACAGATAAGGCAATTGATGAACTCAGAAATGTCGATAAACCTTGGGTTCGAACTATTACAGTCAAAGATAAATTCTCTCCCGACCAAAGCCCTAACAAATTCACCAAATTGCAAAAATTCACATTTGCAGATGATGCAGTAAACATCAATTACCTATGTTTCTTGCTATTTTCTTCCAACTGCTTTTTGTTACAAATGAGTGAAATTGATTGTGCATAGGTAAGATTACTTTTATACTGCTTGGGATAGTTTGTGATGGTTTAATACTCCCTCTGTTTCACTATGTTTGGCACCATAGGTTTAAGTGTGCCAAACTTAAGAAAACAGAGGTTGTAATTGTTTTTATTTGAAATAGAGTGACACATGCATTGAGTGATCGCTAAATGATGTTGGCACCATAGGTCTCTTGCTCCTCGCTTTTATCTCAACATTTTCAAATGCAAGCAGATATCAGATACTGAGGTGAGTTTTAAACTTAACTCAGTTGTATCTGCAGTAAAAGAGACCTACCCATCATACCTAGGGAATATTTAGACAAAAGAAACCTTTTTTTCGAGAGAAGCATGGATTCCAACAAAAGGCCAGGTACATTTCCTTTCTATGAGAGTAGAATCTAGAACCACAAACATGTTCTTATTTCTTGACATAGATGGGCCTGTTTTGGTGTTTTTAAATTGCATTAAACTGTACTCTTCTTTTTTATCCTCCTATGAAACCCGTTGATGAAAGTGACACGAAGGCTAAAAGAAGAAAAACTTATTCTAAGATGCCACCTGAAAAGAAACATGAACTTTTACTTCAAAAGAGAGAACATTATGCATTGAGGAAAAAAATTATTGACTTCAACATTAGATGCGGGATGCTCACAATTGGATCCAAGTTCCCACAATACAACTGGTAAGTTTCAATACATACCTGTAATTTTTTCATTTGTATTTTTTATTTTTTGAATAAAATTTAATATTAGCAGGCTTATTTTATTTTCCAAATCATATATATAATACACCTGTGCAATTATAATATATTAGATGTGAAGATGATTCGATTTATCCTTATTGTATGACTTTAAATTTCATAGTTTGTTATCATCCATTTTTTGATTACATAGACTTTTGATCAATTTTTTCTTTTCATAACGTATTGCAAGTAAAATGTTTTGTATAATTTAAAATAAAAAACTATGTAGGTCGACCGAAAAGAAAAAGGAAACATCTTGGATTGTTGGATACTGTTCCAAATTGTGCTACCGTGTTGCCTACTATTGAGGATTGTAGCCATTGTCAAGCTAAATGGTTCAAAGGAGAATCTAATCTTTTTTGTTGTTCTGGAGGTGAAATATATTTTGAACCCATTCAAATGTCTGACAAGTTGCGACCACTATTAGTTGGAAAAACACCACAATGCACACATTTTAGGAATAATATTAGGACATACAACAACAATCTCGCCTTTACAACTTTTAGTGGAAGTTATGACCCAAACCTGACTGCAAATTCTAATGGTGTATATACTTTTAAAATGCATGGTTAAATACACTATTTTCTGAATCCTTTGAATTTAATAGGAGAACATAAGTTGTCGAGAGTTCAACTTTATTTCTTTGACACTGATCATGAAGAACTACGTGCACGACTTAAGACATGAGATAAATTTGAATAGGAAGCTATGAGAGTGTTAATGGAGATTCTCAGAGAAAATCCCCATCGTCAGTTTTTTAAGCAATTGAAAACTATTCCCGATCTCGAAACAAAAAGAATAGTTCTTAGTGAAAACCTAAATCTAGACCAAAGAAGGTACAATCTTCCCAGTGTTTCTCAGGTTGCAGCGATATATGTAGAAAGTGGAGATGAAGACTGTGATAGAACAGTTCCGGTTTAGATTTATGGCGTAGAGGGTAAATCATATACTGTAAAGCATTACTATGGTTGTTATGATCCTCTCCAATATCCTCTTATGTTTCCCGGTGGGCAGCCTGGATTTCACCTAAATATCAAGAGGATTAGAAAAAGACAGTTGCCGCGTAATGACAATGGGCAACAAATATTACAATTTGATTCATCGGAGTCTCTCCTTGATGCAGAAAGTAAAGATATTTTAATTATTTTAGTTATAGTATATTACTTACAAAATTTATTTTTATATATTTTTAATTTGTATTCAGTTGCTAGAAATGGAAAAAAAATAAAGAAGCTGTTACTCCAAGAGAGTACTATTGCTACGAGCTTCAAATGAGAGACAATGATTATCAATGTTTCTACACGTTGGAAGATTATTACAAAAGTTTGTGGTTGAAATATATATCAAAGTTGAGACATGCAGATTATATTTCCTAAGAGAAAAGCAAGCCGAGTTTTGAAATGAGATGGTTCAAGGTATTGTTGATGGTGTCGATGCAGCTTTAGTTACTGGTTCTGCAATTGGTAGGCGTATTGTATTGTCTTCCTCATTTATTCGCAGACCTAGAGATATGCGGCGCAAATACCTTGATGCTATGGCTACTGTTCAAAAATTTGGTAAGCCTGGTGTTTTCTTGACGATGACTTGCAATCCATATTGGCTGAAGATTGAAGATAATATAAAGTATAAAGAGACTGCAAATGATAGGCCTGATTTCTGTGCCAGAGTTTTTTAGGGTAAAGTTGAGAAATTGAAGGAGGACTTAGTGAAAAAAAGAAGTATTAGGTATTGTTCAATCTTTGATATATGCTATTGAATATCAGAAAAGAGGTTTACCTCATGTTCATATGTTGATCATTTTGAAACCAGGTAGTAAACCACTGGGTCCAGATAGGTATGATCGTATTGTGTGTGCGGAGTTACCTGATCTTGACAAAGACCCTCATCTATTTGAGGTGGTAACAAAAAATATGATGCACTGTCCATGTGGTAAGTTGAATCCAAAGTGTGCATGCATAAAGAATGATAAATGTAAATTTGGCTTTCCTAAACCTTTCAGGCAATCAAATTGTCATGCTGAAGATGGTTATCCATTGTATAGAAGAAGGGATGATGGTAGAACAGTTAGAATATGAAAAGTTGACATGGGCAATAATTGGGTAGTAGGCTATAATCGCTATTTAGCAGCAACATATGGTTGTCATATTAATGTTGAGATATGTTCTACTATTCAACTTATCAAATTTGTACATACGTATATTTTTAAAGGCAGTGACAAAGTTGGTTTTGCATTTCAAGGTGACTCTGAAGATGAGATAGTTGATGAGATTAAGCTTTACCAAGATGTTCGTTGGGTTGGACCGTCAGAAGACGTTTGGAGAATCTTTGGTTTTAAACTAAATTACATGAAACCAGCTGTAAATACATTGCAAGTGCATCTTTCCAGACAACAATTTATTACCTTCAACAAAAATGCAACTCTTGAAACTGTTGCTGCTAATGATTTCTTAATGAGAATAACGTTGACAACCTTCTTTTGGATGAATAAGAACAATTCCGGAGCAAAAAAGGATGAAGCTACTTTACAAAGAGTTTCCAGAACATTTTGTGTGGTCCCCTAACAAGCGGTCTTGGTCAAGGAGAAAAAGTAAAGAAGTTATTGGAAGATTAGTTGCTGTCAGCCCAAGGAAAGGAGAAAGATATTATTTAAGATTGTTACTATGTCATATGAGATGTCTAGTGTCGTATGAAGATTTTAAAACTGTTCATGGTATAGAGCACCCTTCATATAGAGAAGCAGCGATTGCGCTTGGATTTCTTAGTTCAGATGATTATATAGAAGAGGCATTGGATAAAGCTTGTACTTTCCACATGCCAGGTACCTTAAGATTTTTACATAATCATGTTTTAATATTTAACACATATTTTTACCAATGTTTAATGTGTACGATTAATTTTTTTAAAAGGGGTGTTTTTGTTAATTAGTAAAGATTTGGACTTAGCAGAGGAGTTAATCAAGTATTCGGTTTTTGGTAGACAATTTACTATGTATGCGTCCATTTACAATTTGCATTCTTGATTTTACAAATTGTTTTTCTATTCAGCTGAATTTTGTGCTAAATTTAAATTGAGGTTATTTTCAAATGTGTTATTAAATAAATCTAGCGTTAGGTACCTGTATTTGGGTTTGAAGGAACTGGATATATAAACTAAAAGACAAACAGTACTTTAAATCTACAAGGGTGCATTTTATAGTGGTTTCTGATCATACTATTATGCCTTAATGGAAAATGCGACCATCATGTGTAGGGCTGCAGTAGCTCATAATTTTCCTATGATTTTCTATGCAGTATACTTTGGATGATTATTTTTCTGATTATAGAATCTGTTGCTCATTTCATACCTTATGCAATAGCTCGTAATTGCCCTCCAACATTTTCTAATGTTGTCCAATGAGAACATTGTAGGAAGATAATGGGGAGAAAAGTACACAGAGTTACTAGGCTACAACAACCTCTTTTTTCCCCATGAAACAATTTAGTTTCCTTAACACATGTGATATTAAAATTGGGAATAAGAAAATATACGAAGTATCGCCAAATGATTTTCTTTTGACCTCAAATGCATTCTAAAAACCCCCGCTAGATGATAAATAAATGATTGTACGAATATAGTCATAAATAATGTCATCATAAAACCTGACTATTTAGATTACTTTAACATGTACTCACTTTGCAAAAAGAGCCCCATTTGCTTGATAAAAATCCTCCAAAGCAAAAGTATATCGTGATTCTCCTTAGAATAATTATATGAATTATAAAATATGATATAAGTGAACAAATTGCAGTCCTATATATGACTATTTGTTCACTTATATATGAATTTGTTTAAACATTCTCTTTTATTTGTTTCAGGTACCTTAAGGTCTTTATTTGCCATTTTATTAGTATTTTGTGCTCCACAAAATCCAAATAAATTGTGGCAGAAATATAAAACTGAATTATGTTCAGATTTTAAAAAGAATGATGAACTCCTAATCATATACAAGAATCATTGATAGAAAAGAAAGTGCTTTGTATTATTAATGCGTTTTTGGTTGAAATGAACAAGGATCTTTGATTTTATGGAATATTAGATGATATTGATTTAGAACCAGATGATGCACTAATGACCCGTGAAATATTAAGTGAAAAAAGTATTCACGTTTCTCCAGAAGAATTGTTGCTGTGTATGCAGCTAAATGACAACCAACAAATTGCATATGATCGAATACTTGAAAGTGTTGCTGGTGAAACCAGAAAATGTTATTTTATCGATGGTCCTGGAGGCACGGGAAAGACTTTTCTATACAGAGCTTTGTTGGAAAAGATAAGGCCAGAAGGTCATATTGCATTAGTTGTAGCATCATCCGGTGTAGCAGCTTGAGTTTTACCTGGAGGAAGAACTGCTCATTTGAGATTCAAATTGACTCTGAATTCAGTTGATAAGCAAATTTGTATTTTAAGCAAGCAGAGTAGACTAGCAAGATTGATTATTGAGGCAAAATTAATACTTTGGGATGAAGCAGCTATGGCACGACGAGAATATATAGAGGCAATTGACATGTTATTGAAAGATCTCATGGATTTAGAGGCTCCTTTTGGAGGCAAAGTTATTCTATTTGGAGGTGATTTTAGGCAAACTTTGCCAGTTATACCTGAAGCATCTAGAGAAGAGATAGTGTTGTCATATATTGTTTATTCAAACACGTGGCCAGAACTAGAAAAAATAAAGCTACAACAAAATATGAGAGCAATCAATGATCCCAAATTCTGTTCATATTTATTGCGGATTGGTGAGGGGACATAAGCTATTGATAATGAAGAAGAAGTTGAATTACCATCTAATATTGTCATTCCATATGTTGGAAAAGAGGAATCATTAGCTAAGTAAGTCTTATTTATTTTTTTATAAAAATTATAGTGTATTATTTTAACTAATCAATTTAATAATGCATTTTCATATAATTTTTTACAGGTTAATTGAATGTGTTTTTCTTGATTTAAATAGCCATGCTATAAATCCAATGGAAATGGTCAGAAGATGTATTTTAGCAGCAACCAATTCTTGTGTGGACAGAATAAATGCTTTTCTCATTGAAAGCTTTCCAGATGAACCCGTTGTATACATCAGCACTGATAGGACTCTAAATGAGAAACATCAAAGTGATTATGAGGATTTCCTCAATACCCTAAATCCAAAAAGGTTTGCCTTCTCATAAACTCATATTGAAGCCAAATTGTCCTATAATGCTCATAAGAAATTTGAATCCAACGGAAGGTTTATGTAATGAGACAAGATTGATTTGTAGAGAGCTTTGTCAATCCACTAGAAAAGCTGAAATAACTTTTGGATCGTTTAAAGGTAAACATGTTTTTATCCCAAGAATACCCTTCATATATAATGAAGGGAAGAAACACACTATTCCGTTTAAGAGATTCCAATTTCTAGTGAGGCTTTGTTTTGCAATGACTATAAATAAGTCATAAGGTCAAATGTTGGATTTTGTTAGACTTTATTTGGAACAACCTGTGTTCTCACATGGCTAGCTTTATGTTGCTCTGTCGCGAGCTAAAACATCAGAAGCAGTGAAAGTTCTCTTAACTTCACCAACATTTGAAGAAACAAGATAGGATAACAGAGCCAAGAATATAGTTTTTTTTCACTGAAATTTTTGGTGACAATGAATTACAAAAAGAGCACTTAGATGTCTCAGGTGAGGAATTTTTCCCCATTATTTCAAAATTTCCTTTGGTATGTTTTATTCATTAGTTCTTGTAATTTCATATGCGGCGATAAAGAAGATGACTTCCACTTTAGATTATCCTTTCACCTGGTTTTTGGAGCCTGAAAAGTTGAAGAGATTAAGGGTATGTTTTGTTTGCTTTTTGGCCATTTTGCTATTGCAACCCCAGATGTGAGTAAACAATAAACAATTGATGGGATTACTTTTGTTATTTAACGTGCATCAGGTTTCTTGACTCATTACTGTGTTGTTTACTCGTGTTTTCCAGGTTTACAAGTTGGCTGAAGATATAAAGGCCAAGGGCAATATGCTCAAAATATCTATGAATTAAATTTACATCTGTTACTAAAGTTCATACATGATCATTTTTTTCTACTTGTGTTTGGACCACTGAACCTCATCAAGGGTCCCTTGTATGTTGAACATGGGACCATTTTGAATTGCGCATGATATTTTTTCAGCTTTAGTTAAGGTTCGCTGGTTTCAAACTTGAATTGATCTTGTCATTTAGCTCTGTTTCTAGCAAGTAAAGATACAGTGGTTGACATGAAGCAAACAAAACTCAAGTAGCTATTGACATGAAGCAAAACTTCCCAAAATCTGGTATAATGAACGACATGTCAAAAGTTCATGTAAAAAATTCGAGGGATATGTGGTTCGAATGGTGGTGTCGTGAATAGTTTGAGGGGTATCTGCCTCGAGTGGGTCATGGTTCGAGAGCTAATGTGAATGGTTCGACGCTCTCAATGGTATATTGTCTCGAGGGATGGTGTCCCCTCGAGGGCTGGCGTACTCTAGAGGGGTAGATGCGTGACCTCTCGAGGGGTGGTGAACCCTCGAGGCTGGTACACCTACCTCAACATGTTGATGGCGTACCCTTGAGGGGTGGAAGGTGTACTCTCTCCAGTGGTGGATGGTTTATCCTCTCGAGAGTTAGATGGTGTACCCTTGAAGGGTGGTTGACAAACTTCTTGAGAGGTGGATAATACTCTCTCCAATGGTGGATGGTATACCCCTCTCAAGGTGTGCATAGTACTCTCTCCAATGGTGGATGGTACCCTCACCACTCGAACTTCTCCACTCGGACCTTTCCACTCAAACCCTCAAACCTCCTCTACTCCAACTGTTTCCACACAAACCCATTACCACTCGAACATATTATCACTCCAATCTCTCTACTCGAACCCTCTCCACTCGATTCCTCATCACTCGAACCTCACCACTGGAACCTCTTCGCTCGAACCTCTCCACTCGAACCTCTCCACTCGAACTTCTCCACTCGAACCTCTCCACTCGAACATAGTATCACTCGAACCTCTCCACTCAAACCCTCTCCACTCAAATCCAGTACCACTCGAACTCTTATTACACGAACCACTCAAATCGAAACATCTCCACTAGCACCTTCTTAATTCGAACCTCTCCAGTTAAACCCTCTCCATTATAACTCTCTCCACTTAAACCCAGTACCACTCGAACCCATTACCACTAGAACCCAGTACCACTCTGACCTCTCCATCGATTCATTAACCATTGAGGTCCTGGAACATCAACCATCCTCCTCGAAACATCACCCCTCAATCATAAACCATCTGCCTCGCCACTACTCAAACCATCCACCCCTTGAACATCAACCATCCGCCTCAACTCAAACCTCTCCACTCGAACCCAGTACCACTCGAACCTCTCCGCTCGAAGCCAGTACCACTCGAACCCAGTCCACTCGAACCTCTCCCCTCGAAGCCAGTACCACTCGAACCCAGTACCACTCGAACCCTCTCTACTCGAACCCAGTACCACTCGAACCCAGTCCACTCGAACCCAGTACCACTCGAACCCTCTCTACTCGAACCCAGTACCACTCGAACCCTCTCCACTCAAACCCAAAACCACAAGAACCTCTTTACTTGAAACTCTCTACTCGAACCCTCTCTACTCAAACCTAGTACCACTCGAACCTCTCCACTCGAATCTTGACTCAAACTCTCTCCACTCGAACAGTCACCACCTGAACTCTCTTCACTTGAACCGTCACCACCCGAACCTTTTCACTCAAACCCAGTACCACTCAAACCCTCTCTACTTGAACCCAGTACCACTCGAACCCTCTACACTCGAACCCCCAACCACTTGAACCCTCTCCACTCGAACCCAGTACCATTCGAACCCTCTCTACCAAAGGATTATATTGGCACTTTCATTAGTTAGGTATTTTTTTGTTACTTTCAAACGATTGAAGGTTATATCGGCACTTTCGCAAGTATATAAGATTGTATTGGTATATAGACAACAATTCTCCAAAATAAATATATAGACAATGATTGTGACACAAAGTTTTCTGCATTTATACCACCCAATTCATTGTTTAGTTCACATATACACGTAGTTCCTTGTTTTTCCACAAGTTCAACGTCTCTTTTTTATATTTTACTTACTTCATGTACCTGCAATATATTATTTCTTGAGAGGTTATAAAAATAATAGTTTTTTATCCTATTCATTATTTAATAAATTCCAACAAAATTTATTATTTGTTTTACAATTTAGATAGTTATTCTTAGATGAATATATTTATAATTTATTTTCAATTCAAATCTGACATGTAAATATTATATATTAATTAAATTAAATATTTTTAATGAAGAAAATCGCGCATTGGAAGTGCACTGTTGCATTTGCACTGTCTTGGTTAACACCCAAAGTGAAATTCATGAAAGGCAAATCGTATAATAGGTGCGCTCATTATTAACGTGCTGGTTTTGCCTCATTCATTTGATGAGAGACCCACATTGAAAAATCTCTTAACAGTACTTTAGAAGCGAATCATTGGATCAAACTTTCCCAAATTCAAACATTTTGTTAATGAGATGCATGTTTGCATTTCCTAATCTATTACAGAGTTGTAAAAGAAGAAATTCATGTATTAAATATATATATATATATATATATATGTATATCAACGAAGAAAATTACATCACACTAAAAAATAAATAAAACTTAAACATGCAAAACTCATAATGCAAATTTCCAAAAAAAAAAAAACTCTGTATAGAATTATCAACTAGAACCAAAACTCAAATATGTCCTAAACATTTTCACACTCATGTTTATGGACTAATAACTACAACTTCCTGATTTGAAGATAAACCAATAACTTCAACTTCATACTCCGAACTTTCTTCTATATCAGAGGTATCACCAATAAACATACCCATTTTAGATTTGTCACAACATACGGGAAAGAGGATTGAAAATGTAAAAATTAAAAATAACAACATACTACTTACTTATAATAATAGGATTGCTCAACGAAGTCCCTGATTCAAGAAAGGAATTTGGATAGAGGATGTTAAAATGATGTTGTGTACCGTCCGATAAAAAATAGAACATAGCCTCCAATTTGTCATCTTTTTCATATTTCAATATTGCAAATGCAGCCTCATTTAGATCATTGCAACTATAGAACTTTCTATACCTAGGACCTTCAAATATGAGTCCATCTTCCCCTAAGTATGTTGCTTTCACATTGAAAACACCAATTTTAGTTGAAATTTTTGTCAACTTCCAACCTCTAGAGTAACCAAAAGTTGAGGGCAACCACTGCATTTACAAAATAAAAAACACAAATTAGGAAAAAAAAAATGTAAAATAGCATAGTGATAATTCATTAATTTAGTAGCTTACCAGTTTACCATCATCACCATGTTTTAGGGTCGTCATATGATGAGGATACATATAATGATATAAATAATGAACAACGGAATGTTCACTAGTTTTAATTTAATAACCTGCATGATTGAATCCTCTGACAAACAGAATGTTTGGACAAGTACTTATACATTGAAGATATTCAGATTGTAGTATTCCAAATGGTTTTATGAAATTGCACATTTGTTCACAGCTGAAAATAAGTTGACCATTACTATCCTCCTCCAAATAAAACTCCTCCGATTTAAAACAACTACGAACTTCAACAAATCCATCACCAGATTTTTGAATCATTGATAGAATTTCAGTCGGCAATTTCTGAATACATAAAACATAAACATTACACAATCAATGGCAATTAAAAAAATATTGCAAACATATAAACCAATCAAAAAAACTTACAATAACAAACTGCTTCTCAATTTTTGGCTCAAATAAAAAACTTGGATAAATCATCATGAACTGCTAAATAGTATAATTTCCACTGAATTTATGTATGTTTAGCGAATGAATTGAGCAACATATTTATAAGGATTTCCTTCAACGCATAGATCAGACAAATTTCCATATAAACTAAAATAAATATTTCAAAAATATAATATATTAACTAAACACGTGTAGGATGAATATTTATTATGCACATAAACATTCCATTCATATAACTATTTTTTATATCTTAAAATATTTTATTTGAACAATACTTAATTCTATAAATAACATATACATGATACTTTCTTGCCTTTCTCAACTACTTCTCTAGATTTTATCTACACTTCAATTCATTCAATCAAAATATTCTAATTAATAAATAAACAATAATTAAGGAATATGAAGAACAATCTAAAAATTTAAAATTTATATAAGGTAAATGTCAATTATGATATATATAATTAGATTTATAGCAATATGTTTTATTTAATTAGTGCATATATTGTCTCCACACCTAAAATTGTCTTCACATGGTTTACATATGTTTCCCGAGATTCATAGATCCAACTAACATTAATCAATCAACTTACGTTTATCAAATCATATAAAAAACAATAGCTCGTGAAGTAAGGAAATTGTTACGTGAGTAGAGAGGTTCGAGTGGAGAGGGTTCGAATGGTAATGTGTTCGAGTGAAAAGGGTTCGAGTGGTTCTGGTTCTAGTGTTACTGGTCCGAGTGGTGAGAGTTTGAATGGAGAGGGTTCGAGTAATACTAAGTTTGAGTGGAGAGGGTTCGAGTAATACTAAGTTCGAGTGGAGAGGGTTTGAGTAGTTCTGGATTCGAATGTACTGGGTTCGAGTGAAGAGGATTCAGGTGGTACTGGGTTCGAGTGGAGAGGTTTGAGTGGTACTGGGTTCGAGTGGAGAGGGTTCGAGCTATACTGGGTTTGAGTGGTAATCGGCTCGAGTGAAGAGGGTTTGGGTGGTGAGGGTCAAGTGAAGAAGTTCGAGTGAAGAAGTTCGAGTGAAGAGGTTCGAGTAGTACTGGGTTCGAGTGGAGATGGTTTGAGTGGTACATGGTTTGAGTGAAGAGGGTTCGGCTGGTGAGGGTTTGAGTGAAGAGAGTTTGGGTGGTGAAGTTCGATTGGAGAGAGTTCGAGTCAAGATTCGACCGGAGAGGTTTAAAGTGGTACTGGGTTTGAGTAGAGAGGGTTCAAGTTGAAAGTTTTGAGTGCTACTGGGTTCGAGCGGAGAGGTTCAAGTGGTACTAGGTTTGACTGGAGAGGTTTGATTTGAGGCAGATGGTTGATGTTCGAGGGGTGGATGGTTTGAGTGGTAGCGAGGCGGATGGTTGATGGAGGGAGGGGTGATGCCTCAAGGATTATGGTTGATGGTTCCAGGACCTCGAGGGTTCATGAATCAATGGAGAGGTACGAGTGGTACTGGGTTTGAGTTGTACTAGGTTCAAGTGGAGAAGTTTCGAGTGGTGAGGGGCCGAGTGGTGAGGGTCGAGTGGAGAGGGTTCGAATAGAGGGTTTGAATGGAAAGTGTTTGAGTGGTACTGGTTCGAGTGATGAGGGTTCGAGTAGAGGTTAGTGTGAAGAGGTTTGAATCAAGGGTTATGCCTCGAGGGGGATGGTTGATGTTCCAGATCCTCCAGGGTTAATGAATCGAGTGAAAATGCCTTGAATCAACATCCCTCAAGACGGATAGTTGATGTTCAAAGGGTGGATGGTTCGAGTGGTAGGGAGGCCTCAAGGCAAATGGTTGATGTTTGGGAGGTGGATGGTTCGAGTGGTGGCATGGTGGATGTTCAAGAACTGATGGTTCGAGGGGTGATGGTTCCAGAAAAGGATGGTTGGTGTTTGAGGGATAGGTGGTTCGAATGGTGGTGTTGTGGATGGTTCGAGGGTATATGCCTCAAGTAAGTCATGGTTTGAGAGCTAATGTGGATGGTTAGACACTCTCAGTGGTATTCTCTCTCGACGAGTGGTGTACCCTCGAGGGTTTGTGTACTCTACAGGGGTGGATGTGTGACCTCTAGAGGGGTGGTGTACCCTCGAGACCTGGTACACCTCTCTCGAGACGTTGATGGCGTACCCTCGAGGGGTGGAAGGTGTACTCTTTCCAGTTGCGAATGGTTTACCCTCTCGAGAGGCAGATGGTGTACCCTCTAAGGGTGGTTGACAAACTTCTTCAGGGGTGGATAATACTCTCATCAATGGTGGATGGTATACCCCTCTCGAGGGGTGGATAGTACTCTCTCCAGTGGTGGATGGTACGCTTACCACTCAACTCTCACCACTCAAACTTTTCCACTCGGACCATTTCACTCGAACCCTCAAACCTCCTCTACTCAAACTCTTTCCACACGAACCCAGTACTACTCGAACATAGTATCACTCGAACCTCTCCACTCGAACCCTCACCACCCAAACCCTCTTCACTTGAACCCAGTACCACTCGAACCTCTCCACTCGAACCCAGTGCCACTCGAACCCTCTCCACTAAAACCCAGTACTACTCGAACCTCTCCACTCAAACCCAGTATCACTCGAACCCAGTACTACTCGAACCTCTCCACTCGAAACCCTCCACTCGAACCCTCTCCACTCGAACCCAGTATCACTCAAACCTCTCCACTCAAACCCAGTATCACTCGAACTCCCATTACTCGAATCGTTTGCCTTGAAACATCTCCACTCGAACCCTCTCCATTTGAACTCTCTTCACTCGAACCCAGTACCACTCAAACTTTTTTACTCGAACCCATTACCACTCCAACCTCTCTATCGATTCATCAACCCTTCAAGTCTTAGAATCATCAGGCAGTACAACTCAAACCCAGTACGACTTGAACCTCTCCACTGGAATCTCGACTCGAACTCTCTCTAATTGAACTTCTCCACCTGAACTATCTCCACTCAAACCCCCACCACCCAAAACCTCTTCACTTGAACCCAGTACAACTCAAACCTCTCCACTCGAATCTCGACTCAAACTCTCTCCACTCGAATCTCGCCACCAAAACTCTCTCCACTTGAACCTCACCACCTAAACTCTCTCCACTCGAACCCTCATCACCCAAACCTCTTCACTCGAATCCAGTACCACTCAAACCCTCTCCACTCAAACCCTCTCTACTTGATGAATCTCGACTCGAACTCTCTCCACTCGAACCTCACTACCTGAACCTTCTTGACTCGAACCCAGTACCACTCGAACCTCTCCACTCAAACTCATTACCACTTGAACCCTATATACTCAAACCCAGTACCACTCGAACCTCTCCACTCGAATCTTGACTCAAACTCTATCCACTCGAACCTCTCCACTCGAATCTCGACTCGAACTCTATCCACTCGAACCTCACCACCCAAACTTTTTCCACTCGAACCTCACCACTTGAACCCTGTTCACTCAAACCTCTCCACTCGAACCTTTCCACTCGAACTCTCTCCACTCCAACCTCTCCACCTGAACACTCTCCACTTGAACCCTCACCACCCAAACTCTCTCCACTAGAGAAAATTTCTTCCTTTCTTTCTTAGTATTGGAAGCTTGGGGAAACATCAGGCTTGGGATCAGGTTCATGATGTTTATGTCAACGGAGTAAGATTTCCAACAATGAAAATGGTCTGAGGATCAAATCATGGAAGGTATTTTCCCTTCCATAAGTCAGGTTTGCTTCACATATTGGCGCTTCTGATACCATTTTATCTTCATTGTCGACATCTTAGAAAGGCAGTGGTTATGTAAATAACGTAACTTTTGAGAATGTAATGATGGACAACGTCTGTAATCCAATCATCATAGATCAGTATTACTCTGACTCCTTCCATCCTTGTCCAAATCAGGTCAGACACCTTTCACAACCTTATACCGTCGCGAGTTTTTTTTCTGAAATATTTGATTTTTTGTGACAATGAAATTGTTTTTTAGTTTTTGGGAAATTTTAGGAGAAAAAAGACTCCGTGATGGAGGAACTGAACTAGGCTCGGGAAATGAGGTTTAGGAGCTTTGTAGAAGGTATAGATCTGTGTGTTCATATATATGCAGACAATTGCAGTAATTGGATATTTTTAAGTACAATTTTGTCTTTTATAATTTGAGAATTGGTAAGTTTATTAGGAGAAATCAATGGTGATATGTTACTACTCAGTAGGTTACTCGATCTAGATAGAATATATAAAGGTGTATATATGAATATATGTATATATATGTGTGTGTGTTGTATATACAGGCTATGTGTGTCTGTTGTATACTTTTTATTCTGGGATTTACACGAATGCAAAACAAAATCAAAATGAAACTTGAGGCTACCGGTGTATATACTTTTCTAACAGATCAGGAATTTCATCCTTTTACTTTTTCTCTTTTTTTCCTTAAAAACACCCTAGGGTGAGGGATTATATATAAGGGTCCCAAAGCCTTTAAAAAGAAGAGCTAGTTACAGAGAGTTAATTTTGTGTACTTTCTACTGAGGCAACCTTATTGCCTCCAAAAGAATAGCTAGCATTTAGAGCCTATAGTTTGGAGATTGAAATTACATATGTGATAATGAGTAGAGATAGTAGTTGCGTTTCCAAAGTAAATAATCTCCACCCCATGTGTTAATTCCTCACTTTGGCCAGGCAATTACCATTCTGCCATTACAAAAAAAACATACAATCCAGGAAAAAAAAGTGGTGGTCTGATGGATGATGCTGTGTGTGGTGTATAGCAATCAACCTGAGCAACCGGTCTTGTGTGGTGTGGTGTATAACAAACAGCCTTTTTCTTAAATCAAAACAGGAGCAACAGGAGCACTAGAGCACTGCATTTCATGTCATATTTGAAACTATTGCTGCTAAACCAACTGGTCTTGGACTGATGGATGATGCTGTGCGTGGTAGCAATCATCATTTTTCTCAAATCAACAAGAGAAACTGGAGCACTGCATGTCATGTCATATTTGCATCCCATGTGTGAGGATCTGCAGGGGTTCCTGAGGCAGAGTATAAAAAGAAAGAGGTAAAAATAGAAATCAGCAGTATCAATTGTCCTCTGTAGCATGCATATGAGTTCTAATGTAGGAGATATGATCCCTATCTATATTAATAAGGCCTATGATATTGACAGGGATGTTAGAAAGGTTTAAGATGGATTCCACAAGGTGAGTGGATTTGAGTTTGGCAATTAAATCAGCAACATAGTTGCATTCTCTGAAAACAAGTTTGAGTGTGGCCTCCTTTAGTAAGGAGTGGATTTGAAAAGCTAGTGTATAGAGGGATCATTTAGCTTTATTTGGGTTGTTTATCATATTCACTGCTAGCAGTGAGTCTGATTCAATTATGAAATTGCAATCCAAACTTTGGAAAACTTGACAAGAAAAAATGATGGCTTTCATTTCAGCTTCAGCTTCAAGTGGTAATTTTGCAGTGGTGTTTGAGGATCTGAGTAAGCACGGGTTATCATTATTTTCTCTAGCTATAAGGCCAAGTGTTGAGTTAGTAGAAGACCAGGAGGCATCCACATTAATTTTTATAGCATCAGGTTCCGGTCTTTCCCAGTAGACTATGGAGATAGATGATTTTGGAGGAGGTTTAAGAGGTGGGATCAGTGAGGAGGGGAAGCTCATATTGGGGTGTTTATTTATGAAGCAAGGTTTGGCTGAAAGGGATAAAAAAGTTAGCTCTCTTACTTCTTTACAGATATGTAGTGGTGAAAATTTTTTGTTATCAAAATAGAAAGCATTTCTGGCTTTCCATAGTGACCAAAAAATCAAAGAGAGCAGCAAGCTACAAATAGTACTATGAACCTTAGGAAGGTCATCGGTGTTCCAATATGCAAAGAATATGTCAGTTAGTTTATCTAAAGTGTGTATGTTGTCACCCATGATAGCAGCAGTATCACTCCAAATTGATTGAGCCAGGTGACATGAAATGAAGAAATGTTCAATAGAATCAGCTTGATTGCATGTTGGGCATTTAGAAGCTAGGCTAAAACCACATTTAATTAAAACATCATCAAAAGGCAAAAAGGAGTTTAGCATTTTCCAGGTGAAGATTGAATTTTTTTTCTGCAACCTGGGGTTCCATATCATTTTGGAAGCAGGAAAGGTACCTGGTAATTGAGTGAGGGCCTTGTATGCTGATTTGAAGGTAAATGCTCCATTCTCCTCTAGTTTCCAAATCAGTTTATCTACTCTTTCCTTGTTAATATCTGCATCCTGCAAGAAGATCAGAGTATCATGTTCTAAATAAGGAGAAATCTGAGTTAAGAGATATCCTTTATCATTAATGAAATCTGCTACTGTGCAGGAGGAATGAATAGAAAGGACATAGAGAGGGACACGGTTAATGAGTGGGCCATTTGGACACCAAGTAGCAGTCCAGAAATTACAATTGCCTTGGCCATGAATAACCATAGAATTATTTTCAGCAAAAGAGTTAATAGTACAGATTCTCTTCCAAGTTTGGGATTTTCTGTGTGATTGAGGTAGTGGCCATATCAGTTTAGACCACATGGTGGTGCCTTGTTGGCATTTCCACCACAGTTTAAGGGAGCATGAATCAATTATTGCCTAAACAGATCTAAAACCTAATCCATTCTGAAATCTCTGTGCACTTAGGTCTGACCACTTCCTCCAAACTTTGTTCATTTTTCCTTCATTTTCTCCCTAAAAAAATCTGGACATTTTCCTTTCCAGAGTCTGGAAGTGAATATATACGCGATTGAATGAGAACTAGTTTACCTCCTAAACTTAACCACTTGTTTTTCCAGTTTATGAACTTCTTATCAATAAGTTCAAGCAGTGGTTGGAAATATGTGTTGAGTGTTCTTCCCTTAAAAATTGGGCAGCCTAGGTATTTAAATGGGAAAGATCATTTTTTCATTCCTAGGATTTTCATAATCTGATTTATCCTTGCAGGTGTAGCTCTTTTGCTAATATAGAAATCAAATTTTCCATAGTTAATTTTTTGGCTTGAGGTGAGTTCAAAAATTTCTAAAAAAGCTTTAATCCTTATTAGATTGGATTTTGAGGCATGCATAAATATGATGGTGTCATCAACATAACTTAAGTGTGAGGCTGGTGCGATGGCAGAGGGGAGCTGATAGTACTTAAGCTCATTGTTCATGAAGATAAAAGATAGGCTTCTAGAGAAAGCTTCAGAAAAAATGTTAAAGAGAAAGGGAGATAAGGGGTCACCTTGTTTGATGCCTCGGGTAGCTTTAAAAAAGCCAACCGGATTACCATTCATGAGCACTAAGAAATGAGCCCGAGAGAGGTTATTCATAATAGCATTCAAAAAATTACCTGTAAAACCAAATCTACAAAGAATGCTTCTTAAGAAGTTCCAGTTTGCCCTATCAAAAGCTTTCCTAAGGTCTAGTTTAAGTATACAGTTAGGCACTTTGTTTTTTTAATCTAAAAATCTTATCATTTCCTGAAGATAGATAATATTATCAGAAATGTCCCTATTTTTCAGGAAGGCTGTTTGGTTTAGTGATATTAATTTTTCCATATAGGGTTTCAGCCTTTCCATTAGCACCTTAGAGAATATCTTGTTTGCTACATTTGAAAGACTGATTGGCTTGTAATCATCAAAAGAGGATGGGATTTGTTTTTCTGGAATTAAGGCTATCCAAGTGCTTGTGATGCCTCTTGGCATATCTGTTCCTAAGAGGAAATCATTAACTGCAGATTTCAGATCCTCTTTGATGAAACCCCAGCATTTGGTATAGAACTTACTTGAGAAACCATCAGGTCTAGGGCTACTATTTTTATTCAGACTGTTAACCACTAGTCTAAGTTCTTCTTCTGAAACTGGTTTAGACAGGGAAAAATTATCCTGTTCAGAGATTGTGCTAGGTATTTGGCTGAGAAAATGTGGGTAGTAGGTGTTGTTAACTGGTAGGTTAGGTTCAGATAGGAGTTCAGAGAAATAGGCAGTGGCTTCTTCTTGGATTTCTGTGCAATTATTTAGCCATTGTCCCTGTCTGTTTTTAATTTTTGAGATATGGAGCCTGCAGTTTTTCTCCTTTATAGTTTTATGGAAAAACTGTGTATTGTTATCACCAAGTTTAATCCAATTAGTTCTTTATTTTTGTTTCCAAAATTTTTCTTTTTCTTTTAGTGCTCTTATTAACAAGGCCCTTTTTTCATTAAGTTTGATTAGGTCTGATTATGAGTGGGTGGAGTCATAGGTAACTTCCTGTAGTCTCAGATTTTCCTCTGCTGTGAGTACATTAGAGTCAATATTACCAAAACATTTCTTATTCTAAGTCTTAATTATTTTCTTAAGTCTGATTAATTTCAGATAGAATCCTAGCATTCCTGACTGGGGAATGGGGGTGTTCCAGTTGGCTTTTATTAGGTTTATGAACTCTAGTCTGTTAAACCAGGTGTTTATGAGCCTGAAGGGCTTAGGGTGTGAGGGGACTAAGGTTGAAACCTGTAGGAAAATAGGGCAATGGTCAGAGGATTGTCTGTTAAGGGTTTGGATAGAGGATGCTGGGAATTTAGTACTCCACTGCACATTACATAGTCCTCTATCTAATCTCTTAGAGGTAGGGTTTCTTAGCCTTGAGTTTGTCCATGTGAATAAATTGCCCACAGTGTTAATTTCCTGAATTTCTTTAGAGTTAATCCAGTTATTAAAATCTCTGATACTACCTAGATTAGGGGAGCTAGGGCCTTTATACTCTGTAATTGAGGCGATTGTGTTAAAATCTCCTATGTAAAGAATATCATTGTTAGGTAGGAGGCTAAGGTCATTCCATAATATTTTCCTACCTTCCCTAGTTCTAAGGCCATAAACAAAAACAACTTCCATATCAGTATTTGAGCAAGGGTGAAGGACCTTAACATACAGAAACTGATTTTGATGGGAAATCAAAGAGATAGATAGAGAGTCATTCCACATGAGCCATATTTTGCCATTATGTAGAGGGAGATTATGTGAGAAATTAATCTTTTCCATATAGGAATGACATTGACTGTTATCATGCATAGGTTCAATGATACATAAGAGTTGAATTTTCTTCTGTTTGATTATATTTTTCAATCTGAGAATTGAAGATTCCATACCTTTTAGGTTCCAAACTAAAAACTTAATTGTAGTGTTGTGTATCATTGTTCACATGATTTATGAATTTTAGTAGCTGATCTTAACATCATCTTGTTTAGCTGGCTAAAATAGTTATTCTTTTTATGCTTAGACTTACCTTGGTAGTCATTGTTACCTGTTGGTTGTGTTTGATCATGCGATAGTGTTGAGAGAGACCGGGGATTATCTGTGAAAGATCTATCTTCCTCCTCCCTATCTTGCAGTTCCCGATCAAGGCAGTCTTCTGTTTGAGATAGGGGTTCCATATCCTGCAATAAAGAGAATCTGTTTTCCATCTTTCTTTGTTTAGAAATTGCAGGGTTAGTAGCTGTAATCTGATGGAAAGTAAGCTTGTGGGAGCCAGTCTGTATATCATCCTTAGCATATACCATATGAGCAATGTGTGGGGGTAGTTATAGCTGTTGTATTTGATAGTTTTGTAAAGGGTGATTCAGGGTCTGCAGGGGGTGAGTTAGTTAGGCTCAGGGATGGAGGGGTTTGGGATGGTTGTGGGGTATTTTTGTCAGTCCCTGCTTCTATATGCTGAGGTAGATAGGAGGATGGATTTAGGGTATGGTTTGTTGTGCCAAGTTGATGCTTAATTTGGCCATTATTATGGGAATTGTTCGAAGGCTGGTTTGTTGTAATAATATTTGGTGCCTTAGTGAACTTGTTTCCAGTGGCTTGCCACTGTGGTAGGGTGTGGTTCTGGGGGATAGCTCTACATTGATCAAGTGAGTGGCCTAGCTTAGCACAATGGTCACAGTATAGAGGAATGTCCTCATATTCAATGGAGTATTTCCTATTGTTTGAAACCGAACCTAATCTGATGAAATTGTTAAGTGGTTTACGAAGATCGATTTCTACACATAGTTTAATAGCAGAGGGTCTAGTTAACCTTTCAGTAGCTAGATCTTTCTTAATAAAGTTTCCTATACTATTACCAATAGCCTCAATCGATGAAGTATTGTAATAGTAAAGTGGAACTTCCCTGATTGTGCACCAGACTGGGACGATTGACGATTCTCTATGTGTGGAGAAGTCCGGTGACCATTTGAGCACCTTCATTTGGATTCCATTGACATTCCATAGGCCCTTGATCCAGCATGTTTGGTAGTCGTTCACTTGGTCGAATCTGATCAGGACATGCTTATAATCCAGTGATCCAAGTTGGTACTTCCCAGTAAAACTTACCGTCTTGAAAGCTGGCTCTAGTTGATCCATTGTGAGCCAGCCTTTGGTGAATTTTCCAAATAGGGCATTGCCATAGTGGGCTGAGAGCTTAGATATTTCTTCATCAGAGTAAAGGCATGCCGGTTCCCCTAGGTGTTGAGATTTTGGGGTAAGCTCAGGGTTATTTGGTAGGGATGAGCTGAGGGGAGGGATTTCGATTGTAGGGAAGCAAGGAAGGATTTTGTGTTAGCCGAAGAGTTATTTTCCGCCATGGTTCGGTGAAGGACAAGCCGTTACCAACGAAGGACTAGCCATTCCCGGCGGAGGTGGAGCCGTTACCAGCGGAGAGAGAGTCGTTTCCGGCAGATTCGAGAAGGGTTCAGAAGAGGAAGATTAGGAGAGAGAAGAGAGCGAGTTTGTTGAAAGTTGGTTCCTTTTACTTTTTCTCATGTACTATCTTATGTCTAGAGTATAAGGATTTATGATTTTCACAATTGCAAGTTACATGCATTGCAATTTTTTTAGTTGCATATATTTATTTTTTCGTGACTGATCTAGACTCTGATTTGGACCTCTTGTAAGTAGTTTAGTAGGTGCTTTTCATCCGATGACTCAATTATCAAACTATTTGACAAACTTTGCCAGTGAATGTTACATTGGGATCAAAAGAACTTCAGCCACAGAGAAAACGATAAAATTTACATGCAGTGATAGCTCTCCATGTAAAATTTCGAAGATGTAAAATTTGAGATTTCTTAAACTCCAACAGAGAACAACTAATCAACTTGGTATTATGTGCTTATGAGTTATGAGTGTCGACGGTGTTTGCTTTCTGTGTTTTCACCCTCTTTCTTGAGTAGTTTGCTTAAGTATTTTGATTTTTTAATAGGTTTGGAAGTTTGGCTGCTGCCCTTTACTGGACTTTTTAACTTAGATCAGAATAAGCTACTGATATGTTTCCCGAGATTCATAGATCCAACTAACATTAATCAATCAACTTACGTTTATCAAATCATACAAAAAATAATAGCTCGTGAAGTAAGGAAATTGTTACGTGAGTAGAGAGGTTCGAGTGGTAATAGGTTCGAGTGTAGAGGGTTCGAGTGGTACTGGTTCGAGTGGTATTTGTCCGAGTGGTGAGAATTCAAATGAAGAGAGTTCGAGTAGTAATGGGTTCGAGTGGAGAGGGTTCGAGTAGTACTGAATTCGAGTGGTACTGGGTTCGAGTGAAGATGTTCGGGTGGTTGGATTTGAAACGGAAAAATGCAACTCATGCATATATGCACTAATGTGTTATCATTTGCTTGGGATTTTATGAATTAGAAGTTTCTATGAGTAGTTTCTGAATTAAAAGAAGAGGAAAAGTTTAACTAATGTGATGCTTCAACTCAGTAAGGGCTCAAAAAAGAAAGTGATGGTCCACAAGAGTTTCTACAGTATATAAATATTTAATTAAAGATAGAAATAGATAGATTTTGAAAATTATTAAAATTTAAAATATCAATTAAAATTTAAAAATCTTTATTCACGAAGATCACACTAGTTACTTGTTATTAAAATATTTTTATTTTTTAGTCTGAAATATTATTGACCTTGGAGTGAAGCTGAAATATTTTAAAATAGTATCAATATATAAAAGTAAATAAAATAAAATATGTTTAAATAAAAGGAATATCTTTTTAATACTTTAAATATTAATAGTAAATAAAATTACAATCTATTTTATTCAATTTAAATTGCATTTATATTTTATCCAATTAATCACAAAACAAAATTTATTAGTAAACATAATGAATTTATTTTCATTCTACTTGTAACTAAGAACAATTTTTGTTTATTTCATTCTAAAGAATAGCTTTACTGAACTATTTATACTTTTATGATAGAATGATTTGCCATAGGAATTGTATTATTAATGACTGTATATACAGAGAGTATAATAGAAGTTTAATAAGGAAAAAACTCTAATCATGATAAATTATAATCTAATAAGTAATATGATTTATCCTAACACCCCCCTCAAGCGAAGCGTCGGATGCTCGCCAACGCACAACTTGGACCTGAAAAACTCGAACAACGGACGAGAGAGCCCCTTGGTGAAGATGTCCGCAATCTGAAGAGAAGTTGGAACATGAGCAACGTGGAGCTTTCCAGATGTCACCAACTCATAAATAAAATGATAGTCAATGTCGATATGCTTCGCCCGCTTGTGCGCCACCGGATTCTGAGCCAAAAAGATAGCACTACTGTTGTCGCATAACATCAATGGAGAACCAGAAAGCGGAAACCAAAGATCACGAAGCAAATGAGTGAGCCAAACCACCTCTGAAACAGTGTTGGCGAGAGCACGATATTCAAACTCAGTGCTAGAGCGAGAAACAGTGGGTTGTTTCTTAGCACACCAAGAAACCAGATTCCCACCAAGAAACCAGATTCCCACCAAGAAAAACTGCATAACCATAAGTGGACCGATGAGTCTCCAGTTAGCGGGCCCAGTCACCATCAGAGTATTCTAACACCTTAGGAATAATAGTAGAACAAAAGCTAAGATCAAAATGAAGAGTGCCACGAACATACCACAAAATTCGTGTCACTGCAGCGAAATGGTCATCTCTGGGATCCTGAAGATACTGGTTCACTGTGTTGATCGAGAATGCCAAATTCAGATGAGTGATGGTGAGATACTGGAGAGCACCAACAAGAGAACGATAAAGTGTAGGATCCCAAAATGGAGGACTGGAAGAGCTTTGAAGTTGAGAACCAATAACAAATGGCGTAGAGACAGGTGTCGCATCAGACATACCTGCCCGAGTCAAAATATCACGAGCATACTTTGTTTGGCCAAGAAGTAACCTTGAGGAGGTAGGTGGAACTTCAAGACCAAGAAAGTAATGAAGAGCACCAAGATCCTTTATCGCAAACTCTCCGTGTGTCCGATCAATGAACTAGCAAAGAAGAGTCGAGTCATTGCCTGTAAGAATGATATCATCCACATGCACAAGTGGATACAGTAACGAAGACCCTCGCGAGAGAACAAATAAAGAAGTATTGGCTGAACTGCACTGAAAACCTAGCTGTGTCAGATAACTGCTGAAGCACTGGAACTACGCCCGATGAGCCTGCTTAAGATCATAAATGGCCTTTCGCAAGTAACAAACATAGTCTATATGAGTAGAATCCTAATACCCTATAGGCTGCTTCATGTAGACCGGAACATCAAGAACACCATTAAGGAAAGCGTTCTTAATGTCCAACTAATGAAGTGACCAGGAACGCATGGTGGCTATGGCAAGAATCGTCCGGATAGTGGAGGCTTTGACCACATGACTGAAAGTATGGTTAAAATCAAAACCCAAAATCTGCGAGAAATCTTGCTCCACAAGTCTAGCTTTGTGACACTCAATAGTTCCATTTGGTTAATACTTTAGCCTAAAGACCCATTTGGAGCCAACAAATGTTGACATTCGAAGGCCGAGGCACCAAATCCCAAGTGTGCCGACCACGGAGATTGGCCATCTTATTATCCATGGCTGAAACCCAGGCTGGATCCTGAAGAGCAGAGCGATAATCAGTGGGCTCTGTCTGAGAAAGGAGTGCAACAGTGAGACCATGAGCAGTAATATCTGAATAATTCTGGCGCTGAATGGCACCAGTAGAAGACCGAGTAGCCATCCGATGGGTACAAAGCTGTGGCGGCGAAGATGGAGGAGGTGAACCAGCTAACGATGCAGAAGAAGATCAAGCAAATCTTACCGAAGAGTGTCCGTCGAAAGTCGCCGGAGAAAGGACGGCCGAGACTAGCTGAGGTGTGGTGGCCAATGGCTGAGGCGTGGTGACCGGCTGATGAGGTGTGATGGCCGTTGGCTGAAGAGTGGGGTCCTGGTCGGCCGTCCAGATGGAGCACGGTGGTTAAGGAGGGGTGGCTGGAACGGGTACATGCATGGTGGCCCCAATCGATGAAGTAACAACTCCATAAAAAATGATGAGATCTCCAGATATGAAATAGAATGACTGGCTGCGGAAGATGAGATATAAGGAAATAAAGTTTCATCAAAACAAATGTGGCGAGAGACATAAATGCGCCCAAAAGTCGGGTCGAGACACTCGAAGTCCTTGTGACGAGGGTTGTAGCCAATAATAACACACAGAATAGATCGCGGTGCAAACTTATCAGTAGCGGTGGCACGCAGACATGGAAATGCACGACAACCAAATGGATGAAAGAGGGTATAGTCAGACACATGACCAAAAATAACCTCAAAAGGTGATTTGCCACCAAGAACTGAACTACGCAGATAGTTAATAATGTAAACCGCAGAGGAGAAAGCTTTCACCCAATAATAACAGTGCGGCACAGAAGAGTGAAAAAACATGGCAAGACCAGTCTCTGTGATGTGACGGTGATTCCACTCAGCTCGACCATTATGAGCAGGTGTATAAGGCGAGGACATCTGAAGATGAATGCCACATGATATGAAGTGAGCTTGAGGTCGGTGATTAGTAAACTCGGTGCCACCATTCATCTGAATTTTTTTAACCCTAGTAGAAAACTGGGACAAATTTTTGAAACTGGATAAATGTGTCATAGAAATCTGACTTAATCATCGATGAAAATGACATAATAAGAGAAGCCACCGGTAGATAAAATAGGGGCCGGTCCCCGCAAATCACAATGCACTTTATCCAACAAACCAGTAGCATGCTTGTCACTAGTGGAAAAAGCAAACGGCTACTCTTTGCCATCTGATAAGGAGAGCAACTAACAGATACATGCATAGCAGAAGTAACATAAACAAGGCTCCGTCGATTCAGTAACTGAACAGTATCATGAGACACATGACCGAGGCGAGAGTGTCATTGCTCAAAAGACGCATGAAGCTTTCTAGAGCGTAATTCGCCTAAAAAGCTGGAATCACATGTCTCAAGAAAATAAAGACCTAAACTATGATGACCTTTACCAATTATCGTCCATGTATGCTTATGCTCAATGGAAAAAGCGTCGACATCAAATATAACACAGATAGGTAAATCACGAGTAAGCTTACTAATGGACAATAACTTCTAGTAATCTTAGGAACCACAAGAACATCATTAACAGAGAAATAAGAGAAATGACATTGACCGATGTGAGAAATAGATAATGATTCACCATTTCCGAAAAGAATAACATTAGAACCATGATAACATTGTACCTTATCAAGATGACTGGTACGAGCAGTGATATGAGATGTAGCACCGGAATCAATGATCCACTGATTCGACGAAGGAGGACAATTGGAACCATTCAAACTGGTCTGAAACAAAGTTTTATATGTAATCCAATCAGCGGAACAATCTTCCCAAGATAAAGGCGCCAAATAAACCATAGGAGGAGCTGAAATAGAATGCGAGAGAGGAGAGCTGGAGCGCGTGGACGTCACGCGCAGTGATGCTAGCGCGCGTGTTCCTCACGCGTGGATGCTGCTCACGTGCGGTTATGAGCTTGCGCGTGTGAATCTCACGCGCCAATGGTGATTGCTGGACTGGGACGCGTGACTTCGAAGACACCAGAGATGGCTGCACAAATTTGAAGGCGTCGAAAAACAAATTGATGACACCGGAGAAGAATTTGAAGGGAGCCAAAATTTGAATCGGATGCCGCAGAGAACGCCGTGGACCAGAGGTGATCGGAGATAGCTGTCGAACTGACCGGGAATTGAATCTGCTATGGGAACTGATCGGGACCGCTTGAAATTAGCCGAAATCTGACCAAAACTTGACCGGAATTTCTTCGGGAACTGACGGTAATTTGGTTGGAAAAAATAAAATAAAATATTATGTTAGGATCAGAACTTGCTTTGAAACCATGATAGAATGATTTGCCGTAGGAATTGTATTATTGATGACTGAATATATAGAGAGTATAATAGATGTGTAATAAGAAAATAACTCTAATTATTATAAATTATAATTTAATCAATAATCTGATTTATCCTAATAGATACATATTATTTTCTGAAAGTTGATACTCTATGAAAATGAAGATAACCCCTCCGAACCTCCTTTCCTTTTCTTTATACTTGTACAAATTGCTATCTACTTTTGCTAACCAATTACTCCCTTGCAACTGATACTAACTGGTAAGAAATTTGTACAAATTTGATAAACCACCACTATTGGAAGACCAAGCTCTCCCTGAGAATGAGTATGAGGTTATGATGGAATCCCCAAAAAATTTGAACAATACAGCTTTCCCTGTGGTGGTAAATCAGGAAAAATTAGATACTTCCACTAATAACACTCAATCCCCGGCAATTTCTGATAACTCTATTTTGAGGTTGATTGAGGATACTTCACTTACTAAGCCAACAATTACTGCTTATGCTAAAGATGATATACAAGTTGGCTCTGGTTCATTATCTATGTACAACCCTTACCACAAAAACTCTTTCTCCCAACCTGGGAAAATGGGGAATAGATTTTCAGTTATGCAGATTGCTGAAAGCTTTAAAGAAAAGGAATTGCAAACTGAGACATCGGAGTTGCTAGAGGAGAACACATCTACACATCAAGAAACCTCCTGTTCTGCTCTTCCAGGTAATATCCAAGGTAAGACTAAGTCTAAGAAAAATAATTACCTAAGTCAGTTAAATAAGATGATGCTTAGGTCATCTACAAAAAGTTCTAAATCAAGTGAACAATGATGACACACCTTAATGTTAATTTTCTAGTGTGGAACCTAAGAGGAATGGACACTTCAATGCTTAGGCTAACTAATTTGTGCAGGATTAAAAAAATTCATTTGTTGTGTATTATTGAGCCTATGCATGATAATTCCCAATGTGAAGATTACATGAAAAAACTGTCATTCACTCATAACTTGACACTGCCTAATGGGAAGATTTGGCTTATGTGGTCTAATTTGTTAACTATCTCTCTGAATTCCTTCCATGATCAGTTTATGCATGTCAATATTTTGCATCATTCTGTGAATCTGTACATGGAGGCAGTTTTCATATATGCCTCAAGAAATAGAGATGGTAGGAAGGTTCTCTGGTCTGACCTTCAATCAATTCCAAAGGGTGACACTATCTTCATAGGTGATTTTAATTCAATAACTTCTTTAGATGAATATAGAGGGCCATGTTCTCCTGCCTTAGGTAGTATAAGAGACTTTAACTCCTGGATCTCCTCCAATGGAATCCAAGAAATTAATACGGTAGGAAACATGTTTACTTGGTGTAATTCTAGGCTTCGGAACCCTACTTCGAAAAGACTAGACAGAGGCCTATGCTCAATCTCTTGGATCACTAAGTTTCCATCTTCTTCAATTCAGATTTTAAATAGACAAACATCGGATCATGCACCTCTTCTCCTACAGGTTTCAAATCTTACCTCTTCTAACCCTAAGCCATTTCGATTCATCGATGCCTGGTTTCTAAGAGAAGATTTTATGAATGTGGTAAGAGACAGCTGGGAATCACCATTGTCAGAAACTGGAATGCTAAAGTTTTACCTTAAGCTTATCAGACTTAAAAGAGTTTTAAAATCATGGAATAGGGATAAATTTGGAAACATTGATCTAAATGTGACAAAAGCTGAGGAAGACTTAAGAACTCAGGAAGCTAACTATGATTTGAACCCTTCAACCTCTGAGCGAGTTAAACTCAATGAAAAAAATGCTCTGCTGTTAAAAGTCTTAAAGGAAAAAGAGAAATACTGGAAACAAAAAGCAAGATTGAAGTGGCATAAGCTAGGTGATAATAACACTTCTTTTTTCCACAAGGTTGTGCAAGAAAGAAACTGTAAACTCCACATAACCAAACTAAAAACTAGATCAGGTCAATGGATTAATTCTCAGTCAGACATACAAAAGGAAGCAGTTGAATACTTTACTGATTTGCTGAGTGAACCTGATTTAATCTTGGATGATACTTTTGACACTCATTTTCTAAGTCAGATTCCTGGTATCATAACTGATAATGATAATCATGAATTAGCAAGGCCAGTGACTGAGGTAGAACTGGAAAAGGTAATTAAAAGCTTAAATAAGAACAGTAGTCCTGGGCCAGATGGATACTCTCCAAAGTTTTACACCAAATGTTGGCAGATTATCAAACAAGATTTGATAGAAGTGGTAAATGAGTTCATTTCTGGCGCTGAAATTCCAAGGGGGATTTCCAGCACCTGGATTACTCTGATACCAAAAAAACCAACCCCAACTTCATTTGATGACGTTAGACCTATTAGTTTATCTAATGTGTTGAATAAGATTTGTTCTAAAGTCCTTCTGGAGAGAATGAAGCCACATATGGAGAATCTGATATCCTTGAACCAAACAGCATTTATGAAACATAGGGATATATCTGATAACATTCTGTATCTACAAGAGATGATTAGATTTTTGGATAAGAAACATAGAATCCCTAACTGCATCCTCAAGCTTGATCTGAGGAAAGCTTTTGATAGAGTTAGATGGAGTTTTCTCAAACAGATTTTAGCTAAGTTTGGTTTCAATGGAAATTTTTTAACAGCTATAATGAATAATTTGTCTCAAGCCTACTTTTCAGTCATTATCAATGGAAATCCAGTTGGATTTTTCAGTGCAACAAGAGGAATCAAACAAGGTGACCCTCTATCCCTCTCTCTTTTTAATCTATTCTCAGAGGCTTTCTCTAGGAGTTTAACCTTTATTTTTGTGAATAAATGTTTGTCCTCATATCAGATTCCTGGTTCAATTCCTGTAGTTTCTCATTTGATGTATGCGGATGATACCATAATATTTATGCAAGCTTCTAAACCTAACTTAATTAAGATCAAGGCCTTTCTTGAAATCTTTGAACATTGCTCAGGTCAAAAGTTTAATTTTGAGAAATCAGACTTTTATTTAAGTAGAAAGGCTACTGTGGCAAGAAGGATTCAGGTGAAAGCAATTTTAAAAATGAAAAAAGGGACTTTTCCATTTAAATACCTAGGATGCCCTATTTTCAGAGGAAGAACTTTGAATAGATATTTCTTTCCACTGCTGGCCAATGTAGATGCTAAGCTACAAAATTGGAAAAACTGCTGGTTAAGCTCTGGGGGGAAAATGATCCTCATTAAATCAGTTCTGTACTCAATTCCTCAGCATACATGGATGGTTACAAATCCCCCAAAAGGTATAATTAAAACATTTGAGAAAAAATTGGCTCAATTTTTTTGGGGAAAGACTGAAGGTAAACAGAATAAGATTTGGAAGAAATGGGCAAACATTGCCATACCTACTAACATGGATGGTTTGGGATTTAGATCGGTAAAAGCCATTGTTGATTCTTGTTCGGCCAAACTATGGTGGAAGAGCCAATTGGGAACTTCATTGTGGTCTAAACTTCTATAGTCTCTTCCACCATCATACAGGAAATCAGTTACTTGGAGGAGAATTTGTTACATCAATGAATTTGCTGTTAACAATTCTTCAATTATACATGGAAATGGAAGATGTAATTTTCTGAATGCCAACTGGTGTCCGCATGGACCTCTTCTTTCTAAAATCCCTGATAACATTGCCTCTACAATGGTTGACATTTCTGTGGCGGATTTCATACACAACAGAAATGCTATTCTGAATCAAATTGCATCTTTTCTTGAACATGATACTGTGCTTTTTCTCCAGGATGCAGTACTTACTGATGCTAGGGAGGATAGAATCATCTGGAAGCCAGAACCGTCGGGTAAATTTACATTTAAGTCGGCCTATAGAACTCTAGTTCTACCAAGAGGTAATTCTCCGGTCTCCAAGTTCTTATGGAATCCACTGTTACTAAAAAAGATCTCAATCTTTATCTGGAAACTACTACATGCTTTTCTCCCCTTTGATGATGTTCTTATTGCATGCGGTTTTAGCCTAGCTTCAAAGTGCCCTGCTTGTTGTCAATCTGATTCTATCCAACATTACTCTATCTCCTGTCCCTTGGCCCATTCAGTCTGGTTGAAACTGACTCCCTCAATACCTTTTAATCTTAATACATTACATTCCATTCCTCAAAGATTCTATCTGTTTTGGGACTGTCAAGACTTACCTAAGTTTTATCAGATATATTGCATGATTCTCCCATCTGTGGTATGTTGGAGTCTATGGAAAGCTAGAAACAATTATCTATATGACCACAAGCCTTTTTCCATGAATGTTATCTGTACTGAGGTGGAGAATTTGATTAAATTGACACTTAGTGTTTGTCCTCCAACAATTCTATCCACAGTCTCAGTACCACCATCTTTTCAGCATCTCATTCCATTGCTAAGGCCTCCCCCTAAACCAAATTTAAGGACTATTTTCTGGGAAAGACCTAAACATGGATTCATAAAAATCAATGTAGATGCAGCTTGGTGTCCTAACAAAGCCTCTGTGGGTCTTATAGCTAGGAACAGTCTTGGCTTACCTGTTAGAATCAGTTCGGCAAGTGTTACATCTTCATCCCCCCTACATGCCGAAATTGAAGCAATATTACATGCTTGCTATTCTTTTGACCATCTGGAGTGTAACATTATTGTGGAATCAGATTGTAATCTTGCTATTGATATGATTCAGAATCCTTATGAGGCACAGTGGCATGTTTTTGATATGGTATATAAAGCAAAATCTTTACTTGGTAATGCTGAACTGATCCACACTTGCAGGGAATGCAACTCTGTAGCTCATGCCATAGCTAAACATCATTTTGATCTGAACCAAGGGCTGGATATGACTAATGTTACATCAAAAATTCAGGGTCTTATAGATATGGATAGAGGCTGTGTTCCTCATATTCGAGTTGCTAAAACTTTCAGGTTTTAGAAATTGATGCTGCTGAATGTTATTGTTCATTTTTGCAGAACAAGGGACTTCTAGCACTATGAGGGGGAGATTGCTGATGCTCAGATTGCTGCTACTATGGTGAAGCCTGGATGCTCATTTGCTGTGTTGCTGTGTGGCTTTTCTGCTACGGTGGTGAGGCTGTTGCGCAGATGTCAGGGAGTTTGAGTCCTTCGAAGATACTCTCAGCTTGAAAGCTACAATGCTTAGCATACTTATGGGTATTTTTCTCATTTCGTGATTGAAGTTGCCTGGCCATTACAGAGGATTAACACGAGGGGTGGAGATCCTCTTGTTTTGGATCGCAACTTCGACACCTATCCATCCACTTTGGATAGCTGTATTCACAATTTTAGCAAACACTTTTAGGTCTTTTGGAAACAACCATGTTGTTTCACCTCTTACTCTCACAAACCAACTCTATTTGTATATTCGATCAATTGGAAATCAAGGCTTGGGGAACCTATAATAAAATAACCCTCACCCTCTGGTGTTCTCATTAAAAAAAAAAACTGATAATAACTGTATATGTTCTTGTGCTAATTTCCTTCTCAGCTTTTGTGTGTATTTCCTAATATACCCTTTGCGCTTGACAATGTACTGGTCATTGGCCAACAAAGCTTGACCGTGGCCCTGCTGTTGACTGACTCTGCGCTGGAGCTGTCGAGAACGCTGATGCGTGTTCGATCGATTCACGGGATTAAGTTCTTCTTGAACGGACCTATAATTAAATTATTTCTGGAATTTTTGGAATTAGCATTTAAATGCTTAAATTAGTTCAAACGTTCAATATAATTAAAATAGAATAAATGATAAGTAAATGTGTACATTGTATTTATACTCTGTGTCCTAAATAGCGTACTCCTTAATTGTCTCCCTTAATTACCCACAAATGTAATTACGTTAGAGTAATAAATATTTCTCTAACCAGACTGCCATACCTGCGTCCAATGGCCTTCTTGGACCTAACCTCTATCGTATCCCTGCACTCCTTCCGACCATATATAAACACAATTTTGCACTCCTCGCCGCTGCGGCAGCAATGTACGGAGATTCCGATGAAGTTGTAGGGAGAAATGGAGCAAACAAGAGCAGAGAGGATCAGAAAAAACCTTGAGAGGATGAAGGAGTTAGGGATTCATCATCTTTCTCTAACGAGCCAACTCCGAGGTCAATGCCTTCTGCTCGCCAGCACTCACCGCTTCCACTCCTCCCGGTCCCCGTTGCCAATCTTCCTAGTAAATTTCGTCGTGTATATCGCGCGCGTGTTTCGTTGATGCATGTTTAGTTGTTTGATATTGGGATATTTGTAGAATGTATCATGTCAAGTACTACGTTAAAGATGAGATTTTTGAGACATGGTTAAGTGAACTTTAGGTGTCTATTGTGTTTGAGTTGTGATGGTGGTTGTTTACTTGTTTAAGGCTGCAAATGCGATGCGACAGAGTTGGCGTTGAAGAACAAAGATGATTATAGGGAATTTTACGAGAAAATCCTTTTAACGTGGCTACAGTAGTCGTCAACGGATGTAACGGTAGAGAATTGCCATTTTTATTTTTTTGTGCATGAAAAAACGAGGACGCATTTGCTAAATACGGAGTAAATGTGTCCTCATGATTTTGCATTTTTTAACGTAGTTTATATGAGGATGCATTTGCCAAATGCGTCCTTAGAAGTTTTTCTTTTTTTAATACCATTTTAGTGAGGACGCATTCCCTGAATGCGTTCTCATCATGTTTTAAATCAGGTCGCTTTTTGTTTCCTTTGCACCACAACCTCTCATTTTCTCTCCCACGCCAGAATCCTCCCTCCCAACCGTGCCCAGGCCAACGCTGTCCATCTCGCCCGATCAAAGCTTCTGTTTTTTCCATTGTCATCTCCGGGTTCGTACCTCCCCAAGCTTGAGTTTGTATTTTTGTTTGTTAAGTGTTCAGATATGCACTTTTTTTGTGTGTTTTGACGCTAAATTGTTGGTGGATTTTCAGTTTGAGCTTCCGGTTGCCTTTTGCTGATCGTTGTGCCCACAGAGGAGCGTCTCAAGCGCCGCTGAAGAGTTCGCGCATGGTACCCACACGCCGCCAGCCACCGAGCGTGGAGTTCAGGCACCGCCTCCTTTTTTTTGTCTCCGAGAGGTATCTGAAAAATAGATGATTATATAAATGTGTTGAATGAGGATGTGTGGTTTGATTATGAGTGATTTGTTCACTAATTATTTTATTGAACTTAAAGAAATAGTGTAATATGTGAGGTTTTTGAAAAAATCTTGATGATATGAATTTGTTGAATGATTACGTGTGGTTTGAATGATTATGTTTGGTTTGATTATATGAATATGTTGAATGAGGATGCGCGATTATGTGTGAATTGTTCAATAAATTTTTTTATTGAAGTTGTAGTAATGATTAAATTTGTGTGGTGTAATTGGGTTCAAATTTTATATTGTGAAGTAATGTTCTATGTCAATTAGTATTATAATCAATAATAGTGTATGATTTGGTCGCCCGATGATAATGGAACAATGTATGGTTTAGGATTTGAGGAGTTGAATATAAGTTGCTGAATAATACCGTATTTCCAAATATCGAATTATATTGTCTATATTTGTATAATGCAGATGTACAATGTTTTTTATGGTGTACTTGTACAAAGGGGGTCAGATTAAGTTTGATTTGACTGTGGGTGTGTATTATGATCCTTCCATACCTGAGAAAAATGTGACTCTCGAATGGAGGTTAAGCCACTCCGAGTTAATTGATTTAATTTTCAGAAGGCTTGGCGATGCAAGCAAGGGGTTGTTGTTGAAAATATATTATCGTTGTCCTGAGTTGATTGGTTCGTTTGTATACTATCAATGTTATAATGTGGAAGATAACGAGTCTACCACGACTTTCTTCAACATTGTTGATGAATGTCCTCGTCCTCAGCTGATCTGTACATTATTATCAAGAAGATGTCAAACACAATTGACCGTGTAGGTGATGTTAGTTCGGGAACGTTCATGTCGTTGTTGAGCAATATTCAAAACTATACACCTTTGCCAACCTTACCACCCCATGTTCATTGCCAATGTTTTGTCATTGGTGAGTCGAGCCATCCCAGTGCGTATGTTCACATCAATTGCACTCAGTCGTCCACAAGTGGTGGTATATATAGTGTGCATCATGATGAGCTGAATGTCTTCGATGATGATTATGTGGGTGAAATTGGCGAGCTTGTTGTTGGTCATGGTGAACATGTTAGTAGTGATGATGAAGGTGAGGAAAGGGAACTTGATGAAGAAGCTGAAGATGATCGTTCCTTATCAACTGATTTGAATCCAGGAGATGATGATGAACAAGTAGTGTGCACGAACGATGTAGCCATAACGTTCCATCTTATGGCGAATCCTAATACGTAGGACTACTTTAGGGATTATGGGGCCCTAATGAGGATGGCTATAACCCAACTAATTGTGGTGAAAGACTTCCTAGTTATGTTCAAGCGACTGGTGAAGTTGCATTGGGTATGCGATTCCGAAGTAAGCCAGACCAGGTAGAAGCTATTTCCAGGTGGAGTTCCATGATGGACAAGGAACACCAGGTCGTAGAGAGCAGGTCACATACATGGTATGCGAAATGTAAGGACGTTGTTGAAGGAAGTGGTAATTGTCATTGGATTGTTAGAGCCAGCAAAAGGCTTCTCATGGGATGTGAGAGATCACCAAATGGGCAAGTAGTCATGGTTGTGTAGGTGCTGGTCGATCGAGTGGTAACACTAATCTGACATCGTTGATGATCTCCCGTTCCATTCACCACCAGATTGATGCAAACCCTTCTTACATGGTGAAGGATGTCCAAGTGCATGTGAAGAATGAGTTAAATGTGACCCTTTTCTACAAGAAGGCGTGGTATGCTCGCCAGAAGGCTATTAATTTGGTATTCGGAACTTGGGAGGAATCCTTTGAAATGTTGCCAACATATATAGATGAGCTAATCAGGACCAATTCAAGCACCATTGTTGATTGGGCAGACGTACTTGATAGAATACACGGTCGTGGGTGTAGGAAATTTAAGTTCGTGTTCTGGGCATTTGGTTTGGCTATCGATGCATTTTGCCACTGCAGGCCGATGATTAGTGTGGATGAGACTCATTTGAGAGGCACATATAAGGCCACAATGCTAGTTGCGGTGACACATGATGTGAACGATTATATACTCCACATTGCTTATGCAACAGTTGATGTTGAGACTAATGAGAGTTGGAACTAGTTCATGCAAAAACTGCGAATCCACATGGTAGGTGGTGACTGTTGGCTAATCTGAATATATCCAATCATCATGATGGGATTTTGAATGCAATGAAACATATGGATGAATGGATGGAGCCAACAGGATACTGCCGGTTTTACTTGAGGCATTTTCAGTCCAACCTCCTTAGTACTAAGCGTGGAAATTTTAAGAATGCACATCTGAAGACTCGGATTTGGTAGCTTGGTCATGTCATTATGTATGGCTAGGTATCGCAGACTTATAAGGTTGTGACAAGGACCATTGATGGCAGCATTGGTGAGAGCCAACACACTGTGAAAAATAGGAGGAAGGAGTGTAGTTGTTGCGAATGGAAAATTTTCCGTTTCCCTTGTTCCCATGTATTGGCTGTCAGTAAGTATAGGCGTGATGATCCATCTACTCTATGTGACATGGTATATCACACGACCACCTATGTGCAACAATATAGTGAGGGTTTTGTGCCTGTTCGAGATCCATCACTATGGTAACATGCCAGTTGGAGGTTGATTCCTGATATTGAAAACTTTTGTAATAGGAGGTGTGGTCAGTTTGTGGAGAGAAGGATAAGAAATAAAATGGATGAGGGAGTGCCGGTTGATTGCAGAGGTGTCTGTAGGCGAGGGCGTGCTTTGGGTCATGTTTGTAATATAGTTTTTCTAGATTTAGACCAATATGTATTACATTATATTATGTAGCCATTTAGCTTGTTATGCTAAATTCTATCGAGTTTTTAAAGTGCAATTGATTTTGTGGATTTGTATTATGTGTATTTGTTTAAATTGAAGCTAATGTACGATTTGGTTTCAATATGTATTACATGCAATACTATTCATTTATGTGGAAATATGGACTTGTCATTTCTCCATGTGATTATGATTTTCACTAGGGATACGCCATGTATCATCCAGGACCCATTGATGAGGATTTGCTTTAACTTCACCAGGAGCATCGTGCACGTGCTCTGTACAACGATAATTTGGAGGATGAGTCATAGCAGGTGAGGTGGTGCGATGTGGCTTGTTGGATTGGTGGGATCCCTGATCGAGTGATGCGCTATGTGCGTGAAGCTGGATTCCAGGGATTGTTGGATTCCGCCCCAATTCACATCGACCATTCCCTCATCACTGCGTTAGTTGAGCGTTGGGGACCAGAGACGCACACCTCTGACCTGCCGATTGGGGGGGCTACCGTCACTTTGCAGGATGTGGGCATCCTATGGGGTCTACTGATCAATGACATGGCAATCACTGGTGTAGACACTAGCAGGCGCACAAATGATTGACAGAGATTGTGCACTTACTACCTGGGGGCTACACAGGAAACGAGTGCTATCAGAGGGGGTCGCATAAAGGCCAGCTGCTTGGGAAATTCGTTGCGTAGTCCGTTGCCTTATGATGCTACTGAGGTAGATTGTCAACAGTGGGTTAGGGTTTTCATTCTACTACTGGTCGGAGGAATGCTCATGTCAGACACATCCGGGCACCTGATTTATCTACTCTATTTGTCGGTACTGATGGTCTTAGACGCATCATATCAGTGCAGTTGGGGGAGTGCCATTTTAGCACACTTGTACATGTGCTTATGTGACTCTGTAATCCCACAAGTCAAATCCATATCTGGGCCACTGGTCTTACTACAGATAACATTGTTGGTTAAACTTATTAGTTGTACATACTTTCCATAATGACCTCTTACGTTATATTATATTTTAATTTATTATTGTCAGCCGTGAGCATGAGAGCGAATACCAACCATCCGTCCTCCCGGACGACTTCCAGTGACCGTCACCATGAGTGTTCTTGAGTCCAGGTTCGTATTCAATTAGTAAGGACACAATTTTTAACCTTTCAAAATACTAGGAATAGCTAATATTATTCGTTCTGTTCCTCACAGGTGGAGAGCCTGGTACGATTTATCACAATCACCCATGCGTGTATTGAAAGTGTACCACGATCAACTGACATCTCTCCATGTCAGTCAGGTATAATGTAATTCGGATTACATTTTTTTTGAACTAATGGAAAAAAGGTGTTTCTCTCTGAACCACAACACTTGTCTGTTATGTCAGTTTATTTGGTAGCCATACACAGAGGATGTCATGCAACAAATCCCACAGTACTGTACAACTGGTAGCAACAACTGGCTACTGTGTGTTGACCTCATTTACTGGAACGTCGTGGCCTTGTCCATCGTGTTCTCAGGCAGTTTGGCCTTGTCCAGCAAATACCCACGCAGTTGGTCACTAAGGATGAACACAAACTGCTTCCTACTAGAGACCGTCGGGGGAGGTCAGGGATGGATTGGCGTGTTGAACTGAGAAGATATCTCGATGCATGAGAACATCGAGCAGAGCAATAAGTTAATGCACTAGGGGTCAGTGGATCCATATACACGTGATCGAGAATACATGGAGTAGTATTTTCGCAGGACAGTGACCCTAATTGATCAGCCAGGACGGCCCCAAACGGTTACCGAGGGTTTTCATGGAGACGGAGATACTATGGAGTATATGGTAGTTTTTAAAATTTTAATAGTATTAAAAAAATACTTTAGATTCCCTCAAATTTTAATATCTAACATATTTATCTCATTTATGTAGTTGCAGGCCATGTCCGAGATGTGCCTTATGTCAGATATTAATTTGGACGAATGTCTCCCACATTTCGCGGACGTTATCAGGGAGGTACATGGTGTTGCCACACGTACTCTACAATATGTGCATGGGCCCTCTACACTGCAGTTTTATCAGCCATGTGTGCACTGTGAGAAACCTCCCCCTGGTGTGAGATAGAATAAAATTAGAAGTCACCGTCCAGCTCCCCCTGGTCGACAGGGTGGTCGGCGACCGCGTGCTTAGGGCCCTACAGAACACATTGGTTCATCTGAAGCCAAACCCTCACATGCGAGTCGAACGATCACCGGACCATCACATGGTTGACCCTCCCATTGTGACACTACTACAACTGATTTCACTACATATCTTACTCCCACTGCTAGTCATGCGTACATATCACCTACTGCTCCATTAGATACATGTAGTGTTCCCCATGTCCAGTATGATTCGAATGAGGACGCATGAGACGATATGGAGGAGGATTTTTATAGAGGGAGCTCTGCATGACGACATACATATTTCTAATCAGATGGTTGTTCCACGGCGCACATCCCGCACCATACGTCCCCCCATGTGGAACGGGTGGAAAGCTTTGCAAATGGCGTCATTAGTACATTACATGTCATTTGCCATTCATTTCATTACGTTTGTAATTATCTGTTTGATACGTGTTCTTCGAATATTGTATCTTTGAATCAATTCATGTTTATTTCGTTTTCATTTTCACTAATTTCATAAACATTAAATGCTTCTACATTTACATTTTTGTTTATTTATATTATTTAATAGTGGAAAAAGTGTAAAATTCAAACAAAAAAATAAATTCATTTAAACTACAAAAAAATGAATTTTTTGAATTACGATTCAAATACTGTAGTAAATTCCAAATTTTTTTAACAATTCATTCATATTTTGTATTCATGATTATTTAAAAAATTGCAATACCCACGATCAAAATTTTCCATTATCTTTAATCAGGTAAGTGGGATATTTTTCCATTATCTTTAATCAGGTAAGGGGGATGTTCATGTTTTATTATCATAAATTTCAAATCGGACTTCCAAATTCTCCCGATGCAGTTAACATTGCCGATTTTTTTTTAAAATATAAAATAATAACATGTCTACTAAAGCGCTATTGGGGACAACAAAAATACAAAAAAAAATTGGACAATCATTTAGAAGACTGATTAAAAAATTATTTCAAATGACACTTTATGCGACCGACAAGAAAACTAATTTAAATGGAGGACGCATTCTCTGAATGCGTCCCCTACTGCAGATTAAATTTTTTTTACCATTAATTGATGCGTCCTCTTCTGCAGATTAAACAAAAAATAAAGAGGTTAATTGAGGACGCATTCAGAGAATGCATCCTCTGTTGCAGATCCAGATTTTAAAAAAAAGAAGTAAATCAATGAGTCCTCCACAAATGAGGCCATTTTTCGAAACGAGTATATGTACATCCAAAATCATGAAATCCAACACACTCAAAGAAAGAACAAGAAATTTTACAGTAAAGAGCATGAGTAGTTGTTGGCAAGTACTGAGATATGGAAAGGATGGAAAGCGGATTTATGATACTGGTGAGGGCAAGACTTGTCATCGGTGCAGACAAGTAGTACACCAGAGAGGGCTTCGTTTATTTGTTGTTTACCGCCTAACAAATGTATGATCATTGATCATAATTGCAGGCAGAAAACTCTTGGCCATCCTACTCACTCTTGTAAATGCAAGGACAGTTCAAGGAAGTGCGTACTTTTCTAGGCAGGCTTCTAAGTGTGCAGCTTGAAAATGTCTTGGCCATTTGTTATGTCTACTGTAAATTTAGATCATATTAAGAATGATATTTTCTTGGTTCATATTGTTTTGTTTTGAACAACAGGCATTACAAGTATATGCTGCGCTTATTTGGGATTTACTGGTTTGAATGAAAACTGGTATTAATTAGGAAGCCATGCCCCCTTCTCTTCATCTGGTTACTATATAAAAGAAATACTTTGAAACCGTATGCTTGTGTCAACCGTCGTCGGGGGCATAGTGGTCATTTTGCAGGCAAACCGAACGTGTGCCCCTGCATGTGCTCTGAAGTGGCCGCCCAAAACGACGTTGTTTTGAGCACCATTTTTGTCGTTTTGTGCATCCCCTTTGTCAAACATTGCGGCGCCGCCATCTGCGTCTACATGTGCTGCTAGGTGGCTGCCCAAAACGACATCGTTTTGGGCACCCATCCGAGGGGTACCCATTCGAGGGGTACCCATTCGAGAGGTACCAATTCAAGATGTGAGCTTCCATGTGGAGGGGTTCGATAGGATGGGCTCGAGATGTACCCATTCGAGATGTGAACTTCCAGGTGGAGGGGTTCAATTGGATGGGTTCGAGCGGTACCCATTCGAGATGTACCCATTCAAGATGTGAACTTTCAGGGGGAGGGGTTCGACTGGATGGGTTCGAGAGGTGGCCATTCAAGAGGTACCCATTCGAGAAGTACCCACTCTAGAGGTACTCATTCGAGATGTGAACTTCCAGGTGAAGGGTTCGGTTGGATGGTTTCGAGAAGTAACCATTCGAGATGTGAACTTTCAGGTGAAGGGGTTCGATATGATGGGTTCGAGAGGTGGCCATTTGAGAGGTTCCCACCCCAGAGATACCCATTCGAGATGTGAAGTTTCAGATGGAAGGGTTCGATTGGATGGGTTTGAGAGGTACCTATTCGAGAGGTATCCATTCAAGATGTGAACTTTCAGGTGGAGGGGTTTGATTGGATGGGTTCGAGCGGTACCCATTCGAGATGTATCCATTCAATATGTGAACTTTCAGGTGGAGGGGTTTGAGAGGTGGCCACTCGAGAGGTACCCATTCGAGATGTGAACTTCCAGATGGAGGGATTCAAGAGGTACCCATTCGAGATGTGAACTTTCAGGTGGAGGGGTGCGACTGGATGGGTTCGAGAGGTGGCCATTCGAGATGTGAACGTTCAAGTTAAGGGGTTCCACTGGATGGGTTCAAGCAGTACCCATTCGAGATGTGAACTTTCAGGTGGAGGGGTTCGACTGGATGGGTTCGAGAGGTACCATTCCGAGAGGTAAACTTTCAGGTGAAGGGGTTCGATTGGATGGGTTCGAGCGGTTTCCATTCGCGATGTACCCATTCAAGATGTGAACTTTCAGGTGGAGGAGTTCGACTGGATGGGTTCGAGAGGTACCCATTCGATAGGTGGTCAATCGAGAGGTTCCCACTCCAGAGGTACCCATTAGAGAGGGGAAGTTTCAGATGGAAGGGTTCGATTGGATGGGTTTGAGAGGTACCTACTCGAGAGGTACCCATTCGAGAGGTGAACTTCTAGGTGGAGGGGTTGGATAGGATGGGCTCGAGAGGTACCAATTCGAGAGGTGAACTTTCAGGTGGAGTGGTTCGATTGGATGGGTTCAAGATGTACCCATTCGCGAGGTACCATTCGAGGTGTGAACTTTCAGGTTAAGATGTTCGATTGGATGGGTTCGAGCGGTACCCATTTGAGATGTACCCATTCAAGATGTGAACTTTCAGGTGGAGGGTTTCGATTGGATGGATTCGAGCAGTACCCATTCGAGATGTGAACTTTCAGGTGGCTGGATTTGAGAGGTACCCATTTGAGAGGTACCCATTCGATATGTGAACTTTTAGGTGGAGGGGTTCGATTAGATGGCTTCGAGAGGTACCCATTTGAAAGGTGAAGTTCCAGGTGGAGGGGTTCGAGAGGTACCTATTTGAGAGGTTAAGTTTCAGGTGGAGGGGTTCGAGACATTGAGGATTCGAGTGATGGATACTTAACGCGTGTGTGCCAATGGCTTGATAGGTGGAAGACTCGGGGGGTAGATGGGGGATCCTCGAAGGGGTGGTTCTCGGCCTCGAAGGGATGGAATCTTCTGTCCTCGAAGGGGTCGAGTTCTAGGCCCTCGAAGGGATGGAGTCTTCTGTCCTCGAAGGGGTCGAGCTCTCGGCCCTCGAAGGAATGGAGTCTTCTATCCTCGAAGGGATGGAGTATTGTGTCCTCGAGAGGGTGGGTCGAGTTCTCGGCCCTCGAAGGGATGGAGTCTCGGCCCTCGTGAGGTTACACATCCATCCCTCGAAGAGTTAAATTGCCACCCTTCGAGAGCATTCCATGTTATTCATACCACCTGTCTAAGGGGTTAGTTAACCACCCCTCGAGGGGTTAGTGAACCACCCTTCGAGGATCTAATCTAGACATCCAGCAGTAAAGTCACATCCACGTCATCTCAAACCACCACTCGAGGAGTTAAACATCTACCCCTCGAGAAGTTATACCTCCAGCACTCGAAGGGCTACCCCTCGAGAGGATAGCCATCCAGCCCTCGAAGGGTTAAATAGCAGCCCCTCGAGGGTTAAACATCCAGCACTCGAAGGGTTAACCAATTACCCCTTGAGGGTTAAACATCCAGCATTAGAAGGGTTAAACAACCACTCCTCGAGGATAGACATCCAGCACTCGAGAGGATGGACATCCAGCATTCGAAAGCACATCAACACATGAATCACTCCTCGAGGATGTAGATTCCCACCATCATTTCGAGCCATGTACCTCTCGAGACATTCATGTCTCCAATCAGTAATCATCCATAACTCGAGAGTGCATGTTCCCTCTCGAATCCATTATGCACGATCCACCTGTTATGGGTACAGTTTCCACTTTGAGAGCATCCACACCTTGCGAGTACATTCATTCGAGAGAAATTGTACCTTGCGTCCACACCATTTGAGGCATCATTCCACCACTCGAACTACCATTCGAGGCTTCAAGCTGCTAGGGTTTAAGACCTATGACCTGGACTTATCTTTTAACGGGTAATTTGACCCTGCCGCCTTGAACCAGGTTGGAACCCTAGGGAGCCTCTGCCCCGTATCTTCTTTCTCGGGTTCAATGGCTCGACGGTGCCCTAAAATGGGCCGAGCACCCATATTTGAGTCCTCGCCTAGAACTCATTTTTTCGGCGCCGGTGAGTTGCCGAAAACTGGGCAAAATTCAAAGAATCCACCAATTATGAAAAAAATCTGCTCCTCCATTAGTCTTGATCTGGGCATTCTCACGAAATTGAAAAACAAGGACAACACATTAGGTATACCATCATTGATGATTCCGATAAAAAAAATCCACCATTGTCGGCCGCCGAACGGCTCAATTTAACCAACACATAGAAAAACATCTCCTAACATCCATCTTGAACCTGACTAGCCCCAAAGCATGAGCCCCATCCAACAATAACATTCCAACACCCAAAATCAAGAATTCCACTTCTCAAACCTACTATGGAACCTTCACCACTCGAATCTGTACATCCCGAATCTTCTACTCCAACCAACTACTTTTCAAACTTCCATTGCAACCTTCACATCTAGAATCCGTACCTCTCGAACCCCTCTACTTGAACCCTCTCCACCTGAACCTTCACCTCTCGCCATCTCTACACTTCAATTACATGTATAATTGGTACATTTATAGCTTAAATTACAACTCTTTTAACATTCCTATAAAATTTCTATAATTTGTTATCAAGCTCACCACGCAACGCGCTGTGTAGCCAAACTAGTAGTGTTTGAAAGTGATTCTCCATTTGTTTGCGTACAAATTTGTGCTTAGAGTAAAGTGCATATATAACCCTATATAATTGATGAAAGTGGAGATATAACCCTGCGATAATTGAAAGTGCAAATATAACCCCAGATGAGGTTATGTGCAAATATAAACTTCTCCGGCAGATTTAGACCTGAATTGGGTGAAAAGACTATTTTGCCCATTTGTAAAAAATATTGATTAAACATTAAAATTGTTTTGTCCCTACCCTTTTTTTTCTTCATTTATCTTCTTCATTTTATTATCTTCCGTTTTCTGTACGTTCGCCAAACTTTCTTATCTTCCGCTATCTGTACAATCGCCAAACTTTAACTCAAGCTCCATACTTTCATCAATTTTTCGTCGCTTGGCTGGGCGGTGCTGGAAATGGTGACCAATGGTGGCGGAGATGTTAGGTGGCGGTGGAGGGAAGAATCGGTGGAGATGGAGAGGTGTCCATCGTCTCAATTTCTTCAATCAAGGATTTTTTAGGTGGCGGGGCTCGGGTTCTATGGTAACGGGGCTCGGGTTCAACACCGACGAGCAAAAAGGGCTCGCCGGAAAGTGGTGGCGCACGGCTTCCCAGTGCCCGCATTCGGCTACTCGAAGATGGAGCAGTGCTGGGCCTAGAGTTCTGATGGTTGCACACGGGCTGAACGGGTATGGTGTTTCAGACCTCCCGTGGGGTGCACGGTTGATTGAGCGGTGCTGCTCAGTTGCTCAACGTCTGGACTCGCCGAATCTGTTGCAGAAGGTGGCAAACTTCGGGTGGAGACGAGTGGAACTCCAGTGGCTGGTGGTGTATGTTGCCGTGAAGACTTGGCGGGGCTTAGGTTCTATGGTGGCGGAGGAGAGAAGACTAGTGGTGGGTTTGGTGGCGGAGGAGGGAAGAATGGTGGTGGTGGGGCTTTGGTGTTGGTGGCGGCTTTTTTCGGTGTTAACAAGGGCATAATTGTCCTTCTCATTTAAGGACTGGGCCAGAAGAGTATTTTAGTCTTTTCAAGTGAGCCAATGGCTGGAATTCGTTAGTCAACGTCAGAATCATGATCGGAGGGTTATATTTGCACTTTCATTCAATAGTCAGAATTATATTTGCACTAAAAAATAATTGAGCGTTACATATACATTTTTTTCAATACATAGAGTTATATTTGTATATTATCCTTGTGCTTATTTAGGAGTATTTAATATGTTCTGGAGCAGTTTATGACTTTTCTGAGGCACGTATGGAACTGGTTTTGCCCTGGTTGTCGCCGTATTTGTAGCTGTAGTTTGTGTCGTCAAGCTAAAGGTGGGTAGACCTGGCAAAATATAACCGAACCTGAAAACCTGGTAATAAATAACCGAATCGAATCGAACCGACACCCAAATAGTGAGACCCAATTAATAACCAAAAATCGAAATCACCCGATTGAACCGTACCCGAACTTAAATTGCCAGACCTGATGGGACCCAAACTCGAATAACACCTGAACCCGAATCGAACCTGAACCAAAACCCAAAAAGGACCCGCACTTGGACCGAACCTGAATCCGAACCCGAAAAGGACCCGTACCTGAAAGAAACCTAATCATACCCAACTACTACTCGATTCGAAATGAACCGAATTGATGTTAATCCAAATTTGAAGACATCCGGATTAATGTTAACTCAAACCGAACAAGACCCGAATATGATTGAATAGTGTGTTACAATTGTTACTGTCTAAAATTTTAACTTTAGTTGAAAATAACATTACGATTATAAACAGTGTTGATATGTTATTTAATATTAAAATATCACATAATAAATTAAATTTATAAATTTAAAAGGTGTATTAATAGCATAGATAGATGAAATTATTTTAAGAGTACATTATGTATTAAATAAAAGAACATTGTAAATTATTAATTTAAAATTATTTTATAAGCTAAAATTAATATTGATTAGTTATTTTATTTATTATTAGAAAAAATTTCGTACAATATTAACTTTTCGTTATTATTATTTTCTTTCGGAAAAATTATTTTCATTAAATTTTGCAAAATATTTTAAATCAATGTTTTCAATCATCCAATTCTTTTGTAAGAATATAAAATTACATCTAAAATAATATTGCATTTACGATCTATTTTTCTCTAATGCTTAAATTTAAAATATGCTTAATAAGTATAATTACTCCTCCATAGCATATCAAAAACATAAGTATCATGCCATACAATAATATTATTGTTCATATATCTATTCAAATATATGGTTAAAGTTTGACAACTTTGAGTGAAAAAAGATTATGTGCATATTTGAATGAGATGGAGGGAGTAGTAGAACTCTGCAAACACCGCATTCTGAATTTGAATTAATGATTGTGCACAAAGTCGGCCAAGACTGTTTATGAGACTCATAATTTATAATTAGTAAATAGGGGATATTTAATTTCTATATAAAGTCTACCAAGACTGTTTATGTAAAGTTAAATAGTTCTAAAGAGATTTATTGGTAATATACTAATATTTCACCTAATTAAGAAAAAATGAACATGTCTTTCTATGAATGTTTTCTTATCTTAGTTTAATATGCTAATATTTTAAAATGAATCGCAAGCAATCATGAATTGTAAGTTTTTTTTTATAAAATTTAAATATTGTATAAGTTTATGGACAGTTCACGGTGAATTTTACTTTAAATGTTGTAGGTTTTTTTTATAAAATTTAAATATTGTATTTTTAAAGTTAAAACAAGTAATAATATGTATTTAAAGAGTCCGTCTCTTGAAAGACGGTCTTTCCATAAGTTATGGAAAGATCAAGGTTTAAAGTGTAAATTAGAAGAAATTAAGATAAAATTTTCGGGTTGCATGAACCGGGTTATAAATTTTATAACTACTACAAGTTTCATACTAAAACTTTAAGGGAAAGTCTTAGGAAAGGCAGCCTTTCCATAAGCTTATGGACAGTCCTCAGGGGCATTTGCCTTAAATGTTGTAATTTTTAATAAAATTTAAATATTGCATTTTATAAGTTAAAACAAGTAATAATATGTATTTGAAGGTGAAAATATAAAAATATATCATATAAAAAAATATTTTCAAAAATTTTAAATTTTGTATGTAATTTAAGAAATGCAGTGTATAAGGTAAGAAATAAGTGGCCTGTCCATAAGGTTATGGACAGGCCGCCTGTCAGGAGACCCATATTACAACTAAGACCTTTTACCTTTTATTATTCTAATCAAATCCCGTCTTTCCATAAGCCTATGGAAAGACCGTCTTTCCCAAGACTTTGCCGTATTTAAATGTGAATGTATAAGGTAAAACATTAATGGTCTGTCTATAAACTTATGGATAGACCGCTTGTCAGGAGAACTACTATATATATATATATATTAATATATTATAACTTGTACGTTAGGAGTTTTGTGAGTTATGATCGACAACATAAAATAGGAAAAAAAATTAAATACAAACTATTCTATTTTGTTCTTACATACTAGTATAATCTTTATGCGGTAACGTATACAGATCAATGTTTGCAATTTGCATAAATGTCATGTTCTTTACAAAATAAATAATTTTTCATTTCAAAAAATTGAAAGTATACATTAAAAAAGTGACTAGTAAAATTATATATATATATAATAGATTAGTTCAGCTAAAGTATTTTTACAAAATTAATATATTAAAATTTTATGTTCATTATAATGACATTTTGCTATATTTATTTGAACAGGACCTGGATTGAATATATTGGAATCCAACCAAACCCGACCCGAAAGAGAATGTACCCGAAAAGTACCAAAACTAAACTGACTCAAACCAAACCCGATCCGAACCTGATTAAAAAAATGTAAAACTGAATTGTACCTGAAACCGAAACAACCTGAACCAAATTTGATCCGAACCCGATTCAAAAAAATGATACCCAAATTGTATTGAAATTGAAACAACTAGAACCAAACCCGACCCGTTCAGATATTTTTCAAAACTATCGAAAGACATCCGAACCTGAACACACCCGATCAAGACCCGGTACTCAAAGATAAAACAATCTACCGAATTATACCCGAATCGATTGAGTCTCACCCGTATCCGACCGAAGAGACCCGATTGCCAGGTCTAAAGGTGGGCACTCTTTATAAAAAGGCATGTCTTCGTTTCACTCATTAGAAACCTTAGTTTTTAATTAGTATCTATATTGATCAAAGTACGATTTCATTATCATTTTTATTGTTTACGTTAAGAAAAATAATTTCACAAATTCTTACTTTAAGCCGTGTTGATTATTCAATTACTATAAATTTTAATTTGGAATGAGATTTTTAAAAATGCTAATAAATCTAGGGACCTATTTTGCAATTATCAAAACATATATAAATCTGAAAGAAAAAAATGCTTTTATAACCTTACCTACTTTGCATAAGTGTCAATATAATATTTTGATAATTGAAAGTGCAAATATAACCCTATATAGTTGATGGAAGTACAATTTTACCCATTACGGCAGTTTAAGGTCAGATTATATTGAAAAGATGATTTTGCCCCTCTAAGAATTTTTAAAAATGAAAAAAAAGGAAATTACTTTTTTAGCCTCCAAAACCCTTATCTTCTTCATTTCTTTCTTCTCCTATCTCCCTTATCAGCGCCGTTCTCTTCCTTTCTCCTTCTTCGCCATTCTCTTTCTTTCTCCTTCTTCGCCTCTGGTGTCGTTCTTTCTCCTTCTCCGACGTGTCTTTAGTTGAAGGCCAGAAACTTTGGCGGAGGCAACCCGTGGATAGAGGATGGAAGGTGGTGGTGGCACTAGGGTTTCAGTGGCGGGGGTGAAAGAGGTATGGTGGTGGCGGGAATGGCCGGAGGTGGCATATTTTGCTGGAGGGGCTGGAAGGTGGTGGTGGTGGGGTTGAGGTCTCGATGGAGCACGGTGGTGGGTCGATAGAATGTTATTAGCTCCTCTGCCGAGGTCTTGACGAGCGTAGCGACGGGTCGATCCGATGTTCGGTGAACGGCACGCTGGTCCCCACCGTGATCGGCGTCGTGGAGAGGTGGCGAACAGAAGCAGCGGCAGCGAGATGACGGGCTTAGGGCAGAAGGGAATGCAGTTGGCCATCAATTTGTGTTTTAGGTACCGAGCGATGGCTTCAAGTCGTTGGAAGCACATCGATTAGCGGTGGAATGGTTTGTATTTAAGGCATCAAGCGAGGGTTTCATGTCCTCTGTTTTTTGTTCTCTTTTTTACTGGGAAGATTGTAGCAAACCTTTGAGAAATTAAATATGCTGAGAATTGTATCCCGGGTCTCCTTCTATTTTATGAAAATTCTGAGACCATTTGAGTTTTTGTTTCTGTTTGTTGTGAATTGTATTCTTCTGAGTTTGTTTATGAGTTTGTGTGTGAACAATGTGTTATGTGTTCTTGTGGATTTGTGTGTGAATTGTGTGTTTTTGGTTTGTGGACTCGAGTTTCACGATCCTGACAAAGGTAGGACGATGGCGGTGGAGCTCCTATGAACACCAGTCTGATTTTCTCGGCCTGATTTTCATAAAGAAATAAGAGTAAAAATCAAAATTGATGTGGGGCCCACAGATAATAAGGGTAATTTTGTCAATTCAATTTCAAATTTTAGTACAAAGCGTATTTTGGTCAATTTACAAGCGGTCAATGTCGAAAATAAAAAGTCTTACACTAAAAATTATCTGAGGGTTATATTGGCACTTATGCAAGTAGATAGGGTTATATTGGCACTTATGCAAGTCGATAGGGTAATATTGGCACTTATCCCAATCTTAAAAGCTTTATAAAATTTTCATTTTATGTTCATCTTCATGGTCGTTCAACCATTTCCATTTCCCGGAATTTACCGTGCAACCGCCGCTGCTTTGATCGGAATCCGCTGTGCAACCGTCGCTGCTTCGATCGAAATCCGTCCGCCGCTACTTCGATCGGAATCCACCGCACAAACGCTGCTGCTTCGATCGGAATCCGCCCCGCAACCGCTATTGCTTCTATCGAAATCCGCCGCACAACCGCCACTGCTTCTATCAGAATCCGCTGTGCAACTGCAAAAAGAATTTATATGCTTGGTTTATTACTATATGATTGAGGTATTGTTCAATAAATGTATCCTTGGTGTGGTTGATAATGCCGTGAGTCTTGATAATGATATCTAGGGTTCGACTCCGAACCTTACCCTAGACCTTTATTTTTAAAGAATTTCTTCAGCTTACTTGTAGTCCTTTTTTAAAAAAAATTTCGGCTTCGATCGAAATCCGCCATGCAACCGCCGCTGCTTCGATCGAAATCCATCGCGCAACCGTCACTTCTTCGATCGGAATCTGCTGCGCAACCGCTGTTGCTTCAATCGAAATCCACCGGTTCGCTTCGATCGAAATCAACAGCGAATCTGGTGCTGCGATGCACGGTGAATCCAGCACTGCGATGCTCCGCGAAGCCAGGGGACGGAGGCGAAGGCAACAAAGACGAAGACTAGGGGACGGAGGCGAAGGCAACAAAGACGAAGACTAGGCGACGGAGGAGCTAGGGTTTCTTCAGCTTATTTGTAGTTCTTCTTTTTTTTTTTTAAAATTTTCAGATGAGATTTATGTGATAGGAGTTGATGTTTGATGTTTGATGTTTGTAGTGTTTTTTTCCTTCTATTAATGCTTTTCATTTTCTGTATGAGGTTTAGGTGTTAGGAGTTGATGTTTGTAATTTTTGAGATACTGTAGTTTTTTTGTTGATGTTTGGAGCTTTTTTCCCCTCTCATGTTGATTCTTTTATTATCCAGGTGATGTTTATTTGATATGAGTTGATGTTTTGTAGTTTTTCTTGGATGATATGAATTGATATTTGTAGTTTTAAATTTTTTTTATGTTGATCATTTTTTTGCTGAGGTTTTGGTAATAAGAGTTGATGTTTGTAGTGTCTTTTTTCTCATGTTGATGTTTTATGATTTTTTTTAAAAAGACCTCAAATAGTAGATTATTTATTAAAAAGCAAGAAAATTAAATATTAAAGACAAACTAGAGCTAAACAAAATACAAAATTGACACTTTTGAAATGATCTTTGTCTATTTTTTTTGCCTTTCATTGAATTCTTTTAAAAAATAATTCAACATTACATAAATAATTTATGGAAAAAAAATGAAAATTGAATACCCTTCATTGACTTTTTTTTAACCTTGCTTCTTGATATCTTATTCGAAGATTTATACATTTTTAAATCATGTTTTTTATTTTTGAAAGATGTTACATGTATTTATACTATCTTGGTATTATAAATAAAACAAACCTTATTGGAATCAAATTATTTCTACTTATAAGATTGTTAAAACATTTTCAAAGTATAATTTTGATAAATATTAGAGGTAAAATTCGATAAAAAGTAATTATATTTTTTATTGGACTCTACAATTAAAAACAAAGAATCCATACATTTTAAACTACTTTCTTCTTCATAATCAATCTTAATCTATGCATGTTTCTTTACTGGTGTACTTATTTTTGCAGTGATACGTAGACTAATGTTCTTGCACTGGATGATAGAAGCTGATGGTTTTTAGTGTTTTTTTTTTATGTTGACGTTTTTCATTTTCCTGGTGAAGTTTGGGTGATAGGAACTGATGTTTTTATATTTTGGGTCATATAGGTTGATGTTTGTAGTTATATATTTTTTTTGATAATTTCCTCTTTGTTGATGTTTTTATGATTTTCAGTTGATTTTTTTGTTAGTTGTAGCCGACATTTTTTTTCAGTTTTTTTTGTTGATTTTTATTTTATTTTTTTGGAAAAGTCTTGGGAAAAACCGTCTTTTAGGCTTATGGAAGGACGATGTTTAATTAGAATAATAAAAGATAAAAAGTCTTAGTTGCAATATTTAAATTTTATTATGCAACATGTAGTAGCTATAAAGTTTATAACCCGATTCATGCAACCCAAAATTTTTATCTTTATTTTTTTTTAATTTACACTTTAAAAATTGGTTTTTCCATGGCTTATAGAAATATTTTCTTTCAAACGACGGACTCTATTTTTTTTTCCAGTTTTATTTGATTTTTAATATATTCTTTGCTGCAGTTTTTATTTGATGTTTTAAGATTTTTCGATGAGGTTCTGCTATTTTCTGCTGATGGTGTTGCAGTTTTTATTTGATTTTTTACATTTTAAAAATAGTTTTTACAGATTGCAGATGATGGGAAAATGAAGGGAAAAATTGGGCAAAAAAACCCCTGGAAAGTTAGAGATAGGTCCCTAGATCTAGAATATTGTTAGAATTGTAGAAAGACTCCTGCATAAAGTTTAGGCTGTCTCACATGAGACCATCTCAAATAATTTGCTTACTTAAAATATAATTATATTACACTAATTTCAGTTTGATTAAATTTTAATCAAATTGAACCTTAACTGCATATTTCAGTGATTTATCTTCCATATAAACATACATCAATCGAGATCCGTTTCCATTTGCATCAAAAAATTTTCGTATAACATTTACCCACTAGCAACATCAGATCATCAACATATTTGGCTTTGGCAGGAGGTATCCATTGATAACTTTGACCATCAAGTTTGACACCTGCTCAATAGTACGGCAATCGACAGTCATGAAAGTGGTGAGCAGATCCTGGAGCGTACGCAGTTTCATGCTCCACGAACTTGATAAATGTCCTTCGGACCGGTTCATGAACTTACGTTCACGTAGTTACGTACGGGTCAAGTTCTTAATTTTTGAACTAAATATAAGGTCTCTCCGCTAATGCGAGAGATGTGGAAATGCAAATTTAGAGATAACATTATCTTATTCACACTGTCATGATCAAGATGTTCAGATTTAGGAATGACCGGATGAATGGAATGGGCAACGTCGTCCGTCATTAGTATTAGTATTTTCATTTATACCCTTATGATAAGCTTCATCGGGCCGATAATTTCCACCACATAGAATCAAATGAAATTCCTTATTCTATGGTTTTAATGAAAATAGAATATAATAAAATCGCGTCCATCAAATCTTAGAAAGCGCTTGTATGGGTGTAGAGTAAATTATAAATGGTTACCTATAAGTAAACAAAGGTTTATTTGGTAGATGTTGACTGGGAGAAGTCTCCATGGGATCACGCCTGTTATGTAATCATTCTCGATGATTATAAGTTTGACTGAGGATGGAAAAATAGGTACCTGGAGGTATGGACCGATTCACAATTTTACGTCCACATACGGGTCAAGTTCTTAATTTTTGAACTAAATAAAAGGTCCCTCCGCTAATGTGAGAGACGGGGAAATGCAAATTTAGAGATACTCTAATCTTGTCACATTGTCATAACCAAGATGTTCCGATTTAGGAATGACAAGATGAATGGAACGGGCAATGTAGTCCGTCATTAGTATTAGTATTTCCATTTATACCCTTATGGTAAGCTTCATCGGACCTATGATTTCCGCCACATAGAATCAAATGAAATTCCTTATTCAATGGTTTTAATGAAAATAGAATATAATAAAATTGCATCCATCAAATTTTAGAAAGCGCTTGTACGTGGTGTAGAGTAAATTATAGATGGTTACTTATAAGCAGACAAAGGTTTATTTGGTAGATGTTGACTGGGAGAAGTCTCCATGGGATCATACCTGTTATGTAATTGTAAAGTCAAGAGATTTGCATTGAATATTTAATTGGCAGTTTTTGTGAACATATTTGGAAACGAAAAACTTTTCATGTCGGAACATGCGAAAACAGCATATTTACGCCAAGGATTTTTATGGAAAAAGAAGACAGAATATTATGGTATTTGTGAGTTATGGAAATCTGTATATTCTGCTATAGATCAGGCATTTGGAAGCATAGTTGATTTATAGAAAATCCCTACATATATGGAGATGAGATTTGCGAATATATGTGATATATTGTGATAAGGAAAATCCCTTTATTTATGAGATTTGGATATGCTTCAAGAAGCAGAGTTGGAATAGGAATATTGTGGAGATAATCAGGGAGTATTCCGATCTGCTCATGGATATAAAAGGGGACAATCACGGCTACACTGTCTACAGATTTAACAGAGAAAAATCTGCACACAGATTTTTGTACTTTCGAGAGAATTCCTAAGAGCCAAATTCCTTTGTTCCAACATACTTGGCCTGCTGTTCAAAGTTCAGAATCATATGCCTTAATTCCTCTGGAGGAGGAGATCCAGAATCGACGAGTTTCGAGGTCAGAGGGAGTCTGATCAAGGCGGATTGGTAGCAAGGGGAGCTTGTAGAATTCACACGTTATAGTTAGTAAAGATAAGTATTCTGTATGATGTACTTTGTACTGTATCTTTCTAATTAGTGGATTCATTTTGAACTGGGCCAGGCCTCGTAGATGTAGGTGGATTCACCGAACTGCGTAACCAAGTCTTGTGCCGTTAATGCTTTAATTTATTGCATACTTGGTTAGATAGGTCATGTTGGAACATACTAATAAGGATTAGAAAATTTTGGTGAAACCAAATTTTATTTGGTATCAGAGCTTGGTATCTTATTATTCCCTTGGTTGTGTCAAAGAAAGTGTGATCCGGTTTTACCATGGCAACTAAAGAAGGAGCTTCGGTTTCTCGGTCACCTCTGCTAGAAGGCAACAACTACAGCTATTGGAAGACACTCATGCGAGTTTTCATCAACTCACTAGATAAACTTGCGTGGTTCTATGTTGAGAATGAGTGGAATCACCCTACGGAAGATACAAGCTCTAAGGTGACAGAAGAAGAGTCAAGTCAAAGGGAGCAGAAACTCAAAGACAAAGCTAGTTGGACTCCTGATGACCTCAAGACATCTCTGGAAAATTAAAAGGCACTGAATGCAATCTTCACTGCGGTTGATGAAAACCAGTTCAAACTCATCTCTACATGTCATCAAGCCAAGAAAGCATGGGATATTCTACAAACTGTTCATGAAGGAACTAGTCGAGTTCGTGAGTCTAAACTACAGATGTTGGCTACAAAGTTTGAGGAACTCAAGATGGATGAGGATGACACTATTGCTATATTCAACGGAAAACTCAGGGACATCTCCAACATGGAATATCAACTTGGAAAGGTTCACAAAGAGACGAAGTTAGGGAAAAAGACCTTGAGATAACTTCCTAAGAGATTTGCAATGAAGGTTGCAACAATAGAAGAATTAATAGACGTAGCCACCATGAGCCTAGATGAACTAATAGGATCATTACTTACATATGAGATAACATTTCAACAAGCTACAAAAAGAGTCCCTAAGGAACTGGCATTCAAAACATCTTCATCAAAGGAAAATCATGAGTCTGGCAGTGATGATGAATTTGAAAAATTTGCACTTATCACGAAGAACTTCTCAAGGATGCTGGAGAAGGTAGTTAACAAGAAATCTCAGGAGAGGTTTGGTGGCAATAGACCAAGGCCACATGATTATGGAAATAATCGTGGAACGAGGTTTGAGATGGGAAATTAGCAGTTCTTCAGAAATCAAAGTAGTGAACAAAACAGCCTGGACGAATTCAATGCAGAGAATGTGAAGGATATGACCATATTCAGGCTGAATGTGCAAATACCTGGAAGAAACAGGGGAAATCATATGTCACCTCATGGAGTGAAGATGAAGAAGATGAGACAGACGAAAAGAAACTTACAAGAAACTATGTGGCATTTGGAGCAAAAATCCATGATGCATCGAAGGATGGATGTGCCAACACACTGGACAAAGTCGAAGCTGTATGTTCTAACATAGATACGTATGAAGCACCCAGTGATGAAGACGGTGGAATTTCTGTAAGTGATGAAGAAATCTACAGCACTTATGAGAAACTGTACGCTACGTGGGTTCAAGTAGTTGACATAAACAAAGAGTTGAAAGAAGAAAAGATGAAGTTGATGGAAATAGAAAGAGAATTGCGTGTGAAAGTTGCTGAACTTGCAAAGGAGAATGGCGAAATAAATGGGAAACTGCTATGAGCAATTAAGAGAGCTGAGACTTCTGAAGCAGCAATTTTTAAGCTAAACGGTGGAAAAGCAAATCTTGATGATATTCTGGACATGGGAAGGAACTTTGGTGATCGACATGGTATTGGGTATTACAATCCACACAAGGCTGAAGCACACGAGATACTTAAGAATCCATTAACCCTCAACGGAAGTTTGGTAAGCCTCACCAAAGAAAATCGCTCATCTACAACTACTGCTCATATCAAGTTCATTCAGAGGAACAATGCAGGAAATTGATCAGAGACCAAACATCAAGATGACAACTCTTGGTATGTTCCAACATAGGCGAGGTCCAGAAAACCAAAATGGTCAGAAAGGTATGGGTTGTTAAATGATCTGGCACATGTATGGTTGCACACACTTAGCTTATATCATATTCTAGAGATTTGTGGTACTTTAATAGTGGCGGTTCTTGCCACATGACTGGCACTCCATAATTTCTCACAAATATCACACCATACGATGGCGGGTATGTGACTTTCGGTGATGAAAAGAAGAGTACAGTGATTAGAAAAGGTGAATTAAAGATTGAAGGTTTTCCAATATTCACTAGTGTTATGTTTGTCGAAGATTTGAAGGCAAATATGTTGAGCATGAGTCAGTTGTGTGATAACAATATGACGGTGGAATTTCAGAAAGATAAATGCATTGTGAGACATGGAGAAACCAAGGTTCTGTCAGGCATAAGATCATCAGATAATTGCTATCTGTTGGAGAAAGAAGTACGATATATGATCTCGAAGAAAGATGAATGAGTTCTGTGGCACAGGAAGCTCGGTCACATCAATTATAAAACATTGGTGAAAATTTGAAAATACAAAAACGGTACGAGGTATGCCTATCTTAACCAGTAAGGATGGAATTGTTTGTGGACCATGTCAACACGGTAAACAAATTCGATCTCACCATTCTTCAGTTCAGTATATAACCACCTCTAGAAATATGGAATTATTGCATATGGATTTGATGGGTCCAGTCAATACACCTAGTATGGGTGGAAAGAAATATATCTTTGTATGTGTTGATGATTTCTCCAGATTTACGTGGGTAGCCTTTTTGAAAGATAATTCTGATACGTTGGAAGTATTTAGAATGCTGGTAATAAAGTTACAAACTGAAAAGGAAAGTCCAGTTGGAAAGATTGTTCGAATTCGTAGTGATCATGGTAGAGAGTTTGAGAGTTTTCAATTTAGTGATTTTTGTGACGAGCTCGGGTCAACATGAATTTTCTGCACCTATCACCCCTCCGCAGAATGATATTGTAGAACGGAAAAACAGAACCTTGCAGGAGATGGCTCGAGTTATGTTAGTTGAGAAAGAAATTCACAAGAAATGGTGGGCAGAAGCTATTAATAATGTTTGTTGTACAATTAATCGAGTATATCTGCGGCCATTCACCAGCAAAACATCCTACAAGATTTAGAAGGGTAGGAAACCTAATGTCTCATACTTCCATGTGTTCGGAAGCAAGTGCTACATTCTCAGAGACAAAGAGCAGTTGGCAAAATTCGAAAATCAGAGTGATACAGGAATTTTTCTTGGGTATTCTATCAACAGCCATTCCTATAGAGTTTATAATCATCGAACCAACACTCTCATGTAGTCTATAAATATTATTGTGGATGATTCAAAGGAAGAACAAAAGTCAGATATTGTTGAAGAAGAACCTGGTAACACTCATGTTCCAACACAGCCACATCAACCTAACAAGGCAGATCAATTAGTTGAAGATGAACCTCATCAATATGCTAGAACATCTGAGCAGATCGGTGCTGAACCTGTCGAAGCTGAGCATGTTGGAACATCGTCCCCCGCTACCGAACCCTATGTTCCAACACAGGACCAACCTGAATCTATCATGAGAAGTACTCGATTGGTTCCCCGAGTGGATTACAGAAGGTTAGCTGGATTGCATTGCTTCGTCTCTCTCATTAAACCTAAGAACTACAAAGAAGCCTTGCTGGATGAGTATTGGATTGCTGCTATGCAAGAAAAACTAGGCCAGTTTGCATGAAATGACGTCTGGTATCTTACTCCTCGCCCCAAAGGCATTAATGTCATTGGCACGGAGTGAATTTTCAAGAATAAGTCCGATGTTGATGGCCTAGTTACTCGAAATAAGGCCAGACTAGTAGCTCAAGGATATACATAAGTGAAAGGGGTCGACTTTGATGAGACATTCGTACCAGTTGGTAGGTTAGAGTCAATTCGAATATTACTTTCTATTTCCTGCTCTATGAACTTTATGTTGTATCAAATGGATGTTAAGAGTGCATTTCTAAATGGAGTGGTGAATGAAGAGGTCTATGTTGAACAACCTAAAGGCTTTGAAGATCCTCATTATCCACACCATGTGTATCATCTCAAGAACGCTTTATACGGTCTAAAGCAAGCACCCAGGGCGTGGTATGAATGACTTACTAACTTTCTTCTTCAGAAAGGCTATCGTCGAGGGGGAGTAGATCGCACTTTATTTGTGCTGGAAAAGTCATCAAAATTTCTTATTACTCAAATTTATGTTGATGATATAGTATTCAAATCCACTTCATCTTCTATGGTACATGATTTTGTCACCATCATGCAAGTCGAATTTGAAATGAGCATGGTTGGAGAGCTCACATACTTTCTGGGATTGCAAGTCAAGCAAAGAAGGAATGGTTTGTTCATAAATCAGAGTAAGTATGCTCTGAATTTAGTTAAGAGGTTTGGTCTGAGCAATTCACGAGCAGTTCGAACTCCTATGGGTGTGTCTGACAAACTGGTAAAGGATGAGAAAGGAGTCACAGTTGATTAGAAATTATAGAGAGGCATGATTGGAAGTTTATTGTATTTAACAGCTAGTAAACCAGATATATGTTTTAGTGTTGGGATTTGTGCAAGATTTTAGGTTGATCCAAAGGAGTCGCATCTCACCGTAGTTAAAAGAGTTATTCGATATGTAAGCTGGACTTCTGAGTATGGTGTCTGGTATTCTAAGAATCAAGATTCTGAGTTTATTGGGTACAGTGATTCTGATTGGGCTGGCAATGCTGATGATCGAAAAAGTACCACAGGTGGATGTTTCTTTATTGGTACGAACTTAGTGTCTTGGTATAGTAAGAAACAGAACTCGATCTCTTTATCTACTGCAGAAGTTGAGTATCTTGCAGCAGGAAGCTGTTGTGCACAACTATTATGGATGAAACAAATGTTGAAAGACTATGGAATTCATCAAGGCCCCTTGAAGATATTATGTGACAACACAAGTGCTATTGATATCTCAAAAAGTCCAGTTCAACCCTCGAGAACCAAACATATTGACGTAAGGCATCATTTTATTAGAGATATGGTTGAAAGGAAGGAAGTGGAGGTAGTCTATGTTCCAACATACGAGCAATTCGCTGATATCTTTACAAAGCCGTTGGACACTGCTACTTTTGAAAGTCTCAGACAACACTTAGATGTTTGTCAAATTTGAGGTAATCCTTGCCTTTAGTTCAGTGTAAATATTTTATTTTATTTATTATTTTCTGTAAAAAAATTCATAAAAAATGAAAAGAAGAAAAGGTGTTTAAAAAATAGAAGTTGGAAGTTATGGTATGTTGGAAGTTGGCAAGAGAGAATCATTGCAAATCTTGGAAAAGGAAAAAGATTTACACGGAAAACGAGGAAGTGATGTGAAGAATTGGTGTTGGTTTCTAAGTTGTCCAAATCCTTCCATATCCCTTTCTTCTCGCCACTTTCATAATCATCTTGATTCCTCTCCCTAATCCTCTTGTAAAACTACTTCCCGATCCCTCTACTCATCGAATCACTGCTGAAGAATGGCTTCCAGCCCTAACTCTCTCACACTAGAAGAACTTCCAGGAACCACTCAACCTTTAGAGGTCATGGAGGATGAACCAATGATTGACCAAATTGAGGCCGAAGCCCTTCCCGAAGAAAATAATGGTCAATGTGAAGAGAATGTTGAGGCAGAGATAACATATGGTGGTAAAGAAAAGGAAGAGCCCAGAGGTTCAGTCAGCAATGGCGACGGTCAGGAGGAGTTTACCAGCTCTAAAAGAAAGGGCCCGTATGGGAAGGTAACTGGTCCTGATCCCCCTACTTTAAAAAATATAGGAATGGAGTTTAAAAGCATAGATGACATATTTGAATGGTTAGAGTCCAATAGAGTTGCAGTTGACCTAACCAAAATCAAGAGTATATAAGGGGAATACTTGTCGGTTAAGGTTAAAGAAATAGTGATGGGTGATATTGGTGATATGTGGAGTATTGAAAACTGGAAGGTGAAATTTCTAAGAGGGAAATATGGGGAGTACAGAGGAAAGGACAAATTTCATATGTATTGTCGTATGTCGTATCCAAGTTATGTGTTTTTAAGGAGATTAGTGATGAAGAAGCTGCGGGAAGGAAGGTTATAAAGTATACAAACAGACTACCTGTTGGATTCTTTGATTCAAATGATGCACAAAGAATGGAGGAACTTAGGAGACCAATAGTAATAGACCTATCAGACAGTGAAGAAGAGGAACATGGGGCATATATTCCAACACAGCAGGTTAAGGATGGAAGCAATGAGGAGGTGGATTTTGATGCTGACATGGGAAGAGAAGACCAGGGTAATATATCTGGTAATGAATATGATGACAAAGAAGGAGATCACAATGAAGCATCTGGAGCAAGAGATGATGAGACTGCTGAAACTGGAGGAGCAGAGGATAATCAGCATGTTCCAACACAGGAACATCTCGAGATGCAATATTCAAGTGATGAAGTTATGGAGGAGTTTTTCAGTCAGCCAAGAGCAAGAGGAAGGCTACTGATGCAGAGGTACCCCCAGAAACAAAAAGAACCAAGAAGAGACAGGAACACATCAAGCAGAAAGTACTTCCTCCCCTCTAGTAAGTGACACACTTTCATTTTCTTACTTTGATTTAAAAGGTGAAGAAATGGGAGAAGTCTTTGCTGAGAGAAGATTTATCCCTGAGAGACCAGTAGATTTAGAAGCATACAGGGAAAGTGGCTTTTCAGATTTTTTGGAGTTAATAGGAATGAAAAGAGCAGCCACAGTTCAACTTCAGTACAACAGGCAGGTTGTCATTGAGGTATATTCCAACCTAATGGTTGGAAATTTGGAAGCCGATTCCCCTTGGTTTGGAAGGGTTTATATAAGGGGAAGGATTATAAACTTGTCTGCTGCAAGAATCAACAAGGTATTGGGGCTCTAAACACCAGAGATTGATGGGGTTTTTCCTGAGGATTTGGAAGTCACGGATGATCAAATTCTGGAAACTATCTTAGGTGGATACAAGTCAGAGTGGCCTGCAACAAGGTATCACAAGCTTTATGCTTGTCTCAAGGTTTTTCGGGCTATATCAGATTGCAGTTCACTGTTGGATGCCGCACTAACAAGAGAAATTACCAAGTTGCTATACTGTGTTGGAACACAGAAGCCTGTAAATCTTGGACTATTTATCCAGCAAAACCTGGTCAGGCAAGCCACTGCTCCTAAAGCCAAACATGCTATTATCTATCCGGGGGTTATCTCAGCACTGGCTAAAAGTGCTAAAGTGAAAGGAAAGGCAAAAGATGTGGTGACTGACAATGAATTTTTGAGGCAAAACTAGAAGACTATTGGGTTGAGGCATGTGCATGATCTACCATGGAGTTCTTCTGGATCAACTTCTTCATTGGCTGAAAAGAAGACTAAACTGGTAGCTCTGAATGCTAGACTAGGAGCTATCGTCATTCAAATGGCAGCGCTAGAGGCAGAGAAGGCAAATCTGGAGGAAGAAAAAGCACAGTTGAAAGCCTGCACCTGATCTGAATTTCTTCTCTATGTTCCAACATAGAGGTCAAAGTTAGGGGGAGCATACTTGAGGCTTGTGTTTTTGTTGATTTTTTTGCCTTTGGCATATGTGTGGTCGCAGGGGGAGAAGTTTTGAAGTTTATTTTTGCGTGGCTCTGTAATCTGAAGTTTATTTTGTGATGGAATTCTTGGATTTCTAGTATTCGGTTTTTGGTATTCATGTTTTATGGGAATTCGAGTATTCAATTTTTTTGTTCAGATTCAGTAGTGTGCATATTGTGCATATGTTCCATCATAGGTGGAGTTTGGAAGATCTATGCATATGATGACAAGTTTTTCGTTGTGTGATTAGTGGTCAAAAAGTTATGGGTCCACAAAATGCCAAATGTGGAGATTGTAAAGTCAAGAGATTTGCATTAAATAATTAATTGGCAGTTTTTGTGAACATATTTGGAAACGAAAAACTTTCCATGTTGGAACATGCGAAAACAGCATATTTATGCCAAGGATTTTTATGGAAAAAAAAGACAGAATATTATGGTATTTGTGAGTTATAAAAATTTGTATATTCTTCTATATATCAGGCGTATGGAAGCATATTTTATTTATGGAAAATCGCTACATATATGGAGATGAGATTTGCGACTATATGTGATATATTGTGATAAGGAAAATTCCTTTATTTATGAGATTTGGATATGCTTCAAGAAGCAGAGTTGGAATAGGAATATTGTGGAGATAATCAGGGAGTATTCCGATCTGCTCATGGATATAAAAGGGGTCAATCACGGCTACATTGTCTACAAATTTAACAGAGAAAAATCTGCACACAGATTTTTGTACTTCCGAGAGAATTCCTAAGAGCCAAATTCCTATGTTCCAACATACTTGGCCTGCAGTTCAAAGTTCAGAATCATATGCCTTAATTCCTTGGGAGGAGGAGATCCAGCGTCGACAAGTTTCGAGGTCAGAGGGAGTCTGATCAAGGCGGATTGGTAGCAAGAGGAGCTTGTAGAATTCACACGTTATAGTTAGTAAAGATAAGTATTCTGTATAATGTACTTTGTACTGTATCTTTCTAATTAGTGGATTCATTTTGAACTGGGCCAGGCCCCATAGATGTAGGTGGATTCACCGAACTGCGTAACCAAGTCTTTTGCCGTTAATGCTTTAATTTATTGCATACTTGGTTAGATATGTCATGTCGGTAAAATTAAATTTCAGTATTCATTCTCGATGATTATAAGTTTGACTGAGGATGGAAAATTAGGTACCTTCTGGTATGAACCAGTTCACGATTTTACGTCAATGTACGGGTCAAATTCTCAATTTTTGAACTAAATATAAGGTCCCTCCGCTAATGTGAGAGATGTGGAAATGTAAATTTTGAGATACCCTATTCTTATTCACACTGTCATGACCAAGATGTTCCGATTTAGGAATGACCAGATGAATGGAACGGACAACGTCGTCCATTATTAGTATTAGTATTTCCATTTATACCCTTATGATAAGCTTCATCATACCGATGATTTCCACCACATAGAATCGATTGAAATTTCTTATTCTATGGTTTTAATGAAAGTAGAATAAATAAAATTGAATCCATCAAAATTTAGAAAGCGCTTGTACGTGGTGTAGAGTAAATTATAGATGGTTACTTATAAGTGGACAAAGGTTTATTTGGTAGATGTTGACTGGGAGAAGTCTCCATGGGATCACACCTGTTATGTAATCATTCTCGATGATTATTAGTTTGACCGAGGATGAAAAAGTAGGTACCTCCCGGTATGGGCCGGTTCACAATTTTACGTCCACGTACGAGTCAAGTTCTTAATTTTCAAACTAAATATAAGGTCCCTCCGCTAATGTGAGAGATGTGGAAATGCAAATTTAGAGATATCCTAATCTTATTCACACTGTCATGACCAAGATGTTCCGATTTAGGAATGACCGGATGAATGGAACGGGCACCGTCGTCCGTCATTAGTATTATTATTTCCATTTATACCCTTATGATAAGCTTCATCAGGCCGACGATTTTTGCCACATAGAATCAAATGAAATTCCTTATTCTATGGTTTTAATAAAGTAGAATAAAATAAAATTGCGTCCATAAAATTTTAGAAAGCGCTTGTATGTTGTGTAGAGTAAATTATACATGGTTACTTATAAGTAGACAAAGGTTTATTTGGTAGATATTAACTGGGAGAAGTCTCCATAGGATCGCGCCTGTTATGTAATCGTTCTTGATGATTATAAGTTTGATTGAGGATGGAAAAATAGGAACCTTCAGGTATGGACCGGTTCACGATTTTACGCCCATGTACGGGTCAAGTTCTTAATTTTTAGGCTAAATATAAGGTCCCTCCGCTAATGTGGGAGATGTGGAAATGCAAATTTAGAGATACCCTAATCTTTTTGACACTTTCATGACCAAGATGTTCCGGTTTAGGAATGACCGGATGAATGGAATGGGTAACATCGTCATTTGTATTAGTATTTTCATTTATACCCTTATGATAAGCTTCATCGGACTGATGATCTGAACTAAAGAGGTCCTTCCGCGATTGTGGGAGATGTAGAAATGCAAATATAGAGATACCATTACCACAGAGAATTTTACGACACTATTTTAAAAAATACCAATTTTCCCCTGTGTCTGAAGTCGCGGGTATGTCGCCTTATACCGAACCACGGCTGAACAGATATTGACGTCGGATATAATGAAATTTTCAGCAGGAAACAAGATTTTTAGACCAAACAGATACTGACGTCGGATATAAGGAAATTTTCAGCGGGAAACAAGATTTTTAGGCAAAAATTTGAAGCTAAATTTTCCCTCCACCCAAAATTTAAAGTCATTAAAACCAGCACCATTACCAATTTTCATCTATAACACACTTTTTCCAAACCCTAGTTTCAACACGCCATCTTCTCCATCCACACCTTTAACACAACAATTCAAGAGCTCAATCAACACCTTTAATACAACAATTCAAGAGTTCAATTGATTTGTTTTTCCCACATATGAACAAATGATCGATGATGGAGAAAATCTGTGTTCAAATTAGTTGAGGTAGTTTTCCATACATTTAATGTTATTTTAGCAATTTAATTACCACACATTCTACATTTTATTTTTCTCATAGATCAAAACTTGTATATTTTCATAATGTATGATGATTGTGTTGCATGTTATATAGTGAATATTGTTTTTGTTTACACAGATGCTGCCATGTTTGTATATAGTGTAAAAAAATTAATGATTCATATGAACACTGTATGAATGTGCAACGTCGGTATCAGTATATCAGCCACCACGACGTAAGTCCGAATTCAGACTGACATCGCACATGTCAATAAAAAACCATGAAATTAGTCGAATGTGCGACTTCGCACTGAGGTCGGCTTTAACGATATCAATTACCATAATATGCGATGTCACTTCTACCCATATCTGTTCATTTGCAAATTAACATTCACGACGTCTAAGTCTGACTATATTATATTGTGTTTTAATATAGTGTCTGCACAATTATAAATCCAATTTTACTTGTGGTGTATTCGGTGTAATGGGACAACGAGAAGTATGGATGGGCCGTAGATGGATGACTTTTCGTTTCAATAGTAACCTTGACGGCGATTATGAATTAGTAGTCAATTTGGAGGTTCAATACGTTTAATGTTTATGAGCAACCCTATGTAATATTATATATTATAACATGTATTTGTAATTTATGTTATATTCATTTTCCCATATATTTGTAATGACACTTGGTTGTTGTATGATGTTTAAAAATGAATAGGGTAATCCAATACCAAATAAAAAGTAATGGATATCGACTAAAACTATATTTCTGCATCAAATATAATAATTTATTTTATTTTTACAAAATGTCCTCTTTACAATGATCCACGATGTCGCACATACTGGAAAATACACGACACATATGCGACTTTGCATGTAGAACTGTTGTGTAATTTTTTATGCGACATCGCCGATGCAAAACGATGTCGTAATGTTCACCTTTCCACATCAACATGGACACGCCATCGGCCCTCCCAATTCACGATGTCGCAGCTATTTGGAACGATGCTGACTAGAACAACATCGCAGACATTCCTATCTGATCTTGTGTCTTGTTGGTGTGACCGACGTTGACCATATAACATCCTAACTTTGGCCTGAACGATGTCACAGATACCTTACCCGGTAGTCGAACTTCGTACTGAGACCGACATCGCACATATAATCTGCCGATGTCGGTCCAAAACTGAGGTAAAAAATTACCTTTTGACTCGGTTTCAAACCGAGGTAAAAGGTAACCCTTTTACTTCACCCACATTTATTTCGGTTTTTTAGAGGAAAAATTGAGGTAAAAGGGGCTGAAAAATTGAGGTAATAGGTGTTGTCTGTAGTAGTGTCACTTCATCCTCCTCATAGCTACTCTCAATTTTTAGCATCCATAGTGGAGTTACAGAAGAAGAGGAAATGGCACTCAACCTTGTCGTTCTGTTAGCAGATGAAATAAGGTCAGAATTCTGATTCTCATTAGCAGACTCTTCATCTTCTATCAATATAGAGCAGACATATCATCTCTATTTTCAATAAAATGCTTCATAGATAGAGCATCAACAGCTCTATTCTCAGTCCATCTTTTATACTGTATCGTAAAACTGAACCCCAACAGTTTAGTAATCCATTTATGTTGCAAGGCATTGGTCAACTTTTGATCAAATAGATATTTCAAACTCTGATGATCAGTCCTTATTATGAAATGACTTCCAACTAAATAGCTTTTCCATTTGTCAATTGCCATAACAAGGGAAAGTAGTTCCTTTTCATAAGTTGAAAGTCCCTTGTTTCTTTGACAAAAATATTTTCTGAGGAAGGCTATAGGTTGTCCTGACTGCATCAACACTGGCATAAGTTTCTATGACAAAGTTTTTATCAAACTTAGGCAACTTAAGTATAGGAGCACTGGTTAGTGCATTTTTTAGTTTTCTGAACGCTTCAGTAGCCAAAGAGTTCCAGTTGAATGCATACTTTTTGAGAAGATCAAGCAGAGGTCTACATATGCTTAGGGGTGGGCGTCGGATCGGGTTGTTCGGTTTTCGGTTTAATCGGTTCGGTTTATTTGGTTTTTTTTCAAAAAATGCCAAAACCGAAACCGACTCAAATAAACCGAATAAATCAAACAACCCGAACCGAATTTAAAATTCGGATTCGGTTGGAATTCGGTTTAAAACCGAATAAACCAAATTACTTCCAATTTTTATTAAATTAAATTCAATTAAATCAATTCAGGACCAAATAAACCAAAAGCCCATAAACACACTAAAATTTTAATTCCAAATAAATAATTACAGCCCAAAAATTAAGGCCAAGTAATTTACCATTAAAGGCCCATTTGAAATTTGGCATTTGCAATGTTAGGCTTACATTGCTTTGCCTTGAAAAAATAGGAGGAGTTAGTTCCCTATTTATAGGTGAAATTGAAGGGAAATTCTTGGCCTCTTCCGATGTGGGAAAATGTAGCAAGGCAAATGCTTGCCCTTTGCTTTGCTTTGCTTGCTGCCTGCGTGCGTGCCTTGGCTTGGCCTTGCTTCCTTCTTGCTTCATGTTCCATCATGCTTCAAACCTTCAATTTCATTTCATGTTCCATTTCCACCTTTTCTTCCATTATTTTTTTTATTGAATTTATTATGAGTCTGTCTCTTGAAATACGGTCTTTCCATAAATCATGGAAATATTATGGTTTAAAATGCAAATTAGAGCAAATGAATATAAAGTTTATGGGTTGAATGAATCGGGTTATAAACTTTATAACTACTACACGTTACATAATAAAATTTTAATATTGCAACTAAGACCTTTTACTTTGTATTATTATAATTAAACTCTATATTTTCATAAGCCTACAGAATAATGGAAACACGGTATTTTCAAAGATTTTTTCATTTATTATTACATTATTTAATTTGAAGAGTATTTTGTGACTGAGGATTATTTAATACCGTTTGATCTCAAATCCTTTTTATTATTATTACCCTATTAATTTGACTTATGTTTTTACCTTTTCCATACATGATGAATGTGTTTATAAAATATTCTGGCAAAGTCTTGGGAAAGACGGTCTTTCTATAGGTTTATGGAAAGACGGGATTTAATTAGAATAATAAAAGGTAAAAGGTCTTAGTTGCAATATTAAAATTTTAGCATGCAACATATAGTAGTTATAAATTTATAACCCGGTTCATGCAACCCAGAAATTTTATCTTCATTTTTTCTAATTTATAGTTTAAACCTTGGTCTTTCCATAAGTTATGGAAAGACCATTTTTCAAGAGACTGACTCATATTTTTTTATGATTTCTTTCTCTTCTATTTATATAAGTAATTTAAATACATTTAGAGGGTGATACAGAAATTCCACTATTAAATTAACACAACGTCTTGTTTTAGACTGACAAATCATTATACAATATTATTTTATGATTGATATAACTAATAAGCTGATTTGATATTTGTTTTTATTTATTGCAACAAATTTCTTATAACTTTTAAAATGTATGGTAATGTATAAATAATTATAATTTGACCCTAATAGTTATTGAAACGAGATTTTTCATGATTAGTCTAACATTTAGATGGTCTAATAGGAGACGTTCTCCTAAATTAACTATGATATTTATATATTAATGTCTTCATCTCTTCACCAAGTAATCTCACCGTCTTCATCTCTTCACCAAATAATCTCTTCTGAGTCCATTGTAGTTTGTTAATTTTTTAGAGCAGAGGAAAATGTCCATTATTTGAGAAATGCTTTAGTGTAGTGAAAGTTTACTGTTGAAGAATCAATTATTCGTGCACCTTATCACTGTGATTACTAAGAGCACTGTAGTTTAGATATGGATATTTATTGATTATAGTTAATGCTTTCCATTTACGTTCATGCCAATAAGAATTTATAAGAATGTATATACTTATTTTTAAAATTTATAAGAAATTTAAACAAACTAATTTATTAAACTTGTTTATAATGAATATGGTTTATAAAATACTTGAATATCAGTCTTTTGTCTATTTGATCCATTTAATGTTAAGATGTTTGGGGTAATTTTTTAAAATTTATAGATTAGTCCTCCCACTTATATTTACTTATAAATTTAGTTTTGTATTTTTAAATTTTATTTATTATTATATATATTTAATTTATTTATTTATTTACAATTCGGTATTCGGGTCGGTTTTCGGTTTGAGTTTCAATATCCAAAACCAAACCAAAAACCATATTCAAAATTCGGTTTATTCAATTTGGTTATCCAAAAACCGTATTTTAAATTCGGTTCGGGTTATTCGGATTTGGATAATTCGGTTTTTGGTTCGGTTTTCGGTTTTCGCTTTTTTGCCCACCCATATGCTCCCATAACCCTTAATAAAATGCCTATAATAACTAGTTAATCCTAAAAATTCCCTTAACTCTTTGACATTCTTAGGTAATTCCTCGTTGATAACAAACTCTACCTTGCTACTGTCCATTTCCACTCCTATTGCATATAATATATGACCCAAGTATTCCACTTTTTCTTGTGCAAAAATCCATTTACTCAGTTTGGCATACAGTTGATGATCTCTCATAAGGTTCAAAACCTACTGCACATGTATGATATGATCATCCCAAGTTTTGCTGTAAACTAGAATAACATCAAAAAAAGACTAACACAATTTTTCTAAGCAAAGATTGAAAAAATTGGTTCATTTGTGCTTGAAGAGTGACTGGAGTATTAGTTAAGCCAAAAGGCATAACTAAAAATTCATAGTGCCCACTGTGAGTCTGAAAAGCAATCTTTGAAATATCATCATCATTTACTCTTATTTGATAATAGCCAGCTCTCAAATCTAGTTTTGTAAAGTACTTAGCACCATGAAGCTCATCTAAGAGTTCACTCGAACCTCTCCACTCGAACTCTCTTCATTCGAAACATCTCCACTTGAACCATCTCCACTGGAACCTCTCCACTGGAACCCTCTCCACTTGAACCCTCTCCACTCAAACCATCTCTACTCGAAACCTCTCCACTCAAACCCTCCACTCGAACCTCTTCACACAAAACTCTCCACTCAAACCTTTCCACTCTAACCCTCTCTACTCGAACCCTCTTCCACTCGAACCTCTCCACTCAAACCCTCTCCACTCAAACCCTCTCTACTCGAACCCTCTACTCGAACCTCTCCACTTGAACCTCTCTACTTGAAACCTCACCACTCGAAACCTCTCCACTCAAACCATCTCCACTCGAACCCTCTCCACTCGAACCCTCTCCAATCGAACCTCCTCCACTCGAACCTCTCTACTCAACCCCTCCACTCAAAACTCTCCACTCGAACCCTCTCCACTCACTCCACTTGATCACCTCCACTCGAACCTCTCCACTCAAACCTTCTTCACTCAAACAATCTCCAATCGAACCATCTCCACTCGAACCCTGCACTAAAACCGTCTCCACTCGAACAATCTCCTCTCAAACCATCTCCACTCAAACCCTCTCCACCCGAACCCTCTCCACTCAAACCTCTCCACTTTAACCCTCTCCACTAGAACCCTTTCCACCCGAACCCTCTCCACTCAAACCTCTCCACTCAAACCCTTTCCACTCAAACCCTCTCCACTCAAACCCTTTCCACGCGAACCCTCTCCACTTGAACCCTCTCCACTCGAATCTCTCAACTTGAACTATCTCCACGTAAATCTCTCAACTCAAACCCTATACTCGAACCCTCTCCACTCGAATCCTCTCCACTCGAACCATCTCCACTTAAAACATCTCCACTCAAACTTCTCCACTTGAACCCTCTCCACTCGAACCTCTCCAACCGAATTCTCTCCACTCGAACCATCTCCACTCGAACCTCTCCACTCAAACCCTGTACTCAAACCTCTCCAATCGAACCCTCTCCACTCGAACCTTCTCCACTCGAACCATCTCCACTCAAAACCTGCACTCAAACCGTCTCCACTCGAACAATCTCCACTCGAACCCTGCACTCGAACCCTCTCCACTCAAACCCTGTACTCGAACCTCTCCACTTGAACCTCTCCACTTGACCATCTCCACTTGAACATCTCCACTTGAACCCTCTCCACTCGAACCATCTCCACTCGAACCTCTCCACTCGAACCTCTCCACCTGAAGCCTCTCCACTCGAACCTCTCCACCTGAAGCCTCTCCACTCGAACCCTGTACTCGAACCCTTTCCACTCAAATTGTCTCCACTCGAACCATCTCCACTCAAACCTCACCACTTAAGCCCTCTCAACTCAAACCCTCTCAACTCGAATCATCTGCACTCGAACCCTCTGCACTCAAACCATCTGTACTCGAACCTCTCAACTCGAACCCTCTCAACTCGAACCCTCTCAACTCGAATCCTCTACACTCGAACCCTCTACACTCGAACCATCTGTACCCGAACCTCTCCACTCTAACCCTCTCCACTCAAAATCTCTTCACTCGAACCTCTCCACTTGAACCATCTCCACTCGAACGTCTCCACTTGAACCCTCTCCACTCAAACCCCTCCACTTGAACCTCTCCACCCGAACCCTCTCCACTCGAATCGTCTGGACTCGAACCTTTCCACTCGAACCTTGTACTCGAACCTCTTCACTTAAACCTCTCCCTCTCCACTCGAACTATCTCCACTTGAACCCTCTCCACTAGAACCCTGTACTCGAACCCTCTCCATTCGAACCAACTTCACTCGAACCTCTCCACTTGAACTCTCTCCACTCGAACCACCTCCACTCGAAACTCTCCACTCGAACCTCTCTAGTCAAACCATCTCCACTCGAACCATCTCCAGCCGAACATTTCCACTTGAACCATCTCCACTCGAACGTCTCCACCTGAACCCTCTCCACTCAAACCTATCCACTCAAACCCTCTCTACTCGAACCATCTCCAGTCAAACCTCTCCACTCGAACTATCTTCACTCAAACCTCGCCACTCGAACCATCTCCACTCGAACCTCTCCACTTGAACCCTGTACTCGAACCTCTCCACTTGAATTTTCAGCATAAAGGTGCAATCTTGGAACACAATTTAACTAATGAACAACCTTCCATCAGAAACAAAATGACCTGAAACAAATATTTTAAAGAAAATATATACAAAAATTTAGCAGGGGCAAAGAAGTGTCTTTGTCTAGGCTGTGTAAATGAGGCTTACTTCAAACTTATGCAGCAATTATTCTTTTACATGGAACCTTATTTAGAAAAACAATTTCAAATCTATTGCTTCCAATGATAGAGTAGGCGAAGGCTCCTCATCAAAATATGAATAAGCTTTCAGAACATTCCTAAAGATTCCTGATTCAGTTTGAGCCCAAAATGATCGAGTACCACACAATAGCGTATACTATATAACACCAATACTCCAGAAATTTGTGTTGTAAAATTACTCCAAGAATAACATAGTATATATTCGCTGCCAACAATGTCATTAATCCTTTCATATACAAAGCATTGGATTAACTGAAATGGATTCGCCTCATGAGACCCAAAACATAGATGAAAAAGAATAAACATTGTTGAAACTTGAAGTAAAAGAACAAACCTGGCTTCACAAAATCCAACAATCCAAAATATATAGCTGAGTCGCTCATGTTTTAATATGGTTTTTGGGACTTCAGAGAAAGAAAAGCAGTTTTTGAATCGAGAAGAAAACCTAAAATCCCTATCATATTTAATGAATCGTAGATTCGGTTGCCAGATTTGGAGGGATTCCTCACGTGCTAAGATCAAGAATGAAAAATCAAAATTGAAAAGCAGGGGAAAGGGATGAAAGAGACGGACTAGAACAGGATGGTGAAACAATCAAAACAATGTTGTTTTGGGCAGCCACCTATCTGCACATGTAGAAGTACATAGCAGTTGGAACTTTGGAGCATACGTAAAAGTAGAAAACCTAAAATCCCTATCATATTTGACGAATCGTAGATTCGATTGCCGGATTTTGAGAGATTCCTCACGTGCTAAGATCAAGAACGAAAAAATTAAAACTAAAAAGCAAGGGAAAAGGAGGAACGAGACAGACTAGAACATGATGGTGAAACGCTCAAAACGACGTCGTTTTCGGCAGTCACCTGTCTGCACTTATAGAAGCACATAGCAGTTGGGACTTTGGAGCATATGTAAAAGTACAAAATGCCCCTGGTGACCATTTGTGTCGACAATGGGGTTGGGATGATTTCTTTTATATAGTGCCGGGAGAAGAAGAAGAAGAAAATGAAGAATATAGCCAGCGTAAGTGCCACTTTTACACAATGTTGAGGCCAAATTTTATAGTGGCACATGCCTTTAACTTGATTAGTATGTTTTTTTAAACAGTGAGTCAGTTTCTTATATTATTATCAGGTTTTGGTGGATGTAGCCACCTATTACATGACAAGCCAAGTTATGAGCATTCATTACAACCATTCTCGGGACTTTCATTATATGTATTATAGTGAATATCATTGCTAACATTATGGTACTTCTAATTAGTCCCTGTAGTCCTGGGGGTACATTTGAGAAGTTGTTGATGTAGTTCAGAGCCATCTCACAATCTGTCCGTACACAAATGTGTGTTGCCACTCGGTTCCTTGCATCTGCCATTGCTTCGTGAATAGCGATGAGTTCAGCTTGGACTCCAGATAAAGCTTGGACGTTCCGCGCTCCATGCCATGAGTTTCCCCCTTCCTGCTGTGTTGCCCACCATGCAGCCGTCGGCATGCCATCCTAAGTTCTGAATGTTGCGTCTGTTTCAATGCGCGTCCAATTGGTATATGTCGGGTCTAGGTGGTTTCCCTGTGCGAACCATAACAATTGTATGTCGCCAACTTTTTCCTTCCTAGGTTCCATTGGTTGTAATTGACGGGTTGCTTGTTCCAACTGTAATTGATCTAAATTGAGGTCTCTTGAAGGCCTTGTACCTGTAAGGTCATGCTCAACTACTTCTGCCTGCATGTCATTGATAATTGCTTGAACTGTATCCACTCGTACTTGTTGCTCAATCGTGGCTTTATTCTTGACTTACCAGATTGCCCATATAATGATGCATGTGAGGTTGATGTCTTCGTCTTTTTGTGCTATCTTGAACCAGCATATGAGCCAGGCTTTGAGTTGGATTGTGTTCCTTTGTTGAAAATCAAACCCCAGTCGTGATATTCTCCAGATTCTTCTTGCGAATTCACACTCGAGGATCATATGCGTGGGAGTTTCCTTTCCGGAATGACACATTTGGCAGATAAATGAGACCTCCATGTTTCTTTTCCTCAGGGCAAGTCCTGTTGGTACTGCATTTTGTGCCAGTCTCCATACCAAAAAATTTATATTTTCTAGGACCTTGGAGTTCCACAGCCTCTTTCATAGTTGTTTATCAGGTTATGTGTTTCCAATTGACGATGAACCCGAAGGTTTGTGCCTATCTCTTGAGTTCCATGCCTCATGGTAACCACTTTTGACTATATATTTTCCAAGCCAGTATTTGTCCCAAACTTGGAAATCCTTCTGCCTGAGAGGGATAAGTATGTTAAGGTTGGTAGAGATGGTTTGGTACAAACCTTGTTTGCAGGTCCGGCTCTACATAGGAAGGATATGAAGCACTTGTTTCAGATTTCCAATATGACAATTATGCAGAGGTCTCATTTTATTTTTTTTAATATTGTATATATAGGAAAAAATGGTAAATATTATATGGTTTAATTAGCTGCCTGAACAAAAGAAATTTTCATTTTCATGCTAGACCTCATTTTACAAAGAGTAGATACCCTAAATGTTATATATGGGATCTATTTTCTAATTTGTTATAGATCCTTAAATAGTTAGGGTCGGCCATGCTTATTTGGTCCTCCCTCCGGTGCTGATCCCGATCCAATAAAGCATGTAAAATAGCAAAATTCACTCAGGCAGGGTGACGTGTAGTTGTGGCCCCTCTAATGCCCATGTCAGATTTGAAAATGTATATAGAGAAAATTTAGTTACAGTGTTATGCCCTTTCTGATCCTCCTCATATAACTCAAAGTGTGAGTTTTGTTTATGTCAAGTACTGGCCTTTTAGCCTGAAGAAAGTAGAGTTATGTGCCCACAAACCATGTCTCATCAAACAACTCAAAAGTTCGTAATACGAAAAATAATTAACATAAATATAAGAATTTGGGTGAGACGGTCTCATAAAATGTTATAGTGAGATGAAGGGTCTAAATACTCTTGCTTAAAGATGGAAGATGATATCAAGTGCTTATCATAATTTTACTTTGTCCATTGTCTCGCTATAAATTATGATCAGACGGTGTCATGAGTCTTTCTCCAACGTAAAAATATATTTTCAACATAATAATCAATTAAAATCATTAATTAAAATTTTGAAAAACAAAAACTCACTTTTTAAATAGCTGATTCCGTAGATCCATATAATAGAGTCAAATGCACTTATCTCCACATGCTAATATTAGATAACATCCTGGTAGCTCATATAGCTCACAATTAATAAACAGGCAAGACATCAGTAAAAAAAAAAACCAATACAAGTCTATTAAAATGTGAATTGCTATGTCACGGCATGTATCAGATTATGCCATATATTTGTACTATTGAATGTACTATATGTATTTTAAATTTAATTGAGAAAAATATTTTTATAATCCTACGACATAAGTGTCAATATAATCTTTCAATATTCGAAAGTGCCAATATAACCCTATCTAGTCAGTGAAAGTGCCAATATAACCCTCTCCGGCAACTTTTAGCCAAAAATTTATAAAATTACATGTTTGCCCTTCAGAAAAAAATAAAATAGTAAAAAATAGGAAATGACGTTATTACCCTTAGACTTATCAATACTCCAATACTGCCGGACCGCCACCGCCGGATTTGGTAGGGTTATATCAGCACATTATGAAACTATATAGGGTTAAATCAGCACATTCCTAAAATTTATAGGGTTATATCAGCACATTAGTAAAAAAATGTAGGGTCATATCAACACATATTATACAATATAGGGGTTTTGATGATATTTTTTTTAATTTTGTCGTGTTTAGTTCGGATCGATGATTGGATGACCTTTGGTGTTGTGTGTGATAGTTATTTTGGTGTGTTCTTCGACCTAGGGTTTTTAATGTTGATAAGTTTTATAATGAGGTTATGATATGTGATAATGGTGTTTAATATTAATGAACGTGTCATGATGTTAAATTTTATGTTGTATAAGATATTGTTATGATGTTATAATGGTGTATATGATGATGTGGTCGCCCGTTAAGACTAGCCGAATACCACACACTTAATATTTATAATATGTGCTAATATAACCCTGTAAGTTTTAAGAATGTGCTGATATAACCCTACAAACATTAGGAATGTACTGATATGACCCAATAAGATTTCATAATGTGCTGATATAATCCTACCTGTTACGACGGCGGTCCGGCAAACTATGAGGGTAAAATTGTCTACCTAATTTTAGAGTTAGCCCAAAGGGTATTTTGATCAATTTACATAGAGTCAACAACGGAAAATTGAGGTCAATGTCAAAAATGGGGCCTGAAGGTTATGCTGGCACTTTCATTAATTAGTTCGGGTTATTTTTGCACTAAAAATTATCATAGGGTTATATTGGCACTTCATCAAGTAGGTAGGGTTATATTGGCACTTCATCAAGTAGGTAGGGTTATATTGGCACTTCATCAAGTAGGTAGGGTTATATTGACACTTATCCCAATTTAATTTAAAGAATTAAAATACATTATAATTGTTATTAAATCAAAGAGCAAAGTGCATGTATAATATAATTGACGAAAGTGTAAATATAACCCTGCGATAATTGAAAGTGAAAATATAACCCTAGATATTTAGGTTGTATGCAAATATAACCTTTTCCCGACAGTTTAAGGGCGGGATTCAATGAAGTGACTATTTTACCCCCATGCAAAAAATAAAAAATAGAAAAAGCATTAAAATTATTTTGTTCCTGCCCTTTTTCTTCTTCGTTTTCTCTGTAACCTCAATCGCCAAATGATCTGCAACCCTCAATCTCCAAATGCTTTCCTCCCACAGTTCTCTTTCCTCGCTAGCCATTTTCCCAAGTCGCCAAGTGAACTCTCCAGCACAGGTACCCCTCCGGTGCCACCAATATGCTCATCCAGAGGCACAGGTACCCAAATCGCAGCTTTCTCCTTGAAGCCGGAAGTGGCGCGACGAACTCACTGGTGAGGGTTCCGATGGAAGGTGATTTGGTGAAGAGGGCTTTTATTGGGCGAATGGGCGACGCTCGGCAGATGAAGAAAAATAAGGGTAATAATTGTCTGTGTTTTATTCATCACCTCAGGGTACATAATATAATAGTACAAAATACCAATACAAGGTAGGAAAAGGAAATAGAAACTAATTACAACCACAAGTAATATTTATGTTCCTTAACACCCGCCCTCAAGTTGGAGCACGGGGATCAGAAATGCCCAACTTGCCAAGTAATGAATGAAACTGGTTGCGTCTGAGAGCTTTGGTAAACAAGTCCGCAGGTTGATCTGTAGTGCGGATATGATGAGTAACTATAGTACCAGACTGCACAAGATCTCGGACAAAATGACAATCAACTTCAATATGCTTCATACATTCATGGAATACTGGATTTCCTGCAATATGAAGAGCAGAATGACTGTCACAAAACAAATGCATAGGAGCAGTATTCGCCACTCCTAAGTCTTTCTGTAAAGACCTAAGCCATAACAACTCACAACAGGTAACAACCATAGCACGATACTCCGCTTTGGCAGAAGATCGAGAAATGGTAGGTTGCTTCTTGGTATTCTAAGAAACCAGAGAATCGCCAATCATCACAAAGTAACCAGAAAGAGAACGCCGGGTAATAGGGCAAGCAGCCCAATTAGAATCACAGTAAGCAGTCAACTATAACGCACTATGGGAAGAGAGAAATAAACCTTGACCAGAATGAATCTTCAAGTAATGCAACACACAAGCTTCAGCTTGCCAGTGAGGAACACAGGAAAACTTCATAAATTGAGCAAGTGTATGAACCGAATAACTAAGCTCAGGATGTGTGATGGTAAGGTATATCAGGCACCCAACCAGTCGCATATACTGCTTAGGATCATGGTAAAGCGGGCCATCAACAGGCGCCATATTGTGCTGCTGCTCCATCAGAAAGTCAGTCGGTTTAGAGGCAGATAAACCTGCATCAGATAAAATATCCAAGGCATATTTCCTTTGCGAAAGAAACATCCCCCCGGTCTTCTAGCAATCTCTATGCTCAAGAAATACTTAAGTAAACTAAGATCTTTCATATGGAAACAGGAACCCAAGTATTTCTTGAACTTAGAGATGAGCACAGAAGAGCTACCATCAATGACCAAATCATCCACATAAACCAGAACATGCAAAGAAACCGATCCATGGAAAAAGACAAACAAAGAGTAATCTGCCTTACTCTGAACAAAACCAAATGCTCATAATGCCTGAGCCAATTTGGCAAACCAATTTCTAGGAGCCTGGCAAAGACCGTAAAGAGATTTCTGAAGGCGACATACCTGACTATGGGGCGCGGCATAACCTAGTGGGGGTCGCATAAAAACCTCTTCGTGCAAATTACCATGCAAGAAAGCATTATGGACATCCATCTGATGCAGTTCCCAACCACGAATGATCACAACAGATAAGAATAGGCGAACATAACTCATCTTTGCAACCGGAGCAAATGTCTCAGTATAATAAATCCCTTCAACCTAGCGATTCTCGAGAACCACTAGGCGTGCCTTATGACGTTCAATAGTACCATCTGACTTAAACTTCATCCGGTAAACCCATTTGCAACCAATCACCTTCTTATCCAGAGGCAGAGGGGCCAAAGTCCATCTTGCCAACGAGCATGTTGTGATGCCTCAGAATAAGTGGTGGGATCTGCAATAGATGTTACTACACCCAAAAATCTAGAATGCATACTAGAAAAATTATCACAATTTACATAATCAGTAAGAGGATAGAGAACACCTGAGGATAGTGATGATGCAGGAGTGAACGTAGCAGTAGAGGGGGTCTTTAGTAGAGTAAGAGCACATGCATAATCATCAAAATCATAATCTTCCAAATAAGAAGGAGGTCTGCGAGTGCAAACACTTTGTCATATAAGAGGCATCTCAGCGATGGGAGGAGACATTGGAACAACCGATGAAACAGGTGGTGGAACAGACAAAAGTAGATGGTGAGCGGAATAATCCAGAGCCGGAGACACCGCATTGGGCGGTGGAGCAGAAGGAGTCACCGGACCTGGCGGCCAGGGAGGTGCAGGATGCGGCAGCGTCCCGGGCAATGTGTCATCAGGCCGGATCAGTAAGAGTTTCTGGTTATCTGGGTTGGTCACAAATGCGGCGGCGGCCGGTGGTAAGGGTGAGGCAGCAGCCGATGGGACAGACGGGCGACCGGCGTCATAGGATCGACGGCAACCGCGGTACCGGTTGTGCTGCGATATGGCCATGCGACTCTGGTGGCAATGGAAGTGATGCCAGTGGGAAGGTGGTGGCACCACCGGGATCCACTAATGAGGCCGATGTCAGATTTGTTGCATACGGGAACTGGTCTTCAAAAAAATTGGCATCCCGACTGTTAAAGAGGATGTGGGATTCCAGGTCAAAAAGGCGATAGCCTTTCTTTCCAACAGGATAACCAAGAAACAAACATCGCCGACTTCTAGGTGCAAACTTGTCACAGTATCTGGGAATGTAAGAGGCATAGCACAAACACCCGAAGACTCACAAAAGCTTGTAGTTTGGAGTGCGTCCATAAAGTGACTCAAATGGTGTTCTTCCGTTGAGTTTCTTCATTGGTGTCCGGTTAATAAAAATGCAACACTAAGAACACACTCCCCCCAAAACTCAATAGGCAGACTAGCTTGAAAGCGTAAAGCACGAGCCATATCTAACAAATGGAGATGCTTGAGCTCCACACGTCCATTATGCTGAGGTGTATCAACCATAGAAGTCTCAAAGATGATACCGAACTGAGAAAAATAAGATTGCAAGGGTAGAAACTCTGTACCATTATCAGCACGAACACGACAAATGGTGCACCCAAACTGGTTCTTGATCAAAGCACAAAACTCCACAAATCTAGAGGCTACCTCTGACTTAGCTACTAATAAGTAAACCCAAACAGTTTGGGAATAATCATCAACTATAGTTAAAAAATAAAATGCACCACTAGAAGATGGTGTTCTAAACATTACAATATATCAGTTCAAACAAAGAACTAGCATTTGAAGAGCTCAAAGTAAAACTATATCTAGTTTTTTTTGCTCTGTAACACACGAAGCAAGGTATAGTAGTATTGTTTGTGCTAAAATCAAGAGTAGGAATAGAGGACAACACCGTAGATGATGGATGACCAAAGCATTGATGCCATAAATCGGATGAAGAAAGCGAATCCACTTTCAATATAGACTGTAGGATAGGAGGACGAACACGGGTATCCAACAGACGAAGCCAATAACCCCCCCCCCCCCCCTTGCTATTCACCCACGCCAATCACAGTACTCGTTCTGATTTTCTGTAAACTGCTATAATTTTCAGTAAACAAATCTAGACATTTTAAGGCAGATAACAATCTAGAGCATGATAATAAATTGCATCGCAAAGTAGGTATGTAGAGCACATGAGTAAGGGTGACATCACCAAAAAAATAGTCCCATATTGTGTAGCTGATGACACAGATCCCATCAGGAAGTATAACATTCACAGTATTGGTAGCAGTAGTAATATCAGTAAGAGAACCCTTGTCACCAGTCATATGATATGAGGCTCCCGAATATAGAATCCAGGGTAAAGTAGACTTATCTAACCCATGTTTAGATAATGAATTAAGCTGATTAAATAAATGTATGACCGTACTCCATTGGTGATAAGACAGAGCAGGACCGAAATCAGATTGAGTAGGGGTGCCAGAAGAGGCTGCTGCCGCAAACCCTTGCGGCGATGTTACTGAATCAGCAGAAAATGCCATAACATAAATGGCAATAAAAAATAATTAATAAATAATGGCAGAGAATGAAACAACACCAGAGCAAGGAGAAAAAAATGCTGGGCGCACCAACAGCTGACCATGCATGGTTACACGTACTTCTAGAGGGAATGGCATATTTGGTGTACCGCACGTGGCCTACACGCACTTCTAAAAGGTGGCACGCATGAATCTCACGCGCGCCTACGTCGTTCTGAGCGAGAGGTCCGCCTGTGTCATTTTGTGCAGGTTGGCCGGATGGAGTAAACAAGGTCACGTGGAGAAGAATCCAGTCGTTGGCGGTGCAAACCGTGGCTTCGTTACCTGAGGCGCAAAACCGAGGCACGTGGCTGGAGTGAACAATGGACGCTACGTTGGCGGCGATCGGAGGTGAACAACAACAATTTGAGCAGAGGTGGTGGCAAGCTTGTACCGTAACAGAACGGCACAGGCTGCCGACGGCGGCGATCTGAGCAGATGCTTGGCGGTGGAATGAAGGATTTTTTTAAGGAATAGGGAAAGGTAGTTCGGATCGGCGGCTCGTGGAGGTCACGAGCGGACGACAGCGGCATCGGAAAATGTAGGATGGAAATTTAGTGTTTAGGCTCTGATACCATGAAGAAAAATAAGGATAATAATTGTTTGTGTTTTATTCATCACCTCAGGATACATTATATAATAGTAAAAAATACCTATACAAAGGTAGGAAAAGGAAATAGAAACTAATTACAATAATAAGTAATAAAATTTATGTTCCTTAACAGCAGAGTAAATTCTCAATCTCAAGCGGAGACGAAACCTAGTTCTAAGTGGCAACTTCCAGTCCCTGTTCTAAGTTCAATTGTTGTTGGAGAAGAGGGAAATATGATAGAACATGAGCGGAATGTAAATCCTACACATAGTAAGAGTACTAGGCTGCCACGAAAGAGATTTTATCGTGCGCAGGCGCATAGTAATCCATTGAGTGATTCATGTTATCCTGTTCCTACAGCCCCTTCTGAGTTTGACTATGGTACTCATATCCTCAGATTTTCCCCAGTTCAAAAGAGATCGAGTTTGCAGATATTGGTTGTGGTTTCAGAGGCTTGTCAATTAGCCTTGCAACTCATTTTCCTGAAACCCTTATGATTGGGATGGAATTAAGGAATAAGAGGACATAGTATGTGAAGGAAAAGATACTTGCTTTAAAAACTGGTCACCCCGGTCAATACCAGAATATATCGATTGTACGGACTAATTCTATGAAGTACATTCCCAATTATTTTGACATGAGACAGCTTAAGAAGATGTTTTTGCTATTCCCGAACCCTCACTTCAAAGAAAAGAATCATCGGCATCGTGTGATCAGCGTCCATTTGCTGGACGATTATGATTATGCTCTTGCAGTTAGCGTGATTATATACACAATCACAGATGTGGAGGAACTTGGGGAGTGGATGAAATCTTGTTTGGAGAGTCATCCATTGTTTGAAGCTTTGACATTGCAAGAATTAGAAGATGATCCTGTTATGAAGCTATTAGCGTCTGCCACTGAGTAAGGCCAGAAGGTCGCACGAAATGGTGGACAAACAAAACACAATGAACTACAGATATTTCAAGGGGCATTTTTGTCTTTTAGATTTTTGTATTTGGCCTAAAGGGTACTTTGGTCATTTTTGGTTGGTCAATGGCCAGAAATGACTAGTCAATGCCGAAATAATGGCTTTAGGGTTATATTTGCACTTATGTATAATAGTTAGGGTCATATTTGCACTTAAAATTATCTCAGGGTTATATCTGCACTTTCTCAATTATATAAGGTTATATCTGCATATTTCCCTAAATAAAAATTATATTTAAACCCTAACTTACCGCTGCTAGTGGTGTTTGCAGACGGTCGGCGATGGACTTCGCCAGCGGTGAAGGACGGCGTACGGTGGACGGTGTTCACCGGCGATAGAGGTCCATAGGGGTCTGCAGCCTCTTCTCAAAGATTCCGGCATCTTCCCTATGTCTCTGGCGTAGCTCGCTATTCCCGGCCAGCTCACGCCTTTTAGATCTGTCCCAGTGGCGACGGGAACGGCCGGGGATAACCCTCCTCGGCCATGGCGACGGGAACGGCAAGGCTTAGCGGTTGTTCTCGGGTTCTCGCTCATCGGGTCTGCCATGGTTCGAGCCCAACCCCGTGTCGCCTCACCCCGCCTCCGCTCTCATCTCACAGCCTCTCATTCGCTCTCGTCTCACAACCCTGCCTCATCTCTCGTCTCATAGCCCCGCCTCTGCTCTCGTTTCACAGCCACGTCTCTGGTCTCGTTTCACTTCCCCGCCTCTGTTCCCGTCTCACAGCCCCGGCCAGGTTCTCGTTTCACAGCCCTAGCCTGGTCCTCGTTTCTTCAATCTGGCCCCGGTTCTCGTTTCACCGCGCAGCCCCGATGAGAGCTAGCCAACGAGAACTATCAGTGAGACCGTTCCCGTGAATTGTGGCGAGAAATGGAGGACTAGGCTAGGGACGGGTGGAGGAATGGCGGATACTTTGGTGTGGTTGAGGAACAATAGAGAGGGAGGGTTTTTTCTGGGGGGGATTTGGCTGGGGACGGGTGGTTCCTGGCGTGGCTGGGCTGGGAATGAAGGTGGGGGAGGACTTTTTTCCAGCGAGGCTTAGCTGGGGACGAAAGGCACTAGCATGTGGACGCTGGGGATTGGGCTGCGGACGTTGGGTATTGGGCTGAGGACGGTGGGATTGGGCTGGGGACGGGTTGTGCGTTGGCTTTTTAGCGAGGTTCAACGGTGACGATGGTCGGCTATTGACGCAAGGAAGAAGAGTTAATAATATTGATTTATTTTATTTCTTTTAAAATTTAATTAAGTATTATACATGTATATATACGTATTAGGATTTTAGCTAGTAAAATATAAGGCGTGATATAGCAACACCCATTAAAAATTGATATGAGTAAAGCTTTCGATTGGGTCGAATAACCCTTCTTTCTAATTGTCTTGCAAAAAATGGACTACAGTACTCCATCTGTCTCATTTCAACCTACACACTTTGACTTTTGACAGTTGACTTGAAAAATGTTTAATCCTTAATATCTTTCATTAAGTATAACTAAAACTTGTGAAAAGTTGATATTTTTGAAAACATATGTTATAACCAATATAATAAGGTATCATACAATAATATTTATACTTGTATACTAATTCAATTTTATGGTCAAAGTTTTTAAAAAAATTTAACTAAATAAATTGTTAAATTACATATTGAAATGAGACAGGAAGTACCAATCACAAATTATCACATTTATAGAGAGATGCATTTCATCCATGAAACTTGAAAAAAAGAGCTGAGATTCGAATGAAACTTGAAGGAAGCTCATTCTCTCGAAACTCAAAGGATCCAATTAAAGCACGAATTTTTGAAATATTTAGAACACTATTTTTTTTAGATCAGATCAATACTACGAATCCCACATCGCATATAATATTTCACCAAAGCATATCTGATATGAGAGACATCACATGATCATCACCAAACAGAACATGTTCAGAGAATGGAATGGATTAACACTACCAGAGTATACCAAAATCTCTCATCATGATTCTCACTAGATCAAAAGAGGGCCGAACTAGCTACCAATACCAATGTTCACTTGCTTACTTAATACTACCAGCTAAATGAGATGTGGGGAATGGGGAGTGGGGAGTGGGGAATGGGGTGGTAAGTACATGCACCAGCAGAGTGGAGTGAAATGGTGGTTCTGGTGCATGGGTGCTGAATATCTAAGCCTCGGTGACCACCTCCTTTGCAGGAGGAGAAGTGATGAGCCAAGTGTGGCCAAACGGGTCCACCACATTTCCCATGCGAGAGCCGGAGTCTATCCCTTCGTTGATTGCTTCCTTAGTAGCGCCAGCCTTCACCGCCTTCTCCACAGCAACATCAACGTCCACAGTCTCCAAGATGAACACCATACCATTGCTCACACGATCCACAGATAAAGAGAAAGCCTTGTGGCCGGCGACGGTCAGAGTAGTACCGCCGATCTTGAGCTCAACGGCGAGAAGGAGAGGGGCCTCCTGGCCAGCCTTCCTCTTGAGGTCCACGTGACGTTTGACTTCCTCAGCTCCAAATGCCGCCTTGAGAAAGGCCACCGCGTCAATCACCTTGGACGCCTCCATGAACACATAGTTCCGAAGAGCAAAGGACGCGTCCGGGGAACTCGCCGGAGATTTCACAACTTCATCAGCCACAGGGGATACGACATCGATCTGAACCTCCTCGGTAGTCATTGCTGGTAGTTGGTAGCGAGAAGGCAAAACCCTAAGTGAGAGGTGTTGGGATATGAAGAAGATGAAAGGACCAGTGCTGCAGGCGATTAATCAAAATATTTAGAACACTATAATTCTGAGCAAAAGGGACGTTTTCAATTAATGTTTTATCAAATCAAAAATACTAAAAGCATAATTAGTAGGAATTGAAACTCAGCCATGCATTCTCTATCAAAGATATCATCATAATTTCTTCAAATTCAAAATCATTATTAATTTTTGGGCTAAATATATTTATAACCCCAACTTTAATTTGAAGGTGCCAATATAACCTGCAATATCAGAATGTGTTAATTTAACTTTAACTAATTATTGTATGTGTCAATATAATCCTAACTTTCAAAATATTTGTGCCGAAATACCCAAAATCCCTATTCCGACATTGACCCTCTCAATTCCAACAATGATAAAATAGTGAAATGACTAAAATACACTGACCTAAAAACTCTTCATAATCAAATTTTGAAACACCAGATTTCTTGCATACCCATTAATTGGTCTTGCCCATGTCTTCACCCTCACCCCATTCTGTGTCTTTGTGAAAATTGAGTCTATTACTATCACAGTCTGGACTCCAGCTTCCTTATTTCCATTGCCAAGACTACCTATGCTGTAACATGCTTCTCAGATCACTTAAGTCAGCTGAATACAGCAGCCACCACCTCTGCCACCATCTCCACAGCCATTCTCCTTAACAGTTCATATCCTCCAAAATCCTGATCAGCCGATTCAATTCAACACAAAGGGGAGAAAACGACATCCAAAACCTTTCTCAAAGAAGAACAGAATTCTTATAATAGATTAACATATTTCTCTTCTCAAAAACTCCATTGGTTTATTAAATCCTGACTTTGAACGCATCCACCAGCGGCAGCCAGACTTTCTCTCCGGCGAATTTCATGAAGCCGCCGGGAAATAGCTCCGCCTGGGAAGGCCAAGTGCAGGAGTTCAGAATCCCGTACACGATACCATTGACTTGTAACCTTCTTCAGAACCACCGCGCTAGATGTACGCCATTGAAGAATCGGGACCACCGCCCTCCTCCCCGAGACCACCGCATGTGGTGGTTCACCACCACCACCACCCCGAGACCACCGTCGGTGGTGGCTCACCACCCGACCACCTCTTTAAGACCGCTGCCGGTGGTGGTTCACCATCCCCACCACCCCCGATTCAAATCGCAAACCCTAGACTCGATTACACATGGTGGATTCCTCATATCTGGCCTAGCCTTGTACGCCGGTGGAAGAACCCAATGGCGGTGGAAACGAAGGCCAGCCGGTGTTTTCTGTTGGGGAAGAAGACGATGGGAAAATGAAGCCTCTTTTTAATAATTACTAAGGGTCTCCAGCCCACACAAAGCACGGGCTATCGACAACGGGTTATGAAACCTCTTAGTCGTTAATTAATTAAAAATCAAAATTAAATAAAAAATAAAGTAGTAGTGAGGCGTGAGTTCGAGTGGAGAGGGTTTGAGTAGAGAGGTTCGAATAGAGGGTTTGAGTGGAGAGGGTTGGAGTATAGTGGGTCCGAGTAGAGGTTCGAGTGATACTGGGTTCGAGTGGAGAAGTTTGAGTCGAGAGATTTGAGCGGAGAGGTTCCAGTGGCGAGGTTCGAGTGATGAAGAATCAAGTGGAGAGGGTTCGAGTAAAGAGGGTTCGAGTGGAGAGGGTTCTAGTGGAGAGGTTTCAAGTAGAGAGGTTCGAGAAGAGAGGGTTCTAGTAGAGAGGTTCGAGTAGAGAGAGTTCGAGCGGTGAAGGTTCGAGTGATAATATGTTCGAGTGGTACAGGTTTCGAGTGAAGAGAGTTTGAGTGGTGAGGGGTCGAGTGGTGAGCATTTGAGTGGTGAGGGTCGAATGGAGAGAGTTTGAATGATGAGGTGTCGAGTGGTGAGCGTTCGAGTGGTGAGAATTTGAGTGGTGAGGGTTAAGTGGAGAGAGTTCGAGGGGTGAGAGGTCAAGTCTGAGCATTCGAGTGGTGAGAGTTCAAGTGGTGAGGGTCGAGTGGAGAGGATTCGAATAGAGGATTCGAGTGGAAAAGATTCGAGTGATACTTATTCGAGTGGCCAGGGTTCGAGTAGAGGTTAGAGTGGAGAGGTTTGAGTTGAGTCAGATGGTTGATGTTCGAAGGTTGGATGGTTTGAGTGATGGCGAGGCGAATGGTTGATGGGTCAATGGGTGATGCTTTAAAGGGGATGGTTGATGTTTCCAGGACCTCGAGGGTCAATGAATTGATGGAGAGGTTTGAGTGGTACTGGGTTCAAGTGGAGAAGTTCGAGTTGTAATAGATTCGAGTGATGAGGTTCGAGTGGTACTGTGTTTGAGTGGAGAGGTTTAAGTGGTGAGGGGTCGAGTAGTGAGCATTCGAGTGGTGAGAGTTCGAGTGGTGACGGTCGAGTGGAGAGGGTTCGAATAGAGGATTTGAGTGGAGGGATTCGAGTGGTACAAGGTTCGAGTGGTGGCGATGCAGATTTTTGATGGGTCGAGGTGTGATACCTCAAGGGAGATGGTTGATGGTTCCAGGGCCTCGAGGGTTAATGAATCGATGAATGATGCCTCGAAAAAACACCCCTCGAGGCAGATGGTTGATGTTAAAGTGGTGGATGTTTCGAGTGGTAGGGAGCCCTCGAAGCGGATGGTTGATGATTCGAAAGGTGGATAGTTCGAGTTGTGGCGTGGTGGATATTCAATAACTGATGGTTCGAGGGGTGATAGTTCCAGGAGTGGATAGTTGATGTTCGAGGCATGGATGGTTTGAGAGGTATATGTCTCGAATGGGTAATGGTTCGAGAACTAATGTGGATGGTTCAACGCTCTCAATGGTATACTCTCTCGATGGGTGGTATATCCTCAAGGGCCTCGAGGGGTGTTGATTCGAGGCATCCTCCTTCGAATCATCAACACTCGAACCCCTAGGACCATCAACCATCCCTCTCGAGGCATCACCCCTCGACCCATTAATCATCTGCCTTTCCACCACTCGAACCATCCACCACTCGAACATCAACCACCCTCCTCAAGGGCTGTTGATTCGAGGTACCATCCCTCGATCCATTAAACCTCGAGGCCCTAGAACCATCAAGCATCCCCCTTGAGGCATCACCCCTCGATCCATCTACTATCCGTCTTGCCACCACTCGAACCATCCACCCCTCAAACGTCAGTACTATTCGAACTCATCCACCCCTTTAGAGTACACCAGCCCTCGAGGGTTCACCACCCCTCGAGAGGGTTATACCACTGAGAACGTCAAACTATCTACATTAATTCTCAAACCATGACCCACTCGAGGCATATACCTCTCAAACCATCCATGACATCACTACTCAAACCATCCACTCCTTGAACATCAACCATCCACCCCTGGAATATTAACCATCAGTTTGTCGGACCATCTTACATCCACCCCTGGAATCCTCACCCCTCGAATATCCACCACGTCACCACTCGAACCATATACCTCTCGAACCATCCACCCCTGGACCATCAACCATCCATCTGTCAGACCATCCTACATCTACTCATGGAACCATCACCTCTCGAACCATCAGTCCTCGAACATCCACCACGCCACCCTACTCGAACCATCAGTCCTCGAAAATCCACCACGCCACCCTACTCAGACAATCTTCCCCTCGCTTCAACCATCCACGCTTGGAACATTAATCATCCATTTGTCAGACCATCTTATATCCATTCTTGGAACCATTACCCCTCGAACATCCACCAGGCCACCACTCGAACCATCCACCCCTTGAATATCAACCATCCACTTCAAGGGGTTGATTCAAGGCATCCTCCCTCGAATCATCAACCCTGGAGCCCCTGGAACCATCAACCATCCTCTCGAGGCATCACCCCTCGACTCATCTACCATCCGCCTCGCTACAACTCGAACTATCCACCCCTCGAACATCAATCATTTGCCTCAAGGGCTATTGGTTCGAGGCATCATCCCTCAATTAGTTAACTCTCGAGTCCCTGGAAACATCAACCATCGCCTTTGAGACATCACCCCCTCGACCCATCATCCATCCGATTCTCCAACTCTCGAACTTTCCACCCCTCGAGCATCAACCATCCGCCTCAACTCAAACTTCTCAACTTTAACCTCTACTCGAACCCTTAGGACTCGAACCAGTACCACTCGAATCCTCTATCTGAACCATCTCCACTCGACCATCACCATTAAAACTCTCACCACTCGAATCTTCACCATTCGAACCCAGTACCACTTGAACCTCTCGTCTTGAACCGCCTCGAGGGCTGGTATGCCTCTCTCAACACATAGATGCCGCAACCTCGAGGGGTAGAGGGTGTACTCTTTCCAGTGGTGGATGGTTTACCCTCTCGAGAGGTAAATGGTGTACCCTTGAAAGGTGGTTGATAAACTTCTCGAAGGGTGGATGATACTCTCTCTAGTGGTGGATGATATATCCCTCTAGAAGGGGTGGTTTTATAACCTCTCGAGGGGTGGATGGTACTCTCTACAATGGTGGATAGTACCATTACCACTCGAATCTCACTACTCGAACCCTGAGCATTGGAACCTTCTCCACTCAGACCTTATACTCGGAACCTTTCTATTCGAACTCTAGAACCTTTACTACTCGAACCCTTTTCCCTCGAACCTTAACACATGAACCCAGTACCACTCGAACATAGTATTAGTTGAACTACCTGTACTCGAACCCTCTCTGTTCAAACCTTCTCTACTCGAACTCTCTTTAGTTAAACGTTGCCCATTTAATTCTTTATCACTCGAAATCTCACTATTGGTACCAGTACCATTCAAATCAGTACCACTCGAACCCAGTATCACTCGAACTCTCTCCAATCAAACCCTCTTCATTCGGCCCTCACAACTCGAAGTAGTACCAGTTGAACCTATTACCACTCGAATATTCTCCACTCTAACCAGTACTATTAGATCCTAGTATCACTCGCACCCTCTCTACTTGAACCCTCAACTCCAACCCTCTCCACTCGAACTCTCACCCCTCGAACCAGTATTACTTGTACCAGTGCCACTCGAACCCAGTACTACTTGAATTGTTTCCATTTGAATCCTCTATTTGAACCCTCTTGAAAAGTACAATTTTTTCAAAACCAACCTTCATCACTTGAAACTTTTTCACTTGAACATTTCTCTCGAATCCTGTGTACTTGAACCCTTTACTCGAACAGTGAGTACTTGTACCCCATTAGAGAGGGTTATGCCTATTAAACTTAAATATGTTAGTATATATTTATATATACTGTGGTTGTTAAATTTAGATGTGTTAATTTAGAGTTTAGAATTTTATATGTTATATAAAATGGTTAAAATATTATGTTCTAATTATGTCTATTATTTAGCTTCATAGTAATTGAACAAAGTGTGTAAATTATGACACTATGCTCAATTTTGCAACATCATCAGATTCAAAGGGTAACTTTCTTTCAGCACCTCTTTCCTTATTTTCTGGAGTTTCTGAAGCCCATATATCTGTGTCAATCTGCATTGATTATGGGGTATCACCGCCTGATAAACGGCCAATGCTTGAACTTCCATATCCACTTTGACCAGAAAGGTCCATAACTTCAGAACAAATAGCTTTGGAAGGGCTCTTGTCTAAAAGGAAGTTGGACTTTTTTCCAGTTGCAATATATGCACTTAGTTCAAAAGCGTATGTAGTAGGCGATGTTCTGAAACTCCTAAGGCAGCAATAAATAACTGGATTTTGGATTCGGTCATTAACTTCATTGAAGTTGATGTGTTTTCTATATAGTTAAATAATGAGGAAAAGGTCAGTTATTTGCACACTTGAAAATAAAATAAGAATTTTATTGATTCAGTCCATACCTGTAAATGCATTTCATAAGCTTCTTCTCTTGTTAAGTTCAACAACTTTTCAGCATATCTATTGTCCCACTTGGATCAGTCAATTGGAGATCGAATCTCACACTAATACAAGAAAATGTTTCTCATAAGTAAAATGGAGTGTGTAAAAGTTACTAATCTTTGGTAAAATAAAGAGAGATGACTTGCCCTGGTTGTGTTACTCCAAAAGATTGACAATAATTGCAGTCAAAAGGAATATCCATCGGAGCACCAGATGGATTACCACAATTTGAACAAACAGATGTAAACACGGACTGTGTGACATCAACAATACTTGGGAATCCTTTGATCCAGAAGCTCTTAACCTAATAAACAATCCAACATCATTATTATTAAAACATTTAGAAATGATCAAATACGATTAGTTTACATGCATCTGATGAGACTTCAAATGCATGTATTTTCCAAAGCATTTAACATCTCTTTTGTCATATTTTTGTTGTGAGATTGCTAGATTTAGTTAGATTTACATGATAAGGGGTTTAGATAGTCATTTTTGGTTTTTTTAATCTAAATCCTTCATTTTGTAACCTATGTTTAGTCTAATAGACTTTTGGTCTTACGAGCATCTAGATTCCTATTTGTAAGGTTAATTTATAGATTACTCATGAGCACTTAGGAGTGGTTTATTAAAGGCCATTTGAAAGGATGAAGAAGATGGAAGGGCACTCTCAAAGTGGTAGAAGATAAAGTAAAGAAAGAAGAGCAAAGCAAAGGGTGAAGAATGATCTATGTTTTGAAGCAGAGTTCTGAGAATTTTCCAAGAAGAATCGGCCTCCAAGGGTGGTACCATTGGTTTTCTCTTCTCGAGTACTATAAATTGACTACAAGAACTCCCAAAATGGATCAACGGTTCCCCCCAGAGGAAGCAAAACAAAACGGGACTTTTTTCCATCACGACTCATGAAATGTTGACCTGAGAGCTCACAATTTCCTAATCTGGTCGCGACTCACGATGGAGGTGTCGCGACTCTCGATAATTTCCCTGTAACTTGCTTTTTACTCCCTTTTTTCTTGTACTATTGATATGTCCATTTTGTGTGGTTATTTTAGGGGTTTTAGGATGTGGATATGCCATTTCCTCCGTATGCTTGAATCTTTTCTTACTCGAGGGCGAGTAAGGTTTAAGTGTGGGGAGGTTTGATGTGTCCATTTTAGATGGTTATTTTAGGCTTTTTAGGATTAGGTTTTGTGCAATTTTGTGCTCTACGTGTGGCATTTTGCCTTGAAATCATCTAAGGAGGGATAAAGGCGGCTTTCATTTTGACGGGCGGGCGGTCGTCGCGCCCGCCTGTGCAAAAGATAATTTATAAGCCCTAAATGCTTACTTTCTACAACTAGGTAGATAGTGGCAAATCGGGGTCGTCCAATGAGAAGAGGGATCTTCCTAAGCGTCTAAGCACACAATGGTTGATATTAGGCTAGGAGTAAATATATATACACACACTTAAAAGCGAGTAAAAGGGGGGGGGGTTGGTTGGTTGGTTTCCTAAGTTAACAAAGATAAAAAGACGAGATAACTAGCAAGGTCAAGTGACTATGCTAATCATCAAACGAAACTAAAGAAAAGGGGTTTTAAACTACAAAGGTAAAATGCCTTGGGGGCAACGGATATCCACTTCCACATCTAATGTAGTTCATCGAATCATTCACACATTCCATCATATAGCATTCATGACCCAACGCTCACACACCCCATCTAGCAAGTACCACAACACACACATCACAAGGAGTTCTAAGTTCATGCTCATAGATCTTCATGCAAAGGCGCTACGGAATTCGTCACGTTCCTACACCTAAGCAATTCAACCACACAAGCACTACCTATGCTCAAACCACTCATGGCACACATGCAGTGAAACACACCGTCAAGAATACATAAACGCCGAATAACAAATGCTTCAAGAATGAATTTAAATCATCTATTCAATACTTCAACTACTTGTCGTGGAGACTAAACTCCTATCCTTCTTAGTTCGTAGTTTGCGAGAGTGAGTTCGACATCTCTCGTCAAACCTCACCAATGACTCCCGAGTCGCGACCACGACTCAAGGTGTCATTGGTGGCATTTAATCACGAAAGACCAACAAGCTTGGCAATGCTTATGACCACTACACCGTGACTAAGCATTAAACCAATTCATGCAATTACACGAGATTGGATGAACGTGCAACGCACATTCATCCACGAGCATATGACTCTCTCGTTTGCTACACAAACGAACATGACGAAGAGTTCGACATCAATCACATTCGTCTAGCACATTGTCAACACACTAACACAATCAAAAGCTCTAATTCATACTCTCACATTACTAACAAGAACAGGGGGGAAATTAACCCAAATCCCCCAAACCCTAGCTAGCAATTGATCCAAGCATTTCATATCATCAAGCTCTCAACAACATCAATGCAATCAACAATTAACATTCAAAGCACAATAAAAGCACAATAGCAAAAACATCAAATAGATAGATAGAAATGAGTTCTTGCTACATAGATAATGGAAGCTTCAATCCTTTTCTCCCAAGAACAAAAACTACTCTAGAATAACAAGAGACATAATTAAACTACAAAAACTAAGAAAAGAAAGAGAAGAAAACCAAGGGTTTTCAAGCCCTAAAATGCAAGAAGAAGAGGGAAAAAAACTGTGGAGAAGAGGGAGTGAAGGGGTATTTATAGGGGGAAGAAAAAGGGGAGAAAACGCTGCTACAGGGCTGATTTTAAGTTGTCGTCGCGAGTCGCGACGAGCTTGGTCGCGACTCGCGACCAAATCTGTAACTCAGCCTTGCTGTTTTGTTTTGCTTCCTCCGGGTGAACCGTTGATCCGTTTCGGGAGTTCTTGTAGTCGATTTTATAGTGCTCGAGAAGAGGAATCCAATGGTGCCACTCTTGAAGGCTGATTCTTCTCGGAAAATTCTGAGAACCCCGGACCATCTTTCACCCGTTGCTTTGCTCTCCTTTCTTCATCTCTTCACTTCTTCAAATCTTCACAAAGCTCAAATGTAAAGGTCTTCAAATCTTCAAATCTTCAAAGATAAATCTTCAAAGTCTTCAAATCTTCAAAGTCTTCAAACAAATCACCTTGTCACACAAAATCATCTAAAAAGTGATAAAAACGTCAAAGCCGCCTTTATCCCTCCTTAGATGATTTCAAGGGAAAATGCCACATGTAGAGCACAAAATTGCACAAAACCTAATCCTAAAAAGCCTAAAATAACCATCTAAAATGGACACATCAAACCTCCCCACACTTAAACCTTACTCGCCCTCGAGTAAGAAAAGATTCAAGCATACGGAGGAAATGGCATATCCACATCCTAAAACCCCTAAAATAACCACACAAAATGGACATATCAAACCTCCCCACACTTAAACCTTACTCGCCCTCGAGTAAGAAAAGATCTAAGCACACGGAGTAAATGATATATCCCAAAACCTAAACTAATCCCCCAATCAAAGCCTCACAAAAACTCTCAATATCAAAAATCCCAAAATAAAAGCTCACATGAGAATTTTTTCACACACACACCCCCAATCCTAAATCGAACCAAACCTACCACTTATCAATTCACTACCCATAAAAATATTTCACAGCCCAGAATTGATATTCCCAGAATCCAATGACACAAAATGAAGCTAAAACCATAGAGGAAGTTTTAAACACATGCTTCACCTAATGCCAATATATCAACCAAAAATGAAGTAGAAAGAGATAAGGAATTTCATAACCACACTTCGTTTCCTAACCCACTAAGCTACCCAATCCCAAGAGGTCTAAAGATATTGAGCTACCCGATCCATCCATGTGACAACCGCAACCTTATGACTCCAACGCCGGCAAGTGAGTGAAATCATAGCATTTTTCAATTTCTCTCATTTTGCCTAGGAGCTCTTTCGAGTTTTCATCCTAGCCACACATCATGTTTCTTTAGCTCACATCTCACCTTTTTCCGCACATTTTAGCCTCTCATTTTTGCCTAGGCCTCCCTTTAAGGGTTTTCGACCTATCCGGGCCCCCAATGTTGCCTAAGTTGCCCTCTCGGGTTTTCAACTTAGCGGGTTTTCTTTTTCTTTTTTTTCTTTTTCTTTTTCTTTTTCCAAATTTTTTTTCTTTTTGTTTTTCTATTTTTTTTCTTTTTCTCATGTTTTTCCAATGAAAAGTAGCAAAAAGCATTCCAAAACAATCTAGCATGCATATGAATCCTCTAACCCCTCCCCACACTTAAAACATTACATTGCCCTCAATGTAAACACGTAAGGCAAGAACAATAAAAATCAAGGTAAGGGGATAGAGTGACACCCGTGTCTCCGCAAATTCGCCGGTGATATGGCGATATCCAAGTACTTGGATGGTCCCGAGATAGGTTTCGGAACCGGAAGGGTGAGCAAAGATGCCGTAGAAGAACTCACCCCTCGAGAAAAGCATTGTCTCCATGGCGCCGTTTGATCAAGACTACACCACGAAGAACACATTAAACTCACAAGTACATAAGGATATGTAATACTAGGTTTAGCATTAAGAGTTAATAACCATAGTATTGTCAAAGAACAACCAATCAACCCTCAATCACCACTATAAGATTATGCATGAAAAATATCCAACATATATTGACATGTATACAAGCATCATTATAGGATAAGAACTTACGGTCACAATGACGTAGTCGGCATACTACAATCAACAAATGTACTATAAAGATGCAAGAATGTTCATATGCCAATATATGTAGGATGGTGGAAGAAATGAGAGGTATGTGATGTTCTTGGGAGTGTTGGGTGGAGAAGAAGGAAGGATCATGCAATGTTTAAAATCATTTGGAAACTTGGAAGCTTGGAAACTTGAAATCCGGGCTCAAAAAATTTTCAAAAAGTTACTGAGCACGTCGCGACTCGCGACGAGGTTCGTCGCGACTCGCGACGAGCCTCGCGAAGTCATCGCGACTCGCAGAAAGTTGGCGATGGGAGTGATTTTTCTCCCCTGTTCGTCGCGACTCGCGACGAAGCCCATCGCGACTCGCGACGGCAGGGTATCCCAGGCTTAAAATTTTTTCGTTTTCTTAACAACTGTCCAAGCTTTCTTCCCTCGTTCATTGATCTCGTTCCTTCATCTCCTTCATTGCAAAGCACTTCATGTTGCTACAAAATCATAGAAAAACAAGCCATAAAAAGAACAAAACAAAACAACAACAAAAACGAACTAAGAAACACAAACTAAGAAACAAAAACTAAAAGAAATGCCGAATTTATTTAACGTCGTCGGCACGACGAAGCTCCGTATTTTTAAGGTCGTCGGCACGACCCTAACGTTATCCGTATGGTGAAGTCTTGAAGCTCTTCACCATTGGCATCCAAAATAAGAGAGGTGGGGGCACAAAACCTTCAAGAGGAAAGTCTTGTGGAGGTGGAGATGGTTCAAAGGGAATTAAGTGGTTAGGGAGCTTAGGATAGTCTTTTGGCTCCTCTCTCGTTTCCCTCAAAACTTTCGAAAATATTAGAGTTGGTTCACTAGGTGGGAGAAGGGGTGACAATGCTAATGGATGATGTAGCACTATCACCTCTTCCTCCATTTTTCTATCCTCTACAACCAACTCCTCATCCCTTTCAAACTCAAAATCATTTTTATTGGTGACTTCACTCACCGAATCATCGAGTTCAAGTTGGGATGGTGTGTTTTCGGAATCACGAGCTTCCATACGGGCCAATACCTCTAATATGTTCTTCACATGCCCCTCAATGGCCTCAACACTAGAGGAGAGCTGGGTATCCGGCTCTTCACTAGTAAAGGAGTTCAAGTTTGCTATGGTATTTAAGACATCCTCACGTGTCAAACTTGAACTTCCTTGTTGGGCTTGGTTTTGGGGTATGGTATAGGGTGGTGATGGCCAACTAGGTTGCTCGTAATATTGGTTTTCTAGCTCATTCTCATACCACAAATCCAGACTACCACTCCATTCCGGATTGTAAGAGTTGTGGTATGGATAGCATTCATGAGCATCTTGCCCTTTAAAACCAATATCTCCTACCTCTTGATAGCACTCTACAGTACCCATGGTTTTGAAAACCAAGGGTTCTTTCTCGGTCATCGTGTTGTTCCCACAACAAAGGGCAAGATTCAGTAGGATGATCAGAATGACACATCCTACAAAACCTTGCTTGTTGAGCCTCTCTTCTCATCATGAGTTCCCTCAAGGTGAGACGCTCCATTAAAAAAAAATTTTTTTTTTTTTTTCAAAAGTTCGGAATCATAGTGCAAGGATTCTCAATAAAATAAATTACCAAGAACTCAAGCAATACCTACTCCGAACAAAAACAACCACCAAGTAGTGGAAAATAAAAACAACTAGCCAATACACAACCAAATACACCTAAATACTTAAGAATAAACGCCTCTTCCCCGGCAACGGCGCCATTTTGACGGGCGGGCGGTCGTCGCGCCCGCCTGTGCAAAAGATAATTTATAAGCCCTAAATGCTTACTTTCTACAACTAGGTAGATAGTGGCAAATCGGGGTCGTCCAATGAGAAGAGGGATCTTCCTAAGCGTCTAAGCACACAATGGTTGATATTAGGCTAGGAGTAAATATATATACACACACTTAAAAGCGAGTAAAAGGGGGGGGGTTGGTTGGTTGGTTTCCTAAGTTAACAAAGATAAAAAGACGAGATAACTAGCAAGGTCAAGTGACTATGCTAATCATCAAACGAAACTAAAGAAAAGGGGTTTTAAACTACAAAGGTAAAATGCCTTGGGGGCAACGGATATCCACTTCCACATCTAATGTAGTTCATCGAATCATTCACACATTCCATCATATAGCATTCATGACCCAACGCTCACACACCCCATCTAGCAAGTACCACAACACACACATCACAAGGAGTTCTAAGTTCATGCTCATAGATCTTCATGCAAAGGCGCTACGGAATTCGTCACGTTCCTACACCTAAGCAATTCAACCACACAAGCACTACCTATGCTCAAACCACTCATGGCACACATGCAGTGAAACACACTGTCAAGAATACATAAACGCCGAATAACAAATGCTTCAAGAATGAATTTAAATCATCTATTCAATATTTCAACTACTTGTCGTGGAGACTAAACTCCTATCCTTCTTAGTTCGTAGTTTGCGAGAGTGAGTTCGACATCTCTCGTCAAACCTCACCAATGACTCCCGAGTCGCGACCACGACTCAAGGTGTCATTGGTGGCATTTAATCACGAAAGACCAACAAGCTTGGCAATGCTTATGACCACTACACCGTGACTAAGCATTAAACCAATTCATGCAATTACACGAGATTGGATGAACGTGCAACGCACATTCATCCACGAGCATATGACTCTCTCGTTTGCTACACAAACGAACATGACGAAGAGTTCGACATCAATCACATTCGTCTAGCACATTGTCAACACACTAACACAATCAAAAGCTCTAATTCATACTCTCACATTACTAACAAGAACAGGGGGGAAATTAACCCAAATCCCCCAAACCCTAGCTAGCAATTGATCCAAGCATTTCATATCATCAAGCTCTCAACAACATCAATGCAATCAACAATTAACATTCAAAGCACAATAAAAGCACAATAGCAAAAACATCAAATAGATAGATAGAAATGAGTTCTTGCTACATAGATAATGGAAGCTTCAATCCTTTGCTCCCAAGAACAAAAACTACTCTAGAATAACAAGAGACATAATTAAACTACAAAAACTAAGAGAAGAAAGAGAAGAAAACCAAGGGTTTTCAAGCCCTAAGATGCAAGAAGAAGAGGGAAAAAAACTGTGGAGAAGAGGGAGTGAAGGGGTATTTATAGGGGGAAGAAAAAGGGGAGAAAACGCTGCTACAGGGCTGATTTTAAGCTGTCGTCGCGAGTCGCGACGAGCTTGGTCGCGACTCGCGACCAAATCTGTAACTCAGCCTTGCTGTTTTGTTTTGCTTCCTCCGGGTGAACCGTTGATCCGTTTCGGGAGTTCTTGTAGTCGATTTTATAGTGCTCGAGAAGAGGAATCCAATGGTGCCACTCTTGAAGGCTGATTCTTCTCGGAAAATTCTGAGAACCCCGGACCATCTTTCACCCGTTGCTTTGCTCTCCTTTCTTCATCTCTTCACTTCTTCAAATCTTCACAAAGCTCAAATGTAAAGGTCTTCAAATCTTCAAATCTTCAAAGATAAATCTTCAAAGTCTTCAAATCTTCAAAGTCTTCAAACAAATCACCTTGTCACACAAAATCATCTAAAAAGTGATAAAAACGTCAAAGCCGCCTTTATCCCTCCTTAGATGATTTCAAGGCAAAATGCCACATGTAGAGCACAAAATTGCACAAAACCTAATCCTAAAAAGCCTAAAATAACCATCTAAAATGGACACATCAACTATAAATAGTTTTTCACCCCCTTCTTCCCCAACTCTCTAAGCCCGACTTGGGGGCTCCAAAACCCTAGTTTTCACCATTTTCTTCCATTTCTTCTTCTTTCTTTGTAGATCTTTGTTCTATGTTATGGGTTTTGATTATCTAGCTTAGTTTTGTATATGGGATTAATTGGTTGAAACTGCCTTGCTAATGTTTTGAGAATCATTTCTATCTATCTATTGATTTCTCTATTGTGCATTTATTGAGCTTTGAATGTGGATTGTTAGTGGCATAAATGTTGTTGGAAGTTTAAGCATATGAATTGCTTGTATAATTTCTTGTTAGGGTTGGGAAAAAGTAGCTAATTTTCCCCTCTTTTAATGTGGAATCCAGGAGCATGAGTTAGAGCTTCTAAATGATGTTGATGTGTTGATAATTGCTAGATGAATGTGATAATGTTGAACTCGTTGTCATGTTTGTTTTAGGTAGCAAATGAGATAATTCTATGAATATCTATCGTTCTTGACTAATCTTGTGTAAATGCACGAATTGGTTAAATGCTTAGACACGGTGTAGTGTTTATAAGTGTTGCCAAACTTGTTGATTCTTCGTGCTCAATGCCATCAATGGGATACGTTTAGTCGTGTTTCGACTAAGGGAGTCATTGGTGAGGTTTGACAAGAGATGTCGAATTCACTCTTGCAAACTACTATCTAAGAAGGATAGAAGATTTATCTTCACAACAAGTAGTTAAAGATATGAATAGATTGGTTCACTTGTTCTTGAAGCTTTTATTATTTAGCATTCATGTGTTCTTAATGCTATGTTTTACTTCATTTATGCCATGGGGTGTTTGAGAATAGATAATCACTCTATTCTTAATTTATTCCTTCATTTATGCCATTGATGGCATTAAGCACGAAGAATCAACAAGTTTGGCAACACTTATAAACACTACACTGTGTCTAAGCCTTTAACCAATTCATGCATTTACACAAGATTAGTCAAGAACGATCGACATTCATAGACTTATCTCATTTGCTACTTAAAACAAACATGAATCTTGAATCTTGGTCGTTGTTTGGCAAATGAGGTTTGAAAACTCCAAAATTTGGGAGGTCGTTGCCGTACCTCTCAAAGTTAAATTTATAAACCCTAAATGCTTCCTATCTACAACTAAGTATATAGTGGCAAATCGGGGTCGTCCACGAAGAAGTGGGATTTTCTTAAGCGTTTAAACATAAAAGGCTGATATTAGGCTAGAACTAGATATATAAATATATATATATATATATATATATATATATATATATATATATATAAGCAAGTAAAAAGGGGGGTTTTGGTTGGTTGTGGTCCTAAGTTATTAAATTAAAAGACAAACTAACTAGCAAAGTTAAGTAACTATGCTAATCATCAAACAAACTAAGAAAAGGGGGTAAAAACTACAAAATATAAAGCCTTAGGAGAAATTAATATCCACTTCCAAACCTAATGTAGATCAATGAACCATTCATTCATTCTATCACTTTCGTTACCTATGGGGAATGCTAAAACATCCCATTCGAAGATCAAGATTCATTCCCTCTTAATAGTAATTTGCAAAGACAAACAAAGACCATTTGCAAACCTCATTGATAATCACTCTAGGAAAACCACACCATAAAGGTATTTCATCAGCGACATTATACACGAAGGACCATAGATCTGATAACAACAAGCCTTCTACCAAAGACATAGCTATTTAACCAAACATAGCATTCATTAGGCTAAACCTAGAAAAAACCACATTCAAGATTCAACCTTGCATTGCATCTATAGGATAAACATGAGAACAATCCACATTAACATATTTATCCAGCAAGAATCACAACACATTATGCATAAGAAATTCTAATTCCATGTTCTTGGATTCTCATGTCAAAGAGCTAAGAAATTTGCAACTTTCCTAACACCCTAACACTTCATTCATACAAACACTTCATATACTCAAGCAAGCCATAGCATAAATGAAGTAAAACATCACATTTAAACACATGAATATTAAATAACAAATGCTTCATGAAAGAGTGAAATAGAGGTTCTTACTACATAGGTATGGAAGCTTCAGTCAATTGTTCCCAAGTACATAACTAAGCTAGACAATCAAAACCTATAACATAGAACAAAGATCTACAAAGAAAGAAGAAGAAATGGAAGAAAATGGTGAAAAACTAAGGTTTTGAAGCCCACAAGTCGGGCTTAGAGACTTGGGGAAGAAGGGGGTGAAAAGATATTTATAGTACAAGAAAAAAGGGAGTAAAAAGCAAGTTCCACAGCAATTATCGCGAGTCGCGACTCACCTGTCGCGAGTCGAGATGGAAAAAAGTCCCATTTCGTTTTGCTTCCTCCGGGTGAACCGTTGATCCGTTTTGGGAGTTCTTGTAGCTGATTTTATAGTACTCGAAAAGAAGAATCCAATGGTACCACCCTTGGAGGCTGATTCTTCTCAAAAAAATCTCAGAACTCTGCTTCAAAACATAGATCATTCTTCACCCTTGCTTTGCTCTCCTTTCTTCACTTTATCTTCTACTACTTTGTGAGTGGCCTTCCATCTTCTACCATCTTTTCGAATGGCCTTCACTAAACCACTCCTAAGTGCTCATGAGAAATCTATAAATTAAGTTTACAAAAAGGAATCTAGATTCTTCGTAAGGACCAAAAGTACATTAGACTAAACATAGGTTACAAAATGAAGGATTTAGATATAAAAACTGAAAATGACTATCTAAACCCCTTATCATATAAACCTAACTAAATCTAGCAATATTACAACAATAATATGACAAAAAAGAGGTTAAATGATTTGGAAAATACATGCATTTGAAGTCTCATCAAATCTCCTCACACTTAAACCTTACTCGTCCTCGAGTAAACAAGAACAAGCAACGATCAAAGCGTAAAATAGCCTATAAAAATTTTCCCAAAACATCCAACATTGTATTCCTAGACCACCCTAACCCCCAAGACATAAGAATCTCTCACACTCTCACATCCCAAAGCCTAAGATAATCTAAACAACTAACAAACTATAACAAAAGTGAGGTATACATACCAAGCTATCTTACTCTACCGAAAAAGCCACCCAATAGACACATCAAGGGAAGCATAAATTGTTTTAATTTCTCTCATTTTCTCCATTTTGCCTAGGATCCCTCTCGGGTTTTCATCCTAGCTTCACACATTTTTATTTTTCAATACTTACCCTCACATTTTTCCACACCATTTTGCCTCTCATTTTTGCATAGGTCGCCCTTTCGGGTTTTTGACCTATCCGGACCTCCTAATTTTGCCTATGTTGCCCTCTCATGTTTTTAAATTGGCGGGATGTTTTTTTTCATTTTCTATTTCTTTTTCAAACAAAACAAATCAGAGTGGAGCATATGCACACTACAATATAATACAATGAGATATATGTTTCTTTACCTCCTCACACTTGAAACACACATTGTCCTCAATGTGAAAAGGACAAGATAAAGAAATAAGGGATAAAGAAAAAATACTTACAACTTAGACTTTGAAGGTCCTTCTCGGTGATGGCAATGCTCACTTCTCAATGAATGTTCTCTCCTCCATGTTCTCCAACTCCGCCCAATATGAAACTTCGATCCATCAACTACGAAGCTACAACTATGCAAATCCTGATCAACACTCACAAAAGACAACAACTAGTAGTACTCCTAGATGGTGGTTTTGGTAGTGGTCTTTTGGTGGTGGATTGTGGTGGTATTCTTGTGGTTTTGCGTAAGGGTTTGAGGACATGGTTGAGGGAAAAAAATTTCAAGAAAAGAAATACACTAATCTAACTTAGAAGCTCGGGTTGCCTCCCGAGAAGCTTCATATTTTTAAGGTCGTCAGTACGACCCTAATGTTATCCATACGGTGAAGGTTTGAACCCCTTCACCATGAGCATCCATATGGCTTATAGGAAGTTGGGTAGTTAGGAGGCTTGGGATAGTCTTTTGGCTCCTCTCTTGTCTCCCTCAAAACTTCCGAAATGGTAGAGTTGGTTCACTAGGTGGGGGAAGGGGTGATGATGCTAATGAATGTAGCACAATCACCTTTTCCTCTATTTTTTCATCCTCAACAACCAACTCCTCATTCCCTTCTAACTAAAGCTCATTTCCCATGGTGACCTCACTCACCGAATCCTCGAGTTCGACTTGGGATGGTGTATTTTCATAATCATAAGCTTTAATTCGGGCCAACGCTTCTAATATACTCCTCACATGCCCCTCATATAGCCTCTACACTAGAAGATAGCCAAGTGTCTGGCTCCTCACTAGTAAAGTTGTTCAAGTTTGCTTTTGCATTCATGACTTTCTCACGTGTCAAACTTGAACTTCCTTGTTGGGCTTGGTTGTGGGGTATGGTATAATGTGGTGATGGCTAACTATTTTGTTCATATTGTTGGTTTTCTGGCTCATTCTCATACCACCAATCTAGATTACCACTCCATTCCGGATTGTAAGAATTGTGGTATGGATACCATTCTTGGGTTTCTTGCCCTTGAAAACCAACATCTCCTATCTCTTGGTAGCACTCTTCATAATACCCTTGGTTTTGGAAACCAAGGGTTCTTTCCCCCTCATAGTGCTCCTCCCTCAACAAACAGCAAGAATAGGTAAGATGGTCGGAATGACACATCCTACAAAACCTTGCTTGTTGAGTCTCTCTTCTCATCATGAGTTCCCTCAAGGTGAGACATTCCATTTTTAAAATATTTGTTTTCTTTTCAAAAGTCCAAAATCATATTTCAAGTATTCTCGATAAAAATTCACCAAGAACTCAACCAAAACGTACTCCGAACAAAAACAACCACCAAGGAGTTGAAAATAAAAACAACTAGCTAATATGCAATCAAATATACCCAAACACTTAAAAATAAATGCCTCTTCCCCGGCAGCGGTGCCAAAATTTGGGAGGTCGTCACTGTACGTCTCAAAGTTATAATTTATAAGCCTTTTATGCTTACTAAATACAATTAAGTAGATAGTGGAAAATCGGGGTCGTCCACGAAGAAGAGATATTTTCTTATACGTTTAAACATATAAGGTTCATATATTAGGCTAGAAGTAGATATATATATATATATATATATATATATGTATATATAAGCACGAAGCATGTAAAAAGTGGGGGGGGAGGGGGTTGGTTGATTTTCTTAAGTTATGAAATTAAAAAGACAAACTAACTAGCAAAGTTAAGTAACTATGCTAAACATCAAACAAACTAAGAAAAAGGAGTAAAAAATACAAAAGATAAAGCCTTGGGGGCAATTGATATCCGCTTCCAAACATCATGTAGATCATTGAACCATTCACTCATTCAATCACATTTGTTACCTATGGGGAATGTTATCACTTCCCATTCAAAGATCAACATTCATTCCTTCTTAATAGTAATTTGCAAAGATAAACAACGACTATTTGCAAACCTCATTGATAATCACTTTAGGAAAACAACACCATAAAGGTATTTCATCAACGACATTATGCACGAAGAACCATAAATTTGATAACAAGAAGCCTTTTACCAAAGACATAGCTATTTAACCAAATGTAGCATTCATTAGGATAAACCTAGAACAAACCACATGCAAGATTCAACGTTTCATTGCATCTATAGGATAAATATGAGAACAATCCACATTAACATACTTATCTAGCAAGAATCACAACACATTATGCACAAGAAGTTCTAAGTCTATGTTCTTGGATTTTCATGCCAAAGAGCTAAGGAATTTGTCCCTTTCCTAACACCCTAACACTTTAATCATACAAACACTTCCTATTCTCAAACACCCCAAAATTTGCATTTGATAATCACTCTAGGCAAACCACACCATAAGTGTACTTCATCAACGGCATTATACACGAAGGACCATATATTTGATAACAACAAGCCTTCTACCAAAGACATAGCCATTTAACCAAACATAGCATTCATTAGGCTAACCCCTAGAACAAACCACATTCAAGATTCAACCTTGCATTGCATCTATAGGATAAACATGAGAACAATCCTCGACAGTGGCACCAAAATTTGGGAGGTCGTCGTCGTACCTCTCAAACTTAAATTTATAAGCCCTAAATGCTTCCTATCTACAGATAAGTAGATAGAGGCAAATCGGGGTCGTCCATGAAGAAGAGGGATTTTCTTAAGCATTTAAACATAAAAGGTTAATATTAGGCTAGAAGTAGATAATATAGATATATAAAAGGAAGTAAAAAGGGGTAACCTCATTTGCAAACAACCATTTGCAAACCTCATTTGCAAACATGAATCAAAACATATAATCCATCCATATTAACATACTCACCACTTTGTTGATGCTCTAACACTTTGATTAATTTGACGAATGTGTTGAGAATGGAGCATTCGAACAGCTTGATACCTTTTTTGATACAGCTTGTTCTTGATGATTTCTTCCAGATAGTTCCTTTGGTAAGTAACCCTGACCAATGAAGGAATAAATTAACAAATGACAAAGTATATAATAGGCTAATAAATCATAAACAATGAAAGCATACCATGTGTTCAAAGAGCTTATTTGGGGTATGGGTGGATCTAAAATAATTTTTGTGTTGGTCTGTGCTACAACACAAGCACTTGAATCCAGTGGAAAAATGAGTATCTAATTTTATATAGTCTAATGATAATTGTAAGAGTAAAAATTTAAAGTCAAGTAATCAACTTTTTTTTACCATTGAAAGTCCCGAGACTTAAACCTATGAAAAGGATAGGCGGTCGAGTATGAATGCAATTGATAAGTTGTTGAAGCTCAGGGGTTTTGTAACTTCCCCAGAATGATAAAAGGATTGGTCTGCACCTGGTTTATGGAAATAAGTTAAATCGAATTGAAATAACCGGAGATGAGAGTAACAAAGAGAGGCAAAAAATGAAATCAAATGAAAGTAACAAACGTTTACTCTTGATTCATGATGACGAATTATTGTATGATTGATCCAGAAACAGGTCTTGCAGGTAACATGTGGATCACAAGACAAAGAAGATCTGCACGTTCATACATATGAAAATGCAAAAATAATACAAACAATTAATATGCATAAAATTATGATCGGATGAAACCTTACTCAGCAAATCATCCTGCCTATCTAGGCAACTATCAATCTCCCAAAAAGGAGTCAACTGTAAGCAATCAAAGAGTTGATAGGAGTTTGATTTAGCCCCTTCTTGAACAAAACTCTGCTTGTTTAAACAGATTTGATATGGTACAGTGCCACATTGGAATCTTTTTCTATTCGAGTTACAACATTATTACCAATATAAAAGGTTGCAAAAGGTTGTAGTTTAGGACCTAAAGATCCCAAATCCTTGCCATAAATTATAGCTTGGATTACTTTCCTCTGTAAATTGTAGAAAAATGGAATTAATTAAAATACAAATCATATAAGAACATAATCTAGGAATATGAATATAAAGACGTACCTCTTTATTAGCAAAAAGGAAACGATGTAAGTCTCCTTTTTTCTTTGGGGCCAACAGGCATACCTTTAGCCAAAAGTACAAGTTTACAGTACTACTGTTCACTTTTTTTTCATCCATATCTGGAGAAAAAAATCATTCCAACATGAGAGGATAGTTTTTGTAAGAAATTTGAAAGGTTATTTGAAATTTATATGAATTATTAACAATCCAAATACAAATATGTAAGGTTTAAAAATTTATAAGCAAAGAATACCTATAACAGTAGTAAAACTAAAAGCAGTTGGTTCAACACAAAATGAGGTAAGACAAATTCAATAGAAGGTGTACATTAACCTAATTTATAGACTATTACAGAAGTTAAGAAGTTACGAAGACAATGCCTTACATAGCAAACAGGGTTTTGGGTTTGAACATGGTTTAGGGTTTGGAAGGAAAAACATTAAGGGTGAACAAGAGCCAAAAAGGTTGGAAGAAAAAGTACAGAGTAACAAGCAAAATGGGTTCAATTCTTCACTGAAACAAAAGAAACTTTTGATTTTACACATATATCCAACAAACTACACCTGTAACAACGAAGGGCTAGAATCCAAAAAATAAACTTACTAAGTTTATTCACTTGCTTGTCCATTGTAAACCTGACATTGAAAATAAAGAGAAAACAATTAGGAAAAGAGGTCAAGTAATTTAACGAAAAGATACATCTAATTGGAAATTGTGAAATTACTTTGTGAAATTGTGCACGGATAGGAACCCAACAGTGTGCTAGTAAAATCTTATATAAGTGAAGGAAGAGAAAATACATCTAATTGGAAAGAGGTTTGGATATGGACACGTATGAAAGTAAAGGCCACGTGTAAAGTGATGGACAAAGTGATCATGGAATAATGGGAAAACATAGATAATTTGAAAGTGGTAGCGTTTTCTAGAAAGGTGAGGATGAAATTACCTTGTGAAATTGTGCACAGATAGGAACCCAACAGTGTGAGAGTAAAATCTTATATAAGTGAAGGAAGAGAAAATTCATCTAATTAGAAAGAGGTTTGGATATGGGCACGTATGAAAGTAAAGGCCACATGTTAAGCAATGAAGAATATATATAATTTGAAAATGTTAAGCGATGGTGATCGTGGAATAATGGGAAAATATAGATAATTTGGAAATGGTAGAGTTTTCTAGAAAGGTGAGGAAGAAAGAATGTGTGGAAAGAATGGTTCTAGGGGTTTGAGGGGTGATGATCTGAGGGTGGTGGTTCCAAGAGGCGGATGGTTGATGTTCGAGGGATGGATGGTTCGAATGGTGGCGAGACGGATGGTTGATGGTTTGAAGTGTGATGTTACGAGGGGGATGGTTGATGTTTCTAGGGTCTCGAGGGTTGATGAATCGAGGGATGATGCCTCGAATGAACACCGCTGGAGGCGGATGGTTGATGTTTGTGGGGTGGATGGTTTGAATTCCCTGCACTCGAATCTCTGCACTCGAACCTCACCACACGGACCCAAAACCACTCGAACCCTCTCAACTCGAACCTCAACTCGATCCTCTCCACTCATACCCTCACCACTCGAACCAGTACCACTCAAACCCTCTCCACTCGAACCCTCTCAACTCGAACCTCAATTTGATCCTCTCTACTCATACCCTCACCACTCAAACCAGTATCACTCGAACCCTCTCCACTCGAACCTCTCTACTCAAACCCTTTCTACTCGAACCAGTACCACTCAAACCCATTACTAATCTAACTTCTACTCGAATGTTGATGTTCCTCTACTTGCATAAATGGAATATGTTCCTCTCCTTCTCCAGTGGTGGATGGTATACCCCTCTCAATGGTTTGACTCTCACCACTCGAACCTTGTACGCAAAATTATTACACAAAAGGCTCTCAAACCCTCAAATCTTCTTTACTCGACCCTTTTCCACTCGAAGTTCTTACGACACGAACCCAGTACCACTCGAACATAGTATGATTTGAACCTTCTCCACACAAACCTCTTTACTCGAACCATCTCCACTCGAATCCTCTCCATTCCGACCCTCTTTACTCGAAACCTCTACATTCTATTTCTCAACACTCGAACCCTCACCACTGGAACCGGTACTATTTGAATCTCTCCACTTTAACCTCTACTTGAATCATGTCCACTCGAACCTCACCACTTGAACCCTGTAGTCGGAACCTCTCCACTTGAGCCCTCTCTTCAAACCTTTGAACCTCCTAATCGTGTATATACCCATTGTCTTAATACATTATATTATGAATCGGGAATGTTTGGCGGGGAATGGTTGATGGTTCCAGGGGCTAGAGGGTTGATGATTCGAGGGAGGATGCCTCGAATGAACACTGCTGGAGGCGGATGGTTTATGTTTGAGGGGGTGGATGGTTCGAATCCCCTGTACTCGAATCTCTCCACTCGAACCTTACCACACGGACCCAAAACCACTCGAACCTAATACCACTCTAACCCTCTCAACTCGAACCTCTCCACTCAAACCCTCACCACTCGAACCAGTACCACTCAAACCAGTACAACTTGAATCAGTATAACTCGAGCCAGTACCACTCAAACCTTCTCCACTCGAATCTCTCTACTTGAACCTATCCACTCAAACCAGTACCACTTGAACCCAGTACCACTTGAACCCATTACCACTCTTACCTCTACTCGAATGTTGATGTTCCTCTACTTGTAAAAATAGAAGATAGAGTTTCTTGTTAAACTCCATGTTTTAGAGGACGACTTTAATCAATCTTGCAATAGCTATTGGCGAGTCACTTTATATGTGACTTTGATGTTCTTTTTTTCTCGGCACTAACGAATGTTGTTATAGGGACCTATATGAAGCAGTCTGTGCACGGTATTGCAAAAATGTTATAAATATATAATTTAATGGTCTTAAAAAATGAATGTAATGTTGTGTGGATAGGAAAAAAATTAGGAATTAAATAGTATGACCTTCTACGGTGCTGTAGTATAGAATGTTTCTGGTAGTGTTTTCAAAAATTTTATCATGATTGTTTGATGTTACATGAACTCTGGCATTCTTAGAAGTCTTAGCTCTAGAGAGGGAAACTTAGAGTTGTCCATGGGAGAAAACAGGTTCTTTCAAATATAAACCTACACCATCTAGTGGCTGGCCTTGTTCTTTGTTTATAGTCCATGCAAAACATAATCTAACCGGAAATTGGATTCTTTTAAATGGTATAAAAGTGTCTTCCTCTGAACAGTTTAGAGGTATGCGAGGGATCAGTACTTCTTTACCTGAAAGTGATCCAAAACATATCCTAGTGTGTATCACATTGTTTGAAAAGTTAATACATGTTAAACGTGTGCCATTGCATAAACCTTCGGCTGGATTCAAGTTTCTAAGAAGCATTATGGGACAGTGATGTTTCAGGACCAAATCATGAAGAGGTAAGCTTGGTGGGTTATGACTTTCTAATAGATCTTGATAATCTCCTTGATATTTTGCATCAATAGTTGTATTAATAGTTATGAATCTTTTTTCAGTGCCTGGAAATCTAGCTATCATAATGTTGTTAATTTCATTGACAAAATCATTTTTTGTGGTTAGAATAGCTCTATTAGTAATGGAATCTGGATCTGAAAAAATGCATTTAAGTCTGGATATACAAAATCAATGAGTGAATCGATATGTGATTTGTCATCTTTCACAGGTAAGACGATATCAGGTGGTAGTATTATTCTGTTATCTGCAAAATAAGGTTGTTCACCATCGCCTACTCTTAACAAAAAGTTGTTGAATGTAGGATCTAGTCGTGCTTTCATGTTGATTGACAATTTTATTCGTTCAAATGAATGCCATAATTCTCACATCACTAAACTGACTGAGATACAATCCTCTTTTTCTCCTTTTTGGATAACTGGTAAAGTTTGTCGGAAGTCGCCTCCAAAGACAATGATTTTGCCGCCAAATGGCAAGTCTATATCCATTATATCTCTCAAAACTTTGTCAACAGATTCAATTACTCCTCTTTTTGTCATTTTTGCTTCATCCCAAATAATCAATTTTGCTTCTTTGATCAAGTAAGATGTTCCACTTTGTTTGCTTCTATTACAAGTGGTATTTTCATTTTGGTTTACAGGGATCTTAAATCTTGAATGAGATGTTCTACCACCTGGTAGTATTGAAGCTACATCATCTGATGTTTCTGTAGCTAAAGTCGTTTCTCCATTGGATCGTATTGTTGCAAGCAAAGATTTGTAAAGGTATATTTTACATGTACCTCGGGGGCCATCAATAAATAATGTTGCAGGTTTGTTGTTGATAACACATTCCATTATTTTTTTCATATGCAGCTTTTTGGTCTATATTAAGCATTGAGACTGAAGCTAGGTCTTCAGGTGAAACAATAATATTTTTTTCTGCAAAAATTTCATGAGTAATGTGATCACCATCAAGTGTAGCAGCGGGAAATGGACCGAAATTATACAGGACTATACTTTTTCCCATACTTTTCAAATAATTGTGTATTTGTTGTAACACTTTTTATTGAACTTCACATTTAGATAATCGTTTATCATGTGCTATATCTTCTGATAGAGAGTGCTCAAATGTGTTCCATTTTTTTTTTTGGATTATTAAATACTGAATAGATTAACAATATAGCAAACAATTGCTTCAAGGTTGAAGGCATTTGAAATATGGTTGCTTCTTTCAAAGTCTCTTCTATCATGTTGTTGATTGCATAAGTCCTCTTTTTTCAACAACATCTCTGAAAGAGGGCAATATTTCACTATTATAGAATCTTAGATCATCAAAAGATGTTGGTCTGCGGACATGCATTAATAAGATTCTTAGATAGTATCTTTCTCCTACTGTGGGATGTACAGAGTTCAAACGACCTATCATCTTTCCTTTCTTCCTTTCTGTCCATATTTTATTTGTATGATTCGAAACAAAATTTTGTGGAAATTCTTTATAAAGTCAATTAGGTTCCTGTGTTTTTTCATTGTATTTGTTCACGGAAAAAAATTCAGTCAACATTGCTTTTGGAAGGTCTTTTCTATTTACTACTTCTTCTAGTGTTTGTCTCTCATGGAATGTCATAGTTTGGTAATTCTCAAGATGTACTTGTAAATTTATTACAGATGGATACATCCTGTTTAAATCGAAGCTAAAAATGTGCCAAGTAGCTTCTGGGGCACACATCCATTGAGCAGATTGATAATTTTTTATCTCACAATTATTGAGTCAGATTGTTTTGTTGTTAAGCTGTATAGAATTTTTTTCATGACCTTTGTTAATGTATTTTATACAGGTATTTCACAGTTTGTATGCTAGAACATATTTCCACATTGATATGGCAATTATATATAGCAAGTAGAAAGGGATTGTAAGGTACTACCCACCGATTATCTAGAAGTTTATTTCGTATTTCTCAATGCTTTCCATCATTTCATCTCATATAAATAGGATAGGAGTTCTTGGTATGTTGAGTGAAATCTAAAAAATATTTTGGATGGTTAGATTTACATTGACCATTTTTATACAAGAATTATTTATGTTTAATGCACCGCAGGGACCATGCATCATATGTTTCAAAACTAATGAATATAGATATGGGTGAGTATTTTTGTCGGGTAATTCAGCTGAAAAAAATTGGTTGTATTGTTCCGGAGAAAATAATTTAAAATGTCTTTTAAGATAATCAAAAAATGAACATGTGGTAAACCTCTTTTCTGGAATTCAATGACATAGGTGTAAGCTGCTACTTCTCCAAACAAATGCTTATCAATGATATCTTCTTTTAGTTGTTGTAGTTTGGCATGAAAAACTCTTGATATTAGGTCTGGCCTATTATGTGCTTCCTCATTGTTTTTGTAAATTCTCTTTTATTTCGGGCCATGAGGGATTACACGTCATAGTTAAAAAGATATCAGGTTTGCCATATTTCTGTTCCTACAAGGAATAAAATGTTCCATTTTCAAAAATCTATCCAAAACCACAAAGATAGAATCATTGCCTGACTGAGATCGTGGCAAACCTAGGACAAAATCCATGGAAATATCAACCAAAGGATGTGTAGGAATATGTAATAGAGTATAAAGACCATGAGGCTTAGTTTTAGACTTAGTCTTCAAGCAATCAAGACAATTCCTACAAACCCTATCAATAACAAGTGCCATTTTCGGCCAATAGAAGTGTTCTTGAAAAAAAATATAAGTTTTAAATGCACCAAAATGTCCCATTAAACCACTTGAATGAGCATCTCTAACAAGTAATTCACTCATAGAGCATTGATGAATACATAACCTATTATTCATAAACAAGAAACCATCATGCCGAAAAAACTTCTCGTAAGCACCATTTTTGCATGCAACATAAATAGATGAAAAATTAGAATCAATCGCATATAAATCCCACACGAATGAAAACTCTAACATAATGCATTCCAATCGTTTAAGTAAAATATGTCTACAACTCAAAGTATTAGCAACAACATTTTCTTTACCCTCTTTGTAACGCAACACGTAAGGTAAAGATTCAATGAAACTAGACCATTTAGCATGGTGGTTATTCAACTTCATCTAACTATTCATGTATTTCAAGGATTCATGGTTACTATTAATGACAAATTCTTTATGCAATAAATAATGTTTCTAATGCACACACACAGTATAGTTTAGAGCTCCGCCCTTTATCCTTTCATTGAAGTAAGCTATAGATCGATTCTCTTGCATTAAACCAGAACCAATAGCAACACCAGAAGCATCACAATGAATCTAAAAAGTACTATTAAAATCAAGTAAAGCAAGAACATGAGCATTACATAATCGTACTTTTAATTCATTAAATGCATTCTCTTGACTCTCAGCCCAAAACAATTTCACATCCTATTTAACTAGTTCATTTGAAGGTGCAGCAATAGATGAGAAATCATGGACAAATCGTCCATAAAAACTAGCTAAACCATGAAAATAACGAACCTAGTTGGCATTAGTAGGTCTCGGCTAGGTCTTAATGGCCTCAAATTTTGTTTTGTCAACTTTTATGCCCTCCTTAGAGACCACAAAACCGAGAAACACCACTTTCAAAGCGCAAAATGTGCACTTCTTGATGTTCGCATACAAACAAGACTTGTGGAGTGCAGCAAGAACCATTTTAACATGCCCAATATGTTCATCAGTCGACTTAGAATAAATACATACATCATTAAAATAGACCACAATAAACCAAATAATAAATTTCCTCAAGACATGATTCATCAACCGCATAAAAGTACTAGGTGCATTAGTTGAACCGAAAGGCATAACAATCCATTCATAAAACCTAAATGTAGTTTTAAATACAGTTTTCCATTCATCCCCTTCATTAATTTGAATCTGATGATAACCTTGAGTCAAATCAATCTTAGTAAAATCACAGATCCATGCAAATCTTCAAGCATATCATCTAACCTTGGGATATGATGGCAATACTTAATGGTAATCTTGTTAATAGCATGACAATCAACGCATATACGCTAAGTTTTATCTTTCTTAGGAACTAAAATGACAGGCACAACACAAGGAGATAGGGACTCTTGCATATAACCTTTTTGAAGTAACTCCTCGACTTGTCGTTGTAGTTCCTTTATCTCCTCAGGGTTTGCTTTATATGCCGGACGGTTTGGGATAACCGAACCCAGAATCAAGTCAATCTGGTGTTTAATACCTCGCAAAGGCTTCCGAAAAACCCATGGGTAAGGCTTCCAGTAAGACATCCTCAAATTCATGTAACATTTGAGCAAACCGTAGAGGAATATGCACAGGAATATCATCACTATTCATATCTCTTGGTCCTCCAATGAAAGAAGATGGTAGTATAATTTTTTGCCAACAGTTGCAATACTATCAACAATACCTTGGTAAACTTCAGCTCTTATACGTTTGTGATGAATGTTGAATAAATCTAATCTTACTGTTTCAATTTTGACATATGTGTCAACACTGAATTGTTGAAATAGTCTTCCCACATGTAATAGATTGGATTTATCATTTTCTCATATTTGAAATTTGTATGCATAGTATTCTCAACATGAAACGGCCAGTTCTTTCAGTTTTCCTTTCTGTATGTTTGTGATAGCTGCATAAGGAAAATAATTTGTATTTTAGAAATATAATTGAAATGTAGTCATGATGTGATTTAGAAATATGAAAAAAGAGAAATACCTCTATTTTCAGCTCCTATGATATCCTCAGTTGTCATTGGTTGGTTGAAGTGAATCAGATTCTCCCCAACACATGTTTGTCTAGGATGAGAACTTCTTGAATTAATATTTAACTTTTTAATGCCTTCATGCAATCCTACCTCACTTTTGTAAAAATAAGAGGATACTGTAAAGGATCATAACATCCAAAATAGTGTTTAATCATCTGTTTCCTTCCATCATGTGTAAAAACACTTATGTCTTTGGATAAATCTCCACTTTGTCCATCCGTTTCATTCCACATAGCTACAACTTGTGATACAATAGTATAATTGAAAGTTCGTTGATCTAGTCAGTATCATATTTCAAATATATTTGATATTTATGAAGATTGTCAACATTGGTAAGTCTCTTAAAAACTTAGCATAAGGATTCATGTCTAGCAGGACTTGTAATTGCTGTATGATTGATTCCCTAAATTTGCTTGATATAGTCATCCTATTAGCAATCTCATGATTTGTATCATAAAAATATAGCTGGAAGTTTTTTCCTTTTTTTCTCCTTCATCAGGTATTAACTTGTCTAGGTAATGATAAATCTGACCTTGAGCTCGAAAAGTGTATATGCCTCTGTTTCTCCTGTTTAGATCTTTATCTTCGTATTGAATCTCAAATGATGTAAAAGAAAACATATTGTTGTAACTGCGCACACATTGTTGAAACTCAATTGCTTCCTATGTATTTGCTGTGTAAAGATTTGTTAGTTGAGGTGGCATTTCAGTGTAAACTAAATGTATATTACCTGCACCACAACAAAAATTGGGAGAACCCATGTAAAATTTCTTGGCATTGCAATAAGAACAGTTCGGCACAACAGGTAATTTGCTTGGTGATGTTGGAATTGGTTTTGAAAAAACCGATTGTAGAACTCTTCGGCATGCACCTGATACATATTAAATTGGAAAATAAAATAAAATCGAAGTTCACATGTACAAAAAAACTATAATTAATCAATTAGGTACAAATGTTAAGACTGTAAATCAAACATGCATTTTCTGTAAAAATAATCTCAAACTGAATACCAGAGGAGAGAATTTTGTTAAAAAATCTTGTTCTAAAGTTTGGTAAATACATCTTTAAAGTAAGTACATAATTTCGTTAAGTACCAAATGTCTTCTTTTTGGAATTCTTGGCTTCTTCCAACATAATGTTTGTTTGAGGAAATGAGGATGTTTGAAGAGCATTTGTTGTAATGCCTTCATTTGTGATGGATTGATGATCATTTGTAGAGCACCCACTTTTATCATTGACTTCTCTAATATTTTGTTGAAGAAGATTAGGTGTTTTAGAAGCAGGATATTTTTGTCACTGTAAAGCATTCATCTGCTGTTTTTGTTCAGGAGGTATGTTTCTATAGTTTTCTCTTCGTCGACTATTTACACGAGAACGATTATTTGGTGATAAACTCCATTTTCGTTTGGATATTGTAGCTGCAAAATGGAAGGAATTGAATTGTGATAAAGTCTAGAGAAGTGAATAGGTAACATTTTTTTTCATGTGAATTTAATTGTATGAAATTATGCATGCTTATGAAATAAATGTTGTTGAATGAAATGAAAATTTTTAGAATTTCCATACATATTCAGAATTTCCCTACATAAATTGATACTACGACTAAGGAAAGATGTGTTAATTATTCCTTCAACCTTGAGTCAAGAAAGGCTAGTAAGAATTTAGCTCATGGAATGTACAGTAGTAAATTGAATGTTACCTATCTTAGGAATTTTTTCTGAGGATGATGAATCATCAATATTGGTAACGAACGAATTTTCTTTACTCATGTCCATCAGTTTTAAATCCTGTGATTGCATGAAAGGGAGCATGTAAAAAGTACTGACAAACCAATTGGAAATATTCAAATAAGTTTGAATGTTTTTTTTTCTTTTATTTTCAGAAGATATAACTGTAAAAACATTTATACCTCTAATAGGATGTAAAGGCGTATTAAGTGATTGAGGAAGTGTAGGATAACTATTTTCACCTTGTTTACTGAAATCTAAGATTTTTGTCATATCTTTAATTTCGTGTTCGTAGATTTGTTTTCGCTTGCGGTCGTTTTTTCAAGATTTGACTATAGACTATTTATGGAGGTTGATATGTTCGATCCTTAGAGCCTTTCCTATATCCTTTGCTTTGGATCTATTGACTGATTCTTTTGGATGATCTATAGTATTTTGGTTTTTAAATTCTATCCATATGTTGGGAGCTAACTGTCTGATTGAAAATGGAATTCAAGAAAAATACACATATCAGAATGAAGATAAATAGATTTAGGATTATAGCAAAGGAAAAAGAAGGATTTTGGCACATATGATGCATGTATGTTAAAAAAATGATTATGAAAGAAATCTTACCTGTGGTTTAAATTGAGTTGAATGGGAGTTTGTAGTTTAGAAATTCGATATGTATGGACGTTATGTGAAGGAAGAGTGGGAAGAAGAGAAGTCTGGATGTAACAGAGGAAAATGGTAAGGATGATGTGTGGAAGGTGGTTGGAAAAGATATTTATAGGTAGTAGGACGCGTGTACGGCCGTAAAAAAAAGATAAGAAGCACATAGAGAGATGTAATGACACATATTAGTAGAGATGAGATGGAGAAATAAAAAAAAAAGAAAAGAAAATGAATTAGCGACAACGAAAAGTAACTGTTCATTCTTGGATCGCCGTATAAATGCAGTACATTCGAGGCATCATCCCTTTACTGATGAGGCTGGTGGCGTGGTGGCAGGTGGATGGTTGATGGATCGAGTGACGATGCCTCGAATCAACGGACCTCAAGGCGGGTGATTGATGGATCGAGGAGTACTTGAACCTTTCCATCAACCATCCGCCTCGAGGGGTGTTGATTCGAGGCATCCTTCCTCGAATCATCAACCCTCGAGCCCCTGGAACCATCAACCATCCCCCTCGAGATCCCTGACCACGCGAGAGGTCACACATCCACCCCTCTAGAATACACTAGCTCTCGAGGGTACATCACCCCTTGAGAAGGGTACACCACTGAGAGCATCGTACCATCAACATTAGCTCTTGAACCATGACCCACTCGAGGCATGTACCCCTCGAACCATTTATCCCTCGACCATCAACCATCCACCCCTGGAACATCAGCCATCCATCTGTCGAACCACCTTACATCCACTTCTGGAACCATCGCCTCTCGAACCATCGCCCCTCGAACCATCAGTTCTCGAATATCCACCATGCCACCACTTGAACTATCCACCTCTTGAATTATGAACCATCAACCTCGAGGCCTCCCTACCACTCGAGCCATCCACCCCTCAAACATTAACCAACCGCCTCGCGGGGTGTTGATTTAAGGCATCCTCCATGGAATTATCAACCCTTGAGTCCCTGGAACCATCAACCATCCCCTTTGAGGCATCACCCCTTGACCCATCAACCATCCGCCTCACCACCACTTGAACCATCCACCCCTCGAACATCTACCATCCATCTCAAGGGGTATTGATTCGAGGCATCATCCTTCGATTAATCAATCCTCGAGGCCTTGGAACCATCAACCGTCCCTCTTGAGGCATCACCCCTCAATCCATCAACCATCTGCCTCGTTACCTCTCGAACCATCCACTCCTCGAACATCAACCATTCGCCTCATGGGACCATCAACCATCTGCCTTGCCACCACTCGAACCATCAACCATCCACTTCTAGGACCATCAATCCTTGAAATATCATCCCTCAAACCATCCACCGCACCACCACTCTAACCATCCATCACTTTGACCTTGAACAGTAGGTTCCTAATCCCTGGTATTGGTATTAGGCCAAAATTTTAAAAACAGAGAGGAATTTGGGTATTTTATAACCTCTCGATGGGTGGATGGTTTTCTCTCCAGTTGTGGATTGTACTCTCACCACTCAGTTCTTACTACTCGAACCTAACGACTTAAACTTCTCCACTCGGACCATGTCCACTCAAACCTTGTACTCGGAGGCTTTTCACTCGGACCTCGTGTACTCGAACCCTTCCCACTCAAACCCTTACCGCACAAACCCAGTACCACTCAAACTCCCATGACTAGAACCATCATCACTCAAATCCTCACTCAAATCCTCACCTCTCGGACCATCACCACTCGAACCTCTCGACTCGAACTCTGCGCTTGGAGTCTCTCCACTCGAACTTCATCTCGAACCCTTGAATCCCCTCTACTCGAATCTCTCCACTTGAACCTCACCACATAGACTCAGAACCACTCGAACCCAGTACCACTCCAACCCTCTCAACTCGAACCCCTCCACTCAAACCCTCACCACTCGAACCAGTACCACTCGAACCAGAATTACTCTAACCAGAATTACTCAAACCAGTACATCTCGAGCTAGTACCACTCAAACCCTCTCCACCTGAATCTCTCTACTCAAACCTCTACTTGAACCAGTACGACTTGAACCCATTACCACTCTTACCTCCACTCGAATGTTGATATTCCTCTACTTGTAAAAATGGAAGATGGCGAGGTTGGGAGACTTCTGCCGTATCTGGGTGATCTCCTTGCCGCTGGGCCAACATAGATAACGAAAACCTTTGTAAGGATCATTTTGTTGAACACTTGAGGTTCACCCTTCAACCTGAGCCCCTGATTCTTTGTGAACTCAAGCAACTCCTTAACATCATCACCACATCTGAAACCCTATAAATCCAGAACAACCAGCGGCATCGCCATGGTAATGAAGCAAAACGAACAAAAACAGTGACATTAAAGAGAAGGAAATTTTAGATTACACAAACCTTAAAAGGAAATAGAGGCGGTGGGGGAGCCATCATCAGACCCACTGGTGCAAGTTGAGGAATAGATCAATTACAAGTAGGAGAAAATTAATCATTAGAAAGATCAAACTCACCGAAAGAAAGGAAAAAAAATTAAAGATGAGATGATGCTGCTTTACTAACCACATGAACAAGGGAGTGGAGGACGCGTGTACGGTTGTGGGAAAAGATAAGAAGCAAATAGGGAGACGTGATGACACGTATTAGTAGAGATGGGAAGGAGAAATAAAAAAGGGAAAGGAACGGAATTACCGACGACGAAAAGTCACTGTTCACCAAAGGGATCGCCGCTTTTAAGATATAGAGATTTTTAGAGTTAAGTGTCCATATGACCTCATGTTTTGGTCAAAAGTACCAATATAACCCTATAAAGTTCGAAAGTGTGATTATAACTCTATTATTTGCTCGAAAGTGCCAATCTAACCCTGGAAACCTTAATTTGGCCGGGATTCTATAAATTGACTATTATACCCCTACTTTAAAAAAATAAAATTGAAAGGAAAAATGAAAGGACACTTATACCCCTTTAGATCTGTTGAATTTGAAAGTAATTGTGTTCTTCTTCTGGGGTCTTCTTCTCAGAAGTAATTGTGATCTTCTTCTTGGTCTTATTGGGTCTTCCTCAACAATTCGAAAGTAACTGTGTTCTTCTTCTTCTTGGGTATTCTTATCAGATTGGGCTGCCATTTCTTTTTCTTCTTTGTTTGCTTCTTCTCGCCGCCATTGCCTCCACTTCGCCGTCATTGCTGCTTCTCCTTCTCTTTGTTTGCTTCTTCTTCTGGCATTGGTCGGTGGGTGGCCTAGATTCAACCACCAGTGGCTAGGGTTTAGTGGGGTGGGCTTGGTTTCAGCAGCGGTGTTCGTGGCTAAGGTTTCATCGGTGAGCCGGTGGCTAGGGTTTCAACGTCGGGCCTATACCGATGAAAATGAAGCGAAGAAGGGATTTAGTGCTCTAATTTTAACGTATGGTTGATTACTTAGGTTGGAGGTTGATTATTGGATTTACTGACTCGTTTGATCCCCCTTCATGTGAAAAGAATTTGAGCTTATCTATTCAGAAAAGTTCTCTATTTCTATTTATTAATTAATGGTTTTTGTTGCAAGTCATTACTTCTTGTACTGAATAATGACCACAGATCATCGTGCAGGTAAATTTGAATCACCGGAGCGACGAAGATCCGGTGGTGGAGATGGTGATGGATGGGGTTAGAAGATGAAGAAAAAGAACTCTAGCGGTAGTTATGTCATTAAATTTTTAGTTATTATACTAGGGGTAGTTTAGTCTTTTTATATTTGGTCAATGGCGGAAAATACCTAGTTAATGCCAGAATAGTGCCAAAAGTTATCTCGGCACTTCTGATGCAAAAGATAGGGGTTATAATCGCACTTTCGAACTTTATAGGGTAATATTGGCACTTTTAACCAAAACATAGGGTCGTATCTGTATTTTACCCTTTTTTAAAAAAAATTAAAGGGAAAATCATCTTTTTACATTAATCCAGCCATAAATAAGTTGGCTGAAAAGTCAAACGAATCAAAGGTTATATTGACCACTTCTTATATTGCAGGGTTATATAGGCACTTTCACCCTAAAGTCAGGGTCATTTTAGTATTTTACTCTTAATTTTTCTTAGGATAAAGAATCCTGACTTCTTAATTTGGTGCAACTAAACACTAATCATTAAAGTTGTGAACATTTGTACAATAATATAATGTTTGGTAATATGCAAATATAACCCTATGTGTTGAGCAAAGTGCAGATATAACGCTCAATTATTTTTTAGTGCAGATATAACCCTGACTATTGAATGAAAGTGCAAATATAACCCTCCGACCATGATTTTGGAGTTGAGTAACAATTTTCATCCATTGACCAACTTGAAAAGTCTAGAATACCCTTCTGCCCCAAGCCTTAAATGAGAAGGACTATTCTGCCCTTATTAAGTTGGGCCCCACAAAATCAAAACTTTTTTTCTTTTCAAAAAAATCAGCCCGTCAGCATAGTAAACCCGGTGGCCGCACCACCATCTCCGCCCATTCTCCTTTCTCCCCCAGCGTCACCGACCTCAAACCCACCACCACCACTCGCCTGGTAGAGCCACCACTCAACACCACCCTTTTTTGGAACAGGGGGCTAGGCTCCACCACCACCAAAGCCCGCCACCACCATTCTTCCCTTCTTCGCCACCTGAACCCACCTCCGCCACCATTCTTCCCGCCTCTGCCACCATTTTTCAAGCTAAAACTAATTGTTCACAAAAGGCACAATCTACATTTAAGTTGGTCTCTCATTCTGAAAGTCTAGCCCAGTTTGAGATGTATGAACATACATTTCATTCTTGTCTATCAACTCAAAGATGCAGACATCGCGCCATTTGGACATCGTTGTCACGCACAAGCGACATCCAACCACCACAAAAGTGTGAATAGTTTGCGCCTTTTCAGTTGGGATCGAATTTACAGTCCAGCACTGGCCTTTCAGATTGCGCAGAACTATCTCTGTTCTGCAGCTCGAAAGATGGTCCATCACAAACTTGTAAGGGATATTCTGCAATGATGACATATAAATGATGAATGAGTATATCAACCAAATGTTTCATTCATAGGGGAAAAAGATCAAACACTCAAAAGGGTGCTCTCACTAGAGTGAATGAACTGGTGACATTGAATTCCTTCATGATCTTCACAAAATGAGGAAAACTAGAATGGAATTTTACTGATACCAATTTCTCTTCAGGCACGGACTTTAAAGATATGCAACATCTTTTATGATAGCCCTAGCTTCCCTATGAGCGTGAATCTGCAATTGTTGTTCAATCTCCATTAGAATATTTTGAGAAGACAAATATAAGCATCCCCTGTATCACGGAGGCGGGATGAGCGCTTGTTCCTCCGATCAACCAAAACTGCTCATTCTGCCACCTCCTTCCCGAACCCCGCTATAGCGCCACCACCTGCCCTGAACCCTAGCACCACTTCGCCACCACCCCAAATCCCCTGCTCCGCCGGTGCCGACGATCCCAGCACTGCCCCATCCGAGCCCTCCACTGAAACCATAGCTCCGGCTACCACCACCACCATTTCTGGCGCCGCTCAGCCAAGCGCCTGAAAATCAGTGAATCCACAACACCACCTGCGAAGCCACCAACCCTAAAATCGATGAATCGATGAAACAGACTGGGAAAGAAGAGAAAGGCGAAGAGGGGAAGGAGAAGGGAGAAACGAAGAAACGAAGAAAGGAAAGAAAGGGGTCTGGGAACGAAGAAAGAAAAGGGTCTAGGAATGATTAAGAAGGCTTTAGGGGTAGGAACGTAATTTCAATTTTAATTTTTTACAGAGGGATAAAGTAGTATTTTATCCATATTCCGGCCTTCAACTGGCTAAAAAGTTATATTTGCACATAGTAGGGTTATATTTATACTTTCAATTATCATAGAATTATATCTAAATTTTTGTCATTTATATACGATTATACTTGCACGTTTCTATATAATGTTCCAGCGTGTTTTCCTTTTAACTCTCTCGTTCGTTTTTCAGTCCTCATAGCCATAATGCAACCAGATTGCCACTTGGAATGATTTCAAACTATGCTCTTAAACATGCAATGATGAAACCCTTTCATTGTCAAAGGCTTGATATTCATTTCTTGAGTCACTCTCAAACAAGGAAAAGAAAACAGTATCTTTGACTCAGCGATATGGATCAGTGTGATTTTATTTTTATATTTAGATTGAGTGACTTAAAAATATCACGCAGGCCGGCCCCTTTATGTGCTATGATTTTTTAACTAATTAATTTTGAATAAAATAGTTGAGTCAGGCCATCTTTTCATAAAGAATGAAGAAATTAAGGTTTTTAAAATGTAAATTAAAAAAAAATGAAGATGAAAATTTTGTATTTCATGAATTGGATTATAAGTTTTATAACTATTACATGTTGTATATTAAAATTTAAATATTGTAACTAAAACCTGTTATTTTTTTTTATTTTAATTAAATTCAATTTTTTATAAGTGAAAAGACTATCTTTCTCAATATTTTACCTAAATAGTATGTGTTAAATTATGAATGACTTTTATTCTATATGTGCTATCCGAAAAAGAATGGTCATAGTATTATTTTCATGTTGCACCACATGAGTCAGAACTTCAATGATAAGGAGGCCTTTGATTCAGATACTATTCTCCAAAACTTATATACAAAGCCACCCATACAAGCAGGTGGAAAGGAATAACAACCATCCATTCATCCTTGGTGGTCCAAGCAGAACTATTGACTATACTCTATGCTATGAAGCATGTTAGCTACACAAGATATTGACATCTACTTATAAAGAAAGACTGTGAATATGCACTACGATATATTACCAATTATCTATAAGTTCCTTCAGATGCAAGACAATTAGTTAAAGAAATTATAATTCTGGGGATGGTGTTCCACAAGTTATCAACAATTAAGGTGGATTGACTAGCAGTGGCCGATTCTCATAATTTAGCACGTGTCAAAGTAATATTTTTTTTAATTGAAAACACCCGTGAGGTGAGGGAGTTATGTATTGGGTTCCCCATGCCCTATAGCAAAACCAAAATATACATGAGTTGTCTAGATAGTTAGACTTAATAGAAGAGCGTAGCCCCCGTTAACCTAGTAAAGACTAAAAAAGTGTATATGTAAAGATGAAGTAACGATCCGTAGGAGCGAATCTCCACCCCAAGTGTTAATTCACTCCCACGGCCAGGTTACTAACATCTGTTTTAGTAACAATCAAAATCCCCATGTTAGGGGAGGAGTAAACAAAAATAAAACTCCAAAGGTGATGAGGCATCAGCAGAGTAGAGCAGTGCAGCAAAACCTCCAAAGGAGGCATATCTTCTTGTTCAGTAGATCAGAAGTACAGCAGCGCAGCCAGAAGTACAGCAGCACAGCCAGAGGTGGCATATCACCTTGTTCATCAGCAGCAGAAGTACAGATTCATGAAGAAAACCTGGCAAAAATAACAAACAAAAACTCAGCAGTATCCATTCCAGAACTGAGTTCTAAACTTGAGAACTGGGTTCAATGAATACGAACAGATGGGACAGATTGTTGATCCAGTGTAATAAGACCTTTGATGTGTCTCGGAATGTTAGTCATTGAGATTATGGGATCAGAGTTAAAATGACATTTAGCCAGGGCATCAGCCACTAGGTTAGCCTCCCTGAGGACATGGGTCAGTTTAGCCCCTCCAAGAGCAGCTTTCCCCTTATAGACTTTATCAAAGAGTTCCCACTTAGCAGAGTAGGGGTCATTTAACATAGAGACAGCAAGTTTAGAATCAGATTCTATTATAAATGTGTGGTCCATATGAGAGAAAATCTGACAAACAAGCATAATGGCATCAATTTCAGCTAAGAGAGGAGTCCTAGCTGTGGAGGAAGAGGTGCAGATGTATGTAGGGTTGCCTAGAGAATCTCTAGCAATCAGACCTATCGAGGCTAAGTTTGGGGTCCAAGAGGCATCAACATTGATTTTGGAAAATCCTAAGTTAGGTCTAGTCCAAGAGATCTTTGCTAAATTAGGCTTAGGGGGAGGTCTGAATTTAGGAGATAGATGTGTGAGTCCAGGAGGAATAGGACTGGAATTGATTAGTTGTGGGGGACACAGTTGAAGTGATAGTAGGATCTGATCTTGAATCTCTCTACAGATGGAAGGTAAAGAGAAGGGCTTATTGTCCATGAGGAAACCATTCCTGGCTTTCCAAAGTCCCCAGCAGATGAGTGAAGGCAATAATTTACAATACATGCTGTCAAACTTAGGCAAATCATCAGTATCCCAGAAAAGGGCAAATCTTTGAGGAATGGTATGGCAAAAATCCAGGTTAAAATGAATCATGGATGCAAAGTTTGTCCATACTGCATGTGCTAAATGGCAGTTAATAAAGAAGTGCTGTATCGAATCTGAGTGTTCACATACAGGGCATTTTGATGCCAAACTAAAACCACAGGTAATAAGCACCTCATCAAAAGGTAGAAAGGCATGCAATAATTTCCAAATAAAAATAGTTACCTTTTTTTGGTGGGGGATTTTCCAGAGAACAGAACTAGCTAAAGAAGTACCTGATTCAGCTGTCAAGGCTTTATAACAAGATTTAAAATTGAAATTACCTGAACTCTCAGGTTTCCAAATCATTCTATCTTGTCTATCCTCCAGGATTTGAGCCCCCTGTAAAAAAATGAAGGTATCATGCTCCAAGAAGGGGGAAATCTGGGCTAAAATTTGGGACTTGTTATTAACAAACTCAGCCACTGAGATATCCATCATATTTGATGTGATATTATCAGGAATGCAGTTTATTAGGGGGCCACTGGGACACCAGTTAGCCTCTAAAAAGCTGCAGTTCCCTTTGCCATGTATGATCAGTGAGTTAACTTCTGCAAAGGAGTTTACCAAACAAATCCTTCTCCATGTACCAGATCTTCTGTATGAGGGTGGCAATGCCCAGATAAATTTAGACCATAGAGAGGAGCCATTTTGACATTTCCACCAGAGTTTAACAGAACTGGCCTTAACTATAGCCTTGATAGATCTAAATCCTAATCCATTGAATTTGGTTGGCTTGGCAATATCAACCCATTTTTTCCACACTTTCCTGTTTTTGTCCTGTGTTTTTCCCCAAAAAAATTGTGCTAGTCTTTTTTCAATAGCTTTAATTATACCTTTAGGGGGATTAGTAACTGACCAAATGTGTTGTGGAATTGAGTAGAGACAAGACTTTATCAAGACCAGTTTACCTCCACTACTAAGCCATTTGTTTTTCCAATTTTGCAGCTTTTGGTCAATATTAGCTAATAGAGGATGATAATATCTCATTAAAGTTCTCCCTCTAAAAACTGGACATCCTAAGTACTTAAAAGGAAAAGTTCCCTTTTTCATTCTTAGCATAGTTCTGACTTGATTTTGCTTGGCTAAAGTTGCTGTTTTACTGAGGTAAAACTCAGATTTCTCAAAATTGAATTTCTGGCCAGATGTATTCTCAAATATCTCAAGGAAAGCTTTGATTTTGATAAGGTTCGACCTTGAGGCTTGCATAAAAATCATAGTGTCATCTGCATACATGAGATGGGAGATCACAGGAATAGAAGCAGATGTTTGAAAGCTAGCCATTTTGTTATTATTGAAAATGAAAGCTAAACTTCTGGAGAAAGCTTCAGAAAATAGATTAAAGAGGAAAGGAGATAGTGGATCACCTTGTTTTATACCCCGGGAAGCCTGAAAGAAACCTACAGGATTGCCATTTACCAAAACAGAAAAATATGCTTGTGACAGGTTATTCATTACAGCCTCTAAAAACTTTCCATTAAAACCAAATTTGAGCAAAATATTTCTGAGAAAGTTCCAATTAATCCTATCAAAAGCTTTTTTCAGATCTAATTTCAACATACAATTAGGAGTTCTGTATTTCTTATCAAGGAATCTAATTATCTCCTGCAAGTATAAAACATTATCAGATATATCCCTATGTTTCATAAAAGATGTTTGGTTCGGGGAGATCAGGATTTCCATAAAAGGTTTTAGCCTTTCCATTAATACCTTGGAAAAGATTTTATTAATCACATTGGAGAGGCTAATCGGCCTAAAGTCTTCAAAAGAACAAGGGGTAGGTTTTTTTGGGATCATAGTGATCCATGTGCTAGAGATACCCCTAGGTATTGTTGTACCAGCAATAAAATCATTCACAGCACAGATTAGGTCAAATTTGATAATAGGCCAGCATTTAGAGAAAAATTTAGGGGAGAAACCATCAGGGCCAGGGCTGCTCCTCTTATTTAAACCTGTTACAACCATTTCTAGTTCAGATTCAGTGACAGGGCTTGCAAGTAATTGGTTATCCCTTTCCTGGATAATATTTGGAATCTGACTCAGGAAATGGGGGTAATAGGTCTCATCAAATTGTTGAGCAGGTTCAGAAAGTAGCTCAGAAAAATATTGGACTGCTGAACTTTGAATTTCAGTTTGTGAATCAATCCACTGCCCTCTTTCATTTTTTATCTTTGTGATCTGCAGTTTGCAATTTCTCTCCTGAACAGTCTTATGAAAGAAATTAGTATTATTATCACCAAGTTTTTGCCACTTAAGCCTAGCTTTCTGCTTCCAAAATTTTTCTTTTTCTTTTAGGCTCCTTAGAAGCAGGGCATTTTTCTCATTTAACTTAACCTTTTCAGCAGTAGTGGGATTACTGTCAAAGATTATTTCCTGTAACCTCAGGGCTTCTTCGGCTTGTTTAACATTCTGATCAATATTACCAAATGTAACTCTGTTCCATCTCTTAAGAGTTTTCTTAAGTCTAATCATTTTTAAATAAAATCTCATCATTCCTGATTCATGTAAGGGCAAATTCCAGCAGTCTTTAATTACATCAGTAAATTCTATCCTCTGAAACCATGCATCAATGAATCTAAATGGTCTAGGAGAGACAGTAACCTGAGAGGATATGTGGAGAAGAAGAGGTGAATGATCTGAGGTCTGCCTATTCAGTATTTGGATAGAGGAAGAGGAGAATTTAGTTAACCAGGACATGGTACTGAGACCTCTGTCTAATCTCTTAGATGTAGGATTTCTAAGTCTAGCATTACACCAAGTAAAGAGATTACCAACTGTTGGGATTTCCTGAATACCATTCGAGTTAATCCAACCATTAAAATCTCTAATACTCCCCAAAGCTGGGGAGCTTGGACCCCTATATTCAGACAAGGAAGTAATAGAATTGAAGTCTCCAATAAAAATTGTGTCTCTCCTAGAAAGAGGTTGTAAATCAGTCCACAGTCTTTTTCTGCCCTCCCTATTCCTAAGTCCATATATAAACACAGCCTCCATATTCCAATTAAACATGTGATGCAGAAAAGAGACATGCAGGAATTGTTCATGATGTGAGATCAGAGAGATAGATAGGGAATTAGTCCACATTAACCATATTTTCCCATTCTGTGATGTTAAATTTTGATCAAAAGGGAGTTTCTGCATATAAACCTGACAAAGACTATTATCATGCATTGGCTCAATAATACAAAGAAGCTGAGTTTTCTTAATTTTACACAGATTAGAGAGCCTAAGCATTGATGTGTTCATCCCTCTGAGATTCCACACTAAAATATTTATATGAGGCTTAACTATCATAGTTCAACAGATTTGTTACTTCTTGTTGCTGATCTAAGCATCATCTTATTTAATTGGCTTAGATAGGTAGCCTTCTTTGGTTTTACCTTACCTTGTTGCTTACCTGTAGAGGCCGAAGAATTCAGATTTAGGTCTTGATTGGCAGGTTCAGATTCAGTAGGGTTCTCAGCCTCCAGATTAAGTCTGAGATTGTTGGAGCAATCTACAAGATCCTGTAAAACAGAAAATCTATTCCCCAAAATACTGGGCTGGGAGAGAGATTCATTGCAATGTGGACTATTCATAGGGATAGAAAAATTCCCAACCTGTATATCATCTTTAGCATATAATTGTATCTTTGGTTTGGATAAAGCAGTGGCATGTAGCAGTCTAGAGATGGAGTTATCTGGACTTGACTGAATATGCAAATTAGTGGGAGAGGAAGTACCAGAGATAAACTGGGAAGGAGAGCTGTGTAATGGATCTGGATGGGTTCTATTGGAAGTTTCTACCAGGTTAACCATCAGGGGGGGTGGAGTTTCCTCAATTGATTCAGTAATCAGAGGAGCCTTTTCAAATTTTTTCCCTGTGGGATGCCACTGTGGTTGAGGAGGGGTTGGGTCCAGATTCATATCATGAGCTAATTCATCATTAGTTGAAGTCTTAGCTTTACAATTAGACTGGGAGTGACCTAGTTTTAGGCAGTGATCACAGTAAAGTGGCACATCTTCATATTCAACCTTATATTTTCTGTTGTTGCTTACAGAACCCAACCTAATAAACTGATTTAGGGGTTTCAATAGGTCTATTTCAACACAGAATTTTATAGCTGAAGGCCTAGTTAGCGAGTCAGTAGCTAGATCATTTTTTATAAAACTGCCAATACTGTTCCCAATAGCTTCAATCGACGCAGTGTTATAGTAATACAAAGGAACCTCTCGAATTGTACACCAAATAGGGACTATTGGGGATTCAATATGGGTAGAGAAATCAGGTGTCCATTTTAAAATCTTTAGGGAGATTCCATTGAAATTCCACACACATTTCATCCAACATCTTTGATAGTCATTAACCAGTTCGAACCTAATTAGGACATGTTTGAAATCGAGAGAACCGAGTTGATACTTACCTTCGAACCCAATCGTTTTGAAAGCCTGCTCGAGAAGTTCCATCGATATCCTCCCTTTCGTGAACTTTCCAACCAATGCATTAGCGTAGTGAGCGGAAAGGGTGGCAATCTGGTCCTCCGAATACAGGCATGATGGGTCACCCAAATGATTAGTCTTAGGAATAATTTCAGGGTTATTGGGGAGGGATTTGGAAAGAGGCGGGGATTTGTTTTGTAGGACATAAGCAAAGGATTTAGGGGGATCTCCTTCAATAGTGGTTGCGGCCATATTGGCCGGCAACAGAGGCAGGTCGCCTTGTGCCAGAGGATGGCCAATTCCGGCGAAAAGCCGTTATCGGCGGTGGCAGATGATGAAGCAGAAAGCCGTTAGAAGCACAGTGATTAAGAGAGAAGGGGGAGCAATGAGAGAGAAAAAGCTGGAGAACTCAATAGAAATATTTTCTTAGTAATGAATGAAGGGTGAATCGTTATTAAAAAAAATATAGTTCAACTCAATAGAAATATTTTCAATGATTTAATAAAATTTAGTAGACTTTAATCATATTATTACTAAGTTTTAATATATTTCTCAATTCAATTCAATTTACCGGAAAATTAACTTCGAAATATGGGGTCTTGTTGGTTAGAATTGAAATTGGATTGAGTACCGAATACATTGGAATTAAAATGATAATCATGAGCAGTAGTGGACCTATAAGGGGTGCGGAGGGGACTCCACCAAAATGAAAATTTGAGTGAATTACCAAGGGTAATTATTATGTTTTTCTACTACCCCTTTAATATAAAGGCAAAGTCTTGGGAAAGACGGTCTTTCCATAGGCTTATGAAAAGATGGAGTTTAATTAGAATAATAAAAGATAAAGGGTCTTAGTTGCAATATTAAAATTTTAGTATGAAACATATAGTAGTTATAGATTTTATAACCCGGTTCATGCAACCCAAAAATTTTATCTTCATTTCTTCTAGTTTACACTTTAAACCTTCGTCTTTCCATAACTTATGGAAAGACCGTCTTTCAAGAGACGGACTCTAATATAAATAAAAGAGTTAAAAATTACAAAAATATAAAAAATTTCTTTCAACCTGCCAGATATACTTACTGCCTCCGCCCCCCAGTTATCAACATATGTTTTCTGACACATATGGATAGTTAAGACCAAAGTTTTGATTGCGCCATAATCTTGATGAGTAAACTACGTTTGTAATGTCCTAAGCTTTTAATAATGGACAATATCCTCAATTTTTAAGGAGAAGTAAGAATCTAAATATCTTGATATATTTATTTCAGTGGTATAAATGGAATTGAATTGATTGCTCTTTATCTCCTTTGTGATTTTTTTAGTTCACGAAAGGAAGGAAATTAATATTACTTTAAAAAATTGAGTGCGTCTCTTGAAAGACGGTCTTTCCATAAGTCATGGAAAGACCAAGGTTTAAAGTGTAAATTAGAAGAAATTAAGATAAAATTTTTGGGTTGCATTAACCGGGTTATAAATTTTATAACTACTACATGTTGCATACTAAATTTTTAATGTTGCAATTAAGACCTTTTACCTTTTATTATTCGAATTAAACCCCGTCTTTCCATAAGCATATGGAAAGACCGTCTTTCCCAAGACTTTGCCTAAAAAATTACATATATAAATATAAATAATTTAAAATGAAGAGTAGTCTCTTGAAAGACGGTCTTTCAACTAGTCATAAAAAGACCAAGGTTTAAAGTGCAAATTAGAAGAAATAAAGATAAAATTTTTGGGTTGCATGAATTGGATTATAAATTTTATAACTACTACACGTTACATAATAGATTTTTAATATTGCAACTAAGACTTTTTTTCTTTTATTATTCCAATTAAATTTCATCTTTCCATAAGCCTGTGGAAAGACGGCATTTCACAATACTTTGCCTAAAATGAATTGCGGATGCTAATGTTCGTGTTATAAAAAGGCAAAGTCTTGGGAAAGACGGTCTTTCCATATGCTTATGGAAAGGTGGGTTTAATTCGAATAATAAAAGGTAAAAGGTCTTAGTTGCAACATTAAAAGTTTAGTACGCAACATGTAGTAGTTATAAAATTTATAACCCGGTTCATGCAACCCGAAAGTTTTATCTTAATTTCTTCTAATTTACACTTTAAACCTTGGTCTTTCCATGACTTATGGAAAGACCGTCTTTCAAGAGACGCACTCTATAAAAAATTATTTAAAAATTCTTATAAATGGACAAATAAAATTACAAAATTCAAAATCTTGTCTTAGAGCATAAATAAAAACAAAAGGCATTGTTAAGGGTAAGAGTTCAAATGTTGTTCCATTGATTGACACTATGACATTAATTAATGTCAAATGTAAATTAAATTTTAGCTTGAACATTAGTGGATATTTTTTATGAGTTCGTCTCTTGAAAGACGATCTTTCCATAAGTTATGAAAAGACCAAGGTTTAAAGTATAAATGAGAAGAAATAAAGATAAAATTTTTGGGTTGCATGAACCGGGTTATAAATTTTATAACTACTACATGTTACATACTAAAGTTTTAATATTGCAACCAAGACCTTTTACCTTTTATTATTTTAATTATACCACGTCTTTCCATAAGCCTAAGACCGTCTTTCCCAAGACTTTGCCATTTTATTAGGTTTCATTTAAGTTACTTTTCAATTATTACTTTTTATAATTTTAAAAAGGGAAGCAAGAATGAAAAAGGAAAGAAAAGAGAGAGAGAATCAGAAATAAGACAAAATAAAGGGGCATGAAATGAAAATTTTGTAGGTACAAAAGGCACCGTTGGAGGGAGTGTTTTATGGTTCCCCACTAATGTTCCACAACTTCATAGACACTACATTTGGCGCTGATATTCTTCAGACTTCATAGAGACTCTCTCGCCTTCAAAACCGCCAAACCAAACCGCCTTCCGCATCCATTTCTCCCGATCCTGAGCTCCAATTCCTACGCCACGAATCGATTCGCGGAAAGGATTGCTCGTCAATCTCTGAATTTCGCCGTCCGAAATGTCGTTCTCCGACTCTGAATTGTCTCAAGGCGGAGGAGAATACAAGACGTTTCGTCAAGCTAGCCGCGATCGTAATGCTCTTTTACTCCTCTCTCTCACGCAGACACACTTGCTTCGTTTTTTTTTCCCGTTCAGTTTGTAATCTAATTTGTCGGTGTCTGCATGTTTAATTACCTCTTGATATGAGGTAATCTGTATTGTATATTTTTGGAATGAAATTTTGATAGATTTTATAAAATAATTTTGTGAACAAATCGCTTAATGTCTAGGATCTAGGCGTGATTTGCTCTTTTTATGTAGTACTAGTAAAGTAGGGAAAATGTGAGCTGATTATGACTATCATGAGGCGCGATTCGAGTTATATCTCTGTTCCTGAAAACTCCGTCGGTGATGATGTATTGATCTTTATAATGTTATTGTTAACAATTATGATATGAAACGCTAGGAAAATCCCCTGATTGGACTGGCTATGGAATCAATAGTGGTGAAGTGAATACCTAGTGTGTTTAGCATTGGCAGCACTACTCAGATTTTAACAGTGTGCCTTTAGAGTGCGTACACATAAGTCTTAGTTAGGTCTAATTTTGGAATTTGGACTTACAGAGAGGATTGGTATTGGATACATTTAGGGGATGACAGGATTGTACAATCAATACGCCTTTTGCCAGCTTCAGAGTGTTAGGTCTTTAAGTATTTCGTTGATATAGTAACTATCGATGTGATAGTCTTCATCTCTCATCGTATGTTGTTTGGGATGCTATTTTTCTAAGTTGTTTGTGTATTATCTCCGCTGATTTTTTTAGCTGTTACCTGCTTGTAGGGCTATTGCATGAGATGCTTGGGGCATCCAAGTCGGATAAAGCAAGGTCATCTTGGAAGGTAGACTATCTTCAAGCTGTTTATATTGAATGTAAAGGGTCTTTATAGATGCTGTATCTATCTTCTTCCTGAAGAAAATATAGCGCTTATCTTGTAAGAAACATTGATTAAATTGCAAGAGTACATTTCATTATGCTAATGAGACAAATATCTGGTTACATGGGGTTATGGTAAAGTGGAGTAATGCAAGTTGTCCTCATGGTGATATAAGTTTGAAAAAAAAAACATCTAGGGGATACTCTATTATATTATAGTTACTGTATTACAATTTCAAAGGAGATGAATGCCGAGTTCTAAGCATTTCCAAGTAAAAAACAACTGGTGCCTCATGTCTTTCAGTCTCTGACAAGATTCTGAGTGGACTCACAATTATATTATAAAGTGTCTTTCGGGTATTCTCTGCAGGTCCTTATCATGGATAAAGTTACAGTCAAAGTCATGTCTTCTACGTGCAAAATGGCAGACATTACTGATCAAGGAGTTTCATGTAAGGAATTTGTTGAGACTCATACCTTTGAAGTGCTTGTGATTTGCAGAAAGAATAATTTTGTTGATGCATGGAATTTTCGACCTTTGTCTGCACTTTTCTTCAATATGAATCAGATACATTTTGGTAAACAACATAACTATGCAAGTCCATAAACTCCTTTAGAGGAGTCCATTTATGAATTCTCACTAAACTAGGGTGATCAATATGCAATTCATGAGCTTATCTTCTTACAATTTTGTGCCGTGTTTTAGACTTCTCCTACATGTTGCTTTGAACTTGATATGGCAGTTTCTGTTTCTACTGCTTTTCTGTTTCTTTCTTTTGCATTGATGCCATTCGTCCAACTGTCATCTGTTCTTAAGTTATTTTCCTGTAACTGTTTGAGATGTGCTTGTGTTTCTCTTATTGGCAGTGGTGGAAGACATTTTCAGAAGACGAGAACCTCTCCCATCTTTGGATGCTGTATACTTTATTCAGCCTTTAAAAGAGAAGTATAATATCTTTTCTATATTTACTAAGAACTGCTGCTATCTTAGAGAAACTGTATTGGGATGTAATAAGGAGGGAGGGTTTTTTATTTGGTTATAGCAGTCAAAGTGTTGGTTTATTCTTTTCACATCTAGTTTAGTGAATTGTATTTGATATTTGATATTTACTAATGCCAAAACTACAACTCACTTTATATACTATGAGTTTCAACCTAAACTTTTACGAGTGAGAATAGCCTCTTTATGTAACTTTATCATCTCTAAAAGACCTTTCCCATAGGGCTTGAACTAAAAGGATGAAGATAGAGGTCAAAGAAGGGAATATTTTATGTTTTGTTTACTATGACAAAAGATTAAAGATCAACTATAGAGCAAAAAAGTTTGTATGCAGTAGGTTAACCTTAATAGTTTTGAAAGTTTGCCCTCTAGCCTCCTTTCTTAAAATGATGCCGGCACCTTTGTGCAGCTTCAATTCAAAAAATACTTCGTATCTGCCTCCATTGTGCCGCTTTTATGTTCTAAGCTTTCCTACCTAGAAGGTTACTGTAGTATGAGTAAACACATGCGAAAAATAATATGAATAAGCTCTAAGCTCAAGCAAAGAACTTGTCTGTATATTGTATTTCTTATTGTTCAATAACTGGAAAATCATTTTTGTTCTGTTTCATTGCAAATGAACTGCTAGGTTTAAGTGAACTAACCATCTCTGTTTTCATCTATTTTGCAGTATTGTCTTGCTCTTATCTGACATGTCAGGAAGAGAACCTTTGTATAAAAAGTAAGCAAAGAACAAGGCTTCGAGAAATTGAATTTTTCAATTATTTAGAAGTCCTAAATTTACATGCTGGTCATCTCAATTTTCCTACTTTTTGTTCTTGTTTTCTTGCAGAGCATATGTATATTTTAGCTCACCAGTGCCAAAGGATTTGGTTGCCCGGATTAAGAATGATGTTACTGTGGTACCACGTATTGGTGCACTGCGTGAGGTTATTCCTTAAGCTTCATAAAAAATTTGAAGTATGATAGGAATCTGTCCCCTTTTACGCTCTTGAAAGACTCATTATCTGTTTCTATCTTGTAGATGAATTTGGAGTACTTCCCTATGGACAATCAGGTAATTTTATTATATTCTTTAAATTGATGTAGTTAGTTGTTCTCTTGATTTGGAAGAGTGATAAATAGTGTTTTATGTTCTGGAGGATGTTAGAACTATTAGTGAGATCCTATTTGTGATTAAAGCTACAGTCAATAATAATCTGAAATAATTTGGAGTTGCACTTATAGTTCTAGTTTCCATGTGATTTATCTACGTGATGATTTCCTCGACAATGTCCATCATATGGCACTAGTCCTCCATAAAATTTCTAGGGATAAATGTTGCAATATTCATCAATCTAGATTTTTTCACTGTAGGCTTTCATCACTGATCATGAGAGAGCCCTAGAAGATCTATTTGGTGAAGGTGCTGAAAATTCTCGCAAATTTGATGCCTGTTTAAATGAAATGGCCAAACGAATTGCTACTGTGTTTGCTTCATTGAAGGTACCAATTCTGATGTGTCTTATCTGCTATCTTAAACTTTCATTCTTGTTTGTAATAAAAACCTAGAAGCAAATTTCTTAAAGAGAAAAGGATGAAAGACCTATAGCAATTATAACTTTAAAAGCAATCTCTTGCATCTTGCCTTACTGTAGTATTTCCTGATCTTAGAGCATAATGATCATCTTAGCCGTTATGCAATGTTTTCTACCTAAAGCATGTTGTTAGTCTTTGAAAGAATTGGAGACAAATTTTTGACGGGCATTTTTGTAGCTTAAATACTGAAAAATGGTGGCTAAGTTGTTTACTTCCAGACTCAAATGGCCTCTTACTGCAAATGCATATAAAACACCAGGAAGAGATTGTTGCATTACACGTCTATGTTTGAATGCATGACTTGAATCGTGGATTTTCTCAATGCACGGACTCCATAATTCAAATTTACTTTTCGAGACGTCTGCCACGTTGTAGAAATTTTCTATGACAGTTAAGATAGTCATGTACAAGGAAATAACATAATTGCATCAATTTATACTGTCACTTTTAACTTTGTTCTCTTCTAAGTTTCAATATCAAAATCCCTCTGCATGTTTGGAATATGATAGATGTATTGTGAAATTATAATGTTATCTGTAAGCTCTTAGCAAACAAAGGTCGCTTAAAATGCGCAATGTTCATGGATTAGCCTGCTATCCTTCTATGAGGACAACCAAGATTCTCAGCCGGGGAACTGTTCTTGAAACCTAGCAGCTAGTAATTGAAACTTTGAAAAGGAATTCAATGTCTGTGTACCATAGGCCAAGGCTAGCAGAATAGGAAAAATCTTGTCATGTCTAGAATTCATAAAAATGGTAGCAACCAAAATTTACATTCAAGAAACTCCTAAATTTTCAATTGTCCTTTAATTTTTGCAGTAAAATTACTCCCTCGCCTGATTACAAAACTTCAGTTTTCAGCTCATGGTCTACAATAAATTTATATCTTCATTGGATGTTGTTGATGCGATAATTCTGTTAATATGCATTATCAGGAATTTCCAGTTGTGCGATATGAAGCTCCAAAGGGGCAAGATGCATCATCTGTTGTATCACCACGTCACTTACTTCCTACAAAGCTTGCTTCTGCAGTTTGGAATGCGATAACAACATATAAAGATTCTATTCCTAACTATCCCAAAACAGAAACATGTGAATTTCTGATATTGGATAGATCTGTTGACATGGTAATTTTATTTACCCAAGCTAGTTGAGTATCCCTTTTCTGAACTTTTGTTGATAAGAACTAGTTTTCCCATGCAGATCGCTCCAGTCATACATGAGTGGACCTATGACTGTATGTGCCATGATCTACTTGAAATGGATGGAAATAAATATGTAAATGAGGTATGCATTGCTGATTATGGTATTCAATAGTGTCCTGTCCTATTTATATATAGATTGATTTATTATTTTTTTTAGGTTTCAAGTGACTCGGGTGTACCACCTACGAGGAAAGAAGCCCTGTTGGAGGATCAAGATCCTGTATGGCTTGAGATACGCCATGCCCATATAGCAGATGTATGTATCTGCTTGTAAGTTCAATTTTGTTTAGGCCAGTGCCATGTGTATAAGTTGAATCTCACACTGAGAGTGTATCAGGCTAGTATACGGTTGTCTGATAAGATGGATAATTTTCTTGCGAAGAATAAAGCAGCTCAAATGCAACAAAGGTTAGTGAGACTGTTTCCCATTCAAGTCAATTTTCTCCTTTTTAGCTTGTTCATTTATCATTTCCATTGACTCTCGAAGATTCATTTTTGTGTTGAATGTTAATGTGAAATATCTACACACTGTATTTATTCCTCATTTTATAATTATTATCTTGTATGCAGTTTTTTTCTTAGTCAGAATTAAATTTATGGTTGTAGAGGAATGTATTGCTTGTAAAATATTAGAAAACTAAACGTGAGAATAAATTTGATCACGGCAAACTCAACCCCTTACATATTTAGTGCCAGAGCCTTCAAAAGGTAGTTTGGGAAATTGAACCAGTATTATAGTTATCACGTGTAAAAATTCCAAATTAAAGATATTTTGTGTTTATGTTACTCTAACCCTGCAACTGCAGAGCTTAATGCTTGTAAGCTTTTTTTGGAACCAATAATGTTAATTTTACTTCTGCTTCAGAGATGGAGAGGAGATATCAGCAAGAGAAATGCAGAGAGTGGTCCAATCTTTATCGCAATACAACGAACAAAAGGATAGACTCAGCCTCCACACCGAGGTTTGATTTGCTTGTATTTTTACTTTTGCTATCTACATAGCGGTCATTTTAACCATTTCCTTTTTGAAAAGTGTTCAACCAAGCTATTTTCTTGCATGAGGAATGTTCATCGAGGATGAGCATGAGGCTCCCCTCAAGCGAGATCCTCTCCGGAGGGAAATTGGCTGTTTAAATATAAAAGTTAAAACTCTAATATGTACTAAAAGGATCACTTGTACATGTTGGATTTCTCAATCAGATTGCTGGGAAACTTAACCAACTGATAAGAGATATGAGGCTTCGGGACCTCGGGCAGCTTGAACAGGACTTAGTTTTTGGAGATGCTGGAACAAAGGAAGTCATCAATTTCTTTCGGACAAACCAGGTTAAAGATCTCATGCTCTTTCATCATTAAATTTCATAAGCTTGTAGTTCTAGTTGTTTGCTAGTGTTTTACAAATTTGATTCTTTTTCCAGGATGCATCAGATGAAAATAAGCTACGACTGATGATTATATATGCATGTGTTAGCCCTGAAAAGTTTGAGGGTGACAAGGCTGCAAAGCTTATGCAGGTGGCTGCTCATTCTTAAGGTTTATATAATGACTACATTTTCTTCCATATTTGATCAGTTTATTACACTTCTTCTTTTCCACTAAGTTCTGCATAGGCTTATAAGTTGGCTTGATATTTAGTATAGTGATCAATGGGGCAGTAAAGTCTAGAGCTTTATTGTCGAATGATTTAGTTTATTAAATTGAAAACCCACAAGGAATCCATTCGTCATCCTTTAGTCTGATGGTAAGACAACTTTTCAAACTATAATATGGTTACATGCATTATGAAATCATCCTACTCATCCAGATAATTTTAGGGGACACTCCAGTGAACAGTGATTTTAATTATTTTTTAATGCGAAATTCTCTCGGTTAAACAGCCTGATGAGAGCTAGGAGGTGCTGTCAATGCTTAAACCTTAGTTGAATACTTAGGAAGCACGCACAACAAGCATGCCTCTTAGTTTAATAACTGTTATGATTTTTCACCTTGCATTTGAAACAAGCACAGTATAGTAGAATGCTCTCTGCTCTTATATTACAGAGTTAAGATACTTTTATCTGAAATGCTATTTTTTAGATTTTAAAATTTTTTGCTGTTGAGTTATTGTGGTTCTTCCCGACTGCTTATATGTGCTACTATGAAACAGATGTTCTTTTGGCACAATAAAGTACTGTTTATCAATGCAGGCTGCTCATACTTCCTATTAGCTTGATTAATTTTTTGCATTATTCTTGAATTTTTAAGTTTGAAGTTAGCTCAGCTTCCTGTCGTCTATCCTTTTGTCAGCTGGCAAAGTTATCATCCGTGGATATGAAAGCTGTTAAAAATATGAAATTGATTGAGGGGGGATCAGAGAATAATAGTCGGAAGTCATCTGGTTTCTCACTGAAATTCGATACAAAGGTACATGTTTTATGGCTTGTTGAATCTGAGAATGATTCATTCATTGAACCACATAGTACTGAACACCTGGAGTTTCTAAAAACTGTCCTTTTTTTATAACAGAGAAAAAATGCAGCAGCAAGAAAGGATCGAACTGGAGAGGAAGAGCAGTGGGCACTCTTTCGGTTTTTTCCTGTGGTAGAGGTTTGTGCAAGAAACTCATTATTGAAAAGTTAACGTTATAAGTTGATGGAAAATTGGATGAGGAACTTATCTTAAACTTATCCAGAGCAAAAGAAGGTCATGAATAAAATCTGCGGCAATTCACTTGCCTGATAAGGAAGTGTCTTTTGGTGAATGCATTCCTAAGTATTGTCTATTTTGTTTGTTTAGGAGTTAATTGAAAACCTGAGTAAAGGACAGTTGTCGAAGGATGAATATAAATCCATGAACCAAGTGCGCTCAACTGGAAGTGATGCAAATGGATCTTCTCACGGTGGATCAGCTAGGGGTCAACCTAATCCACATTCAATGAGATCAAGACGAACTGCAACCTGGGCAAAACCTCGCATGTCTGATGATGGATCTGCAAGGTAAACTTTATTGTATCACATCATTGTTGACTTGCAGATCCTGTTTCCCTTGGAGACCGGACACGTGATTTTTAGTCCATGTACATGTAACTATGACAATATAAAAAATCTATTTAGTCTGTACAATGTAATATTTTCAGGGCTGATCCCGCAAAAAATGATAACTGATCATAAGTACCTAGTTGTTAGTCCTATACTATGCACCAAATCTCAATCTTTCTCATGTCTACTCTACATTTTAGCAGTGAATCAGTTTTGAAGAACTTTGATGCAAAGAAAATGGGGCAAAGGATATTCGTGTTCATCATTGGTGGAGCAACACGATCCGAGGTAAAACTCTTCAACATGTTCACTTCAGAAGCAATTCTTCATTATTTTACTGCTTGAAAGTTGAAGAAATGGACAATATTCAGTGCTGCTTTCTTTCTATTCTTGTGCTCAGCTCAGGGTTTGCCACAAACTTACAACAAAATTGAGGAGAGAAGTCATCCTTGGTTCAACAAGTATGGATGACCCGCCTGTATATATTACGGTAAGGACTGTTTACTCAAAACCAGGCGTTGAGAAATCGAGTTAGGCAATTTACTTAGGCGCTAAGCTTCAGAAAATGTTGATAAAATTACATTACATGGGTGATTAAATACCTTTCTTTCTGTGTCATTTCCTTCTTCAGAAGCTTAAGATGCTATCAGAAAAGGAGCTTTCAGTGGCTGACATTAGAATCTAGATTACCCTCGAGGAGTTGCCAAATTCCAGGAGGTTTGCAATATGGTTTAGTTTCTCAGAATTAGAAATCATACCTTCCTGCTTGGATATCCTAGCTGATTTTTCCATTCATTTGAATGTGCAGAAATTCAAAACAACAGAAACGGAAAGATACTGTTCTTGTGCAGCGGGCTGTGAATTCAGAAGTCACTTGGAGCATGGCCTTCCCACTTGACATAGCACGTAGAGTTTAGATCGTTTATTGTGCATTTGTGATGTTGCAAATTTCAGAAGAGAAATTTGCCCAGTCCATTTAGTTTAGTTGTCATCCTTTTGTATGACGCAAACTTTATGCTCTGAATCTCAGTTTATCAGACAAGCTATATGGTGAAAGTTCATAATTTGAAAATAGTTGATGACAATGTTGTGCCTTGCAAACTAGTGAAGAATCGTCCACCATCCTCGGTTCAACAAGTATGGATAGTTCAATATATAAAAACAAACCTACCCTAATCACCCTTAACATATGAACATGTCAGAAGAACAAAATATGAGATTTTATTATTAAAAGAAAGTGCAGTTTTGGTTCTTTTTGTTTGCTATCCGAGCAAATTTTTGTCCCTTTTGTTTAAATTGTGGCAAATTTACTCTCTTTTTTTGTTTGTAAAAGTAGTAGTGTAGCTTTTTTTTCCCTTGACAAACACTAGTGTAGGAACTGACCATTAACAATGATACTTTGTAGTCAGACACGGTATAATGCTGACGTTGTTTCTAGCTCCATTGTCGAGTGTAGCAAAATCACATATAGTAATAATAGCATGTATGTATAGCTTACATTTATGAAAGTTTGTACTTCTTTTGTTTCATTTTAAATTGTGTATCGATATATTCAATTAATCAAAAGTAGTTATTTTAATCGTAAAATTTAATTAATATATTGATCAAAATATTACATACTGTGTATTAAATAGAGTATGAAATTTTGTTGGATTTATTTGTGTTAAATTTTCATTATTTCTAATTCTGTGTAAATAAAATATTAATACTTAAACCATTTTTATTGGGATAAGGGAGTAAAAAAGATGTGTGTGACATGAATTATAATTGATTATAAATCAAACATTTTTTAGTATTTAGTATACGGATAAATTAGAGATAAAAAATTCTTATACGAGAATATAAACAATTTTTCAGGAAAAACATAAACTAATTTCCCTGTACTCTTAGAAATTATCAAAAGAAAGACAATTTTATTTACAATTACATCTCTTCAAACAAACCCTAAGAGCATCTCCAATGTGAGATTCAATATGGTAAACTTCTCTTGCCACGTAAGAGTAATGGACTCTCAAACCTAAATTTACTCTCCAATCCAAGGGTCAAATAAAGGAGTCGCAATGACGTGGATGAAAATTCAATTGACATTGTCGATGTGACCTTCTGTATTCAGACTATCAATCTGAGGCTCGCTATTTGCCAAATCAGCATACGGTTAAAAAAAATTTATACATGACGGTAAATCTTTGTATTAAAAAAATTATTGCACGTTCCATTAGAATAAATTGCAAATATATATACACACAACAACCAAATATTCCATAACCACATTATTTTTAAACAAATGATTCAACCTGATAAAACTCATTAAAAAATTGTAAATCTACGTTTACAGTACAAATAACTTCCAAAAAGTAAAATTAATCATCTATAAATCATAAATATATAGACTAAACCACAAAAAGATATACACATGTGAGATTGAATTTATCAAATATTATTTACCTTTTGAAATTATGCATTTATATATATATATATATTACCACTTATATATTACCACTTATATATATATATATATATATATATATATTATCTTACATTTATATATATATATATATATATATATATATATATAAATTTATACTCAAAAAATTATAAGTATTAATCTATTAACATTAGAATTCAATTTTTTTTTTCAAATTCTAAAAAGTAACTATGAATTTATAGGTTATAAAATAATTGAATGATGTATTTTAATAATAATAAAAAATCCACATGTTAAGTGCTAAATATATTCATTTATATTGAATAATATATAAATAATAATGATGCATATATTATAGATTGGCAAAAATAAAAATTAATTTCAATTAATTTTTATTTTTTACTCTTTCTCCATACAAGTAAAATTGAGACATAAATTAGAAAGTTTCTTAACTCATTGTCTATTTAATAATTAGTTAATTTAATGAGAATAACAAATTAATTTCTAGAATAGAATCAATTTTATTTTAAACATGAACTAAAAATAAGTTAGTGCCGATTAATGTTATACTCGAGTTCATAAAAACTATTTTATTGAACCAATATAATTATTTATTCTCCATCATTACTCTTGTAAAATAATTAGATGCATCCAAAATATAATTAATTGTATGAATATAATATTTGTTGAGATCAAATATAATATTAAAATACAATTTCAATATTATATATATACACGTCGCATAATAATTGGGAGTTTGTAGCATATTCACGTCACATAATAATTATTCATTTGAAGTTTGGATTGGAGAATGATTTCAAACGAGACCCACAGTCGAAACATTTAATATTACGTCATACTGAGGGTGAATCAATGTTCCAATCAGATTCTACCATCTGTACCCGTTAAATAAGGAAAACTCTTTATGCATTGGAGATGCTCTAAGAAGTAATTAGGACAGGCAAACGGTATATATAGTTCATACGTGTAATAACGGTCCTCCTTAACCATCTCCACTCGCAGTGCTGAGACCGAAAGAGGTTTTTGCAAAATCTCTTTTCCTTATAAAAAACTAGATACAGAAATGGATTCGGTTCTTCCAATTACGCTAGCAGTATCGCTGATCGCCGGAGCTTTAATCGCATTTGTAATCTTCGGAAACTATTTCCGCAAACGGAAAGTCGAAGTCGAATCGATCGCTCAGCCGGAAAAACTTGAACCGAAACCGAGCCAGAAGCAGCCGCCGGCGAAGAATACGAAGAAATCTCTTGCCAGACCTCACGCCGCCGATAAGGTAGGGTTTTGGCACCTCTTCTCGTCATTCCAGAAGTTTCCGCTTATTCTTCTAATGATCGATTTGAAATGTTAATAATCAATTCCAGTAAATATTAAATTTCTGTATGCACTTCGCGCTGCATTGTTTCCGAGCTTGATTAGTTGAATGATTGTAAAATTTAGGATGCGAACAAGCGGCATCATCCGCTGGATTTGAACACGCTCAAAGGCCACACTGATGCAGTTACTGGCGTGTGTTTCTCAGCAGATGCGAGTACTCTGGCGACTGGTAATCTAAGCGCTTTGTTTCTCGAATTCTTTCATGTGTGTTATTGCTACATATCACAGTTTAGGAGTTTGCTTATGTATTTTGTTGTTTTTGTTCAGCTTGTGGGGATGGAGTTCTCAGGGTGTTCAAGCTGGATGATGCTTCCAATAAAAGCTTTAAGTAAGTTTTTTTAGACGTTTATCTATTCTCATTCGCGTTTGTTTCAGTTTTGACTGGTGTGATGTTGTATAGGTTTTTTAGAATTAATTTGCCTCCTGGAGGTCATCCGACTGCGCTTGCCTTTGGCGATGATGCTACTTCCATAGTAGTCGCGACTCACACAATGTTGGGTTCTTCTCTTCTCATGTATGGAGAAGAGAAGCCTAAAGAGAGTGGTGGATCTAAGCCGCAAAATAAGCCTCCTCCTGAAATCAAATGGGAGCACAAGCAAGTTCATGATAAGAGAGCCATTCTGACGCTATTTGGGACCAGGGCTACCTATGGCAGTGCTGATGGAAGCTCTATATTAGTTTCTTGTTCTGAAGGTAGTGCAGTTTTTTCTTTTGTTTCATATTCAGTCTTTAGTAGATTTTCCCATTTTACTGCACCAGCATCTTTGCCAGAGTCACATCAATTTGGCATTGTTTTGAGACTCTTTAAGGTTAGGAGGTTATCTCCACGATTACCAATTTACCCTATCATGCTATGTAATGGCTGACTTCTCAGTATTCAGTATTATGTTTATGTATGTATTCTCTGATTTAATTTGGCAAACCACCTCTCTGCTCTTTAAGGTTTGAACTGTGTACAACTTATTTATGGGCATGATTTTTATTACTCTCCTTCTGCGAGGTAGAACCACTAATTATTTGTTTCAAAAACTTTTCTCAAGAAAACACAACTTCTCTCCTTTGCAGGCACTGACATTGCTCTTTGGCATGGAAAGACTGGAAAGAACTTGGGCGATGTCGACACTAATCAGCTAAAGAATACTATGGCATCTATATCACCCAATGGGCGATTTATAGCTGCTGCAGCTTTTACTGCCGATGTAAAGGTAAATTTTCTTAGAATTGGCGCTCTCACTCTGAGTTTTTTTTTTAATGCTGAGTTGAGAAACCATCAAGATGTTTTGCTGATAACGATTCTTGTATTACTCTTGCTGCACCTTGTGTTGTATGATGGGCCATCTCTTGAAAAGTTTCTTTCGATTACAAAAGGGTGAGATCATGTCTATGTGAAGTGTGGAATAGGAATGGCATTTTTGTGCTTCAGGATTTTATAACTTGATATATTTGGATAGTAGGCGGACCTTGTTTGATAATAGAAAATGAAAGGTAGCAAGTCAGTGAAAATATCATGACTTGTCATGATTTTGTTTATGTTACATCTTCAATTTCACTCTACAGGTTTGGGAGGTTGTATACTCCAAAGATGGATCAGTCAAGGAGGTCTCAAGAGTTATGCAGCTGAAGGGGCATAAGGTATTTCATTTATTTATTTGTTCCAAGCCAATACTCAAAGCTGGTTTCTTTCTTTTCTTGCTTCCACATGTCCCCTCAGGAGTTTTCTTCAGAGTACTCTTTTCTTTATGAGCTGCCTTAGGGGAAAATTTCATTTCAGATCTTTGTGCTTTCGGGATCGGGGTAGGTGTAGATCATATCCTAATTTTCTTTAGCTAGGCTCATAGCTCAAAGATCCATCCTTTTTTATGGTTACGTGGAAGAAGAATTTATGGGTAATGAATGTGAAGATTAAAATTTGGGCGGTGAAGAATTTTACGGTTTATGTATGGAACTGATACAGACTTTCATTCTTCAACTATAGAACCAAAATCAACAGTTATGTGTCTATTTACGAGTTTCTTTTCGAGTTACATTTATTGTCAACTTATGCATTTGCACCTCTGATGTATGGTATGAGTGGAACTTGCAAAGTATATTTTGATAGAAACTTGTGTATCATACCGAATGCCACATTAAAAAAAATTTAAAGGAGGATCTTGCTATTGGTGTACTGTGTTTTTCTTTTGTCAGCAATTGAGGATCTTTACTCCCAGGTTTGCAGCAGCATGGCAATCTCTTCTTAGTGCTTAACTTTCCTCGTTTGTATACAGAGTGCAGTGACTTGGCTTTGCTTCGCCCCCAATTCAGAACAAATCATTACAGCATCTAAAGATGGTTCAATTAGAGTCTGGAACATCAATGGTAAGCTAAGCTCTGGTAAATTTGAATAAACCTCTTTTATGATTGTGCAATATATAAATTACTTCCACACTGTGGCTGTGTGGCATTTTACTGTCAGAATAGTTTGTTCAAGTCATGATTCATAAGAAGTTGGTTAAAGCATTATTATTTCCTCATGAGTTTATTTTGTTAATAATCTACTAGCTATCCATTTTAGGGTACTAGTCTTTGGTGTCTGTTCAGAGCAATGAGTAGTGCTTATTGACACACTGTTTGCTTTTTGAAGTTCGCTATCATATGGATGAGGACCCAAAAACTTTGAAGGTGTTTCCCATTCCGCTTCATAATGCAAATGGCACAACTTTGCACTATGACCGTCTGTCTCTTTCTCCTGATGCAAAGGTATTAGCAGCGGCTCATGGCTCAACATTGCAATGGTTATCTGCAGAGTCTGGGCAAGTTCTAGACACGGCTGAGAGAGCCCATGATGGTATTAATCACTGCCGCACTTGATGCATTTTAAAATCTACTTCTCATGTCTATATTTATAGTTTTTGATTGCTGCAAACATTAAACAAGTTCCGCTCTGCTATTATGTAGGTGACATTACAGACATGGCATGGTCGCCTACCCCAGTCCTAATGGGTAAGTATGTGATTTGGGTCTCATCTTCCTTTATTAGTTTTGCGGATTATGTTTGCTGCCTTGTCATTAGTTCATTACTAGGAAGGCAAGAAGAGCATGGATATTCTGCTTTTACCCATACATTTTACTGGAATGTTGTACCTTAAATTTCCTCATGTCCGGTTTGTAACAGGAGATAAGAGAGTGTCTATTTTAGCCACTTCCAGCACCGACAAAAAAGTGAAGCTGTGGGTAGCTCCACCTCTTTCATCTTGAGAATGAGACGATGGAGTAGGGGGTTCTCCATGGAGGGATCTCGCCCGAACACCAGTACTTCTTCAGACAATGATTCACGACTCATTGTGTTGGCTCATATTCTCACTGATGAAGTAAGACTGACAAGTTCTGCCTTGAACTTAAGGACTATTCTCAGGCAACAGGGAATGAGGAAGAGTGGTGTTATACTAGAGAGCGGGAGCTTTCTGTTTTAAAAGTTGTTTTATTGTAATAGATTTTGATTTTTTTCATAGCTTTTCTGGCTTTTGAGTTTGAGCTCGAATGCAGAATTTTTGTTAGGGAGTACTTTGTTACCTTTTACGGCATAGTAGCTGAGGATTAGTTCTGTGCCTTCTGGCAATATGTGATAATGCTATGAAATTATGAATTGTCAATTAATTAAACTGAAAAGGGATGAAATTGTTTTCTTAATCATAGATGAGGCTGCTATGTTTGTATAAACTTCAAGAGAAGAATCACAACCTACAAACAAGAGTTGGAGAACAATACATGATTGAAATTTCGTAAAAGATTGCAAAGGTAAGAATTTTAAAGGGGGGAAATCTAATTACAGATGGTGGAGTAAAATATAGGGTTCCATTTTGCCAAGGGAATGAAATTTTAAGGTGGGGAAATCTAAATACAGATAGTGGAGTAAAAAGCTGAAGCGCCCACCGTGGGGCTCGAACCCACGACCACAAGGTTAAGAGCCTTGCGCTCTACCAACTGAGCTAGACCGGCTACCGGTTCACTGGCTACATTAGAATTGTAATAGATTTTTGTGATTAAAGTACCGGCAAAGATCTAATATTTCACTTCAAATAACCTTTTCAGAGGAAAATGCGAGACGAATTGGTAAGAAATGAAAAACAAGAGTCATACCTTGATTTTCTCAAGAGTTCAAAGCCCTAAAAAAATTTTTGTTCAAAGAGGAAGATAGTTTTGTACAAGTTTTGTAGATGTAGTTGTGTAACATTAACATGCAATTATTGTTGCCATAAGTGCATTTACTTTTGAAAGTATGTTCAGAGGTTCGTAATTCGAGCTCAGACTTGGGCTTTTTTGCATTTCTGGTAATGTGTGGGATTTGCATATCTTTCAAACTTAAGCATTGGCCCCACTCCTATGTTCCAACTATATTTGCATCTTTCTCAAACTTAAATATTCACTCCTATGCTCCAACTATATTTGTATATCTCTCAAACTTATATATTGGCCCTAGTCCTATGATTCTTATATGGTATCCTAGATCAAGTTGTCTATTTTTTTTTCCAGTGGAGGTATATTCCTACTACTTGGCCGGTGATCCCCATTTCTGTCAATGTTTGCCCAATTAATAATACCGTTGCACTAAAGGAGTGTATTAAAAGTTCCACATTGATTAATATATAAGATTATAGGTCACTTGTGGAGGGTACAATTATATTCATATTTAATTTAATGCTCATGTGACCCTCCGAGCTTGTGTTCCCCCCCTTCATTATACGATGCAATTCATGTGCTACCAGTACATTATCTGATATTAATCTCCCATGTATGAAAGCTAACTGAGATTCAGAAATAATTTTAGGAATATTCAACTGTAGCATGTTTGCCACGATTTTAAATACTTCCTTCGTTCCAAAGAAAATGACACATTTACTTTTTCACGGTGTTCAATGATCATATTTGACCAACTATATCTCTAACTACACACAATATTTTTGCACATAAATTTGATATTTAAAAATTATATCTTAAGACGAATCTAACAATATCTCACGTGATATTTTTATTTTACAATATTAATATAATTAGGGTCAAAGTTTACAAATTTTGACTTAAAAAAAATAAATGTGTCATTTTATCCTAGACGGAGAAAGTATTAGTTTGTACTCCACATTACAAAGGTTAATCGGTGTGGATTGGGTGATTAGATCAGGTCGAGCCACTTTAGGCAAGAACACAACATGTGCCAAGGTTCAACACTCCTTTTTTTTTTTTTTGAAAACTCAATACAGATGAAATAACATCACACCAAATTATATGCCAAGGTTTCTGAGTGACATATATGACTCATATCATAATAGCCTGGAAATTTTTGAGCGGGCACATTTGTTTCATTGTATTTGAGTGATTAATTATTGTTGTTCAATCCAACTTGACCCGATCCAATCAACTATTTGATCCGACCCGATTCGACCAAACCAACTAATTGATCTGATCGACCCGATCTAACCCAATCAACTAGTCGATCTGATCCGACCCAACCACCTGGTTGACCTAGGTCGACCTAATCAAGCCATGTAGTCAATCTGATCCAACTTGTCATGCGCCAAGTCATAACTGGAATAAAAACAACATTCAGTTTTGAGCTCAACGACAAGTTGTGCGACTCATATGCAAATTGAAACTCTCATGCTTGTTCTAGACGGCTATCAAAGCTACCGAGCAAACAGAAGCAATAACTCTTGAAGTTGTGAAATGAGCCAAATTAAAAATATTGATGTATATTTCTCGAGTATTCAATTTTATTAATTTTATGAATACGTAACCCATTCAATTCGGTCCAATAAAATCACGAGTTACATGAATCTAAAGAGATATTTATCTAATTAAATCCTAACCACATAATTCAAAGGAGTCAATTTTATTACTACTTCAATGTTAAGTGTGAACAACTCTTATCTATAGCGAAACCACAGAAGGCAAATTCCTCAAAGATGTAAGCTGCTGTCTAATTACTCATATTTGATCTCATTTTGGCCCTTCATCTGAATAAAATTCAAAACCAAATGATAATATTAGTGAAGTGATGAAATTTATGGTACTGTAACTCAATTAGTTTATATTATCATCATCCATATAATTTAAATATTGTAGGTGTATACCATTTTTCTATATGATCAATTTAAAGAAACAAGAGGCCTTTTAATTTTGAAGATCATGTTGTGATTAATTTACCTTCTCATAACATCCATCTGGTGGTACCTATACCCATGAAAATAAATAAAAAAATGCATTGCCACATTAACATTCATTTGGCAACTATATGTTACGAAAACAAATTTTGCAAATAAGATAAGTTATTGACCTTGTTTGTCCCATAGATGTAATCACTAGTGAAAAATGATGCAAAATTACTCTTGACTTTTGCCCCCAACAAAGCGGTGATAATCATGGTGCACTGCCCCTCCATAAAATGGAATGAACTTTGATGGGCTCCAAGGAAATTCATACCCACACGTACATGCATCAAGAACCATAAGCCAAATCATACACAATTCCCCGGTGTCAATAAACTATCACAAAATAGTATTCGTATATACTATTTATTTTTTGAGCAAAGTGCATATATAACTCTACGTAATTCACGAAACTATACATATGACCCTGTGATAGTTGAAAGTGTAAATATAACCCTAGATAGTTAGTTTATGTGCATATATAACCGTTTCCAGCAATTTGAGGTTGAATTATGTTAAAAACACAAATTTACCCCTCTATAAAAAAATAAAAAGACTATTTGACATTCATACCCCTAATCTAACTCAATCATCATCTTCTTCTTTCCAACAGTTCTTCAACTCACTTCTTCTTCTCTTTCAATTTGGGTCTCGATCGACCGGAAAATTCAACTTGCCATCACACTTGCTGTCGAGTCTACCCGAGAGCCACCGGGTCGACCCTCCGCAGCGAGTCATTGGGTCGACCTGCCAAGGTCGTCAATCTCCAATTCAAATCTGGCGTCGGTTCTTCATCCACCCACAACTCTCTCCCCGGTGATCTTGAGCACCTCATCGTCTTCAATCTGAACCCTAACGTCTTCCCGCTGCAGTTCATGAGGGAGGTGAGTTTTGAGGATGTGGGTTTCTGGGGTCTCCTTCAACTCGATGGTGGAGGCGGAGTCATCGTCGAGAATGACCAGTGGCAACGAGGGATGGGTATGGTGGAGTTGAGGCTGTGGGTTGTGGTGGTTTGGGTATAGGGGTGTCTGGTAGGTGTAATCGCGGTGGTTTGCGCTGCAGTGGTAGGGTCCCGGCAGGTGGCCAAAGTTGGTGCGACTTCGGGTGTCAAACATGGGCTTCAGGGAGACCACTGATAGAGCTAGCTAGCTTGATTGGGGATGGTGAGACTATGTTGGGATTATTTCGAGACGAAATGTCCCCTCCTTGTCGACGAGTTCATCTGGTCGATGTTTCACCGCCGGAGAATACATATCAATTTTTGGGTTCATCTGAAATGGATTTTCCTTAGTTTGTTGTTCAAACTTGTTCTTGGAACAAATGTGTGTCTGTCAGGTGTCAACGGAAAGAAAAAACAAGTGGATTGTTTTGGTCTTCTTGTCGAGTGGTGGCGGGGCTGGCTGGTGGTGGTGGCGGGGGTGGAAGGTGGTGGTGGGGTGGCTGGACATTGATGGCGGAGGTGGAAGGTGGAGGGTTGGCTAGGCAGGGGGGATGACTAGTGGTGGTGACGGGGCTGGGTGGGTGGGTGGTGGTGGTGGTGGTGGGGCGGCGACAACTGGTGGTGGAGGAGGTGGTAGCAAAGGTGGTGAATGTATAGGGCATTTTTGTCTTTTAAATTTTAGTAATGGGATGAAAGGGTATTTTGGTCATTTTCTGTAGGTCAATTTCTGGAAATGACCAGTCAATGCCGAAATATGGTCTTTAGGGTTATATTTGCACTTATGTAAAGTATTTAAGGTTATATTTGCACTAAAAATTATCTCAGGATAAATCTTCACTTCCTCAATTATATAGGGTTATATTTGCATATTTCTCTAATTTTTTTAAATCTAATAAAATATCACATAATAGTTTTAAACAAATGAATAGTTAAATTATAGTTTGAAATAAGACGGAGGAAACATCACTTGCTAAGATAAGTGTATTATTTGTGGGTTCCTCTCAAATTGATTCATATTAAAGTGATGGGACTATTACTTGTATTCAGGGGGAAAAAAAAGCCTTCCATTATCTCTGTGGAACTTGAAATTGACACACCAACCAAAATATTTATGTTCTTCAACTATTGAGGAAATATAATATTTTGTGAAAATTACTTGTATTTAGATTAGTATCATTTTCGTTATCTACTTAGGACTTTTGTACTATACAATGTACACCATAGCTTAAATACAAACACAACATTACACCCTTATTTTCTACAAGTTATCAGAGCCTAAAATCCCGAAACCTCAAAAATTCTAAATCCTGAAAATTCCACTGCCTCTTTCTGCGAGCCCCCACCGTCCATCGACCGCACATGTTACCCACGCGCCGCCATACCTTGCTGCCACCTACTTTCCGACGATCGCCGCCACTTATCTCTAAGCTGCTGCCGCCGTCCAACTTCTGTCAATGTCGACTGCTCATGCTACGCGTTGTCACGCATTTCCAGAGACTCGAAACGCGTCACCGCTGGTCCGCGTCTAATTTTCCACCGATTTGTTGCCTGATTTCCAAATTTCCGCTTGCTATTTTAGTCGCCGATCTCAGTTCCTGACCTCCACGCGTCGCAACCGTACGTCACGCATCGTCGCTAGATTTCTCCATGCGTTGTCACATTGTTCTCCTGCTATAGATCCGATCTGATCTGCTCTGATGTCTACCTCTGAATCTAGATCCGTCACTCGCCACTGCCCTCAGTCGCCTTTCGCCAGCGCCATCACCTTACTATCTGGATTTGCGGCTACGACCTTTGACTCCCCTACCCGATCTGATTTTGGCCCTTCTCTGCCTGATGACCAATGGAGTACGACCCTTAATTTATTTAATCATTTATATTACCCTTCTTGCCATGGGTCAGGTAAGCCTACTTTACCTTAAATTCTTGATCCGGGAGCCTCATATCACATGACAAGTGACAAGGGTTCTCTTACAGATATTAATGCTGCTGTTGATTCTGTAAATGTGATACTACATGATGTGATGCAGTCGAAATAATTGAAAAAGATTCGCAAGCACGAATCCTAGGGATTGGTTCTGGATTCCACCAAAGAGATTTTTTTTATTATGATAGATGAAATATTCGATAATATAATAGGTCCTTAAATGCTACTCCCTCCGGTCCTCTATTTATGGGACCAAACAAATTTTCAGGGCATGTTTGACCGTCGACAACTTTTTTTATATACAATAGTGGCCATTTTGTGAGTTTTTTTTGGATTCTCCGTAACATGTAGTTTTAAAAAAAAGTAAAACATTATAATCTGTTATCGTATGTAACAAAAGTTATCGATGGTCAAACATGCCCTAAAATTTTTTAGAAAAAATAGGGACACAAATAGAGGACCAGAGGGAGTATAATGAATTTGGAAAAAAAATAAAAAAGGAAATTTGGAATCAATTCTGAAATAAAATGAAAAATCAGAAAACACTCAAAAACAGTAAATTGCCAATTTTAGGCCTTAAACGACCTCAAATCAGGAAACCGAGCCACTGAGGCCTTATAGAGTTCAAACGCATATGGAATCGCCTGATTTTGATTCTGAACGTAGAAGTTATGCTCAAAACCGTATCGGGCCTTTGCGGTGATCCATCGATTCTCCAATCTTCACCGCCATTCTCCCTACATCATGATGGATCTATGTCGTCTACAACACATTATGGTTCTATAAGTTTTGGAAATACTACCCTTACTCATGTGCTTTGCGGTGCCATTTATGATCATGCTTTAGATTGTTGTCTGCCTATGTCTAGCTTTGTTTGCTGAAAATTATTGCATTTTATAGAAAATCACTATGAGGACTGTGATTGATGTGGGTGAACAACGTGGGGGGGGGGGGGTTATTGGCTTCGTCTGCCAGATACGCGCGTTCAGTCTCATATCTTGCAGTTAGTACTAACAGATGCTTATGTTTCAGCATCTTCATTTGATTTATGACATCAACGTTTCGGGCATCCATCCTCTATGGTGTTTTCTTCTCTCCTTACTCTTGATCTTAGCATAAATAATACTTCTATACCTTTCTTTATGTGTCATAGAGTAAAGCAGACCAGACATAGTTTTCCTTTGAGTTCTTCAAATGCTAGTTCTTTGTTTGAATTGATACATTGTGATGTTTGGGAGCCTTATAGCACACCATCTTCTAGTAGTGTATTTTTTTAAACTATAGTTGATGATTATTCCCGAGTTGTTTGAGTTTATTTATTAGTGGCAAAGTCAGATGTAGCTTCTAGATTTATAGAATTTTGTGCTTTGATCAAGAATAAGTTTGGGCGCTCTAGTCTTCGTGTCCGTGCTGACAATGGTAAAATATTCCTACCTTTGAAATCATGTGTTCTCACTACTGTAGATCTGATTAACCAAACACCGACAAAGCAACTCAATGGTCACTCACCATTTGAGTTACTCTACGAACACACTTCAAACTGCAAGCTTCTGAATGTTTTTGGTTGCTTGTGTTATGCTTCATACATTCCCAGATACCTTGACAAGTTTTCTCCAACAAGTCGACGATGCATTTTTCTTAGGTATCCTGCTAGCAAGAAAGGTCACCGTCTTTATGATTTGGAATCATGTACTTTCTTCAACAGTCATGATGCTAATTTTTATGAAGACCAATTTCCATTTTTCGTGTCATCTGTACCTGCTGACCTTGCACACTCCTAAACTAATACTTGGTTTGACGACTATCCGATGACAGATCCGTCAGTGATAATCCATGGTGCAGCCATCTCGCCGTCGACCATCACCTCTACCACGACCTCACCTTAGCTGCCGCTAGCTTCCACCGTGGCGCCCGTTCCATTGCAGTTTGATCTGACACCAGCAGCCGGACTGCCAAACCCAACGTCGAAAGCTTCGTCGGCTTTCTAGACGTCGGTAGCTCCTTCAGCGGCAACGCTTCTACTGATCGATACCTTGCCACCAACTGATGCCACGGTTCCATCGCCGCCTCCTGTGGCTGAGCCGTCCTCTATCTGGCGCAGTGACCGAGATCGTTGACCTCCTACATACCTAAATGATTTTGTCTGCCCTGCTTTTAACCCCTCCCTCTACTGCTATTGTCACTCATGCGCCATCACTATCCTCTGGTGTTCTCTATCCGATAATTGATTTTGTAAATTGCAATAAATTTTCTAGTATGCAATCTAGATTTTTGGGTGCAGTTTTTTCAGTGCAGATTCCACCACTTATTCAGATGCGTCAAAGCATGCTTATTGGCGTGATGTTATTGCTGATGAGAAAAATCCTCTTGAGCATAATGGAACTTGGACTATGGTTTATCTTTCTCCGGATAAGACTGCAATTGAATGCAAATGGCTTTATCGTACCAAGTTTAAGGCTGATGGTACTATTGAATGGTACAAAGCTCGTCTGGTGGTTCTAGGTAATCTCCAGATTGAAGGAATAGACTTTACTGATACATTTGCTCTTGTTGTGAAGATGAGTTATGTTTTCTCATTCTTATATGTTGTAGTCATTTGTGGTTGGGAACTTCATTAGGTGGAGCTTAGTTATTCGGTGCATACACTTTTACGATTTCTCGGTTCGCCTACTGAAGGCAGTATCGTGACATGGCAGTTACCTGTTGTGAGTTATTATGACTTAAGACTTTGATTAAAGATTTAGGTGTGTGCATTTTGCCCCCTATGCGATTCTTTTGTGATAGTCAATCTACTCTTCATATTGCCGCTAATCCTGTCTTTCATGAACGTACGAAGCACATAGAGGTTGACAGTCCTTTTGTCAGAGACTTGGTAGAATCAGATACTACTGTTACTCATCATATTAGCACTTCTGATCAGCATGTGGACTTGTTCATGAAAGCTCTTGGACGTAATTAGTTTCAACTGCTACTTGGCAAGTTGAGCATTCTCGATCTACACGCTCCAACTTGAGGAGTATTGAGGAAATAGAATATTTTGTGAGTATTAATTGTATTTAGATTAGTATCTTTTTCCTTATTTACTTAGGACTTTTGTACTATATAATGTACACCAGAGCATGAATACACACAATATTACACCTTTATTTTCTACCTCAACCAATGATTTTATCTTTTATTCTTTTCCCTAAATTCCATCACATGTTCCTTTTACAAAATCTAGAGTAGCCAAAAGAATGAAACGCCCCTAGTAAAATAGGAATTCTCAGTGTATCTCTCTTCATACTCCCTTCGTTTTTCTATTTATGGCATCATAGATTTAGGTGCGTGAATTTAGGTGAAAAGAATGAGTGGATGAAATTGAATGTAAAAAGTAAAAAGAGTAGATTGAAGGAATCTAGCAAAAAATGGAAAGAGTGCCAAATAAAAGAAAACATCAATTTATAACAAGTGAGTCATAAATAACGAAACAGAGGAAGTAAGTAGAGTTTGAAGAGAATAAAATATACCTAAATAGGTATGCGAGGAACCATAACACGCACCTGCTGTGTGTTTCAATAGCTTCAAGTTGCCTGACAATGAACCAGAGCCAGAAGGTGAGCATGTGGCATAGAACCATGAGAGGGCCAAGAAAAGAAGCAAAACCCAGAATTATGATCTCTGCCGGTGAGCATGGGGAGTTGCAAAACCAATTGGAGCTGTGTATTCATGGTGAACTTTATGAATACTGTCAGAATCATAACCCCATTTGGCAGCAGTATCCTGTGAAGCCAGTAATTTGCCTAGTCTTCTACCACAAAATACGCCAATATTTGGCTCAACATCTCTGCCCTTGATGGCAATGGCAAGCTTGTTCTGATCCCGACCACCTGCAATATATGAATTTGTTTTTTCATTCTATATAATTTTACTATGCTACTTCACCGTCTTATCACTGTTCATGTAGTATAACAGTAATAAAATATCACAATCTTATTTTTCTTTTGTTTCATGTTAAATGTCAAATGTTTCTGTTGCATGGTGTAGTAAGTTGTAGAATAGAAGGAATATGTTAAAAGTCACTTTTTTTTATTTTAGTTAATTGATTTGGTTGTGCCTGAGTGTATTAGACACGTACATATGAAGAAATTTCTTACAATATTATGATTTCACAAGAAAATCCAAAACTTTAAAAATCTCCGTATAAACTATTTGTTTTAGTTTTATTATTTAGTCGTGCGTCATCAAATGTCGAAGGTGTCAAAAGAACTTTGACAGATTCAGGGGTTTTTACTCGGGATAAAGCAACATACAACTGACCATGGGAAAAGATAGGCTGTTCTAAATATAGTCCAACAAAATCTAATGTCTAGCCTTGGGGCTTATTGATTGTCATAGCAAAACAGAGTCTCACTGGGAATTGAAATATTTTAAATGGGATGGAGGTGTTACTACTTTGGTCACAAATAATTGGTATTCTAGGAATAAAGACTTGTTTGCCCTTATAAAGCCCAAAAACTATCTCAGACCTAATGGTTGATTGACACAACTCACGATAAATTAATCGAGTTCCATTACACAGTCCCTCGGTTGGATTTAAATTACGTATGAGCATGATAGGACAATTTGGTTTTAACAGTAATTTATGGGGTGGGAGACCTTTGGATGAAGTGTATTAAGAAAATCCTCATGATCACTCTGATTATTTTCACCCAAAGTTCTGTCTGTACTAATATATAATCTCGGAGTGCCAGGAAAAACATCAATCAAAAAGTCATTTATGTTGTCAACAGCAGCATTTGTTACAGCCAAAACACACCTCCATATCATATCAATTGGATTTACTGCATATGCAGCTAAATCTGTGAAGACACATTGAATCCACCTGTAACCAATTCAAATATTGTTAATGTCTCCATTAATAATCGATTCATTATGCAGAAGACCTGTGCAAAAAGGATAAAAATGTCTTACTTTTGGATGGATGCTTCTTTCCCAATATATGGGATAACAATGTGAGCTGACAATTCAATCTCCTCATTGTAATCAATATGTTCTGTCCCTTCACCTATACGTAATAAAAAAAAAAAGCAAAACTGGGGATCATTTAAGGCCCTCATGTTTTGCTGAAGATGGAACTTTTCCAATTTTGGCCATAAATGAGAATATACAATGGATGCTAGAACTGTTCCATCTCTTAATGCACCTGGTATAACATGTAAAGTTTTCCTAAAACCTCCTCCTAAGAGAACAACCTTACCACCAAATGGAGTATCAGTATCCATGAGATCTTTTAGTAACATATCCAAAGCTTCTAACGATTGACGTTTTGCCATTGTCGCCTCGTCCCAAACAATCAACTTAGTTTCTATTATTAACTTTGCTTAACCACTCTGCTTGCTCAATTGACAAACTTCGGTGTCGGAACAATCAAATGGAACCTTGAAATGGGAATGTGCAGTCCTTCCTCCATGCAACACAGAGGCAGCTACTCCATAAGATGCAACAACCAGTGCAGTATGACCTTCAGACCGCAATGTCGCAAGCAAAGCTCTATGCAAAAAAAAATTCCAGTACCACCAAGCCCGTCAATAAAGAAATATTTTCCACTGTTGGCCATAACACTTTGCATGATCCGATCATATACCAGCCTTTGCTCAACATTTAATAGACCAGGCAATAGTAATTCTTCATCAGAAATTTGAATACTCCTCTCACTGACTATTTCACGTGTTAAGACCTCATGAGCTGATACATCAGCAATACTATCCATCAAACCATAATGTTTAATATCCCTACCCATTTCAAACAAAAATCCATTTATAATATTCAAAACCTTTGTATTTATAAAGGCTTCAGTGAGATGGGGCTGTGTTGACGATTTTTTACGGAAATCTGAAGATAGTTCATCTCTGAACCTGAGCCATAATTATTTCGGATCATGTGGCGAGCAAAATACCAGCAGAACAGCAAATAAAGATCTCAAAGTTGATGGCATCTCGAATGAACAAGCTTTCTGTAGGGCATCTTCAATATAAGTATCTGAAGTCAACAAACCATATGCAATTCAAGTTTTCAAATGATGTTGGTGATCTAACATGAGATAGAAGAAGCCTTAAGTAATAGCGTTCACCTTCTGTGGGACTCACTGTAACTAGCCTATCGATAACATTCTTGGATTTTCTCTTCGCCCAAGTCCTGTTTGATGTTGACCACACAAAGTGTTCTGGAAATTCTTTATATAAAAGCTTCAGTTCTTTTGCATTGGGGTCACATGCATTCATTTTAAAGAAAGATGTAAGCGTAGTTCTACTAAGAAACTCATTTTCAGTAATCGACTCAAGAGCGGCATTCTTGTAAAATGTAATATATTGTTGACCTGGTAAGTGGACTTGAAGAGAGTTAACAGCAGGCTGCATATAGTTTAACTTAAAACCATATATTCTCCAAGTTTCTTCAGATGGGCCAATCCAACGGCCATCTTGATACAATTTTATTTCATCAATAATTGTATCATGTCCACCACCCTGCAATGCAAAAGCAATTCGGTCATTGCCCTTGAAGATATACTTGTGAACATACTTGATGAGCCAAATAGTTGAGCAAATCTCCACATTTATATGACACTCATATGTTGCAAATAAGTATTTATTATAGCCAACAACCCAGTTATTTCCCAGAGCATGTTTTTTTATAGTAACTGTTCTACCATCGTCTCTCCTTCTATATAATGGATAACCATCCTCTGTATGACATGTTGACTATGTAAATGGTTTAGGGAATCCAAATTTACACTTACCGTTCCTCATGTAGGGGCTTTTAGGATTCAATCTACCACATGGTCCATGCATCATATTTTTGCTGACAATACCAAAAAGATATGATTCCTTGTCTGGATTGGGCAGCTCGGCACAAACAATTTTATCATAAGCATCCGGTCCCAAAGGTTTACAACCATGTTTTAGAGTAATCAACATATGGCAATGAGGCAAACCTCTTTTTTTATACTCAATAACGTACACCAAAGATTGCACAGTACAAAAAATTTCCTTCTGAATAATGTCATCCTTCAGCTCATAAACTTTAGCGTGGAAAATTCTTGCAAGTAAATCTGGTCTATCATTTGCAGCCTCACCAAAATGAAGGTTTTCTTGAATCTCTGCCCAATAGGGATTGCAAGTGATGGTCAGAAATATATCAGGCTTAACCAAAATTTTTGAACGATGGCCATAGCATCAAGATACCTACGACACATATCTCTAGAACCACCTATAAATGAAGCTGGAAGTACCACCTGAAGACCAAATGCGGATCCCTCTACAAAACCAGCATTCATACCATCCATAAGACCCTGGGCCATTTCAGTTCAGAACTGTCCCTGTTTGTCCCTCAAGAATTCCAACCGGCTGGTTTCTATTTTAATGTAAACATCAACAACAAACTGTTGTAATAGGCATCCAACATGTAGAAACATCGATTCTCATCTGACCTCATTTGTAATTTATAGCAGTAATACTCCCTTGCAGTAACTGCATCCTTTTTTTCCCATCTCTGACAATTGTAAGGAAATTAAAACATAAACATGTAATAGTGTAAATTGTCAAAAAATCAAAAGAACACAACTATTGAATTTAAGAGTGGATTACAGACCTTTACTCTCAGAATCTATTAGTGATTGAGGAGAATCAAACATCATCATTTCACCTCCAGACTCTTGACAGACCATTTGCCTCTTCCTAATCCTTTTAACATTCAAATGCCAACCAGATTGGCCCCTCAAAAAAATTAAAGGATATTGCATTGGATTATAACATCCATAATAATGCTTGATATTATAAGTTTTACCATCAGTGTTGTAGACCTGAACAGGTACAATCCTTACTGCATCTTCCTCGAACGGCTCAACAAATATACTACCAACCTATGACACTGTTGGAATGTTGTATCACCTTTGATCAAGTTTTGGATCTGCACTTAGAACAATAGTCTTCGTCTCGATGCTACCAATATTTTTCAAGTGCTTAAAGAACTGACAATATGGATTATCTCTCAATATATCCATTAACATTTTCATTGTTGCCTCATCGAATTTGTCAGCACAGTCAGAGCCCATTCTCTTTTCCAACTCAAAGTCTGTGTCAAAAAAATACAGGTGAACACCAGCAGGTTCAGCTCCCCCAGAACCTTTCAAAGGTTTCAGGTAGTGATACATTTTACCATGGACTTTGAAGGTATAAATTCCGGTGGCATTAGCAATTAAATTACGATCATAACCTGCACTCAAAGTTGTAAATGCTAGGTTATTGTTGTAGGTCAGAAAATTCTTCCTAAAATGGATAGAATGTGGTGTGATGCCAACAAAAAGAGCTCTTAATTGGTCTGCCATTGGTACAGATGGCAAGTAAATTTCCCCTCCTGAACAACAAAATAGATTTGATTCTCCCTTAAATCTCTTTGCCTTGCAATGAACACAATCAGTCATTACAGGTAATGTCCGTACAGAGGAGGGAATATCATCTTCGGGATCAATATTTTTATACTTTCTCTTTTTCAGTGGACCTGAATAGAAAAAAAAATAAATATACCACAAATAACCGTCAGCCAGTTAAACCCCATCTAATGTCATTGCTTTGCTGCAATTGTTGACTGAATAAAGATATAATTTAATTTATTGATGACACACAAATACCAGCTATTTTACTGAAGAGTATCACATTTGGATATCAGCCATTTAATTACATGTAAATTTCGACACACAACTAAAACAAATATCTGATAAAGATGAAAATAACAGTGATGATAAACCAAGAAAAACAAACCTGCAAAAGTAGAAGGTAAATTTCCATCCCTTGCACTATGAAGAATAGCAGAACTGATAATTGGCAAAGAGTAGGTCTCCTGACAGGCAGCCTATTCATAAGCTTATGGACAGGCCACTTATTTCTTACCTTATACACTGCATTTCTTAAATTACATACAAAATTTAAAAATTTTGAAAATATTTTTTTATATCATATATTTTTATATTTGCACCTTCAAATACATATTATTACTTGTTTTAACTTAAAAAATGCAATATTTAAATTTTATAAAAAATTACAAAATTTAAGGCAAATGCCCCTAAGGACTGTCCATAAGCTCATGGAAATGCCGCCTTTCCTGAGACTTTCTCATTGGCAAATAACTATGAGAAGAGGAACACTCAGCTTGGTGTACATGGCAAGAAATATCAACTGGAGAATTTCCTTGTAACAAACCATCGCAAGAAGAAAAAGAATCATATGTTGCAGGTTGGAATATACAGTAAAGAAAATGCTACATATGTTAAGAAAGAACGGTGAATCATACACAAATATATGTAGACCTGCAGAGTTGGTGTTGGCGAAATGAACATACGAAGAAGAGTATGCTGCGGGTGACCATTTGCAAGAAAAACATAGAGAAATGGATATACCAATCACTGTGAATCAATTGAACTATATATAACAGTCAAGCAAGTTTGATATTGACCATATAATGCCACAGATACAAATCAAAATCTCTGACTAAACATAATGCTGCAAAGGTAGGTACAAAAGAATACAATGAACATGTAAAGACGAACTGACCCCTGCAGTGAGCTCGCAGATTCCGAATTTGCTGGACACTCAAATCACTTGACTCAATGATTAATAAATCATCATGAGAGGATGGCAATCCTGCTGGCTCTACATTGCCATTACTACTGCTATCCATCAAATTCCTTGATGGTGCATTACCTCGCAGATTTTGAATTTGCTGGACAATCAAATCATTTGACTCAATGATTAATAAATCATCATGAGAAGCCCTCGATTCTGCTGCCTTTGCATTGCTGTAACTACTGTTATCCATCAAGTTCCTCGATGGGAGTGCATCATCAATGGATAAATGGGTAGAGGAAGATGTTTGTGGTTTCCTCTTCGAACCTGCATTCCATAAACTGAAACCAATAAATTTAAACACCCGATTATATGTAACATAAGAAGATAAATAAATACAGTTTCAAATTGTACACACAAACCTGTCACCGGCTATTGATACGATGTTTGAGATAAACGTCTTAGTGCGACTTGCTCTCTTTTTCGTTGGAGCATTAGCAAAAAAAAATTAGCAAGGATATGACCATAAATCTTTCTTCTCTTAGAAATTTCATGGTTGATAGTTGATGGATCTCCTGTAACCTGTTCAATTTGAGCCCATGTAGAAAAGAATTTAGTAAATTTGATTCTAATATGAATGTTCATAATACATTGCTACATATATGTGGCAGTGGTAAACTAAAACACCCTCTGCATGATGACCAATCGCTAAAATAACATAACAGAAAATGGAGCTCACAAGGAAAGCAGGCAATGGCGATATCAGAAGTAATCATAACACTGGCGTTTAAACCGGGGGGGGGGGGAAATTAGGACCAAAAACACATAGCCATATCATTCACCATTGAAGCCTCCACTGACTTAAAAGAACGCTTTAAAGCATCATGCTCCCTTCTCCGCTGCAACAATTGTCCCTTTGCCTCAGGTGATAATTCAGCATAAGCCTTCATCCTCTTAGCATTTTTGTCTAATCGATCAACGACCTCCATCGATATATTTGCAAGGTTTTATAACCAAAAAAAATATTAATGTTATATAAACTTGGCCAAAGACCCAAAATTCAAAAACCCACAAGCATTTACCGGGAGAAGAACAAAGCAGATGAAAGAGTTTGGATTAGGAGGAAACAATGTTTATAACATTTGCTTTTTTGCATAATTTATTTATTCGTTGAGGGGAATATTCCTTTTATATAGTAACCAGATGAGGAAAACATTTTGATTACGGGAAAAAGGGGAAAAGCAATGTTTATAATATTTTCTTTTTGCAAAAAAAATAACCAAAAAAATCTTAATGTTGTATAAACTTGCCAAAGACCCAAAATTCAAAAACCCACAAGCTGTACCCATTCGAGGGCTGACAGTTGGACCCCTTCGAAGGCTGACAACTGGACCCTTCAAGAACTGAAGACTCCATCCCTTCAAGGGCTGAAAGCTAGACCCCTTTGAGGATAAAAGAGTCCATCCCTTCGAGGCTGAGAACTGGACCCCTTCGAGGGCTGAGAGCCGGACCCCTTCGAAGGCTGAGAGCTGAACCCCTTCGAGGGCTAAGAGCTGGACCCCTCAAGGGCTGAGAGCTCGACCCCTTCGAGGACTAAGAGTCCATCCCATCGAGGTCTGAGAGCTAGACCCCTTCAAGGGTAGAAGAGTCCCTCCCTTCGAGGGTAGAAGAGTCCTTCCCTTCGAGGGCTGAGAACTGGACCCCTTCGAGGGCTGAGAGTCCATCCCTTTGAGGGCTGAGAGCTGGATTCGAGGATAGAAGCCTACATCCCTTCGAGGACTGAGAATTGGATCCCTTCGAGGATTAAGAGTCCATCCCTTCGAGGGCTGAGATCTCAACCCCTTCGAGGACTGAGATTCCATCCCTTCCAGGGCTGAGAACTAGACCCCTTCGAGGGGTGAGAGCTAGACCTCCTTCGAAGACTAAGAGTTCATCACATCGAGGGCTGAGAGCTAGACCCCTTCGAGGATAGAAGAGTCATTCCTTTCGAGGGCGGAGAGTTGGACCCCTTCGAGGGCTGAGAGTCCATCCCTTCGAGGGCTAAGAGCTGGACCCCTTTGAGGATAGAAGCCTACATCCCTTCGAGGCCTGAGGGTTGGACCCCTTCGAGGGCTAAGAGTTCATCCCTTCGAGGGCTGAGATCTCGACTCCTTCGAGGACTGAGATTCCATCCCTTCGAGAGCTGAGAGCTGGACCCCTTCGAGTGCTGAGAGCTGGACCCCTTCGAGGAGTGAGAGGTAGACCCCTTCGAGGATTGAAGAATCCATCCCTTTAAGGGCTGAGAGCTGGACCCCTTCGAGGGCTGAAAGCTGGACCCCTTCGAGGGGTGAGAGCTGGATCTCCTTCGAGGACTAAGAGTCCATCCCATCGAGGGCTGAAAGCTAGACCCCTTCGAGGATAGAAGAGTCTCTCCCTTCGAGGGTTGAGAGCTAGACCCCTTCGAGGGCTGAGAGTCCATCCCTTCGTGGGCTAAGAGCTGGACCCCTTCGAGGATAGAAGTCTCCATCCCTTCGAGGCCTGAGAGGTTGACCCCTTCGAGGACTAAGAGTTCATCCCTTCGAGGGCTGGGATCTCGGCCCCTTCGAGGACTAAGATTATATCTCTTTGAGGGCTGAGAGCGGGAACCCTTTGAGGGGTGAGAGCTATATCCCTTCAAGGGCTTGAAGCTGGACCCCTTCGAGGGGTGAGAGCTAGACCTCCTTCGAGGACTAAGAGTCCATCCCATCGAGGACTGAGAGCTAAACCCTTTCGAGGATAGAAAGTCATTCCATTCGAGGGTTGAGAACTAGACCCCTTTGAGGGCTGAGAGTCCATCCCTTCAAGGGTTGAGAGCTGGACCCCTTCAAGGGCTGAGAGCTGGACCTCTTCGAGGAGTAAGAGGTAGACCTCTTCGAGGACTGAAGACTCCACCCCTTCAAGGCCTGAGAGCTATACCCTTTCGAGGACTGAGAGCTAGATCCCTCGAAGGGGTGACCAAAACGACGTCATTTTCATCGACCACCTGGCAGCACATGCAGCCGCACATGGAGGTGCCACAACTTTTGACAAATGGGATTCACAAGAGGACAAAAGTGGTGCCCAAAACAACGTCATTTTGGGGACAACCACTTCACAGCACATAGGACACACGTTCGACTTTGCTGGAAAATGACCACTATGCCCCTGACGATGGTTGACACAATCGTACCATTTCCAAGTATTCCTTTAATATAGTAAACCAAATAACTGATTAACCCTATACTACGTAATATTACTGTGTTTTGTGGCATTAACATGATAACACTCCCCCTCACTCAATTTTCCTATATCAACCTCATGGAGCTAATTTCCTGATAAGACTGAATTTTCACTTTTTGAAAAACCCCCACAACTCTCTAGTTTTAGTCTACTGTAATTCTCAAATTCCTCAATTAATGAACTAAACTATTGAGTTCATTAATTCATGAACCTAACACTTGAATTACTCGCTCACGAACCAAAACTTTTTTAAAATTATTTTAAAATCTGAAGAGAAATTCCAACGAGACAAGATATCAAAAGGACGACACAGGTTAAACAATTCAAGGCAACGGTTCAGGTTTTGCCTCCGACTTGATCCTGGACGATTCCACCGCCTCATCTGTAACATCTCTGCAATGATACAATATGACAATAAGCGTTTAGATTGGTCAACATGCTAGACAGTATGAACTGGTAGCAAATTCGACGCAGAAAATTACCCGTATGATTCTCCCGGCTGGCTCATACGCTTAACCCCACGCTCCCCGAGATACATAACAAAGCTCGTCAGGTCTTTACTGAAGCAAAACTCACAAAGATGCTTTAGGAATTGATTGAACTGTTCCGGCTCCTGTATAAACAAAAATGAGTGCATTGATTAGTTACCGTAATGGTTTCTAAACTTACTTATACGCGACACCAACAGAAAAAGCCCTTCAGATGCGTAGAACGCAGGGGCCGGAGAAACAAGAAGGACGTATATAGTAAACCGTTAGGCATGATCAATCCAGTAAAATGCAAACGGCTTGAAGAACTGGAGAAAAGCACTTGGCACCTTGACAATCTAGTTACTTAAAGCCGAAAAATATTCCAACTGTCACGCATTCAAGAGAAAACATGCACATGGAGCAAATGGTGATCCAGAGTTTACCTGCTCAACTTCGCAGCCTTTTCGCAAAGCCAGCATACAATCCGCTGCTTTCTCAAATACATCACCCTCACAGGAGTTCTCCACCAATTCAAAAATGTAGTCCTTCATATTCTGTATCGCTTTGTTAACCCAGTCTGGACTGTCTCTTCGAGACAAAATTGCTTCGAAGTCTTGAATGGGATTCAAGTCCCCAATCTTCTCAACCTTGACTGCAGATGTGTACTCTATAGCCTCCATTGGTTGAGCTTTAGGGCCAGTAATAAGATCCTGCCCTTCATCATCAGATCCGGATGGTTTCTCTTTCAACCACCTTCTAGATTTATTCTTGAGCTGCAAGACCTGAGATCAATATGCATAGCCAAACAAGTAAATTTAGACATCTAAATGTGCGAGGACAGATTACCAACCCTTGGGTTTTCCTTGACTTCGAAACACCTGCGGAAGTCATCAACGATAGACTTGTTTTGAGAAACAATATTACGATCAGGCTCTATTATTAGTCTGAGAGTCTCATCAAGCGGTGGAACTGGTGCATTTGGGTCCTTTGATTTCATTTCCAAAAACCGATAAAAACGCTGCAAATTAAAGGGAAATCTGGATATCAGCAGAAGCGAAAGAAAAATCCAAAGTGGGAACAGCTTAAACTACTAAAGAAAGCATGTGACAACAGAAATTGGCACAACACACTATGATTTTGCCAACAGAAAATAAAGATGGAAATACTACAATCTCATTTGAAGGAGCCGAACTCCAGCACAGTAGAACTTAGATTTAATATGGGAGTTCATCCAGGTAGGACTATGGTTACCCTATGATAAACCCTGGCAGAAATAAAACGTTATTTATTAATCAATCAGATAGCATTCTTAAATGTTAAATCTATAGATGTCTACTGATCTAGCAGTCAACAAGATACTTGATAAGAACACCAATTGAATATCAACATGCATATTTTAAACATCTCTAAATGTGTGCTGCTTTGACGGTTAACAGCAAATATCCTTCTTCTTTTTTTCAAATCTCATTTAGACGAAGAGATGGCATCATAACCAAGTAATTCCCTTCTTTTTTTATGCATGTGTCTCAGATAAAAATTAAAGCATGTATGAAGGCAGTATTTTATCACAATTCTCGCAAAGAAAGCTAAGATGAATGGCTTCTGAAAACATACTAGGACTATAGAGTTGTCGAGTAAATGATACAAATATGAATCTAATAAGTTAACCATGCATTACCTCCAGGATAGGATTTGGTGTGAAGTCAGGCTGCAAAATTTCCTCTTTTCCAGTGGGAGCAAGATCAAACATATTCACAAAATTATTTGCTGCTTCTTGCTGTTGTTCATTTGGCTGCACTGATGGGGGTAAATTGCTAAAAGATGGAAACTGAAACTCTCTTACATCTTCAGCAAAAGGAAGAACGTTGAAGTAGAACGAATCAGGCTGAAACGAACAATGAATCTCTGATGAATAGGAGGGGAATTTGGACTCATGAAACCAAAAATATATCAGGACGATAAAGGAATAACCCATCGCAAGAACTTACAATTTTCTCATTGTCAGACAGATTAGGAGTTAGGACCCCCACAACGACATTACCTTGCCCCTGTCTCCACACACAGCGGACAATTGCTACTTTGTTTATCTCCTTCATTGCCCTTGCTAGAGAAGAAACAGCAAGGATGGCTTTCGTATTCCCTGGTTCAGCAATGAAGATGTTGGCATCCTTCATATAGTAGTGTCTTCAAGTGTATAGGGTTGGAGAGTATGCACGATCAATAAGAAAATCAGTAATAATAAATCAGTACATACAACACAAACTAGCTAGAACATTTCATTTATTTTCTGTTTTCCATTTGTATCAGTAAGAGCCAAGAGAGATTTTGTACCGCATTATGTTTGAAGCATGCGTAAAACCAAGAAGCTTCACACCCTTTTCTGGTCGGAACTTAACTGCCTCTAACTCTGCTGAAGATATAGGAACCACTTGAGGTCCATATCGAAAACCCTTAATCCTCTGTTCTGGTGGTACAACTCTACTTGGGTCTTGAGTACTTTTATATTCAAAGTCAATCTTGACCTCATGAGTGGCAAATTTGTCTGTTGGAGGTGCTTTATCAGAATATCTTTTCAAAGTGGGAAACTTTTCCTCAGATGTCTTTTTATAGACCCATACCTGGATGCAAGCCTTTTGGGAGTTAGAATATATAGCTAGAAAGCAAATCGAAATGCAATTCAGTACCTCACAGCTGCATTTGCATCGTAACAGATAAGTGAAGACCACAAAAATAATCACTATACAGTTGATGCAGTACACCAGAATGAGGGTCACTGGTCACATTATGTTATGTACGTACTTCTGAATAGTACCCACAGAAGCTCCGGCAAGGACTATGCAAGTGAAAACAGTTATCTAATAAATTACTAACATATTGTACTATGGGACATATACAAAAAGGTAAAATGATGATACAAGAAGAATAATCATAAAAATTACAAGTTTTATGGCGTGAACATTCTGATATTTATGTCAAAAGTGAACCATCTCAGATCGTGTTCCTAAATACACATTTAAACAAATTTCAATTATTTGGGTATGACCAGTTTGTACATGCCAGGATATATGAAGACCAATTTAGTAACCATGAATAGGTAAAGTATCAGTTCATACCCACCTTTATCTTCATAGAAGAACTTAGTTCCAAGTCACCTCTAAAGATGGTAACTGGTATTAGGTTGCGAGTTCTTAAAGCTCCCAACAACTTAGTTGGACTTTCCACATACACCACCTTAGACAAAGATTTTTCTGAAAAAACTCTCAAAAGAAAATCATTCTCTTCTATAACCCTTTTACCAGCCTCCAGATTGGGATTTTGTCTAATAACTACACAATCCATTTTCATTCCCTGTGCAGCCATTTGCGAAGCAATGGTGCTCACTTGATCTTCTTTTAATCCTTCGCAGGGATCTTTAATCGGATATGTTGCATTTGTGATAAGACAAATGCGTTTTTTTCCTTTGATAGTGGAACCGAACTTCTTTATCATCATATCCATAGCAACAACAATAGCATCAAGAACTATTAGTATAGTTAAGGCAGCAAGTGGTACACATATGAGACTTCAAGCACAAGAATTTTTGTCGTAATATGCCAACAAGGTTTAAACAAATAAGGGGTCTAACTATGGATGGAAAAACCTAGCTAAGTGTCCAATTTTTTAACATACAGGTCTAACACTAAGCATTAGCTTCTAAGGGTACTCCACAAGAGCAGCACACCCTATCTTTTAGAGTCATATCCTCATTTTAAATCTACATAGAACATCACCAAGTTCAACAATCAATTATTCTTATAAATTCCTAAGAGGCAGAATGCAAGAACATATAAAAAAAAAAGGAAATGCATTAAAAAAAATTAGAGGTAAAGACGTGAAAGGATACAATCACCGGGAACACTTCCTCGAGGAAGGTTTTGCACAGCTTCAAGTAGATCCCCATCCACAACTTTTATTGGCCGCAAAGCCGTCACATGCTCATACCCTCCAACTTCGTCTGTCAACTCATTTGCAGTAGCTGAAGTAATTTAAAGAGTAAGCAAAGATGCCCATTTCAGATGAATAAGATAGTAGAGAGACAAGGAGATATGAAAATTCCAAACTCTTTCACTCCACAGACAATTTAAAGTTCCCTAATGTAAGTAATATCAAAAACTAGCAAACTACAATTTAAAATGTCATAGAACCTTTACAATCTTCTGAAATTTTAAGATAGTGAAGAGAATATAAAAATATAAAATCAAATAATTGATGATACATTCAATTGAAACATAGAAAACTGAGTGCAAAGTGGCATCAGCTTATTGTTCATATCCGAGTAAAACTAAATCTTGGGCCTGAGTGCATGGCCAATCAAATTGATGTTGAAAGTAGGGAAGCAATGACCGTTTTCACAGAAGTTTTTAACAAGAGATACGCATGAACTATATTTTGTCATAATTAAAATAGAGCTGGGAACACGAGACCAGGCAGTACCTTCAGTCCCAAATAGAATAACTCCTACTTCATCATATTTTCCATAAATCAGCTGCAAAGATACAAAATAAATCACTACAAAGAGCTTTCATAAATTTCAGAAATCAAGGTACTCAATTTCTTAAGGTAAAACAGTCATAAAACAAACCTTCTTCTCAATCAGCATTGAACAAATAGTTTCAACCTGAGGAAGAATAGAATGCATTGCTGGACCAACATCAAGAACCAGGATCAAAGCCTCCTGTCAAAGGTACAAATAAACCCTAAAATAAGTGATCTACTGTCCTACCGGCATATACGAATTTCTGATTGAATATTCATGACAATAAACAGGAAGAAAATATATCACCCTCAGCTAAACGTAGACACTGACATTATATTTCACATGTACAAACAAAATTAACCACAAAATTACTCTTGTGATCCCTGGCTAAAACACTTCAAATTCAATTGTAGGCAAACAAACTAAACCAAAAACTACATAGAACATTCCAACACAAAGGGATTAAAAGGGGCTTCATGGCTTCACCACTCAAATGGGGGAAATTTTCAAATTTTGACAGCCGTAAGAAGAATAATCGTTACCTTATTACGAGCCATTTGAGGAAGTTCCTGGTAAAATGGTTGGTGTAGAGGTCTGGCGTTCAAATTATTAGAGAAAACGAAAAGGATTTCGCAGAAACCTTACTCTTCAGGTACTTGGTTCCGCCATTGATGAGTCCAGGTTTTTTATTTTGTTCTTCCCGCGTCAAGCTTATTGGAATATCAGTGACAGTGATACTGATGCCTAGCCAAATTACTATCCTACCCTACTTCTGCATAGCTTGCTCCGGAATCTTTCCAAATTTCCCTTTTTCAAGAAATGGTTCAAGATCTCGATTTATCCAAGGCAAAGTCTTGGGAAAGACGGTCTTTCCATAGGCTTATGGAAAGACGGGGTTTGATTAGAATAATAAAAGGGAAAAGGTCTTAGTTGCAATATTAAAGTTTTAGTATGAAACATGTAGTAGTTATAAAATTTATAACCCGGTTCATGCAACCCGAAAATTTTATCTTAATTTTTTCTAATTTACACTTTAAACCTTGGTCTTTCCATAACTTATGGAAAGACCGTCTTTCAAGAGACAGACTCATTATCCAATAGATTAAATTGTTTCTTTATTCCCCCACAAATTATCTTATACTCCCTCTATTTTTTTTTCATTGGCACACTTACTAAAAGTGGTGTTTTTTTTAATTGGCACTTGCTATTTTGGGCAAATTTAAGGTTTTTACATCCACTCATTTTACTTTCTTTTCTTTCAATTCAATTTCATCCACTCATTTAGCATCTCCTCAATTCTAACACCAAAAGAGAGGTGCCAATGAAAAAAAAACGGAGGGAGTACCATATTTTGGTACTCGTTTGTAAATCAACTCTAAGACATGACCAAACAAATGTAAAACGATTTGTTTGGTCCCCAGATGTGATTTTCAGGGAAAGTCAACGGTAAAATTGGTCAAAATATATAAAATGATCATTATACCCTTGAGTTAAAAAATAAAAAATAAAAATAAAATAAAAGGACTTCGTCTTCTTCGCTTCTCCGCCGCTTCGATTTCTTCTTCTTCTTCTGCAACGTCTTCTTCCTCACCAGTTTGCTATGCCTCGTATTCTTCGCTTCGATTTCTTCGCCTTCTTCGCTTCGCGTCTTCTTCGCTTCAGTGGCAGATTGTTTGCCTTCTGCCGCCGCTTCATTGGCAGATTCTTCTCCAGCATCGCGACCGCCTTTACAACCTCAACCGCTCGACGATGAACTCCTGGCCTCGTCACGAATCCTCCGTCTTCGAATCCTCTGTTGATATCCAGCCCGAGTGGAATATGCTCGACCAGATCGGAACCTGTCCCGGAGCTTGAAGACTGAACAGAGTACCTGAGACTGAGACGGAACATAGTACTTAGACCGGAGAAGGTCTTTTACCGGAGCCTCTCCTTCTCTATCCCGAAGCCTGAAGACCTTCTCATCTGTGGCAGGCTCGAGTTCTACGACTGCGCCTACGATCGAGTCAGAAGGCGGAAGGCAGCGGCGGAAAGCGATGTAGAGCAAACTGGAGAAAGGCGGAAGACGAGTGGCGGATACCGGCGACGGCAACAGATGGATAGGTATAGCGGCCCATAGGCGCGAGATGTACCTTATGGGGGCGGCGGTTCCCTAGATGGGAATATCCACGTTTCATTTTAAAGAGAAAGAAAGAAAACATATTTATTCTAAAGTGGAGCTTGTCATTTGAATTGTCAGACCCCTGCCTGACTAGTCATCATTAGCTCACGGTCTGTTGGAGCGTCTTTGCTCAGTGATGAAGAAAAGCCTACCTGGTGGGGAATCCGCTCCCGGGTTATCGCTCTGCTGCATCTGGCCCGTCCTCTAGGCACCTTTGGAAAGCAGGGAGTGTGGGCCCTGGTCGAGCAAGACGTAGTCTAGAAAGCCGTATGCTTGTTGCCAAAACCTTCACCTTTCTTTTAAATCAAAGTAAGTCGCGACTGTTGTAATTTAGTCGGTCGAGGGAAGCTATTGCTTCATAGACAGCTCTGCTCCTCGCCTTGCTTATTGGTCATGGCAGAGCTCAGCGGTGAAAGTGGCGATGTTTTAGCTCTGTCATTAACTGGTGAAGGCGACGATGGAAACACAAAGAAACTTATCGTGAAGGCGGTGGTGGCAGGCGGCGGCAGACGGCAGTGGAAGGCGGAAGTAAAAGAAAAATTAAAATTAATTGAAAATGTTTTTTAATTAGTAAAATGACCATTATACCCCTGGATATACCGGAAACCCATTTACTCTTACCTGAAAACCACCTTTTGAGACGAAACAAATCGTTCTGAATTTGTTTGGTTCTGTCTGAGGGTTGATTTGTAAACGGAGACCAAAACATGGTATAGGATACTGTGTAGGAGACTAAAAAAAAATTTTAGTCTAACCATTATTGTGATGTACGGTTTTAAGAACATCTCCAATGGTATCCATTGGTAAGCTGCAATGGATTGCAACTTGACTTGCCATGTCATCTTTGCAAGCTAATGACGTGATAAACTACACACTATTCATTTGTAGTTTGATAGATCTCACATGTTTTTACAATATTCATCTTTATTAATTTTTAATTAAATATAAATATTATATGTCTAACAATATTAATTAATTAATTATTAGTGTTAACAAAGCATCACATCATTACTGCAAATTTAAAGTATATCATCTCTAGTTTTTACGTAGAAATATGTTCCACCAAATCTGCCTTAAGTTGATGATGCATTCCTCCATCTCGAATTGTTGTATCCCGAACAATATATGCTTCGAAATTCATATCATGTCCTTGTTGAGCATCCTCGTCAATGTTTGGAGGAAAATCTTCATCAATAAAATTCTGGCTATATGTGCGGCGTTCATCTTCAACCATCGTATTGTGCAGTATAATTCATGCATCCATAGTATATTTACATCGAGTATACATCAAGATTTTATCTTTCACTTCCATGATACATCAAGTATGGATGAAAGAGCTAAAAAAGATTACGAACAAATATGTGAAATCATTAGAACTAAGTATGGAATGCCTTGATAGCATATTGATGTAGTTTTAAATTAATTTTATATTTTTATTTTTAATTTAGACAATACAATTTTATAAATTTTTCACGGCATACTTTTCTATATTTATTGTTTTTGAAATATTTTTATTGATTATTTCATGATTCTATTCATGCTCGAGAAATAAAATGCAATAATATTGGATGTGAAGATTGTACACAATAGGCAGATTATACTATACGATGCAACCAAATTTTATGTGAATAAATTTTCTACATTTCAAACATTAAATGCAGTTGACATCAAGCAACCTGCTTCCATAAGCTACAGCTGCTTGCAAGCTGATGATGTGGATTCTGATGATGTGGATTCTGCAACAACAGTAGGCATGCCTGCTACAATTTGTGGAATTTTGCAAGCAGGTCCAAGAACACCACAGTTGGAGATGCTCTTAAAAAGGAAAAGTCTTGGAAAAGACGGTCTTTCCATAGGCATATGGAAAAATGGGGTTGAATTAAAATTATAGAAAGGTAAAGGTTTTAGTTGCAATATTAAAATTTTATTATACAACATACCATAGTTATAAGCTTATGACTCAATTAATGCAACCCAAAAATTTTATCTTCATTTCTTCTAATTTGCAGTTTAAATCTTGGTTTTTCCATAACTTATGGAAATATCGTCTCTCAAGAGACGGACTCTCTTAAAAAAAGTCTGTCTATTGAAAAATGGTATTTCTATAAGCTATGAAAATATAAGGGACCCAAGTGCAATATTACATAAAAAAAGAAAATTTCACTGGTTAAAATAATTAAAATTTGGGTCAAATTTGCTTGGATAAACTCACAACCTATTTCGGTTTTAGCTACAAACATTACATATTTAGGGTAAAACATATAATTTATATGTTTGTTTTACTTTAAATATAATGTTTGTAAATTGTTTACTACTAGTATAACTTAAATTGTTGACTCCTCTCTAACTTTTCTCTCTCTTGGTTCATCCCTAGGCTCTTGAAGATTTGAATATCTTCAATTATTTTAGCTCTTGCAGCTTACATTTCTCTTTTGAATTTCAAATTTGAAGTTCAAATGGAATGATATTATGATATCGTTTACATCATATCAATCAAAGTCCCTGATTGTAGTATTCATAATCATAAATATAATTGAGGAAATCACAATCAATACCATAATTGAAGAAATCACATTCATAACCAAATCATCTTCCTTCTCTATATATTACTTTATCATAATCCTCCAGCACTAACTAATTTTCTCCATCACACTAAAGCCTACCTAATTGCCCTCGTAGCCCATATCAACTGGATCTCTAAAATGGGCATGAGTGATGATATTATCGCCATGTGTGACAATCTTAATATCTCAGAAACAAAAACCACTAAGGTTATCCTACCCACCTCTAATCGACAAAGCTACCTACTCATCAAAGTAACTCACTTCCTAGCCGCAAAGATGACGATTAAAGATGACGATTGAAGATGACGATCGACCTCTTTGATTGGGATCTCGGTGGTAAGTACTCTTGCACCACTTGGTTCATCTGATTTTCAACCTCAACCGGTGATGAAAGCTCTGGGGCCACTTTGCGGCTAGGAAGTGAGTTACTTTGGTGAATAGGTAGCTTTGTCGGTTAGAGGTGGGTATGATAACCTTAATGGTTTTTGATTATGAGACATTAAGGTTGTTGTACATGGCAATGATATTAGCTTGAACATGCCCAGTGTTGTGAATGAGTTCAACAGTGATCGTTCCCATAACCTCTATCATTTGATTGACTATGGGTTTTCTTCTAAAATACATTACCCTTATATTTTCTGGATTTTTCCAAGGTGAATTTGGGCTCAATTCTGCTTTCTTTTTCCTTGGATGGTGGTGTGTCTCTTCTTCATCCTCAAGGAGGGGCACCGTACCTTGATTTGGCCGGCAATTCAGCTTTTCCATCGCAGCTCGTGGATCGGGATCCTCTAGAATCGCACGCCCAAGAATTAAGGATTGTTCAGACATTCTAGTTACTTAGTAACAATTACAATAAGTGAAATTCATATGCAATTCAACCATTTATATAAAAGAATAACTATATTACATGCCAATCATACAAATTGACATACTCCTTATTACAAATTTGATATCATATAAACTTGTGTTATAAGTTATGCAATTTTTTAAGGGAAAATTAGATACAATCAATCTAGTTACACACAAACATGTTCCTTTAAGATTAACATAGAAGCCATCATAATTTGAATATACATATATATATATATATATATATATATATATATATATATATTTTTTTTTAAAAAAAAAATTTATTAATTTTTGAAAAAATTAAACATAAATAAAATTCTAATAATAGAGTTGAGATTATTTATGTCCATTATATGGCCTTTAGCATTTTAGGGGAATAATGTAGCGAACAGAATTCTATGACTACATACTACTCCACTATGGACTATTCTAAAATTCTGGGTTACACCTTTTTTTAATCATTAAAAAATTGTGGGAACACCCAACAACAATTATTATAAGTGGAAGAGAGACATACAAACATAATCTTACATACTTGAGTAAGTACCAATATAACTCTTAAAGAATTTTTAGTGCAAAAACAACCCTATCTACTTAACGTAAGCGCTAATATGACCCTAAAACACAATTTTTGGTGCTGACCGGCATTGACCACACATAAAATGACTAAAATGCCCTTTGGGCTAAAGCCTAAAAGTGTTAGGATAATTTGACCCTTATGCCAACCCCAACCCCTCCATCGGCCACCATCACCACCCCCTCCACCGGCCGCCACAACCACCCTTTCACCGGTCACCACCACCACCCCCTCCACCCGGCCGCCACTGCTACCCCGCTCCTGCCCTCGCCACCACTTGCCGCCTAGCCCCTCGCCACTCCCGCCAACGCTTCCCCCGTCACTCCCACCCTCACCAGCCCCACTCTCACCCACCAACCACAATGACAACTACCTCTCCTGCGGCCCTCTCTCCTAGCCTGACGCCACCTGCAGCCCCCGTTCACAACCACATCCGCGCACTGCACCACCACCTCATCTCACTGGCACCACCACCAAGCTCAATGCCGCCCGGGCCCCCCCCCCCCCGCAGTTGTAGCTTTTTTAAGCACAATTTGGTTGGCAATTTTTGCTGTGGATGGAAGAGAGATGAGATTTGGTCAACTTTCTAAAGGGGTTTTGGAAGCTGAGAAAGAGAGTTGCAGCGGGAAAGAAGAAAACAAAGAGAAGAAAGAAGAAAGAATAGGGTTTTGGGGGTGAAATTGTAATTTCTTCTTTTAATTTTGTTAATTTTTTTCCCAGAGGGGTAAAATCATCTTTTCAATCAATTCCGGCCTTAAACTGCCGAAATGGGTAAAATTGCACTTAAATTAACTATTTAGGGTTATATTTGCACCTTCCATTTCAAAAGGTTATATTGACACTTATGTCTACTAGGTAGGGTTATAAAAGTACTTTTCTCTAAGTGGAATTGATATCGAACATATAGCCTTTAGTAATAACAAACATATTGCAATGATATCTTAATTACATTGTCAATCAAACTGATTGTCTATACTATTGAGATCCAATAAAAAACTGTAACATCGCCTTCATGGATATTAACTCGCCTCCCATGAAAATCATGACCATTTGGCAGAGGGTAGCGTATCACGCATCAATATTACTGCACCAAGCAGGGATCTTCTACAACTCCAGCACTACTTGATCCAACAAAAATCTATGTTGTCCAAATTGTAATCACCTTGAAAAACATAGATATGATATATCCAAATTAATGGAAACTTGAAGATAAAACCACAAACATAATTACGTACACACGGTATGTACAAGAAGATCTAGAATAACACATCACACGAACAACTAAATCGATATATATATATATATATGTATATATCATCGTGAACACTACAATCTAATCGCCAGACTAAAAAATAAAAAATAACATGTGGAGAAAAATATCACACTTATTCAATAATAGAAAAATCAGTTAAAATAAATTGGTGTTCCACATCTCCCCTAATGGAAGATGGGGAAAAGGAGATTGAAGAAAATTAAAGTTTTTTCTTAGAGAAAAAAATAGTGGTTGCAGCAAGGGTTTGGGATGAGAGATGAGAATTAAAATTCTAGATTAAATAAATGTTATACAATGAACATAAAATCATGAAAAAAGTGCTTAAAGAACTCAATGTTTATTACATAAGTGTCAATATGACCCTTTGATTTTTAAAATTGTCAAATGAATCGGCCTTGAAATCAACAACGACGGCTATTGAATTGGGTTGAACATTGAAGCGGGCTGAACTTGGGTGGACAAGGGTAGAGGCTAGGCTTGGGTGGAATCGTAGTGACGGTAGTGAGGCTAGGGTGGAAGAGTGATGGCGGGGTTGGCTTGAGTGGAAGGGTGATGGTGGTGGTTGTTGGGCATCGGAGATAATAACGATGCGCAGTGGTGGTTCAGCGCTGGTGCAGAGCAGCAGCGGATGTGCGCTAAGGGTAAGCTCAAACTAATAAGGGCAAAATTGCCCTCAAAATTCCAAGTTTTGTGCCGAGGGCATTTTCATCTTTTCGAGTCTAGTCAACACTGTCCTTGTTCATGTCAACGTTGAAAATGGTACCTGATGGCTATTTCAGCAGTTTCATTTAAAAAATCAGGGTTATTTTTTTACTTTCGAAAACTTGAGGGATATATTGGCACTTTCACATCAATATAGGGTTATATTATTATTTTGCCATATACTCCCTCTCTCTAATCTCTATTTGCACTTTTAGTTATTTTTTACACTATTCTCTATCAAAATTTGACCGCACATTGAATAGATTTATGAACAACAATACTATCATACATGATATTGTTGAATTCGTGGTAATAAGTAGTTTTCAAATATCAACTTTTTTATTTATAATTATGATAGATAAGTAAATATATTAACGGTCAAATATATATTTTAAATAGCATGTTAATGATTATGGTGCTAGTAGAATTGGGCTCTGGATCTTCTGTTACACTTTTGTGTACCACTATGTGTTACACCAACCAAATTATGTCATGTGTCCTTCCTAAATTAGATAAAAACCAATAAACTAATATTAGTTAATTTAGGAAGGACACGTGGCAGAATTTGATTGGTGTAACACATAATGGTACACAAAAGTGTAATAGAAGATCCGTAGAATTGAGACGAGGAGTATGCATTAAGAATATTAATGCTGTTAAATTCAAATAGAATAATGGAATTAAAACGTGATTAAATTGATTAGAAAACAACTTTGTGGAGCACAACTTTGACCCCGGACGGTGGTAATGTACCCTCTCCTTTTCATAAACTTTATTCCTTCTTACTTTTACCTGTAAAATCTGACTATATGTAAATTAAAACAACAATTATATTTCTCAAAAATTATAATAATATACCGTAGGAGTATATTTTAGATATTAATTTTTATTAAAAATTTTAAAATTATATAATTAAAAATGTTAGTCATGAACAGTAGTAATGTAAATACTAGTGTCTTGGAGTGATATTATTATTATTTACTAGGTATTTTTTTTTAAAAGTTTATTACTCCCTCCGTCCCAGTTTAAATGACAGCCTAATCAATGTACATTGTTCGAACAACATGTTTGATCGTTATTATGTTTATCTACGTATAATAACGGCAAACAAAAAGTTACTTTCTATAAACTACTTGTTACAACGAATCCAACAATATCACATACGATAATATTGTGTCTCATATATTTATTCACATATGCGGTTAAACTTTGATAGAGAATAATATTATAAATCAAGTGGGCAATTTAAATTGGTACAAAGGGAGTAATGCTTCTTCCTTTTTCTCATGAAAATTATATATATAAATAAAAGAGTGGGTTCCCTGACATGCGGCATGTCCATAAGCTTATGGACACCATGGCAAATCACTTAATTTTTAACTTATACAACGCATTTGTTAAATTACATACAAAATTTAGAAATTTAAAATTTTTTATATTATATATTTTTATATTTTCACCTTCAAATAGATATTATTACTTGTTTTAACCTATAAAATACAATATTTACGTATTATAAAAAATTACAACATTTAATGTAAAAGTCACGTGGACTGTCCATAAAATTATGAAAATGCCGCATTTTCTAAGACTTTCTCTAAATAAAATACATTTTAACTATGATAAAGTCTTTAGAAAGATCGTCTTTTCATAGGTTCATGGAAAGACGTGTTTTGATTAGAATTATAGAAAAGTAAAATATTTTAGTTACAGTATTAAAATTTTATTATGCAATATAAAGTAGTTTTAAGTTTGTGATCCAATTAATGGAACGCGAAAATGTTATCTTAATTTCTTCTAGTTTACCGCGTAAAGTTTATCAGTTTTTCAATGACTCTTTATATCTTATAGGCACATTCATGATTTTGATTTTTGAATCCTTGATTATGCCACAGTCAAACATGTATGTTTTGAAAATTGTAGAATAAGAAACGTTGGGCTGCACCCACCCATTAAAACACGCTAAACTAAACCGATAAAACACACTAGAATCTCTCAGCTTCCAGCCACCGCCAATGGCGACTTCCGCGAGGATTCACGGATTCAACGCCTACACCCACCACCGCCGGCGAAACTTTCCGGTTTCTTTCTCCCCTTCCACCGTCATCGCCAATGCGCAGCCGCCGCCGCCGCCGGAGCAGCACAAGCAATCGACTGAGCCCGTCACTCGCAGGTACCGTACCATTAAACTGCCGCCTTAATTGTTGCATACATTCACGAGATTAACCAAAACATTGAAACAATTTGGCAGGGAAATCGTGCTCAGAAGCAGCGAATTAGCAGTGCTGGGAGCCATCTTCAATTTCGGGTTCATTTCATCTTTCTTTTCTATTCATTTTGTTCGTATTCGGTTTGTAACTTTGCATGTGTTAGAAGAATAAGAGTAACAATCAATTGTGTCCACTGAGTAGTTTTTTTTATGTTAAAACACTATCGTTTTATAATTTGGACGAGATTGGACACAGTAACTTGGACACTTGGACAGATGATTCTGAATTCTTTTTGTGGTGTTTGATGCAGCGGAAAGAAGCCGAGTTACTTGGGGATACAGAAGAGTCCGCCGGGGCTTGCTCTCTGTCCCGCTACCAACAACTGCGTGTCCACCTCCGAGAACACCAGTGATCTCACCCATTATGCGCCACCTTGGTATGCTAATCATCTCATTTCTCAATCTTTGTATTTTCGTGTTGTTTCTTTGCGGTTTTGTTTAGGGTGGAGGATCATACATGAGAAATTTCATCACATTGGCATTGTGACTGGATGTTCTGTAACACGAATTACGTGATGTGTTTTGATGATGTGAAGGATGGTTTTCGAGTGTGATTGTTTTGGCTACATAAGTTTGGTTCTGTTGACAGGAATTACAATCCAGGCGGAGGCCGAGGTAGTAAGAAGCCTGTGAGTAGGGAAGTGGCTATGCTAGAGCTTATTGAAGCGGTAAGGGACATCTTCCTACAAGTAATTTATAAGTTGAGATGGAAGATCTTCTTCCTACTTTGTTTGGACAACTTCATCTTTCTACTCATTTTGCAGATTGAATCAACAAAACCGGACAACTTTACCCCAAAAATAGTGGAAGAAAGGGATGATTATCTGCGCGCTGAATATGCGAGTCCTCTACTAGGGGTATGCAAACTCGACACACTCACAAGCTTACTTCGCTTAAGGCCCTCATGCTAGGGCTTCCCCACATGGCTAAAAAGCTTACTTTTTTTGTTTTTCTTGCCTATCTTTAGCTGGTGGATGATGTCGAGTTCTGGTTCCCGCCAGGCAACAAACCTATCGTGCAGTACCGCTCTGCTTCTCGGTTTGGGAATTTCGACTTCGATGTTAATAGGAAAAGAATTAAGGTAGTAAGACAGTACCATGCTAGCTAATACATTTACTAGTCCTTGTTGCCATCTGTTTCGGTTTAATCATGTACTGCTGATGGTTATTGAACAGGCTTTGAGGTTGAAACTGGAGCAAAAAGGATGGGCATCAGAGGACACGATTTGAGGAATTAAAACAGGACGGAGAATGTAGCCGCATTTTAACCCTAACTAGAACAACCTGTGTACTACACTCATCTCATGGTTGTAATAAAACTAGCCTAGAATTTGGCCATTTTTGCCTTCGAAATTTCACAACTTGTTGGTACATACTTTTACGATGCAAAAACATTACTAAGAACAAATAGATTCTATACAAGACAGTCATAGGACGGATGAGAAATAGTGCGACAGGCAGAGGAAGGGACTAGGCAAAATTGGAGAAGTGAAGACATTATTCCAAAGAATGCTTCGACATTAAAAATACAAGAGCAAACAGTAAAGGAAGATACATTAATAGAGTCACACAGCAATGTTCCCCTCATAAGCTGTAGCTATCAAATTGCAGTAATTCAAAAGTCAAGATGTGATTACAGGCAAATCAAACACCAGATTAACTTAGTCCAGCAATATCCAAGTTTACGTACTGACAAAAGAAACTGCAACAAGATCCGACAGAAATCAATCTTTCCTAAGTTCCATGTACTCCTGGCGAACACCTTTAGCACTTAATACAAGGATTTCCAGCTTATCACCCTGTGAAAATCAATGAAGATTCAAGTGAGTTTGTGGCTGAAATCTTGAGTCCCGATTAGAGTACTTTACATCCTTAATGATCAACCTAAGGAATCAGCTACCCTAATCACTTTATTTCACCAATAATCTTCCAGCATGGAACTGATGAAGACAAGATATAAATAGGTAAGACTTAAAAAATAGAGGTGGATTTCCTAACTTCCCTTTTTCATATCATCCTACTATCAGATTCAATTCCATGGGAAAGGTTTGAACAGACATGTTACCCAAGACTTCTAAATCATCTTATTTGTACAATAATTTACAATATGGAAGCCAACAGAACTTAGACATCAGAACTTACGGTGTAGATATCCCTTTCTGTTGCTGAAGCAAAACAGGTTTTCACCAAATCAACAGCTTCTGATTCTGAGAGTGGTGTGACAGCATCCTGGATAAATTGATGAATAATATTAGTTAAAGGGAAATTTTAGAAGGATCTACTACCTTTTTCTTATACAAAGTTAGTTCATGTAATGACCTGGGCCGGCAATAAAAGAGGACTTGGAGATTTCAGTTGGTTATCCAAGAAGGGCATAATGAGCGTTGAACCAGACCCTTGGGCACTGTATCCAGTCCTTTCATAAGACCCAACTGCATCGTATGTAAAGACACAACCCTTGCCTAGAGCATTTGAGAAAAACAATAAACATGATAAGAACAAAGAAAATCTAACAGAATGAGAATTCACAGACATTAGAAAAACATCTTACCTTCATTGTCGAGACCACCGAGAACATTGAAAGCATAGTAAGGGAAGAACCGTTTGTAGTACAGAGTATTTGAGAGAAGCTGGGCCATAGCAGGGCAGCTCATCTGTTTGTTATGTTGATGCTGATATGTCTACAAACCAGAGTTTATAAATCAGCACCGAATATATCACTACTTGAACACGAAAAAACAGTCATGGAATACTATGACCACAGGGCATTCCATTGAAACATGATCTGTAGGCCTATCACTTACTAACCAGAGAGAATTCCAAACCTCGTGAAAGCCTCGTGTTAAAAATCAGCAGTGGATAATCATATGCTAAATCCAATTTCTTTAAAGTTGATTTTTTTTTTTCACATGGTTACTTACTACTATACTTCTCTAACTCTTTACTCAAATTCCATTCTTTCTAAAGGGAAAATAGAGCGCCTACACTCATTTCCTTACGCACATCTTGCAATAAGTGCGTATCAGTAACAAATTTCTGCTGAAAAAGTAATACTTACCAAGTGCCTAGCAGACAGGACCTTCTGCAAAGCCCTTACATCAGCTTGAAATCCAGAGGAGGCCAGCACGGTTTTGTCCGCTCTAGGAGGCAAGTGAAGAAGACTATATGTGAGTATTCAATATACAGAAAGTTTTCAAGCCTTAACAAAGTACATAACCAAAGAATTATATACAAATCATTACACTATAACTTGTGTAAGACGATAAACAAAATATCTCACTAATCCTAGTTTCTCCACCAATTTACCCACCTAAAATCTGCTGTGCATTCGGTATAGCAGTAACTAAAAGAATCTAACTAAACAAGTACTCTTTCTGGAATCAGATACCCAATGAATCATCATTCAATATACTAACAAATCTAGGCCATATTTCACTCCAGTCATCAATCCCACCACTATATGCTTCTCATAAAACCAACACAGCCCCTCTCAAGTCACCGCAATATACTACATCCCTGAAATCAACCAATCAAACAAATCCATCTTCTACACACCACATCCAAAAATACGTCTTTTATGTTACACCGCTCGGAAGGACCATAAACCCCAATTCGATCACACTATCAAAAACCCAAAACCCAAAACCCTAACAGGCACAAACCAAGCTGAAAAGAAACCTTACAATTCATTGATTTTTGAGTAGTCGCGAGTGAGAACACTGTATCCGGTGGACATCCGAGTGTCGGCGGCAACCACGCAGTAATCGGCTCCGGCAATGGCCACACAAGTCCTGCAAATCCAAAGAGAAATTAGCCCTAATCCTCAGAAAACAAAATTAGAGGACAAAAGGGGATTCAAATAGCACAGTACCCTCCATTGTTGTCATAGGGAGACCAGTTTGCTTGCTGAATCGGCATCGCGTAGGGGTGAGTGAGAAAGAGCAGGTTGGTATTCGCTTACTTGGTTGTATTTGAGAGAGCAGGGCTGCAGGAAACAATGGCGGAATTGGAAATCCTTTTTATTTTTGTATTTCGCTTTTCCTTTTTCTTTCTCCTCAAGACAAATGGGCCCGTGGGTTTTGTTATTTTAGTGCCAATGAATTCAGGGGTGATTCTCCCTCCATTTTACCCCTTTAGGTTGTTTTTTTTTAATACTTTTAGTCTCTCAGCTAACAAAATTGTTTAATTATGATCTTTCCTTTTCGGTTAAGAGTGCGTCTCTTGAAAGACGATCTTTCCAAAAGTCATGAAAAGACCAAGGTTTGAAGTGTAAATTTGAATAAATGAAGATAAAATTTTTGGGTTGCATGACCCGAGTTATAAATTTTATAACTACTACATGTTCCATACTAAATTTTTAATGTTACAACTAAGATCTTTTACCTTTTATTATTTGAATTAAACCTCGCCTTTCCATAAGCTTATGAAAAGACCGTCTTTCCCAAGACTTTGCCTCCGGTGAAAGCGTCAAATTTGGTAAAAAATATTAAATTTCAAGAACAAAATGACCATTTTTTATATTTCCTTTATCTTTTTCCCCTTTCCCCTTTGCCCTTTTCAATTTCTTTTTTCATTTTCTTTTTTTCTACTTCCTTTCCATTTTCCTTTTCCTTTTCCCCTCCCTCTCCCCTTCCCCTTCCCTTTTCCTTTCCTGTTTTACTCCGCCACTGATATTCTAGTTTGAGTCAATCTCACAGTCCAATCCAAGACTAAGTCAATCTCACCGACTCTTCTCTCCGTCTTTGGTGTCTCCTCTCTGGTCCCCCCTCCCTCCCGTTCAATTCCTCCGGTGCAAGACACAGGCCGCGGCGGCACCGGCGGCGACAGCAGAAACAATGGACATTTCTCCGTAGCTGCTGTATCAAGATTCTCCGTTCTCCATCATCTCCAGAAAATCAGGCGAGCTATCGATTCTCCCTCTCCTTTCGATTTCATGAAAATCCCTCCGTTAGTCCGGGTCTGAAAAACTCTTGCAATAGAAAAAAATCTGTTCCTCATTCGTTCAGGTTTGAAAAACTCAGGTCAATGAAAACAGCAACGATGATCCCTCTAGCAATAGAAAAACTTGGACGGTGAGATTGACTCAGTCTTCTAATGAATTGAATGAATTTTTACATAAAGGCTAAAGTGTGCTTTTGGATTCTACCTGCTATTGTATTACTAAATGGTGAGATTGACTCAGTCTTCCGATGGGTTCACGGTGGCGGATCTGGGTGAGAGGCGGCGGTGCCGGAGCGGTGGAAGGCGGAGGGGGATGGTCGGAGAAGAAGAAGCCATGGGGTGGATTGTAATTAAGAAAAATATTAGTGATTGGATTTTAATTATTAAAAGATAAGGGAGTGGCCGGTTGTAATTAGTATAGATAGGAGGTTAGTTGAAATTAATAATAGATATAGGGGGATGGATTGTAAATAAAAAAAGACAAAAAGTCATTTTTGACCTCAATTAATGGAGGAAACTTCATAGTAAACTCTTTGACCGGACGGAAGGGCCGCGATTAAACAGTTTTGTTAGTTGAGGGGCCAAAAGTATTCAAAAAATAAGATAAGGGGCTAAAAGGGTAAAATTGAGGGAATTCAGGGACCCCTGAAGTCGTTTGTCCTATTTTTTAATTACTCCTATTTATCTACTCCCTTCGTCCCAAGATTATTGGCCTATTTACTTTTTCAAAGTCAAACATAGTAAACTTTGACCTTAAATATAAATTAATATATGTATAATAAAAATATCACGTGAGATATTGTTAGATTCATCTTAACATCTATTTTATAAATATCAATTTTATATGAGAAAATATTACACGTAACTAGAGATATTAACGGTCAAGCATGATCATTGAAGACCATGAAAAAGTAAATAGGCCAATAATTATGGGACAGGGGGAGTATTTACCTATAGGCAAAGTCTTGGGTAAGACGGTCTTTCCATAGGCTTATGGAAATATAGGGTTTAAATAGAATAATAAAAGGCAAAAGGCCTAAGTTGTAATATTAAAAACTTATTATGCAACGTGTAGTAGTAATAAAGTTTATAACTCAATTCATGCAACCCAGAAATTTTATCTTCATTTCTTCTAATTTACACTTTAAACCTTGATCTTTTCACGACTTATGAAAATACCGTCTTTCAAGAGATGGACCCTTACATATATTACCCTTTAAATATTTAAAGACTTACACTTTACTATTTTTAAAATAAACGTTTCAATACTTCTCCATTCCAAATAAAATGACATATTTACTTTTGGATCAAATTCTTAGGAGAGTTGATGTGGCAAAGAATAATTGTGAAACAGTAGGAATATTTTGGAAAAATAGTGAGTCTAGTTTAAAAGTTGTTAAAATTAAAAGAGTACACTGTGAGAATTTAACAATATACTCTTTGTCATTTTAAGGGACGTTTGGTTGTGGTGAATCAAATAAGGGAAAGAGAATATGGGACCTTATGCATTTTTTATCATTCTCTTTACCTATATTTGATTTTACAATTCTCCCATTTGGATGTATCACGATTCCCTAGTCTTACATTGGGATTGAGATTCTCCAACTTCCTTCTTCCATCCTTGAAAACCACACATATTCTCCACCTTTTCTTAGCATTCCTTCTTCATAAAACCTTCACCGTCTTTCATGGTCACACTACTTGTTATCTCTATATTCTCAGTTTCAATACAAGATTATACTTTATATTTAATATCAAAATAAAAATTGATATTAATGATTATCATTTCAATAAAAGCATTATAATTTTATTTTTTGAGCTGTATATGGGTTGAATTTAAATAAAACTATAATTTTTAGAAAAATTAAATAGTAATGTTATATTTTAACTTAATAAATTTAAAACAAAAATTAACATAATCAATGTTTGATTTTTAAATTTTAACTATTTCATTGAAAAAATATTTGTGATGGTGGATATCATACTTAATGTAATATTTTATTATTTACATCGATTTTATGTTTTTTGAAAAGATATTGAATTTGATTTTTTATATATTCTCCGTGAAGTCCATTCTTAAATTTTTTATGTATAGTATCATTATTAGCACATATGATGAGCTATGGATTTTTTTAAATCAATATATCGTATGTGATTTACATATATTTTAAAAAAGACATGAACTAAAAAATATGTAAAGATAACAATATTAAATAAAAAATTTAGGAAAAATTATAAATAAATTTATATTTTTAATCACATGCGTCATATTAATAACTTAAAAATCACAATTTTTTATATTACTTTTTTTATATAAACAAGATATGACAATAGTTCATGAAATACTTTTACATTTTTTAGCAGGTTTATAATTTATACTTATATATATAGTCAAAGTCTTGGGAAAGACGGGGTTCGATTATAATAATAAAAGGTAAAAGGTCTTAGTTGCAATATTAAAATTTTAGTATGCAACATGTAGTAGTTATAAAATTTAAAACCCGGTCCATGCAACCTGAAAATTTTATTTTCATTTCTTGCAATTTACACTTTAAACCTTGGTCTTTCCATAACTTATGGAAAGACCGTCTTTCAAGAGACGGGCTCATATATATATATCACAAAGTCTTACTTTAGACAGGCTAAACTTTAGGCTGGGCCTATTATGTAATTAATATAAATATGAAATTTGGGTGTGTATTTTTAAAAAATTCTTGATAATTTCAGGGGTCTACTGTGCAATTATCAAAATACTTTATATCACAAAAAAATTAGATTTTTCATTTTTCATTTTCTTCTCTACTTGATCGGAAATATCTCGCTAATCGAAAACCGCCACCGACCGACGGTTACCACCGGTTTTCCATCGAAAATTCACCAGATTTACGCCGGAAATTAGATCACCAATTTTCGCAATATGATTCTTCGATTTGATGCAACGCAGTCGTGCCCTAGCTCCATTGCTCCGCCGCTGCATCGATTGAAGCTACAATGCCGACGATCTACTTCTTCTCGCCGGATTCTCAGCAACATTGGCGAGACGACCGCGATGTGACTTCATAGCGGCGAGATCAGTGATTTCTTTGGCAATGGTGGCTAGACGTCGGTGAGATCTGTGATTCATCTGGCAACGATGGAGATTGGTGATTCGACGACGGTGATGCTTCGATCGATGATGGCGGAGGCACTGTGACGATGGAGTAACGCTGCGATGGAGGAGTGTTGCGATTGCGATGGGGGAGCGTTGCGAGACAGAGACGACGGTGAGATGAAAGAATAATGACGGTGAGATGAAGAAGAAAGGTGTGTGAGATGCACGCACCTTAATGAAGAAGATGATGCACGTGCATCTCACGCGCTACCGGAGGTGACGGCGGTGGCAGACGATAACGACAGTGGGTGGAGCTGAGCTCGGTGTCTGAGAGGTGAGGTTTGATTTTATGTGTTATTTTATTCAAAGAGTTGTTGAGGTTTAATATTTATTTGACTGAGTTTGTTGTCAGTAATGATTGTTTGGTCTAGTAGTTAGTACCTTGTTGTTGAGGTAGGAGGTCATGAGTACGAATCCCATTTCTGGCTTTTATTTTGAAGATTTTATGTTCTTGATGTATATGCTGAGGTTAAATATTATTTGACTGAGTGTATGTATAGTAAGAGTATTTGGTGTAGTGATTATTTCTTTAGGCTTTGAGGTTAGTGACCTAGGTTTCAATCTCACTAGATCTTTTTTTAAAAGAATTTTTATTCTTGAGGTTCCGTAGCTTTTCATTGATGTTTGTAGTTTTTTTCCTCTTGTGTTGATATTTTTCATTATTCGGGCGAAATTTAATTGATATGAGTTGAGGTTCTGTAGTTTTTTTGGGTGATATATATTGATATTTGTAGTTTTTATTTTTATTTTCTCATGTTGATGTTTTTCATTTTCCGACTGATGTTTTGGTAAAAGGAGTTGACTTTTGTAGTGTTTTTTCTTATGTTGATGTTTCTCATTTTTCGGATGAGGTTCAGGGGTTAGGAATTGATGTTTGTACTTTTTGAAAAAAATCGTTGATGTTTTATGATTTTCATAATGAAATACCGTTGAGGTACAATAGCTTTTTTGTTGATGTTTTTAGTTTTTTTTTCTCTCTTGTTGTTGATTTTCATTTTCTAGATGAGTTTTAGGTGATAGAAGTTGATGTTTGTAGCTTTTTTGATGATATGGTTGATTTTTTTAATTGTTTTTTTCCTTATGTTGACATTTTAAAATAAAAATCAACAAAAGCACTTCAAAAAGAAAAGCACTTCAAAAAGAAAGCACTTCAAAAATCAACAAAAGCAATTTTTTCCTTATAATTTTTATTTTAAAATGTCAACAAAAGCATTTTTTTTCTCAAAAAAGTGCTTTTCTAAAATATATTTATAAATCAAATAAAACAACAACAATATTATTGTTGTTTTATTTGATTTTTAAATATATTTTTGCTGTAGTTTTTTGTTGATGTTTTATGATTTTTTGTTGATGTTCTGCTATTCTAACTGAGGTTTATGAAGTTTTTTTTATTGATTTTTTGCATTTTAAAAATATTATTAAATACTTTTTCTGATTGTTTTTGAATATTTTTTTACAGATTGCAGGTGGCGGAAAAATGATGGGAAACAGTTGGACGAAAAAGTCCTTGGAAAGTTATTAGCATAGGTCCCTGTAAAATAATTAGAGATAGACCCATGTAAAATTATTACAAAATAAGTTACTGGAGCTAGATTATTGTTAGAATTGTAGAAAGACCCCTTGCTAAAGTTTAACCAGCGTCACAGGAGACCATCCCTATATAGTATATGTTAGGGCAAAATACTAATATGACCCTATGTTTTGGTGATTTGTACTAATATGACCTTGTGAAGTTAGAAAGTGCTATTGTAGCCCTCTGTTTTGCCTCAGAAGTGTCGATATAACCTTTTGGCACTATTCCGACATTGACTTGGCATTTTCTGGCATTGACCATAACTAGAAAGACTAAAATAACCCTAGTCTTAAAACTAAAAATGTAAAGACAACATTACCCCTAGTTCTTCTTCTTCTCCATAACACAGCCACTGCTCCGCCACATCCGCCGCCGCCTTTCCATTGGGATGCCGGAATCTGGAGTTCTGCTCCATCACCACTGGAATCTGGTATCACCGCCGCCGTTCTCTCGAACCCCACCTCACCTCTTGAAACCCCGATGGCCACTGCCACCTCTCGAACCCTCACCACCACCTCTCGAAACCCTATCTGACCTCTCGAAACCCTACCTCACCTCCTCTTGAAACTCTACCTCACCTCCTCTCGAAACCCTACCTCACCTCTCGAAGCCCTGATGGTCACCACCACCTCTCAAAATCCTACGCGCAATATGGGGTTAAAATATGCATCAAAATAGGGGTATAATAGGCATTTCATGCATTTTTGGTCAAATTCAGGCCTACAAGGTTATATTAGCACATTCAAACAATACACTAGGTTACAATGGCACTTTCCAACTTCACAGGGTCATATTAGCACAAACCACAAAAAGATAGGGTTATATGAGCACTTACCTCTATATGTTATTTTTGTAAATAATGTTAAAAACTTGTAAAAATTTATTTCCCTAGTATGAATCAAATAGTTACAAAGGGAGTGAGAGAGAATTTGATTTCCTTTCCATAACCAAACCAATTTTTTTAATAAAAAAAATGGGGTCATTCCATTACTTTTTATTCCTTTCTCTTTCTTGATTCCTTTCCCCGTTTGAACCAAACGGTCCCTTAGGTAATTTTCATAGTAAGACATGTTAGTTGGGACGGATGAAATAAGAAAAATGCCATTTTTCAAAGTGGTTTTTACTATTTCCTCCATTTTTTTTTGAATTTGACACTATAGGATTAGATATTTGGATTTAAGTGAATGAAATAAACAGACAAAATTGATTTGAAAAGGAAAAAAAGTAAAATAAATGAAAGAAACTGAATGAATCTTGCAAAAAAAAAAGTGTACCAAACTCATACAATTAGGCAATGAACGAAGTCCGTCAAACCCACAAAAACGAGGAAGTACTTAAAAAATAACCACATGCAATTGTTTGCGTTACAAAAAGTTGAAAATAAAGTTTTGTTGATCAGTAAGTAAAAATAATATTTATATTTATTAAATTTGAATAGCCTGTACTGTCTCAACTGAAAATTTTCTACTTTTAAATTAACGTTTTAAAGGCATATTTTACCACCAATAACTTTAATTACATGCATGAATGGTGTACATAAATAGATATCGCATGAAATCTAACAATATTTTACATACACTGCATAATGATATTGTTATCAATGTACTAATTGAAAGTTAGGGTTAACCATCGCTTGCATAAAAACCTCTTGGGAAAAGTGCTTATATAACCCCATCTAGTTCACATAAGTGCCAATATAACCTTTTGATAATAGAAAGTGCTAATATAAGATAGTTTATGTAAGTACAATTCTACCCATTCCGACAGTTTGAGTTTGGATTTAATTGAAAAGACAATTTTAGCCCTCTTAAAAATGTATAAAAAAGGAAAAAAAAGAAGAAAACACACTTATACCCTCCCAAACCTTAACTCCTTCCTCTTTTCTTTCTACTCCACCATTGTGCCACCATTCCTCTTTTCTTTCTGCTCAACAGTTGCGGCGTTCGGGTTTTTTGACGAATTCGCTGGCGGAGGTGACTGTCAAGGTGGCACCATCGTCTCCAGAAACGCTAGACCTGAGCTCTTGAGCACAACTAGAGTTGAATCCGTCGTTGGTGGAAGCTAGACTGTCGTGGAGGCGCTCAGAGTGGACTGGAGGGGGGGGGGGACGACTGAGGCCCGTCGGTGATGGTTAGTGGTGATGAAATTAGGAGTGGAGTGGTGATGAAATCAGGGGCGGGGTGGTGGTGCTATGAAATTGCGGGTGAGGGTGCTGATGACATCGGGGCGGTGATGGTTGGTGGTAATGAAATTGAGGGTGGAAGGTGGTAGTGGTAGGGCTGGTTGGTTGGTGGTGTCGGGGGTGGAAGGCTCACCAGAGTGGACTGAGTGGGGGTGCAGCTGAGGCTCGCTGGTGATGGTTGGTGGTGGTGAAATTAGGGGTGGAAGGTGGTGATGAAATTAGGGGTGGTGGTGGTGGTGGTGAGGCAAGTTAGCTGGTGGTTGCGGGGGTGGAAAGCTCATCAGAGTGGATTGAGAGAGGGCGTGGCTGAGGCTCGTCGGTGATGGTTAGTGGTGATGAAATTGGGAAGTGGAAGGAGGTGGTGGCGACAGGGGTGAAAGGCTCACCAGAGTGGACTTAGTGAGGGTGCGACTGAGACTTGTCGGTGATGGTTAATAGTGATGAAATCGGGAGTGGAAGGTGGTGGTGGTGGAGCTAGCTGGCTGGTAGTTGCGGGGGTGGAAGGCTCGCCAGAGTGAACTGAGTGAGGGCGCGGCTAAGGCTCGCCAGTGATGGTTGGTGGTGATGAAATTGGGGGCGTGGGTGGTCGTCGTGGTGAAACTGGGGCAGGTGGTGGTGGTGGTGGTGGTGATGAAATCAGGTCGATGATGGTTGGTGGTGATGAACTTGGGGGTGGAAGGTGGTGGTGGGGGACTGGCTGGTGGTGGTGGCGGCAGGGGTTGAAGGCGATGGGGCTGGCTAGGTGGGGTGGTGATGAGGGCAAAATGGTCCTAACAATTGTAGGTTTTAGGTCAAAGGACATTTTAGGTCATTTCATATGTGGTCAACGTTGTAAATGATGTGTTAGGATTATATTGACACTTATATCAATCGATTAGAATTTTTCTTTGTACTAAAAATTATGTGGAGTTATATTAACACTTAGGCAAAGTCTTGGGAAAGACGGTCTTTCCATAAACTTATGGAAAGACAGGGTCAAATTAGAATAATAAAAGGTAAAAGGTTTTAGTTGCAATATTAAAATTTTAGTATGCAACATGTTATAGTTATAAAATTTATAACCCGGTTCATGCAACCCAAAAATTTTATCTTCATTTCTCTTAATTTACACTTTAAACCTTGATCTTTCCATTATTTATGGAAAGACCGTATTTTAAGAGACGAACTCTAACACTTATTCTTATATTGGTATATATCCCAAACCTCTTTTATCCAACTAACTATGGAATTTTCTTTCCTTCAACCTCTTTTATTATTAAAGTGAACTGCGAACAGCTTGGTTAGGACACTACAGAACAGAAGCAATCTCTTAGATTTAGGATACAACAACTGTGTATGTTTGTACAACAATTGTACTCCGTTGTTAATCCACAGGCCCGACGAATTTTACATCCTTGGCCGTAAAACAATTCTCCATAATTTGATTACGCGAGAAAAAAACTGCACAAAATAAGGAGTTCGTGAAGAAGAAATGGGGGATCTAATTGCTTGGTTATTCTCCTTTCTATTGATCATAGCTGTTCTAGCCCTCGTCCTTTTTCAGGTAACTTGTAAATTCACTTTTTTGTTTTGTTTTTCTATCTAAAAATGGTTTATTTCTATGTTATTATGTTGGTCGTTCAATTGGGTTGCTGGATTACTGTACTTCATGGTATGTTTGTTGATTTTAGGATGAGCCCAGAAAATTATTTCATTCATTGCTGCCTGTTATTGCTGTAGTTTGATTAGGGAGGTTAAAGATATCATTTTTAAACTGCCATATCTTTGATTTGAACGGGCCATTCTTGGTTCACTATTTTGTGTTTCTGTAAGGATTAAGATTACAGTGTTAAAATAAAAAATTGGATTAATTTTCTGATGGATTCAGTATCTGCTAGGGTTGGAATTTAGGAATCTAGTCTGTCATTAGACCTTAATCTTCCGCTGATGGAGTTGTATAGAATTTCACATTCTGTAAACTCGGGCTTTTTAATCTTGAAAATTGTTAAGAATTGATTATATGTGCATGAATTATGGTGGTATTTGCTTGGTAGTCTTTTCATGGGGCTGTTGTATATCTCATTCTTTCGTCATTTCTTGTGTGTTTTCGGTTTATTGTGAGATACATTCGTCTTGTTTCTGAACAGTCTCTCTTATCATTTAATATCGCAGCTAATGTGCTTAGCAGACCTTGAGTTTGATTACATAAATCCATTTGATTCCGCATCCAGGATAAACAGAATTGTTCTACCGGAGTTTATAACCCAAGGAGTCCTGTGTCTTCTCCATCTCGTGACAGGACACTGGGTTATGTTTCTGCTCTGCCTCCCGTACTTGTACTATGATATAAAAGTGTAAGTTTTCGCATCTCAGAGCTAGAGGGACGTTAGTATTAGCCCAAAAGAGTAATGGCATTAAGCTGTTTAATGGGAAAATCACATTTTTTATGCTGCATTGTGCCATATATATTGACTGTCTTGAGATATACTTGAAGATTCTTCCATAGATCTCTGAGTCAACAAATGCTGTCATTTATAGCTCTACACCCTTAAATAAGAAATTGATTCATCGTGTGAAATGCTGCCTCTACTATTCCTGAAGTCATTGGCTTTCCTCCGTGATTGCTGAAAGATCTTTGAAATTGTGGCATTCAGAAGATTTCAGTTGTACCCGTTCTTTTTACTTAGCTTAATAGTCTTTCTGCATGATAGTTTCTGTAGATAACTGATGTTAATGCATATCAGGTATAATGACCGTCGGCACTTAATGGATGTAACTGAGATTTTCAATCAGCTTCCATGGGAGAAGAAGATACGTCTTTATAAGCTTGGGTATCTTATTGTGCTAATGGCCTTCTCTATATTTTGGTATGTATTTGATGGACACACTACCTAAGTTAATTCTGTCTGATGCTTTTACAAAGATAATTTTACTATCGCAATTTTCATTGTTGTGCTCTTTTCAGGATGATTTGGAGCATTGTGGAGGATGAATGAACAACTTGGAGGTAGCATGGCCTTCAAGTACGTGCTACTACTATCCCTCATATATACTTTACTTTCTCCCGAGCATGTGGTCGGTGCAATATTCTTGCCACTTCATATTTGAGAGACTAAATTTTCAATCCATGCATCTCCTGGACACTTGTATATTTTAAATGCATATGGTTGATACATGATCAAAGAGTTTGGGCTGTACTATGGCTTAATGCATCTAGGTACACATTATTCTCATGGTTTCCGAGGGCTCATCATACCAAGACCTTGTTTTTCAAACCGCTCTTTTCATGCGACCCTCGAATGCCTATCTGAATAGTGGAAACATCATTTTTCGTTGCGCTTTGGCCATAATGCAAATAATGATCAAACTTAATCCAAAAGGAGGATCGGGTTTAACTTCTTGGAAGAAACAAAGAAATGTGCTGGATTGTTTAAACATTAGACTTATCAGCTTGTCAAAAAGATAAACAAAAGAGGCACAGTGACATAGTAATAGAATATTGAGCTGTGACCTAGTATGGGTAGTAGGTTCAATCTGTCTGCACAAAAGTCACATGTAGATCTCTTCATTTGAATCTGTGATGGAACTTCCTCTCATGCTTCAGAATCACCATTCACCGGCAGGAGAAATGATGCATTAAATAAAATGTTTACGCCTGGTTTTATTTGATTTTTTGCTAATATTGCTCCTACATTTGTTCGTTTTCTCAATTTTGCAGACTAGGGCTTCCAGGCTAGTGCTGGTAGAAGCCCGAGAACATCTGTTGTAGCTTTATGCAGGTTCCATTCTGCCAGGATTTGGAGATAAAGGATTAGGCCCTTAAGTTCTGTTGTATTTCAAGGATAAAGAACTTTTCTTCTTTGTAAGTTAGATCCTGCTATTGAACTTGAGATTTGGATGTGGCCTCATTGTAATGTTGGAATTTGTCCTCTAGAATGCAGTTACTAAAACTGACTCATAACAGGTAGTTTATATATTTTGAGGGAAATTCTTGTGTGGATTGTGAGATCAATTTGCCATAAAATTCTAAACTGAAATTTGTTAAAAGTATTGCATTGTTTTAGGGAAAAAAAAACTACTTCTTGTAAGCTAAATACTACTATATTTAGCTTGTGTTTTCAAGACTAGGTTCACATTGCATTTTGATATCAGTCATATTGTTTTTGCATTGACTGAAATTATTTCAAACTCAATCATTCTCTTATCAAACAACTATTTGATTTACCACTATATTTAATTTGTCTTCTTCAAACAGCCACTATTAATTCATTTTGAATCAGGGCGTGAGTACTGATGCAGGATGGACACCGATATGAGGGTCGAGCTTTTTTCATGAGAGCGTCAAACCTGCATGACAGAGCCCTCGTGGTGTCGGGGGAAGATTTTATGATGCTCAAGTGTTAAAAGTCAGACTAAAAGTGTATTTTCTTAATACTGAGAATATAATGAATTGAATGAGGACATATTGTGGTATTTACTAGGGTTGATCCCTATAATTTCTTCAAATAAGACGGGGATAAATATACACATTTCATGTAGGAATAAGTGTCTTGTAATAGTGGAGTCACCATATATTCATGATTTCGTAAATATACTTTGACCAAGAGTATCATTCTGTAGATACTTTCATAATACTCCCTTTGTCTTAGATCAAATTGCACAGAATCTTTTCACACTCATCAAGAAACATGTCTAACCGTTAATGTGTTTAACTACGAATAATAATGATAAACAAAAAGTCGCTTTTGTAAAATTACTCGTTACGACGAATCCAACCATATAACATACGATAATATTATTGTTTATATATCTATTAAAAAATTTGGTCAAAATTGAAAAGTGAATAGTGACATACAGTGAAATATGCAGTTTGAACTGAGACGGAGGGAGTAAGAGATCTTCTCGATGTATTGGCTCCAACCCAGTAGGATAGGGCTGCATGGGCTTCAACCCAACTATAATCCTTAGCCAAAATTTGCTGCTAGCTTGCCTTCTTTCTCTTATCGACTTTTCTTGTTTCTTCTAATCACTAATTCTTGAGGAATGAGTTAGGTCTTTCTCACCCTTCGATCGTGGTACTTTTTCATGTTATTTTTCACATTGGCTCGGTGCAACCTGAATTTCTACCTCTTTCGTCCAACAAATCTAAGTTAGTTCGGACTTCTTTATTATTTTTCCAATATATAGTCTGGTGGTCCAAAGATTGGACAAGCCAATCTCGCCTGGGATCACAACTTTCATTCCAACACCAAACTAAGTGGTTGTTTATCCCATGTTGACCCTTTCGGTCGTCCGGCATGACCGAAGCACATTAGGCAATTCATGTACTCAGTTATCTTTAGCCCCTCACCAACTGAGCCCTTATGCCATTGACATCAGTTCTGCTAGTGACTTCAACTTGGCTGTTGGCCAAGGGGTGATAGACCAAATGAACTTATGAGCAAATTGTCTACCATTATCAGTGATGATCGTCTTGGGGTACATTCATCCAACAAAAGTTAATGTAGTTCGTACATTTTAGGTTGCTCGGTGTATCCCACTTAGTTAAGTAGTTGATGGCTATAGTTACGTATTTCATTCCTCCTTGTCGATGACTATAGATTGCTGTTTCAGAATGCATGGACTTTCTCCAAGTTAACATCTATCCCCTTGTTTGACACCATGAAATCTAGAACTTTCTAACCCCACGCTGATGGTTTACTTTGACAGATTGATCTTTAAGTTCGCACTTCAGAGTTGATCGAATGTTTCCTTCAGGTCAAACTAGAAAATCCGGATAACTCTTGATTTTACGCGTCATAGATTTCCATGTTCCTACCAACCTGGTTCTTGAAAAGGTTGTCCAACAGTCGCTTGGTAAGTAACCCCTGCATTCTTGAGTCTGAAGGGCATATTCTTATAACAATATGTACCGGCATCCGTGATGAATGTTGTCTTCTCCTTATCTCTTTCAACCATCATAATCTGATGATACCCTTTGTGGGCTTCGAAGAATGCTAGAACCTCAATTCCAATAATGGTTTCGACTTGCTGATTAATCACTGGCAACATGTAACTATCATTGGGCCAACACTCATTCATATCCATTGATCCACCTCCCCTCGGGATATTATCTAGGCATCTATTAACCCGCATAGATGCTTCACAAAGATAAAAGATTTATATTGTTGCTCCCGTTCTTACTACTAAGCTACCTAAGGGGTAGATAGTGGCAAGATCGGGGTCGTCCACAGAGATGCTAGGAATCTAAAAGTTAACTACACACAGTCGCAATCGGGTCATCAATCTGATCACGTGTCAGGAATAACTAATGTTTCAAAACAGGTTTTGGGGGGGGGTATCTAACAACTATAATCATGCAAGAACAAGAGAGTAAAACTATGTATCACTAGTACATGGGGAATATTTGCGTAACATGACCAGTGGTATATTTAGATCCTAGATTCAGACATTCAAGATATACAAACCTATCCTAATGCTTATGCCACATAGTGTGGTCGATGGTCAACACTTCTCCCTATCTATCACTTAAGTGTGCTATTGTATTCTTCCATCGACGCCTTCTCCATAATTATGAGAGTGCAACAAACGGCCCATGCAACTGTGCGTATCTGATTCTCCCACGTATGATTACATCCCAGGCACTCCACTATGAATGCTTCTCCCTAGGCATAAAAAAGCAAATGGATATGCACCTTATTGTTGACTCTAAGGTTGCAAACTACGCTAACCCTAGTTTCCTACCACGCTATCTCTATCTATAACCCTTTAGGCTCAAAGTCCAGCTAAGACTAGTGTACAGTCATCGTAACGCTGACTTGGTGACCCACATGCGTAGACTTATACAGTTCCAGACTATCGCTACCCCTATTACATCTAGGTTTAACTCCCTGGGGGATATCAATAAATGCGTCAACATGAAAGTAGCCTAAGGTGTATGCCAACACAGTGTAACAATTATGCAATCAACAAGAATGTAAAGCACACGTCAACATAATGTTCATAAGCATATAAAGATAGGTAGATCTTAGAATCTCACAAAATAACTACCAAGTCATAAATACAAATGTAGATCCCCAAGCTAAATCATTACTCCTTAAGCACTGAATCCTAATATTTCATTGGATTCAATGCCTTTGGGAAAAAATGAGGAGGAATAAATTAGAGAGAATGGTTAGCCCCTCTCTCTCTACCTACTCTTAGGAGAATGAAACTAATGAAAATCAAACTTAAACCCTAGTAGACATAGGCTCCTATATATAGTAGTAGGGAATTAGGGCCTTGAAAAAGGCCCAAAAAGAGGCCAAAAACCCTAGCAACCATCATTGGCACGGGTTGCGCTATAGCACACGACCCATGTTGGCTTGGATTGGCACCGAACGCTGGATGGGCACTTGTCTCGACCATTCTGAGCGAGTGACTGTGCCATTTGTCATGGGCCACCGACTGGGAACTCCTCCTCGAGCATGTGAATGGCAGGGGCTGTGTACATCTTCACGGGCCGTCGATCAGATGCATGATTTCCTCTTCTGAATGGTGCATGCCATGTATATCCGTGTGGGCCATTGGCTGGGAGTCAATTTCTGAGCAAAATGATGATGCATGCATGTTAATCTTCACACCCCATTGGCTGGTCTTTGAGTGTTGAACTTTGAGTGACACAGGCCGTATAAAATGTCGTATAAAATGGCACGACACATGCCCATACTTAGCCACATGAGGCATTCTTGGATGGCACAGGCTGTGCTGTTCCAAGCGGCCCATGCGAAAGCAACTTGGCACTATTATGTTGACTGGCACAACCCGTGTTGATTCACACAGCCGTGCTAGGTCTTCCAGTGTTAGACTTCGACTCCCTTTTTCTTCCAGCTTGATTCCATCTACTACTATGTTTGACTCGTGGCCTTCTGTCTACTACCATCCTGGCGAATGGCATTCTACTATCTGCTGCCATCCTTGCGGATGGCCTTCTACAAAATTATGCCCAAGTGTTCATGAGAAACCTACTAATAAGCTCACAAAAGAATATCTAGGCTCTCGTGAGGAGATGGTGTCCATTAGATCCAATTAGGTCTACAAAACTAGGGATTTAGATTTAAAAAAAACCAACAACGTTCATCTAAACCCTTTGTAATGTAAACCTAACTAAAACTAGCAATCAACCAACCAAAACATAATAACAAATGTGCAAATGCATTAGTGAATGCATGCTTTTAGGTGCAGATCATTCATGAAGTCAATGCACAATCTTCGTCTTCCATTATGCTTCTTTACCATCACCAAATTTGCCAACCATTTTGGATAGAATACCTCCTTATTTACATCAGATACGACTAACTTTGACACCTTCTCTTTAACTGTTGCTACTCTCTCAGGGATAAAAAACCCTTATGTCTACTTGATTGGGTTGAGCATGGGGTCAACGTTGAGAATTTGTACCACCAAATATGTAGTAACTCATGTCAAGCCAAACCCATGCCAAGAAAAGACAATCACAAACGACTAAATGAACATATGTTCGACATCGGTGGGTGAAGCCTTGGTAGTCTCTCTATGAATCGTGCCAACTATTGTCACCTTGTTGAGTTCATTTCCAGGTTGTCATAATACAAATTTGGGCCATTACTTGGTCTCCTATCTACAAAGCAATGCCATTGTCATTTGGAAACTTCATCATTAAATGGTATGGCGACCAAATGGCTTTGGCTCGATTCATCCATTAGTGGCCAACTTTGTCATAATGGATTGTCTTGTTTCTCTCCTTATTGGAAATTTTTACTAGCAGACTGATTGTACCGATTGGAAATTATTCTCTTCTGGTGAATCCAAAGATAAATGATATAAAAATCTATAATTTTTCCCTATTGAACCCTAATTAGTAAAAATAATTATCAAACATGACTTCAACTCCAATCCCGCTATTGATGAAGATCCTCTTGACCAAGGCATACTCGATGCTTGCATAATGACCATTGGGTCAAAATGTGGGACATGATTGGGTACTACACTGGCCTCTGAAAAGGTGAGAGTCTCATCTAGCTTAAAATGCTTATTCTTGGACTTAGCTGGACTGTTGTGCCAGCCTGGACTCTTGATCACAATGTTGTTTATCCCATCTTCGGTGATTTTATTGATCATATTCATCATTTTTTCGTTAAATGGTGTTTGTTCCCGCCCTTCTGGTGTTGGCGCGTCATCATATGATCAATCCTCCTAGTCGTTCGGCACTTGCCTCCTATCTCTCCATCGCTGATTGTTGTAGTTGCCCCGTCCCTGATTCAGACTAACTCTTGTCTGATCCTCCTCTTTGTCCGGGAGGAAAGAGTTTATTCTTGAAGTATCGCACGGCTAATGCACTTCTCAATCTCGAATTTTGATTGAAAATATTTTTACATGTCATGGCTTTGATCACTATGGAATTCACAATACTTGGTAGAAAGTCAAAACCATTCTTTCATGATTGCCTTGTATGGGTGCAGATGGTGAGAGAAGATGCTGGGTGTATCTGATCCCTTCCTTCTATAGTACTCCCTTCGTTCCACTTCAAGCTTTTTGTTAACAAGTTTTATACATTTTCATCTAAAACATTCTATTTCTACTACTATGTTTTTTATGCAGTTTCTATGTAAAATTTTGTTGTTGGTTTATACTTTTAAGTCTTCGACAGTTGCTCAGGTTATCCCTGAAGAATCTAGGCTCCAATTGGAAAATGAAGTGTCAGTCAAGGAAAATGAAGTGTTAGCAAAGGGTTGCTTTGGCTGAATAAGTGTTGGGGTTTTTTTTCTATTCAAATTCCAAAAGAGTAATTAATTAGAGTTGAAGACTTTTGGGTTCATGCATGAGCATCTCTTGGGATGGTTCATCTTTGGAAGCCCCAAGAGTTAGGTACATTATTAAGAATATTCTAGAGCTGTACTTGAACTCTATAAATATAGGGATAGTTAGAGTTGATAGGTGTGACTTTGAAGACATTTGTTTTGGTCTAAAGTTCACCCCTATGATTCTGTGTTCTGTAAACCCATTGTGGTAATAAAATCTGAGTTTGTTCGTGGAGGTAGCCAAAGATTGGTGAACCACGTTAAATATGCATTTCGTTCTTTTCTGCTTTCTTTTTTATTATCTTGATTTTGCGCAAGGGGAATCTTTTTCCCACAAGTGATATCAGAGCCAATGGTTCTTTGATTTTGTTCAAGATAATAAAAAAGAATGTTTTTTGTTGTTGCTCTGAGTGATTTTCGGTTCGATATCAATCTGTATTTCTGTCTGCTGCCGTATTAGAGTGAAAGACAGTATTCCATTCAATTTGGACTTTGGTTGGGCGTCCATTTCTCTGCCTTGGGTTTGGTTTTTTTTTACTTTGGAACTAGACATTAGTTTATCGATGTAGCTTTGTCTTTTTTTCCCGAAAAAATTGGGTTTTACTGGTAGCATATAATCAGTTTGGGTGAATTCTGCGTGATTAATTAATCTGATTACTAGGCCTTTTGTTGGGCTATGTCTGAGTTGTTTTTGCTTCCTGTTGCTGGTGCAAAAAGAAAATGGCTTCAATTAATATGAAGATTGACGAGTTTACGGGGTGAAATAATTTCAGTTTGTGCAAATAAATATGCGTGCTTTACTCAAGTAGCAAGGTTTGTGGGCACCATTGGCTATGGCGGAATCAAGAAATCGAAGAAGGGTGAGACATCCAAGAAACTGATTGAGGATGTTGACATGGAGGCTCTGGAAGAGAAGGTTCATTCGACGATTCTGTTGTGTCTGACAGATGATGTTATTGTCGAGGTTGTAAGTGAAACAACTGCCACTGGTATGTGGGCAAAACTTGAAAGTCTATATCTGAATAAGTCTTTGACCAACAAGTTTCTTCTGAAACAGCGTTTGTTAAGTCTGCGTATGCATGGAGGTACACCTCTCAGGGATCATCTTGATCAGTTAAACTCAATTTTATTGGAGTTACGCAATCTTGAGGTTAAAATTGACGATGCAAATGATGTTTAAATTATATTATTTTCTTTACCATTGTCATATAAGAATTTTTTCAGTCAATTTTGGTTGGAAAAGAGACTCTGACTCTAGAAGAGGTTAGGTTCTCTCTTCATACTAGAGAGCTGCGCCATAAGGCGGCTGGTACTGACGCAGATAGTAATGCTTCTGTATTAGTTGTTAACGGGAGTAAGGGACATGGAAATTCTGGTAACGGGAAGTAGAATTTCAGGGGTCCTAAACCTGATGATATCTGCAATTACTGTAAACAAAGGGGGCATTGGAAAGATGAATTTCCAAAGAATATGCAATATAGAAAATCAGGTTATGTTGTTGTACTGGAAACTAGTACAAATTCTAAAGAGGATGATGTAGTAGAGGTTCTGTAGCTCTGTTGGGGTTTGCAAGTCTGTTTTGCTAACAAGTTCTTTTCGGATTGAGCTTGTTTTGTTTAATAAATCCTTTCCTGGTTGGATTTATTCTTGTTGGTGGTATTTGGGTACTTCTAATGCGTTTGTCTGGCACTTCTCCCACGCATCTGTAGCTGTCTGGTACATCTGGCACAACCACCGTGCATCTGGTACATCTGACACAATTTTTGTGCATCTGTAATATTCTTCTATCGACATCAGACTCTTATTCAGTTTTGGATTTTGAATCGAGATGGGAATTGGGATTTTTATTTCTATTCAAATTCCAAAAGAGCAATTAATAAGAGCTAAAGACTTTTGGGTTCATGTATGAGCATCTCTTAGGATGGTTCATCTTTTGGAATCCCAAGAGTTAGATACATTATTAAGAATATTCTAGAGCTGCACTCAAACTCTATAAATAGAGAGATAATTAAAGTTGATAGGCGTGACTTTGAAGATGTCGGTTTTGGTCTAAAGTTCACCCCTCTGAGTCTGTATCATGTAAATCTGCTGTGGTAAAAAATATGAGTTTGTTCGTGGAGGTAGCCAAATATTGGTGAACCACATTAAATCTGTGTTTCGTTCTTTTCTATTTTTTTTAATTATCTTGATTTTACACAATAGAATTCCTTTTCCCAACAACTAGCTGGAGTCCCACCGCACTATGCACAGTGTTTTTGATTAAAATTAATTGCTTAAATGAAAATATTGTATTCATGTTTCAGAGATAAAGTAAAAAATTAAAATCAAATTATAAATATAATTATTACAATATTAACTATAAAAATTATAAAGTTAAAGGTTCTGGCTTGCCTCACTTCATTTCAAAAAGGTGATCAACTCGGCTCGACCTCAGCCGCCCCGGCCGTACTGACACCACAGACATAACTGGAGAGGTAAATCACAGCACTCCCAGGTCATGCACATGGCCCTCAATTGTGTTCGGTGCGCACAAGGAGTCCCTCTACTGGAGAAACTCCCACACTGCCGCTGCCGAGATTCGAACCCGTGTTCCTGAGGGAATTAGGCCATGCACCCAACCACTTGGGCAATCGTGTGGGTGTTAATCCCCCTCTATGGAAGACTGCAATCACATAAGCTAAGGTGTAATCAATTGAGGTGGAATTTATTAGAAATGAATGAAAATAAAATGATAATTATTGTAACCTTTTTATAATTAATTTATGAGTCCGTCTCTTGAAAGACGGTCTTTCCATAAGTCATGGAAAGAGTAAGGTTTAAAGTGCAAATAAGAAGAAATGAAGATAAAAGTATTGGGTTGCATAAATTAGGTTATAAACTTTATAACTACTATACGTTGCATAATAAATTTTTAATATTGCAACTAAGACTTTTTACCTCTTATTATTCTAATTAAACCCTGTCTATCCATAAGCCTATGGAAAGACGGTATTTCCCAAGACTTTGCCTTAATATACAGTAAAGATATGAAGTAAAATATAAAAGAAATAATTTTGGAGAAATATAAGTTGTTAGTTTTAAGAAAATGTAAGGTGGGCCAAATTTTAGCTAACTTCCATCGTGTTGAATTTTATGCATTCCTTTGTTCATTTCCATATGTTATGGTTGAATTTAATTATTTATTTGTTTTTTTTGTTGAAATTTTCACTTTCAATTTACTTTGAAAAGAGAATAAGTTAATAACCATGGTTGAGAACAAAGAAAGGACCGTGTTTTACATGCTAATATTCATGGTTGAGAACAAAGAAAAAACCTTTCGGCTTTTGGTCATGGTTTCCAAGTGTTTATTGCTTTAGCAAGTGCAACTGTGACAATCTGTTTAAATTGATTGTTTAGATATTAACGGACTCGCTGATAAATATTTTAGTGCTCACTCATTTATCAAGAGTACTTTTATATCTGAGTATCTAGTTTTGTAAAATATAATCATAAGACAAAAATCATCTATAGTAATACAAGTAAATAATGTAAAAATATTTAAATAATAAGTTCACTATTACAGAAAGTATAATCCCACAATTACCTAAAAAATGAATAGATATGAAATAAATAACTAAATCATATGTTTGCTCCCCTAAATTATTTAAGATAATAAATAGAGAAATAATGGAATATGGATCATTCTTGACAATGGATATATTTTTGAAGCCTATATTATCCTCCTTGTCTTCGATTTTGATTTCCCTTCATCTTCATTTTCAAGGCTTGACATAAAATTAAGTTGCATGTCTTTGTTTCTTCCTCTTGAATTTTTGGCGTAACAATAAAGACACAAACTATTAACTTATGAAAAAGATATTTGTGTTAATATATTGGTTTAAGAATTTACCTTTAGAATCATTCTATGCATCATAAACTTCATGTATTGGAACTTCATCTTCTTATTCCGGCATGTCGTCTTCTTCTTCAGTTTCAGAAATCAAATTAAGTTGCACATCTTTGTTTTTTTCCTCTTGATTTTTTGACTATGTGACAATAAAGACACAAACCATTAGCTTATGAAAAAGATATTTGGTAAAATTAGATAAAGCAACATTCATTCAAAACTCATCTTGATGAATTCGGCTATATATAGGCTTTTATTTAAGGAATTCTAGTTAGATATGATTTTAAATTCTTTAAACTGTCATACGTCTTTTGAGTTTCTAATTCTGATTAGGGTTTCTGGCCGAATTGTACTCTGTAAATAGGGGAGGCTTGGCCGAGTTTTTATACACTTTTATCAATCACATAATCATATTTTTGAGTTCATACTCTTTGCTTGCGAGCGTCTTCATTGTTGCTTAATCCTGTAGGTTAATTAAGTATTAATACCCTTGATTTGTGAACTAATCCTGTGGACTAGTTAGTGAGCAAATTTTTGAGAATTAAGTGCAATCCCAAGAGCTAGTTGTGATAAATTTATGTGCAGCCAGATTAGGGTATGCAGATCCCTTAATTCAGTCAAAGATTTATATTCCGTAATCTAGAGCCTTCGCAAGGACTTTCATATCATTGGGTATTAGAGCAAAGTGAAAGATCCTTTGACAAAAATCTTCATCAGGGGTTTCGAGTTTTTGCATTATTTTTTCGACTTTATATAAATTTATAGACTCTCATGTGTCATATTTTAACTGTGTTTGTTTGATCTTTCTTAACAGGATGATTGAATCTAGAGTTGAATGACGTCAAAGGGTCCGAGAGTTAGAATACTTCGGTATTACTACCCGCCTTCACCTTCATCAATCGAGTCAGGAGGACGTTGAAGGGTCTAAATGTTAACAAGTATTATCCGCCTTCACCTCCTGGTTTTTAGATAGGTTATATAGTTTATGTGCTTGTGATATTTTTGTCCACTCGTCTGAAAAATTATTGCATGTGATTAATTTTTTTTCCATTATCATTCTTTGATATCGTGATCTTGAATTTGTTCTTGAATTCTTGATTACACCTTATACGAAAAAAAGAGTCTTTTGTGTCATTTTTTAGATATATTATCATATTCTTGATCCTTACGATGTTGAATATCTCGAATTTCATTTGAATCGAGAGGAATTTTGCTCAGACTTCTTATTCCAAACGTTATAGTGTCATGTATCTGATCAGAACTCGGGTGATATTTGTCATTAGCTGTGAACCCTGATTCTTAAGTTCAAGAATACTTTCCCTGGGAACTGAAATTTGGTTTTACCTAATTAATTCAATTATCACTACTGTGTTCCAACATAACATATCTAACCAAGTATGCAATAAAGTAAAGCATAAAGACACGAGACTTGGTTACACAGTTCGGTGAAATCCACCTACATCTGCGGGGCCTGACCCAGTTCAGAATGAATCCACTAATCATAAATATATAGTACAAAGTACACCATACAATTATACTTATCTTATCTAACTACAACGTGAATCCTACAAGCTCCCCTTGCTACTGATCCGCCTCGATCAGACTCCCTTTGACCTCGAAACTCGTCGATGCTGGATCTCCTCCTCTCGAGGAATTAAGGTATATGATTCTGAACTTTGAACAATAGGTTACGTATGTTGGAACATAGAATTTTGGCTCTTGAAATTCTCAAAAAGATATAAAATCTGTATGCAGATTTTTTCTATTAAGTCTGTGAGATTAATGCAGCCGTGATGTCCTCTATATATAGTCCATGAGCAAATCAGAACTCTCCATAATTATCTCTATAATATTCCTATTCCTTATCTATTTTTGAAGCATATCCAAATCCCATAAATAAAAAGATTTTCCTTATCTCAAATATCCCATAAATCCTTTTCCATAATTATAGGGATTTTCCATAAACCCAGTATGCTTCTACCACACGCCTAAAATACCATATTGCGAAATCTCAATTCTTCCATAAATAAATATCCACGCAATATTCAGCCAATGGTAAAAACCGTTTAGGCTTCAACTTTCCATATGTTCCAACATGGAAAGTCTTTGCACACATGAAGTTTCCAATTCTGATACGCATGAAGTCATGTGCAAATATAATTCTTTCTCCACATTATATTTAGATTACAATAAAATCCCTTGGAGATAGAAATTACAAAATCTAATCTCTTAAAGAAAGGAATTAATATACTCCATCCAAATCCTTCCACAAAGAATATTTATCAAATCAATTCCAATTTTTATAAATCCAATCTAATCCCATAGGAATTGATATATTTTGAATTTTAAACTCCATTACGAAATATTTCTTTCTCAGATTTCTTCGCAAACTTCCATAAATCTCAATCATTCCTTCTTTGATGTTTCAACACAACAATTCCATATTTGCATAATTTCCACAAATCGCCAACTAGATAAATCTAGACTTTAAAATCTTCCCCTTTGGCATTTTGTGGACCAATCACCTTTTGGTATCTCATCACAAGAGCTTATACAAATAAAGACATCAACTTTGAAAACCCCTCTGGATGTTGGATCATAGAAACTTAACATCTCTCCCTAAATTTCAGATTCCCTCATCATCCAGGAATAATGATCATGTTGGAACATCAACCCAACAGAGCCAATAAAGTCATCCAAGAAATCCAAAATATCTTCCCCTAGGACCATAAACATTCCAAACGCAATAGACACAGAAAACTAAAATATACATTAAATGCAGCTCTCCCTGAAGCAAATATCTGGCCTATGTTGGAACATAGTCATAGCAGAGCCTTTAAACCTCTTCAGGAGTAGCTGTCTATGCCTCATCTACTCTGGCATTTTCTGCCTCCAAAGCTACTATCTAAATGGCTAGAGCTCTCAACTTCACCAACATCAGAAGTTGTAGCCTCGAAATTCCAGGGCAGATCATGCACATGTACTCTTGTCTGGCTGTTTCTCAAGTAAGAATTGTAGTACTTCAAGAAAGAATCCAAAATTTTACAACAACCTGGAATAGACAGAAATACCTGGTAGTCAAGCTAGATGCAGTAGCATTCCCTTGAGTGACCACTAAGACTGAAATCCTCCAGTAATTTCTTGCTTCTCATGTAAACTCTGTTGTATCACTCAAAATCTTGATCAATTTAGCCTCCCTTGTAATTCTTATAAAATCTCCCGATTGTACTCCTTGTAGATTGATGCGGCAGTCTTGAGACCCAAATAGTCCAGGTAAGCTGTAAATCCACACTCCTCGTATACACCCAGACCAGTTGTCCTTTCGGCTAAATCCTCCTCTGACACACAATAGCATATCTCTTATGGCTGTCCGCATCAAAGAATAAAGAATTGAGTGCATGCTTGATTGAGGGAACTGCTCTTGAACGATGTCCTCTTTCTGATTTAATCTTCTCTTGGCGATTGTGCTTCTTCTTTTGATGATTCTGCAGTATGATCAGTAGTGCCTTCAATAATTTGCTCACCCAGTGTTAAAACATCACATGCTCAGCTTCCTTCACTCCATTAGTACTTTCTCCCCCTATCTCCATGTCTGGTGTTGGAACATAGACTTGATCACCACCCAGATCATAATCTTCTCCAGCCACATCTACCAATGCTTGAGCATCTAAATCTCTAATCACACCAAGCTCATTTATTTCCATGTCCACATCTTCTCAACCTGTCTCCATACTCTGTGTTGGAACATGACCAGCATCATTGCCTTCCAAACTTCTCATCATCCTAAACCAGAATACCGGGAAGAGCTATCTCTCTGATCTATGCATCTCATCAATCACCATAATATCTTCAACACCAACTTCCAACATGTTCATTTACTCCTCCATTTTCCTTTTTTTTCCTTTTTTTCCTTTTTCTCCTTTTCAAATTTTTTATTTTTCTAATATATGTACAAAAAAAATCACACAAAGCTTGAGAAAATAATAAATACCTCAAATCCGACAAACACATAAGTGTTGTCTGAGGAGCTCAAAAGTTGCAGAGTCCAGCCAGTTTAATGAATGCTTAAAAGTTTCCAATGTTGGAATATAGCCAACTACCACTTCTTTCCTCTCAACTAGTTCTCGAATAAAATGAAGACTTATATCAATGAGCTATTCCCGAGAATGCTGTACTGTATTCTTTGAGATGTCAACAACACTTTTGTTGTCACATAGAATCTTCAGAGGCCCTTGATGAATTCCATAATCTTTCAACATTTGTTTCATCCATAATTATTATGCACAACATCTTCCACCAATAAAGAAACATCCACATGTGGTGCTTTTATGATCATCTGCATTACCGCTCCAATCAGAATCAGTATAACCAACCAGATGAGAGTCTTGATTCTTTGAATACAAGATTGCATGCTCAGAAATCCCATTAACATATATAAATATTCTTTTGACTGCAATCATGTGAGATTCCTTAGAATTAGCCTGAAATCTTGCAAGTACTCCCACCATACTTATCTTAAATTTGGTCTGCATTAAAGTCACACTATCTTGTACCAAGGATGGCAAAGTAGACCCAAAGAACATATCATCAATATATATTTGAGCAATTAATGTATTTGGCGATTCAAAAAAAACAAGCAAGGTGCAATCTTCTACCCCTCGACGACAACCTTTATGAATAGGAAAGGTAGTGAGTCGCTTATTCCATGCCCTTGGTGCTTGTTTTGATCCATACAAAACCTTCTTGAGTCGATGATATACTTCCTCATTAATCATACCATGTAAGGGAGCACTCTTGACAGCTTTTTGGTACATCGTAAAATTCATAGTGCAATCCACAACAAGGAGATGCGAATAGATTCTAACCTGGAAACTGATGTGAATGTCTCATCAAAATTAACTCCTTCATCCCGTGTGTAGTCCTGAGCAACTAATCTTTCTTTATTATCATTGGGTTTGAATTTCTCAAGTTCTTCTTGCATTACCGCATACTAATACTTATCAAGCAGAGTCTCTTTGTAATCTTTGGGTTCAATGAGGGTGAGAAAACATTGTAGGCCAGCAAGTTCCCTATAATTAATTTGCGGGATTGATCGAGTCCATCTTCTACTTGATTCAGCCTGCACTGATGTTGGAACATGGGAGAGTTAGGAGAGGACGATGTTCCAATATTACTGAAGTTATAAGAGTCATCAGCTTCATCTTTAAGATCTACCTCATCTGATGTTCCAACATCCTTACATCCATGATCTGAGAAATTAACCGATGTTGGAACATGGTCACCCGTACAATCTACTTCATCACATTTGCCACTGAAGCAGTTCACTTCTTGTTCCAATAAGTAACATTTGTCTGATGACCGAGTACCAGTAAGCTCTTTGTTGTTGCCATGTTTTCACTATGCACTTTTCCTTATGGAATTCCACGGTCATATTATCATCACATAGCTGGCTGATACTTAGAAGATTAACCTTTAGATCTTCCACCAACAAAACACCAGGGAATACGGGGAATCCTTCAATATGAAGGTTCACCTTTTCCAACCACTCGACTATTCTTTCCATTGCCAAACGTAAAAAACCACCATCATATGGCTGGATGTTTGTCAGTAATTCTTGAGTTCTAGTCATGTGGCAAGAGCAATCACTATCAAAGTACCACGAGTCTCTAGAATGTGCAATAAGAGACATATGAGAAACAAGGCAAGTACTCGTGCATTTAACAACCCATACCTTTCTGACCATTCTTGATCGTTGGACATGGTTTATGTTGGAACATGCAGATAGTTGACGTCCAGTCATGATATCCCTGAGCAATTTCAGGCATTGTTCCTCAGCATGACCTTGATAAATACAGTAGCTACAGATGAGAGGTTTGCGCTGACGAGTATGGGTCACCTTTTTCTTTATTTCTCGAATCTCCATCTTGAAATTAACTGTGCTACCCGGTGAGTTGTCATACCCAACTACTCATCGATCTCCAAAGTTCTTTCCTATGGTCAGAATATCATAAATTTTTTCTTTACCAGTGTTCAACTTGGTAATTGCTGCTTCGGCCATCACAGCTCTCTTAGTTGTTGAGCTTAGATTCAAATTTAACTTTTCAATCTCTCTTCTGAGTTCACCAACTAGAGCTCGCAACTCCTTTTTCTTCTCAGCTAGATGATTTTTCTCTTCCTTCAACGATTTATTTGTGTCAACAACTTTAAGCCACATGTCATACATTTTCTCCTATGCAGTGTAGATCTCTTCATACCTCACAACTTGTTCTTCATCATCACTGGAAGTATCACTGAAACCTGTGTTGGAACATACATCCTTGTTTTTCTTTGACATGCTGGAACATACATCACCATTTGATCCACTTTGAACATTTGCTCCAAATGCCATATAATTGCTTGTAAGTTCCCCTTCGTCTTTCTTGTCTTCTTCATCTTCATTCCATAAGGTGGCATACGATTTTTCCTATTTCTTTCGAGTATTAGCACATTCAACCTGGATGTGAACGTATCCTTTACATTCTCTACATTGAATTCTTCCAGACTCATTTGCTTCACCAAATTGATTTCTAGCAAACTACTGCTTTCCTTGTTCCAATCGTGTTCCATGAACATTACCAAGGTCTTGTGCTTGAGGTATATTTCCACCTAATCTTTTTTGTGATTTCTTGTTTACCACCTTCTTCAGCATTCTTGAGAAATTTTTAGTGATAGAAGTAAGTTCTTCAGTTCCATCATCACTATCAGATTCATGAATGACCCTTGATGAAGAGGTTTTGAAGGCCAACTCCTTCTGGACTTTCTTTGCAGGTTGTTGCATTGTCATCTCATAGGTCTGTAGTGATCCCATTAGTTTATCTAAGGTCATGGTGGCTACATCTCTTGCTTCTTCTATTGCTGCTACTTTCATATCAAATATTTTAGGAAGAGATCTCAATGTCTTATTCACCAATTTCGCTTCCTTGTAAACTTTTCCAAGTTGATACGCCATATTGGAGATGTCTCTAAGTTTCCCATTGAATGTAACAATAGTGTCATCCTCCTCCATCTTCTGTTCCTAGAACTTTGTAGCCAACATCTGTAGTTTGGATTCAATTACACAACTTGTTCCTTTATGAACGGTCTGCAAGATATCCTAAGCTTTCTTTGCTTGGTGGCATGTTGAGATGAGTTTAAATTGATTTTCATCCACCGCTATGAAGATAGCATTTAACGCTTTTGAATTTTCCAGAGACGCCTTGAGGTCATCAGGAGTCCAAGTAAACTTGTCTTTAAGTTTCCACTCCTTTGGACTCGACTCTTATTCTTTTGCCTTAGAGCTTGAATCAACATCTTCAGTAGGGTAATTCCACTCATTTTCAACATATCGGCAAGCCAGTTCATCCAATGAATTTATGAACACTCGCATCCGAGCCTTCCAGTAATTGTAATTCGTTCCTTCCAGCAGTGGTGGCTGAGACATAGAAGCTCCTTCTTTAGTCGCCATTGGTAAAACCAGATCACAGTTTCCTTGACACAACCAAGGCACAATAAGTGACCTTGCTCTGATACCAATTAAAATTTGGTTTTACCTAATTAATTCAATTATCACTACTGTGTTCCAACATAACCTATCTAACCAAGTATGTAATAAAGTAAAGCATAAAGACACGAGACTTGGTTATACAGTTCGGTGAAATCCACCTACATCTACGGGGCCTGGCCCAGTTCAGAATGAATCCACTAATCAGAAAGATACAGTACAAAATACACCATACAATTATACTTATCTTATCTAACTATAACGTGAATCCTGCAAGCTCCCCTTGCTACCGATCCGCCTTGATCAGACTCTCTCTGACCTCGAAACTCATCGACGCTGGATCTTCTCTTCCCGAGGAATTAAGGTATATGATTCTGAACTTTGAACAACAGGTTACGTATGTTGAAACATAGAATTCTGGCTCTTGCAATTCTCAAAAAGATATAAAATCTGTATGCAGATTTTTTCTATTAAGTTTGTGAGATTAATGTAGCCGTGCTGTCCTCTATATATAATCCATGAGCAGATCAGAATTCTCCATAATTACCTCCATAATATTCCTATTCCTTATATGCTTTTGAAGCATATCCAAATCCCATAAATAAAAGGATTTTCCTTATCTCAAATATCCCATATATCATTTTCCATAATTATATGGATTTTCCATAAACCCAGTATGCTTCTACCACACGTCTAAAATACCGTATTGCAAAATCTCATTTCTTTCATAAATAAATATCCACGCAATGTTCAGCCAATGGTAAAAACCTTTTAGGCTTCATCTTTCCATATGTTCCAACATGGAAAGTCTTTGCACACATGAAGTTTATTCCATCTCCAATTCTGATACGCATGAAGTCATGTGCAAATATAATTCCTTCTCCACATAATATTTAGATTACAATCAAATCCACTGGAGATAGAAATTACCAAATCTAATCCGCTGGAGGCTCCGTCGCGAGTCGCGAAGAACTTCGTCGCGAGTCGCGACGTGATCAGAACTTTTTGAGCTTCCTGACTCAACTTTCCGCGAGTCGCGATGACTTCGCGAGGCTCGTCGCGAGTCGCGACACACTTCGTCGCGAGTCGCGACGAGCTCAGAAAATTTTGAGCTCTCGGACTCACCTTTCCGCGAGTCGCGATGACTTCGCGAGGCTCGTCGCGAGTCGCGACTAACCTCGTCGCGAGTTGCGACGTGCTCAGTAACTGTTGAAAATTTTTTGAGCCCGGATTTCAAATTTCCAAGCTTCCAAGTTTCCAAATGATTTTAAACATTGCATGATCCTACCTTCTTCTCCACCCAACACTCCCAAGAACCACCACATACCCACTCATTCCTCCACCATCCTACATATGTTGACATATGAACATTCTTGCATCTTTATAGTACATTTGTTGATTGTAGTATTCCGACTACATCATTGCGATCGTAAGTGCATATCCTATAATGATGCTTGTATACATGTCAATATATGTTGGATATTTTTCATGATTATTCTTATAGTGTTAGTTGAGTGTGATTTGGTTGTTCTTTGAAAATACTATGGTTATTTATGTACTTGTGAGTTTAATGTGTTCTTCGTGGTGTTAGTCTTGATCAAACGGCGCCATGGAGACAATGCTTTTCTTGAGGGGTGAGTTCTTCTACGGCATATTTGCTTCCCCTTCCGGTTCCGAAACCAATTTTGGGACCATACAAGTGCTTGGATTGTGCCATATCACCGACGAATTGCGGAGACACGGGTGTCACTCTACCCCCTTACCTTGATTGTTATTGTTCTTGCCTTATATGTTTACATTGAGGGCAATGTAATGTTTTAAGTGTGGGGAGGGGTTAGAGGATTCACATGCATGCTAGATAGTTTTGGAATGCTTTTTGCTACTTTTCATTGGAAAAACATGAGAAAAAAAAATAGAAAAACAAAAAAAAATTAGAAAAAGAAAAAGAAAAAAAAAGGGAAAAAAAGAAAACCCGCTAAGTTGAAAACCTGAGAGGGCAACTTAGGCAACATTGGGGGCCCGGATAGGTCGAAAACCCTTAAAGGGCGGCCTAGGCAAAAATGAGAGGCTAAAATGTGCGGAAAAATGTGAGATGTGAGCTAAAGAAACATGATGTGTGGCTAGGATGAAAACTCGAAAGAGCTCCTAGGCAAAATGAGAGAAATTGAGAGAAATTGAAAAATGCTATGATTTCACTCACTTGCCGGCGTTGGAGTCATAAGGTTGCAGTTGTCACATGGATGGATCGGGTAGCTCAATATCTATAGACCTCTTGGGATTGGGTAGCTTAGTGGGTTAGGAAACGAAGTGTGGTTATGAAATTCCTTATCTCTTTCTACTTCGTTTTTGGTTGATATATTGGCATTTAGTGAAGCATGTGTTTGAAACTCTTATATGGTTTTAGCTTCATTTTATGTCATTGGATTTTGGTTGATATATTGACATTAGGTGTAGTATGTGCTTAAACCTCTTCAATGGTTTTAACTTCATCTTGTGTCATTGGACTTTGGGAATATCAATTCGGGGCTTTGAAATATTTTTATGGGTAGTGAATTGATAAGTGGTAGGTTTGGTTAGATTTAGGATTGGGGATGTGTGTGTAAAAAAAAAAAAAAAATTCTCATGTGAGTTTTTATTTTGGGATTTATGATATTGAGAGTTTTGTGAGGCTTTGATTGGGGGATTAGTAGTTAAGATAGGGCTATATCATTTCTTCCGTATGCTTAGATCTTTTCTTACTCGAGGGCGAGTAAGGTTTAAGTGTGGGGAGGTTTGATGTGGCCATTTTATGCGGGTATTTTAGGGTTTTTAGGATGTGGATATGTCATTTCCTCCATGTGCTTGAATCTTTTCTTACTCGAGGGCGAGTAAGGTTTAAGTGTGGGGAGGTTTGATGTGTCCATTTTATATGCTTTATTCAGTAGTATTTAGGATTACTTTTGTGCTCTTTTATTATTGAGAGCTTGTGTTTTACCTTGAAATTCTCTTAGGAGAAGTAAAAGCAACTTTATGCTCTTTTACCTCTTCTAAGTGGATTTTGTGTGACAAGGGAAGAACACGGAAGCAACGAAGACCAGAAGACATTGAAGACTATACTTTCGAAGACTTTTGGATACTCACTTCGAAGACATGAAGACCGGAGGCCGTTGAAGACCATTTTTGGAGCCGTTGAAGACTTGAAGATTGAGAGGGATGGCTATGAAGAAGACAAAGAAACAATGCAAAACTCTGGCTCCCGTCGCGACCCCGTCGCGACACCATCGCGACCATCGGGGCACCGTCGCGAGTCGCGACGAAACTCGTCGCGAGTCGCGACCAACGGGCGGCCAGAAATCAACTTTATCTTCTTTGCACTATAAATACTACTCTTTTTCCTCCTCTTCTCCAGTTTTGCTCAGCCCGTTTTCTCTCTGGTTTTTGGGCGAAAACCCCAGGTTTTTCTCTTCTTTCTTTTCTTTGTTTTTTCTTAGTTTAATTATGTCTTTTGTTGTTCTAGATTAGTTCTTGTACTTGGGAGCTGTGGATTGAAGCTTCCACTTCTATGTATTGAGAACCATTTCTATCTATCTATTTGGTGTTTTTGCTATTGTGCATTTATTGTGCTTTGAATGTTAATTGTTGATTCCATTGATGTTGTTGGGAGCTTGAGGATACGAATGCTTGTATGAATTGCTAGCTAGGGTTTGGGGGATTTGGGTTAATTTCCCCCCTGTTCTTGTTAGGAATGTATGAGTGTGAATTAGAGCTTTTGATTGTGTTAGTGTGTTGACAATGTGCTAGACGAATGTGATTGATGTCGAACTCTTCGTCACGTTCGTTATGTGTAGCAAACGAGAGAGTCATATGCTCGTGGGTGAATGTGCTTGCACGTTCATCCAATCTCGTGTAATTGCATGAATCGGTTAAATGCTTAGTCACGGTGTAGTGGTCATAGGCGTTGCCGAGCTTGTTGGTCCTTCGTGCTAAATGCCACCAATGGTACCTCGAGTCGTGGTCGCGACTCGGGAGTCATTGGTGAGGTTTGACAAGCGATGTCGAACTCACACTTGCAAACTACTAACTAAGAAGGATAGGAGTTTAGTCTCCAGGACAAGTAGTTGAAGTATTGAATAGATGATTTAAATTCATTCTTGAAGCATTTGTTATTTGGCGTTTATGTATTCTTGACGGTGTGTTTTACTGCATGTGTGCCATGAGTTGTTTGAGCATAGGTAGTGTTTGTGTGGTTGCATTGTTAGGTGTAGGAATGTGACGAATTCCATAGCGCCTTTGCATGAAGATCTATGAGCATGAACTTAGAACTCCTTGTGATGTGTGTGTTGTGGTACTTGCTAGATGGGTATGTGAGTGTTGGGTCCTGAATGCTATATGATGGAATGTGTGAATGATTCGATGAACTACATTAGATTTGGAAGTGGATATCCATTGCCCCCAAGGCTTTATCTTTGTAGTTTTAAAACCCCTTTTCTTTAGTTTTGTTTGATGATTAGCATAGTCACTTGACCTTGCTAGTTATCTTGTCTTTTTATCTTTGTTAACTTAGGAAACCAACCAACCAACCCCCCCCTTTTACTTGCTTTTAAGTGTGTGTAAATATAGTTACTCCTAGCCTAGTATCAACCATTTGTGCTTGATTGCTTAGGAAGATCCCTCTTCTCATTGGACGACCCCGATTTGCCGCTATCTACCTAGTTGTAGAAAGTAAGCAAAAAGGGCTTATAAATTATCTTTTGCACGGCGGGCGCGACGACCGCCCGCCTGTCACGTTTATCCTTCCTCATGAGGAAGGAGAACGCCTGGCGTCCCATTACCAGAACGCTCTGGTTGGCAAATTCAATCGGGGAAAGCCCTCGATGGATTTTCTACAAACTGCTTTCAAATCAATAGGTTTTAAATCTAAATTCCAGCTAGGCTCTATTGACTATCGCTATGTCTTGATTAGATTTCAGGATCCCGAAGACTACCAGCGATGTTGGATGAAGGGGCAGTGGATGATCCAGGGCGCGGTGATGAAGGTGCAAAAATGGTCGCCCGACTTCTCACCAACGGCTGAATCTTCAATTGTCCTGGCTTGGGTAACGATTCACAGACTCCCTCTCCATTTCTATAACAACTCTGCCATTATTGGTCTAAGTAGCCAGATTGGAAGGTACTTAAAAATGGACGCTGCTACCGCAGCTCTAACTAGACCATCGGCAATAAAAGTTTGTGTTGAAATTGACCTCCAGTCCCAACTCCCTGCTTCTATTGTAGTAGGAATAGGCAATAAGGTAGTTGAATATCCAATTGAATATGATGAACTTCCATATTACTGTGCTCATTGTAAAATAGTTGGACATAACCAAGATAAGTGTACTTTCCTACACCCTGAACTCAAAAAAAAGGTTACAGAAATCAAGAAAAAACAAGGAAAGGCTGACAAAATCACTGCTGAATTGGTTCATAACTCTCAGGATAGCTCAATTGTTGAGAAACAAGCTCACATAGAAGGAATATTTGAGAAACATTCTCACCTAGAGGAATTAGCTAAGGATAAGCTATCAGGCTCCTCGGCCCTGACTATTTCCCAGAAACAAAACGATTTTCAAAAATAGAATTATCATCCAGACAATCCACAGAACATTTTTTCTAACTCACTCAACAATACACACAAGAAAAGATCAGACTTCTACTCATTGGATGATATTTCAAAACCTATAAGCAACACAATTTGGAGGAAGAAGACTAAGCAATCTGATAAACATGGAGTAGACTCCCTAGAGCCAATACATACTGTGCTTATTTCTAATGCTTTTCATGCCCTAGATGTTTTCTCTGAAGATGAACAGGAAGAAGAAGCTGTGGAAATCTTCCACGAGACACTAGAAACTCATGACCAGGTAGTTCACTCAGGCACCATATCAGAAATAAGACCTGAGGGACAACTTATTACAGAAAACAAACCTGCAGCCATACCAGATCAAAACTCAGTTTCTGCTTCAAAATCATCACCAGCTCTGGAGCAATCTTCAGCACAGAAGGTAACATCTACTGATGGTTCAGGTAACAAACTTCAACCAACCACAGATGAACTTATTTCAAGGCATAAAACTGTTGATACTCCGAAGTCTACAGATTACTTATTTAAAGGTAAGGAGACTCAGGACAACTCTATCAAAGCTTTGCCAAATAAATCTAGAAAACTCCGATCCTCACATAAAGCTGTTCCAATGACCTTTAAATGATTAGATACACAATCATAGGTAATATCTTGGTATGGAATGTTAGAGGTTATGGCTCATCCCTGGAAAGACTAAAAACATTAAAGATGAATCATAAGATAGACATCCTTTGCCTCCTAGAACCTTGGCATGATAACCAGCAGGTTGATAATCTGAAGCATGTTCTAGGTTTTAATAATGCTTTTACAGCTCAATCTGCTAAAATATGGATTCTGTGGAACCAATATTTTCATTTATCTTGTGTTAGAGAATCAGATCAATTCATTCATGCTAGAATCACTGAAGTTGCTACCTCATCCAGTTGGAATTGTTTCTTCATTTATGCTAGTGTACATAGGATCATGAGGGAAAATTTATGGCACGATTTAGGCTCTGCTTTATCTGAACCTGCTATATATATAGGGGATTTCAACACGGTTTCATCAGTTAATGAATACAAAGGAAGGAAATCAACCCCTCATAAAAGCATGAAACAATTCAATGAATTCATCCATAGATCTGACTTGCATGATATACCGACTGTTGGGAATTCATTTACCTGGTGTAATAATAGGGTTAAGGACAGGTGTAAAGATATTATATTCCAAAGACTGGATCGGGGTCTCTGTAACTTAGAATGGCTTGATCTATTTCCCCACAGCTCTATTCAGGTTTTAAATAGAATCACTTCGGATCATTCCCCTTTACTCTTATCCATACAATCAGCTTCAGAGATGTCCCCTAGGCCTTTTAGATACCAGGAAATGTGGTCCTCTAGGCAAGATTTCAGGGATATAGTAAAAATGAATTGGAACTTAACATCTCCTCTAAAAGGCATGACTGGTTTTGTTTTCAAACTAAAGAGGCTCAAAGTGGAAATAAAACAGTGGAATAGACTTATTTTTGGGAATGTCAACCAGAATCTTATTCAAGCTGAAGAGAGAGTGAGTGAATTGGAAATAATCTTCCAACAAACACAGAATGCTCAGGATCTAGCTGTTTTAAATGAATCAAAAGCCTTATTGTTAAGAGCTCAGAAAGAAAAGATTACATTCCTATCACAAAAAGCTAGACTTAATTGGCTTAAATTTGGGGATGCTAATACAAAATTTTTTCATCATGCCATTAAGGAAAACAGGATAAAATCTAGAATCAGCAAAATTAAGGATTTCTCAGGCAATTGGATCTCGGACCCTAATCTGATTAAGGAAGAAGGTATCCGGTTTTATAAGGAATTACTAAATGAGGAACCTACACCTAAAACTGGATCTCACCTCAATTACTTTCTTCAAGAAATACCAGTGCTCATATCTGAAGAACCAAACCTATTGCTTCTTCAATAGTTTAATATCCAGGAACTTAGGCATGCTGTTTTCGAATTGAACAAAAATAGTGCTCCAGGCCCTAATGGCTTCTCAGGGAATTTTTACACAACTTTCTGGGAGACCATAAAAAATGATCTGCTAGATGCAACTAATGACTTTCTGGTTTCTGGAAACATCCCCTTAGCAATCTCTAGTACCTGGTTGGCCTTGATCCCTAAGAAGCTAATTCCACTTTCCTTTTCTGACTTTAGACCAATAAGTCTTTCTAACTTCATCAACAAAGTTTTTTCAAAAATGCTAATGGAGAGAATTAAACCATTAATGCACTCCTTAATTTCTCTTGAACAAAGTGCCTTTATTAATGGTAGAGACATATCTGATAATGTGCTACAAATGCAGGAAATGGTGAGAATTTTAAACAGAAAATCAAAGGCTCATAATATAATTGTGAAACTTGATATGCAGAAAGCCTTTGATAGAGTGTCATGGTCATTTTTAAACTCTATACTCCTTCAATTTGGTTTTCATGGACACTTTGTTAAAGTTATTCTGAGTAATATTGCCTCAGCTCATTTCTCAGTCTTGATAAATGGAGTCACTTCAGGTTTTTTTAAATCCTCCAGAGGACTAAAACAGGGAGACCCCCTGTCCCCTTTTCTATATAACTTAGTTTCTGAGGCTTTCTCAAGGACTCTCAAAAAGATGATATCCATTGGCTACCTTCACCAGTTTAGTTTACCTCACTCTTGTCCAACTGTTACTCACCTTATGTATGCTGATGATACAACAATTTTTCTAAATGCCAAACCCACAACTTTAAAGAGATTTAAAAGGTTATTAATTGCCTATGAACATACTACAGGTCAGAAAGTTAACTTTGGGAAATCTGAGTTCTTCACCTCACATAAAACCCCTCCTCACATCATTCTGTCTGTTAAGAGACTTTTGGGAATGGAACAAGGGGCAATCCCCTTTAAATATCTTGGTGTGCCAGTATTCTATGGTCGAAACTTGCAGGTTTATTACAAGCCACTGCTGGAAAGGATGGAGAAGACAATAAACAATTGGAAGAACAGGTGGCTCTCCAGTGCGGGTAAGTTGGTTCTTATCAATCACAGTATCCTCTCAATTCCCACTCACATTTTCTCTGTTCTGCGCCCTCCTAAGATTGTTATAAGGAAAATGGAAAAATTGGCATCTACTTTTTTCTGGGGGAAAGTGGATAACACTGGAAAAAAAAATGGAGATCATGGAAAAACATGTGTATTCCAATTGATGAAAATGGCTTAGGACTTAGGGATATAGGAGCAATTGTTGAAGCATTCTCATGCAAACTTTGGTGGAAATTACAAGCCAACAAATATCAATGGACCTCTTTAATATGGTCACTCCCCAACTCATATAAAACATCTCACACCTGGAAAAGAATCTGCTTAATCACAGAGAAGGCTAATAGACATTCAAAAGTGATTTATGGACTGGGTGAGTGTTCCTTTTGGAACTCCAATTGGACTGGTAAAGGGGCCCTTTGCTATGAATGGCCGGAAGGGCTGACTATCCCCTTTGAGGATATATCCCTGAGGCTTTTCATACAAAATAGAAATAACTTTCTCCCTCTCCTGGAGCCACACTTGGCTACCAATACTCTTGCCATCTTGCAGGTTGCTGAATTGATTTACCATCATGAGGATAGGATGATATGGACTCCAAATATCAATGGTAGATTCTCTATTAGTTCGGCTTATCAAACCTTCAGGCAAAGAAAACTCAGAATCAGACATTTATCAAAGGTATGGAGCTCCTTTATCCCAAGGAAAATGTCTGTCATCTTGTGGCGTGCTTTAAATGGCATTCTGCCTTTTGATAATATTTTAGCAAGAAGGGGCTTCCAATTTGCATCTAGGTGTCCTTCCTGCATGAATCATCCTGATATCCTTGATCACTTTTTTAACTCATGCTCATTTACTATTAAAGTATGAGAGGCTGTTGGTGTCTTGCTTAATATGCATATGCCTAGATTTGGAAATTTGAAGTCAAGAGTTGATTATCTCCTATCTTTCAAAGCTGCCACAAGGATTCAGTCACAAATCATCATAACTTCACTTTTGGTCACAGTTTGGATTCTATGGGTAAAGAGGAATAAAAACATATATGATAATGAACCTTTCTCCCTTCATGCCCGCATTCATGAGATTAGATGCTTCATTCATGACATTTTTACTGCTCATCAGCCTTCTGGCAACTTAGACAGGAATAGATATTGGATCCAATCTAACATTATTCCTAAGATTCACCCCAAGAGGAAGAAAATTATAACAGTTGTTACATGGAAGAAACCTTCCTCTGGCTTTAAAATTAACACTGATGCCTCATGGATTCATCCTGGTCTGGCCTCATCAGCTGTCATAGTTAGAAACATTTCTGGAAATGTGATATGCATGAGGACCAAAACCTTCCTATCACCAACACCTTTTGATGCTGAGTTGGTAGCAATTCAGGATGGATATGAAATAGGATATGAACTTGATATTGCTAATGGAGTATTGGAAACTGACTGTTTAAATGCTGTAAGAGGTATACTCAATCCATTGAATGCTCCATGGAGGAACTTCTCCATCTGCAGTGCTCTCCATATTCAACATAAGAAATATCCAATCTCTCACATTCACAGGGAGGCCAATAATGCAGCTGATTATCTGGCTAAATACTCATTACAGAACAATATCCAAGGGAACCTTGAACTCCTGTTGGCACCAGTTGTACTCAGAGGACTCATCTCCCTTGATAGATTAGAAATCCCTTCAGTAAGATTAGGCACAGGACCTGGAGATGCCACTTAACTTTAACTACTTTTAACCTCACAAGCTAATACTTTACGGACTCCAAGTAGTCTTATCCTTTCATTGCTTTGGAATGGAATCTACTTTGTTGCTTTTCTCTCTTTCAGGTCTGCTGCTGGAACTGGGAGATCTACCACAGCGCAATACAAGGAGGAACACCTATCTCAGTCTTAACTCCATTGGCTGAAGCACCTGCTGCTACCCTAGTATTTAAGACTTCTACAGTCTCTCTGGCTGCTCTTTTTACAGATTCCTTCCTAATTTTTTCCACGGACTAATAGGGGTTTCGATTTGCTCGATTCCCCGACCTGTTTATGGACTACATTTGGAAGCAATTTGTAGAAAGTACCACACTAGTTTTTATTTTTTATTTTTTGCATCTTGCATCTGTTTCGCTCTCAGATCACCATACGGATGATCTTTTGTAAACCAATATGCACTTTCAGGCTTATGCCAGTTCTACGGTCTGGGGAGCCAAATAAAAATCCCCCCATCCTTGGATGGTTTAAACTTAAAAAAAAACAAAAAAAAAAGTATCTTTCACAAAGCCTCGAACTTTTACTGCCTTTTCCCATTTTCCTTCAACAACATACATATAAGAGCAGATGCAACGCCACTGCATCTCTACGCCTGAGGAGGAAAAAGACAAACAAAATTACTCCAATGGTACGCTAACTTAGCGCCTGGAATTTGAAGGATGAATAGTACCCGCTATTTCTAGTGTGGTACTGTAGAAACGGGATTGGATTTTTCCATTTGTTTTACTTTTCTTCTTTCATTTCTTGTGTCGTTTTTCCCGTTTTCTTTCGCATTTATATGTTATCTTATTTATATTTTTATGGAAACTTTTCTTTTATTATTGTAGTTAATTTATGTATAAAGAAATTTTTTTTTATCTGTTTACAATTATATTATATATTAATAAATTTTATTTTCATCATATTTTAGTTTTAAAATTATAATTTTATTCATGTTTTGTAATATATTACTGTTATATGGATCTAGTTCTGCTAATAATTTAATTATTATATTTTGTATATTGACTATGTAGTTAGGCAAAATCTTGGGTAAGACCGTCTTTCCACAAGCCAAAGGAAAGATGAGGTTTAATTCGAATAATAAAATTTGTTTATGCAACGTGTATTAGCTATAAAGTTTATAATTTGATTCATGGAACCCGGGAATTTTATTTTCATTCTTCTAATTTGCACTTTAAACTTTGGTCTTTCCATGGCTTATGGAAATACCGTCTTTCAAGAGACGGACTCATGTAGTTATATCTAATTTTTAATGTTATAATGTTAAATCCAACACTAGGTTTAATTTGATTACCATTATAAATTTTATAATAAAATAATTATTAATTATTTATTTTTATGATTAAATAAAATTATAATCAAGATGAACAATTAATTGGGATGATTCTATACTATAGTGAAAGATTGAAAATTAATAAAATTAAGATGCATAAATAATAGTATGAAAAAATATTAAATCCTAGAGAAGGATAGTAGAGTTTTTCATTGGACTGGATCAGCAGTAAAAAAAAAACTAGTGCAGCAACCGAAAGTTGAAGGAAATGGTTGGAGATGCAATGTAATAGCCCGCGTGACTGGGGTCTAGCTAAAAGACATTCTTAGCTGCTGCTTCTGCCACCTTTGTGTTTCGATGAATCCGGTTTGCACTGCATGAGCACCGACTGGGAAGGAAACAAACATTACATTTTTTTATATCTTAATTCTATCTCTTTCCTCAGCCAATAATAGATTCAGCATAGAGTAGAGCGAAGCTTGGGTATCTAAGGGCCACAATTCCACCCGTAACAAAAAAAAAATAAAAGGGGCCCCCGAAAGAGATGTTCATAACGATTTCTGCTTGAGGAGGTGCAAGACTCTCATTAATGATCTCCATAGCACGATCCAACTGTCATGTGCGTCCGAGCAGATCAACCATTACACTATAATGCTTTGATTCTGGTGTCAGTTGGAAGGTATCGACCATCTTATCAAACAATCTGGTCCCTTGTTCGAGTAAACCTGCATGACCACATGCAGAAAGAATGGAAAGGAATGTCGCACCATTTGGAGAACATTTTGAATTGTTAACCATACTAGACATGGCCGAAACTACCGTGACACGTGGTAAGGGCTCCAGCCCTACTTGAGATTCCGGGGCCATGGTAGTAGTGGTTAAAAGTGCTTTCCGACGGTGGAGCGGAGCTTTTCCAGCGGTTTATTCTTGTTTCCGGCATAAGCAATCGGGGAAGAAGGCCGCTGAAAGCCTTCTTTTTTTGGCCCATAACACATCAAAACGACGTCGTTTTGTCTCAAGTAGAACGTCATTTTGATTAGTGCAAAAGATTTTTTTTTTTTTTAAATTTGGGTATTTATATTGGGTTAAAATCCAAGAATGGATGGCTCACAAAACACTCTCAGGCTCTCGGCGTTGCCACAAACCCAAATTTTGTACAAACCCAAACACTCTCACTCTCAGCGTGCCTAGCGTTCCAGGCTTCCCGCCTCCAGCTCCGGCCGCCGCCACCGTCCCGCCACCGGCCCATCATCCGTCCGTTCCTCCTCCAGCTCCAGCTGAAAAAAAAATTCAGGTTCCGCCACTGATGCTAGAGAATAGCTCTAGTGATTTCCTCCCTTTGCCATGAAACCCGTAACCTGCAAACATACAGCATCTCTATTCGCGATCATCTCGAAAACTCGAGCTACCACATTCGGCATACGAGAGATGGTATTTCTATCAAAGCCACCTCTAATCAGATATCCATGGAGGCATCAAGCTTGTTGAAGAATGCCTACTTCCGAGCATGCTGTGAGAAATTTCACCATTACATCCGCATCTGGATGCAGTTCACTACAGAGCATGTCCAGGAAGAATCCCATTCCATTTTGAACACAGCCACACAACATAGCAGATCAGGAAACAGCATCCTTCGAAACAGCTCAACAGCTTCATCGGGAGAAGAGCAATTTATGTACATATATATGGATAGGAGCTGTGGCCACCATGACATCTAGCTTGAACTCTTTATGTGCAGAAAGATCATGAACCCTTTTCCCCATCTCCAAGTTCCCCGTCGCTTCGCATGCTTGCAGTGCACTGATGATAATAACTTCATTGCTACTAATACCACAAACAAAACGGAACAGCGATCGTATTTTGATTTGCTGGTTGCACAGGAGTCGAGCATAATAGCTATTCCATAGAGTTCCACAAAATAGCTATTCAACCGTATAAAAGAGTTGCCAGATGCATAACAATTTCTTTCCAATGGAAGAAGCGTTGGAAAGCGTAGTTATATGCCCCTTATATTGCCTAAAACTGTAAATCTCTACATTGTTCAAACAGGCCTTTTCATGGTTACAAATAACGGCTAAAGCAATTCGTGAGATTTCTTTGTTAGCATATACTTAACAATCTTTAGGTCCTGAATTTCATCACATTTTATGTTCAAATTGATCTGCAATGCCAGGTTGCAGTAATTGCACCTAATATACCAGCAATGTACGAGGCACATTTTGGGGTTCCAAAAACATATGAACATCAGATACAAATTTACCGGAATCGGTGTTCTTCTATCATGGAAAGCAACATCTGATACAACAAATACATCACTGATGCAAGCACCTTTTTTGGACGTAATTAACTGTATTTTCCGATTTGAAGTATGCGTTCTCGATGAATTGAGGAGAATTCTGATGAATATTGGCAGAATTGAGCTCTCTATTGTTCTTAGTTGATGGCGTGTTTGAGAATATACAAGCTGTCGTTGATGCTCATAATCAGTTGAATTTTGCTTATGATTTTCAAATTAGGCTGGAAATGGAGAACTCGGCAAGGTAGAGTTAAAGCATTCGTCGAATAGCATGATATAGCTAGAAGAGAGAGATTTTTCAGCAGACGTGAACTGAATTTAGTGTTTGATGTGATTTGGTTAGTTATTTGCCATTTGCTGTTTGATTGTGTAGGGCATGATTTGGTGCTGATGCAGTTATGCTATGCCGTTTAACACCACTTTGAATAATCTTGGACAAGTATTTTCGTTCTCAAGGATGGAGATGTTGTAAAACAGTAAAACTTCTCTTTTTTTTAAATGTTTATTGCTTCCATATAGCATTGTTTTTAACTTATTACTTAGTGTTAACATGAATAGATTGCCTTGTATAGTAGATATTTGATACATATCAATCCCTTAATTAATGAGATTGCATCTTATCTTGTAAACTCTATATATTCATCATCTCTGAAATGAAAAGTAATGCAAAATTTTTTCCTAAACTCCTTCCATTCATTACATGAATTTATACCGGTGCCTAGTACCTATTTTCCAGTGATAGATTATATTTACTATTGCATGATTTGATTAGCATGGGATCTTAGCTGTTACCTAGATATTTCTCAACCGGACTCGATTTTTACCTGCGGGTGAATTACTAATCAGCTGAATTATAAGTGTGGTTATGAATCCACCCACACAATGGTGTAATATAATCTATATATATCTGACTGAACATAGCAGATAAAGCTCGTTCTCCCATCCATTTGATTTAAGCCATAAAATCAATAGGTCTGTTAACATGTATAGATTAGATACACATCAATCCCCAAATCAATGGGATTGTATCTTATCTTATAGATAGCCTCATATCAATCCCCTAATCAATGAGATTGCATCTTATCTTGTAAACCCTAATCAATGACATGGTATCAGCCTAACATTCGATTCAACAATGTCGACTGAATATTCTTCAACAATTGGCTCCACCAACGCCCTTATTGTTGCTTCCTTTGATTATCAGAATCCTAGTTTCAACTTCCCAAACTTAGCGTTTCGTCTTGATCGCTCAAACTACTCACTCTGGCGCAACACCATTCGTTCGGCTCTTGAGGCATATGTCTTGGACGCCTTCCTCACCGACGATACACCACCTCCGGCAACCGTCACTATTCCAGCCGTGCCTCCCTCTGATCCCCTAAACCCATCGACGGGCACTCCAGCAACAATGGGACCAAACCCGGCGCTGCCAATATGAATGAAGAAGGACAGGCTTGTGCTCTTATGGATCCGCTCCACGCTTACCACTCCTCTCCTCGGCATCATCGCTCGTGAAACCACCACCGCTGAAGCTTGAACGATCCTTGCTCAGATTTTTTATGCTTAAACATTTTTGCCAGCAACTACAGATGCTGTCAAAATCTTTGCTGTCCGTTCTTGATTACTTTGAGAAGAAACTGGCCCTTGCAGACTCTCTCTCTGAATGTCTATAAGAGGTCTCCGACGCCGACTTCATTGGTTATCTTCTTCACGGGCTTGGTTTTAGTTTGGCCATCTCCAATCGGCTCTGTCTCTTTGGTCGGAGCCCTTGTCTTTCGACGAATTGTTAGGCATACAAGAGGAGACTCGGCATGAGAAGGATCTCCAATCGCTCCAATCTCCAGCATCCAATGCCGTCAACCGCATCTCCGGCAACTGTCCACAGTGCCAGGAATGTGCACCTGACCGCCTTGACCGCGACGGACCATCGGCTAGTTACTACCCAGCTGATAGGTCTCGGTCTCAGTGACAAATTTGCAAAAAAGCTTGGGCATGCGGTGCTTAATTGCTTCCAGCGTGTGAACCTCCGAACTTTTCCAGCGACGAATCGCAATGCCGCACCGAGGCTTCGTGGCGCATCCAGTGGCAAGGCAGCATTCATGATATATACGTTCAACCCGTCCGACATTGAAAATCCTTGGTTCGTCGACTCAGGTGCTTCCAGTAATGTGACACCAGACATTCGCAACCTCACTCTTCAGAACACCTACAATGGTAATGATTAACTCATGGTCGGAGATTGTATATCTCTGCCTATTGCTCATTTAAGTCATTCTATGCTCTCTGTTAATCATGCTGCTAAGCCTTTACAACTTCATGATATCTTACACGTTCCAAATATTGCCAAAAATTTTCTTAGTGTCTCTTAACTATCTCGTGATAATAATGTCTATGTTGAACTTCATTCAAATTTTTGTCTTGTCAAGAACTCGCAGGGTTAGACACTGTAAGGGGAACCGTTGAGAACAGTCTATATCTCCTCCCACATTATCGCCCTTTATGCAATCCCTCCAGTTCTGCACCAGTCGCTCGTCTCAGTGAGCGCACATCTCTTCAATGTTGGCATCACTGGCTGGAACATCCCCATGAGTCTATTCTTCGTTGTCTAGTTTCTAGTCAGAAATTACTAGTGTCTTGTAATAAATTGGATTCAGTTTGCGGCTCTTGTCAACTTGGTAAGAGTTATCGACTTCCTCTTCCTAGTCGTATTGAATCCTCTTTGAAACCTTTTAATTTAATTTATTCTTATGTGTGGGGGCCAGTCTTTGAACTTTCCACAAATAATTGTTGCTATTATATCAGTTTCATTGATGATTGCACCAAATTCATGTGGCTCTACTTCATTTATGAAAAATCACAAGTGTTTTCCATTGTTGAGATTTTTATTAAACTGATTCACACCCAATTTTCCACTCAAAGAAAAGCTTTTTAGTATGATTGGGGTGGCGAGTACTGCAATGTCTTCACCCTTCTCGAATCACTTGGAATTGGCCACAAAATTTCCTGTCCCTACACTCCTGAACAAAATGGTTCTGCTGAGCGGTATAATCGCACCATTGTGGAAAATGGCCTTTCCCTTCTTGCTCACTCTCGCCTCCCTATCAAGTTTTGGGTCTAGGGATATAACACATCTATCTACCTGATCAATCATACCATAACCCTTTTTCTGAGTTACAAGTCCCCCTATGAATGTCACTATGGAAAATCCCCAGACTACAACCTTCTAAAATCCGTTGGCTGTCTTTGCTACCCATTCCTACATCCCTACACTTCCCAAAAGCTAGAGTATCGCTCTTTGCCTTGTATCTTCCTTGGTTATAGCACTAAACAGAAGGACTATCTCTGTTATCATGTCCCGACTACTCGCATGTAGATCTCTCGATATGTTGTGTTTGACAAGTCTGTCTTCCCCTATCCTAGTCATATCTCTTCCAACTCATTCCCTTTATCTTCTCCTCGCACAGTCCCTCTCTCCAATCTCTAAGATGCCTCTCCCGATCATCCATATCTCTCGACCATTTCCCTCTTCTTGTGTCAACTAGCTGCTTCACTTCCACTCAACCCCGATCTTACTTCCTCGATGGATCCCGCCTCCTCCGAGCCAAAACCTCACTCATCCTCCCCTTCGCCCCTTTCTCCCTCACCCTCTCCTCCATCATATCCCAATGGCCCCCGTTGGTTTCGTCTGCCTGAAATCTTTAGTCATCATATGAAAACTCGTTCCTCCACCCACTCACTCAAACACAAAGCTCTTCTGTCCACCAAATACCTTCTCCAGGCTGCCCTGACTGCCACTCTTAAACTGAAGCTTTTTAACCAAGCCTCTAATGACCCTAACTGGAAGAATGCTATGCAGCTTAAATATGATGCCTTAATGAGTAATAAGATGTGGGACCTTGTCCCTCATCCTTTGGGAGCTAATGTCGTTGGTTGTAAGTGGGTGTATAGGTTGAAGTAAAAGCTGATGGATCGTTAAAATGCTATAAAGCACGCCTAGTCTCCAAGGGATTTCATCAGGAGGCTGGCGTGGACTATTTTGACACATTCAGTCCGGTTGTTAAGCCCACCACCATTTGTCTAGTTCTCAGTCTGGCTGTATTGTGTGGTTGGTCTCTCCGCCAGGTCAACGTCAACAATGCTTTTCTCAATGGCGATCTTTCTGAGACTGTCTTTATAAAGCAGCCTCAAGGGTTCATTACTTCTGACAAGCCGTAACATGTTTGCAGGCTTCGCAAGGCTTTGTACGGTCTCAAGCAGGCTCCCAGGGCGTGGTTCCACAAACTCACTGCCTCCTTACTTCGCTATGGCTTCAAGAATTATATCTCTGATCCTTCTTTATTTGTCAAAAAGAATGGCTCTCATGTGGTTTATGTTCTTTTTTAGGTGGGCGACCTTATTATAACAGGTTCTCATGCATCTTTCACTGATGAGTTAGTTTGCTCCTTACATCTTGACTTCTCTCTGAAGGACCTTGGTGATCTGCACTATTTTCTGGGTGTTGAGATTACTCGCATTGGTTCGGACTTACAGCTCTCGCAGCAGAAGTTTATCTGCGACATTTTAGATCGCAACCACATATCTAGAGCTTGCCCAATCTCGTCTCCTGCAGAGCCTGGTTCTCAGTTAGTTGCCGATCGTGATCCTCTTTCTAATCCAACCTTATATCGGATCATTATCGGTGCCCTGCAGTATGTCACCATCTCTCGCCCTAAGATTTCTTATACTGTAAACCGTGTTTTCCAGTTCATGCAATCTCCCACAGAAGCTCATTGGGGTGCGGTCAAACGCATTCTTCGCTAATTTAAAGGCACTATATCCTCTAGCTTGGTTCTCCAGAAGGCTCGTGACTCGCGCTTAGTGGCCTTCACTGATGCAGGTTGGGCGTTTGATCATAATGAATGCCGACTCAGCATGGCTTCGCTATCTACTTTGGTGGAAATCTTGTCAGCTGGTCATCTCGCATACAGAAGGTCGTTGCCTGATCTAGTACTGAAGCTGAGTACATGGAAATTGCATTTGCTGCGACAGAACTCATTTGGTTGCAACAATAATTACAGGAGATGCATGTTATAGTTCAGAGACCCCCAATTCTTCTGTGCGACAATCTGAGTACCACTTTCCTGTCTGCGAATCCTGTCTTTCACCAGCAATCCAAACACACCAAGATTTATTACCACTTTGTTCATGAACAAGTTTCATTCGGAGACCTGGTTGTCCGTCATGTTCGTGCTCTGGACCAGATAGCTGCCATTTTCACTAAGGCCATTGGGAATAAGCACTTTCTTACTCTTCGAGACAAGCTTTATGTTCGTGCCCGATCATGAGCTTGCACGGGGGGGGGGGGGGGAGGGGGTGATGGTGGTGGTGGTGGTAACATGTATAGATTGATTTGTATAGTTCGCAAGTAGATATCTGATACACATCAATCCCTGAATCAATGGGATTACAATCAATGAGCCAAGTTCAGAATGTTGGCTCTTTTAGTATGCGCTGATATAGTAATATCAATGTGATTGTCTTCATCTCTCTGCGTATATCATTTGGGATGTTATTTTTCTACCTTGCGTGTGTTATCTCTGCTGATTTTTTAAGCTGCTTACTGCTTCAGGGCTATTGCGTGTGATGCTTGGGGCAAACAAGTTGAATAAGGCTAGATCATCTTTGAAGGTAGACTATTTTCAAGCTAATCATATCAACTGTAAAGGATCTTTATAGATGATGTATTTTTCCGCTTCCTGAAGAAAACGTAACGATTGTTGTTAGAATAAATCAGATTACTGATTAGATTATGACTTATTATGATTAAAGTTCTTTCCTTGTTTCACCTTTATTGTACTCTCTATATATTCAGTCATCATTAATACAATTCTTCATGGAAAATCATTCTGTTATGGTATCAGAGCAAGTTCTGATTCCTAAACCCCTAAATTTTTCCAGCTCCCCCCCTCTCTTCCTTTTCTGTCCGACCAAATCATCACCGGATTTCAGCATTATTTAGTTCCAGTTTTTTGGAAAAAATAAAAAGGCTTCCCATGTACTACAGCGTTCCCGACATCATCCCCGGCGTCATCCTTGACGTTATATCCGGTGGGTTTTCCAGATTTCAAGGCATTCCCAGTATCATCTCTGTTCTCTGGCATCCGAGTTTTCTTTCTCTAGCTTCATCCAATTCTAGCGGCGACAAAGATCTTCACCGGTTTCCTCCATTAATCACGACGATCTCTGCTTCCATCGGCGGCGATTTTCATCCGCACACACCACATACGCGCATTCATCTCCAACATTGTTCATCTTCTCCGAGCATGAAAGCATCATCTTGACAAGGTTCTCTGCTCCATTGCACCGGCGAGTCCTTATCGTGTCAGATTCACGCTCCAGCAAAAGTCCACATGCGTGTCTCCATGCGGGCGCAGTATCACTCTCCTGCGGGTCTCTTCATGCACACACATGTGCCAGCATGTCTGCTAATGTGCCTTGAGGCCTTTCCAGCGTATCTTTGATTTACGCCAAGCGCCTTGCGCGCATCTCCAGTCCACGCCCTCATTATTTTTTTCACGGTTGACGCGTCTATTTTATCTCTATTATCAATTTATCATAATCCATTGCCATTTTTCACAATATTCACTACAATTATGGTTTACTTGGTGCCTTTATCTCGAGAAGATTGTTCCACTATATGGATTGCGGACAAAGTTTTGTTTCAGGCTAGTTTGGATGGTTCCAACCGTTATTACTCGTCGAACCAGTGGATCGTTAATTCTGGTGCTACATCTTATATCACTGCCAGTACTAGTCATCTTGATAAGGTACAATATTATAGTGGTTCTAATGCTATTCTTGTTGGAAATGGTGAATCATTATCTATTTCTCACATCAGTTAGTGTCATTTCTCTGGTTTCTCTGTTAATGATGTTCTCATGGTTCCTAAAACTATTAGAAGCTTATTGTCCATTAGTAAGCTTACTCGTGATTTACCTGTCCGTGTTATATTTGATTCCGATGCATTTTCCATTGAGCACAAGCATACATGGAAGATAATTGGTAAAGGCCGTCATAGTTCAGGTCTTTATATTCTTGAAACTGGTGATTCTAGTTTTTAGGAGAATTACACTCTGGAAAGCTTCATTCTTCTTTTGAGCAATGGAACTCTCGTGTCGGTCATGTGTCTCATGATACTGTTCAGTTGTTGAGTTGACGAGACCTTATTTCAGTCACTTCCACTATTCCTGCATCTGTTAGTTGCTCTCCATGTCAAATGGAAAGAGTAGCCTTTTGCCTTTTTCCACTAGTGACAAGCACGCTATTGGTTAGTTGAATAAGGTGCATTGTGATTTTTGGGAACCGACCTCTGTTTTATCTGCAGGTGGTTTCTCTTATTACTCCATTTTCATCGATGATTTTTTTAATTCACATGGTTTCTCTTGATGCGGCGTAAGTCGGATTTCTATCACACATTTATCCAGTTTCAGAAATTTGTTGAGACCCAGTTTTCTACTAGGGTTAAAAGTTTTCAGGCCAATGGTGGCACAGAGTTTACTAATCAATGACTTCAGTCTCACTTCATATCATGTGGCATTCATCATCAGATGTCCTTGCCCTATACGCATGCTCAGAATGGCTGAACTGAGCGGAAGCATCCTCACATCACAAAGACTGGTCTTGCCATGTTTTTTCACTCTTCTGTGTCGCGCTGTTATTGGGTGGAAGCTTTCTCCTCCGTGGTTTACATCATTAACCGTCTGCCTAGTTCAGTTCTTGGTGGCAAATCACCTTTTGAGGTTGTTTTTGGTCATATTCCTGACTATACCCTCTTTCACCCGTTTGGTTGCCGTGCATTTCCATGTCTGCGTGCCACTGCTAGTGATAAGTTTGCACTGTGATCTATTTTGTGTGTTTTTATTGGCTACAACCCTCGTCACAAGGGCTTCCAGTGTCTCGACCCAACTTGTGGATGGATCTATGTCTCTTGCCACGTTCGTATTGATGAAACTTTTTTCCCTTATGTCTCATCCTCCACGGGTAGTCTTTCTATTTGGATCTGGAGATTTCATAATTTTTTCATAAAGCTGCTACATTATCGATTGGGGCCACCACGCATGGGCCCATTCCAGCTGCACCTTTTTCACAACCATGCTCCATCTGGACGGCCGACCCGGACCCAGCTCTTCAACCGCCAACCACCACGCCTCAGCCTGTCTCAACCATCCTTTCTCCGGTGTCTTCCGCAGGCCACTCTTCGCTCAGCTCTTCTCGGTCTTCTTTGGCATTGTTAGTTGGTTCGAATCCTTCAACTTCACCTCCACAGCCTCGTACCCATCAGATGGCTACTTGGTTTTTTACTGGTGCCATTTAGCATCGAGATTATTCAAATATTATTGCTCACGGTCTCATTGATGCACTCCTTTCTCAGACAGAGCCCACTGATTATCGCCCTACCCTTCAGGGTCTACCCTGGGTTTCAGCCATTGATGATGAGATGATCGCTCTTCATGGTCAGAACACTTGGGACTTGGTGCCTCAACCTTCAGATGTCAACATTGTTGGATTTAAATGGGTCTATAGGCTCAAGTATCAACCAGATGGCACTATTGAGCACCACAAAGCTAGACTTGTAGCGCAGGGTTTCTCATAAATTTTGGGTTTTGATTTTGACCATACTTTCAGTCCTGTGGTCAAAGCCTCCACTGTTCGGATGGTCCTCGCCATAGCCACTATGCGTTCCTGGCCACTTCATCAGTTGGACGTCAAGAACGCTTTCCTTAATGGTGTTCTTGATGTTTTGGTCTACATGAAGCAGCCCATTGGTTATTAGGATTCTGCTCATCCAGACTATATTTGTCGCTTGCAAAAGGCCATTTATGGTCTTAAGCATGCTCCTCGGGCTTGGCTCCAGCACTTCAGCAGTTATATGACACAACTTGATTTTTAGTGCAGCTCAGCTGATACTTCTTTATTTGTCCTCCTTAGAGGGTCGTCGTTACTGTACCTACTTGTGTATGTGGACGATATCATTCTTACAGGCAACGACTCGACTCTTCTTCGCCAGTTCATTGATCGGACACAAAGAGAGTTTGCGATCAAGGATCTTGGTGCTCTTCATTACTTTCTTGGTCTTGAAGTTTCGCCTACCTCTTCAGGGTTAGTGCTTGGCCAAGCAAAGTATGCTTGTAATATTTTGAATCGGACCGGTATGTGAAACGCGGCACTTGTTTCTACCCATTTATCGTTGGTTCTCAACTTCACAGCTCTATTAGTCATCCATTCCGGGATCTTACACTTTATTGTTCTCTTGTTGGTGCTCTCTAGTATCTCACCATTACTCACCCAAATTTGGCATTCTCGGTCAACACGATGAGCCAGTATCTTCAGGATCCCAGAGATGACCATTTCGCTGCAGTGACACGGATTTTGCGGTATGTTCGTGGCACTCTTCATTTTGGTCTTAGCTTTCATTTTGCTAGTACTCATGGGGTGTTAGGGTACTTTGATGCGGCTGGGCCCGCTGTTTGGAGACTCGCCGATCCACTTATGGTTATGCGATTTATCTTGGTGGGAATTTGGTTTCTTGGAGTGCCAAGAAACAACCCACTGTTTCTCACTCCAGCACTGAGTCTAAATATCGTGCTCTCGCTAACATTGCTTCAGAGGTGGTATGGCTCACTCATTTGCTTCATGATCTTCGGGTTCCGCTTTCTAGTTCTCCACTGCTGTTATGCGACAACAACAGTGCTATCTTTTTGGCTCAGAATTCGGTGGCGCACAAGTGGGCAAAGCCATCGACTGCTATTTTTTTTCGTGAGTTGGTGACATCTGGAAAGTTGCACGTTGCTCATGTTTCGACTTCTCTTTAGATTGCGGACATCTTCACCAAGGGGCTCTTTCGTCCGCTGTTTGAGTTCTTCAGGTCCAAGCTGTGCGTCAGTGAGCATCCTACGCTTCGCTTGAGATGGGAGGGGTTAGAATAAATCAGATTACTGATTAGATGATGCTTTATTATGATTAGAGTTCTTTCCTTATTTCACCTCTACTATTTTCTCTATATATTCAGTTGTCATATAGGAGACATTGATTAAATTGCAAGAGTACACTCAGTACCAATGTTCATAAAATCAGATCCAGTGCATCTTACAAAAAATCTGGAATCCTATTATGCCTGAAAATATATACTATGGAAACTGTTAAACAAAGCTCTCCCTTTTGCTGATGCACTGATTGCCTTCAAAATGCTGGAATGTGAAAGATGATCATTCTCATTATAAAAATAAAAATGCACGTACTACTGCAGATGCTCTTTGGAGAAAGTTTCATTCAATCTTGCATATTTCTGACAGATCATTCGTTTCAATACATCATAGGCTCACTTATTATTCATCTCTCAAGCCTAACCTGGTATCTTAATTTCAGCATTATCCATCTTGTCATCAATGAAGTGGCTTTCCAGAAAACAAAAATTTAAGGAAAAGTTCAATCCAAGTAAAACAAGCAAACTCCCATACAAAGAATGGGATTTATGCGCAAATGATCCTTCAACTTGTGTGCGATGTAAGTTTGATAGTGATTTTTACTACTTATGATTGAATTATGAAAGAAATCAGCTACTGGTTTAGCTCTTTTGCTCTAAAATTGAGTCCACTGACATGACATTTCTCCTGCTTCTGGATCAGGAAAAAGATATTTTACCCATACAAGATTTTGGATGGAAGACTAACAAACACCCTACCGAGTTCTTTTGCAAGACTTTGACTGCAAGTGACACAACCAGGCCTCTCAGTCCTGAGAAGGGCAGGGGAGAAACTCTTTCCTCAACTGGTCAATTCAATGTGATTATTGATGAATTTTGGTTTGCAATAATCTTATCTCTGTTTTTCTTAGAATGTGTGAAATGCGCGAAACTGTTCATTAGTTCTATTTTTACTACATAGTCGAATTAGGACTGCTTTGGACAAGGAAGATGATGATCATCTAGTTTTTTTAAAACTATAATTTATGGCAGGTTCCCTTGGTAGTCCACATTGATCTGACTAGGATATACTAGAACAGACTGTGTTACACTTACCTCTTGCTACACTAGCTTCCGACGTTATAATGTACAATTATAGGCTTGATGGGCGATAGATGTGTTACGTTTCCTAGCTGGACTAAATTAGCGAGGAAGATAGAGTTGAGGTTCTCTTGTTGCTTCTTCTATCTCTGTCTGAAACCTTTCCTCGTTGTATTAAATAGAACTAACAAGGGTGATAATGCTACATCAGAATGCTTTCCTCTCGTAGAGATAATATTTAAACTTCTTCCAATGCAACACAGGATAGGGAGAATAGCATTTTTCACAGGGTTGAATGGTGTACTGGGTGGTTTTAGATGAAGCTCACTTCATAAAGTCCTCCAGGAATGATGTCATCTATTTTTCCAAAATTTTAAAAAATTAATAATGAAGAGGACAAATTCAGAGTCGTTATCTCTTGGATCGAATGATTCTTCGACTTTGATATTTGAGATCGAAGCAGAGCTAGCTAGGAATGCATGAAATGATAGGCTAAGATATATAAGCAGGTATTATTATTGATAAAGCATTCTTTCTTTTTTTCCATGAATGCTGAAGCATTCTGATTTTATAATTGTGTGGATTTCCTTTTCTGTGAATAGATTTAGATTTTGGATCTGGAAAGGGATATTAAAAAAAAGAAATTATGTGGGTCGAGTAGTAGTCACTGAAAGTTGATATGTTGAATTGAAAATATTGAAAATGGTCTTGCTGAAATGTAATTGATGAAATTTTGGAGGGCTTGAATTGTAAATATTGAAATTTTTTCTTTTATTGTCTACATACATTTTGCGACACTTCCAGATGTAGCGTCCTTTTATATCTGTAGCAAAGTTTGGCGGCGCTTCCTGCTGTAGCAACATTTTGCGACGCGTCTACCTGTAGCAATTTTGTGACGCGTCCACCAGTAGCAACTTTTTGCGAAGTTTACCTTAAGACGCTCTTGCATGTCATCATTTTCATGATGCTTCCACGCGTTGCTAAAGCTAATTTGCATCTCACAAAAATATAGCGACAGATTCATATGTCACAGTATTTTAGTGACACCCTACATAGATGCACTTCCACAAGGCGTCACTAATCATTTTAGCGACGCCTTTAAGTGTCTGTACGTTAAAAAAGCGTCACAACAGGAGTTTTTTTTTGTAGTGTTGCAATATTAAAAATTTAGTATGCAGCGTGCAGTAGTTATAAGTTTATGACCCAATTAATGCAACCCAAAAAATTTATCTTCATCTCTTATACTTTGCAATTTAAACTTTGATATTTATGATAATTTATGAAAAGACTGTTTTTCAAGAGACAGACTCATTTAGTAAAGTGTTTAGTAGAATTTAATATCTAGCAATGGAGTTTAAGGTTACACTAAAGTGGAGGAAATTAATGGACTTTTTATTAAAAAAAATTTTGTGTTTACGAATTATGAGTATGCACATATAATTTCTATCTATTAAAAGACAAGTGATGACCAATAGTATAAAATTGTTGGAAAATGATGGTTAAAAGGTTGAAATTCGTCAACTTTTTGGGCTTCGTTTAGAGTGGGACCCGAACGGATTTTGGGTCAATGGATGTCATTTTTGGGTTCTCCTCCGCGAGTACTATAAAATCGACTATTTAAACTCTCAAAACGGATCAAGGGTGAATGAGATATGAATGTTTTAATTTCACTCTTGAAAGAGGAAAAAATGGGCGAAAATTGGCCCAGGTAATTTTCTCTGGACTGTCCAAAATGCGTATGGATCGCATGGAAGTCTTATGAAGGCCCAACCGCATAGTATATATGGAATTGCTTGTGTGTAATTCTTAAGAGATAAGAACAAAATACTTCCATATTTTGTGAGATATCTTGTCTTAAATAAATATGCGGTTTACCATGTTTAATATGATGAAGAATATTTGTACAAATATTTCTTCCTTTTCCAGCAGATATGATTCGAGTATTCATGGAATGTCTCGGATTTAGTGAGTTGGTGATTGGAGAATATTCTTCTCTAATTACAGAAAATCAGAATATCATGTTTCCATGATTAGGGTCTCTTAGAGTAGTATAAATAGAGCTTCTAAGTCAGTCAGAAAATACACACCATTTCTCAAGTCCCTCCATAGTCTAAACTTGAGTCTTCTTTCTGTCTTTCTCGAAGTTTCCAGTTGATGCTCTGTCGAGGTGATAGTCCTTCGGGCCTTGCGTGAATCCGAGGTAACTCTTACGTGTTAATTGTTACCTTCGATGGTTTTATCCTAGGGAACGATGTCCACGACGGGACTCATTCGTTTCAAGGGCAGCGAGTGTTACTCGTGACTCCATCATTACTTGAAACGTGATTTATGCTTTGATTAATTGTAATTTAAGCGTTTTGATTGTATGCTTGAATAATTAATAAAAGTTTATTATTCTTGCATATGTTAATTGCTCGTTCAATTTTGTTGTTTAATTTTTCGTATGATATAATCAATATATGTCCAACAGTCTTGAAACGAATGATATTTGTTGATTTATATTGATTTGGTCAAAAGATGCATGCGTAGTCAAAATAATCATGCCGGTAAGAATGCTTGCATAAAAATATGGTATGCATATATATTACTTGCAGGTAATTCATTAGAATGAAGTTACCATATTTGTTTGGAAACAATTACGTGTGGAAATTTACATGCTGAAAAGCAAAGATGCTTGCTTTAATTAATTTTGTGATTGAAAAGGAAATCATCATGCGAGATATATTACTCCCAGAATATATATGTAAGGTAACTTGCTCCAGTTGCATGCCATATTTATTTATATGCATATCATTGTTTGTCCGAAAATATGCATAGGTAATTGCATGCTTTATGAAAATATGCATGCTAATGGTTTTGGTTATTTACAACAAAATCATATTGAGCAATTTGTTATGTATAATTATTTAAAATATTATACTACGATATTTGAGATTTGTACATATATTTAATGATGGAAATCTTTTGTATGTACACATTGGTGAATCCGAGTATACACGATTGTATCTATCCGAGGAAAACTTGGCATGGAGATACAGCGGGATTTGCTTGGCAACTTGAAAGAATCAAGAGTGTAACCACGGTTTTGCAAACTATGGTACGTATACACGTTAATTAAAGTGAATCATGGCATATGCTATATATACATATATTGCTTGGATTATATTTGATAACCATTTGCGTGAATCTGGATGTGAACAAGACTTTGTTACAAAGAGTGTTATGTGAATAATATGTGCACATATATGTCCAGTACACTAAGGCTATCGAATTTGATAGTGAATGGATTTGGTTATATTAATCACTTGATTATGTGGAAAACTGAGTTGAGCATGTATGTTAAATTACATGGCATAATTATGGAAATATGCTAATTCCGTGATATTCATGCTTATGAGATTAAATGTTGATATGGTGAGAAATCATATTTGATTCTTTGCATGAAAGATTGAATTAAATTTACGGGGAAAAAATGCCATGAATATGGGATCAGACATTATTATTCAATTACATGAAAGCAGTACATATGTTTGGAAATTATGAGACATGTTTAATTTCCGAAGCCCTTGAAATGTTAGAGTATTTGCTTAAATACTTAATCAAATGTTGAAATACCTATTTTGCATGGTATAATAATTTGGTGATGTGGGCTGCTCATATTGGTTAAAGATTTAAACCATATTTGTGTGCAAATGTGCTGCTAAGTGATTCATGACTTTTATATGCTTGGTCTGAGAATCGCATGCGGAAAATTGGTAAACTTCATTTGCACTTAAACATGACATCTCTCGGCAAGAGTGAAATATATTTGTGCATAAATGAAGTATGTGACATTGGGGACTTGATTTAGCTGCATATACAAAAATTTTAGATCTATGTTGTGTCTAAAATTGTGTTATGCTTTATATGCTATAATTATATTAATTGTTTGGGAAAGTGCCCTTTTGATGCAATGAAAGGTTTGACAAGGCTTGTCCCGATAATTGGCTATCTTGATTGATCGCTTACGAGCATATGGCTCACGAGTGACAATTGTTAGATTGCACAGATAGAGCATATGAGCTCGAAGTTCGACATATTCTGGTTATTTTGTATGACCTGATAAATGTGAACGTGAAGACATTAGTTTACAACTATGTCTAGGGTATTGGTTCTTGTGAACCATGGTATAAACCCTAAAGCATGAGTTATCATGACTATACTAAAAACCTTTGATTATTTGTAATCAAAGAATTGAGGGGAAAATCTCAAGAATTTGGTTGAGAAAACTAAGAATCCTGAGAATGGGAATCCCGAGACTTTTGGTCAAATCTCTTGATTTATGGTTGAAAAATCTAAGAATCATGAGATATGGAATCCCAAGACATTTGGTCAATTCTCTAGATTTTTGGTTGGAAAGCCTTAGAATTCTGAGATGAGTAATCCTAAGACATTTGGTCTAGGAATCCCAAGACACGAGTTTTTCAGAAACTTAACATGTGTGGGGATGTTTAATAAAACCAGTCCAATGTGGGGGGTAGACGAAAACCTAAAAATTCAACGACGATATGAATTTTGATAGGTACTTGAAGTGAAAAAGTAACCACGAGAGATTTGAATCAAGTTGATCAAGTCGGGAGGACTTTAACTCAAACCAAAAGGGTAAACTCGAAATCAAGTCGAGCAGTGCACTCAAACTTGAGTTGATCAATGGACTTGAATGTGTTTCGAGCATAAAGACACTCAAGTTTGATTTGAGTTGTCTGAAAGTAAAGTACAGTTGTACTGAAGCTTGGCTTTAAAATGGGCATTGTGTGGAGTTGGTAAACTCACACTGCGCCCTAGTGAGAGTTAATCGAATCCTCGATTGATTGATACTGCATCGGTTGTGGTATTGGTCATGCGAGGAAGAACGATTAATTGAGATCGGAAAGTTTAGTTATCTCTAATTCCAAGGGAGTTGAAGGAATAAGAGAGACTTTCACGATAAAAGATCAATACATGAAGGTGTTTTGATTGTTGAAAGGATCAATCCCTAAAAGAAATTTTATGGGCAAGAATCTAGTGTTCGATTCATTATTGAACACACGGACTTTTAGTAAGTTGGGTTTGTATATTAACGAAACCACTTACGTGATGCACAGAAAATATATGAGGTTATCTGTGACCATGATGTAAATACATAGAATCCTTTGGGGAATGTGATTTACAATGTGGACATTTGCAAGGTCATTTGGTGATTGAAAAAAATTGCTAGGAATGATCAAGCGTTCTGGGGGAGCCTTTAAGTTGGCTGGCGATCTTTTAAATAAGAGACCCCAAGAAGGAGGAAAATAAAGCTCCTCATAGAGCCATCCTAAAAGTTCTTTCGAATGTGTGGGTTGGCGTATTGCAAATGTAGTAAAAGGAATACTTAAACAGTATCTTTACTAGATATGCACAATGTTGAAGTGCTATCAATTTCTTGAAATTCACAAGAAATGTTATGCAGAAACTAGAAATATATCTTGATGGAAAGTGTATTTTGTGGAAGTTTTTGTTAAAGATCTTGATTTATCTTAAATGGACTTGAGTCAATAGATGAAATCATTAAGGATCAGAGATAAACCAACGAAGGAAACGAGATTCCATGAAATAATTTTTGTGGAAAGTGGTGATCGATAGAGAGATTGATCTACCATGAGTGCAAATCACTAGAGTACTAGTAGATTTGAACAATTAGTAAGTATATTTGTGTACTTGATGGGTGTTCTCTATACGTGAGAATGAGTCCAAGAGTGATGGTTATTTGCTATCAAAGCTTTGTGAAAGCTAGAAGTACATCTAATGGACCTAAATGGTTATTTGGAGATTTAGATATTAAAATCTGAATAGAGCAAAAATGAAAAGCTCAATGCTCCTAAATGATCCATCAAGTGACCAAACTAATTGTTCTAGCCAGTGATATTAAATCAATGAGTTTGATGAAGGCAGATACGCTAAGAGACACGAAAAATGACCATGTCATTTATGTCTTTGATTTATGATTTTCTCATTGATAGTAAAATTGATACGATGATTGAGTCTCTTGGAGATATGTCGTATTCAATGGAATGACTCTAAACATTATGAGTTACCTTTTTGTAAAGGTGAGGTGTCTCTTAAGAGAACTCAAGAGTCATTGATAGTCTGTTGTACTTATTAAAGTGCACATTAGACTATTCTTACAATGGATAGTAAGATGATACACGAGTAATCTAGAAAAGATCACTGGAAACAAGCTGTGTGTGAGACTCGTGGATATGGCTTGAGTTGTCTAGAGAAATGGTTCTCTCATGCTAGATTCATAGAGGAATCTATGTCCATTGTGTTGGAAAAATTGGGAAAGATATACCCTAGGATGACCAAAGCACTTGTATGCTTATTGGTGTAGCGTAAAGCTTGTAGTTTAAAGCCATATCGATGATGGTGTGTCTCGACATAGACACTTTACCATTGGACGACTACTCTCTACGAGAATTATCGGTGTTGACTACGTAAGGTCAATATGATAAGAGTTGTTATTCTTTGACGAAAGGATTCAATCGATTTCTTGACGAAGAAATTGAATCGAGAGTTAGTTGAGAACTCATCGAAAGGAATATGACTAAGTCTAATAAATGGTGGGTTACGTACGTGGACACCCAACCTATGTGACTGGAGATCCCAAGATCTAGGTTCAAAGGGACAACTAAACTGCAAAGACCCATCGCGATCACTGTGGGGGTTTCATACCTCCTGTCGCATTCCTATGATGAAGAAATAGTGATGTGAATGGAGGCTAAGCATTAAATTGCTTTTAATGATTCAAGGCATCGAGTATGTAGTACTCGAAAGAGCGCAATAGTTTACGGAACTGCTCTTACACCAAGAATCTCTTATGTAAGCGAGAAGTGTGGCCGCTTCGAAAGGGAATTGTTGGGACGCAATTCTTTAGAAACCTTACAGAACTAGGCGTGTGCCATGGCCTGATTAATGGACACAACCGAGGAAAACGCAAGGGCTAGGAAAGATGTCTGTGGGAAGTGCATTGTCGTTCACACAAGCGGTTGGGGAAGTTCAAGGACATCGCGTCTACTTCCTAACCAGTGGGCTAAGTGTACTCTCTCAAGGGAAAGTTCAAAGGGTGACACCTACTTATCCTATGCAGCATCTATGCCGTCGAAATGAATCTATCACCAAGTCAAACTCTGTGTCTGACGTGATTGTTCTGATTCCTACATCAATATCTATTCATGTGGGGGATTGTTGGAAAATGATGGTTAAAAGGTTGAAATTCGTCAACTTTTTGGGCTTCGTTTAGAGTGGGACCCGAACGGATTTTGGGTCAATGGATGTCATTTTTGGGTTCTCCTCCGCGAGTACTATAAAATCGACTATTTAAACTCTCAAAACGGATCAAGGGTGAATGAGATATGAATGTTTTAATTTCACTCTTGAAAGAGGAAAAAAATGGGCGAAAATTGGCCCAGGTAATTTTCTCTGGACTGTCCAAAATGCGTATGGATCGCATGGAAGTCTTATGAAGGCCCAACCGCATAGTATATATGGAATTGCTTGTGTGTAATTCTTAAGAGATAAGAACAAAATACTTCCATATTTTGTGAGATATCTTGTCTTAAATAAATATGCGGTTTACCATGTTTAATATGATGAAGAATATTTGTACAAATATTTCTTCCTTTTCCAGCAGATATGATTCGAGTATTCATGGAATGTCTCGGATTTAGTGAGTTGGTGATTGGAGAATATTCTTCTCTAATTACAGAAAATCAGAATATCATGTTTCCATGATTAGGGTCTCTTAGAGTAGTATAAATAGAGCCTCTAAGTCAGTCAGAAAATACACACCATTTCTCAAGTCCCTCCATAGTCTAAACTTGAGTCTTCTTTCTGTCTTTCTCGAAGTTTCCAGTTGATGCTCTGTCGAGGTGATAGTCCTTCGGGCCTTGCGTGAATCCGAGGTAACTCTTACGTGTTAATTGTTACCTTCGATGGTTTTATCCTAGGGAACGATGTCCACGACGGGACTCATTCGTTTCAAGGGCAGCGAGTGTTACTCGTGACTCCATCATTACTTGAAACGTGATTTATGCTTTGATTAATTGTAATTTAAGCGTTTTGATGGTATGCTTGAATAATTAATAAAAGTTTATTATTCTTGCATATGTTAATTGCTCGTTCAATTTTGTTGTTTAATTTTTCGTATGATATAATCAATATATGTCCAACAAAAATAATAGAAGATCGCCGTTCAAAAAAATCTTTAACGTTGTATGTTCCATTACTAAATACTTCTATTTAGCTATGCTTCATGCAGTAATAATGACAATTATTAAATCTTTGTGTTATTACTATTTCTACTAAAATATGTGAAATTGTTGTTGTGCTTATTATATAAAGGTAAATAAAGAAAATTGACATGAAAAATCATTATTCCACTAATGTGGAGTAAGAGGTTTGGATAAATTGTGACGTTTATATTAATAACAATTTTTTACGACTAAGAAGCCCAAAATCATATAAATGGGACAAAAAACGCCCATGCCATCACTGAAGTAGCACAAGACATGGAAGAAATGGAAGAAATGGAAGAAATGGAAGAAACTCTGTGCAATGGTAGAAGTACACGTAACTTGCACATAAAGAATTCGTGCACCCGAACACCATCAGTCATAATCTTTGAACACGTTAATAGCCAGAATGAGGTGATCGATAGCGTCTCATCTGTATGAAATCCAGAATTTCAAGCCTAGCACAGACAGAAAAGAGTTCATGAAAAATGAGTGATTTGGATCAACCCATTATTCATACCCAATTTACCCATTATCCAATGTGTCATAATGGATTGAATCATAAATGAGCTGTGTCATTAAATGGATAATCCAATAGGTAACCCATGTAATAATACATGTGACCCAATGGGTTATCCAACAAGTTATTATCCAATAAGTCATTATGTAACTAGTCCAATATGCCATTATCCAACATTTTCTTCCTTTATCCAATAAGTCATTATGTAATTGATTTGAGCTCGAACTCGATCTATGATTAAATATAATTTATATATTTTTTTAATTTTCTATGACATTATAATATATTATATTTAATAAATTTATCACATATATATATATTATGTTGGCTCAATAGTCTCGAATAAGTTAACGAATAGTATTGGTTGAGCTCAGATTCGAATACTATTCAATCTCAACTCGAGTTCGGTCAAATCTAATTCGAGTTTGGCTGGTTTAAAATATTTTAATTTCAAGTTCGGCTCGATTTCGATCAAATTTGTAAAATTTTGGTTTGAGGTTGAGTTTGAATGAAATTAATTTGGTTCAAGCTTGAGTTTGAATGAAATTAATTTGGTTCAACTCGAATAGATTAGGAATGTGAATGAGTCGAGCCAAGCTCGAAAATCCTTCAATGTGAGCTCGGTTTGTTTTAAGCTAGAGCTAGACTCGAGTTCGATTGAGCAAGAATTTTTTTGGTTCAAACGCGAATTTGAATGAAATTAATTTTGCTCGATCTCTATCTCGAGCCATGATTAAATATATTTTAATTTTTATGTACATTATAAAATATTATATATAAATAAAATATATTATATATATATATATATATTATATTGGCACAATGAACTTTACGAACAATATTAGTGAGCTCAAGCTCGATACTATAAGAGCTTGGCTCGAGTTTAATCAAATCAAATTCTAGTCGAGATTTGACGGAGTTGTTTTCGGAAATTAAAATTCTTCCTGAATACACTTCATTTTGCCTAGACCCGTACATTAAAATAGATTTACTTGTCAGTTTTAAATTTTTTTTTCTTTTGTGCATTCTTGAACGGGTATTTTTCAACTCTCTGTCTTTAATAAATCACATTTCACATGTAAGTATGAATTCTTAAGATAAATAAGTTGATTGACATCGTTTAGTTGTGAATAAGTGATAATTTTCTTTTCCTCCTTAAAATAAATCACATTTGTGGGTTTTTCGTGAACGGTCGGTTCATTTACACCACTACCCATGATTTGCAGCTCGGTTCATTTATAACCTAATTAAATGACTTCTATCCAACAGGTCATATAGGTTTTATCCAACACTTTGTTTTGACCCATCGAGTCATGCATCAGTTTACCCAATTTATTAAAATTTAAACCCAACTTGTTAAAAATTTGTTATCTTATGATATGAAATTGTCCACGGATCACCCGTTGCCCAACCCAACGCAACCCACCAAAAATTATCCAACGGGCAACCCATTATCTAACATAACTAAACCCAATAACTACAACCCAATTGTATCCATTAACCCAATAAATCATTATCCAATAAGTGAAAAATAATATATGGATAACGATTATCCAACTAGTGACCCAACCCATTTGACGGGCTTACCCGCACTCAAGTAGTCTATTCAAATTATGATTGGAGCTAGTCTCTTCCCTTTTCTTCTCCTTTTTTTCATGAGTATCCACACACACTTCCTCCTTGAGTAATATTAAAAGTAATATATCATATTTATAGTTTATGTTCTATAAACTATAACAGAAAATAGTTGTTGGTTTGACCAATTACTGGAATATGAATATTTATTCTTAGAACTTAATGTTACAGATCAACGAGTTTCACTCTTGGTTGACCCTAACCATGTGCCCTAGGGGTTCAAGAAGACCGATCTAGACGCATGAAAAATAGGCAATGAGTTCTTTTAGGAGGGGAAGAAGGCCTTATATAAATCTGTATGTGTGTCTATATATATATATATATAGAGAAAATTCCTGGTCATAACTTATTTTTCTAGCATGTTCCAAATAATTTGTTGTTTTTGAGCACATCTTTAAAAAACAAAACAATTAGTGTGGTCATTGGAAGTTAGAAACATAACTTGTATTTTTATTATATGTTAGATTCATAAAGAACCCAAAATTATTAAAAGCAATAAAAATGAATAATAAAGAATATATGCACGAGATTCTGTGTCTTGTGCATAAACATAAAAATGCTCGGTTCGTGCACAAAATTTCGAGCATAAATTCTTTATTATTAATTTTTATTTGCATATATGAATTTTGGGTTGTTTATGTATCTCTAATATATTGAAATACAAGTTATATTTCTAACTTCCAACCACCACGCCAATTGTTTTGCTTTTTTAAAGATGTGCTCGAAAATGAAAAATTATTTGGAACATGCCAGAAAAATAAGTTATGACAAGGAATTTTCTTTAAATAACACCCTTTGCACAAAGTAGATTAGAGATATTGTATGATGGGTACATTAGTAATATTTTTGATTGGGACTTTTAAAGTTTATTTTACATTAATTAAACATCGCTTTCTCAACGACCATAAGCATCGTACTTTTTATAAGCTGATAGGGCAATGTGAACACTAGAGATGTATTCTTAGTCTTAACCAACAGTAGAGGTGAAGTAACAAATATATATATATATATATATATATATATATATATATATATATATAAATAAAAACTCCATTTGGGACTATACATGTGTGATAGATTGCAATGAACACAAACATCACACATAACATCACCAAAGTTGCACAAGACATGAAAAATGAAAAAAACTCCAAAAGTTTTGATTAATTTTGGGCGACTATATAAAGCATGTGTAAAATGCACATTAATCATTTGCACACCCAAACACCATCAAACTGAAATCCTGGAATCCAAAACTTCAAGGATAGCACAAATGACAAAAAATCATAAAAAGACTTGAACTCATGTTATCTATTCCAATTTAGGTTTTAGTTGTCTCTTTCATTCACCCCCTCCTCCTCTCGCACATGATATGAGATCAAAAAAATGGAATTGAATGTTAGCCTAGTAGTTGATGTCTAGTGCTACTACTATGGAGTCATGAGTTCAATTTCCACCAGGGAAAGGGGAGGAGAGGAATTTTATTGGGGGCTCATTTGAGTTATTACCCAATTTTTTTTAAAAAAAACAAAATAAATAAAAATGGTATTACTTTTATTCATTTTGCCCTAATCCTAAAACATTCATGACCAGTCTAATTGTGGGTTTGGAGGGAAAATTAGAAATGAATTGATTAAATAATCATATCGTATTTAAATACTTTATGAATTTTTATGGATTTATGAGTGATATTTATCGCGCTCCAGCGGCTGATACCTCCTTGGACTCTGCCTTTTAAAATGTCGTCACCTTGTTATTTAGGATAAAAGACTACAAACTCTCATTTGTTTTCAGATGACATTAAGAAATCTGGGATCACTTGTTTTCAACATTACAACACTTATCTATGAGCAATGAGTTGCAGCTTTGATTAAATATGATTGATTGTAAGTAGAGAATAAGGGTAATAATAATGTGTATGTATTCATGATCTCATGATACATTATATAGTAGTACAGAATACCTGTACAAATTAGAAAAAAGTAATAAAATATAATTACAATTATAAGTAATATTCTAAGTCCTTAATATTCCTCCTCAAGTTGGAGCATAGGGATCAGAAATGCCCAACTTGCCAAGCAGAGAATGAAACTGGTTACGTCCGACAGCCTTAGTGAACAAGTCCGCAGGTTGGTCTGACGTGTGGATATACTGAGTAGCCATAGTGTCAGATTGAACAAGATCTTGGAGAAAATGACAATTAACTTCAATGTACTTTGTGTGTTCGTGGAACATTGAATTTGCCGCAATATGAAGAGCAGATTGACTGTCACAAAACAGTCGCATAGGAGAAGTGTGCATAACCCCTAAGTATTTCAGTAAAGACTTAAGCCATAACAACTCACAACAGGTAACAACCATAGCACGATACTCCGCTTCAGCGGAAGATAAAGAAACAGTAGGTTGCTTCTTAGTCTTCCAAGAAAGCGGCGAATCACCAATCATCACAAAATATCTAGAAAGAGAACGTCGGGTAATCGGGCATGCAGCCCAATCTGAATCACAGTAAGCAGTCAAATGTAATGCACTACTGGAAGAGAGAAATAAACCTTGACCATGATGACTCTTCAGGTAGTGCAACACACAAACTGCAGCTTGCCAGTGCGGAACACAAGGAGACTTCATGAATTGCGCAAGTGTATGAACCGAATAACTAAGCTCTGGACGAGTAATGGTCAGGTATATCAGGCGCTCAACCAGACGTCTATACTGCTCAGGGTCATGGTAAGCTGGACCTTCAACACGTGCCAGATCATGTTGTTGCTTCATCGGAAAGTCAGTCGGTTTAGAAACAGATAAACCTGTATCAGATAAAATATCCAAAGCATATTTCCTTTGCGAAAGAAACACCCCCCCTGTCTTCTAGCAATCTCTATGCTCAATAAATATTTAAGCAAACCAAGATCTTTCATATGGAAACAAGAACTCAAGTATTTCTTAAACTCATAAATGAGCGCAGAAGAACTACCAGCAATGACCAAATCATCCACATAAACCAAAACCTGCAAAGAAACTGATCCACGGGAAAAGAAAATAAAAAGTAATTTGCCTTACTCTGAACAAAACCAAATGCTCATAAAGCTTGAGCTAATTTGGCAAACCAATTTCTAGGAGCCCGGCGAAGACCATAAAGAGATTTCTGAAGGTGACATACCTGACCATGGGGTGTAGCATAGCCTGGTGGGAGTCGCATAAAAACCTCTTCATGCAAATCACCATGCAGGAAAGCATTATGGACATCCATCTGATGCAATTCCTAACCATGAATGACCGTAACAGATAAGAATATGCGGACATAACTCATCTTTGCAACTGGAACAAGTGTTTCAGTATAATCAATCCCTTCAACCTGGCAATTCCCGAGAACCACTTGGCGTGCCTTATGACGTTCAATAGTGTAGAGTCCTTGGGAGTTGGACTTATTTATGGCATATTGTGAATACTGGTAATATGGTGTTTTAACACCATTGCGATCAGGTTTTTTCTAAACAGCAGGTTTTAGCCACGAATTATGGAGTGAATTAGGGAGTATAATTATGCGACCAGATTAGAATATTGTGCATATTATTATGTGATTTCGTGGCAATCTATTTCTGGTAAACGAATATTCCTGTAATAGTTAGGAATTGATTAAGTAGTTTATCTATGGTACAAATCCTATTAATAAAGGATTGTCCATTTAAATACCAGATTAGAATTAGATCTTTCCTTAGTCTAGAAGTCGATGCTTGGTAGAGTTATACAAGGAAAGAGTTTCGTACAAGGTAGGATTGCGAAGATGATAAAAGCAAGAAGATAGAATGCAATCAGTGGCGACGAAGAATCCATCTCTGCGTGAGAAGTGTTGGAGCAATCTGCCTGTGGTGTTTGGAGGAGTGTTGAATCATCCGACCAAGTGCGTAAAGATCAGAAACAAGGAAGCCTTAATTCCTCGGGAGGAGGAGATCCAGGGAGACGTGTTGTTCGTGAGGGTTCAATGACGTAGGATCGGCAGTGAGGGGATCTCACAACATTCACTCAATAGGTTAGCAATGGATTAGTATTTAAGTTAAGCTTCTTGTACTAAAGACTGCTTTCTAGTGAATGGTTTCTGATCTGGGCAAGGCCCCGCAGACGTAGGTGTATTTGCACCGAACTGCGTAAACAAGTTGTGTGTGTACTGTGTCTTTTGTTTTGTGTTTTCACACCAAACTTTTAAACAACTGGGCACAAAAGTATAGAGTTTAGGTGGAACAGAATTTCAATTGGTATCAGAGCAAGGCACTTGCTGACCCCTATACAGGGAGAGTGAGATCAGGTTTCACCATGGCACCAAAGGAGGGGGCTTCAGTCACACGACCACCGTTGCTGGAACAAGGTAATTATGCCTATTGGAAGGCACGTATGAAGGTATTCATCGGAGCACTAGATGATCAAGCTTGGAACTATGTCATAAATCAATACACCCCACCTACAACTGACGAAGCAGAGGGATCAAACTCATTGACGACTAAACCATTTTCTGAATATTCTACCGAGGAGCACAAAGCACACGTGTCCAACTCAAAGGCATTGAATGTCATCTTTACAGCAGTGGATGAAGATCAATTTAAGATGATTTCAAATTGTGAGACTGCTAAGGAAGCATGGGATGTGTTACAAATTTATCATGAGGGGACAAGCTCCGTCAGAGAATCAAAGTTGCAGTATTATACGTCAAAATTCGAAGAACTAAAGATGCGTGAAGATGAGACTATTTCTGAGTTTAATGGACGAGTTAGAGATATTGCAAACAAAACTTTTCAGTTCGGCAAAAAGTACAAAGATCAAAAGCTTGTCAGGAAGGTGTTGAGAGCATTACCTCCACGTTTCAACATGAAGGTCACAGCGATTAATGAAAATGGAAGGATAGGGACTATGACATGGAAATGTTGCAAACTAAAGCAGGAAAGAAAGAGATGGCTTTTTCAAGCATAACCTCTGGAAAGTCAGAAGATCATTCAGACAATGAAGAGTCCGATGAAATTGCAAACATAACCAGGAACTTCTCCAGATTTATGAACAAGATGGGCAGGAAGCCACAAGAGAAATTTAGTGGGAACAAAAATCCAAACGCAAACCCCACTCCAAGATTTGGCCAAGCAATTGGTGTTGAAACACCAAAGTTTAAATCAACGAATCCAACCCTGAACAGGAAAATCCAGTGTAGAGAATGTGAAGGTTTTGGACACATACAAGCTGAGTGTGCCACTACACTTAAAAGGCAAGGAAAATCGTATGTCACAACCTGGAGTGATGATGACGTAGGGGATGATTGTAAGGACGGAGAAGAGTATACCAATCATGTTGCTTTCGGTGTGTCAGTGGAGTTAGAAGACTCTCTCAAGGAAGGTCTCAGTGGGCTGAATAAAGACGAGAGTGGTAGCTCAGATGAAGAGGATAGAAGCATTAGTAATGATGACATTCGCAAGGAAAGCATGGAAATGTACAAGATGTGGTTAAAAGTGGCAGATGAAAACAAAGAGCTCAAGTCTGAGAATAAGAGATTGCATGAAGAAGCCAAAATGAAGGAACTTGAAAAGGAAAAGGCAATTGGCAAACTGGAAGAAATCAAGAAGGATTTTGCTGAAATGATGCAACGAGCAGAGGCAGCAGAACAATCTATCAGACGTCTTAATACAGGAAAAGCTAAACTCGAAGACTGTCTAAGAATGGGACAGACGACTAAGTACGGAATTGGTTATGAAAGATCCACACCGGTAAATTCATGGAGTAACACAGAAGGTCAAGGTGCGCTAGTTCCCAGAATAATCGAGAGAAATTTTCCTACCAAAAGGATTCGACGATGCGGATACTGTGGAATGCAAGGACATGTAAGAAATAGATGTTTTAAGCTGCTTAGGACCCTGCCTTTCAACTCAGCGAATCGAAGTTTCAACACCGTGTCAAGATATGATACAAGGCATCGTTTCAACACTGGTGGATACAGAACCAGATTTCTGAACACGCGTGATAACCCAAGTCCGCAACGCACCAATCGACCAACACGCCAGGTATGGATTCAAAAATCTCAAGATGTTTGTTGTTCGAGTTTTGTATGTTGTGGGGCACATACAGGAAATTCTTGGTATTTCGATAGTGCATGTTCAAGGCATATGACTGGAGTTCCTGAATTTCTACGAAAATTTAAACCTGGATTTGGAGGACATGTTAGATTTGGTGATGGGAAACACAGTAGAATAATCGGCAAGGGTGAGTTAGCCATCAAAGGGCTTCCGGTGTTCCAAGATGTGTTACTAGTGGAAGGTCTGAAGGCAAACTTGTTGAGCATCAGCCATCTATGTGACAATGAAATGACAGTGGTTTTCGATAAGGAGAAATGTGTAGTAAACCATGAGACTGGAGTATTCACTGGATCAAGATCAATGGATAACTGTTACCTGCTCGATCAAGTTGTCACCTGCCTGAGTTCAAAGAAAGAAGTTAGTACTCAGTGGCACAGAAAATTGGGGCACCTAAATTATAAATCCCTAGCATGTATTTCCAGACTGAATGCAGTTAGAGGTATTCCTGAAATCAGTGACAACAAGGAGGTTGTTTGTGGGTCATGTAAAGAAGGAAAACAAATCCGGACACCACACCATGCAGTACATGATGTTACAACATCAAGACTCTTGGAACTCCTGCATATGGACTTAATGGGGCCGGTGAACACCCCCAGTGTGGCAGGAAAGAAGTATATTTTCGTCTGTGTAGATGACTTCTCGAGGTATACGTGGGTATCATTTCTCAAAGAGAAGTCAGAGGCTGCTGATGTTTTCAAGAACCTGGCACACAGGTTATTTGTAGAAAAAGGAACCGATCAAGTAAGAATTGCACGAATCAGGAGTGACCATGGAAAAGAATTTGAAAATTCAAAATTTCATGATATTTGCGAGACACTCGGAATACACCACGAGTTCTCTGCCCCCATAACTCCACAAAAAAATGGCATAGTAGAGAGGAAGAACAGGACGTTGCAGGAAATGGCACGAGCAATGCTAGCCGAGAAAAAAATTCATGCTAGATATTGGGCTGAGGCAGTACACACGGCATGTTACACTATCAACAGAGTATATCTGCGTCCGTTTACTGAGAAGACACCATATGAGATATGGAAAGGGAAAAAACCAGATGTGTCGTATTTTCATGTTTTTGGGAGTCGGTGCTACATTCTGAAGGATCGAGAACCCTTAGCTAAATTCGAGTCTAGAAGTGATATCGGTATATTCTTGGGTTATTCCCCCACGAGTCGAGCTTTCCGAGTTCTTAATCAACGCTCTGGAGTAGTCATGGAGTCTATTAATGTGGTTGTTGATGATTCAGAAGAAGATACTATGGGTGACGGTGATACGCTCGACCCAGTGAATCCTACTGGTGTTGAAACACCAACACAGTCAACCGGGGTTGAAACTCCGAAAACTGTAACACATGACTCTGAACAGAGTCCGGCCAGATATATGCTATTGAGGGATCAACCGCGGGTAAATTACAGAGAATTGGCAGGACTATCATGTTTCATCCCTCTTACTGAGCCAAAAAATTATAAAGAAGCTCTGCTCGATGAATTTTGGGTTTCGGCAATGCAGGAAGAATTGCAGCAATTCGAAAGAAACAATGTTTGGTATCTTACCCCACGCCCTGCGAATGTGAATGTGATTGGAACCAAGTGGATTTTTAAGAACAAATCTGATGCGGATGGTAACGTCACCAGGAATAAAGCGCGACTAGTTGCTCAAGGGTACACCCAAGTAGAAGGGGTTGACTTCGATGAAACTTTTGCACCGGTAGCCAGATTGGATTCGATCAGACTGATGTTGGCAGTATCATGCATTCTGGACTTTACTCTTCATCAGATGGATGTCAAGAGTGCGTTCCTGAATGGGCTAGTAAAAGAGGAAGTTTACGTGGAACAGCCTAAGGGGTTTGAAGACCCACATTTTCCTGACCATGTATATCGGTTGAATAAAGCACTGTATGGACTAAAGCAGGCACCTCGTGCATGGTATGAGCGACTGACAACCTTTCTGATTCAGAAAGGCTATCGTCGAGGGGGAGTGGACCGTACACTATTTGTGCTGCAGAAGGGGACAAATATTCTAATCGCACAAATTTATGTGGATGATATTGTTTTTGGATCCACCTCTTCGGTATTGGTGAAGGAGTTTGTTGACTTAATGACTAAGGAGTTTGAAATGAGTATGGTAGGAAAATTGTCATATTTTCTGGGATTGCAGGTTACTCAGGAGCAGAATGGTCTTTTCATCAATCAACAGAAATATGCTGAAAACTTGATCAAGAGATTCGGGCTTACTAGTGCAAAGGCAGTACGCACTCCAATGGCTACCACTGATAAGCTTACAAAAGATGAACTGGGTCAAAGTGTTGACCAAAAGTTGTACAAGAGTATGATTGGCAGCCTGTTGTATTTAACTGCAAGTAGACCAGACATCTGTTTGAGTATTGGTATTTGTGCCCGCTACCAAGCCAATCCAAAGGGATCACACATGTCAGCCGTGAAAAGGATTATTCGATATATAAGTGGAACAATGGAGTATGGAGTATAGTTTTCCAGGAACAAGGATTCGCAGTTGGTAGGATTCAGTGACTCTGACTGGGCAGGGAATGCTTATGATCGTAAAAGCACCACTGGTGGATGCTTCTTTGCTGGATCAAATCTTATCAGCTGGTACAGTAAAAAACAAAACTCTATGTCATTGTCTACGGCTGAAGCAGAATACTTAGCTGCTGGGAGTTGTTGTGCGCAGCTATTATGGATGAAACAGATGATGAGAGACTATGGGTTCAATGATGCGAGTTTGACAGTCCTATGTGATAATAAAAATGCCATTGATATTTCCAGGAATCCTGTGCAACATTCTAGGACGAAACACATCGATATCCGACATCACTTTATAAGAGATTTGGTCGAAAAAGGAGAAGTCACAGTTCATTATGTACCAACACCAGAACAACTTGCTGATATCTTTACAAAGCCTCTGGATGGTGAGACTTTTGAAGGCCTAAGACAGCACTTGGGTGTGTGTCGAATGTAAGGTACCCAGATTTGATCCTTCTGTTGTAGTTTTATTGTGTTGTTTTTTTATATAGTCAAAAAAATAGAAATATCGAAAATACCAAAAATATGTGAAGTGGTTTTTAAACACCGAGGAATATGGTGGAAGAAGACCAGGAGGGCTAATTATTAGGCCAGAAAGTTATAATGGGCTGAAATGTTCGCAAGATGGTATTCTGAAAAAAGGGGGGAAAAGTAGAGTGGCCTTTTGGTTTCCGAAAAAGGAAAGTGAAAGTGACAAGTGGTAGATTCCCACACAAATTCAAGTTCCTCAACTGTTCATCTTCCCAAACAGAGCTCCCGCAACTAGTTTTCGAGCAAACTGAAACTTTCAAAATCCCAGAAGCCGCATATCCAACTTAAAACCTCGTCGACAATGGTAAATTTTACCCACAAGAAATGGTTTGGGGGTTTCACGAGTGTGCAAGTTCCGGAGAATCCTCGGTTCGAAGAACTGGACCCCGATGTAGACACGGGAGAATGCCATGGAGATCGGGAACAGAGGGTAATAAATTGGGATGGAGTTAATCGCCGCCGTCCGAAGGCCAGGTTTGACCATTCGTTCGTTTATGACGGTGTTTATTTTGCCTCTGTTCTGGAGTTTATTGCTTGGATGGTCCAAAACAGGGATTATGTTGATCTTAGAAAATTCAAGACCTTGCATGGTAAGGTGAATGGTTTTAATTTGAAAGATTTGTTGACTGGTGGTATTGGAGAAATTAGTGAGATTAGTAAATTTTATGCCACATTAGTTGGAGTCGATTTTGGTGAAAAGTACAAGGTAGGGGAGGACATAGATCAGTACTTCACAATCTACACTAGAATAGGTTCTCTGCACAGGCCTGTTATTAGAAGCCTAGGTGATGATGTTGTGGTACAACCCTGGGTAACAGTAGTTAAATCCACTGACTTTGCCAGAGCTAGTGGCAAAGAGGTAGAGTGTTTTAATGAATCTATGTTCTTGATTCAAGAATCGTTGAGAAAACTGCCCATTCCAGTGGTGGAGATTAGTGACAGTGAAGAAGAGGAAGTATGTGCAGGGGGAGTTATTGAAAGTGGGACAGGTTATGAGGATGCTCCTGTGAGCAGTGAGAATATTGCTGTGGAAGGGTTAAAGGGCACTGATATGCTTGATACTGGTGTTCAAACACCAGATGTGAGCCCAGTTGAGAGGGAGCAAACTACTGAGGGTCTTGGCATTGGTGTTGAAACACCGCCAGAAGCCAGACAAACCCGTAGAATTAAAAGAAAAAGTAAGGAGGTGGGTGTTGAAACACCACCTGAGTCTGGGAAAATACCTATCCCTCAGATGTCCAAAAAGGCCAGGGAATGTGTGGCCTCTACGTCCAAGAAGGTTCGACAATCAAAGCGGTGCAGAGACAAGAGTATGACAGTAAGTGATGATAGTGATGATCCAATTGGGCAGAAATTGAAGAAGTTGAGAGCAGATCGGCAGAAGAGATCAGCTGAGCAAATGGAGTCTCAGACACTACCTGCTCCCGTGGCTAGTGAGGCTATCTGTACTGAATTTTATGATGAAGCGAGCCAAGAAAAATGGGAGGTCATTTGTGCAAGAAAAATACTGGCAGAAAGGCCAGCAGATGCTGAGAAATATCGAGAGTGTGGATTTACAGATTTCCTACAATATCTCAAAGTATTTAAAGCTGCTACATGCTTTAGCAATTACAACAAGCAGTTGGTGATGGAGTTTTACTCAAATCTGAAAGAGGCTTGTGAAGATGAAAATTCTCCCTGGTTTCATAGAGTGTACGTGAGAGGGGCAGTTATTGAGTTCTCTCCTGCAGCAGTGAACAAAATTCTGCAGTGTGGCATCTCCAGGAATGTCCAGTCGGTGTTTCAACACCAGATGCCAGACAGCTTTGATGAAGTGGCAGTAGAGCTTACAGGTGGTGTGGAAAATACTTGGCCACTGACTGGCAGACAGCAGATACCTGCATCAAATCTCACCTCCAGGTATTATTGCTTGTACATGGTAGCAGTCCATAATTGGATTCCTTCGGTTAATAACACAAGTGTTACCAAAGAAATGGCTACACTTCTATACAGTCTGGGAGCCAAGCACAAGGTATATATGGGAAAATTGGTGTTTAATGATATCATGGATTGTGCCCGGAAGACTAGGAAGGAAGCCTTGGTTCATCCCTGTGTCATCACAATGGTGCTAATCAAGGGGGGAGCTGTTGCAAGAGAGTCTGATGAAGTGGTTTCTACTCAAGCCTTAAGGCCGACTCTCAGAACCTTGAGTGGTCGAATTGTGAAGGATTTACCTTGGACACCTCCGGCAATAGCGGTTTCGGATGCTGGTACAGCAAGGTTGAGAGCTATTGAGGCCAGAGCAGCAGTGTGTCAGGAACTGCTTGAGCGCCATCAGGCTGCTGTATAAAGATTCAGGGGGAGTTAGCTGCATTGGAGGCCGAGAGAGGAGATTTGCTGGCAGCAACTCAGGATGAGGATGGTTCAGATGCTGATGATTCAGAGGATTTCGATGATATTTTGGAATAAATGTTTTTCTGACATATTACTGAATTCAGGGGGAGAAACTTGAGAGCACACATTTTTTGGTTTTGAATGCTTTTTGATGTAGATGTTTGGGTTTCGGAATTTGGTTATTTAATCGGTTTGGATATTTGGATAATTGTGCTATCTGGTTGTCTATATTATTTGTGTTGATGAATTCACCAATATGCCAAGGGGGAGATTGTAGAGTCCTTGGGAGTTGGACTTATTTATGGCATATTGTGAATACTGGTAATATGGTGTTTTAACACCATTGCGATCAGGTTTTTTCTAAACAGCAGGTTTTAGCCACGAATTATGGAGCGAATTATGGAGTATAATTATGCGACCAGATCAGAATATTGTGCAGATTATTATGTGATTTCGTGGCAATCTATTTCTGGTAAACGAATATTCCTGTAATAGTTAGGAATTGATTAAGTAGTTTATCTATGGTACAAGTCCTATTAATAAAGGATTGTCCATTTAAATACCAGATTAGAATTAGATCTTTCCTTAGTCTAGAAGTCGATGCTTGGTAGAGTTATACAAGGAAAGAGTTTCGTACAAGGTAGGATTGCGAAGATGATAAAAGAAAGAAGATAGAATGCAATCAGTGGCGACGAAGAATCCATCTCTGCGTGAGAAGTGTTGGAGCAATCTGCCTGTGGTGTTTGGAGGAGTGTTGAATCATCCGACCAAGTGCGTAAAGATCAGAAACAAGGAAGCCTTAATTCCTCGGGAGGAGGAGATCCAGGGAGACGTGTTGTTTGCGAGGGTTCAACGACGTAGGATCGGCAGTGAGGGGATCTCACAACATTCACTCAATAGGTTAGCAATGGATTAGTATTTAGTTAAGCTTCTTGTACTAAAGACTGCTTTCTAGTGAATGGTTTCTGATATGGGCAAGGCCCCGCAGACATAGGTGTATTTCCACCGAACTGCGTAAACAAGTTGTGTGTGCACTGTGTCTTTTGTTTTGTGTTTTAACACCAAACTTTTAAACAACTGGGCACAAAAGTATAGACTTCAGGTGGAACAGAATTTCAAATAGTACCATCTGACTTAAACTTTGTCCGGTAAACCCATTTGCAGCCAATCACCTTCTTATCTAGAGACAGAGGGGCCAAAGTCCAAGTCTGATTGCGCTCAAGCGCAATAAATTTGTCTGACATAGCATCTTACCAATGAGCATGCTGATATGCCTCATCTGAATAGCCTCTGAATGATTTATCTTCACCACTTAGCATAGAACGCCCCCGTGCATGAGAGGAAGGGTGCTCTTGAAGGAAGAATTTCCTCCTGGATTTCTTGAAATCCTTCCCCTTATTGTGGACTCCTCATTTACAGTGTTACAATTACTGGGATCCGTTTCACATTTTAATCTGAGTCCAAGATTACTTTGCGAGGATGTGTTACAACTATGTGTTTTAGTTTCCAGACATCGAAAGAAAAGAAAAAAGTGACTTCTTTTTTCCACATTGCCAAAGCAAATTCTATAACAGTAAAACCTACTGCAATAAAGCCCCTCATAAAGAACTCATTAAAGTCCAATTACAGAATTCATTCTTAATAGAAACCAACTGATTTCCAGTCAAAATCAGTTCTTTATCCTTTATTTAGAGTCTAAATTATCCACAAAAGGGGAATCTTCACATGCTTTACATCACCTAAACATAATCAAGAACACCACAAATAGAAAAAGGGTGAGAGATCTTGATTTTACTGTGCATGATCTCAAGATTTTGGAAGCAAATGTACATCTTCTGAGTTTCGAATGCGTCCTCTGGGACTTAATTTTTTTTACGTAGACCATGCAGAGGACGCATTCGTTACTGTCCGATTTTTAAAAATAATTTATGTGAAGGAATGCGTCCTCATTGTCCGATTTTTTTTATATTTATTTATGTGAAGATTCGTCCTCAGTGTTTGTTTTTAGAAATTTTATTTTTGTTAAGAGGATGCATTCTTGTGAATGCGTCCTCAATATTGGCTTTACATTTTTTTCTCTTTATTTTATTAAATAAATTTTGACTTGCATGTTATTAAAAACTCGTCATGAATTTAACAAATGATTTTTTTAATCCAACATTTTATTAATGTATCCTCAATATAAAATTAATATTTCAATCAGTCTATTATATAATTTATAAATTATTATTTTTTCATATTTTTGTTTTGGGTGAAGATAGTGCATAAGTAGACTTGTGTTTGTTTTATGATATTTTAAAAATTGCAGTAATGATAAATTTTGATCGTGGGAGTTGCAATTTTTTAAATAGTCTTGAATATAGAGTATGAATGAATTATTTTATAAAATTGGAAATAATATAAATAAACAGAAATGTACAATATCCAAAGAAGACGTGTCAAACGTAATGAAATGAGTGCTCAATGTCATGTAACGTACTAATGACGGCCTCTGCAAAGCTTTCCACCTGTTCCACATGGGGGAAGACGTATGGTGCGGGTTGTGTGTCGTAGAACGACCATCTCAGTAGAAATATGTACATCATCATGCGGAGCTCCCTCTGTAAGATCCTCCTCCATATCATCTCTTATGTCCTGGCATGAACCATATTGGACATGTGGAACACTACCTGTATCTAATCGAGCAGCAGGCGACACGTATGCATGACTAGCAGTGGGAGTAACATATCCAGTGAAATCAGTTGTAGTAGTTTCATACTGTGAGGGTCCACCATGTGACGGTCTGACATGACTAGCAGTGGGAGTATGATATGCGGTGAAATCAGCTGTAGTAGTGACATAGTGTGAGGGTCCACCATGTGACGGTCCGGGGTTCGTTGGACTCGCATATGAGGGTCCAGCTTGTAATGAACCAATGTGGTCTGTATGGCCCCGAGCATGTGATCGCCGTCCACCCTGTCGACTAGGTGGAGTTGGATGGTGGCTTCTGATGTCATTATATCTCACACCAAGGGGAGGTTCCTCACAGTGCACATATGGCTGATGAAACTGCAGTCTGGAGGGCTCATGCGCATACCGTAGAGTACATGTGGCAACATCGTGTACCCCCCTGATAACGCCCGCGAAACATGGGGGACATTCGTCCAAATTAACATCTTACATGATGCGCACCTCTGACATTGCCTACAACTATATAAATGAGGTAATTATGTTAGATATTTAATATTGAGAAAATCTAAAGTATTATTTGTTAACACTATTAGAGATTTAGGAAATACCATATACTCCATAGTAGCCATGTCTCAATGGAAACCCTCCGTAATTGTTTCGGCTCATCTTAGCTGATCAATTAGGGTCATTGTCCTGCGAAAATACCGCTCTATGTATTCTCGGCTGGGTGTGTATGGATTCGCTGACCCAAGCACATTAATTTGGTGCTCTACTTGATGTTCCCAAGCATTGAGATATCTTCTCAGTTCAACACACCAATCCATTCCTAACCTCCCTTGACGGTGTCTAGTATGAAGCAGTTTATGTTCATCTCTAATGACCAATTGTGTGGGTATTGGCTGGATAAGGCCAAACGGCCTGAGAACACGATGAACGTGATGGTACTCCACGACATGCCAGCAAATGAGGTTAACACACAGTAACTAGTTATTGCTACCGGCTGTACAGTACTGTGGGAGTTGTTGCACAACATCCTCGGTGTACGACTGCCAAATAAAATGACATAACAGGTAGGTTTTGTGGTTAGGAGAGGAAAATCTTTTTATTCGTTAGTTCAACGAAAGGAAATCCAAATTGCAAAATACTTGTCTGTCATGAAGAGATGTCAGCTGATTGTGGTACACTTTCAATACATGCATGGGTGATTGTGATAAATCATACTGGGCTCTCCACCTGTGAGGAACAATATGAATAATATTAGCCATTCCTTGTAATTTCCAAGCAGTTTAAAAATGGTCTCCTGACTAATTCAATACGTACCTGGACCCAAGAGCACTCATCGTGACGGTTACTCTTAGTCGTCCAGCCTGATGGATGGATGATATTCGATCCCATGCCCACAACTAAAAATAAATAAAATAAAATTTAACATAGTATAAGAGGTCATTATCGACAGTATGTACAACAGACAAGATTAACCACCAATGTTACATGTAGTAAAACAAGTGGCCCATATATGGATTGAACTTGTGGGATTGCAGCGTCACATAAGCACCTGTACAAGTGTGCCAAAATGTCACTCCTCCAACTGTAGTGATGTGCTGCATCTAGGTCAATCAGTACTGACAAATAGAGCAAAGGGATAAGGTGCTCCGATGTGTCTGACATTAGCATTCCACCGACCAATAGTAGAATGAAAATCCTAGCCCATTGTTGACAATCTAGCTCAGTAGCATCAAGAAGGAATGGATTGTGCAACAAGTTTACCAATCGGCTGGCTCTTATGCGACCCCATCTGATATCACTTGCATTCGATGTAGCCCCTAGGTAGTCTGTGCATAATCTCTGCCAGCTAGGTAGTCTGTGCATAATCTCTGCCAGTCCTTTGTGCGTCTGCTAGTATCCACACCAGTAATCAGGATGCCATCGATCGGTAGACCCCATAGCATGCTAACATCCTGCAAAGTAACGGTAGCCTCCCCTATTGGTAGGTGAAATGTGTGTGTCTCTGGTCTCCAAAGCTTTACTAAGGCTGTGACGAGGGAATGATCGATGTGGGTTGGTGTGGAATCCAACATTCCCCGGAATCCAGCTTCACACACGTAGCGCATCACTCGATCAAGGATCCGACCAATCCAGCAAGCCCCATCGCACCGCCTCACCTGCAGTGCCTCATCCTCTAAATGACCATTGTACAGAGCACGTGCACGATGCTCCTGGTGCATGTACAATAAATCCTCGTCAATGAGTCATGGATGATACATAGTGTATCCCTGTTGACAATCAGAATCACATGGAAAAATGATTCAGTCTAGATTTCCAAAAAAAAAACTATAACTGTGATAAATATTTAAACCAAATCATACATTAGCTTCAATTTAGACAAATACACATAATACGAATCAACACAATCCATTGCACTAAAAAACAAAATAATTTATCATAGCAAGCTTACTGGCTACATAAAATAATGTTATAGATATTGGTCCAAATATAGAAACTCCATAATACATACACAACCCTAAGCACGCCATCACCTACGGACGCCTCTGGAATCACCTGACACCCTCTCATCCATTTAATTCCTTATCATTCTCTCCACAAACTGACCACGCCTTCTATTGCGAAACTTTTCAATATCGGGATTCAACCTCCAACTAGCACATTGACATAGTGATTGATCTTGTATATCCATAAAACCCTGACTATATTGTTGCACATAGGTGGTCGTGTGATATACCCTGCCACATAGAGTAGATAAATCATCACGCCTATACCTACAGACGGCCAATGCATGACAACAAGGGAAACGGAAAATTTACCATTCACGACAAGTACACTCATTTCCCCGGTATTTAATTGTGTACAGTCTCTCACCAATTCTTCCATCAATGGTCCTTGTCACAACCCTGTAAGTCTGTGATGCATGACCAAACACGGTGACAATATGTCCTTGTGCCCAAGTGTCTTTCTTCTAAATTTTTTTCCAAATCCTACTAAGGAACTCGGACCTACACAATTCAACATTAATTTAGAATCAATAAAATAGTCCATGAACACATAAAGAACTGTAATGAATCAGTAAAGTACCTCTAATTTGTGGCATCCATTACCCTTCGTGCAAACATTTCAACTATTCACTCAAAAGTCGCTTTGACACATGCAATTATTGGGAGATGTCGTGCGTGCCTTAAACAAATTTTGTAACTCTCTGAAAAATTGGTTGTAAGAATTCCCCAACGTCGATCACCCTCATCAAAGGCAAGGAACCACTTACTGCTATCATGTTGTATCAACCAATCCCAAGCAGATGGTTCGATAATCTCTAACTCCTCCTTGTACTCCCTCCACTTGCTCTCTCGTTTGGCACCACCAATCTTCCAAACCAGAGTCTTTAGAATTGCATTCTTGAACTTCCCACGCTCAGCACTTAAGAAGTTGGACTGAAAATGAAGCAAGCAAAATTGGTGGTATCCAGCTGGCTCCATCCACTCCTCCATATGTCTCATTGCATTTAAAATTCCATCATGGTGATCTTATATAATACAGATTGGCCTACTATCACCACCAACCATGTAGAGACGCAATAATTGCATGAACCAGCTCTAACTCTCATTAGTTTCAACATCAACAATTGCATAAGCAATGCGGAGTATGTAGTTATTCGCATCGTGCGTCACGAAAACTAGCATTGTGGCCTTGTATGCACCTCTCAAATGAGTGCCATCCACACCAATCACCGGCCTGCAGTGGAAAAAGGCATCTATAGCCTGACTAAATTCCCAGAAAATGAACTTAAATTTCCTACACCGATGCCCGTGTACTTAATCAGGTACGTCTGTCCAATCAACAATGGTGCTTGGATTGGCCCTGAATAGCTCATCTATATATGTTGTCAATTGTTCAAAGGATTCCTCCCAAGTTCCGAATACCAAGTCAATAGCCTTCTGTTAAGCATACCACACATTCTTGTAGAAAAGGGTCACATTTAACTCCATCTTCACATACCTTTGTACATCTTTCACCGTGTAAGAAGAGTTTACGTCAATGTGGTGGCAAATAGAACTGGCGATCATCAATGATATCAGGTTAGTGTTACCCATCGATCGACCAGTACTAACACAAGCATGAGTACTTGCCTATTTGGTGATCTCCCACATGCCATGCGAAGCCTTTTTGCTGGTTTTAGCAACCCAATGAAAATTACCAGTTCCTTCAACAACATCCTTGCATTTCGCATACCATGTGTGGGACCTGCTCTCCACGATCCTATGTTCCATGTTCATCATGGAACTCCACCTGGAAATAACTTCTACCAATTCTGGCTTTGTCCGGAATTGCATACCCACTGCCGCTTCACCAGCCGCTTGAACATAACTATGAAATCCGTCACCACAATTAGTTAGGTCATAGCCATCCTCATCAAGGCCTCCATAATCCCTAAAGTAGGCCTCCATATCAGGATTCTCCAAAAGATGAAACGACGTGGCTACATTGTTCGTGCACACCACTTGTTCATCATCGTCCCCTAGATTCGAATTAGTTGATAAGGAACGATCATCTTCACTTTCTTCATCAAGTTCCCCTTCCTCACCGTCATCATCGCTACTAACATAACTAACAACATGCTCGCCAATTTCACCCACATAATCATCATCGAAGATATTCAGTTTCTCATGATGCCCACCATATATACCATCACTTATGGACGGCTGAGCGCAATCGATGTGAACATACGTACTGGGTTGGCTAGACTCACCAATGACAAAACCTTGTCAATGAACAAAGGGTGGTAAGGTTGGAAAAGGTGTACAGTTCTGGATGTTGCTCAATAGCGACATGAACGTGCCTGAACTAAGATCACCCGCACATCAATGGTGCTTCACATCTTCTCCATAATAATGTACAAATCTGCTGAGGATAACGACATTCGATCAACAATGTCGAAGAAGGTCACGGTAGACTCATCATCTTCCACATTATAACACCGATAGTAAACAGCCGAACCAAACATCTTAGGACAACGATAATATATTTTCAACAAAAACCCCTCACTTGAAATACCAAGCCTTCTGAAAATTAAATCAACTAACTCGGAGTGGCTTAACCTCCTTTCGAGAGTCACGTTCCTCTCCGGTATGGGAGGGTCATAATACACACCCACAGTCAAATCAAACTTAATCTGACCCCATTTGTACAGGTACACTGTCAAAAACATCGTACAACTACATTATATAAATCATAACATATAATTCGATATTTGGAAAGACGGTATTATTCAGCAACTTATATTCAACTCCTCTAATCCTAAACTGTACATGATTCTATTATAGTCGGTCAACCACATCATGCACTATTGTTGATTTTCAAACTATTACACTATCCTAAAATGTGTGCTCACTTATGGCACACTAATTAAATCATTACTACAACTTCATTACAAAAATTAGTAAACAAATCACACATAATCAATTCACACATAGTCACGCATCCTCATTCAACACTTTCATAGAATCAGACCAAACATAATCATTCAAACTACACCCAATCATTCAACACATTCATATCAACAAGGTTTTTTCAGGTACTTCACAAATTACAGTGTTACACCAAATTCAATAAAAAAATATTAGAGGACAAATCACACATAATCATTCGACACATTCGTATAATCATGAATTGTTCAAATGCCTTTTGGAAATTCAAATATTCCCTCAAAATCACGGAGTAGGTGGTGGCGCGTACGATCAATGGTGGTCAAATCTTCTATGCAAGACCGGGAGATGACTTCAGCTGCAAGAGAAACAACAATTTTAGCAAAAGAAAACAAAGAACGACTAGATAATGCCGGAAGCTGAGAACAAAAAAATTACCTAACAAAATTGGGAAGAGATCTAGCGATGAGAATGCCGAAAATGGAGAGCGGGGAGGAGAAGGCCGAGGCGTAGGGCAGCGACGACGTGAGAGGATTCCGGCTAAGTCAACTTTGGAGTCCACAGCGGTAGGTGGCAGAGAAAACCGAGAGTGAAAATCAAGTCCGAATCTGGGATTCTGGGCTATTAAATGAAGACTCGGAGGACGCATTCAATGGATGTGTCCTCATTGACGTGGCGGCACGAAAATCAACAGTGGATTGGAGAACGCATTCAATATTAACACAAAATTTCAAAAACAAAAATGGGACAATCGAGGATGCATTTGGGGAATGCGTCCTTATGACTTTCACCTTTTGTGAATTCGAGGACGCATTTACGGAATGCGTCCTCTTCAATCTAGGACAAAAAAAGTAAATTAAAGAGGACACATTTGCCAAATGCGTCCTCATAATTTCAGTAAATTATTTTTGAAAAATTGGGAGAACGCATTTGTCAAATGCGTTCTCCACAATTGTATCTATTGTACGCTACTGTAGCCACAGTTCCAGAATTTTTCCGAGCACAACATGCAAAAGGAGCACATCCGATGGACAGTATATGTACACCATACAATATAAATCTTTGAATGGTACCAGAATAATAAATAAATCAAAGGTAGCCGTCAGACTTTAAGAAGGGGCAAATATTAAAGCATATAACCATAGCTGCAAACATACAATCAAGGCTCCACAAGTCCAAAGAGTAACCATAATCTTGCAAATCGACGATAAATTCAAAACCATTTAAATATCTGCAGATTAAAAGGCAAGCAAAATCATAAGAGGGTGAGTATAGATAATTGATAAACTCAGTAGCTCTGCTAAAGTGCTAATATATATCGGGAGGAAACAGAGAGCAGCCAAAGGCAAAACGGGGATAGATGAAGTGGTGGAGACAATTGTAGCAAAACGGTACCGTTTTACGAAGTTCAAAAAGTTAAAATGACAGAATTATCCCTGTTTGAAGAATCATCCAAATCAAACAATTTCTATTATATGGTGTTTGAGATAAAAAGCTCTGAGAAATTTGAAAGAGGTGCGTCAGATCCTACAATAGCCTTCTTGCCGCAATTGCTATAAAAGTGTTCCATTTTGACGCGGTGAAACTGCGAGATGAGAATCTCTACCGCTTGTTTTGTGTGTGTAGATCATCGTTAGGTTTAGTTTTGCAACACTTTTTAAAAAATACTAGCGGGGTCCTACCTCGCAGCGCGCGGTATAGTGAATTAAAAAATTATAATGAAATATATGTCTTATAATAATATTCAAAATAAATAGTACTGCTAAATTCTATAGTTTTATCACCTAAAAGAACTATATTGATCAATTAGTTGGTTGTAAGAACTAAGAAATATATGAATTATAAAATAAAATACTCAATTACTTAGAATGAAAATGAAATGTTTTTTTAGTTTGAATGATCTTCATTAAAGTTTGTGAAAAAGAATCACAACACCAATATATATATTTTTTAAAAAGGAAGTAAGTATCGGAAAATTATTTTCAATACAAAAAAATCATAACTTAATACTCCCTTTGCCCCAATTCAAACGGCACACTTTGACTTTCAACAGTTGACTCAAAAAAGTTTGATCCTAAATATCTTTTATTAAAGATAATTAGAACTTATGAAAATTTTATACTTTGAAAATATATGTTACCAAAATCTAACAAGGTATCACTCAATAATATTTATACTTATACACTAGTTTAATTTTACAATTGAAATTGAGAAATTTTAACTAAATGAATATTTAAATTGCAGTTTGAAATGGGTTATAGGGAGTACTTTTTTTTCCTTTTTAGCATGAAAATTTTTAGTCATTTAATATATTTAAGATTACATGAAACATTATTTTTTATTATTATTTAGGTTTTCAACTCTGCCTTATGTTGCAATGTGTGATTCATATTCGTTCCATGGAGTATAAGCGAGAATACATTTGGAATAAAGTACATAAAACTAATATTTCAATTCAGATTGTCTCAGGAAAGACGGCCTTTCCAATATACTTTTTACTTTAAATGTTATAAATTTTTAAATATAATTTAAACATTGTATTTTAAAAGTTAAAACAAGTAATAACATGTATTTGAATGTGAAAATATAAAAATATACAATATAAAAAAATATTTTTACATTTCTAAATTTAGTATGTGATTTTAGAGTCTGTCTCTTGAAAGACGGTCTTTTCATAAGTTACATAAAGACCAAAGTTTAAACTGTGAATTAAAAGAAATCAATCTAAATTTTTTGGGTTGCATTAATCATATCATAAGCTTATAATTACTACACATTGCATAATAAAATTTTAACATAGCAACTATTACTTTTTACTTTTCTAGAATTCTAATTCAACCTCGTCTTTCCATAAGTCTTTCCCAAGACATTGTTGTAATTTTAACAAATGAAGTGTTTAAATCAAAATGTATTATTCACAATTAATAGATGAAGTAAAAAATTAAAATAATATTATAAATATATTTTTGTAATATTAACTATAAGAATTATAAATGAAATGTAATCCATTGAGGTGAAATTTATTAAAAATGAATGAAAATAAAATGATAATTATTAAAATCTTTCTAGATGATTTATTGTAAGAAAGTGAAGTAAAATATATAATAAATATACAAATTTGTGAAATAAAACTTGTTAATTTTAAAAAATGTAAGTTGGGTCAATTTCTCATACTCCCCCATCATAAGTTATATTGTTGGATTCGTCATAATAAGTAGTTCCTAAATATCAACTTTTAATTTGCCGATATTATACGTAGTTAAACATATTAACAGTCAAACATGTTTCTTGAAGACCATGTTTATAAAAACTCCAAGTGATTGGTAATGAGAGCATCCGTGACACAAGCAAAATCTTTGATTAACAACAAAAACTAAATCACAGCTAACAAACAAATCACCTAAAGAAAGGTAGAGATCTCATTTACCATGTAGCTTCTGTGAGGCAGAGAGTTTAATGCGCATCTATTGAATGTTGAACTTAACCCCCGGCACTAATGGTTCTCTAGAAGCTATAGTTAGCGCTTTAGCTACAGTTGCTCGGATGCCCTAAGAGTCTAGAATGGGAAGCAAATGAAATGCATAAGAAGGATAAGATTTTATAAAGAAACTCTTTATGAAAAATAGACAAAATGTTAATAACATCAAAGGCAAACCTTTCATACGCAAACCAATATCTTCTTCCCCTACACAGAAAAATCACAAAGCTTACACCAACTCAGTCCAACATTGTAATCCAAAGAGGTTCTCTCTATTTCCCCCATTTATGCCTTTAATCAACCAATTGCAGTAACCAAAGACCTTAAACTAAACAGAGATATACACAAAAATAATGTAAAAGGTTTCTTTTTCTGTCCCCATTTATGGCTTTCAAGCAACCATTGATAACCAAAGGCTTCAAACTAAATAAGCACAAAGTCTGAATTTCTAATGTACAACTAAAAGCATCCTAAACAGTTTCTGAGAAGCATAAAAGCAAACACTTTGTGTACAAAAGTTTAGAAAGAACCCATTGTAAACATGTTTATAAAATGGTAAGATTATTCACCTTCAGTTTTCATTTTTACCGTTATAATGTAGCTATAAAAGAACAGCCTAAGTCAGTCAATCCTAGAGATAGCTCTTTACTACAATATAAGTGACTATCTCTAAGGAAACACTGTTATAAATGAACGACACATGCTCACAATTTTTTACTAATTATCATCATCATCGCTAAATGTGCAAATTAGGAATCACCTACTAAAGATTCCGACTTTTCTTCACGGTTTTTCTTAAACCATTTATGTAATGCTTGTTGTGGGAACATCTTTAAAGAGATTTGGCATCAGACCTTTATAGAATCCCCTCAAACCTTCATGTTGAAGTGTTCTTTGAAATACATCACCTATTCCTCTGTAAGCAGCATCAGCATCAGCTCATTGTCTTTGCATTCTGATACTTTAAACATTTTAAAGTCTCAGCACGATAGTGATAGGCCATATTCAAACTGAAGCTACCATGTTTCTCTCCTCTACTGTCACTATTAACATTCATTTGTAGTTCATAAGTGTAAAATATGAAGGCCCTTTCAAGATCAGCCTTTACAACATTTAATCCATTCCTCCAGAAGAATGCCTTCTTCACCTTACCTTCATTCCATATGCTCTTAATTGTGGAAACTGTAGAGGAAAGACTGGTCTGAGCTATGTTGTATATCTCGATGCTGCAATAGTATCTAGTCGAAAAGAGAAGGCTATTTCTGTAGTTACCTATAGAAAATAGCACACCAACACAAGAAGTGTCACCAGAAAACTATATAACACCAAAATCGATATGTACCTTCAATCTTCTGCTCCAATCATAATGTATACTAAACATGGGGTTTAGACATGTGGTTCATATACTCCTTAAGAGACATACAATAACAACTAAACATGGGGTTCATATACTCCTTAATAGACACATGTAATACAAAAAAAATTACAACTCTAGTGATCAGAGCATAAACTTGAGGACTTAATAAGCGCAGGAAAGAAATTGACATTTTTATTACCTATCAAATCAGTTGTAGTTCCATCCTTAATTGTAGTGTCACTTACAAAAGCTCCCAAGTCCAGAAGCACAGTGAAATAAAGTCAAGCGAACAAAGGCAACCATTAAAATAAAGTCAATAGTTGCATCCTTCTCACAAAGCACAACATACTAATGAATGAAATCCAAGGTCAAACATAGTTGCACTTTTCCGTACTTCTTAAAGGTCAAGTAATCAGAAATTTACAATATGTCCTTCACATGAAAATTATCATAAACTAAAAGAATAAAAGACGCCATTTTAGTTTTTCTCGCTCTCTCTCTCTCTCTCTCACATACACACACTCCACTTCACCAAGAAAAACCATATTGACAAAGAGTCCAAACACCTAAACACACACATATATTACCCTTTGATCACGAATAGAAGACTAAACGGAGGCACCATTCTGGCAGTTAATATGTAAATAGAGGTCACATTGCATTAATGGTTTTGTATGTAGGAACATCATATTAGAATAATAACCCTGATGCAGCTCATGTGTGCAATTTTCTTGAGTTAGATCTTTCATAATTGAGAGATACATAATAGAAAGCTAAACAATAGAAATTGAACAAAGCATTCTTCATAATTTGAAGAGATCTCAAGAAAAAATAACAAGTCTAAGTGTCCTACAAAACAAAAGCTCGTGAATAATTCCACGGAAAACTTTAAAGCACGAGCAGAATACCTTCCCAAGCATCATAAAATTTTGCCAACTGAGTCACATTATTTAAGGACCGCTCTGCTCCAAAATTAGTCTCACTTTTTGAACTGCTCTTGACACTCAACGAAAAACGGCAAGCGAGGAAACGGAGCACTGGCGCTGACGCTATCGCCACCGTAACGATCGATTGGGAACAAAGCAAACAAGAAGACCTATGTGCGTAAATATATCACATCTAATGGGAACAGTGTTGTTTCACTTTTATGGGGTAGTCAAAATGGCTCAAAGGCCTCCGATTGACCGACAGAAAGTAAACAATCACTACTGCAGGATAGGGGTATTTGCACTGGTAATTTAGGGCAATAGCACTAGTATTTTGACCCCCAAAAATACCGGTGCGTATGTATAGGGGTGTAGAAACCCAACAAATTTGCACCGGTAAAATGGATCGGTGTAGAGCAGCATTTGCACCGGTATCTTATGCCGGTGCAAAATAGCGGGATCCCAAAATGTGTGCACCGGTATTATTTGGGAAACCGGTGTAATACCGGAATATAGTTTGCACTCGTATGTTGCACCAGTATTTAACCCAAGAACCGGTGTAAAACAATGATTTGTACATCGGTATTAAATCCGACACCGATCTTTACTTTGTAGTCAAAATATAGTTTTTTGTACACCGGTATGTTGCACCGGTATTTTTTTTACACCAGTATAGCTATACTTTATGCACCGGTATTATTGAAATAATTAAAAATAAATTATTTAAAATGTGGAATTTGTTTACATCGGTACCTGTGAAATTTATTATACCGGTGTATTATGTGGCTAAAATTCGTAATGCCTAATTTGCTTTCCAATGGTCCATCCCAGATCATTTCCGGGGTAACGATAACCAGAGATACTTGTGAACTACTATAAATTGGAAACTTTTGAATAGGTAAGAAATTTAAAACATTCTACTACGAAAATATGTCTTGCAAAACACGCGAACATTATTCCAACATATGAAATAGAAGAAGTATCTTAAACATGGAATCAAACAAAGTAAAACAGAAGTTTAGTACAACCAAACACCATCCATAGAATTCAAATATTATCAACCATTCAATATTAACCATCAACCTATTATGTCGTTCTTATCATCCAGAAGTTGCAACGTAGTGTTCGCCTGCTGCTGGTAGTCTCCGAGCCAACCCCCACACCATCTCTCTGCTACACCTTGAATTTTGTACACATGGTACGACCCTTTACCCTCAGGAAAAATGTGTTACTTTTAGTCAATAATGTTGCATTTACTAGAGATTAATAATATCAAATTTTGAGATGCAAGGTTTACCTCCAAGATATTGTTTATCTTCGGGTGATTAAAAAATTCTTCCATGAAGAGCATGATGGAGTACCCGCATTGCCACGAACCATTTTGGGTTCGGTACTGCACGGGAAAGGTAAACGTAATTACTAACCCTAAACATAAAATTTGATGGATGAAATGACAGAATGACTTACCATAATGTTGTTGATTTTCCAAGTATAGTCGGGTTCTGGCTTCGTCTTTCTCTTCTCCCTTTGGTGTGCACAAGCAAGCCTACGAAGAAAGTAAATTTAAATTGTTACTTCTTCTTGTCGATTATTAAACAAGAATTTTTTATTTGATTGATTGAAATACCTTGAAATGACCCTAAGTTCGACCAAGTTTGTTGGTTTGATACCCCCTAAAAATGTGTCCAAAGTGAAAACCTCCTCCATTTAGGGACAGATAATGATGAGGTACCAATGACCGCTTTCGAAAAATTATGTTAACCAATTAATAAAACAAAAGTCGTTTGAAATGTGAATGTAATTATCAGGAGGTAATACTTACATTCTTACATAGGGTACGATGTAGAACTCAGCATCTGTTGCCTTCATTGTTTCCCAAATTTGTTTGAAACGGAGTTTGACCTCCTGCTCGAAGTTGGTTAGGTTGGCACAGCTGGATGGGCAGAATTGGACGCAGACTGAATTAGTTTCATATATTTTCTCCCACAGGTTCCTGTAACGTTAATCGTACATGAAAATGAATTCTTGATAAAATAAAAAACATAAAGGATGTATGTTTTGAAACTCACCTCATCCACACATCGTCTTGCGCATTATCGATCCAGGTCATCGAATGCATATTTCCCAGTTTCTTCCCAAACTCGACCAGAACTTCTATTCCAACACTACATGTGTAATGGCGTGCGAATGTTGATTGCCGAAATAATGGGAAGAACATGCAATCCTTATTCTTTATCATTTCTAGGATAACAACATTTTTTTCTTTTATGAATTGCCCCATGATCGGCCAATCTGTCAGGTCTCGTTTGTTGACAATCTGCGAACGTGAAATGATACAAAATGATCACTTGAGAATGTAGAATTGAGCTGTCGCTGTTAATGATTAATAATGGGACTTTTTTGAGTGCATTACCTATTTTGGCAGCTTATTTAATCTTGGTCTTGTAGATGGGCGGAAATTATCCGTCGACTGAGAGTTTTGCTCACCAGTATCTTGTTACAAGGATTATTGAATAGGGATATGCAAAAGTACTTTGAGGAATTGAAAAGTAATGTGTTACAAGAATGTACATCATCGTCGCTGGTGAGAATGTACATCCTCGTCATCGTTGTCCGTATCAGATGTCACTCGGTTGCTCACTTGCCTTACCTATTAAGGACACCAGCCACTGCCCTGCTCCAACGGTTATTATTACTGTTACTGCGTGCGAATACGGTGCGAAATACACACGAAACACACTCTTCCTAACTGAATCGAATCCATCTTCATCTCCTTCACCTTACTTTGCTGCTACATCGATTAATTGTCTTATTGTTTTCCTTTGATGGCGGCTCCTCCGCCTGGTCGCGGGGGAGCAACCGCGACCAAGTCCTTTCTGCAAGCTCTGGGCAATAGGCCACCTCCTCTTACTACCTCCCTTCCTTCGAATCCTGAAATTATACCAAGAACCCAATATAAGGGCGAAATCTCCTGTCTTGTGTCTCGGAAAGATGCTGAAACGCTAGCGGCACATTACAGCAATGCTCTCGTCGGTAAGTTTGCTCGGGGGAAACCTTCAATGACTGCTTTAAACGAAGCTTTCAATTCTGTTTGATTCAAAGGTAAGTTTCAATTGGGATCTATTGATTTCAAGCACATCCTTATCCGGTTTCAGGATAAGGAGGATTATCAACGGTTATGGATTAAAGGTCAATGGATTTTTAACCAAGTTCCCATGAAAGTGTTAAAATGGAATACGGATTTCAATCCTGCAATTGAATCTTCTATTGTACCTGTTTGGGTTACTATTCCCTGTGTTCCAGTCTTCTTTTATAATATTGCAATGATAGAATCCATTGGGAATCAAATAGGTAATTATATCAAAATGGATGCAGCAACTGCTGCATTAACTAGGCCCTCTGCAGTTAAGATGTGTATTGAAATTGATTTGAAAAAGAAACAACCATCTTCTATTAGGGTGGGAATTGAAGAAGATGGAATAGAGTAAAATGTAGTAAAGCTTCCTATTGAATTTGAAGACCTGCCTCTCTATTGTCAGCATTGTAAAACTATAGGACACGATGACAGTCTGTGCATCTATTTACATCCAGAGCTAAAGAAGCCAAGGCCTAATAGGATGGATAAAGTGAAATCTAACAATAAGAATACACAAAATGAGCCTCTTGTGGATCATAATAAGGCTGGTGGTTCGGGTCTTACTATTACTGAGAAATCTAAGACTTTGCATGCTCAGAATTTGCAATATATACCTAAAAAGAAGCCTGTACCAGTGGCGAGTGATCAATTAAGGGAAGCTGAGTCAGATGTACAGGGGGAGGATATGATAAATTTAAAGCATGATGTGCATAAACAGTCCCCTCCATTAAGTACTGATCTAATAAATGATAATCCTGTTGAAGTTCAGTCTGAAGTAATAAACCATCCTTCTGTGATTTTCTTGAATGATGATACTAATGATATTTCATATGAAATACATGGGGATGTCTATAAGGGGGTAACAGATAGTCCTCAATCTTCGGTACTTAGTAAGATATCCTTGTCTGCTCCACTAAATCTCATATCAAAAACAGGTTTTGTCAAGGATGACATCCCTTACAAAAGGAGTAAGCGGTTCTCTCCTTTTAACCCTATTCTTGCTGCTAAAAGTTTTATTTTCTCTCAAGAAATAGACAGGCAGAATAGGTTTCATTTACTGGCAGAGGATGAGCCAGCTGAAGATCAAGTTGTGACTCCTGAAGTATCAAAGTCATTAATGGTGGACAAAGATAATGATACTGTTAGCATTCAGGTTAATCAGGTATCTCCTATGTCTCCTCAACCAATAGCAGGGGAAATAAATGATTTAGATCAGGATAACCACTTTAAATCTCATAAGAATGAGAGCTTTTTCACTCAGTTAAATACAATCATGACTAGATCAAAAAGCTCCAATCATGTTTCCCTATGAATAGTACAATTCAGATTAAGATATTAGTGTGGAACCTTAGGGGAATGGATACCTCAATTATTAGGTTGCATAATTTGATAGACAGGCATCATCTTGAATTATTATGCTTAATTGAACCTAAACATAACAACTCACAATGTGAGCATTATAGACAGCTACTTCACTTTGACAATTGCATGCAAGCAAATAATGAATAGATTTGGCTATTTTGGAATAATAGTGTTTCAGTTGTTTGTAAAATGGATAACCTGCAGTTTCTAGCTGTTGAAATGAGTAGCATTACTCTGAATAAAAGCATGGAAGCTATCTTCGTGTATGGACTTAGGACTAGAGAAGGTAGAAAGGATCTCTGGTCAGATCTTAAGATTTGTACTCAATCAAACTCTTTACTCATTGGTGATTTTAATGCTATTACATCTGTTAGTGAATATAGAGGTCCTTCTACACCAAAGACTGGTAGTATGAGAGATTTTCGAGAATTTATAAATGATATGGCCTTGGAAGAAATTCCTACTGTGGGTAATCTCTTTACTTGGAGCAATAATAGACTAAGAAATCCTACAGTTAAGAGGCTAGACAGGGGTTTATGCACTGCTTCTTGGTCAACTAACTTTCCAAATTCCTCTGTGCATATTTTGAATAGAATTTCCTCTGACCATAATCCAATGCTACTCACCATAGGTAGTAATATTGCATCCTCTCCAAGACCTTTTAGGTTTATTAACACTTGGTATAAAAGAGATGGCTTTAATGAGGTAGTTAAACAAAGTTGGGATTCTCAGACTCAGCAATCAGGAATGGTTGGCTTTTTTGGAAAATTGTTGAGGCTGAAAAAAACTTTAAAAATTTGGAATAAGGAAGTGTTTGGGAATATTAATGATAATGTTTTAAAGGCTGAATCAGTTTTAAGAGAAATGGAGGAACAGTATGATCTGAATGTTACAACTGAAAACAGGGTTAAAATGAAAGAAGCTAGGGCAAAATTGGTGAGGGCTTTGATTGAACAAAAGAGTTTCTGGAAACATAAAGCAAAAGTTAAATGGCTGAAGGAGGGTGATAACAATACTAGTTTCTTTCATAACATGGTTAGAGAGAGGAAATGTAATTTAAAAATTACAAAAATTAAAGGGAGTAATGGACAGTGAATTGATAATGCTCAAGAAATTGAGACTGAATGCATCCATTATTTTCAGGACCTCCTAACTGAGCAAAATTTCCCTGAAAGTGATATTCCCCAAGCAAGGGATATTTTTAAACATCATTTCTTAAGTCAGATCCCACAGTTGATCACACCTGATGACAATGAAAAATTACTACAACCTGTATCAATTGCTGAACTTAAGAATGTTATTTTTGGACTCAATCACAAAAGTAGCCCCGGTCCGGATGGTTTTACTGCAAAGTTTTATATAAAGTCTTGGGATATAATTGCTAATGATCTATTATCAGCTGTACAGGACTTTTTATCATTTCATAATATTCCAAGGGGGATTGGTAGTACATGGATCACAATTATTCCAAAAAAAAGTACACCTACCTCTTTTGATGATTACAGGCCGATCAGCCTTTCTAATGTTATAAATAAGATCTTCTCTAAGATTCTAATGGAAAGATTGAAGCCTTTAATGTCTAAACTTATCTCCAATCACCAAACTGCTTTCCTAAAAGGTAGAGATATTGCTGATAATGTTATCTGCCTTCAGGAAATGGTGAGATTCCTACATTGGAAACAGAGAGAACCTAACTTGATTGTCAAATTAGATCTTAAGAAGGCTTTTGATAGAGTTAGGTGGTCTTTTTTATACTCTGTGCTTGCAAAATTTGGATTTCATGCAAAATTTATTTTCCTGATTATGAAGAACTTGTCTCAGGCATGGTTTTCCATCCTTATAAATGGTAAGCCAGTTGGTTTCTTTCAACCAACAAGGGGTATCAAACAGGGTGATCCTCTATCACCTTTTCTGTTCAATATCTTTTCTGAAGCTTTTACTAGAAGCCTATCTTTTGTTTTTCTGAATGGTAGTCTATCATATTATGCTATTCCAGGTAATGCATTTCATATCTCTCATCTCTCTTATGCTGATGATACTGTGATATTCCTCAAAGCAAATAACAATTCTTTGATCAGACTCAAGGCTTTCCTGGATACTTTTCAGGAAGTCACTGGCCAACATGTTAATTATAATAAGAGTGAACTGTACATTGGAAAGCATGCCACTGTAAACAGGGTTAGAAGGATTAGGAGAATTCTAGGAATGAAGCTAGGAAGGTTTCCTTTTACATACTTAGGGGTTCCCATTTTTACTGGTAAATTTAGGAAGACTTACCTACAGCCCTTATTGGAACAGATTGAAAATAGACTGGGAAACTGGAAAAATAGGTGGCTTTCAATGGGAGGGAAACTTACTCTAATACAGGCCTGCATATACTCGGTTCCTCAGCACATATGGTCAGTGATTAAACCTACCAAACAGGTTATATTGGACATAGAAAGATTATTGAGCAAGTTTTTTTGGGGTTCTGATGATATAAATCAAAAAAGGGTATGGAGAAAGTGGGATGCTCTTTGCTATCCTACCATTCAAAATGGACTAGGATTTAGATCAATACATACTATTATTAAAACTTGTTCTGTCAAGCTTTGGTGGAAATATCAAAAGGGTGAGGCTCTCTGGACTCATTTGATTGCATCTCTTCCATCTTCTTCCAGATCTTCGCAAAATTGGAAAAGGATTTGCTGTATCAATAATTGGGCAGAATCTCAATCTAGAGTCATTATTGGTACTGGAGATTGTAATTTTTGGACCTCTAATTGGTTGGATATAGGACCACTGCAGGATATCTGTGATCAAATACATGTGAATATTCCTTTTAACTGTAGTGTTTCAGATTTTATTGCCAATAAATCTGCTTTGATTGTTAAAATCATTCCATTTCTCCCTGATCATGCTATTACTCTTTTATGTGATTCTAAGCTGTTTCCTCATAGAAAGGACAGGTTAATATGGAAACCCGGAATCAATGGTGAGTTCTCTTTCAAATCTACATATCTACAATTATGTCACCATAGAGGTTCTGTGGCTTCTTTCAAACATCTTTGGAATTACAGAATTGAAAAAAAGGTTTCTGTCTTCATGTGGAAAATGATGAACTCCTTCCTTCCTTTTGACAATGTTTTACATTCTTTGAGGATTTCACTGGCCTCTAAATGCTGTATGTGCCATAATCATGAGGATTCCCTTAATCATTTTTTTAATTCCTGCACATTTACAATGCATATATGGAAACAGATCCATTCTTTTATGGGGATCAGAGATCAGGTATTCCCATCCATTTGGGATAGACTATCTTTCTATTTCTCATATAATGGGTTCAGTAGTGTGCAAGTTGAGATGATTCATTCTTCAGCATTAATAACCTGCTGGAACCTGTGGAAAACTAGAAATGTATGCTTGTATGATTCAATTAATCCTGTGATTAGTGTGGTGCTCAATCATATTAGGACTGACATCTTTTATCTGTTTACTGCTAAGCCATTCTTTGTTGACTCTGGGATTGATAGGTTAATTGCTGAACATTCTTTCCTACCTTTGAGCAAAAAACCTCCTAAGCCTAAGATATTTAAAATAGCTTGGACAAAACCAGACATAGGATATAAAATCAATGTTGATGCTGCATGGTGCTGTCAAACGAATATGTGTGGTATTAGTATGATTATAAGGGATTGTAGGGGAGGATTTATTGTTGCTCATACTCAGATCTCCCCTGCTTATTCACCTTTAGAGGCAGAACTGAAAGCAATAAGGTTTGCATTAAGAGCAGGTTCAGAAATTAATCTCTCTTACTATTTAGAATCTGACTGTCTAAATGCAATTGGGTATGTACTACATCCTTACAAGTCACCATGGAAAGTTTTCAGTCTGGCTGAAGAGATTAACAAACTCCTGGGAGGGATTCCTCTCAAGCATGTTCATAGACAGGGCAACCTAGTGGCAGATAAACTAGCGAAGGATTGTTTGCATAGTCTGTCATCCTCATCGTTCCTTCATTTTCAAAGCTTAACTAATTTTGTGCAAGGTTTGATAAGATTGGATCAGATGGGTACTCCTTCTATTCGGATTGATATCTGAAACAGAGGCTACTGACTGTATTTCATATTTCAGGTGGATGGATTGCTTCTACTCAGAGAACTGAAACAATTACGGCGGGCATTCGACTACATCTCCAAATTAGTCATCTTCTTCTGTTGACATATGTGATCTACTGCTATATCAATTTTGCTGGAAGCTACAGAGATCATATCAGACACAGGGATGACTGATCTCCTTCACTGTTTTTTGAAGACATCAATCACGGATAGGGATTACCCCTTGCTGATGCTAACCACAAATACAGTTGGAAAGGTTCTAGTTATCTCCTACACTATTAGCTTAGAGGATAGGCTTATGATTTAGGTAAAGGTTTCTTTGACTGACTTGTGTTTCATTTTTTCGATTCACTAAAAAGTTCAAGATCCGATTACCTAGTCATTAGTATTTGTAATCCTCTGGTTTCTACATTTCTCTATTTTCATTCTTTTGGAAGCAACAAAGGTTGCTTCAAGAGCAATAAGCTCGGTTTGTATAACTTATCTAAGCTTCGGCTTCTCTTCAACTGTTTTATTATTTACGGCTTGGGAAGGCTAATATAATTTCCCCCATCTAAGGATGGTTTTTTAAAAAAAAAAATGACACCAGCCAATCCACGACGCTATTGAGCGCCTCTCTAACATTATCAAAGTGGTGGTCTGCCGAGGGCAATCCCACCCTAGGATGGAGGACTAGCTTGCATACTCTCACAAGAGTAACACTTCCTTGTTGGGCATCCCGATAACGAAATACCTATCGTAGGCCATGGGCGACCAATTTCTTCTTCCCGACTATGTCTTTGATGAAAAGAGTCACGCGTTCTCCATCCTATTCATATAATATTCAAGTGAATTCATCAAATGGTTATGGAGATATTTCAAATGTGTAAATCATTGTATAAGACATGCATCGATTATTGATAGTGTACCTCTTCATCTCCTTCTCCGTCGCTGGGCTCTTCACTGGACTTTGTAGCAGCTGCAGCAATCTTATCCATCGCCTTCTTTGTAAATTTCTTGGGATTTTCAAGGTCTGGCGGAATCTGAACACCACTTGCAGATGCTAAGCCCTTGACCAGTTGCTCCAGGTACGATACCATGGCTTTCATGATCGGTTGATCATTAAATGGTCTCCTCCAGGCTGTCTCCTTGGGCTGAGGAACTGCTATTGCACTTGCTTCGGGAGATATGAGGAACAACCTCCATTGTGGGTAGACCCGTTTGAGTTCCTCTGTACCTACCAGGGTGGTCCTTCTCCTTTGTGACTTTTATAAGGATGTCCTCACCCCACTGCAGTTCCAATGCTCCTTTTTCTTTAAGCTCATTCAATTTCAACTGAGAATCACATAGGAACGCAATTGTGTATATGAATAATGTGAAGTACTCAGAATTTTTAATTTAAATGGTCAATTTTGGCGTAACTTACAACGTCCAGTGTGATCTTCTCAACCTCTTTCGACGTGTATAACCCTTTCTTATCTTTGTTTGCATCAAGGTAGACAATGGATCTGTCAAGTGTGAAGCCCCTTAAACTGAGTTGTTTCTCAATATCCTCATCAGTGAATCCCTCGACGGTCAACCTTATTCTCTCCTTCTCCTTCAGATCCTTACTCTATTTGTCATGGATGTATCGATTACCCCTTCTGCCATTGTGGTGCGTGTAATCTCTGCCCTTGTTCTGGTCAATATTTTTCACCTTGAGCCTCTGTTGTTATTATAAATGAAAATTTAGTTGAATAGAATTTGTGGGAAACATGTCTCTTGACAAGTTTAGTTTTCTCATCTTACCTGAAAATCTGGATGACGGCGCCTTCTTTCAAACAAGTACCATTCATCTTCATCCATCCACTTGTACTTCTCCCATACCGGTATTCCTATTTTATTGATACCTTTGTCCATGTCGTGAATTAACTTATTTGCCACCTTTGTCTTCCAATTCCTATGTTGGTTTTTTGCCCTCTGTAACCTCTTTCTTCAGTATTTTTAGTTGTCTGTCACGGGTGTTTCAATTGTGAAGCTCTCCTGGAATGAATCATATGAAAAAACATGACAGTAATCACGTCTTCACTAAGACTTTACCATTTCATAAAAAATTTAAATTACAATTTTGAGAGTCTTACCAGAACACCATTCCATGCCTCTTCCTTAACATCCTCAGGGACATTGCTTCAGTGCTTGCATGCGCCAAATCTGATTTGGTGTAGGAAAGCGTAATTTCCTTAAGCGTGCCATGCTGACCAATTCTTAATGCATACCGCTTGATTCCCACGGAACTCAAATGCAACAGGATTTGGAGCGTTATGCTTTGCCAACATCACAGACTGGCACATACTAGTTCCCCGCCTCCTCAAATAACTTTACCTCAAACTTGTCCCATCTTTCTCCATTTTTCCCTCCAGCTTTTGTCAAGTCGTCGTCCGCTTCATTAATAGTTTTCCTTTTTCTGATGGTGCTCTTTCCCTTTCCCTTGCAAATTGGTGTTTTGGCCAACTGTTTACCGGCGTCCAATCCTTCAACATCTCCTACAAAGTGGTCACCCAGTTTTGCAGATTCTTCCTTCTCTTCACTAGACCGTTCATTAGTTTGAGTTGCTTCTTCCTCAAATTTTATCTTCAACGAGATCCTTTTTGGCGATAGTTCTTGGTCTGCCACATCCACTTCCTCATCGACCATATCTTTCACCTCCTCCTCCTTCTTCGTAACCAGCCGCTTCCTTTTCGTGCTAAATTTTCTCTTCTTTGGCGGTATCTACAACAGTAGAATTGGAAATTATCAATCCATGATGGTTCACACAATAACGGTACTTAAAGATTAACATTGATAGAACGTGGCGTAGAACTTGATCAACTAGTTCGTAAAACTTTTGAACAAAACATGGCATAGAAATTGAACAATTCATAGATGAAACTACATCATGTGAGGCATAAAAGTTTATATAACATGGAATAGAAATTGAACAATTAAGGAATAGAACTTGATATAGAATGAAATGGAACCTCATAGAAGTTGATTGAATACCATACCAATGTCTTTGTATTCATAAATTAGGCGTACAATCAAGCAATTCTCACTCCTCCCTAACGTGAGTATCAACATTATCACCAAAAAAAATACTATAGAACTACATTAGCCATCAAAAAAAATGCAAAATATTTACTCCCCACAGCTGTATAAACATACCATTCAAGAGTGTCATTCAACTTTTTGTAGATTTACATATTTTTGGTCCTAGAGGCAATTAATCGAACATGTATTATGCGTGCGGGATGGAATTGTTTTTTTGAAGAGAATTTGACTTGGTAACCTATGGTAACATAAACCCCAACACTTACCTTCACCAAAGGAGCATTTTTATTGCTACTCCCTTTCACCAAAATTACCAAGAACAGACCGCCAAGTACTTTCTTCTCTCTCTAACTTTCTCTCTCATTTTTTTTGGTTCTCTTGTGTTGAGGTCCACACTTTATATGGATGGAATGGGGGATGAGGAGTTACAATGGTTGATGAGGAGTTGTGGTTGTTCAATTATGTTTGGATTGAATGGTTGGAGTGGTTGATGGCGATTTTGGAAAAGAAATCAAAGGATTTGAAGATGAGAATATGATGAATTGTGGGAGTTATGGCCATTTCAAACGGTTTTGAAATATGAATTTATGTTGTTTACACCAGTAATATATACAGTACCTGTGTAAGAAGAATGAAAATGGGCAAAATTGTCTGCTAATTGTTCAGCACCGGTAATAATACCTATGTAAAAATGAAGGAAAGTAGCTGCTTTAAGCTGCGTTAAATGAGTTTTCCTTTCACCCGAGACACACAAAAATTTTGGTTAAGTATTGTACACCGGTATATAGTACCGGTGTATAAAAGAAAAATACTGGTGTAAAAATGTGGAAAAAGTAGCTGCCTACAGATGCTTTAAATTATTTTTTGTAAAAAAACTTTCAACCCGAGAGTAATTTATGAAAATTTTCTAACTGTGCAGCACCGGTATATATACCGGTGCAAAATCTTGAATTACCGGTGAAAGATGTTTTGCGCCATATAGAAAATCCAAAAAATTGAAATTTTTTGAAATGCGCACCAAAATTTGTATAAATACACCGATACTTCTACTTTGTTAACAGTGTAAAAAAAGGTTTATTAGTTGTTAAATTTATCCCTTATTGCATTTGCCCCTCATGCATTTTCCCCTCATGCATTTTCCCCTCATGCATTTTCCCCTCATGCATTTTTCGCATGACCCCAATCAATCAAATTGACGTTAAATTACTGTGAATAGACATTGTACTAGTTGTTTCATGAAAATATCGACCACACATGGGCCTCGTACGGTGACATTCCTAAGCATTGTTTAATTTCATAAAATTTGCAAATTGACCCCAAACATTCTATTCGACCCCTTCAAGCATTTTTCCACTGGCCCAAATGGAATTTTCTAATGCTCCAGATTGAATAAGTAACATTTTCGTACCTCAACGGTACTGAGGTTCCCGCAAAGTTTATTGTATGCGTTAATTGCAATTAGGTCCCTCCTAATTGTCACATTCGTTTACGACGTGTTAGAAAAATACATAAATTATCAAAATGAATATTCCGGGATTAAATAATAATTGAAACATATTTGTTCTTGGGTGGTGGTTCGTCCTGAAGCGCTAGTAGGTGTTGTAGAGTAAACGGTAAGGGTTTAGTCCAATGTTTCTATATGTAATCCGAACATATTCAAAAGTAAATACAGAGCCCGAACCCAATTGTATACCCGCATGTTTTACTTGGAAATACAATAGGGTTGTTTTATGGACCATCTAGTTCGATTAGATGGTAATTTCAATTTACGAATAAACTTTTTTACTTTTTGCAATTTAGTCCCTCCAAGAATCTTGGAATGGTTGGAATACATAATTGGCTCCACATATGCAATTCAATACACAGCGATCGGGTTAATGCATTTGAAGACCCTACTGGTGGATGGAAGGCCCTGTAAAACCAACATTGAATGCTTGCACTATATTTTCTATAACTACACTATTGCCCACAAATTTACTTGGGGAACCTCCATAGCTTGTTTTCCTACAATTGTTTGCAACTCTAACCATTCTAGGAATATAGTGCACCATATTTGGCGGTCATGAAGTAAAAAAATAGGCCAACTACGTTTACGTTTGGACTATCTTTTTGGTTTTCATGAGTGTATATGACGAACATAATTTCAATAGACGCGGCCCTCAAATTCTTTATTCAATTCATCATCATGCATATTTGTCAAAAGTAAGAATGTCAAACTGTCTAAGTGCAACACAGTCAAAGTTGAGTACATAATCTACTCTTCCTAACTTCTAATACAAGTTTTCTACGAATAATATTGAGAAAATGGTTCTACCCCGTCAGCTGATCACATTGCATCACCATCACGGGTACTTGTGCCAATGTCCATATCCTCAACATCGCCTGTGCGAAAGGTTGGAAAATTTATGACTGCTACCACAACGTTAGGAAATTGATACATCATAACCTTGGTTATATGTTCCTGCTAGGATCTTTGGTATTTGGATTCTTCAAGTAAGTTTTCCACACCGACCTCCGATGTAGAAACTGTGGATTCTATAGTAGCGACAAATGTGTTAGTTATCGGTCTATGGAAAGAGTCCACGCAAATCTTACCCATTGGTTGGCCATAAATGTCTTGTGCACGCGCACTGACTCCCGCTCTTGAACAAAGCGCAAGGATGATAATGCAATAGGCATAAGATCCCATCTAATCCCGTTCCCTCTGCAACATAGGACAAATTAGATGACCAACATTCCATCGAAGTTCCCTCTTTATTGCATACAAGAAGGTGAGGCAAAGTTTTTGAAATTTTGTGTGAACAGTTACCAGATGGATTCTAGATGCCACGAAGTGGTACCACCCATTCATTTCCGGAGTTAAGAGTTTTCTTAAGTATTTTGCTCCAATTTGGTTTGACCAACTCGTCTACGTCTGTACCTTCCCTAGTTACTGTCCCAAAAATCTCTTTCTCAATTGGTTGTTGTAGAATATAGCCGTCATCATCTAGAAAATGTAGTGCGAGGAATTCATCTTCTTCATTTGGAACATTGGGCAGCCCAAACAAGCCATTGATAGATTTTGGTGTCACAGGGACAATTTTACCTCTACAATACACGTGATCGTAGCTCGGTCCACACTTCAAGTTAGCATAGAACTCACTTACAATGGTGAAGTTGAATGGTTGCGGAGTCTCACAAAATTTTTCCCACCTAAGCTTTCAGATAGTTTGCTCGAATGGGGGAGATACTTCAATTTCTCTCTCTATATGATAACGTTTTCCTTTGTAAGATTCATGGACCAACCTAGCCTCCCCAGACACAAAGGTACCATCCAGGTAAGTGTGCGGTGATACTTTCAGCAATGATAGGGACGGTGAATGTCGTATCCTTTTCGAATTCGATTTTGGAGGCATTTCCTAAGAAACACATTGTGGCATTTCATCAAACACCTTACATGAAAGTCAAGTTATTCATTATGTCACAATCTCAATGATTCCATTTCAAATGCAATTGCTAATTAATCATACAATAAAGGCATTGCAATGGTTTCCCTGATTATATGCCAACCTGCGTAGGATTTCACCAAAGATGGGTAGTGATAGAGATGGTATGGTGTAAGATATAAAAATTTGAAGTACTGTGGAAATGGGGTGCTGATTGGGTTTTTAAAATTGGAACATTGTTTTACACCGATATTATATATATACCGGTGAATAAATAGGCCTAAAGCAGTTGCTTTAGGTTTCTTTAAATAATATTTTTGTTAACTAATATGACCTGAGAGCAAATTTCAAAAAAAAAATTCTAAGTACCCAGTACAGTTACATTAACCGGTGCAAATGTTACAAAAAGAAACTGTGTTACGCTACTTTTAATGCCACAAAATTGACACTGTCGGACTCGAGAGCAAAAAGACCCACACATTGTTAAGTACTGTGCACCGGTAGGTGTACCGGTGTGCATGTACAAAATAGAGTCCCTCCCCTGTTTTCCTACACAGGTAGTTTTATTTTTACCAGTGTAAAATTGAACATCTAGTGGAAAATTTAATCCCAATTCAAACACCTTTTCACCAATACAATTCATAAACACTCCATTGAAATCACGCATCATACCAACCAATTCATAAAAGAGTGTCAATTGAATACATTACACGATAAATTGGTAATGTATCATACGATTTTTCACAAAATTAGGTCACAAAAATAATGGTCGGGAACGACCGATCTACTGCTTCCGCTTCAAGACATTATCCCCACCTACTATTTCACCTCTCTCATCAACTCACATCCCATCGCCATGAGAATGCCTTCCAACAATGGGTCCCCCAACATTTTCCAAATCGAGAAATACTGATGGGAACTCAGGACTATTAGCTATGGCGGGCTAATCAATCTCCTCATCAAAGTAAAACTTCTTCCCATGCAACACCACATGATACTTCTCATTCGAAGGGTCCTTGATGTAAAAAACCTGTCGTGCCTCGATAGCTGAGATGAACTTGTCATCTTCATATCCTACATGATTCAAGTTAACCAACATGAACCCCATGGGCTTCTCAACAACAACACCGGAACCGTGTTCCACCCAACGACACTTGAAGACAACAAACTTGAAATCTACATAATCCAACTCCCAAATTTCCTCAACCACTCCATAGAAAGGCATCACAGCAACAACCAGATGTTTATCTCTCTTGCTTGCCTTCCATATGGATTTAGATTCAATATATACACCACTATTTTGAGTGGTGCTCTTCTCGTCCTTCGCCAATGTTGAAAAACTGAAGCTATTAACGTCTTAACCAAGATATCGTCTAACAGTGCAGTTCGGCTTCCTTGCAAACGGCCCTGGGTTACTAGCTATCCCATCGACCTTACAACGATGGTAAAACCAGTTAACAAACCTTGAAGAATGCTCGACCTGAATTTTATTCGAGGGCTGGTCTGGATGAATCATTTCCAACAGGGAAACATGCTCTTCAACATATGTTACAGTCTCGCTACTATTACGCAATACATACATGTGAACAATCATCAACTCAGCGTGATAGGGTGTATAAAGCGTACAATTGGAACATGGAATATCATTCCGACTTCAATAGTGGGGTCCACCAGGAACACCAACTGCTCTTCTTCCAACCAAGTTCACTGTACAATACTCGATGATGTCCTCGGTGTACCTCTGAAAATTGGAAGCATCGGGCTGACTACAATTATGAACATAACCCTTGAAAACAACCATGTGACGCTCAAAGGGGAACATCCAATTCATTCCGACAGCCCCTCACATACATATCTCCCTAACCAAGTGTACCACCAGGTGCACCATGATGTCAAAGAACGACGGGGGAAAATACTTCTCCAAATGGCATAGAACAACAGCAGCCTCTCGATCCCAAGCTGTTGCCTTCTAATATTTTTCCTGCATATCGAGTTGAAGAAGAAACACAAGTGTATAACAAAAAATCTAACTTCCTCTTCCAAACACCCACTTATTGCTACAGGCAAAAGTTGTTACATAAGGACATGGAAATCGTGTGATTTCAAAGCATTAAGACGCAACTCATCATTCACAAACCGACTAATATTAGAGGAGTAACCGGAAGGTACCTTTATTCCTTGGATGCTCTCACACACCGATCTCCTCTCAGCAACTGACAGATTATAAGGAGCAGGGGGCAGGTGCGTTCGCTTCCCTCTTACCTCTGGTGCCAGATCCAACCATATACCAAGGTCCACTAAAATTTTCCTTGCATTCAAGCTATCATTAGTCTTCCCGAGAATGTTAAGAAACGTCCCAATTAGACTCTCATAATCGTTCTTTTCGATATATATGATATCCAAACAATGGTGAACATACAAGCCTTCCTGGTATGGTAAATCAAAGAAAATGGACCATTTCTTCCACGGTCCGTCTACATCCCCACCACCCTTTGATAACTTCTTACCTAGAACAACATTCAATTTATTCACCTTGTTGTGAATAGCTACACCGGTCAAAGGTTTGGGTGACTTTCTCCTCTCCTTCCCATCAACGAATGAAACCGCATTCTCCCGCAACTTGGGACCTACAGGCAGGAATTTACGATGACCCAAACAAACAGTCTTCCACCCATTCCTCAACTGATGGTAATCTATCTCATCCTCGCAAACTGGGCAAGCCTTGTGACCCTTGACCACATACCCAAAAAGGATACCATATGTCATGAAATCATTTATGGTACATAAAAGCATCGGCCTCAATGTAAACTCTTCACCACTACAACCATCAAACATTAAGGCGCCTTCCGACCAAAGCACCTTCTAATCTTCTATCAAAGGGGCAAGATAAGTGTCTATGTCATTTCCAGGTTTTTTTGGGCCTGAAATCATGATGGGCATCAACACATATTTTCTCTTCATCCACAAGTACGGGGGAAGATTGTAAATGCCAAGCATAACTGGCCACGAACTGTGTTTCGAGGAAATATTCCCAAATAGGTTCATACCATCACTACACAAAGCAAATCTCACATTCCTAGGTTCAGATGCAAAGTGTGGATACATCCTATCAAATTTTTTCCACTGGTCTGCATCTGCCGGGTGTCGAATTATATCATCATCTTTACAACCTCCCCTATCAATGCCCCATGTCAAGTTCTTTGCATACTTTTCATTATTAAACAACTTTCTCAACCTACGAATAATGGGAAGATACCACATATATTTGGCGGGCACCCGCCACCTCACCGGCACAACATGCTCTCCACCGACAACCACATTTCTCTTCTTCTTATTACGCGACACATTACATACTGGACAAACAATCTTAACCTTAAGGTCACCCCTATATAGGACACAATCGTTCGAACAAGCATGTATCTTTTCATACTCCAATCTCATTGGACACAAAATTCTCTTCGCTTCATAAAGGTTATTAGGAACCCTGTTACTGGGTGGAAGCTTTTCATTCAAAAACTTAAGCAATTTATTCATGCTAGTATCACTCCATCACCCTACACCTTTCAAATTAAACAACTCCATCAAACACGACATGACTGTGTCTTTCTTGTTGCAACTGGGATACAATGGTGTATCCTTCTCACCAAGGAAATTACCCAACACATGTCATCCAACTTAGCATCGCCAAAGCACTCTCCCTCACTACTAACTTTCACTTTCGGTGGTGATTTTTTCCCATGAAAGGTCCACACAACATAATATTTTCACAAACCCCCAGCTATACAAATAGAGTTTCACGATGTCCTTCTTATCAGTACGGATTCGATTTCCACAATCACAACAGGGACATAATATTCGCTTCTCTCGACTAAAAGCATGCTAACGTTTCCAAAAACATAATATATTCATCGCTCACCCTACTAACGTTTCCATACACATGCATACACCTCTCGATAACGCGATAAAACTCTACATATCAATAAATGTCCAACAATCAAACTTCAACACATTTAGTATAATAGAATTTTTCCTGATGAATTCCTAATCATACAACATCATAAATGCACAATATACACCAATATTCCAAATTACAATTACAACATTCTTAACATGTCCAACATTATATGAATCAAAAGCCATAGCCTTATAACCACAACAACCTTGAGAACAAATCACCAACTTATATCTACAATTCTACCTCAATTACCATCAAATGATCAAACACAAAATGTAAATATCTCTACTAACCAAAACCATACATGAAATCCTTAATATCCATAAATGTAATTAAAAAAAAGGTACCTTCAAGGGGCTCCATTGTGGAGAATTCAATGCCTTCAAAAATAAAAAATACCATTAATGAACCTCTTCTTCCAAAAATCCCATTTTTAACCCGCTAAAAAAGGAGGTAAGTGAGCATTTAATAATATTTTCTACCCCGGTATTTAGACTTTATCGGTGCATTTGAAGCATTTTACACCAATAAAATCCGTTACCGGTGTACATTTACAGCAAAATTGAGCATATTTTCCTGTCCTGCACCGGTACTATCACAATACCGGTGCGAAAAATAATAGTTTTGGCGCCAAATTTTAGAATACGAATTTATTTTTGCACTGGCATTAAGAAAATACCGGTGCGTGATCAATTCGTACACCAATGCTAATTGTAACCGGTGTACAAATGCTAATGTTTCCCGCTATTTTTCATTTCCACACAAGTAATTTCCCATTACCGATTTAAAATTTTTACATATTCGTGCTAAATTAATAAAAAGGGCAAATAAGTACACACCGGTAATCATGTACCGGTGCACATGTTAGGAATTGCACCGGTAAAATAAATATTCGAATAATACCAGTGCAATATATTTGAAATTGGTACACTGGTAATGCCAACACCGGTGCGAAAATAGGTGAACTTTATACCGGTTGATAGGGTGCGTATGTACTTATTTGCACTGGTACTGATGGTAACATGATAATTACCAGTGCAATTGATTGCCTACGCATCGATATACCTATACTCATGAATTTATACCGGTGCCTATGTACCTGTTTTCCTGTAGTGAATATTTAATATAGGATGATTGGCGAAAATAAACGTTACTATGATGGAAACACAAGCGATGCTATATGCCCCTCAATCCTCATCTAGTAAGAGTGTTTCGGCTAAAAGCTAATGTTTAAGAAGCCAATTAGAGGGTTGTCTTTCCAAACCATGAATATTATCTAATTTTAAATTGTCTCATTTAGGAGCTTTTCAATGTTAGCAAAGTCCATTTATAGTTTAAATACATTTTTTCCTTATTATTTAAATATCACACTATTTATTTGATTTTCCATAGCTATTTATTTTAATAATATATATAATTAATTTATATAGCCCTAGCCCCTAACCATAAAAATATATTTATTTGAATATTATGGTTTAATGAGAATAAGATATTTTTTATGCATTAACTATTCATGAAATTTTATAATTTAGTAAGGCAAATTCTTGGAAAAAACTAGATTTGTGTATGTGTATGGAAAGATCGAGTTTAATTATAATAATAGAATAGTAAAATGTTTTGATTACAATATCAAAGATTTATTATGCAGTGTGCAGTACTTATAAGTTTATGACCGGATTAATACAAGATTAGGCCTCCTGACAGACATCATGTTCATAAACTTATGGACAAACCACTTAATTTTTACCTTATACACTGCATTTCTTAAATTACATACACAATTTAGAATTTTTGAAAATATTTTTTTATATCATATATTTTTATATTTTCACCTTCAAATACATATAATTACTTGTTTGAACTTGTAAAATACAATATTTAAATTTTATAAAAAGTTACAACATTTAAGGTAATAGCTTTTTTGGATTGTCCATGTGCTTATGGAAATGCCGCTTTTCCTAAGACTTTCTCTTAATGCAACCCAAAATTTTTATCTTCATCTCTTCTACTTTGCAGTTTAAACCTTGGTCTCTCTAATAACTTAAGGAAATATCATCTTTTAAGAGACGACCTCATTTAGTAAAAAGTGTTTAGTATTTTGTATGTAGCAATGGAGTTTAAGGTTACACTAAAGTGAATATAATTGATGGACTTTTCATTACAAAATTTATGTGTTTAAGAATGTTGAGTATGTACATATAAATTTCTATCTATTAAAAGAAAAGTGATGGCCAATAGTCCCAAGCACCCTATAATAGATATTGTTTGCTTTTTGTCTGCCAACCGTGGGTATTTGAGAAATTATTTGACTTCCTTACCTTGCAAAAACGACACCGTTTCACTGCCTTTCTCCTCTTCTTCTCCATCACAAAATTTTCCCTCTTTCTTCTTCACTAGAGTTGTTTTCTTCCCAATCTTCATCCAAATTTCTTTCATCTTCTTCTTTATCACAATTGTTCCGTACCATTCCTACCGCTACATCGCGTCTCACCATTTCAACCTCTCTACCGCAATCCATCTTGCCCGACCACACCATAGGTAGCCTTATTCTACTCCAACGACAAGAGTAAGACACGGATGGTGTTGCCCCGATTCCAATTTCGTTGCGAACGCGATCGAGTCGCTGTCGTTCCTGGTGAACACGTACGACATGGAGATATATTGAAGATCTTATCTGGGTTCTGCTGAAAAGTTTGATCCTTTTGGATTCTTGTTGGGGTTTTTTTTTGGTGAACACTCATGCTCTTGTTAGTTACAGTGGTGAGCATTTCAAGTTCTTGTTTGATTATGATCATTTGTTTTAGCCTCTGTGATTGCTGTTATGTTGGCAGAATTTTTATTTGTTTTAGAGTCTGAAGATTAGAATGCACTCAGGTTATATTAATTGAATATTAATTGATATTGGTTTGTAGTTTAAAATTGGGATTATGCATCCAATATTTATTCTTTGAAATGATTAAGAATACCTTGTGGAAAAACACACATCGATGTCTAGATTTGAATTGGAACACTACATAGAGTGGACTAGGTTTTGCATATGCATGATCAATCCTACATGTGATCTTGAGGTTTAATCTTAGGAATCAAGATTATCCATATTTTTTTAGGTCTTGGAGGTTATTGTATTTTTTTTATCACAAGTAAAAGGCACAAAAGGAATGATGGCTTTCATCTTGAAATAATATGATCATGAAATTAGGTTAGGCTTAGGTTCTCTTATCTCAGCTTAACTAATTGATGCATTAGGTATTTATGTCATAGATTGTAGTATAAATGGGATAGCTGCTTTGGTTGTTTATCTAACCATGGAAGTAAGCTTACTTCATTAAGATTTTTGGTGCATGGTCTTATTGATCTGTGTTGAAAAGTTTGTTTTTGTTTGTTTATGCCGTATAGTTGTTGGAGATGTCGCGGAAAAAGTGTATAGTTATTTGGCCATTGTCGTATTAGGAATATATTACCCAGTATTCTGCTACGTGTTGTGATTGAGTCTTATTATGTCGTGTTCTTTCAGGTGATTGCATGGATTCTGGTATCAAGTTGTCCATCGGTGCTTATTCACACATTTATTGTAGTACTGCAAAGCTTGCATGTGCAAGTGCTTCATATGCACAAGTACTTGTTATGTCCGTTGCTGAGCTTTGTGAAGAGGAAAGCATGAAGAGAGAAGTGGAAGAGAGGGATTTGATCATTGACCAGCCTGTGAAGTCCAACGGAGTGAAGATGTCGAAAAGGCTTAGTCTTTTGCTAGTTGAAATAGGTGGATTTCTCAGTTCAGAGACATTCCATTCATTTCTTATTCTGATTTCACTTATTTGAGACCAGGGACAATATAGAAGGAAAAGAACGCCCGTGCCTTTGTTCATGAGATCTTGAGCCTCACTCTTGAGAACGTTTGTTGACCATTTGACTCATTTTTGTAATGAATTCTGGTTTTCTCAGCAAGTTCACCAGATGCTGATTAGGCATCTAAACATGTATTATGTTTCCTTTAGAGGGGAAAGGGACTCAGTTTTTATGCGTGATGTATATCTCGATTCTCAGCTGATTGAAAAGGGTAGGCTCATGAGGAGGATTCTGACTGTCATGGGGATTTAGATGATTTCAATTAGCTATGCAAAAGATTTAGGGATTCAATTAGCTCCTGGGGAGGATTCAATAAGGATTTATGTCATACAAGGATAAGTTTATTGTGAGGTGCTATGAGTTGGCTATTAACAAAACTGCTACTGTTGAGACCATTGCTAATCTCTTGCAGGTATTGTGTTTTTCATTTTTTGTATTGGTTGTTAGTAAAGGTTAATGCTTTTCAAATTTTGCATTGACTTTGTTGAGAGGGTCTCTTAGATTGATCTAGGATTTTGTATGATAAGCATTAAAAAAAGTTGTAGGAAAAAAAAGTACTCGCTCTATTTCTCAATGATTGACACATTTTTTTGGGTGTCAGGAGTTAAGAGATGTTAAATGAATGGTTGAAATTGAATTGAAAGAAGAAAAATGAAAATGAGTAGGTGTCACAACCTTATTAAATTTTCCATAACTAAAAAGTGACAATATAAATAAAAATTCCAAATAGGCAAGTGTGTCACTGATAAAGGAGCGGAAGAATTTAATCACTATTGTATTTATTCTTGCTTGTAATTCAAAATTGGGTTTTGGTTTTTCCTGTGCAGATTTTTCCCAAACAATTTTTGCCTTTTAATCGTGTTCATTGTGTGTGTGAGTGTTTTTACAAACCCCTCAAACCATATAAACTATATAATTATCAAGGACTTGCATGGCAACATACTTTCTATCCAAGCTCATTGTCAACATTAGAGCTGATTTGTTCACTACAACAAACACCCCTTTTTGCGACATATAAAATGTGTCATTGTCACTAATATAGTGTCGCAAAAGGACATTTGCGACACTTTTTATATCACTTTTTAATGTGTTGTGATTGCCCATGTAGTATTTTCACTACACAATATTTTTATTGTGACGCAAATTAGATGACACTTTTTGTATCGCTAGTATAAATGTCATATAATTTGCGACTTTTTTGCTACACTTAATTTTAATGTTGCATCGATGTTTGCAACACATTATGCATCATTTGTACTTAGTGTTGCATGTGTTCTTATGACACATTATGCATCATTTGCAATTAGTGTTGCACGTGTATTTGTGACACATTATGCATCATTTGCTATTAGTGTTGCACGTGTTTTTGTGACACATTATGCATCATTTGCACTTAGTGTTGCACGTGTTTTTATGACACATTATGCAACATTTACATTTAGTGAAGCATTGACATTCACAACACATTATGCAACATTTACATACATTGACACATGTATCTTTGCGACATACTATACGACATTAATTAAATTACCGCCATGTAATTTGCATCCATATTTGTGACACGTAAAATAGTGTGAAGTGGTCTTTTACAACACATGTAATAACCGCATAAGTGTCTTATATTATTACGACATAAACTATATTTATCACAAATAATGTTAATTAGTCACAAATAATACAACATATTTAACATCACTTAAGTATATTATATTAGAAGTATATAATAATATATTAGAAGTAAATATATTATATTACACTATAATAAAATAATAAAATAATTTAAATATAAATAACATATTTAATTAATGTACTAAAATCAAAAATACCCAATAAGAAATAATCTCTAAAATTTTCAATATTAAAAAAATAAAAGTCTGAATGTTGAAAATAGTTATCATGACACCAAACTAATAAATGTGATTGGAACTTATATTATCTCTAAAATGCTGTAAGATGAGGATAAAAATATATCAATTGTTCCACCCAAAGCTATGTTGCCTTCCTCTTGCTCTTTCTTGGTGCTGCATTTTTTACCTAAGCAGCAAATAAAAAATACCAAGATTATATTTTGCGAACACACTTAATATATTGATATTAATTCTAGATAATATATACCTGTGGTTTTGATAATATGCCATCTAAAGCAACATTTATGTTGTTCTCCTCTGAAATATTTTTCTCTTTACTCACCTAATAAGAAAAATATTTAAAAAATATATGCTTAATTCAATAAAATAAAGAGAATGAGTTTACGTAATTTTTAATACCTCAAACGTGTTGCTTGGTTGAGAAGTCTTCAAATTATTGAACTCTTGAGATGATGATTCATTATTAACTGCTAATATGCGTCTTGAATTTGAAGACCCGGGTACCTAACACATATTAAAGCATATAGTTATTACTACATTAAAATATTTGAATGTAACAGTTAATGAGAACTTACATGTGCATTTTGATTCTCAATTGTATCGCGCCGAGTTTGAAGCATCTCCATTTTTAAACAATAATCATTTTGAAACTTAGACAACATATTTCCAAAATTCTTTCGAACACTTGCAACTTCTTTAGTAGATTTCTGTTGGACTGCTTTATCGAATTCTTCCCTCGATGTGAAGATCAAATTCTTGCACTTTGAAGTATCAGTGCTACTACGTAAACACATAGGTGCTTCTTTCCCAACAACATTTTCATAAATCTCATTATTAGCAGCACCATCATCTCTCAAATGCTCAGGTAGTTGTTGTTTTAGTTCTAGCAAACGTCCCTGAAAAATGATAACATATATATAAAAACAACTTGAACCACACCCCTGCAATATATAAACAAAATATACATACACCCACACAAAGTCAAAATTGGCATACAAATATGACCCCAAACACATCACATTCGAACCAAACATAATTAAAGCATTTGTACTACTACAAACTATCAAAATATTCATGCACTCGAAAAATATATCAGCACCCACACAAAGCAATTACAATTACATCCTGTACATATGAACCCACCTACATAGAGGTCCAGGCCTAAACCTATATGCACAAAGTAAACAATACATGATCTACAACCATACATACTCAAACTTGCACAGAAATATGCGTAGCTGCACCATATTATGAAGAAAAAAAACACACCTAGACATACATATATTTACGAATCAATTTCATAAAGCCAACCAAAAAGAAGAGATTCACCCGTCAGAGAAAAATAACTTATTTTAGCGAGCAACACAATTCAATAACAACATGATAATAATATTCAGAAAACAAAAATCACAGTAAGATTGCATACTATTTTTTCTTCGGTACTTTGATCTACCGGTTTTCCAGACTTTCCCTTTCTTGAATGTAAGAACAAATCCAACATGGACGGATCTTTACCAGATTCTTGTCGTAACTGTTCGAAATGGAAAATATTTCATGCAAATGTCATGGATAGATATTAAAATCAATTTGGTAAAAAATACTACTACAAAGTTGTTGTGTGCAATACCTCTTCTCTTACAATGGCCATGCTCTTTCTTCCAAGTCTAGGGGGTAGTTTGATTTGCTTTCGACTATTTTTATTTTTCTTGCTAATTGTCTGTGATGTGAAATGACCAGAGGAAAATTTTAGTTTGATAATTTTAGTAAAGAGATGTAATTGAATAAGAAATTACATTTGATTATGTAAAATTTTATTGCTAACCTTTGCTTTCTTAGAAAGCAAATAATTCACCAATATAGGCCATTGATCAGCTTCCACTCTATCTGGGCATCTAGAAAGTAAAGCAGATTTGTCGCACTTATATGGAGTAAAATGTTTTGCTTTAACTCTATTCTTCCAATCTTTCCGGATCCTTCCAAGATTTTTCAAACAATTTCTTTTGCAATTGTCAGCAAGATTTGTATTCTCCTACAAGCAAAACATAGAAATGCACATATAAAAATATGAATTTCATATTAAGTGGTGGAAATGTACATATTAAAATAGAACATCATACGTTAAAACTTAAACTGAACATGGTACCTGAATTTCATCCCAGACAATATCTTTTTGAGTACGAGGCACTGCCCTCCAATCTGTATAGGTAAGGGGCAATTTGTTTCCATCTTTTCCCAATACCCCTAACTGGGATGAAAATCCAGCGGCATTGCTTCCAATTACGTGATTTTTATCATCTAGTTGAAGCAACAAAACCTTTCCCATTCCCAACTCAAATCCCAATTTCGCTTGTCCTCGTGTAACTATTTATGTGAATAATTAGTACTTGTCCTCGTGTAACTATTTATGTGAATAATTAGTACTTAAAGTAATCATGATTTGTATTTTTGAAAAACTCAATAAAAGCTGTAGTGAAAGAACATATTTTGAAAAAAAATCTCATGCATCATCAATAAAATTTACGTTATGAATCAAAAACAGAAACAAAGAATTGAATCAATCACCAAACTACCAATGAAATTACCTTGTTTGCTTACACAACCATCATTGTCTTGCGTCTGATCAGGTTCTCCATCATCCGATGATTCGCTGTCTGAAATGTCAGAATCGCTATCTGATGATGATCTTGTTGATTCCATATTAACACTACCATTTTCCCTAGTAGTATCATCAACTTCGGCATCCAACATTGGCCCAATCCGACATTTTTTACTAAGAGGTGCCATGATCAACTACAAAGGGATAGGGAGAAAAATTCAATTCCAAATACACAACAAAAGGAATTCAACTCCATATTAATTCTAAACCCGCAGCAAAAATATTTATGATTTTACGGTAAAAACTAAAATGTTATTGATTCAGAACTAGTTCATAATTCAAACTAAAAATGGCTAGCAACCCAAGCATCTTGATGGATTGGATAAGTGTATAAAATGCCCAAAACTAAGTAGATCAGATTTAGGAGAACTGAATTGCAAACAAAATGCCATCAAGAAAGAGAGCTAAAAAAAAAAACATTAATCTCACACCTGAAGAGTACACAGACGTCTCAAACTATTCAGATTATCACAATAACTAATTCCATGTCTATATCAATTCAACAACTAATTAGTAATAAACCAAATCAAATCCACGAAACTGTAAAGTATGGAAAATAGAAAATACATCAGTCATATACCTTGATTACCTTCAAGGTTCTTTCTAATTCCCCCAGTCATATACCTTGATCACACTTAAAGGCTACACAAACGTTTCCAATCATCCATCTCCATGATAAAAACCCAAAAATGTTCTTACAATAACTGATTCCATGTCTACATCAATTCTAGAATAATATGCAGTAATTAACCAAACCAAATATACATATGAAAATAAAATTTGAAAAATAGAAAATATATAAATCGTGATCCCCTCTTTGGTGATGATGATGGCAAAGGCAATACAGACAAAATAATGAATTACGATTGATTACTTACGCTCACACCTTCAGCCGAAAAATAAATAAATCAAATCTTGTGGATGATGGCAAATGAGAGAAGTCGATATTGGGATGGTTGTTATACTGGATTGGGATAACCCTATCCGTAGAATCAGGAGGCAAAGATTTGGGAGGGAAATTTCAGCGCTAGGCAAAGATTTGGAAAAATTGAGCGGCAAATTTGACATAGAAGAGGCAAATTCTATATTAAGCTCAAGAATATTAATCCATCAATCTCCTTCCGTAATTGATGCATGTTGTTGGATTTACTCTTCCGTAATTGACCCGATCCATTCTAGAAATATTTTGACCCGGTCTAACCTAACCCCAGTATAAAAATTACACGAGAGTAACATGACAAGCAACAACCCAACGCGACATGAGGGGAAAAACTGACACGTTTCAACCAGACACGACAGTAACCCAAGTCGACCTGACACGACCCAACAAATGGAAATCACCGCATTTTAACCTAATCTGTTTGAACCCAAACCGTTTCCAACCTACGTTTCCTCGCACTCGGGGGAAAGTGGAACATGTGTGCTTCTCACTAGCCCTAATGGCACAAATTATCCCTACGCACTGCATTTTAACTTAAAGGCCACAAACAACGAAGTTGAATATGAAACCCTGATCACCGATCTTAGACTAGCAGAGAAGCTCAAGGTCTGAGATCTAGACATATTCAGCGACTCCTAGATCGTGGTCCAGCAAGTCAAGGGGGAGTACAAGACTAGAGAATAAAGCATACAACACTACTTGGAGAACTACTATTCCTTTAAATATCAGGAGAACTACTATTCCTTTAAATATCTTCACCGTATTTCAAAGTGAATACAGTATGTATACATTTATCATATACTTATATATCAAGTGAATACGGAATTCTATATATCATATATCATGACTTTTCATATTATGGAGTTCAATTTGATTTAGGAATTCAGATATTTGTATTGGGCGAAATCTTGGGAAAGACTGTCTTTCCATAAAGTTATAAAGACTGTCTTGGGAATTTAGATATTTTTATTAGATTAATGATAGGTAAAAGATCTTAGCCACAATATAAAAAATTTATTATGAAAAATGTAGTAGTTATAAAGTTACAACCCAATTCATGCAACCCAAAATTTTTATTTTCATTTCTTTTAATTTACACTTTAAACCTTGGTCTTTCCACGCTTTATGGAAAAACCGTCCTTCAAGAGACAGACTCTTTGTATTGTATCTATTCTTTTTAATTAAATCATCAACAAAACGAGAGTTTGTAGGGTTCTCATCCCTCTTCTACCTTTTACCTTTTATTATTCTATTTAAACCTCATCTTTCCATAAGCTTATGGAAAGACCGCTTTCCCAAGACTTTGCCAAACGTTGAAGTTAAGAAAAAAACTTTGTATTAAAAAATAAAAGGTTAGTTTAATTGAGTTGAATGATGAGTTTGTTTAAATAAAAAGAAAATAAAAATATTTTTCTTTTTGCAAGATTGGTTTTAACATGGTCACACATATGACATGCATACTAAAATAGTTAAATTTAATGTTGGATTTCATAAGGGTTCATCGTATTTAAAGGGTGGGTATCTTGACAGGTGGCATGTCAATATATTTATTGACAGGTCGTTTAAGATAAACCGCAAACACATTATTTTTAAATTACATACAAAATTTTGAATTTTTTAAAATACTCTTTTATCTTATATGTTTTTAAACTCAAGTACATATTATTAACTTGTTTTAACTTATGTGTGATATATATGGAGCATTATCCAATTAAATATCATACGAAATAATATGGATGATATACATTAAATACCATAAAAGTTCCTTTGGATGATATACGAGAACTTGATATCATACCAAATAATATGGATGATATATACATTAATTCCATAAATGAGAGTTTGTGGTGAAAATAGTAATATATATAGATCTATACCTACACGTAAAGGCATCCATCTTCTTCATTATACAAAAAAGAAAAGAAAAATGGATGTTGGCTCACCTGCTCTCCTCCCCAAGGACCCCAACCTCTGAAACACCAGAATTCCACATTTATCACCCAACAAACAACCATTGGAATACTAATCCTTCACAAAGTCGCATCCACTTATTGGAGAAATTACAGGTTAGCTTTATCAATGTTTTATGTTCTTCACTTCCAGTTTACTTACTACCTATCGGTGACCCAGGTTATCGATGGACAAATCTTGGATTCTACTACATGATCGAACTTCTGATGCTTTTAGTCGTGGTTTAGAAAGTTTCTTGGATTTTTCCTATAGAAATAGGCCAATTGACTCAAAGATAAAATGTCCCTGCACTAATTGTAGAAATTCAAGAACAAAGACTAGAGCTCAGGTATACGAAGACGTTATCATTAATGGTTTTCTTCAAGGTTATACAAATTGGGTGTTTCAAGGTGAGCCAATTCGACAACGTTCATTTGATACAAGTGAGGAAGTAAATGATAATGATGACATGGAAGGGTTGATTCATGATGTATTCGTTTCCTCATTCCCCGATTTTGAGGATACGAATGAAAATATTCCCAGTGAAACACATATTCCTGACAAGCACTTTGATAAAAACACAGAGAAGTTCTTTAATATATTGAAGCATGTTGAGGTTGAGTTATTTCCCGGGTGCAAAAGTTTTACCTTCCTATCATTTATTGTGCGATTGTTGCATGTAAAGTCCCTTTGTAGGTGGAGCAACAATTCCTTCACAATGTTTTTGGAACTTTTAAAGGAAGCATTTCAACACATTGAAATATTCCCAAACTCTTATAGAGAAGCTTGGAAAGTGATCAAGGATTTGGGACTTGATTATCAAAAGATACACACGTGTCCTAATGACTGCATGCTTTATTGGAAAATGGTTGAAAAAGATGAAGAATGTAAATACTGTAAGACTTCGAGGTATAAAACATTTGAAGATGAAGACAACAGGACATCTAAAAAAGAAGCTAAGATTCCTGCAAAAGTTGTTCGCTATTTTCCTCTGAAACGAGGCTACAAAGGTTATTTATGTCTTTGAAAACTGCTCCTTTGATGAGATGGCATGCAGAAGGGCGCATTAATGATGGAAAACTTAGGCATCCCGCTGATTCTATAGCATGGAAATCATTTGATGAAAAATTTCCGGAGTTTGCAAGTGATAGTCGTAATGTTAGACTTGGATTAGCTGCTGATGGATTTAATCCTTTTAAATCAATGAGTAATGCTCATAGCACATGGCCTATCATTATCATTCCCTATAATTTACCTCCTGGTAGATGTATGAAGAAAACATCGATAATTTTTTCAACCTTGATTGACGGTCCTCGAGGTCCAGGAAATGACATTAATATATATTTGCAACCTCTTATCGATGAACTTCAAGAATTATGGAATCCAGGGGTTTCTACTTATGATGCAGTAAATTAGTGTATGTTTGATCTACATGCTGCACTGCTTTGGACTATAAATGATTTTCCAGCTTATGCAATGCTGTCAGGTTGGAGTACAAAGGGTAAATATGCATGTCCGTGTTGCAATAAAAATTGCAAGTCACGTTGGCTAACTTATGGTAAAAAGCATTGTTATATGGGGCATCGTCGGTTTCTTCCAAGTGAAAATTCAAAACCCAAAAGGCTTTCAGCCTCAGAGATACTGGAGCAATTGGATGGTATGGAGTACCAATTCGGAAAGTATGTACCTCCAAAAGTGGGAAGAAAAAGAAAACAGAAGGATGACGACAACCGTGCTGATTCGATATGCAGATACAACTGGAAAAAGGTTAGTATTTTCTTCAAATTACCATATTGGAAAGAAAATTTGGTTCGTCATAATTTAGATATCATGCATATAGAGAAAAATGTCATGGAGAATATGTTGTTTACGCTGCTTGGTGTTACTAGTAAAACGAAAGATAATTATCAATCAAGATTGGACCTTCAAGAATTAGGCATCAGAAAGTCACTTCATCCTCGAGTAGATGGAGGTCCTCTTCCCCCATCAGATATAGCACTTAGTAGAGAGCAGAAAGATATTTTGTTGAAGGTGTTAAAGAATGTAAAGGTTCCAGATGGCTACTCATCAAACATATCCAAATGTGTTAATTTGGAGGCTAGAAATATATATGGCCTTAAAAGTCATGATTGCCACATTTTGATGCAACAATTGATGCCCATTGCTTTAAGAAGGTCGGTTCCTAAACATGTCTTCAAAGCCATTATTGGCTTATGTGACATTTTCAAGCAATTGTATTCAAAAGTCCATTCTATAAGTGATTTTGAAGCTTTAGAAGACCGGGTTGCCATAGTGCTTTGTCAATTAGAGAAAATATTTCCTCCTTCATTTTTTGATGTTATGGAGCATTTACCCGTTCATCTGCCGGAAGAGGCAAAACTTTCTGGACCTGTTCAATTTCGTTCAATGTATCCTATTGAAAGGTAACCAGCTTTTTTCTAATCAAATTTATTTATGCATTCAAAAACATTCTGATCATGGTTTCTTGATATAGATATTTGTGCACATTAAAAAACTATGTGCGCACTCGAAGTCACCCAGAAAGATCTATAGCTGAGGGATATCTTGCTGAAGAATGCATGAACTTTTGTTCAATGTATTTAAGTGATGTTGAGTCAAAATTGAATAGACCAATTAGAAACTGTAAAGGTGATGAGAATTCCGCAACACAAGAAGGTCGTCCCCTTGGGAAAGCAGAAATTATCATACTGGACGATATTGAACACATAGATATGTAATTAATAACATGTCAATTATTGACGCGTTTAAAGGGTTAGTATACATACAAAGAATTCATTTGTTAAAGTTATATTTCTATTTTACAATGTTATGTTGAAAAATTGCAGGAAGCATTTGAGGGAATTGAAGCGTACAAATCGCCGCCTAAAAGGTTATGAGAGGCAAAAGCTTCACTGTGAAACCTTTCACGATTGGTTTAAAAGTCACGTAAGTTATTTTATGAATTAATGAATAAATAATTTACACTATATACGTTGTTGTTTATAGATATAGTACAATGTTCGTTAAATTTTATAGGTAAGTCAAATGGTGAATGCAAGCAGTGGTAATATTATAGAAGAACATATACGAAACTTGGCTGCTGGACCAAGTAAATGGGTCCGGCATTACACGGGATACGTTATAAATGGCTTACGTTTTTATACTAAGAAGCGAGAGAATAGGAGGAAAACACAAAATAGTGGAATTTTTGTAAGTGCTGCTACGAATAGTTTCTCAAGTAGTAAGGACAATAATCCCACTTCTGGTGACGTGTCATTTTATGGTGTCTTGCAAGATATAATAGAACTGAGATATACCAATGATTTAAAATTTATCTTGTTCAAGTGCGATTGGGTCGACTACAACACCGGTCTGAAGCGTGATGAGTTTAATTTCACTCTAGTCAACTTTAATCACTTGTTCTATAAAAAAATAGAAAAATTGATGAGCCATTTATTCTAGCATCTCAAGCAAAACAAGCTTGGTATGTTCAAGATCCAGTTGATCCTGATTGGCATGTAGCTTTGAAGATGACTCCTCGAGTTTTATTTAATGTTGTCCCAGAAGTTAATGAATTTGAGAACAATGAGGATGAGGAGTTTTTCAACTTGCAAGGAGAAGAAGAAACGAGAATTGGTAATCAACGTGATTTATGGTTTCAAGCAAACAACAATGAAGTCGTAGTTGAAAATCCATCTAGTTCAGATAATGATGATGCAAACTTTGAGGATGAAGTAGATTATTTCAGTAATGAGGATTCCGATAACTCCAGTGATCAAGACAATTTTTTGATAATATTACTTCCTCAAGTGAGAATGAAAGCGATTAGTAAACATGGTGAGTTTCTATTTACCATATTAACTATTGATCAACTTGTGTCTGCATGCTTATGTTGATCTTGTGTGCTTCTCTATATAGTTTATTTCAATTTGGTGTCACTTGTGACATTTTGTTTTTACAATTGCCTATGTATAATTAGATTTGATTTCTGTTTAGGGGGATCATTTTGATGTATTTGCTCAGTATTTCAGCGGCTCATCAAGCAATTTCTTTTGCTCAGTATTTGCTCAGTATTAGTGGCTTTATTATTGAACGTATAACCATCCAGATAAGATATGAGCGTCCTTGAATTCCAATGTGTTCAATGGCATGAGAAGATGAGAGAAGGAGAATACCTATAGTCAAGGTCGCCACTGAAATCTCTTAGAGGTGGATCCATTTCGTAGATTTTCTGCCCAGTTCCAGGTGGAGGAATGGTGCTCGTCCTCAGTTTTGCAAATTCATTACCTATGGCAGCAACATTTTCTTTAGCATATGATTGTGAATTAGTAGTGTCAGTCTCTTCAGCATAGCCACCAGTGGTATCACTGTAATCCTCATCACTTTCAATTTTGGTTCCATATTCCATCTTTGAACTGTCTAATTCACCAGATACCTGAGACCAGATCAAATGGTTGCAACGTACAAGAGCAGTTAAGTAAAGTGCTAGACAGAAGTTTAAATTAAAGACATCAAATGTCAATCAAACCAATTTACAGATTGAGAGCATTGACTATCAGGCTTGTGGCTACATATCACTCAACATAAAGAGCTGGTATGATTGATATTCACTTCCCAGAGAAAGCTTCATAGGGAAGATGGGGGAAGATAGTGCAAGGAAACAGGAAGCGAAGATAAAACTCTTCCGATCAAAATAAATATAAATATTATCAGCCGATATAAAAGTTGGAGAGGCTTCAATTTAGGTCATCTTAGTTTTTCATTTGAATTAGAAAATGATGCTATGTTCCTATTGCTAGAATGACATACTTGAGGATCAGCTACAAGTTGGGAAATCTATCAACACGGACTGCTATAATAATGACATACTTGAGGATCCTCTGGAGCAGCCTGATAAACCATAGATGAAGTGTCATCAATAGTGCTAGCTGGAAGTTGAGGATCTTCTACATCAGTTTGAACAGCATCCAATTCCTCGTCAATGCTGCTGCCAGGAACTAGAGTTTTTTCGGATGCCGAGACTATAGAGGATGGGAATTCCGAATCATATGCTGACCTTGCAGCAATTATCTTCCCTTCAAAGAATCCACATAATCAAAATCACAAGGGCAAAGGAAATGTATGCATCCCCAACCACCCATTGATTCACAGAAGAGCAGAAAAGAGTACTTGTAACCACGTATATAGAAATCACCAAACACAGTCATGCATGATGCTTGTCGTAATTGGAGAAGCCTATGTTTAAGAATCCCCTGTTTATTCAGGCCTAGTGAGCTTAGCCCTAATTTTTCGAGAAATTCAGATAGAAAATTGGAGAAGCCTATGAGCTAATATTGTTAATCAATCAGGCAAATATTACACTTCTCAATCACTTCAATCACTCGAAACAAACCGTTTTCCCTAACTTTTGAAGTTATGATCTGTTTCAGGTAAGAGGCAGCGCGATGATAAATTTAATGAAAAAAATAAAACAAAGAAGCATCAATTCTCGCAGTAGCATTTCACTCAACCACGAAATGAAAACAGAAACAAGAAGAGTAAGGCATATAAGAACGCCATCAAATCATCACCATTAGCACACCAGAAAGGTACAGTATTAAGAAGCAGAGAATTTACGCGAACCGAGACTGCTTCTCGAAAACAGAGTACTAGTGCTGCAATCAAAGTGAAAACTCATCGACTTATTCACCGACGGAATAGTAGGAAACCTCACGCTTGATAGCGACTGAAATGATACGTGGGTAGAGCAGAATTGCCCGGGATATGGTGAGTGGTGTCCACGCTGACTATTCTGGATCGTCAATTGGAATGGAAATGGGTAGGACTAAAATGGAAATACCGTGGCGCGCTTTTCCACGTGGATGGGCAAAAAGATCAGGAACGAAAGGCTGGTGTACTAAGTATGGTGCCGTGGGGTTCTACGACTGTGCAAATACATCAAAAGGATCCCCTAAACAGAAATAATTATACATAGGAAATTGTAAAAACAAAATGACACAATTGTGCCACAAATTAGCAACAAACTTGTAATTGTGTCTTATAATCAAGTCATTTTACTAAAGTGTCGTATATAATATATCGTAAACTTGAGACACTATAGAAAATGTCAACTACATGTCACAAATTACACGACACATGAAAGATATGATACAATTGTGCCATAAATTAACAACAAAATCATTATTGTGTCGTCTAATTATGGCATTTTTGTAAAGTGTCAGAAACAATATGTTGTAATATTACGACACTAAATAGTATGTCGCGTACGTGTCACAAACAATGTGACATAGCAATGAAATGACGTAAAAATGTCGCATATGAACGACATATTTCCATAAGCGTAGTAAATATACAACATTTACACATTGGTCGCATGTATATATGTCGCTAAAGGTCAACTTTCTTGTAGTGGTTCAGTAGTCTCTTGTCTAATGCTACTGAAATTTGTGAATGAAGGGAAATTGAAGAGGTTTTAGCTTTGTTAGCTATGGCTCTTATGAAGCATGATGTAGCTATAGAGGAATGCTCTTTAATCTTCGTTGGATACTATGTCCTTTGTTGTTACTCTCGAAGTGAAGAATGAATATACATGGTGAATATCTTAGATTACCTACTTATGTATACTTTATATATTTGCTGTCTAAAGAACTTTATATGTTACTCTATCGTAATGCTCTTTAGTGAGCTTGCCTGGGTGTTGGATTGTAAATTAGATGGCGAGCCATGTTCTTCCCCGTTTACGTGTAATCTCCACACTTGAATTCGTTGAGGATGTCATTAACGGTTGGATATTTCTCAGTTTTTATCATGTAAAGAACAAGAAACTTATTTATGCTAGACTATAGCACATGATCAATTCATTTATGTTTTTGATATGGTATGGCTTGATTGCACTTTCTCAAATGAATACTAATGTGATTATTGAGATTAGAGAAAACAGGTTTGATGATGTTGTTCATTGTAAGAGTTAACCTCATTTAATATGTAGGCATAATGAGTAGCAGTAATTCAAGGTCATCACCATAGTTATTTTTCCACGGTCAGTTAATTCAGTAACAAGAAGAAATAATTAATGGGTAGCAGTACGAGAGAGGATTCAAGTGGTATATCAGGCGAAGAAGGCTCGAATGTAATGAAACAAAGAGTTGCAGCTGCGAAGCAGTTCATAAAAACTCGCTACAAGGCACAGATTAAAAGATTACAGGAGATAACATAGCGGTATGTATTTTACATTTCTTATGCACAGATGTAGTGAAGACTCTATGATTTTTTAACTTTTAGTTACATTGCATTTCTTTCGTAGACATCAAGTTATGAAGATTTTTCCTGATATGTAACTTTTGAAGTTAGTTTAATTTTTTTTTAAAGTGATAAGGAGTTTTCTCTTTTTCTAAGCAGACGAATATTATTGGAAAAGAAGTTGGCTAATGCTGATGTTTCACAAGAAGATCAAAGTAACATGCTAAAATTTGTGGAGACTTGGGAAATGGAATATATGCATCTACAAAGGCACAAAATGGGTGCTGATAATTTTGAGTTACTGAAAACGATTGGGAAGGGTACATTTGGCGAGGTACGGATCATTATAAGATAATCGTCTTTGTTATGATCTTTGTTGGTTCTCAGTGGATAAAGTTATTGCTCTAGAGTGTTAATCTGTGAAATTGCATTGTACTTACTGTTGGTTCATTCTCTCTACAGTTCAGAGTGTCTAGAGACAGGACAACGGGGCATGTGGACGTTATGAAAGGGCTTAAGAAATCAGAAATGCTTCTTACAGGCCGGGTAACCTAATCATCAGTCCTCCAATTGTCTGACCTATCATTATTTTTCTTGGTTCTATACTTCAATGAGCTTAGCAAGGTGATTATATCAAAGGTTGAGCATGTAAAAGTAGAAAGGAATCTTCTTGCGGAGGTGGGCAACATATGCATTGTGAAATTATACTACTATTTCCAGGATGATGAGTATCTCTATCTTATCATAGAATATCTCCTCGAAGGAGATATGATGACATAATTAATGAGAAAGGACATTATAACTAAGGATGAGGCGAGATTCCTTGTTGCTGAGACTATTTTGGCTATTGAATATATTCATAAACATAACTATATACATAAGTCTGTACAAGAGTTTCAATGCAACATTATGATATCCATTTTTCATATGTTTCTGGATTGCATAGTTTCACCTATTCCTTTTCTTTTATGTAGAAATATTAAACCAGACAACTTGCTACTTGATAGACACGACCACTTGATATTGTCTGACTTTGAAGTGTATAAACCCTCAGACTGCAGTACCTAAGAGGAGAAGGATTTTGGTGGGGTGGAAAATATCAATGGAGGATCAAAAGGTGAGGAACATTCAGGTTTTCTTGCTGTTGCTAATGCCTGGATCTATGTTGTCATTTTCGCTTCTCTGTTGTTCTGATCTGTGTATATGCTTGTTCTAGTCTTTGCTGTCACGTCCTCAGTCGTAAATTTTTAATTTTTTCTGCTCACTGCTGCCAATATTCGTTGCCTGATCTAATATATTTTTTATGCCACTCTCCCTTTTGGAAAATGGTCTGAGTATGCATATTCTGAACTACAGTCCCTAAATATTGTTGGTGCAAGGTGGTTGTTATGTCGAAGTGGAGTCTCACAAAACTGCTCCCTCATGTAAAACTGCAATGATATGTTGTTGATACAGATATTTATTGCCATTCAGGTGCTGTTGGATCAACTGAATCTGCTAATCCTGCACAACGAGAAGGCGCGCAATCTTACGTTCTTTTTTGTTAAGAAAGCTAAAAGTAGATGTGAAATACTTTCTCCCTCGTAAGAAGAGAGTCATATTATATGCTACAATGACTGAACATCATAAGAACTTTATAGATCAGCTTGTGAAGAAGACTCTGGAAAGTCATTTGCATGAAAAAGGCCACACTGGTGGTACGAGGGGTAAACTCAATAATATGACGATCCAACTTTGAAAATCTTGTAAACATCCAGATTTATTGGAGTCTGATCTTGATGGTTCATCTTGCTATCCGCCCGTGGATGAGATAGTTGCTCATTGTGGAAAGTTTCACTTATTGGATAGATTAGTTGGGAAGCTATTTGCCCGTCAGCTCAAGGTTCTTATTCTTTCTCAATGGACCAAGATCTTGGATATCATTGAATATTATTTTAGTAAAAAGGTTTGAAATATGTAGAATTGATGGCATCGTGAAATTGGAAGATAGCAGAAGGTAGATAAATGAGTTCAATGATAAAATGATAAAATAATAGTCATAGCTTTGGATTAATAGTCATAAAATATCAACCTTACTTCTGCTGATAGCTTTGGTATCTCATTTTCAAATTTTGCAAATATCTCGAAGAAACCAATTAGTATTCAATATGTTTCTATCACGAGAGAACCATGTGATCATTCTTGTTAATATTTAGTATTCTACGAACTTGGTAAAAACAGTGTACAAATGAAGCAATACGCAGGCCATGGAGTAAGTGAGCTCCTTTTGATGCACTGAACTCATACTCAAGTGATAATTCTATTTAAAAAAATCCAGCATTTTGCATTCTGAAAACAATTTTGTCTTTAGTGCAAAATACAAATTTATTACCTTATATACAGGAGGTAAATTTATTGCACAAATTCATTTTTTCTTTCCACTAATTTGCTAGCTAAATTGATTATTTAACCTTTTTTTAAAGAATAACACTTGTTATGATGGAAGGTTTGGCGGACCACTACCTGTTTATTACAACCCAAAAAAAGAAAATACAATAATAGATGTGATATAAAACCTTACCTCAATAAAGAACATTAAACTCCCTATCCATAAAAAATGATTATTTCCCTTTATAATTCACATAATTATTCTTAGATGAAAATGATTATTATTTTATTTTATTTTTTAATATAAATAAAATATAAGACATAAATGTCAAGTTAACTTGCACTCTTGTTGTTTGTACGCTGTTAAAAAAATATGTTTGACCATTAAAATGTTTACCTACGCATAATAACGACAAATAAAAAGTTGATATTTAGAAATTATTTATTACAAGAAATTCAACAATAACATATGCAATGCTATTGTTGTTCATATATATTCAGATACGCGGTCAAACTTTAGTAGATAATAGTGTCAAAACAAAACAAGAGTACAAGTTTAGTTTGGACGGAAAAAGTACATGTTAATGAAATTATTATTTTTAATCAAAAACACAGCGCAACACGCGGTGAGACTCCCACTAATATAAAATAATAGAAGATCGCCATTCAACAAAATCTTTAATGTTGTATATTCCATTACTAAATACTTCTATTCAGCTATGCTTCATTCAACAATAATGACAAATTATTAAATCTTCGAGTTGTTACTATTTCTAATAAAACATGTGAAATTGTTGATGTGTATTATGTAAAGGTAAATAAAGAAAATTGACATGAAAAATCAGAATTCCACTAATGTGGAGAAAGAGATTTGGATAAATTGTGACGTGTATATTAATAACAATTATTACGATTAAGAAGCCCAAAATCATATAAGTGGGACAAAAAAATGGCCATGTCATCACCAAAGTAGCACAATACATGAAAAAATAGATGAAACTCTCTGTGATTGTAGAAGTACACGTAACATGCACGTAAATAATTCGTGCACCAGAACACCGTCATTCATAGCCGGAATGAGGCAGCATATAGCATCTCCTCTGTTTGGAATCCATAATTTCAAGGCTAGCACAGACAAAAAAGAGATCCTGAAAAGGCTCGCACTAAAGTAATATATTCAAATTATTATTGGAGTCAGTCTCTTCCCTTTCCTTCTTTCATAAGTATCCACACTTCATCCTTGAATAAAATTAAAATTAATATATCATATTTATAGTTTAATTTTTTAAAAGAAAACGGGAAATTTTTGTTGGTTTAACCGATTATTTGAATTTGAATATTTTTTCTTATAACTTAATGTTATGGATTAAAGAGTTTCACTCATGGTTAGCCCTAACCCTGTGCCCTAGGGGTTTAAGAAGACCGATCTAAACGCATGAGGCAATGAGTTCTTTCAGGAGGGGAAGAAGCCTCATAAAAGGCTTTATATATATATATATATATATATATATATATATAATTGATCATGATACAAATTATTTAACATTGTCCTAATCTTAAAGCATTCATGATTGATCTAGTTACATTTGGAAAATAATAATATCCCATTCACAAGTCCACATACATAAAAGTGCTCGGTCCTTGCACAGAATCTCATGCATAAATTCTTTATTATTAATTTTTATTTGCAGTTAAGAATTTTGGGTTGTTTATGAGTCTCTAATATATGAAAATACAAGTTATGTTTCAACTTGCAACCACCACGCTAATTGTTTTGTTTTTCAAATATGTGTTTGAAAAAAAAAAATTATCTGGAACATGCTAGAAAAAAGTCATGACCAAAAAATTTCTTTTAGTAACACCTTTTGCACAAAATAGATTACATATACTGTATGATGGGTACATTAAAATACAAGTTATGTTTCAACTTGCAACCACCACGTTAATTGTTTCATTTTTTAAAGATGTGCTCGAAAACAAAAAAATTATCTTGAACATTCCTGAAAAATAAGTCATGACCATGAATATTCTTTAAATAACACCTTTTGCACAAAATAAGTCATGACCAGGTATTTTCTTTAAATAACATCTTTTGCACAAAATAGATTACAGATACTGTATGATGGGTGCATTAGTAATTAAAATGAGGCTGTTAGTGGCACCTCACTAGTACGGAATCCAAAACTTCGAGGATAGCACAAACGACAAAAAGATCATAAAAAGACTTGAACTCATGTTATCTAATCCAATTTAGGTCTGAGTCGTCTCTTTCATTTCACCCTATCCACCTCTCGCACATGATTTGCACTTCTTTGAGATCAAAATATCATATTTATAGTGTAAGTTTGATATAGGAAACTAAAATCCTTTTCGGGCGAACAATTTACTCAAATCTGAATATTTATTATTGAAATTTAATATTAAAGTTTTAATAGTTTCACTTGATGGCCCTGATCCAGTTTCTAGGGCGAGCATTTGATAAAGCATAAATTCCTAGTGGTCCAATAATATTGTGCTACAAGGTAAAATAATGAATAATCATATAATATAAACAATTGGACCAAGATTGGCCCAATAGGATTGAAAGGTAATCCCATAAAAACCATAGGGTTGACAGAGTATATATACTCACGTACGTCTCCTATTATGATCATGATCAGTTATTCCCCATCACACACATTGGGGCTAACTTTACCATCGGAGAGTCTACCAGTAACCCTGTGGACTTTGTTTTGTAAATCACGGAGAAGGAATTGTTGGCGCAGCGTAATCGGACTTTATGCAGCATCAAATGGTACATCCAGTGGGACACGTGGGAAGACAATTCCCCTCATCGTCCACACTGGAATCTAGGCTTCTATGCAGATTCTTCTTCCTTTGGTAATTTTTAACATCACTAGTGATAAATTAATATCATGGAGGACATGCAAAAGTCTTGGAAAGAATGGGCATACAGATCCCATTTTTCAACAAAAATCAAGAACCTCCCTCCACAGCTCATGTGAATGAGATTGAACAAGGGCCAACACACAATATGGTGTCAGAAAATATAAATTCTCTAAAATCCTTGTCTTTTCCGGCGAGCTTCGACCTCACCATTGTCGGATAGCGTTTGGCCTTCCCTTGGTGAGTGTGTGACCTCACCTAGTCTTTTGCTAGTTGAAATAAGAGGATTTCTCAGTTTAGAGACATTCCATTCATTTCTTATTCTGATTTCACTTATTTGAGACCAAGGACAATATAGAAGGAAAAGCACGTTTGTGTCTTTGTTCATGAGATCTTGAGCCTCACTCTTGAGAACGCTTGTTGATCATTTGACTCATTTTTGTAATGAATTCTGGTTTTCTCAGCAAGTTCGCCAGATGCTGATTAGGCACCAAGACACATTTTCTGTTTCCTTCAGAGGGAAACAGACTCAGTTTTTATGCGTGATGTATATCTCGATTCTCAACTGATTGAAAAGGGTAGGCTCCTGAGGAGGATTCTGACTCTCATGGGGATTTAGATGATTTCAATTAGCTATGCAAAAGATTTATGGATTCAATTAGCTCCTGGGGAGGATTCAATAAGGATTTATGTCATACAAGGAGAAATTTGTTGTGAGGTGCTATGAGGCGGGTATTAACAAAACTATTACTATTGAGACCATTATTAATCTCCTGCAGGTATTGTGTTTTTCATTTTTTGTATTGGTTGTTTGTAAAGGTTAATGCTTTTCAAATTTTGCATTGAGTTTGTTGAGAGGGTCTCTTAGATTGATCTGGGATTTTGTATGATAAGCATTAAAAAAAGTTGTAGGAAAAAAGAGTACTCCCTCTGTTTCGAAATGATTGACACATTATTTTTGGGGGTTAGGAGTTTAGAGATGTTAAATAAATGGTTGAAATTGAATTAAAAGAAGAAAAAGTAAAATGAGTAGGTGTCATAACCTTATTAAATTTTCCATAACAAAAACGTCACAATATAAAAAAATTCCCAAATAGGCAAGCGTGTCACTGATAGAGAAGTGGAAGAAGTAAATCACGGTTGTATTTATTCTTGCTTGTAATTCAAAATTGGGTTTTGGTTTTTCCTGTGCAGATTTTTCCCAAACTATTTTTGCCTTTTAATCTTGTTTATTGTGTGTGAGAGTGTTTTTACAAACCCCTCAAACCATATAAACTATATAATTATCAAGGACTTGCATGGAAACATACTTTCCATCCAAGCTCATTGTCAACATTGAAGCTGATTTGTTCAGTAGTCTCTTGTCTAATGCTACTGAAATCTGTGAATGAAGGGAAATTGAAGAGGCTTTAACTTTGTTAGCAATGACTCTTATGAAGTATGATGTAGCTATAGAGGAATACTCTTTAATCGTCGTTGGATACTATGTCCTTTGTTGTTACTCTCGAAGTGAAGAATGAATATACATGGTGAATATCTTAGATTACCTACTTATGTATACTTTATATGTTTGCTGTCTAAAGAACTTTATATGTTACTCTATCGTAATGCTCTTTAGTGAGCTTCCCTGGGTGTTGGATTTTAAATTAGATGGCGAGCCATGTTCTTCCCCATTTACGTGTAATCTCCACACTTGAATTCGTTGAGGATTCTGTCATTAACGGTTGGATATTTCTCAGATTTTATCAGATTTTATGCTAGACTATAGCATATGATCAATTCATTTATTTTTCTGATATGGTGTGGCTTGATTTCACTTTCTCAAATGAATACTAATGTAATTATTGAGATTAGGGAAAACATGTTTGATGATGTTGTTCATTGTAAGAGTTAACCTCGTTTAATATGTAGGCATAATGGGTAGCAGTAATTCAAGGTCATCACCATCGTTGTTTTTCCACAGCCAGTTAATTCAGTTAATGAGAAGAAAGAATTAATGGGTAGCAGTACAAGAGAGGATGCAAGTTGTATATTGAGCGAAGAAGCCTCGAATGTAATGAAACAAAGAGTTGCAGTTGCGAAGCAGTTAATAAAAACTCACTACAAGGAACAGATGAAAAGATTATACGAGATAAGATCGCTGTATGTATTTTACATTTCTTATGCACAGATGTAGTGAAGACTCTATGATGTTTTAACATTTAGTTACATTGCATTTCTTTCGTAGATATCATGTTATGAAGATTTTTATTGATATGTAACTTTTGAAGTTAGTTTGATTTTTTTTGTTGAAAGTGATTAGAAATTTTCTTTTTTTCTAAGCAGATGAATATTTTTGGAAAATAATTGGCTAATGCTGATGTTTCACAGGAAGATCAAAGTAACCTGCTGAAATTTGTGGAGATGCTGAAATTTGTGGAGACTTGGGAAATGGAATATATGCATGTGCAAAGGCACAAAATGGGTGTTGACAATTTTAAGTTACTATAATAATGGGGAAGGGTGCATTTGGCGAGGTTCGGATCATTATAAGATAATCGTCTCTGTTATGCTCTTTGTTGGTTCCCAGTGGATAAAGTTATTGCTCTTGAGTGTTAATATGTGCAATTGCATTGGAATTACTTTTGGTTCATTCTCTCTACAGTTCAGAGTTTGTAGAGAAAGGACAAAAGGGCATGTGGACGTTATGAAAGTGCTTAAGAAAACAGAAATGCTTCCTACAGGCCACGTAACCTAATCATCAATCCTCCAACTATCTGACCTGTCATTATGTTTCTTTGTTCTGTAATTCAATGAGCTTAGCTCGGTGATTATATCAAAGGTTGAGCATGTAAAAGCAGAAAGGAATCTGCTTGCGGAGGTGGACAGCATATGCATTGTGAAATTGTTCTATTATTTTCAAGATGATGAGTATCTCTATCTTATCATGGAATATCTCCTCGGAGGCAATATGATGACATAATTAATGAGAAAGGACATCATAAATAAGGATGATGCAAGATTCCTTGTTGATGAGACTATTTTGGCTATTGAATATATTCATAGACATAACTATATACATAAGTCTTTACAAGAGTTTCAATGCAACATTATGATATCCGTTTTTCATATATTTTTGGATTGCATAGTTTCACCTATTCCTTTTCTTTTCTGCAGAAATATTAAACCAGGCAACTTACTACTTGATAGACACGACCACTTGAGATTGTCTGACTTTCAATTGTATAAATCCTTAGACTGCAGTACCTTAGAGGAGAAGGATTTTGGTGGAGTGGAAAATATCAATGGAGGATCAAAAGGTGAGGAACATTCAGGTGTTCTTGCTGTTGTTGATGCCCAGATATGTGTTATCGATTTCGCTTCTCTGTTGTTCTGATCTGTGTACATGCTTGTTCTTATCTTTGCTGTCACGTCCTCAGTCACGGATTTGTCATTTTTTCTGCTATCTACTACCAATATGCGTGGCCTAATCTAATATATTTTTTATGCCACTCTTCCTTTTGGAAAATGGTTTGAATATGCATATTCTGAACTACAATCCATCAATATTGTTGGTCCAAGGTGGTTGTTATGTCGAAGTGGAGCCTCAAAAAACTTCTCCCTCATGTACAACTGCAATGATATGCTGTTGATACAGATATTTATTAACATTCAAGTCACGTTGGATCAACTGAATCCTGCTAATCCTGCACAAAGAGAAGGCGCACAATCTTACGTTCTTTTTTGTTAAGAAAACTGAAAGTAGATGTAAAATGCTTTCTCCCTCGTAAGAAGAGAATCATATTATATACTACAATGACTGAACATCATAAGAACTTTATAGATCAGCTTGTGAAGAAGACTCTGGAAAGTCATTTGCACGAAAAAGGCCACACTGGTGGTATGAGGGGTAAACTTAATAATGTGATGATCCAGATTTGCAAATCTTGTAAACATCCAGATTTATTGGAGCCAGATCTTGATGGTTCATCTTGCTATCTGCCCGTGGATGAGATAGTTGCTCATTGTGGCAAGTTTCGCTTATTGGATAGATTAATTGGGAAGCTATTTGCCTGTCAGCTCGAGGTTCTTATCCTTTCTCAATGGACCAAGAACTTGGATATCATTGAATATTATTTTAGTAAAAAGGTTTGAAGTATGTAGAATTGATGGCAGCGAGAAATTGGAAGATAGCAGAAGGTAGATAAATGAGTTCAATGATAAAATGATAAAATAATAGTCATTGCTTTGGATTAATAGTCATAAAATATTAACCATACTTCTTCTTATAGCTTTGGTATCTCATTTTCACATTTTTAAAATATCTCGAAGAAACCAATTAGTATTCGATATGTTTATATCACGAGAGAACCGTGCGATCATTATTATTAGCTATTAGTGTTCTACGAACTTGGTAAAAAACAGTGTAGAAATGAAGCAATACACATGCCATGGAGTAAGTGAGCTCCTTTTGATGCACTGAACTCATATTCAAGTGATAATTCTATTAAAAAAATTCAGCATTTTTTATTCTGAATTTTTTTTTGTCTTTATTGCAAAATCCAAATTTATTACCTTATATACAGGGGGTAAATTTAATGCACAAATTTATTTTTGCTTTCCACTAATTTGCTAGCTAAAATGATTGTTTAACCTTTTTTTTTTAAAGAATACCACTTGTTATGATGGAAGGTTTGGCGGACCACTACCTGTTTATTAATTTTAAGAAAGAAAATACAATAATAGATGGGATATAAAACCTTACCTCAATAAAGAAGATTAAACTCCCTATCCATGAAAAATTGATTATTTCCTTTATAATTCACATAATTATTCTTAGATGAAAAAGATTATTATTTTATTTTATTTTATTTTTTAACATAAATAAACTATAAGAAATAAATGTTACTTTCCCGTGTCAACTTAACTTGCACTCTTGTTGTTTGTACGCTGTTGAAGAAACATGCTTGACCATTAAAATGTTTACCTACGCATAATAATGACAATTAAAAAGTTGATATTTAAAAATGACTTATTACGAGAAATAACAATAACATATGCGATGATATTGTAGTTCATAAATATTCAGATAGGCGGTCGAACTTTCATAGATAATAGTGTCAAAACAAAACAAGAATACATGTTTAGTTTGGACGGAAAAAGTACATGTTAATGAAATTATTATTTTCAATCAAAAACATTGTGCAACACACGATGAGACTGCCACAAGTATAAAATAATAGAAGATCGCCATTCAACAAAATCTGGAATGTTGTATATTCCATTACTAAATACTTCTATTCAGCTATGTTTCATTCAACAATAATGACAAATTATTAAATCTTTGAGTTGTTACTATTTCTAATAAAACATGTGAAATTGTTGATGTGTATTATGTAAAGGTAAATAAAGAAAATTGACATGAAAAATCAGAATTCCACTAATGTGGAGAAAGAGATTTGGATAAATTGTGACGTGTATATTAATAACAATTATTACGATTAAGAAGCCCAAAATCATATAAGTGGGACAAAAAAATGGCCATGTCATCACCAAAGTAGCACAATACATGAAAAAATAGATGAAACTCTCTGTGATTGTAGAAGTACACGTAACATGCACGTAAAGAATTCGTGCACCAGAACACCGTCATTCATAGTCGGAATGAGGCAGCATATAGCATCTCCTCTGTTTGGAATCCATAATTTCAAGGCTAGCACATGCAAAAAAGAGATCCTGAAAAGGCTCGCACTAAAGTAATCTATTCAAATTATTATTGGAGTCAGTCTCTTCCCTTCCCTTCTTTCATAAGTATCCACACTTCATCCTTGAATAAAATTAAAATTAATATATAATATTTATAGTTTAATTTTTTAAAAGAAAACGGGAAATTTTTGTTGGTTTAACGATTATTCGAATTTGAATATTTTTTCTTATAACTTAATCTTATGGATTAAAGAGTTTCACTCATGGTTGGCCCTAACCCTGTGCCCTAGGGGTTTAAGAAGACCGATCTAAACGCATGAAAGCTAGGCAATGAGTTCTTTCAAGAGGGGAAGAAGCCTCGTAAAAGGCTTTATATATATATATAATTGATCATGATACAAATTATTTAACATTGTCCTAATCTTAAAGCATTCATGATTGATCTAGTTACATTTGGAAAATAACAATATCCCATTCACAAGTCCACATACATAAAAGTGCTCGGTCCGTGCACAGAATCTCGTGCATAAATTCTTTATTATTAATTTTTAGTTGCAGTTAAGAATTTTGGGTTGTTTATGAACCTCTAATATATTAAAATACAAGTTATGTTTCAACTTGCAACCACCACGCTAATTGTTTTGTTTTTTAAATATGTGTTTGAAAACAAAAAATTATCTGGAACATGCTAGAAAAAAGTCATGACCAAAAACTTTCTTTTAGTAACACCTTTTGCACAAAATAGATTACATATACTGTATGATGGGTACATTAAAATACAAGTTATATTTCAACTTGCAACCACCACGCTAATTGTTTCGTTTTTTAAAGATGTGCTCGAAAACAAAAAAAAATATCTGGAACATTCCTGAAAAATAAGTCATGACCATGAATATTCTTTAAATAACACCTTTTGCACAAAATAAGTCATGACCATGTATTTTCTTTAAATAACATCTTTTGCACAATATAGATTACAGATACTGTATGATGGGTGCATTAGTAATTAAAATGAGGCTGTTAGTGGCACCTCACTAGTACGGAATCCAAAACTTCGAGGATAGCACAAACGACAAAAAGATCATAAAAAGACTTGAACTCATGTTATCTAATCCAATTTAGGTCTGAGTCGTCTCTTTCATTTCACCCTATCCACCTCTTGCACATGATTTGCACTTCTTTGAGATCAAAATATCATATTTATAGTGTAAGTTTGATATAGGAAACTAAAATCCTTTTCGGGCGAACAATTTACTCAAATATGAATATTTATTATTGAAATTTAATATTTTAACAGTTTCACTTGATGGCCCCGATCCAGTTTCTAGGGCGATCTTTGTGCAGATGAAAACTCATCCAAGGCATTTGATAAAGTATAAATTCCCAGTGGTCCAATAATATTGTGCTACAAGGTAAAATAATGAATAATCATATAATATAAGCAATTGGACCAAGATTGGCCCAATAGGATTGAAAGGTAATCCCATAAAAACCCTAGGGTTGACAGAGTATATATACTCACGTACGTCTCCTATTATGATGATGATCAGTTATTCCTCATTACACACATTGGGGCTGACTTTACCATCAGAGACTCTTCCAGTAATCCCGAGGACTCTGTTTTGTAAATCACGGTGAAGGAATTGTCGCCGCAGCGTAATCGGACTTTATGCAGCATCAAATGGCACATCCAGTGGGACACGAGGGAAGTCAATTCCCCTCACCATCCACACTTGAATCTAGGCTTCTATGCAGATTCTTCTTCCTTTGGTAATTTTTAACATCATCAGTGATAAATTAATATCCTGGAGGACGTGCAAAAGTCTTGGAAAGAATGGGCATACTGATCCCATTTTTCAACAAAAATCAAGAACCTCCCTCCACAGCTCATGTGAATGAGATTGAACAAGGGCCAACACACAATATGGTGTCAGAAAATATAATTTCTCTAAACTCCTTGTCTTTTCTGGTGAGCTTCGACCTCACCACTGTCGGATAGCGTTTGGCCTTCCCTTGGTGAGTGTGTGACCATCAAAAGTCTTCCCCAGCCCCTCGCGAGCATCGCATCGATGTAGTTCTGTTTGTAGTTTAAAATTGGGATGATGCATCCAATATTTGTTCTTTGAAATGATTAAGATTACCTTGTGGAAAAACACACATCGATGTCTAGATTTGAATTGGAACACTACATAGAGTGGACTAGGTTTTGCATATGCATGATCAATCCTACATGTGATCTTGAGGTTTAATCTTTGGATTCAAGATTATCCATATTTTTTTAGGTCTTGGAGGTTATTGTAATTTTTTTATGTATCACAAGTAAAAGGCACAAAAGTAATGATGGCTATCATCTTGAAATAATAAGATCATGAAATTAGGTTAGGCTTAGGTTCTCTTGTCTTAGCTTAACTAATTGATGCATTAGGTATTTATGTCATAGACTGTATCTCCTCTTTTCATTAATTCAATCACTATCGTGGTTGTATCTCCTCTTCATGCCGAACTATTAGCCATACTTGCTGCTTGTCAATCTTTTCAACATAGAGACATTCCCTTAATCATTGAATCAGATTCCCTTTTAGCCATTAATATGATTGAAAATCCATACTCTGCTAATTGGAAGTTTTTCAATTCGGCCTATAAGGTTAAGAGTTTATTATGTGGAGCAGTGCTTAAGCATGTTTATAGAGAATGCAACTCAGTGGCTAACACAATTGTGAAATATCATTCTTCACATAATCAGCCACTAAACTTGTATAATTTGCCTATCCATATCAAAGGTCTCATTCACTTAGATATGGAGCAATTTCCTCATGTTCGAATTCAGAAACATGGCCATGATAGGACTTGATACTGCTGATGGTGATTTCATTTACATACAGATCAATTTGCTACACATGATGATGGACTGGAGCTGCTGTTCATCCTACGGTCGCCAATCTGATTTTGCAGCTCTTTTCACATTAAGGGACTCCTACAGATGCTGCTAAAAGCCTCCTTTAGTGCAGCTCATGTCCTCCAATCCTACTTTTGGGTTTTGGAACTTTTGAAGCTTAGCTATTGACTTACTGTCTTTGAAGTTGCTTGGCCAAGGGAGAGAATTGACACGAGGGGTGGAGATTCTCTCTTTTGGGTCGCAACTTCATTACAGATTATGTTACCCTTGTATAGCTGTTTATATATCCTTCAATATAGATAGTTTTAGGACTTTTGGAGGAACCTGTGTTGCCTCAACGCTTAAGGAACTAGCAACACTTGATGTACCAACGGTTGATTTTGTTACAAGGCCTGGGAAACCTTAATACATATTTCCCTCACCTTCGGGTGTTTTCATTAAAACAAATGTCATAGACTGTAGCATAAATGGGATAGCAGCTCTGGTTGTTTATCTAACCATGGAAGTAAGCTTACTTCCTTAAGATTTTTGGTGCATGGTCTTATTAGTCTGTATTTAAAAGTTTCTTTTTGTTGGTTTATGCCACATAGTTGTTGGAGATGTCACAGAAAAAATGTGTCATTATTCGGCCATTGTCGTATTCGGAATATATTACCTGGTATTCTACCATGTGCTGTGATTGAATCTTATTCTGTCGTGTTCTTTCAGGTGATTACATGGATTTTGGTCTCAGGTTATCCATTGGTGCTTATTCAAACATTTATTGCAGTCCTGCAAAACGTGCATGTGCTAGTGTTTTCATATGCACAAGAACTTGTTGTGTCTGTTGCAGAGCTTGGTGAAGAGGAAAGCAGGAAGAGAGAAGTGGAACAGAGGGATTTTATCATTGACCGGCATGTGAAGTCCAATAGAGTGAAGATGTCGAATGTGCCTAGTCTTTTGCCAGTTGAAATAAGAGGATTTCTCAGTTTAGAGACATTCCATTCATTTCTTATTCTGATTTCATTTATTTGAGACCAAGGACAATATAGAAGGAAAAGCACGTATGTGTCTTTGTTCATGAGATCTTGAGCCTCACTCTTGAGAACGCTTGTTGACCATTTGACTTATTTTTGTAATGAATTCTGGTTTTCTCAACAAGTTCGCTAGATGCTGATTAGGCATCTGGACACGTTTTCTGTTTCCTTTAGAGGGAAAGGGACTCAGTTTTTATGCGTGATGTATAACTTTATTCTCAACTGATTGAAATGGGTAGGCTCCCGAGGAGGAATCTTACTCACAAGAGATTTAAACGATTTCAATTAGCTATGCAAACAATTTAGGGATTCAATTAGCTCCTGGGGAGGATTCAGTAAGGATTTATGTCATACAAGGAGAAATTTGTTGTGAGGTGCTATGAGGCGGGTATTAACAAAACTTTTACTGTTGAGACCATTACTAATCTCCTGCAGGTATTGTGTTTTTCATTTTTTGTATTGGTTGTTTGTAAAGGTTAATGCTTTTCAAATTTTGCATTGACTTTGTTGAGGGTCTCTTAGATTGATCTGGGATTTTGTATGATAAGCATTGAAAAAAGTTGTAGGAAAAAAAAGTACTCCCTCTGTTTCTCAATGATTGACACATTATTTTTGGGTGTTAGGAGTTAAGAGATGTTAAATGAATGGTTGAAATTGAATTAAAAGAAGAAAAAGTAAAATGAGCAGGTGTCATAACCTTATTAAATTTTCCATAACTAAAAAGTGACAATATAAAAAAATCCGAAATAGGCAAGTGTGTCACTGATAGAGGAGCGGAAGAAGTAAATCACGGTTGTATTCATTCTTGCTTGTAATTCAAAATTGGGTTTTGGTTTTTCCTGTGTAGATTTTTCCCAAACTATTTTTGCCTTTTAATCGTGTTCATTGTGTGTGTGAGTGTTTTTACAAACCCCTCAAACCATATAAACTATATAATTATCAAGGACTTGCATGGCAACATACTTTCCATCCAAGCTCATTGTCAACATTGAAGCTGATTTGTTCAGTAGTCTCTTGTCTAATGCTACTGAAATCTGTGAATGAAGGGAAATTGAAGAGGCTTTAACTTTGTTAGCTATGACTCTTATGAAGCATGATGTAGCTATAGAGGAATGCTCTTTAATCTTCGTTGGATACTATGTCCTTTGTTGTTACTCTCGAGGTGAAGAATGAATATACATGGTGAATATCTTAGATTACCTACTTATGTATACTTTATATGTTTGATGTCTAAAGAACTTTATATGTTACTCTATCTTAATGCTCTTTAGTGAGCTTCCCTGGGTGTTGGATTGTAAATTAGATGGCGAGCCATGTTCTTCTCCATTTACGTGTAATCTCTACACTTGAATTCGTTGAGGATTCTGTCATTAAGGTTGGATATTTCTTAGTTTTTATCATGTAAAGAACAAGAAACTTATTTATGCTATACTATAGCACTTGATCAATTCATTTATTTTTCTGAAATGGTGTGGCTTGATTTCACTTTCTCAAATGAATACTCATGTGATTATTGAGATTAGAGAAAAGAGGTTTCATGATGTTGTCCATTGTAAGAGTTAACCTCGTTTAATATGTAGGCATAATAGGTAGCAGTAATTCAAGGTCATCACCATCGTTGTTTTTCCCCAGACAATTAGTTCAGTTAACGAGAAGAAAGAATTAATGGGTAGCAGTACAAGAGAGGATTCAAGTGGTATATTGAGCGAAGAAGCCTCGAATGTAATGAAATAAAGAGTTCTAGTTGCGAGGCAGTTAGTAAAAACTCACTACAAGGAACGGATGAAAATCTTATAGGAGATAAGATCGTTGTATGTATTTTACATTTCTTATGCAAAGATGTAGTGAAGACTCTATGATGTTTTAACTTTTAGTTACATTGCATTTCTTTCGTAGATATCATGTTATGAAATTTTTTATTGATATGTAACTTTTGATGTTAGTTTGATTTTTTTGTTGAAAGTGATTAGGAATTTTCTCTTTTTCTAAGCAGATGAATATTATTGGAAAAGAATTGGCTAATGTTGATGTTTCACAGGAAGATCAAAGTAACCTGCTGAAATTTGGGGAGATGCTGAAATTTGTGGAGACTTGGGAAATGGAATATATGCATCTGCAAAGGCACAAAATGGGTGTTGACAATTTTAAGTTACTATAATGATTGGGAAGGGTGCATTTGGCGAGGTTCGGATCGTTATAAGATAATCGTCTCTATTATGCTCTTTGTTGGTTCCCAGTGGATAAAGTTATTGCTCTTGAGTGTTATAATGTGCAATTGCATTGGACTTACTTTTGGTTCATTCTCTCTACAGTTCAGATTTTGTAGAGAAAGGACAAAAGGGCATGTGGACGTCATGAAAGTGCTTAAGAAATCAGAAATGCTTGCGGAGGTGGACAACATATGCATTGTGAAATTGTACTATTATTTTCAAGATGATGAGTATATCTATCTTATCATGGAATATCTCCTTGGAGGCAATATGATGACATAATTAATGAGAAAGGACATCATAAATAAGAATGAGGCAAGATTCCTTGTTGATGAGACTATTTTGGCTATTGAATATATTCATAGACATAACTATATACATAAGTCTTTACAAGAGTTTCAATGCAACATTATGATATCCGTTTTTCATATATTTCTGGATTGCATAGTTTCACCTATTCCTTTTCTTTCCTGCAGAAATATTAAACCAGACAACTTACTACTTGATAGACACGACCACTTGAGATTGTCTGACTTTCAATTGTATAAATCCTTAGACTGCAGTACCTTAGAGGAGAAGGATTTTGGTGGAGTGGAAAATATCAATGGCGGATCAAAAGGTGAGGAACATTCAGGTGTTCTTGCTGTTGTTAATGCCTAGATATGTGTTGTCGATTTCGTTTCTCTGTTGTTCTGATCTGTGTACAAGCTTGTTCTTATCTTTGCCGTCACGTCCTCAGTCACGGATTTGTCATTTTTTTTGTTATCTGCTGCCAATATGCGTTGCCTAATTTAATATATTTTTTATGCCACTTTTTCTTTTTGAAAATGGTTTGAATATGCATATTCTGAACTACAATCCATCAATATTGTTAGTGCAAGGTGGTTGTTATGTCGAAGTGGAGCCTCAAAAAACTTCTCCCTCATGTACAACTGCAATGATATGCTGTTGATACAGATATTTATTAACATTCAAGTCACGTTGGATCAACTGAATCCTGCTAATCCTGCACAAAGAGAAGGCGCACAATCTTACGTTCTTTTTTGTTAAGAAAACTGAAAGTAGATGTAAAATGCTTTCTCCCTTGTAAGAAGAGAATCATATTATATACTACAATGACTGAACATCATAAGAACTTTATAGATCAGCTTGTGAAGAAGACTCTGGAAAGTCATTTGCACGAAAAAGGCCACACTGGTGGTATGAGGGGTAAACTTAATAATGTGATGATCTAGCTTTGCAAATCTTGTAAACATCCAGATTTATTGGAGCCAGATCTTGATGGTTCATCTTGCTATCTGCCCGTGGATGAGATAGTTGCTCATTGTGGCAAGTTTTGCTTATTGGATAGATTAATTGGGAAGCTATTTGCCCGTCAGCTCAAGGTTCTTATCCTTTCTCAATGGACCAAGATCTTGGATATCATTGAATATTATTTTAGTAAAAAGGTTTGAAGTATGTAGAATTGATGGCAGCGAGAAATTGGAAGATAGCAGAAGGTAGATAAATGAGTTCAATGATAAAATGATAAAATAATAGTCATAGCTTTGGATTAATAGTCATAAAATATTAACCTTACTTCTGCTTATAGCTTTGGTATCTCATTTACACATTTTTAAAATATCTCGAAGAAACCAATTAGTATTCGATATGTTTATATCACGAGAGAACCGTGCGATCATTATTATTAGCTATTAGTGTTCTACGAACTTGGTAAAAAACGGTGTAGAAATGAAGCAATATGCATGCCATGGAGTAAGTGAGCTCCTTTTGATGCACTGAACTCATATTCAAGTGATAATTCTATTTAAAAAATCCAGCATTTTGCATTCTGAAAAAAATTTGTCTTTATTGCAAAATCCAAATTTATTACCTTATATAAAGGGGGTAAATTTATTGCACAAATTCATTTTTGTTTTCCACTAATTTGCTAGCTAAAATGATTGTTTAACCTTTTTTAAAGAATAACACTTGTTATGATGGAAGGTTTGGCGGACCAGTACCTGTTTATTAATTTTAAGAAAGAAAATACAATAATAGATGGGATATAAAACCTTACCTCAATAAAGAACATTAAACTCCCTATCCATAAAAAATTGATTATTTCCTTTATAATTCACATAATTATTCTTAGATGAAAAAGATTATTATTTTATTTTATTTTTTAATATAAATAAAATATAAGAAATAAATGTTACTTTCCCGTGTCAACTTAACTTGCACTCTTGTTGTTTGTACGCTGTTGAAGAAACATGCTTGACCATTAAAATGTTTACCTACGCATAATAATGACAACTAAAAAGTTGATATTTAAAAATGACGTATTACGAGAAATTCAACAATAACATATGCGATGATATTGTAGTTCATAAATATTCAGATAGGCGATCAAACTTTAATAGACAATAGTGTCAAAACAAAACAAGAATACATGTTTAGTTTGGACGAAAAAAGTACATGTTAATGAAATTATTATTTTCAATCAAAAATACCGTGCAACACGCAATGGGACTGCCACTAGTACAAAATAATAGAAGATCGCCATTCAACAAAATCTTTAATGTTGTATATTCCATTACTAAATACTTCTATTCAGCTACGCTTCATTCAACAATAATGAAAAATTATTAAATCTTCGAGTTGTTACTATTTCTAATAAAACATGTGAAATTTTTTATGTGTATTATGTAAAGGTAAATAAAGAAAATTGACATGAACAATCAGAATTCCACTAATGTGGAGAAAGAGATTTGGATAAATTGTGACGTGTATATTAATAAAAATTATTACGATTAAGAAGCCCAAAATCATACAAGTGGGACAAAAAAACGCCCATGTCATCACCAAAGTAGCACAATACATGAAAAATTTGAAGAAACTATGTGCGATTGTAGAAGTACACGTAACATGCACGTAAACAATTCGTGCACCAGAACACCGTCATTCATAGCTGGAATGAGGCAGCATCTAGAATCTTCTCTGTTTGGAATCCATAATTTCAAGGCCAGCACAGACAAAAAAGAGATCATGAAAAGGCTCGCACTAAAGTAATCTATTCAAATTATTATTGGAGTCAGTCTCTTCCCTTTCCTTCTTTCATAAGTATCCACACTTCATCCTTGAATAATATTAAAATTAATAATATCATATTCATATTTTAATATTTTTAAAGGAAAACAGGAAATTTTTGTTGGTTTAACTGATTATTCGAATTTGAATATTTTTTCTCATAACTTAATGTTATGGATTAAAGAGTTTCACTCATGGTTGGCCCTAACCCTGTGCCCTAGGGGTTTAAGAAGACCGATCTAAACGCATGAAAGCTAGGCAATGAGTTCTTTCAGGAGGGGAAGAAGCCTTATTAAAGGCTTTATATATATATATATATATATATATATATATATATATATAAAATTGATCATGATACAAATTATTTAACACTGTCCTAATCTTAAAGCATTCATGATTGATCTAGTTACATTTGGAAAATAACAATATCCCATTCACAAGTCCACATCCATAAAAGTGCTCGGTCCGTGCACAGAATCTCGTGCATAAATTCTTTATTATTAATTTTTATTTGCAGTTAAGAATTTTGGGTTGTTTATGAGTCTCTAATATATTAAAATACAAGTTATGTTTCAACTTGCAACCACCACGCTAATTGTTTTGTTTTTTTAAATATGTGCTCGAAAAAAAAATTATCTGGAACATGCTAGAAAAATAAGTCATGACCAAAAAATTTCTTTTAGTAACACCTTTTGCACAAAATAGATTACATATACTGTTTGATGGGTACATTAAAATACAAGTTATGTTTCAACTTGCAACAAACACGCTAATTGTTTTGTTTTTTAAAGATGTGCTCGAAAACAAAAAAATTATCTGGAACATGCCTGAAAAATAAGTCATGACCATGAATATTCTTTAAATAACATCTTTTGCACAAAATAAGTCATGCCCTGGAATTTTCTTTAAATAACATCTTTCGCACAAAATAGATTACAGATATTGTATGATGGGTACATTAGTAATTAAAAGGAGGCTATTAGTGGCACCTCTCTAGTACGGAATCCAAAACTTCGAGGATAGCACAAACGAAAAAAAGATCATAAAAAGACTTGAACTCATGCTATCTATTCCAATTTAGGTCTGAGTTTCACCCTATCTTCCTCTCGCACATGATTTGCACTTCTTTGAGATCAAAATATCATATTTATAGTGTAAGTTTGATATAGGAAACTAAAATCCTTTTCGGACTAACAATTTACTCAAATCTGAATATTTATTATTGAAATTTAATATTAAAGTTTTAATAGTTTCACTTGATGGCCCTGATCCAGTTTCTAGGGCGATCTTTGTGCAAATGGAAAATCATCCAAGGCATTTGATAAAGCATAAATTCCCAGTGGTCCAATAATATTGTGCTACAAGGTAAAATAATGAATAATCATATAATATAAAAAAATGGACCAAGATTGGTCCAATAGGATTGAAAGGTAATCCCATAAAAACCCTAGGGTTGACAGAGTATATATACTCAGGTATGTCTCCTATTATTATGATGATCAGTTATTCCTCATCACACACATTGGGACTGACTTTACCATTGGAGACTCTTCCGGTAAACCTGGGGACTTTGTTTTGCAAATCACGGTGAAGGAATTGTCGGCGCAACGTAATCGGACTTTATGCAGCATCAAATGGCACATCCAGTGGGACACGAGGGAAGTCAATTTCCCTCACCGTCCACACTGAAACCTAGGCTTCTATGCAGATTCTTCTTCCTTTGGTAATTTTTAACATTACCGGTGATAAATTAATATCATGGAGGACTTGCAAAAGTCTTGGAAAAAATGGGCATACAAATTCCATTTTTCAACAAAAATCAAGAACCTCCCTCCACAGCTCATGTGAATGAGATTGAAAAAGGCCCACACAATATGGTGTCAGAAAATATAATTTCTCTAAACGCCTTGTCTTTTCCGGCGAGCTTCGACCTCACCACTGTCGGATAGCTTTTGGCTTCCCTTGGTGAGTTTGTGACCATCAAAAGTCTTCCCCAGCACCTCGCGAGCGTCGCATCGATGTAGTTTTGTTTGCAGTTTAAAATTGGGATTATGTATCCAATATTTATTCTTTGAAATTATTAAGATTACCTTGTGGAAAAACACACATCGATGTCTAGATTTGAATTGGAACACTGCATAGAGTGGACTAGGTTTTGCTTATGCATGATCAATCCTACATGTGATTATGAGGTTTAATCTTGGGAATCAAGATTATCCAAATTTTTTTAGGTCTTGGAGGTTATTGTAATTTCTTTTATGTATCACAAGTAAAAGGCACAAAAGGAATGATTGCTATCATCTTGAAATAATATGATCATGAAATTAGGTTAGGCTTAGGTTCTCTTGTCTTAGCTTAACCAATTGATGCATTAGGTACTTATGTTATAGACTGTAGTATAAATGGGATAGTTGTTCTGGTTGTTTATCTAACCATGGAAGTAAGCTTACTTCCTTAAGATTTTTGGTGCATGGTCTTATTAGTCTGTATTTAAAAGTTTGTTTTTGTTGGTTTATGCCGCATACTTGTTGGAGATGTCACGGAAAAAATGTGTCGCTATTGGGCCATTGTCGTATTCGGAATATATTACCTGGTATTCTGCCATGTGCTGTGATTGAATCTTATTCTGTCGTGTTCTTTCAGGTGATTACATGGATTTTGGTCTCAGGTTATCCATTGGTGCTTATTCAAACATTTATTGCAGTCCTGCAAAACGTGCATGTGCTAGTGTTTTCATATGCACAAGAACTTGTTGTGTCTGTTGCAGAGCTTGGTGAAGAGGAAAGCAGGAAGAGAGAAGTGGAACAGAGGGATTTTATCATTGACCGACCTGTGAAGTCCAACAGAGTGAAGATGTCGAATGGGCCTAGTCTTTTTCCAGTTGAAATAAGAGGATTTCTCAGTTTAGAGACATTCAATACATTTCTTATTTTGATTTCATTTATTTGAGACCAAGGACAATATAGAAGGAAAAACACGTATGTGTCTTTGTTCATGAGATCTTGAGCCTCACTCTTGAGAACGCTTGTTGACCATTTGACTTATTTTTGTAATGAATTCTGGTTTTCTCAGCAAGTTTGCTAGATGCGGATTAGGCATATGGACATGTTTTGTGTTTCCTTTAGCGGGAAAGGGACTCAGTTTTTATGCGTGATGTATAACTTTATTCTCAACTGATTGAAATGGGTAGGCTCCCGAGGAGGATTCTGACTCTCAAGAGGATTTAAACGATTTCAATTAGCTATGCCAACGATTTAGGGATTCAATTAGCTCCTGGGGAGGATTCAGTAAGGATTTATGTCATACAAGGAGAAATTTGTTGTGAGGTGCTATGAGGCGGGTATTAACAAAACTGTTACTGTTGAGACCATTACTAATCTCCTGCAGGTATTGTGTTTTTAATTTTTTGTTTTGGTTGTTGGTAAAGGTTAATGCTTTTCAAATTTTGCATTGACTTTGTAGAGAGGGCCTCTTAGATTGATCTGGGATTTTGAATGATAAGCATTGAAAAAAGTTGTAGGAAAAAAATGTACTCCCTCTGTTTCTCAATGATTGACACATTATTTTTGGGTGTTAGGAGTTAAGAGATGTTAAATGAATGGTTGAAATCGAATTAAAAGAAGAAAAAGTAAAATGAGTCGGTGTCATAACCTTATTAAATTTTCCATAACTAAAAAGTGACAATATAAAAAAATCCGAAATAGGCAAGTGTGTCACTGATAGAGGAGCGGAAGAAGTAAATCAAGGTTGTATTCATTCTTGCTTGTAATTCAAAATTGGGTTTTGGTTTTTCCTGTGCAGATTTTTCCCAAACTATTTTTGCCTTTTAATCGTGTTCATTGTGTGTGTGAGTGTTTTTACAAACCCCTCAAACCATATAAATTATATAATTATCAAGGACTTGCATGGAAACATACTTTCCATCCAAGCTCATTGTCAACATTGAAGCTGATTTGTTCAATAGTCTCTTGTCTAATGCTACTGAAATCTGTGAATGAAGGGAAATTCAAGAGGCTTTAACTTTGTTAGCTATGACTCTTATGAAGTATGATGTAGCTATAGAGAAATGCTCTTTAATCTTCGTTGGATACTATGTCCTTTGCTGTTACTCTCGAAGTGAAGAATGAATATACATGGTGAATATCTTAGATTACCTACTTATGTATACTTTATATGTTTGTTGTCTAAAGAACTTTATATGTTACTCTATCGTAATGCTCTTTAGTGAGCTTCCCTGGGTGTTGGATTGTAAATTAGATGGCGAGCCATGTTCTTCCCTGTTTACGTGTAATCTCCACACATGAATTCATTGAGGATTCTGTCATTATCGATTGGATATTTCTCAGTTTTATCATGTAAAGAAAAAGAAACTTATTTATGCTAGACTATAGCACATGATCAATTCATTTATTTTTCTGATATGGTGTGGCTTGATTTAACTTTCTCAAATAAATACTAATGTGATTATTGAGATTAGAGAAAACAGGTTTGGTGATGTTGTTCATTATAAGAGTTACCCTCGTTTAATATGTAGGCATAATGGGTAGCAGTAATTCAAGGTCATCACTATCGTTGTTTTTCCACAGTCAGTTAATTCAGTTAACAAGAAGAAAGAATGAATGGGTAGCAGTACAAGAGAGGATTCAAGTGGCATATTGAGCGAATAAGCCTCGAATGTAATGAAACAAAGAGTTGCAGTTGCGAAGAAGTTAATAAAAACTTACTACAAGGCACAAATGAAAAGATTATAGGAGATAAGATCGTTGTATGTATTTTACAATTCTTATGCACAGATGTAGTGAGGACTCTATGATGTTTTAACTTTTAGTTACATTGCATTTCTTTCGTAGATATCATTTTATCAAGATTTTTATTGATATGTAACTTTTGAAGTTAGTTTTATTTTTTTGGTTGAAAGTGATTAGGAATTTTCTCTTTTTCTAAGCAGATGAATATTATTGGAAATAATTGGCTAATACTGATGTTTCACAGGAAGATCAAAGTAACCTGCTGAAATTTATGGAGATGCTGAAATTTGTGGAGACTTTGGAAATGGAATACATGCATCTGCAAAGGCACAAAATGGGTGCTGACAATTTTAAGTTACTATAATGATTGGGAAGGGTGCATTTGGAGAGGTTCGATCATTATAAGATAATCGTCTCTGTTATGCTCTTTGTTGTTTCCCAGTGGATAAAGTTATTGCTCTTGAGTGTTAATATGTGCAATTGCATTGAACTTACTTTTGGTTCATTCTCTCTACAGTTCAGAGTTTGTAGAGAAAGGACAAAAGGGCATGTGGACGTTATGAAAGGGCTTAAGAAATTAGAAATGCTTCTTACATGCCAGGTAACCTAATCATCAGTCCTCCAACTGTCTGACCTGTCATTATGTTTCTTTGTTTTGTAATTCAATGAGCTTAGCACGGTGATTATATCAAATGTTGAGCATGTAAAAGCAGAAAGGAATCTGCTTGCGGAGGTGGACAACAGATGCATGGTGAAATTGTTCTATTATTTTCAAGATGACGAGTATCTCTATCTTATCATGGAATATCTCCTCGGAGGCAATATGATGACATAATTAATGAGAAAGGACATCATAAAAAAGGATGAGGCAAGATTCCTTGTTGATGAGACTATTTTGGCTATTAAATATATTCATAGACATAACTATGTACATAAGTCTTTACAAGAGTTTCAATGCAACATTATGATATCCGATTTTCATATATTTCTGGATTGCATAGTTTCACCTATTCTTTTTCTTTTCTGAAGAAATATTAAACCAGACAACTTGCTACTTGATAGGCACGACCACTTGAGATTGTCTGACTTTCAATTGTATAAATCCTTAGACTGCAGTACCTTAGAGGAGAAGGATTTTGGTGGAGTGGAAAATATCAATGGAGGATCAAAAGGTGAGGAACATATAGGTGTTCTTGCTGTTGCTGATGGCCGGATATGTGTTGTTATTTTCGCTTCTCTGTTGTTCTGATCTGTGTACATGTTTGTTCTGATCTTTGCTGTTACGTCCTCAATCACGAATTTGTCATTTTCTCTGCTATCTGCTGCCAATATGTGTTGCCTAATCTAATATATTTTTTTATGCCACTCTTCCTTTTGGAAAATGTTTTGAGTATGCATATTCTGAACTACAATCCATCAATATTGTTCGTGCAAGGTGGTTGTTATGTCGAAGCGGAGTCTCAAAAAACTTCTCCCTCATGTACAAATGCAATGATATGATGTTGATTAAGATATTTATTAACATTCAAGTCATGTTGGATCAAGTGAATCCTGCTAATCCTGCACAAAGAGAAGGCGTACAATCTTACGTTCTTTTTTGTTAAGAAAAATGAGAGTAGATGTAAAATGCTTTCTCCCTCGTAAGAAGAGAATCATATTATATACTACAATGACTGAACATCATAAGAACTTTATAGATCAGCCTGTGAAGAAGACTCTGGAAACTCATTTGCACGAAAAAGGCCACACTGGTGGTATGAGGGGTAAACTTAATAATGTGATGATCCAGCTTTGCAAATCTTGTAAACATCCAAATTTATTGGAGCCAGATCTTGATGGTTCATCTTGCTATCTTCCCATGGATGAGATAGTTGCTCATTGTGGCAAGTTTCGCTTATTGGATAGATTAATTGGGAAGCTATTTGCCCGTCAGCTCAAGGTTCTTATCCTTTCTCAATGGACCAAGATCTTGGATATCATTGAATATTATTTTAGTAAAAAGGTTTGAAGTATGTAGAATTGATGGCAGCGAGAAATTGGAAGATAGCAGAAGGTAGATAAATGAGTTCAATGATAAAATGATAAAATAATAGTCATAGTTTTGGATTAATAGTCATAAAATATTAACCTTACTTCTGCTGATAGCTTTGGTATCTCATTTTCACATTTTTAAAATATCTCGAAGAAACCAATTAGTATTCGATATGTTTATATCACGAGAGAACCGTGCGATCATTATTATTAGTTATTAGTGTTCTACGAACTTGGTAAAAAACAGTGTAGAAATGAAGCAATATGCATGCCATGGAGTAAGTGAGCTCCTTTTGATGCACTGAACTCATATTCAAGTGATAATTCTGTTAAAAAAATCCAGCATTTTGCATTCTGAAAAAAAATTGTCTTTATTGCAAAATCCAAATTTATTACCCTATATACAGGGTGTAAATTTACTGCACAAATTAATTTTTTCTTTCCACTAATTTGCTAGCTAAATTGATTATTTAACCTTTTTTAAAGAATAACACTTGTTATGATGGAAGGTTTGGCGGACCACTACCTGTTTATTAATTTTAAGAAAGAAAATACAATAATAGATGGGATATAAAACCTTACCTCAATAAATAACATTAAACTCCCTATCCATAAAAAATGATTATTTCCTTTATAATTCACATAATTATTCTTAGATGAAAAATATTATTATTTTATTTTACTTTTTAATATAAATAAATTATAAGAAATAAATGTTACTTTCCCGTGTCAACTTAACTTGCACTCTCGTTGTTTGTACACTGTTGAAGAAACATGCTTGACCATTAAAATGTTTACCTATGCATAATAATGACAAATAAAAAGTTGATATTTAGAAATTACTTATTACGAGAAATTCAACAATAACATATGCGATGATATTGTAGTTCATAAATATTCAGATAGGCGGTCAAACTTTAATAGATAATAGTGTCAAAACAAAACAAGAATACATGTTTAGTTTGGACGGAAAAAGTACATGTTAATGAAATTATTATTTTCAATCAAAAACACCGTGCAACACGCGATGGGAATGCCACTAGTATAAAATAATAGAAGATCGCCATTCAACAAAACTTTAATGTTATATATTCCATTACTAAATACTTCTATTCAGCTATGCTTCATTCAACAATAATGACAAATTATTAAATCTTCGAGTTGTTACTATTTCTAATAAAACATGTGAAATTGTTGATGTGTATTATGTAAAGGTAAATAAAGAAAATTGACATGAAAAATCAGAATTCCACTAATGTGGGGAAAGAGATTTGAATAAATTGTGACGTGTATATTAATAACAATTATTACGATTAAGAAGCCCAAAATCATATAAGTGGGACAAAAAAACACCCATGTCATCACCAAAGTAGCACAATACATGAAAAAAATTAAAGAAATTATCTTCGATTGTAGAAGTACACATAACATGCACGTAAAGAATTCGTGCACCAAAACAACGTCATTCATAGACGGAATGAGGTAGCATATAGCGTCTCCTCTGTTTGATATCCATAATTTCAAGGCTAGCACAGAAAAAAAGAGATCATGAATAGGCTCGCATTAAAGTAATCTATTTAAATTATTATTGGAGTCGGTCTCTTCCCTTTCCTTCTTTCATAAGTATCCACACTTCATCGTTGAATAATATTAAAATTAATATATCATATTTATAGTTTAACATTGTCCTAATCTTAAAGCATTCATGATTGATCTAGTTACATTTGGAAAATAACAATATCCCATTCACAAGTCCACATACATAAAAGTGCTAGGTCCGTGCACAGAATCTCGTGCATAAATTCTTTATTATTACTTTTTATTTGCGGTTAAGAATTTTGGATTGTTTATGAGTCTCTAATATATTAAAATAAAAGTTATGTTTCAACTTGCAACCACCACGTTAATTATTTTGTTTTTTAAATATGTGCTCGAAAACAAAAAATTATCTGGAACATGCTAGAAAAATAAGTCATAACCAAAAGCTTTCTTTTAGTAACACATTTTGCACAAAATAGATTACATATACGGTATGATGGGTACATTAAAATACAAGTTATGTTTCAACTTGCAATCACCACGCTAATTGTTTTATTTTTTAAAGATGTGCTCGAAAACAAAAAATTATCTGGAACATGCCTGAAAAATAAGTCATGACCATGAATATTCTCTAAATAACACCTTTTGCACAAAATAAGTCATGACCGTGAATTTTCTTTAAATTACATCTTTTGCACAAAATAGATTACAGATACTGTATGATGGGTACATTAGTAATTAAAATGAGGCTGTTAGTGGCACCTCTCTAGTACGGAACCCAAAACTTCAAGGATAGCACAAACGACAAAAAGATCATAAAAAGACTTGAACTCATGTTATCTATTCAAATTTAGGTTTGAGTCGTCTCTTTCATTTCTCCCCATCCTCCTCTAACACATGATATGCACTTCTTTGAGATCAAAATATCATATTTATAGTGTAAGTTTGATATAGGAAACTAAAATCCTTGTCGGACTAACAATTTACTCAAATCTGAATATTTATTATTGAAACTAAAATTCTTGTCGGACTAATAATTGCTAAAATCATATAACTTAACTTAAAATTAAATAAAAGTATGTATCTAATTTCAACATCATCAAAATCAAGTTTTCAAAAAACAAATCCAACAAGTACAATACAAGCTCAACCATAGAAATTTTAGTATTACATTTATGATTGAAAAAAATGATTCGTTTTAATATTAGTAATCAAAGGTTTCAAGCACTTCACATTGACATTCACCTTCAAGCACTCCAGAAACTTAGCATTTACAGTTTGGGGATAATTTTATAAATTTAAAGATTTGTCCTCCAACCTAAATTTATTTATTAATTTAATTTTGTTGTTTTAGAATTTAATTATTATTATATATTTAATTAATTTAATTAATTACAATTCGGTATTCAGTTTGGCTTTCCATTTGAGTTTTAATGTCCAAAACTGATCCAAAAACCATATTCACATTTCAATTTATTCAATCGGATATCCAAAAATCGTATATTAAATTTGGTTTGGGTTCTTTGAATTCAGATAATTCATTTTTTTATCCGGGTTTTGGTCTTCGATTCTTTTTGTCCACCCTTAATTGTCGCCGGCCACCACCTCCTACCACCCCCCGCCACCACCACCTCCGCCATCACCACTAGGGGGTGGGTAAAAAAACCAAAAACCGAACCAAAAATTGAATAATCTGAATTCGAATAACCCAAACCAAATTTAAAATAGGGTAAAATACAACCATGTAGAGTTCAAAGTGCCAAAAGTGCCAATATAGCCCTATAAAGTTTGATAGTGCAATATAACCCTATCTTTTGCATCAGAAATGCTGATATAACCTTTTGGCACAATTTCGGAGTTGACTAGGTATATTTCGGCATTGACCAAATAAAAAACAACTAAACTACCCCCACTATAATAACCAAAACTTTAATGACATAACTACCCCTGGGGTTCTTTTTCTTCATTATCTAACCCCAACCAGCACCACCTCTGGCACCAGATCTTTGTTACTCCACCACACTGCCGCCGTACCACATCCAAAATCTGGATTTCCTCCTTCTGCCGCTCGCCTCTCCCGAGGGGCGATGTTAGATTGATGTAAAGAAAATAGATTTGCTTTAAATTTAATTCTTCTTTATATAAAGAGGAGAAGATTCGAGATGGAAACGAAGAAGGAAGATAAAAAACAGAAGCCGGCAGCGGCGGAAGAATTGGTGGTGGCACGAATCATAGAGAAAGCCACCACCTTAACTAGGCTGGCAGTCGATCCCCGCCTCCTGAAGGCCATCAGATCTATCTTCCCCAGCTATTTAGTACTAAACTTTAAATTTTTTATGGAGAATCAAAGAACACATATTGAGACGATGTCCGAAGGCTTAGGTATGTGTCTATCAACTCCTGCGGCGGAAATGATGGCATTTTTAGCAGGGGTGGAGTTGAAAGGGGAAGCGATGACACTAGCTATTTTCTAGCAAGCGTACGCCAAATGGCCCAGCAGAATCACCAAATCGTTGCCCAAATTGAGGCCGTCATTACCCACAAACTACGCCACCGTACAGAACCTAGAAATGGAATTGTAATCATCTCCTCCACCAAACCCTAGCCACCGCCGCCTGAACCTAGGCCACCCGGTAAAACCCACGGCCACCCACAGACCAATGCCATAGGAGGAAGCAAATGAAGAGAAGAAGAAGAAGCAATGGCGACGAGGTGGATGCAATGACGGTGAGAAGAAGCAAACGAAGAAGAAGAAGAAGACGCAATGGCGGTGGAAACAAGAATGAACAATGACCCAAGAACAAGACCCAAGAAGAAAATGAGAAGAAGGAAAAAATAGGTATAACTATCCTTTCATTTTTCCTAAATTTTTATTTTTTAAGCAGGGTTATAATAGTCAATTTGTAGATTTCCGGCCAAATTAAGGTTTCAGGGTTAGATAGGCTCTTTTGAGCAAATAATAGGTTATAATCACACTTTTAAACTTTATAGGATATTGGCACTTTTGACCAAAATATAGAGTCGTATGGGCACTTAACTCCTTACAATATGATTTTTGGATAACTGAATTGAGTAAACCGATTATTAAATATGGTTCTTGGTTTGGTTTTGGATATTGAAACGCAATCCAAAAATTAACCCGAATACTAAATTGCAATTAAAAAATAAATAAATTACACAATATATTAATAATATAATTTTAAAACTCTAAAATTATTGGTTGAATTTGTATTGTAGTTGTTAAATTTTTATTTTAAACACTTGAGTTTGATGATTTAGAAATTAAATTACATATTTTCATAGAATTTTAAATTAGTTTATATATTTTTAGTAATTTATAAATAAAATTTCCCATGAATTCAGTTTATTCATTTTTGAAACCGAATTCAAACCGAAACCAAATTTTGAATTCGGTTTGGATAATTTGGTTTTTTGGGTTATTCAGATCAGTTTTGATTTTGAATTTTTTTGGGGCAAAACTGACTAACCCAAACCGAATAAACCAAAAATCGATTAAACTAACATGATCCACCCATAACCACCACCTTCGTTACCACCCAACCACCATCGGCACTCGTCACTACCCCACCACCACCATCAGCTACCACCACCCCTAAACCCTCACCCCTCCACCACCCAACCCCAACTGGCCACCATCCACCTGCTCCTGCCCATCACCCCTCGCCATCCACCACGCCAGCCACCCGCCCCCGTTTGCCTCCACCCCTCCCTCCTTCCTACCCACCACCAGAAGCTCTTCTCGGAAAATCAAACTTGGTGAATTAAAGCGGCGAATTAAGATTCAAGAATCGAATATTGCGAATCGAAGCTCATATTTTGTCAACGCTACCTACTTCAAGGCTCAATAATCTAGTCTTCTCCAGCGACCACTTCAGTCACATCCACCACTAGGAATCTAGATGCAGTAATTGGGTGGAAGCTCGAACTAGGCCCAATTGAAATCCAAGTCTCCGTCGAGAAGCTCACGATGATTTTTGATTATTAAGGGAGAGGATGGCGGTGGTTGGAGGTGATGGGCAGCAATGGAGGGGTGGGTTTCGATCGGATGGAATTGGTTCGCTGGAGGTAATGCACAACAGTGGAGGTGGCGGGCGGGAGGGGTGAGTGGGAGCCCCTGGGAGCGAAGGGGTGGGTTTAAGAGGTTGAAGAAGAAGGGTGGTTTGAAATTCCTTCTTTTTCCTTTTTTCTTCTTTTTTTCTTTTTTAATTTAGTGGCAATATGGTCATTTCTAGTATTTCCAGCCAAAATTTTCATGGACAATCGATGCCAACACATTTAGGGTTATATTGGCACATACTTCAGAAAGTTAGAGTTATTTTGGCACTTTCTGATTTTACAGGGTTATATTGGCACTTTTTGCCTTAAATCGAGGTTACTTTGGCACTTTACTCAAAATATTATTTTCTTTTTCAGCTCTCATTTCATTTTAAAAAATTATAATTATTTTGAGATGATGAGTTATTGATTGAAAATTTTGCATTCTCTTGTCGACGAAAATTTGAATATTACATTTTCATACTTAGGGTCTCTTAGAGTATTATAAATAGAGTTAAACTAGTCACAAAGGTTGTACCATTCTCAAACTCTTCTCTCTCTCTCTCTCTCTCGTCTCTCCTTCTCTCGAACCTTCCCCGAGTTCTATGTTCCATTACTATAGCGAGTTGTTGATAGTCCTTTAGGTTTTGCGAGAATCCGAGACAACTCTAACATATTAGTTGTTACCTTGATTGCTTTATCTTAGAGAACGCTGCCCGTAATACGCTCATTCATTTCAAGTACAACTAGTATACTCATAACTCCATCAATTTATAATCGCATTGTACGTGATTTTGTTACTATTAATATAATGCGTGTATACTTTTTGTAAATTCATTTTTCCCATATATGAATGATCAATTAATGAAATTTAATTGTTGAACAAATATTCATAGAAATTTAATTTTTTTAATTTTAATTGCTTTAATCAATAGCAAAGTCTTGGGAAAGACCGTCTTTCCATAGACTTATGGAAAGACGAGGTTTAATTAAAATAATAAAAGATAAAAGATTTTAGTTGCAATATTAAAATTTTATTATACATCGAGTATTAGTTATAACTTTTATAACCCGATTTATGCAACCAGAAAATTTTATGTTCATTTCTTCTAATTTGCACTTTAAACCTTAGTCTTTCCACGACTTATGGAAAGACCGTCTTTCAAGAGACGGACTCTTAATCAATATATGTCCAACCATAAATTAAGAAATAAGTTGAAGAGAGAAAATATTATACCTATACTTGAGCAACAACCCTAATAAGAAAAAAATGAAGAGAATATTGAATTGGTTAATTTTCTCATTGATGCTTGATTGATTTATACAATGAGTGTAGTAATTAGGTAAATCATCTAACTTATTTAGAAGATACTCATCTAACCTATTTAGACGGAAAGAATATATGCAGATAAGATACAATTTAATACTAATCAATTTAGAAGATACTCATCTAAACTATTTAGAAGGAAAGAATATATGCAGATAAGATACAATTTAATACCCTGCCGCAAGCTCATGATCGAGCACGGACATGAAGCTTGGAGCGCAAGTTACGAAAATGAGAAGTCCCAAAAGCTTTAGTGAAGATATCGGCAACTTGATCAATAGAGTTAACATGCCGAACAACAAGTTCTTTAGCCTGAACTTGCTCACGGACAAAGTGAAAATCGATCTTGATGTGCTTCGACCTCTGGTGAAAGACCAGATTCACGGTGAGGAAAGTTGCACTCAGATTATCACAGAGGACAATTGGCGGACTACAATACGAAGCATCCATCTCCTGGAGTAATTGCTGGAGCCATAAAAGATCAGCGGCAGCAAATGCGATTGCCCGGTACTTAGCTTCCGTGCTAGAATGGGCGATAACATTTTGTTTCTTTGATGCCCAGCTGACCAGGTTCCCGCTGTAGTAAACACAGAAGCCATGCTGAGAGCAGAAATCATCAACACCAGAAGCCCAACCAGCATCTGTGTAAGTAAGCAGTCGAGAATCACGAGAAGGCCAAAAGTGAAGACCCGTATCCAAGGAGCCCTTCAGGTAGCGCAGGATGCGCTTGATGGTGGCCTAGTGAAGCTTGGTTGGTCGTTGCATGAACTGGAAAATGCGGTTCACGGAGTATGAGAGCTTCGGGCGAGTGATCATGGTGTACTGCAGGGCACCGACAATGCTTCGGTATAGGTGGACGTTCGGAAAAGGGTCACCGAAGTGGATGAGCCGAGAGCCAGGGACAGCCGGGGAGGAAATAGGCTTAGCACCCATCATTTTACTTCGATCCAAAAGCTCCAAAATGTACTTGTTTTGAGAAAGAAATAGGCTGGCCGAGGTACGATGAACTTCAATGCCCAGAAAGAAGTTTAAAGCTCCCAAGTCCTTTAAACAAAATATCGAGTTGAGATAGCGAACAAACTCATCAATGAAGGAAGAATTAGAACATGTGATGATGAGATCGTCCACATAAATAAGAACATAAACAACATCGGAGCCATGGAGCTTGATGAAGAGAGAGATGTCAGAGATGCACTGCTTAAAATCATGGCGTAGAAGAGCCTGATGAAGTTTCTAAAACCAAGCCTGAGGAGCCTGTTTGAGACCATAGAGAGCCTTCTTGAGTTTGCAGACATAGGAAGGCCGGTTAGGAGAGAAAAATCCCGGAGGCTGCTCCATGTAAACTGTCTCAGCAAGATCACCATTGAGAAATGCATTATTGATGTTCACCTGCTGCAGAGGCCACTTTCGGGTGATAGCAATGCTAAGAACAACCCGAATAGTAGTAGGCTTGATGACAGGGCTGAAAGTCTCAAAGTAATCCACACCTTCTTCTTGATTGAAACCCTTGGCCACAAGATGAGCTTTGTATCGCTCAATAGAGCTATCAGGCATCTTTTCAATCCTGAAAACCCACTTACAACCAACAATATTAGTAGAAGGAGGTCTTGGGACGAGGTCCCAGGTCCCAATTCTCAATAAGGCATCATACTCCAATTGCATTGCATGTTGCCAATGAGGATTTTTCTTGGCTTGGAGATAGGATTTTGGTTCAAGATCAAAGGAATTGAGAGAGACGGGATATTTAGTAGTGAGTAGAGCTTTCGGTTTGAGAGAGTTGGTAGAAGCTCGGGTGATCATAGGGTGATGAGAATTGGCGGATGGGCGAAAATAAGATGGAGCTTGTTGATAGGGGACGATCGCCGTGGAGGGAGGCGATGAGGAGACATGTACGGCTGAGGAGAGAGGCAGCGAAGAGGAGATAGTGTTGGCCAGGGAGGAGTGAGGTGATGTGGGTTGTGTCTGTGTAGAGGTAGCCGGCAATTTGGAGGGCGGTGTAGAGGGCAGTGACTGCTCAGATGAAGTAGGTGATGGACTGAAGGGAGCCATCGTTGGAGAGAAAGTGGATGAGGATGGGTGTGCCATTGAGAAAAGATGGGTAGGATCCAAAAGAGTCAAGTCATATACCGGGTTGGTGTTAAGATTTTCTTGGGAGTGGTGAGAGGGAAAAGGGAAGGAAGACTCATCAAAGACAACGTGACAAGCAATATAGGTGCGGGGGGAAGGGACATGATAGCACAAGTAACCCTTGTGTTTGGCACTATAGCCTAAGAATATGCAAGCGACCGAACGAAATTCAAGCTTGTTGTTATTATAGAGGCGCAGGTATGGGAAGCAAAGACTGCCAAAGGATTTAAAAAAGGCATAGTCTCGTTGGCAATTGTATAGGCGAGAGTAGAGTGAGGTATGATTTAGGATAGGAGTGATTGTGCGATTGGTCAGGTATATGGCTGTGGGAAAAGCTTGCTCCCAGAACTCAATAGGGAGATTAGAGTGAGCCAAAAGTGCTAGTCCCTTTTCGATGACAATGTGATTCCTTCGTTCAGAGGCTCCATTTTGTTCAGGGGTGTGAGGACAGGAAATACGATGAAGGATCCCATGGTTTTGGAGAAAGGTTGAGACATTTCGGTATTCACCCCCCCCCCCCCCCCCCACAATCAGATAGTAAACCCAGATGGAACAACTTGTGATTTGGTGCAGTCATCAATGAATAACACAAAATATTGATTGCCATTTAAAGATGGAACAAAAGCTGGTCCCCAAACATCATAGTACACTAAATCAAAAGGTTTAACATAATGAATATAAGAGACAGGAAGATGTAATCTATGACTTTTGCCTAACTGGCAAGCAGTACACAAAGGCAAAGTTTTATGTGCTGAAACAGGTAAATTGAAATCTAGAAGTTGATGATGCAAAAGAGACTCATGGGGGTGAGAAAATCGATGGTGCCAACAAGCAACAGAAGCCTTTTCACCAATAAATACGCGAGGGGAAGACGAGCGAATGGGGAACTGATAGAGACCCTTTTCAACCACTCCCTTGAGTAGTTTTGTTACCTGAGAATCCTTAACAAAACAGTGATTAGCATGGAGTTCAACAAAGACGTTATTATCTTTGTAAAGTTGTGAAACACTGAGTAAATTCTGATTGATTTTGGGAACAACAAGAATATGTTCAAGGGAAAGTGTAGAGTGAGCATCATGCAAAGTAGGTAAAGTATAAGTGCCAGTATGAGTTATGGGAAGGGACTCACCACTGCCAATAACGAGATTGTCAGAGCCAGCATAGTCTGACGAAAGAGCAAGGCCGCCAAGATCAGCAGTCACGTGGTTGGAGGCGCCGGAGTCAATGACCCAAAGATCAGTGATGGCGGACGGGCTGGTGTAGGTGGTGAAGGCCTGGTTCTTGTCGGAATGGCACTGACGTTGGCGATCGGCGGAGCGACGGTTTGTTGGTGGGTAGTTATCAACATTAAATTGGTGGTCGGGGCGACTGTCTTGGCTAGAACGCCGTCGGAGACGAGGAAATTGTTGAGGTCGTAAGCCTTGAGAGCAAAGAGAACTGTGCCTTTCCACAGGGAGTAGTTTGTGTGGTTAAGGCGGATTGCAAGGGTGGGGAATTGTAGGGTGGCAGCAGCCCCGCCTGAAGCAGTAAAGAGAATCTGCGATGACGAAGAAGGAAGAATTTTGGAAGACATCGTGGAGGATCGGTTATGCTCTAATACCATAATAAGAAACAAATAAAGAGAATATTGAACTAGTTAATTTTCTCATTGATGCTTGATTGATTTATACAAGGAGTGTAGTAATTAGGTAAATCATCTAACATATTTAGAAGATACTCATCTAATATATTTAGAAGGAAAGAATTTATGCAGATAAGATACAATTTAATACTAATCAATTTAGAAGATACTCATCTAACCTATTTAGAAGGAACGAATATATGCAGATAAGATACAATTTAATAAACCCTATAAACACAAGCACAATTTGAGATAAAACATAGTATATAAATCTCAGCTGGGAGTAGAAGTGAAGTTAAAAAGATTGGATGGAAAAGTAGTAAGTATGGGGAGGTGTTTTGTCAGTAAAGCAACAAGCTATATTGATGAAATAAGTGAGTAAGGAGGAGATAAAAGGAGAATGGAAGGGATTCAGTCAAATAAGAGTCGGTGGAAGGATGGTTAATCGAGAAAGTTCTTTGAATACAATTGGTACATAGTTGGTGAAGGATTTATATCAGCTATACAGAGCTTTTTCAAATGAGGGTTTATGCCGAAAAGCCTGGGAGAAGCAGTAATAGCTTTGATACCAAAATCTCAAAACCCTCATGTGGCATCTAATTATAGACCAATAGCATGGTGTTTGGTGGTCTATAAAACGATAACTAAAGTGTTGTGTTCCAGGTTGAGAGAAGTATTACCAGATCTGATTTGCCCATATCAAGTGCCTTGTAAAAGGAAGGCATTTGGCTCATAATTTGTTGCTAAACATGAACTTTTGCAAAAATATCCAATGAATGGAATGAAGAAGAGTTGTGTAATGTAGGTTGATATAAGTAAAGCATTCGACAACATAAATTGAGAATTTCTAGAAGACTGGATGACAGAGCTTAAATTTTTTATTCTGATGTCCTCGACATTTTGTTTAGTTTTTAATGGCAAGCAAGAAGAACTGTTTGAATGAAGAGAGGAGTGAAGCAGGGTGGTCCTCTATCCCTTGCTCTTTGTTTTGTGTATAGAGTATTTCACAAGGTTGATGGCAAGAAGCTATAAGGAAATAATAATTGAGTACCATTAAAGGTGTAAGAAAGTGGGGATTCACTCTTTGCTTTTTGCAGATGATGTACTAATTTATTGTGAGGCAAACAAGGATTCTGTGAAGGGGGTGAAGAAATGCTTAAATGAATTCATAGAGGTGTCAGGCTTAGCTATCAGTGCAAGAAAGTCTCAGATATTTTGTTCACTTATGGCTGAGGAGGAGAAACAGATACTGGCTCCTATACTGAATGTAAATAAAGGTGAGCTCCCTACACAATATATGGGTTTGCCTCTATCAAATGCGAAATGAAGCAAATTTAACTCTGAAAAACTAATAGAAAAGATAAGGGGAAAGCAACATACTTGGTCCATAGGTAATATATCCTATGCTAGAAGAATTGTGCTGATTAATACTGCTTTATAAGTATAGCTGGGTATTGTGTTTTAGCATCATTAGCCTGCCTGAAAGTATACAAGAAATGGTAGTTAAAATCTATCGAATGTTTTTATGGGGGGAGAGGAAGGGAAAAGTGGATTCACTCATGTTTCATGGGCTACCCCATGTCGAAGTAAATAGAATGGAGGAATGGGATTGAAGGACCCTTCAACATGTAATAAAGCAGTTATGAGCAAATTGATCTGGGATTTGGATTCAAAGAAGGATATTTTGTGGGTAAGATGGGCCAATGCTTATTATTTAGAGCAAGAGAACTGGTTGAAGCATTAATATAAGGAGAATCATAACTGGTGATAAAGCAATTTTCCATAATGATTCTGATTAATGATCAGGAATATATAAAGAGTACAAAGAAAATTAGTCTAAATATAACTCTAGTACTAGTCATCAACATGGAATAAAATATTATCTAATCATCTACTTGCTTTATTCTAGCACCCCCCTCTCAAGCGAAGCGTCAGATGCTCGCTGACGCAAAGCATGGATCTGAAGAACTCGAACAACACATGAGAGAGTCCCTTGGTGAAGATGTCAGCAATCTGAAGAGAAGTAGGAACATGAGCAACACGCTGCTTGCTAGAAGTCACCAGCTCACGAACAAAATGATAATCAATTTCGATATGCTTGGCCCGCTTGTGCACCACCGAATTCTGAGCCAAGAAGATAGCACTACTATTGTCACATAACAACAACGGCAAACCAGAAAGCGGAACCCGAAGATCACGAAGCAAATGAGTGAGCCAAACAACCTTGAAGTAGTGTTGGCAAAAGCACGATACTTAGACTCCGTACTGGATCGAGAAACAATGGGTTCTTTCTTGGCACTCCAAGAAACAAGATTCCCACTGAGATAGACCGCATATATATAAGTGGAATGACGAGTCTCCAGACAGCGAGCCCAGTCAGCATCAGAATAGCCTAACATATCCGGAGTGCTTGCGGAATGAAAAATCAAACCAAAATTAAGAGTGCCACGAACATAACGTAAAATCCGTGTAACTGCAGTAAAATGATCATCTCTAGGGTCCTGAAGATACTAACTCACCGTGTTGACGGAGAAGGCCAAATCTGGATGAGTAACGGTGAGATACTAAAGCGCCCCAACAAGAGAGCGATAAAGAGTAGGATCCCTGAACGGCGGACTAGTGGAACTATGCAGCTGAGAACCGGTAACAAATGGCGTAGAAACTAGCGCAGCATCGGACATACCAGCCCGAATCAGAATGTCCCAAGCATGCTTCGCCTGGCCGAGAAGAAACCCGGAGGAAGTAGGAGAAACCTCAAGACCAAGAAGGTAATTAAGAGAACCAAGATCCTTGATTGCAAACTCCTTGTGCGTCCGAGCAATGAACTGACGAAGAAGAGCCGAGTCATTACTTATAAGAATAATGTCGTCCACATACACAAGAAGGTACAACAAGGAGGACCCCTGTGCCCTTACGAATAAAGAAGTGCCAGCCGAGCTGCACCGAAAACCAAGCTGGGTAAGATAGCTGCTAAACCGCTGAAACCAAGCTCGAGGAGCCTGCTTAAGACCATAAATGGCCTTCTGCAGATGACAAACATAGTCCAGATGAGAAGAATCATGATAACCAACTGCTGCTTCATGTAGACCGGAGCATCCAGAACACCATTAAGAAAGGCGTTCTTGACATCCAGCTAATGAAGTGGCCAAGAATGCATGGTGGCAATAGCAAGAACCGTCCGAACAATGGAGGCTTTGACCACAGGACTGAAAGTATGGTCAAAGTAAAAACCCAAAATCTGCAAAAAAAACTTACGCCACAAGTCTGGCTTTGTGACGATCAATCGTGCCATTCGGACAATACTTGAGTCGATAGACCCATTTGGAGCCAACAATGTTGACATCCAAAGGCCGAGGCACCAAATCCCAAGTGTGCTAACTACGAAGAGCAGTCTTCTCATCGTCTATAGCTGAAACCCAGGTTGGATCCCGAAGAGCCGAGGGATAATCTGTGGGTTCTGTCTAAGATAGCAGTGCAGCAGTAAGACCATGTGCAACAATGTTCGAACAATCCCATCATTGAATGGAACCAGTGGCTGACCGAGTGGCCATCTAATGAGGACAAGGCCGGAGGAGAAGAACTAGCAGACGATGCCGGAGAAGACTCGGAAGAGCAGTGCGAGCGGCGAGCTACGGACAAGGTCAGAGAAGACGCAGCCGAGGCTGGCTGCAGGACCATGACCGGTGACAGAGAAGGCAGAATCGGTGGCAGAGAAGCTGGTTCCGGATCAACTGAGCACATGGTGCATGGCGGCGCGTGAGATGAAGCCAAAACTGGCACAGAGATCACAGGGTCGCCATCTGGATCAAGAAAAGCAGACACATTAAGGGTGTATGCGGAAGATCCCGAACACGTAGAAGGAGCAAATGGGAAGTATGTCTCATCAAAATGAGCATGACGAGTGATGTAGACTCTGCCTGTAGAAGCATCAAGACACCGGAAACCTTTGTACTAGGAACTATAGCCAAGAAAAACATGTGGAATGCTGCCGGGAGATAACTTGTGATCAGCATACGGTCGAACAAATGGAAAAACCCAGTACCCAAAATGATGAAAATTTGAGTAGAAAGGAGCACGACCATAAAGAAGATCATAAGGCAAAGAACCATGCAAAACCGGAGTAGGCAGTCGATTGATTGTATATGCAGCTGCAGCAAATGCATCATCCCAGTAAGAAACGGGCAGATGTGAATGAAAAAGCATAGTAAGACCCATCTTGGCAACATGCCGATGTTTGTGCTCCGCACGACCATTCTGTTCCGGAGTGTAAGGACACAAGATCTGATGATGAATGCCCTCAGTGGCAAAATGACCCCGTAGGCGAGTGTTCAGGAATTCAGTACCACCATCACTTCTAAACACCTTAATTTTGGATGAAAACTGATTCTCCACAAAAACCTCAAATTGTAAGTAAGCATCAAAGAAATCTGACATGCGATGAAGTGGATAAAGCCAGATGAAACGAGAATAGTCATCCAAAAATAAAGCATAGTATGAAAAACCATGTGTCGATAAAACAGGGGAAGGTCCCCATAAGTCACAATGAATCAAATCCAGTACATGTGTAGCACGCTTATGGTTCTCAACAAACGCCAACAGTTGACCTTTTGCCATAACACAGGGAGCGTAGGCAACAGGTTTAGGCAACAAAGAAGACAGAGAAACTAAACCAGACTTCTGCAAACTAGAAATTACTGATGCCGAAGCATGACCCAAGCGAGCATGCCACAACTCACAAGATGCTCGTCCTTTATTCTGTTGCAAATGAGAGAAAAATGCTAAATCACCTTTATCCAAAACATAGAGACCAACATCACTGTGGCCCCTGCCCACGACCACCTTGGAAACTTTGTTCTGAATAAAAAAGTTCCTATCATCAAAAGTGACAAAAGTGTTTAAATATCTGGTCAGTTTACTAATAGACATCAGATTCTTAGTAATATTGGGAACAACCAGAACATCATACATCCATAAATCATCAGAAATTTTAGCATCACCAATATGAGAGATTCTAACAGAAGCTCCATTACCAACAGAAACATGAGAATTACCAGAATATGGGGAGACAGACTCCAAGCCTGAGGCGGAAGATGCCATATGGCTGGTGGCACCGGAGTCAACATACCAATCAGAGGATCGTGCAGTAGGCTCTAACTGCAGTGATGACTGAAAACGCTCGGCCAGATGAGTGGAGCTTGTACAATTAACTGGACCCTGAGAACAAGTCTGAGCAAGCATATTGTAACAAGTCGCAGCATGTGACCGGGATGACCTCACCAAGTACACTGCGGCAGACCACGACCAGCCCCTGCCATGAATTGACCACCGGACTTGCCACCTTGCCGTCCACCGAAACGGCCTCCCCTGGCGGCGCGTGAACCGGATGCGCTGCCACCCCTCACCGGTGTATGATCCCACGTGCGGCCGGCCGAGGTAAAAACCCCCGCTGTGAAGGCGGCTGCCCAGTGGCTGGGGCCGAATGGTCCTGTAAATTTTTCAGAAAGCTTCGTGGTTTTTGACATGAGATAAAACATCAGCATACAGCGGAGTAGGTGAGGAATTAATTAAAGGTGCATAAAAATATTTAAACTCAGTTCCAAGAACAGTAAAAAACCGAATAAGTTGATCATCATTTGATACATGAGAGCCCATCATAGACAACTGCTAAAAAATTTCTTTAAATTGGAGATGGAGTTCATGAACTGTACTAGTCTTACGTATACCATGGGTAGTAGCACGAAGACGAATATTGGATGATGCACTGCTGTCGTGATAAATTGACTGAAGATTGTCCCAAATTTCCTTTAAAGTGGCACAGTCAGGAAAAACCGCCAAGGCCTCTGGGGTGAGAGAGGAAAAAAGAAGATTGCACGCACGTTGATCTTCATCAACCCCAATCTCATAATCATATTGGGCCTTCAGGTAAGCCTCCATGAGATCAGTCTTGGTGGTGGAGCCGCAACTTGGAGTGGAACTAACGGCCCGAGCGTAGGAGACGGAAGAGGCGGCGGCCGGGGGGCGAGGAGGAACAGTCGGATAGGGCTTGGAACCATCAAGAAAACCATACAGCTTCTGGGGTCAGAGAACATAACCAGCTTGATGCTTCCACAACAAATAATTGGATGAGGACAATTTGATAGTCATCATGTGGAGCAAGGTATTATAAGACAATTTCTCATCAGACGTGATGAGGGAAGAAAAAAAAATTTGCAAGGAGGAGGGGGAAGAATGTCGGCGGCGGAAGCAAGGAGAGAGAGGGTTGCGACTGGCCGAAAAAGAAGGTTTTAGAACCAGGTTTGCTCTGATACCATGATAAAGTAATTTTCCATAATGATTCTGATTAATGATTAGGAATATATAAAGAGTACAAAGAAGACTAGTCTAAATATAACTCTAGTACTAGTCATCAACATGGAATAAAATATTATCTAATCATCTACTTGCTTTATTCTAACGGTTGGGCATGGAAGAACTTAATCAGGCTGAAGGAAAAAAACACTCCCATTCATGAAGCAGAAAAAGAAAGTGAGTGTGATAAGTATTAGATAACCAGCTTGATGCTTCCACAACAAATAATTGGATGAGGACAATTTGATAGTCATCATGTGGAGCAAGGTATTATAAGACAATTTCTCATCAGACGTGATGAGGGAAGAAAAAAAAATTTGCAAGGAGGAGGGGGAAGAATGTCGGCGGCGGAAGCAAGGAGAGAGAGGGTTGCGACTGGCCGAAAAAGAAGGTTTTAGAACCAGGTTTGCTCTGATACCATGATAAAGTAATTTTCCATAATGATTCTGATTAATGATTAGGAATATATAAAGAGTACAAAGAAGACTAGTCTAAATATAACTCTAGTACTAGTCATCAACATGGAATAAAATATTATCTAATCATCTACTTGCTTTATTCTAACGGTTGGGCATGGAAGAACTTAATCAGGCTGAAGGAAAAAAACACTCCCATTCATGAAGCAGAAAAAGAAAGTGAGTGTGATAAGTATTTATGGCAAAAGGCGATACCCTCGCCCTCAGAGCCCATACCAGTTCACACCCATGCCATCGTATGAGAGGTAAATCACGGTAGCCCAGCACCAGGACCCATGGGCTCGGCCTTGCCTCGGTGCGCACAAGGGAGCCTTGCAAAGCAAGAACTCCCCACACTGCCGCTGCCGAGGATCGAACCTGGGGTAATGGCAATCCCACCCATGTCTCAACCGCTGGGGTACACCCGTGGGTGTGTGTGATAAGTATTTATGATTCTATGGAGGGTGGTTAGAAATCAGCTTATTTGGGAAAAACTGTATGTCACAAGGCTTTATCACCAGAGCACACGTTCAATTTGCGGAGGCTTTTCAGAAATGGGCTTGCTGCGGTGGAAAAAGTGCAGAGATGCAACATTCTGGGAGCACATCCTAGCTGCAGCTTATGCAAGAAGGAGCGGGAAACAGCAAATCATTTGTTTGTAACATGTGAATATACAAAAGGAGTGATCGGAATACTGGTGGGAATGGAGTTTGGGAATGTAAGAAACCTGGAAAAAAAGGCTGATGAAAATGATAAGAACGAGGCATAATGGAAATGTAATGAAGCTGCTGGTTGCTTTATATTATATAGGGGATGAGAGGAATGCAAGAATTTCAAAGGAATGTGGAAGTAGTGTGTGCAACTGTTGAATCCGAATGGAGGTGGAGGAAAGCAGGCCCTGGTGGGAATTGAACCCATGACCTCATGGTAATAGCACTAGACTTCAACCGCTAGGCTAACATTCAATTTTCGATGCTTCATTTTTGTCACAGTAGTTGGGTGGAAATATTTTGGGTTGAAAGTTTTGTAACGGGTCGGGAGAGAAGGTTTAAACAATTTTTGAGTCAACTGTTAAAAATTAAAATGTGTAATTTAGTGTGGGACAGGAAAAAATAATGCTTAAGAAACAAATTAGAGGTTTGTCTTCCCAAGCCTCGAAAATAAGTAATTTTAAAATTACTTATTTAGGAGCTTTAGCGAAGTCTATTCATAGTTTAAAGACATTTGTGTCCTTATTATTTAAATAGCAAACTACTTATTTGACTTTATGTAGCTTTTTATTTTTATATTATAAATATTGAATTGATTTATATAGCTCTAACCATAAATTTTAAAAAAAATATTATGAGTTAATAAGAATTAGACATTATATATTAATTATTCATTTGAAACTATTGAATATTGTCTATATATTTTTTTGATATAACTCACATTCGATTTTATATAAGGTGATCGTGTTTCCTGAAATTTTACAAGTTAGTAAAGTGTTTAGTGGTATTTAATATCTATTAATAGAGTATTATTTTTGGAAATAAAATTATGATATCAGTCATTGTGAGAAAGGTTTACAAAGTTTACAAAATATGGGATATATTCCATACAAAGACTTGGGTGAGACCGTCTCACCCAAGCTTATGGTGAGATCAGGGGTCTCACCATAAATTAAATATTTTTAGGGGCATTGAAGCAATACTATATAATATAGATATTTTAGTTAATTTTCAATTTTCAGCTTTAAAATTCAACTGCTCCAACCAATTTCTCTCTCACACGCTCGCATTAATCCTCTCTCAAACCTCTCAAAACCGCTGCCATAAATTCATGATTCAACTACTCAAATCCATTCAAATTTACAATTTCTCAGTTGTATTACATTGTCCTCTTCAATCAGGTTCTATAGAGGTTAGAATTTCTTATTTTCACTGGATTTCGGGTTTTTATTTGGGGTTTTTTATTTTTCTTCTACCTCTCCGATGATTTCTGTATAATTCCGGCGCTTCTTTATGTAAATCTGGTTGTGCATGTGTTTTTTTGACCTTATATTGCGTGTTTCTGAGTTTTGTTTCGGCATTTTGTAGATATGATGAAATCGAACGAAGAAATTGCTCGTAAAGATGGCCTGGAGGTTGATGATATTGTTCATGCCTCACCGCGCTTGAATGTAAATGTTTTTTCTATTTTTTGTATTGTTACGGTTTTTTGTTCGGTTTCGTTGATTTTTCTGTTTCATTATTTGTTGATTTGATGTGCTGTTCGTTGTTATTGAATATGCTCTATTTTGTTTTGTTGTGTTGCTCTGTTTTGCTGATATTTTAGTTCTTGCTCTGTTTTATATATGAAACGATGTATAACAAATTATTTAGGATGTTCATGTGTTTAGTTAGGTTGTTCATGTGTTTGGTTCAAGCTTTGTTGTGCCTCTTTTGCGGTTTATTTTATGTTATGTTTACTTTGTATGTTTTTTGTTTGAATTGTCTTTATGTCAGAATGTTTATGTGTTTAGTTTTCATGTTTATGTGTTTAGTTTGGGCTCTGTTTAGTTTGCATTGTCTCTCTGTAAGGTTGTTCATGTGTTTAGTTAGGTTGTGTGTGTGTTTAGTTAGGCTGTTAATGTATTTAGTTCAGGATTTGTTGTAGATCTATTGTGGTTTAGTTTATAATCTGTTTAGTTTGCATGTTTTTTGTTTGCACTGTTTTTCAGTTAGCCTATTTATGTGTTTAGTTCGCATGTTAATGTGTTTTTTGTTTGCACTAACTTTCTGTATGTGTATATACACAGTTATATTGGTTTGTGTACTTTAGGTGTTTTAGTTTTTAATATAAGTTTTTATGTGATTAGTTTTCAAATGTAGGTGATGGAATTTGTTTGAGGAAATCGAGTAGATTGCAGTCCAAATTGCTGGATGGTTTGTATATTGTTAGTTTGTAAATTTTTTTGTTTGAATCTTTATGTTTTTTTAATTGATTGTTTAATCGTCAGGTTCTAAACCTCCTGTGAATAAAAGGAAAAGAAAAAAAGAAAAAACAAATACTACCACAGGTATTTAAATATCATTGAATTTTATTCGATTTTTTTGTTGGTTTTTAATTGATTGCTTTTATGTATTGCTAATCATTTCTTTTTTTTATAGCTGTTATTGTGAAGAGATTGCACAAAAGTGCTAGTAAATCTGATTTAGATAGGCCAGATAGAGTTGCTGATTGGAATTCCAATTTTTTTGTTTTACTTTGACTGTTTAGTGATTTTCTTTTGGTATTTAAATATTTTATTTTTTATTTGTAGTTGTATGTGATATGACCGAGGTTCAAGATAAGTTTGGTAAATTTAATACATTATGGTCTCTGTTTATTTTACTTTGACCGTTTAGTTGTTTACATTTGGTATTTAAGTATATTGTTCTGCTATTGTAGATAGAAGTGATCTATCTAGGGTTCAAGATAAAAGTGGTAAATTTAATATATTCTATTTTTTGTTCAGTTTTACTTTTTAGTGTGTTACCTTTGGTATTTATGCCTTTTGTTTTGTTATTGTAGATGCATGTGATGTGATCAGCATGCATTAACATTTTGTTAATGAGTCCTATTTTACTCATTAGTTAAGTTATTTCTTTTGTTATTGTAGTTTAGCTATTTTACTCATTAGTTAAGATTGGACATTTCTCTTTATAATCGACATTAACATCTTTTATTATGCAGTTGTGGAGAAGCCTGTGATTATTTGTCCTACTGCTTCAACTAATATTGAACATAGTGGTTAGTATTTGAATTATTAGTTCATATTTATTGCTGTTTATTTTTGCTATTAAACTCATTAGTTTTTGTATTTTTTTGTACAGAGCCTAGAAATGTTTCCGCTAAAAGAAATGAGGGTTCTGCTGAAAGAAATATTGATGGTACGTTTAAATATATTTGTTACTGTGTATCATTCATTACTTTATGTTTTATTTAGAATCTGTTAATTTTTTAAATTTGTAGGTTCTACTTGTGTTGTTGCAAGTCCCGTAAGTGCCCAAATAAAAGTTGTTATTGAAGGTTTGAGATATGAAACTGATTCTAGTATGTATTGATTTCTCTGCTTCTAATTTGTGTTTTTGATTTAGGATTTATTTTTTAAAATTTTCATTTGTGTGTTGTAGGTCAGAAAATTTGTCAAAAGAAAGGTGTTAGGAAGAAGGTTAAAGTTAAACGAATTATTAGTGATGAAGATTATATGGAAGATGATAATTTTATTGATCTGCCTCCTGCTATGGTGGATGCAAATGAAGAGGGAAAACAAAAGGTTTGTGAAGTGAAAGGAAATGAGCCGGTTGCGAAGAAGGTGGCTGCAAAGAAGGCGGCTCCAAAGAAGCCTGCTGCAAATGAGCCGACTGCGAACGAGCCTGCTGCAAAGGAGACAGTTGTGAAGGAGCCAGCTGTGAAACCCGCAACGAAGAAGCTTGCAGTGAGGAAGCCTACTCCAAAGAAGCCTGCTTCAAATGAGCTGGCTGTGAACGAGCTTGCTGCAAATGAGCCAGTTGTGAAGGAGTCGGCTGTGAAGCCCGCAGCGAAAAAGCCTGCAGTGAAGAAGCCTGCTCCAAACGAGCCAGATGTGAAGGAGCCGGTTGTGAATCCTGCAGCGAATAAGCCTGTAGTGAAGAAGCTCGCATTGAAGAAGTCCGCATTGAAGCCTGTAGCGAACACGTCAGCTACGATGGTGCCTGCAGCGAAGAAGCCTGTTGAGAAGAAACTATATGGGAATAGTAATGAGGATGTTGCTGGAGATGGGAGTGGGTCGTCGAAGAATTCTTCTACTACAGGAAAGCGCAAGCGGGATGGAGATGGTGTTTCTAGACCTGCTACAAAGAGAAATGTTTCTGCTCATCGTTTAGCTGGGAACACTACTGATGGCACGGAAGTGACACGCCAGATTAAACAAGTGTGTGAAATTCAGCTTCCTGATGGTTCTAGGTACGTTTTATTACTTTAAGTATTTGTGATTTTACTTTATGTGTGTCTACGTATACTTTGAATATTTCAGTTTTAATATTTTTGCATAATAACTTGAATGATTTAGAATTTATTAGTTTAGGTATGTTGTCCTTTACATTTGGTGTTTCAGTGTTTTGTTTCACTATACTTTTAATTTTTTATGTGCAGATTTGCAGTATAAATAGTTTATGTACTTGTTGATTTTATTTATGTGTTTACCTGTTTAGTTTTATTAAACAATAAGTTTCTTTTTTAATTAATTTTATATTGATTTGGTTATTATTAATTAAACTTTATTTTTAAAATTACCGTATGTTTGATTGATGTGTTTTATCTCTTAGTTTGGGTATTTGTGTGCATAGTTGTTATATTTACTAACTTGTTGTATTATATTCCTTTCCAGGTTTTTAAAGAAGTTTATGCCTGGAAGCTAGCATGTAAAGATCACAGATCTGTGCGCTGATCTCAGTGCTAAGCAGAAGGTTGATGTTGAATCCATTGGTTTCAGGGGCATTTTGAAGCTAAGATTGGAGATTGCACTTCCCTCGGGTATTGTGCCTTGGTTGGTGAGTAATTTTAACCCTGGTACATGTGTTCAGCTGGTTCGGGTAGATAGATACTTTGTTACTGCTGATGATGTATATGATGTTCTGTGCTTGCCTCGAAACCCTGTTAGGAGAGTTGTGGAGAAGAGAAATTCTGGTATGCAATTGAAGGATAGTTACAAGGCTAGGTTTGGTAGGGAGAATGAACATGATATACCCCTTCACTTGATTTTAGATAGGATAAATGAACTTAAGAAGGGAGTGGATGAGTTTAAGAGACTTTGTGTGATCTATTGTTCTTCATACTTTTTAGCTCCTACAGCTATTGGGAAGTTAGATATGAAAATTCTTGAAGCTATTGAAAATGTTGACGAGATTAAGAATATCGACTGGTGTACTTTCGTGTCAGACAAAATGGCTTCAATAATTAGGAGGTATAAGAACAATGTAGAATACCAAACCTGTAGTGCTTGTGTCCTTAACCTTTTGATTCTATATTTACACCTATTTCCTATCTGTGGTGTGTTGGAGCCAACATCCCTTCTTCTAGTCCAGCATTGGACTAGTGCAAAGTTGAGGGAGAGAGTGAAGATGTTAGGCATTGGAGGAGGTTATGACAGGACAATAATGGTGAAGGGTTATCCAATCAGTTGTGCTGGAAAAGTGAAAGAGGGTCATAGGGGTAAGAGTGATGTTGGAGCTCTGTCTAAGATTGGAGGTGATTCTGTTCCTAAAGGTGATGAAGTGCTGCAGTTCAAAATCCACGCGGAGTTTTGACTGAATCCAAGATTAAAAGTCTTGCTAAGAATGTAAGTGTTTAAAATTTTACCTGATGTCTTTGCTTTGTTAATTATGTAGTTAACATGATTTCTTATGTGTTTTAGTATATAGTTTAAATTTTTATGTGCTAATTTAGGTTTTTAGTTTCATTATTTTGTATTGTTGATTTTGTGTATAGTTAGTTCGTGTGCTTAATCTTTATGTTTGGGTGTTTAATAGTTTGGTTCAGTTTATATATGAATTGTTTATGGTTAGTTGATTGTGCTTTCATTGGCTATTTAATACTTTTTTTAGGTTTCTGTATAAATTTATTGATATTTTTCTTGTATAGGCTTATGATGAGGCCTTAATGATCGTGAAGCGTAACTTTGAAGTTGTTACCGCTGATATGTATCAGAGGTTAGAGATGGTGAAGGTTGATGTTGGGGATGAATCATTGTGAGACTTTCCACCTATTGTTGGGACTAGTGCAGAACTTCCGAATCAGCAAGATGACTCGCCACTAATTGAAGAATCACCAATCGAATGGAATGATAAGTTAATTGCTATGGTTGATGAAGAATGCAACCAATAGAGGAGAAGGAAATAGTACCAGCCTCATAATGAGTCTCTTCCGTCTTTTAACTTGTCTAAAGATGGTGAATTGGATGGCATGGGAGGAACGTCCACAAACAACGTAGTTTAAGATTTGGTTTGAATGATGTGATTTGGATTTGTTATTGAGTGATTTGAATGTTTGAATTTGTTGAAATGATGTTATGGATGATTCTGAATGGTCTATTTGCTAGGTTGTTAGATTGATTAATTTTGAATGATGTTTTTTAGATGATTCTAGAATGGATTGAAACTTTTAAAAAAATTATGATGATTCCAGTATGAGTTTAGTTCTGGTGTTTATCTATTTAGTTGCATTGTTTATCTCTTTAGTTTCTGTTATAGTTTAACAGTTTATCTAGTAATTATATTTTGTATGTTCAAAGCCATGTGTCCTTTAGGTAATTTGTTCGGTTATTTAGGCATATAGTTCGGTTTAAATATTAGATATTTTCTAACTATGTGTTGTTTAATTTTTGACACTTATATTTTTATTTACTTTTTCTAACAGTAGTTCATGGATATTTCACTTTAGCTCATTTGTTAGAGTCATTAGTTTGAGACACAGTTTACTTGATGAATATATTTTTGTTTAATTAAACAGCACTCGTTAGTTCAGGTGTTTAAAGCATTTGAAGGGCAATTTAAATGATTTGTTTATGTACATAATGTTAATATAAATAAATGTCAAATTGGAACTCATAGGTCTAGACTTATTGCTTTGGTGTTTTGGTACCAAACTCGTTTGTTTTTAGTTTCTTTCTGTGCTTCCATCCTTCAATTCTCTTGCTTCTTCCTTTTGTCTTTGTGGGAGATGGATCTTGGATTGTTGGTGGTTTAGTGATAGAAGATTCTGCTATGCTGCTTGAATTTTCATGTTCTTTTGTACTTTTTGAGACAAGAATTTGGTCTACCTTTTCATTGTATTTCTTGAAGCTTTCTTCAAGAATTTTCCAGATTTCTATGTCACCTTCACATTTTAGTACCAGATTGTAGTAATTTCTTGCCATTTGGTGTCGCCATAGAACTTTGTCTTTGGTTTTGTCTACTTCTTGATTTTCTTGTGATGCTTTCAGTTTGTTCCATACTTGCATTTTAGCAAGCTTTGTCCATCGCCTCATAATGTATTGTGATGGTATCTCGCTGATTGAGTTGATGTGTAATATACGGATACAGTGAAAGCAGAGCATTCCTTGCATAAAAAGATAACCATGCATATATTCAAGTTAATTAGAAAAACATCCAAACTAAAGCTCTAAAGCATATAATGTCCTGAATTTTAAAGTTAAATATGCAAATGAAGAACTAATGACATATATATAAGATGTGTTATCAGATTCTTGCTATGAAACCTGCCTACAAAAAGATGAAACTTAATACTTAACCAAAAGTTAATGATCCAAACTAAAGAACTAAAGATATTGACATATGAGGTAACATGTAAATTGTATTTCATCAGTACATACTTGTTTCTTCAAAAGTTTTGCAAGAGCATTTAACTTCCACCATTCCACTTTGTTGTGTGAAGTGACAATTTCAACTTTTGTATCATCTTCTTCTGGACTTAATTCATACTTTGTTGTAGATCCTAGGGTGAAAAATCTACATGTTTTTGTTGCTTATGCAATCTTGTATTCCTTCTCAAACTTATAGTACATTGATAATGTGTACTCTTGAGCTTCATATTTGAGTAGTTTTGATTCATGTATAGCTGACTTTGGCACTGATTTTGAGCATTGATTTTCCTTCACTATTTCTTTTGCTCCCCAGCGATCAATAGTCTCATTGAAGATGGTTAAGAACTTGTTGAGTGTTGTCATTTTGCTAGCATTGAATGACAAAGCTTTGTTTGTGCTCGCACTTCGTTGTGATGAAAGAGTTCCTACGGAAAAAAAGTCTTTGCTCATTGCAGGGCACCACTTATCTCTAATAGAATATAGCCTCTTGAACCATTCCTTGTCTTCAAGATGAAAATTCTAGATCATATTGTTCCATGCCATTTCAAATTCTTCTTATTTTTTACAGTATTTCAAACAATGTTCAAATGCTTCCTTGAAGGGACCATCCTTTTTTAATTCACCAAAATGATTGATGGCATTCTGTGTAATGTGCCACAGGCATAATCTATGCCTCGTATTTGTGAAAACCTGAAAATATTCATGAATAATTTTATTCAAAACAAGTTCATGTATAAACATATGATCTAAAAGCAATTAAACACGAACTAAAATATAAACATTAAATGTAATTGTCCCTTTTTTTCCAATTATCATGTTTTTTATATTGACAATGATTACTGAAATTACATTAGATGTTGTGAACAAACACAAGAACTATTAAAATAAATATTGAAGGTAAGTACATAAACATATCATCCAATTATAGTCCAGATCAATAAAATTAAAGAATGGTTACCTTTTCGATTGCTTTGGCCATGGCCGGATCTTGGTCTGTAAATATTGTTACCGGCTCTTTACCACCCATTGATTTTCTGAAAACATCAAGAAGCCATTCGAAAGTTGAAGCTTTTTCGTCGGCAGTGAAAGCGCATCCAAACATCACTATATTGTCGTAGTTGTTCATTATGACTATTGGAGTACAAATCAAGTTGTATTTGTTGGTCATGTATGTTGACAGATCACTTAACAAAGTTAGATCATGTTAACTCATGTGTTAATGCAGTTACACTACTTATTTAGTATGTTACTTAGTACGTTTCAACAAACTTTAAAATACCTAAATTTTCTCAATAAAATATATATAGGCCAATTTTAGACTTTTGTGAATTATCAAGTTGAATTATATCACTTTTATTCATGTTTTCATACTGCTACATCGTGTTTCTAATAAATTACTTAATACGTTTTTTCAAATCTAAAAACAGCCAAATTTTATCCAAAAATGTAACTTATTTTTACTTTATTTGTTTATGAATTTACATCGTTTGTATAACATACTACTTAATGTGTTCCAGCCGTTACTTCATGTGTTTAAATGTATTTTACGAAATATAAATCATACCTATATGTGGTGTCAAATACCATTAGATCGCCAAAGAGGGAGTATTCTTCCTTCATCATTGAGTCCCTCCAAAATAATGTTGTCATCCTACCATTATCATCAAATTTAAATCTAAAGAAGAAATCTTCCTCTTCAGTACTCTTCTGTGAGAGTCTTTCAATTACTTGCTGAGGATCGCCTCCTACAATCTCCTTTATGCGCAACCAGTTCACGTAGTTTAGATGATCCTTAATCGTGTGTCCTAGATTCTGAATACCACTAGCTTCAAAAGCCATAAACTTGAATCCATTACTAGGTTTTAACCTGCACCTTCAATTCCTTCTATAGTTTTCCCTTTTTCTTCGGTAATTCTCCTTTCACTTCTCTGTACATACTGCCATTCGACTCGAGTGAAAGGATGATTGTGAGATGTCACATGATGCAAAACTTCATAGGCTCTATTGATAAATTAAACCAGAATTCCAGCCTTGCATCCAGTTCTCGTAACCACATTTTCCCTTGTTTTTCTTCTTTTCTTCTCAAAGCTCTTTTCAATGATATTGTTATTGGAAGGTGTGTAAAGTGTTTCATTCTTAAATTTTGTGTTTCCCTAATTTGCACAAACAAAATACTTCTCTAGGATGATTCCGCCTTTTTTACCTCTTTGGGTTGAAGATCGCACCCCAAATCCCAATGCATTTGACTATTTTTGGTATAAATCATGGAACTCTGACAGTGTTTTTTCTCTCAAACCTTTGAAGCAATCTTTGACATCAACTATCGATAGGTCGCTTAAATTGGTGACAGAATCTGGTCCTGCAAAATTGTATCCTTTGAGTAACTAATTACATCAACTATTATATTAGTTTGTTCATGTATTTCACAATTTAGTTCGGCCTTCATTAACAGTTCTTAAGTCACTGATATATTTGTACAATTTCTAAATATTTTGATAACATATTCTACTAATTAAATTTCAAACATTAATCACAACAGATTATATTTTTATTAAGTTACATCATGTATTTAACATATTACTTGTTGTGATAAAGTAAATTTGAAAATATGAAAATAGTCTTAACAAAATGATGTGTTCATGCAGTCACATCATTGATTTACTATATTACTTCAAACATTTCAGAAAATTTAAAAACACCTACATTTCCCAACAAATTGCATATAACCATATTTTAGACCTTGGGGATTTGTCAATTAGATAATTGTCACGTTACTTCACGTGTTCATGCAGTTACATCCAGTGTTCATCGTATTACCTCATATGTTTCAGAAAATTTTAAACACCTACATTTTCCCAACGAAATCAGAATATCATCACGTTACTTCATGTGTTTATGCAGCTACATCATTTTTTTCATCATATTACCTCATATATTTCAGAATATTAAAAAACATCAACATTTCCCAACAATTTGTTTATAACCAAATTTCAGCCTTTGGGGAATTGTCTATTAGAATATTATCGTGTTAATTCATGTGTTCATGCAATTACATCCAATGTTCCTCATATTACCTAATATGTTTTAGAAAATTGTAAAACACCAACCTTTTCTTCATAACATGCATATAACTGAATTCCAGATCTGTCAAAATAAAATTCACAATAAATAAACATTACTTTATGTTTTCATGCAACTACTTCATGTGTTTATCTGTATATACAAAATCAAAACCTAACATGGATGTAAACTAGTTGAATTTTCATATTGAACATAATTGTTGCTTTCTCCTTCATACAGAACAATTTCATTGCCTTGAATTGCTTCGTCTTCTATAGTTTATACCAGCAACACCTTAGATTGTAAATTTCAACCATTAAAACTAAGATTTTAAAATGTAAAACTAAGATTTTAGATCATAGATCTTACCTTCGCAGATGTAGAAGCTTTCTTTGATGTTTCCGTCGCAAAGTTCCGTCTCTTAATCCTATTCCAGCGCAAATCCGATGTAATTCTGTCGCAAAATTGCAGACCTGATTTTGGAGATCGCGAGCTTCAACCTGAGCTCAATCCGACGTGAATTTGAAGCAAATCTGATGCAAATCTAAAAACCTGAGGACAATCCATTGATTTTAGAGGATTGATCGGTGATTTGCGACATTAAATCCGATTTGATCGGATTGAATTTCATAGGGATTCATATTCCTTAATTTTGGGAATTTTGTTTCCAAAATATGGCAGTTGGTTATGAACCAGATTGATGACCCGTTTCCCTTAAACCCAAATTTAGACCCATTTTATTCAACCCTTATTTTCTATATATTTCCAATTTAGTCCCATTTTTAGTTCCTCTCCTATTTATTGCAGTTTGGTCCCTGGTCTCACCATTTCCTATGGTGAGACAGTCTCACAAGAGTTTTTCTCTATATTCCAGTGAAGAATAGGTTCTTCAAAGTTTTTGCCATGTTGGGCTAATAAGTGAGCTACATCATTTTTCTTTTTAATCTGGTGTGGTACTGGTGATTGATGATTTTTAACTAATCTGGCAATATCATCAATGATTATGCTGAATTCATATAAATCATCCTTGTGGTTCTTAGCGACATTGATAATAATGTGTGCATCTCCTTTTATCTCATGAATTTGTAAGTCTTTTTGTAAAGGCATGTGTATACCCGTTCTAAAGTGACAACTTCTGTATGTTTGACCGTGTGGATGTAAGGTAGTTAACGGGTTTTCCATATATCCAATTTTCATATGGATCTAAGATACACCATCCTAAGCATGTACAATTAACAAATGTGGTTGCATCAAAGAATAGGTATTCTCTGTCATCCTTCTTGTATTTCTCGAAGTGACTTCCACATGGGTTTATTTTTTATCCATATCTTTCCTTTCTAAATCAGATATCGCATAGATGACACAATGTTGTGGATGAAGTTCATGACCTTCTCCATGAAGCATTTTATTTTGGTGGTGTCAAAGTTGTGATAATAATGTGGCAGTTAGTGTCATGTCATGTGAAGTCGTCTCTAAAATCAGTTCCTGGACCCATAGTCCAGCATTTTTTTGTTTGAATCTGAATATCTTTTCATTTAGATCAGCTGCAAACCAAAGTTGATGCGCTAAGTGACAGTGAAAAAATAGATGGTCGAGAGTGACGTCCTCAATAAAACAACCTAAACATTGAATTTCAGCTTCCTTATGTCGTTGACGAATATTTTCGTTAATGGTAAGTTTTTTTTTTGCATAATTCTGTATGAAATGTTTAATCCTCAGTTGAATATTTTATGCCCATATCTTATTCCGGTGAGGGGAGGGTCCTGAGCTGCTTGTTGTCATGTTTCCTGCATTGGGAGAGTTTAAAATGTTAATACACACATTATATCCTGATTTGATCAGGTATATATCGTCCAGGTGGGGTGCCAAATCCACATGTCTTGATGTTGAGAATTGATGCTTCTGGGTAAGGATGAGATAAGGCTAGTTTCTTCCTGATTGAAGGTGGTTTGTACGAGTTTTTCATTCCACATTTCTCTGTTTTCTTCCATAAGTGGGAATGTGTCGGGTAATGATGTAGGGTTTTGGCTTTCCATTCTTGGCAAACCAAAGACCCTTCTTAATGGAGTTTGAGGTTACACTAAAGTGAGGAGTATGTATTTAAGAATTATGAGTTTCTACATGCAATTTTCTATCTATCAAAAGCAGTTTGTGGCCAATAGTATAAAGTAATAGAAGATCTCCATTCAACAAAATCTTTAACTGTTGTACCGTTACTAAATACTTCTATTTAACTATGCTTCATTCAACAATAATGACAAATTATTAAATCATTGTTATTACTATTTCCTCTTCAACAATATATGAAATTGTTGTTGCGCATATAACGAAATTGTAAATAAACAAAATTGACATGAAAAATTATTATTCCACTAAAGCGGAGTAAGAGAGTTTGGATAAATTTATAACGTGCATAATTATAACAGTTATTACGATTAAGAGTGCCAAAATCATTTAAGTGGGACAAAAAATGCCGGGCACAAGGTATAACAAGACATGAAAAAATGGAAGAAACTATGTGCGATTATAAAAGTACAAGTCACAAGCACGTAAAGAATATGTGCACCCGAACACCGTCGACTGCCTGAAAACCTCGAATAAGTACTCATAATCTTTGAACACGCCAACTGCCAGAATGAAGAAGTCGATAGCGTCTCCTCTGTATGGAATCAAGAATTCCAAGTCTAGCACAAATAACAAAGAGATCATGAAAAGGCTCGCACTCTAGTTATCTATTCAAATTACGATTGGAGTCAGCCTCTTCCCTTTCCTTCTCCCCTCTTTCATGATTATCCGCACTTTCTCCTTGAACAATATTAAGATCAATATATCATATTTATATTCTTAAATTTTATAAAGGAAAATTGAAAATACTTGTTGATTTGACGGATTACACGAAGATGAATATTTATTGTTAGAACTTAATGTTAAAGATTTAAGAGTTTGAATCTTGGGGGGTCCTAATCCAGTGCCTTAGGGGTTCAAGAAGACCGGTCTGGATGTATGAGAGCTAGGCAATGAGTTCTTCTAGAAGGGGAAGAAGCCTTCTAAATATTATTGAGCATGATACAAATTATTTAACATATTTAAAACAATATTTTTCCTAATCATTAAACATTCATGATTGATCTAGTTACATTCTTTTGGAAAATAAAAATATCTCATTCACAAGTCTATATACATCAAAATGCTCGGCCTATGCACAGAATCTCGTGCATACATTCCGTACTATTAAGTTTTATCTGCACTTAAGAATTTTGGGTTGTTTGTAAATCTCTAATGTATTAAAAGATAAGTTAAGGTTCAACTCACAACCACCACGCTGATGTCATCGAATTAACAAGCTCAACAATTGCCTCTTTATCATCCATTCCCACGCATTCAATGTGCTCCGGTATAGAGACAAGCATGCAAAATGATCTAGTTGAATGATGCATCTCAAAATCGATCAAGCTATTCTGTTGAATCCCTTGGTCGTAATCTACAAAACAACAAGCCCTTGGAGCTTACAGGTGAAAACTCTCTGATGCTTAAGTCAGAAGAATACCCAAAGGCATACATAAAGTGTGTGTATAATAATGAATATGAACCTGGTATTTATATTATACCACTAGATAGTATTTGTCCTTAATTATAACTCTTAATTTCCACTAAATACAGTAACTGAATATCCTCTTACTCAACACGCATATTGGGCCGAAATAGGCCCAAGACTCCTTCCGGACCTTTATCAGGTATTCTCATCATTAAGAGCCCCCAGAAAAATCAATGGGGCCTGGAGGTCTCAAATCCCTGAGGTCTCACATTCTTATCCCCTAACTCCTAAACCCTTGATAAGTGTATCTTCGAGGGGCCTCAGAGGTTATGGAAAGTCACCTTGCCCTGAAGTGAGGACCTCAAGCCTCGAGGTATCGTTTATTTTTCTTATTTTTTATTTCTTGGACATAATTTGAGGAGGCGCTCGTGTGGGATAACTGTGCCAAAAGGTGCATGAGCAGTGGTAGTTTCTGAAAAGATATGACAACTTTTTCATGCCTTTTCAAGTTTTTTGCCTTCTCCAATATAATAATTACTTTGGCTGCCATTTTAGGCTTCTTAACTCCCCACTTCTGCCATGTTTCATCACTTTATGTGCAGGTGCTTTCAGAAGATTTTCAGACAACATTCTTCCCTTCATCTACTCTCTACCTCTACTTTCATCCTCTTCTTCCACCAGTAAGTTCTCCTAATCTTCATCTTTCCTCTTTTCTTTTACTTCACCTCTCTTTATGATGCCCATTTCCGATGAGAAATCCGATGAGAAGGGGTACTCTGGTGAGGTTTGGTCTGAGAAATTTGAGACAAGGTTACCTGAGGGGTGGGATTCTGAGACCCAAGCGTTGATGAAGTTGGTCATGTTAAATATATACCCATCACTGATATGCCTAAAGGAAAATTCCCTCTAGTTTTACCTTCCAGCTTGGGAAAAGGGTTTACTCAAATATTATCACATATCAGCAATATCGAGTTTAGTTTGTCCCTTCGCGAGAACGGGGGTTCTTCAAGGGCTCTAGAAGGGGTTGAAGGTAATGCCCCCAGGGTAAGATCTTCTACTCTTGAGGTTTAAGAGGAGCACCCTTGAGAATCCCCTATAGAGGATGAGGCTCCAGAGCCCCCAACTCACGAGGGATCCTGGTCGATACTCGGGTTTTTTAGTCTCTGCCCTTGGGTTAGATGGTTCCTCCCAATGTTGATCTACAATTAATGGGGATGATAGGGTCTCTAGAAATCTGAGGGGAGATCGGTTATATTCTCAAGGCATATACGAGCAAGGTTGTGCTTCCCCTTTCCCCCAATATTCTCAAGGCTCTTCAAAGATTTTCAAGTAAATAACGCTCAGGTCCACCCCAATGTAGTAATAACCCTCATGCTCTTCATAACGTAGTGCCATATATTAGGTATAGAACCTGAGCACCACCTGTTTCACTTCTGGTATAGCATTACTGTTAGTGGCAAAGCCTCCAAAAACATTATCACAGTCTTTAGTAGGAAAATGAGGCAAAAATGCTTCACTCTCCCCACTAACTCGGGTAAGTGGAGGGATGTCAAGAAAGGACTTACCTTCAACAATGTTAGGTTTAAGGTCCCCCAGTGGAACCCGGACGTTATTGTCGAGACCCATGTGCCATTTGAATTTGTTTATCCCGAACACCTCGAGGGTAGTTGAGACCATTTTTTGGCCTCATCCCTCTCTTATTCTAATTATACCAACCCAAATAACTTGACTGGGGGACAGGCTAGGCTAGAAAAGGCTTATCAGAGATACATTTACGAACCAAACAAGAAGAGAAACCTGTTGAGGTGACGACATTTGGCTTCAGAAGATGACTTAGGCTACATAAGAAGCGGAGGAGACTTGTTAAGGAGGGAGATAAGCCTCAATTGTTTCCAACCCAGTCGATCAAGAGCCCCATCTCGAAGATTATGTTGATTATACTGAGTTTAAAGGTGTTTTGATATCTTATAGATCGCTCTTGCACTGTTGTATTATTTGTTATTATTATATTTTAAAATTCCCTTTCATCCTCATCAATGAGCAGGAGTTTAGGAAATTCCATGATCAAGAAAGGGAGCAATAATAACCCCCCGAAGAAGGTTATTCCCTTTACCCCTTATGAAGCTACTACTTCCGCGAAGTCCCTGACAAAGCGGAAACCCAAGGGCGGCTCCTCCTCGAGGGAGTGTCGCCATAAAATTTCTTGAAACAAGGCTCTTCAAGAGCCTCTTACTAAAGTTCTTCAGACTGAAGCCAACATCTTGGTACCCCCCTTGAGCCTTTCGGTCGTGGGGGTCGATGCTCTTGCCCCCTTTGCAAAAAAATCCCCAATTTGTTTTCTACTTGGTAGATAAGTGTTTTTCTTGTTTTCTAAGTTTCTTTTTTCTAACCCTTCTATCATTTTTTAGGTGGTTAAAGTTATGGACCTGGTATCCTCCTCCCTCTCCTTCTGTTTATAGTGCCTGGGTTCCAACCTTTCCTCCTTTTAGGAGGAAAAAAAAACAAGATTTCCTTATTAGAGAGGGAGCTCAAGGCTTCAAAGAAGAAGGTTGCTAACCTCGAGGTTGTAAACGAGTGCCTCATCTGGGAGAAGAATGTTTTCGTTGAAGATGCCAAACAAGCTTGAGAACCAAAGTCTCAAGTAGCTCTGTTGGAGACTTTCAAGGATAAGGTCCTCCAAAGCTGAGAACTTTTTTTTAATCTTTTTGTCGATCTTCCAGGCATAGCCAAGAGGGTTGGGCGCAATCTCTTTATTGAAGAAGTCCTCTTGCCCAAGATGTCTTTGTCTCTTTCTGAAGATGATGTCAAGTTTTTGAAAGAAAAAGCTGAGGGTGAGAGCATGGAGGCTATCAACCAGAAGTGGGAAGAGACTATCTACAAGGGGGTTTGAGCTTATCCTTGGAGAACCTCCTAAAGAGCTCAGGTAAATATCACTCCATTGAGGTAAGATTCGTGTTGTCCCCGATCCCCGACAAGGATCCCAAGGAGCCCAAGGCTGAAGCTGTGTCCAACCACGAGGCTTAAATAAAGGATCAGTCTAGTAATGTAGGAAATGTGGTGTAACTTGCCCCTGTGGACTTCTAATGTAATCAAATTTTCTTTTTGCTATAAAAAAATTCTTTCCCCCATTAATTTTGTGTCTAAATTTTCATTTTTGTAGCTTAACACCTTGCGAAGGGAACTTCCTTCTATTTGCAAAGATTTCGCCAGGACTAAAGCATCTTGATACTACTAGGGGGGACTTGACGAAGACTGTGTTGGTTTTGAGGAAGTGCCCCGAAGAGTTGGAATTATGGCGCAATAGGACTCATCCTTTCATAATAGATCGAGAGAGAGACGTATCCAACTTGACCGAAACCCTAGACTCTGCCAAGAAAGAACTAGATAGTACATAAGAGGATTTGAATGCTTGGCAAAGCAGAAACCATCATGCATTGTAAAGCTCTTGGGGACCTCGAGGGTAGGAAATACAATGACGCTATACCGCTCGAGGTTTTTGAGAGTCGTGACCCCTCCAAAGAGGACTATCAAGAAACAGTGTGCACATAATCAGTAAGTTTTTTCCCTTAAAAGGTGTCTTGTTGATGTTGATAGGGTAATCATCCTTTAAGGTCATCTTATAGCTGGTCGAGGTGAGATTTACGGACTTAGGTCCAAGGTTGGAGAGATTGCCTTGCTCCATAAAGTTGCGTTATATGAAATTGCAAGGCTAAATGAGGATCTGCCAATAAAAAAACTACTTGCCAAGAATACTCGACTAACGGCCGAGAACAATGCCTTAGAGGAGAAAATTTCCGAGTTGGAAAAGAAGGTTCATTTGTATGATAAGAGTCTTCAAGCTCATAGACCGTTTCATGGTGTTGCCCACCCTAAGCTTATTGACGATAAGTCTTTTCCTAGATTTCTTCTCAAAGCATTCTATCATTGGATTATAAAGAACCCAGTAGAATCACATGGGACCAACGGTCAAAATGAGGCTTCCACTACCATTCTCGAGTGGATTCGAAGATTGCTTGTCCGCCCCCCAAGAGTTCGAAGTCAAGAAGACCACTGAGGGTAGTGGTTCTACGAGTCACAACATCAAGCTATCCACGAGGAAACGTACTAAGAACCAAAACCCTCGATCAAGGAATCCTCGATCAAAGGTCATGATAAACATAGACAATCATCCCGAGGAACAGGAGAAATATTTCCAACGTGCAACTGGCATTAAAATAGAAAATGTAGAGAGGATGGAGAAGGAATTGAAGATATTAGCTCCTTGACTTCTCAAGAATTGTAATTATAAGTTGTACAATGTTCATACTTAAATTGTCATCTCCACGAATATATATATATATATTACTCTTTGGTTGTCGATTGTTCGAGATACAAAATTTTCCACTAATTAATGACAGGCATACGGGAATGCTTTAACATTTAAAAAACATAAGAACATTAGGGATTTTACCCAGGTTCGGTGTTTCCACCTACATCCTGCAAAAAATTATTTCACTAGATCATTGATCAGGGTTACAATTGATACAAATATCATGAGGGTGTTGCTTATTAGCTTGTCACTCCTCCCTTCAGCCTCAGCTGGAAAAGTGTACAAGAGCTTTTAGCTCAAATCCTCAGCCTTAGCTGGAATACTATACAAGAGCTCTTAGCTCGAATCTTTATCCTTAGATGGAATGATGTACAAGAGCTTTTAGCTCGAGTCCTCAGCCTTATCTGGAATAATATACAAGAACTTTTAGCTCGAGTCCTCAGCCTTGCTGTAATAATAAACAAGAGCTTTTAGCTCGAGTCCTCAGCCTTGTAGCAATAATATACAAGAGCTTTTAGCTTGAGTCCTCATCCTTGCTGGAATAATATACAAGAGATTTAGGCCGAGTCTTTGGTCTTAGCTCAAAGCATAAGATCCTATGACATCTCCCGCTTCTATCAAAGTTGATGGTACCCCTGTAGGTTGGTGATATTCCATATCCTTGGGATTTGAGCTTCCCCAGGGTTTCGAGAACATAGCTACCTCTTGGATATGCTTCCACCACCTTATAAGGCCCTTACCAGTTAGCAGCTCACTTCACTTCAGTTCTTGCCAACATTTCTCGTTCTTTCTCATCACCAAGTCTTCGGGGTTGAATTGTACTTTCCTAACCCTTCGGTCATTATAACGCTTTACCTTTTCTTTCACCTTAGCATCATGGATCAAAGCCAGCTCTCGTGCCCCTTCTACCATATTAAGGTCTAGGCATCAATTCTCCTGGTTAGCACTTTCCTCAGGCACTGTCATTATCCTCGGGCTTGGCACTCATATTGCCACTGGAATCACAGCCTCAGAACCATAAATCATACTATAAGGTGTCTCTCCAGTGGCAGAGGATTCTGCAGTTCTGTAGGCCCATAGGTTATTGGGTTACTCACATATCCAATTTCCTACAGCCCCCTCGAGCCTTGCTTGGATTCCATTAACAGTGGTTCGATTGGTCACTTCTACCTGGCCATTTGCTTGGGGATTGTACACAGCTATTACTTTCTACTGTATCTTGTATTCCTCACACCATCTATTAAACGAGTCGTGGAAAAACTGCTTTCCATTATCTGTTATTATGGTCCTAGATATTCTAAACCTGCATATAAGATTTTTCCAACAAAAAGCTATCACTGACTTTCCTGTCATGTTGGTTAAAGGCTCTGCTTCCACCCACTTTGTGAAATAATCCACAGCCACAATCAAGTATTTAAACTTCCCAGAATCAATTCCCCATTTGTTGAACGACCATGAGCTGTGAGTATTCATCATTTCCTCATGGGGGAATCTGTTTAAGTGGTGCATGATTTTGACACAGATGACATGCCTGTATATATTTGTTGGCATCTTTAAACATCATTGGCCAATAATACACTGCTGAATAAGTCTCCTCGACACTGACCTTGCCCCTTGGTGGCTTCCACACATGCCTTCATGAGCTTCCCTGATCAAATAATCTACCTTGTGGGGATTTACACATCGAAGCAGTGGCTATAAATGTCCTCTTTTGTATAAGATTCCATCCTGGAACACATATTTCAGTGCTTTGAGCCTGATTTCTGGCTTCCACTGCATTCTCCGGTAGGACCCCCTCTTGAAGATAACTTACTATAGGTGTCATCCAAATTTTTTCTTCTTTGATAACCATCACTATCTGTTCTTAAAAACTTTGATTACTGAGGGTCTCGATGAGTAACTTCCCTCGAGGCTTAGCCCCCAAGTCTGACAATGCTTACTTTCTTAGGGCATCAGCTTTGTGGTTTTCCTCTCTCGGCACCTATTTTAAAACATAAGTTTTAAAATTCTTTAGCAAAGGTTTCATCACTTCTAAGTATCTCTATAAATTACGTTCTCTGGCCGCATACTCCCCATTAACTTGCTGAACTGCAATTTGGGAATCACTGAAGATTTCTAAATCTTGCACCTTTGAACACTAGCCAATCACAATCCCGTAATGAGGGCTTCATATTTGGCCTCATTGTTCGTTGCTTTTAATGTGAAATACAGCGCATATGGGTAATCTTTTCCCTCGAGGTTGGTGAGCAGCACCCCTGCCCCACTCCTCCCCACCCAAATGCAAAGAACCAGCCACATATAGCTTCCAAACTTCCTTATTTCAAGCCCCCCCTCGAGTTCAATAGGTTCAGTGGTTTTCACTATGAAGTCAGCTAAGGCATATCCTTTGATTGCGGCTCTGGGCTGGAATTTTATATCATGCTCACTTAACTCCACATGTCATTTCATCACTCTTCATTGCGCTTATGGCTTTAAGAGAACTTGCCTAAGGGGATGGTTCGTTAGTCGAATGGCCGTGTCCTTGGAAGTAGGGTCGCAATCTTCGTGTGGCATGTACAAGTGCCAAAATCAATCTCTTAAGGGTTGTATATCTTGTCTCTGGATTCAGGAGGGCTTGACTTACAAAGTATATGGGGTGTTGTAGCTTTTATTTCTCCTTTACAAGCACTACACTGATGGCCAAGGGTGAGGCAGAAATATAAAGGAAAAGAACTTCCTCTTTTTTCTGGTTTCAGAAGGGTGGGTAACACTCGAAGGTGCTCATTCAACTGTTGAAATGCCTGCTCACATTTGTCAGTCCACTCGAACTTCTTTGCCTTTCGGAGTACATTGAAGAAGGGAAAATGTTTCTCTGCCCCCTTCGAGAGAAATCGACTCAGAGCTGCTAAACATCATGTAACCTTCTACACCTCTTTCACATTTTTTTGGCTTTTCATCCTCAATAGGGCCTCGACTTTCTCTAGGTTTACATCAATGCCCCTCTCAGATACCATCAATGCCCCTCGACTTTCTCTGTGGTTTCTACCACCCCAAACTTTCCTCCATATAACGATGATAAAAAGCCTTTGTCGTTTCTCCAGGATTTTGTTTCGTCTAATACAACTCCAATAGAGTTTTAGTAAAGTTCTTCTTTTAGGCCTACTGGCTTAATAACACCACACTGAAGTCCCTGTAAGAATGCAAAGATCATCTTGGCAACTTGTTATACCACTCTTGAGCCTTCCCTTGAAGGTAGCTCCCCACTAGCTTACATATCAACTTTTCATCGAAGTCCCTCGAGTTCAGTAGACTAAGGAAAGTCTGAATGAATTCTCAAGGGTCTAATTCTCCACTATAAGTGGGAAGCCTTTCTGGGGGTTTTGTATCCACAAACCAACGTTCCCATGTTATCAACGGAGTGAATGGGGATCCTGCAGCTTAGCCCAGTGGCCCAATCAATCTATCCAATTCCCTCTTTAATGAATCTCTCTTTAATGATCATAACCAAAATTATGTTCACTGAGCCTATAGGCTTCATTCGTGCAATATAAATATTGCCAAATCTACGTGAATAGCCAATATCCAGAATTTTGTTCTTAAAAATCAAGATCCAATTGCATTCACAAAATATGAACCAACATTTTTTCATGTGGAGCGGAGGACTGAACGAATATATCATGCATTCTCCAAATGTAAATATGTGTCACAGAAAACCAATACTTTATTTCTTCATGCATAGTAAAATAAATAAATATGTAAAAGCATTCAACTTTCTATGACAAATTTTCTATCTATATACTAAAGCCAGAATCATACTCAGTCAAATTGACTTTCCTGATTTAACATAATCGTGTACCAATTTAGAAAAAATCACATAATTTTTTTTTAAATAAAACCATCCAAGGATGGGGGAAATTATATTAGGCCTTCCCAAGCCGTGTAATAGACAGGAAATTAAAACAGAAGGAAAAGGTGAAGCCGTGGCTTAGTTGAGATATACAAGAGTGAGCCATAAGCTCTTGAAGAAACAATTGTTGCTTCCAAAATAATGAATGGGAAGTAATTAATAGTTAGAGGATTACAAAAATTGTTAGTCTATCTGAGAAGATCATCGAACTTGTTAGTGAATCGTATTAACGAAACACAAGGCAGTCAAAATCACCCCAAATAGACTAAATAGCTTATCCTCTACCAGAAGAAAAATCCATCGATCCGTACGATGCAGCAAGGCCGTATGATGCAGTAATTGGGGTCCCTCAATCCTTATGCCATCCAGACTTTGATGCAGCTTCAATCCTACAAAAACCAGTTCAAATGAGTAGCATCCATTCAATGTACCATCCTTAATGATGGTGTACCTATTTGATCTAGCCTAATTAAACCTTGAATAGTATTGGAGAGCATGTGAAATCTAAACAAGGAGGTACCATTATGAGCTTTGAGACAAGCTTTAGCCAGTGAATCTGCAACCAGATTTGCTTGTCTATGAATATGCACTAAGCTAATATTTCTCAGAAGTTGGTGAATATCATCAGATAACTGGAACAGTTTCCAGTGTGCTTGTAGTGGATCTAGAACAAAATGAACTGCATATAGACAATCTGATTCCATATAAACATGTACAGAGTATCCTACACACTTATTTAAAGCAAATTGAATAGCATTCAACTCAGCTTCCAGAGGGGAATTAGCATGTGTATATTGAGTATGAGCTGCTATGAAACTACCTCGGTTATCTCTGATAATCATACCAAGTCCACACATGTTAGAATGACAACACCATGCAGCATTAACATTAATTTTGTAACCCTTACATGGCGTAATCCAAGAAATTTTGAAAATTTTAGGCTTCGGGGGAGCTTTGATCAGGGGTAAAAAGGAGTGGTCAGCAATGCTTAAGTCAATTTGGGAGGCTATGAAGACAGTTTTAGCACTAAAGGAGTAGAAAATTTGATCCCTTGTTAGATTGAGCACTAAACTTGTTAATGGCATGGCAGAGTCATATAAACATTTATTCCTCATCTTCCAAAGGTTCCAGCATGTTATTACAGAAGCAGTTCGAATAATTATTGAATGCAAAGAACTCAAGCCAGGATAAGTGAGATAGCATGATAGTCTTTCCCATATAGATGAGAAAGATATGTCCCTGATTCTCATGAAGTGATGCACATTTTTCCAAATTTGCACAGCAAAATTGCAGGAATTAAAGAAATGATCCAGAGAGTCCTCATGATTGTTATACACAGCATTTGGAAGGCAAACAAAATTTCATTTTTTGCAGGACATTATCAAAAGGCAAATATGAGTTATCAATTTCCACATAAAAAAAGAGATTTTCTTTTCAATTCTAGAACACCAAAGATGTTGAATAGAAGCAATAGTATCTCTCTGGGTTCTGAGCAACTGATAAGTGGATTTAAATGAGAACTCACCCTTGATTCCAGGTTTCCATATGAGCCTATCCTCTCTGTGAATTGAGAGCTTTGATTCCTGTAAAAGAGAGATAGCATAAGCTGGTAGAAGAGGAGAAATTTTCTGAATCAAAGCTGATTTATTTGTGATGAACTCAGAGACTGTACAGGTAGCAGGTATATTAACCAGATGTTGATCACAGAGATCCATAATGAGACCTATATCTAACCAATTCGATGTCCAGAAATTGCAGTCACCTCTACCTACTATTACTCTAGAATTAGATTCTGCCCATGCATTAAATGAACAAATCCTCTTCCAGTTAGGAGAAGACCTAGAAGAGGGAGGCAGTGATGCAACAAGATGAGTCCATAAAGCCTCAGCCTTTTGATATTTCCACCATAGCTTTACTGAGCATGTATTTATTATGGTGGTTATTGATCTGAAACCTAGGCCATTTTGATTAATAGGAAAGCAAAGGGCCTCCCATTTCCTCCATGTTCTTTTAGGTTTCAGATCACTAGACCCCCAGAAAAATCTGCCAAGTTTTTTGTCTATGACAGCAATGATCTCTTTGCTAGGTTTTAGAACTGACCATATATGCTGAGGAATAGAATAGATGCATGACTGTATAAGTGTGATTTTTCCCCCAGTAAAGAGCCACTTATTTTTCCAGCTACCTATCCTATTGTCTATCTGTTCAACTAGTGGCTGGAAAAAGATTTTTTGTGCAATCCCAGTAAATATAGGAACTCCCAGATATGTAAACGGTAGGCTCCCTATTTTCATACCTAGAATCCTCTTTATATTGTGAACTGTGTGAACAGAAGCATGTTTTCCTATAAAGATGTCACTTTTACTGTAATTTATCTTTTGACCAGTGACATCTTCAAATATGGACAGGAAAGCTTTAAATCTAATCAAAGTCTGATTACCAGCAGTTAAAAAAACCACAGTGTCATCTGCATAAGATAAATGTGAGATTTGGAGAGAATTACCTGGAAGGCCATAATATGCCAATTTACCATTATGAAAAATGAAGGCTAAACTCCTGGTAAATGCCTCAGAAAAAATGTTAAATAGAAAAGGAGAGAGGGGGTCACCCTGTTTGATACCCATCGTAGATTGGAAAAAACCAGCAGGCTTACAATTTATTAAAATAGAGAACCATGCCTGTGATAGATTCTTCATAATGTAAAAAATGAATTTAGCATGAAATCCAAATTTGGCAAGGACACAATTAAGAAAAGACCACTTAACTCTATCAAAAGCCTTCTTGAGATCTAATTTAACAATGCAGTTGGGGTCTTTTTGCTTCCTGTTCAGAAATCTTACCATTTCTTGCAGGTAGATGACATTATCCGAGATGTCTCTACCTTTAAGGAAAGCTGTTTGGTGTGGAGAAATGAGTTTGGGCATTAGAGGTTTAAGTCTTTCCATTAGAACTTTGGAACAGATTTTGTTAATTACATTGGAAAGACTTATTGGCATGTAGTCATCAAAAGAAATAGGGGTTTTTTTAGGAATAATTGCAATCCAGGTACTACCAATACCCCTAGGAATGTTGTTCGCGGTTAGGAAATCATGGACTGCAGAAAGCAAATCATTTGCAATTATGTCCCAAGATTTAATGTAAAACTTAGCTGTGAAACCATCTGGGCCAGGGCTACTGTTCTTATTTAGACTAAGAACAATATCCCTGAGTTCAGACAATGAAACAGGTTGCAGGAGTCTATCATTATCCTCTTGAGTAATTAATTTGGGTATCTGGCTCAAGAAATGAGACTGGAAGAGACTGCTATCGGGTGAGCTATCATTTGTTAAGAGATCCTGGTAATAGTGAATGGCTTCATTCTCTATATCCTGTATATTATCTAGCCACTGACCATTGCTACTCTTTATTTTTGTGATCTTTAGTCTACTTTTTCTTTCCTTAACAGAGTTATGGAAAAAACTAGTGTTATTGTCCCCTTCCTTTAGCCATTTAATCTTAGCCTTGTGTTTCCAAAAACTTTTTTGTTCTGCTAAAGCCCTAACCACCTTAGCCTTAGATTTCTTCAGTTTAACCAGATTATCACCAGAATCATTAAGGTCGTATATGTGTTCCTGAGCTTCTAGAGCAGTTTCAGCATGCCCAACATTATCATTTATACTACCAAAATGTTCCTTATTCCAGATTTTTAGCACTTTTTTCAGTCTTATTAGTTTAAGAAAGAAACCAAGCATTCCTGATTTATTAAGAGGAAGATCCCAGTTTTGTTTAATTACATCACTGAATTCATTTCTTATATACCAGGTGTTCAAAAATCTAAATGGCCTAGGGTTAGGTGGGATATCACTGCCAATAGTAAGAAGCATAAGGTTATGATCTGAAGAAATCCTATTCAAAATATGAACAGAGGAGGCAGGAAAAGTAAATGACCAAGAAGGAGTACAGAGACCTCTATCCAATCTTTGAACAGTAGGGTTCCTTAGCCTATTATTACTCCAAGTAAAAAGGTTATCCACTGTATTAATTTCTTCCAAATCCATTAAATTAATAAATTCATTAAAGTCCCTCATACTACCCAGTTTGGGAGTAGAAGGACCTTTATATTCATTTATAGATGTAATGGCATTGAAATCTCCAATGAAAATAGAATCTGAGTGAGTAATGGACTTGAGATCGGACCAAATATTTTTCCTACCATTTCTAGTTCTGAGACCATACACAAAGAAAGCATCCATGCTTTTATTCAAAAAGAGACTATTCAATGTAACAGCTAGGAATTGTAAATTGTCACATTTAACTGTTAGTGATATACCAGAGTTCCAAAAGAGCCAGATCTGGCCATTAGATGCATACATACAGTTGTCATAATGTAACAATTGTCTATAAGAATCACATTGCATGTTGTCATGTTTCGGCTCAATTAAATAGATAAGCTCAAACCTGTGTCTATTGATCAAGTTATGAAGTCTTAGCATCGAAGTATCCATTCCTCTTAGATTCCAAACCAGAAATTTAATCTTAAGTGTTGTGTTATTCATAGGGAAACATTATTAGAGCTTTTTGATCCAGTCATGATAGTATTTAACTGAGTTAAATATGTCTCATTACTCTGATTAGTTACTTTTTCTGTTTGTTTCCCTTTTTTTGCTTGCTTGATTTGGAGTGTAGGATAGTAGAGCTTACCTGGCTTACCTGAGTAGCTCTACTGCCAGTACCATTGGTAGGAGAAGCCTCCAGGTGATCAGTTAGAACCATCGGGGACTCTACTCTAATAGGATCACATGTAGCAGAAAACCCTGGGACCTCAGCAATGAATGGGATGTCACATTGAGTAACTTCATCACTGGATAAGTCTTCATCCGCAAGGGGGAGGAATCTGTTTTGCCTGTGTTTCTGCTGAGAGAAAATAAAATTTTTAGCAGCAATAATGGTATTAAAAGGTGAGAAAGATTTACCCTGTTTGCTAGGAAGATCATCCTTAGCAAAAACTTTCTTTGTATTGAGATTTGGTGGAGCAGATAGAGATTGCTTGGTCAGATGTGTAGGAGACTGAAGTAGAGAGTGTATGCACTCTGCAGTATCATCTTGGATGGCCTTAAGGTGGTCAGCATTGGCGGCATCAAAAACCTGCTCAGCTACTATATCCTGATTAGGAACTTTAAACTGATCTGCAGCATCCGTATCGTGTCCAGCAACCTGAGTATCCCGAATCGGATCAGAAAACATCTGCTCACCCACCGCTTCAGGGAAAACATTGTTCTCAGGAAGCTTAGCCTTCTCCGCATGAGGTGACTCAGATACCCCATCCTCTTCGACATTTGTAAGTGATACAACCTGTTGCTTTGGAACATATTTAAACTTCTGTGAGGACAGAGTTTTGAGTTTCTCAGTGGCTGAAACACCAGAACCTTCTGGCTTATTGCTATCAGCATGCACTAGGCTTACAACTTCATTAACTTGATCTTTAGAACCCCTTTGTTGATCCCTACTCTGAAATACTGACTTTCCAAGCCCTGATTCCATATGGCTAGGATTGAATTTATCCATCCTATGGTTCCTTGATCTCTTAAGTTCCGGATGCAAATAAATGCAGTGTGTATCGTCATGTCCTATAGATTTGCAGTGGTTACAGTATAGTGGAAGGTCCTCAAATTCTAGGGGTAATTTAACCACATTATATTCTATTCCATCCTCCTCGATACCAACTCTAATGAATAATGGCAGCTTTTTTTTCAAGTCTATTTCGACGTACATCTTAACTACTGAAGGTCTCGAGAGAGCAGCAGTAGCAGCATCCATCTTAATATAGTTCCCTATTTGATCCCCCATAGATTCTAACATTGCAGTTTTGTAGAAGAAGACAGGAACGTAGGGGATAGTGACCCATACCGGGACTATGGAAGATTCTGCCTCAGGCGAGAAATCGGTAATCCATTTGAGAACCTTCATTGGGGCATGATTGAAGATCCACTGACCTTTGAGCCATAGCCTCTGATAATCCTCCTTGTCAAGAAACCGAATTAGGATATGTCTGAAGTCAATGGATCCGAGTTGAAATTTGCCCTTGAATCTCACAGAGCTGAAAGCATCATTGAGGGCAGACATCGGTGGCTTACCTCTTGCGAACTTACCCACTAGGGCATTTTGGTAGTGAGAAGCCAAAGTTTCAGCGTCTCGACGAGATACCAAACAGGCTATATCTCCCTTGTAATGGGTTTTTGGCACAATTTCCGGGTTAGAGGGGAGGGAGACATTTAGAGGTGGCGGGCGATTACCTAAAGCTTGAAGAAAAGATTTGGCCGCAACGTTGCCACCACTGCTAGGCGGAGGAGCCGCCATAAGCAGGAAGAAAAAACCAGTTTCTGACCGTTATCAGATAAGGAAAAGGAAGAAGAGGAAAAAATGAGAAAGAAAGTTGCATTTTGGTTAGTGTGTGTTTCGCACTATTTTCGCACCTAGATACAGTAGTTATCAGTCTGCAAGCTTTTTATGAAAAAAATCACATACACAATTGCTAGGAAATAAACTGCACTTTGACAAGTAGATAATTAATCATGCATTAGGCTTTTGACAATCAGATAGATTAATTACTTCTATCAAAATCTTTCACATGCACATTTCATAACTTCTAACTTAAAGAATCAACTGATAAACTTTGACAGAAAGGTTCTTATGGAATCATTTTATTCTTCAATTTTACAAAGAGAGGAACAAACATGTTTGCTCAATTTCATCAGAAACAAAAATAGCATACTTCAATGCATAAAAGATATTGGAGGAACAATGCATAAAACTCAAGGGATTAATCAATTTAATGTCAGATGGATAATCATCCAAATATTTCAATGGGTAATTGATTTCATGAAGAGTCACAGGATGTGAAAATGTCATAGATTTTGGCAATTTAGTGAAAGCAAAACCATGGTTTCAGGCTTTAACGTCAAAGACATGGGTCAGATGTATCTACCGATTTTTTCCTCTCTCATTTAGATTCCCATGTAGAATCGGTGTGTACACCACTAATAGAAGTAGCATCCTCCCATATTCTTGCTAATAAAGTTCTTCCACTAGAAATAGTAAATTCCTCATCCAAACTTCTTTCTTTCCTCCTCAAATTTGTTTCAAGCAGCATCTTTAAATTTTACATGAAACAAATAAAGTCTTAAGATTATTGGTTTTACTCTGCTGAATCAAACTTGAGAAGAACTGATGTTGAGGAGTTCTTCTATGAACCTGCAAAACATATAACTTTACAAAATAATGTAATAAAAGACAAATTTCAAGTCGTGTACGAGACACTTTCCTTAAGGCTTTATTTGTTCCCTTTTGTATGCATATGATTCAGAACAAATATCCTCTAGGATTAAATGAAGCTTGGTTGACAGAAGTGTGTACTTACTTCTCCAACCACGAATGAACAACGGATCAAACAACAAGAATTCTTTAAGAATAATGCATCATCAATCTTTTCCTCTTTGTGAGGTTTCCAGTCATTTTTTAGTACTTCTCTCTTTTCTGGTTTTCTTGTATTCTAATTGTATTCTTGTTGGATCATGGTTGTCTCCTTCAAAGGGAAGGCACCTCATCTATTTTTAAACTAATGGCTTAAGATGAAATAATACATCTCTTCATGACATATACCCTGTGAGAACTTGAAGCCATATCTATTGGTGATGAACATGTTCACACCGATTCATTATTCATAGTCACATCTTTTCAATCATTGAAATATCCAACATTTAGAAACTGCTTGTTGCGACGAATTGAACACTATCATATAAGATAATATTGTTGTTCGTATATGTATTCAAATAAGTGGTCAAACTTTGATAAATATATTGTCAAAAAAGCAAGAGTGCAATTTCAGGTGGGACGGCAGGAGTACATATAAACACCCTATTCTAGAACCTAACTAGGAACACTACCATTAAATCTATTGAATCTCAGTAGAGCATGGAACCCCATGCATTTGAATAGTTAGGGACGCCCTCCTGAGAACACCCAAACGATGCACCACCAATGAACCACCGCCACCAAAACCAGAACTACCATGATCTCACCTTCATGAACTACCTAAAGGTTGGAAAATAACAACGGGAACCACTGACACGGTCACATGACATTGGGAAATCTGGATCAAGATATTGCTCTAATCACTACTACAAAACAGGTTTTTAACTTCGCCTCATTGTTTCGTTTGTGAAAAATAAGGCTAATGACCGAAGTAAAAAGATAAAAAGTTCTTTTAATTTGGTTTTAAAATAATTGAAGTTTTAAAAGATGTCATTTGACTTAAGTTGTAGAAAATCAAAGCGGAAACATGTCCTTTGACTTCAGTTTGAAAAACTGACGTTAAAAGTTGTTCTCAACCAACATCAGGTGCCCAAAGCCACAATAGAGACCCTACCGACGTCGGGTAAAACCATACTTAACCAGTTTTGACTTGGTTTTTACTTCTTTATATTTCTCATCCTTGTAAATTTGATGAGAGCAGAGAGAAAGAAGGTTGGGCCCTAATTATTACTTTATTTTAGAGGGTTACATCACCCATTGGGGGGTTTGAAGATTGAAAGCACACTCAATTTTAGTAAAATAAATCAATTAATGAGTCCATGTTATTCAATTTATGGGTATAATGTAGAAACTTCCCTATTGTTGTCAATTTTACATGAATAACATGTAATTTACGTAAATCATATGAAAAACTCATCTCAATTTGTTGGAATGTAAGTTTCATCATAGATAGAAGTCATTGTTATAGTGAAGATAGTAGAAGTGTGAAGTATCAAATATTTGTATCGAAGTTCATCAAGCACGCATATGAGAATACAGCGAAGGAAAACGTTTCCTATGCATATTGTCCATACAAGAGTGTCGTAACACAAAAATAAATGAGGACTTCAACTGAGTGAGAGATCGATGGATGATGGTGGTGGAAACCGTTCACCTACAGCAGGTTGCTCACGTTTCCTAGGATTTAGGAACTAAGGGATATGGTTATATAAATATGAATGTTTAATTTAAGAAAGGAGGGGGAAAATGCAATAATATTAGTAAGGCCCAATAATAATTTTTCTTGTTGGCTTCAAAGTCTAATAAAGTCCAATTTTCAAACGTACTTCCCACCGACTCTAAAAAACGAGAAAGTATAGTAAAATGCTTGTATTATATTATAAGTTTACTTTTCCATTTAAGTGGATCGAGAGTGAAATGAGAATAGATCGATGATTAAATAAATTCAAATCTAGATTTTTTTTTTCTTGTTTGGTTGAATAGTCTGATAAAGCTCAATTCTCCAACTTACTTTCCACCGACTCTAATAAAATGGGAAAATCGTAGTAAAATGCTAGTATTATATTATGACTTTACTTTTTCATTGTGTTGGCTCGATGACATGAGATTAGACCGAGGATGAAATAACGTCAAAGCTAGATCATTTTTCTTGTGGGACAGAATAGTCTAATCTAATTCTCCAACATACTTTCCAACGACGCTAAATAAATGAAAACCGTAGTAAAATGCTACTCCCTCTGTCCCAGGGAAACCTGCAGAGGGAGAGAGAGTAACTAAAAAATTCTACAAATTGAAATGTCCCTTTGGCCCTTCCTCCACCACCACCACACAACTACTAACAACAACAACCTCTACCACCACCACTAACTATCAACCGGGATAACGAATTCAACTTGACAACAAATTACATCACAGCTATAAATATTTAGCGGAAAAACTCTCTTTGGATCACTTCTCCAGATTTTCACATCGTCCACCCGTCCCTAAAAAATTTGTGATCTCTCTCCTCAGTGGCTCATCCCTAAATCCTTGCCCTGGAGCCGGTGTCGTTGCCGGAGTTCATTAAGAAAAACACCTAGAAACCCCAAATCAACAAAACCTAGTTTCCCAAATCGATTAACCTCAGATGGTGAGCACTCTAGATCGGCTAAACCGAGAAGATGAAAACCATCAAAGCCCTTCTTATACCCTCCTTATTTTTGTTTGTGTCGGAGCTCTAATTGGGGCCAGTCAAGGCAATGGATACGAGTAGCACCAGGATCCCAAATCGTCGATGTGCCAATGATGTACAGAGAGAGGAAGATAAGAGGGAAGATGTGAGGAAGGTGGAGGTAGAGTGAAAGATAAAGGTGAAGAAGATGTGTGGGGGTGGAGATGAGAGATAAACATGAGGAAGATGATGGAGGCGGAGAGAAAGTATTATGAGAGAGTGTGTGCATGTTTCGAAAAGAAGAAGGTGTGAGAAGAGAGAGGTGAGAAAGGAATGAATTATTCAAGGGAATTCATGTCTTATCAAATGTAAGAATATTCTTAAAAAGGAAAGTGTGCAGATTTTCCTGGGACGGCCCAAAAAGGAAAGTGTGCAGATTTGTCTGAGACAGCCCAAAATGGAAAGTGTGCAGATTCTCTTGGGACGGAGGGAGTACTATTATATTATGAGTTTACTTTTTTATTTAGTGTCTCGATGACATGAGAGTAGATCGAGGATTAAATAAGGTCAAATTTGGATAATTTTTCTTGTTGGCCTGAATAGTCTAATAAAGTCCAATTCTCTAATGTACTTTCCACCAACTCTAAAGAAATGAGAAAATCATAGTAAATGATAGTATTATATGATTAGTTTACTTTTCATTTTAGTGGCTCGGTGACATGATAGTAGATCGAGGATTAAATAAGGTCAAATTTAGATTATTTTTTTGTTGGGCTGAATGGTCTAATAAAGTCCAATTCTCTATCATACTTTCCACCAACTCTACGGAAATGGGAAACTCATAGTAAAGTGCTAGTATTATATTATGAGTTTACTTTTTCACTTTAATGGCTCGAGGAGAGTGAAATGAGAGTAGATCAAGGATTAAATAAGCTCAAATCTAGATAATTTTTCTCGTTGGGTTGAATATTCTAATAAACCCTAATTCTCCAACGTACTTTCCACCAACGCTACAAAAATATGAAAATCGTAGTAAAATTATAGTATTACATTATGAGTTTACTTTTTCATTTTAGTGGTTCGCCGACACAAGAGTAAATCGAGGATTAAATAAGTTCAATGATTTGAATGGCATTTGTAGTGATAACTTTGTTCGTACTTTGCAATCAATTCGATCGTTCCCGTCTAACATTCAATTTGAATAAAAATAATTAATTTATGTTGCAGTCCACCCGTTATCGGTAGCAAGCTGGTACGATTTTGGGTGACTGAATCCAAAATATATAAAAGAGGAATTTTAACTATTAACTTGGGTTGTTTCCACCAACTGGTTTATGTAAACTTTTAACTTGGGTTATTTTCAACCAAAGTAAAAAGAGCAAAACTTATAACTTCGGTTATTTTCAACCAAAGTACGAAAAAAATTTAATTCGGTTATTTTAGGGACGATAACCGTAGTAATAGGTGATGTAGAACCGGAGTCGTAGGTCATTTTTGTAGTAGTGCATATTCGCAAAGTTTGACAGGGCTATGATTTGAACCCTGGACCTCTCCACCACTAAATCAATACCAATTCAATGATTTTATTACTGTTAATATAATGCATGTATATGTAATTTCATCTTTCCTATATGAATGATCAATAAATAAAAGTTAATTGTTCAACATATATATTTAATATAATTTTTTTCCATTTTTGCTTTAATCAATATATGACCAACCATAAATTAAGAAATAAGTTGAAAGAGAGAAAATATTATACCTATAGTTGAGCAACATACACGAACCCTACATAGTATATATTTTTTCTAGCTAATTGCCTTTCATATTACGATTACAAAGTTGGCTCATATAGCTAAGATAGTGTCACGCATATGATCTATTTCAAAATTAGAATCCTAATTGCGAGCGATAGCGCAACTCCTCCCTTCATTTCTTGGTGTTCACTCCAATAAATTCTTAAATTCCCTTGTTCAAATCTACATCATCTAATTCACTATAACTATCATCATCTTCCTCCTCATCACACATCACAATCCCATCTTTTTCCCAATTTTCCTTTTACATTATTTCTTCTTCTTTGTTAAGATATTCAACAAGAACTAATCCATGAACACAATCATCCTCCCCCTCTCCTTCAAGTGGATCTCATCGTTCTTGAAGTGAAAATCGGTGCCAATTTCATAGTCGGTGTAAAAAATTTCAAGGAAAGAATCATGATCGTATGATTCAACAGGTACTGGTGGTAGCGGCGACGGGGAAGATTCAGAGATATGTGAATAGATTCCTATAAGGGCGGCAACAAGAAAAGTGAAAAATATGAACAAATAAGGGCAGCAACTAGAAGGTTCTCCTGCATAGATGTTGATGTTAGAGCTGGAGTAGATGAAATCCCTTACACTATTCTTGATAATTTCCATTTATTTCTTGATGAAAATATATTGAATTTTTCCAGCCTAGTATGTATTGATTTTTAAAATCAATATTTTGGTGAAATAATTTGTTTAAAATATATAGCCTTCATTAAGATCTAAGTTGGGATGGTCGTGGTCTTAGGGACGGGGTTGGTGTGTGTGAAACAGATTAATTTTTTTTATGTGTGATTTAATTATTTAGGAATTGGATGATAACAAGAAATAATAGGGTGGACTCCTACAAGTCCAGTGGTTTTACTCTTCACACCGAAGAGGTTTTCCACTTAAAAATTGCCGTGTGTTGTTTTCTCTCTTTACTCTCTTGTTGGATGGTTTTATCTTCATCGTTTGGTTTATTTTGTGATTTTGTTTGAATATTTGGTTGGTTTTTTTGCCTTGATCTTGTGTGGGTGTTTGGGATTTATCCCCTTTGGGTCCCTAACAATTGGTATTAGAGCTTGGCTTTGTTTTGGCATAATCATGGAGTCTAGTGGTGGTTCTATGGTTAAGTTAACATCAACCAATTATTTTATTTGAAGGCCTATGATGGAAGATTTTTTTTTTTGCAAGGATTTGTATGATCGTATTGCACCTACTATTGTTGAGGGTAGTAGTTCATCTAAGCCAACTAAGCCTCATAAAATGGTAAAAAAATGAATGGGCTAAGTTAAAGAGTAAAACTTTGGGAACTATTAGACAATGGATTGATATTAGCATATTCAACCATGTTTCTCAAGAGTCTGACCCCTATGATTTGTGGAAGAAGTTGGAAGGCCTTTATGAAGGAAAGACTGCTCATAATAAGGCTTATTTGATTAAGAAACTTGCTAATTTAAAGTTGAAAAGTGGAAAGTTGGTGTCTGAGCATCTTAGTGACTTTAAAGATATTATTAACAAGATGACTACTATGAAGATTTTTCTTGATGATGAGTTACAGGCTTTGTTCATGTTGAGTTCTTTTCCAGATAGTTGGGAGACTTTGGTGGTGACTATTAGCAACTCTGCTCCAGATGCTGTGCTTTCTTTAGATGTTATCAAAGAGAGCATGTTCAATGAAGAGATAAGAAGAATGGAGATGGAAGTTGATAATTCGCATGTTCATGTTGTTGAGACTCGAGGAAGAAGCAACAGTAGAGGTCCAAAAGGGTGTGGCAAGTCGAAGAATAGGTTCAAGTCCAGAGATGGGAAAGAGACAAGGACGTGCCACGACTGCTATCGGTGGAAGAAAGAGAAATGGAAGAAGCATGACTCACCTAATGAGGGAGGTGATAGAGGAACTGCAGCAACTGCTTCTCAAGATGATGATGATATAGCTCTGGTTTGTGCTACTGGAGAATGTCATCACGTAAAAGGTTCTTATACAGAATGGTTGGTTGATTCTCTTCTTTTCATTAGGTTCACAAAGAGGAGTACTTCATGAACTACCAAGATGGAGATTTTGGTAGCGTCGGAATGAGAAATAAGACCATCGCAGTTATTGTTGGTGTGGGTGACATCTGTGTGAAAACAAAGTGTTTGATGCAGACTTATTTTTAAGAATGTGTGCAATGTGCCTGACTTGCTCCTTAACTTATTGTCTGATATTACTCTTGATCGAGAGGGATATAAATAATTATTTGGAGACAGAAAGTGAAAGTTGTCAAAGGGCTCAATGAAAGTTGCTCGTGGTGAATTGTGCTACACTTTGTACAAGACATACTTAACAGTATGTTATGACAAGGTGAATGCCATTGAAGTGAATAATTCTCCAAACTTGTGGCATCGAAGGTTGGGACACATGAGTGACAAGGGGCTGGAACTTCTAGCAGGTAAATCCCTTCTTCCTGTTGATTCTAGTGTTTCTCTTGACCCATGTGATCACTGTTTAGCAGGAAGGAAACAAAGAGCTTCCTTTTCTGGGAAGTCAACTAAGAAAGAAGGAAAGTTGGAGTTGGTACACTCTGACGTTTGTGGTCCCATGGAGGTTGAGTCACTTGGTGGCAACAAGTACTTTGTCACCTTCATCGATGATGTTACTCGGAGGACTTGGGTTTACATGATAAAGGTCAAAGGAGAGGTGCTTGAAATTTTCAAGAAATTTCATACCTTGGTAGAAAAGGAGACAGAGAAGAAGTTAAAGTGTCTTCGTTCTAATAATGGTGGAAAGTATACTCCGTTCTAATAATGGTGGTATCTCATTAGAAGTATGCTTTCCACCATTATCAGAACGAAGACACTTCAACTTTAAAATGGTTCTATTATGATAATAGTGGGAAAATGGTGCATAAATGTCCAGCTCATTGGTGTGCCTTAGACTTATGGTATGCCTTCTTGGAGAACTCAAATGTATCTTTATTCATCAACTTTAGAGAAACGTGGATTTATCCAAGTCTGGGCTGCTGGGCCATATGCTCAGGATTCATCCAAGTCTGCATAGCCCATGAACTTACGTGGGGCTGCCCATGGGGGCCAAAAAACCCTTCACCAACAGGATAGTTTGGTATTCTCGTGCTTCCATATCCCTGAAGCCCATATCCTATCTCGGTTTTGGGGAGCGCAATCGTCAAAGCTATCAGAATTGAAAGGGGCACAGAGTATACCACCCTTGGGGGATATTCTGGGAAAGAAGGTTGAGGTCATGCTTGATGCCCCTCTCGAGTATATCCAAAGTAGGGAAACGCCAACAAGGGTTGGGAAACATTACATACGGCCATCTCCATGGCTACCAAAGGTGTTGCATCTCTAGATATACCCATAGGTATTGAGATAGATGTGACTTGATATCCAGCATCTTCCAGCATCTGGGATTCTCTCGCTAAATCTGACTGCAACACAACTAATCTCGTAGTCTCATCCGTGAAATGACCATCCCTTTCGTCGTATGACCCAGTGGGTATATCTTGTGTAGGGTTCGTAACCCCTATGCCTTGCCCTGAATTATCCTCCGTAGGCCTCGAAGGTCCAGTTACATCTTGAGGGACCTCGACTATTGGCGGGCTAGGCTTGTGGGGGGCTTTTTACTGCTTCCTAGCCACCATTCGAGACCTGCAATGCCTTTGCTCAACATTTTAGGGCATTGGAGGGTTAACCATTCTTCTTCTCTTTCCTTCATAAGGGGATTGTATTTTGTCAGTAGCACCTGTCCCCTTTAACTTTGACCACTCGCTCCTTCGAGTATTTGTGGAAGCAGACAGAAACCAAAAGACCCAACTTTGACTAAATCGGTCCCATTAAGCGTGCTAATTGATGCGTCTCAAAACCAATCAAGCTATTCCGTTGAATCCTTTGTCGTGATCTGTAAAATAACAAGCTCTGGGAGGTCCCAGGGAAACAATGCTTAAGTCAGAAGAATACTCAAAGGCATATCTAAAGTGTGTGTGTGTGTGTGCGTGTGTGTGTGCGTGTGTGTGTGCGTGTGTGTGTGTGTGTAATAATGAATACATACCTGGTATTTATCTTGTACTATGAAATAGTATTTGTATTTAATTAAAACTCTTAATTTTCACTAAATACAGAAACTATATATCCTCTTTGATAGAATGATTTGTCGTAAGGAATTGTATTATTGATGACTGAATATATAGAGAGTACAATAGAGGTGTAATAAGGAAATAACTCTAATAATAATAAATTATAATCTAAACAGTAATCTGATTTATCCTAACACCCCCCTCAAGCGAAGCATTGGATACTTGCCGACGCACAGCTTGGACCTGAAATACCTGAATAGTAGACGAGAGAGCCCCTTGGTGAAAATATCTGCAATCTGAAGAGAAGTCAAAACATGAGCAACACGCATCTTTCTAGATGTCACCAACTCACGAACAAAATGATAGTCAATGTCGATATGCTTCGCCCGCTTGTGCACCACCGGATTCTGAGCCAAAAAGATAGCACTGTTTTTGTCGCATAACAGCAATGGAGAACTAGAAAGCGGAACCCAAAGATCACGAAGAAAATGAGTGAGCCAAACCACCTCTAAAGCAGTGTTGGTAAGAGCACGGTATTCAGACTCAGTGCTGGAGCAAGAAACAGTAGGCTGTTCTTACCAGTCCAAGAAATCATATTCCCACCAAGATAAACCGCATAACCATAAGTGGACCGAAGAGTCTCCAGACAGTGGGCTCAGTCAGCATTAGAGTCTTCTAACACCTCAGGAGTACTAGCAGACAAAAGCTAAGACCAAAATGAAGAGTGCCATAAACATACCACAAAATCTGTGTCACTGCAGTGAAATGGTCCCTGGGATCCTGAAGATACTGGCTCACCGTGTTGACCAAGAATGCCAAATTCGGACGAGTGATGGTGAGATACTAGAGAGCACCAACAAGAGAACGATAAAGTGTAGGATCCCAAAACGGAGGACTGGTAGAGCTGTGAAGTTGAGAACCAACAACAAATGGCGTAGAAATAGGTGTTGCGTCTGACATACCGGCCCGAGTTAAAATATCACAAGCATATTTTTCTTAGCCAATAAGTAATCCTGATGAGGTAGGCAAAACTTCAAGACCAAGAAAGTAATGAAGAACACCAAGATCCTTGATCGCAAACTCTCTGTGCGTCTGATCAATGAAATGGCAAAGAAGAGTCGAGCCATTTCCAGTAAGAATGATATCGTCCACATACACAAGTAGATACAGTAACGACAACCCTCTCGAGAGGACAAATAAAGAAGTATCGGCTGAGCTGCACTGAAAACCAAGCTGTGTCAGATAACTGCTGAAGCACTGGAACTAAGCCCGAGGAGCCTGCTTAAGACCATAAATGGCCTTTCGCAAGCGACAAACACAGTCTGGATGAGCATAATCTTGATAACTAATGGGCTGCTTCATGTAGATCGGAACATCAAAAACACCATTAAGGAAACCGTTCTTGACGTCCAACTGATGAAGTGTCGTATGCATGGTGGCTATGGCGAGGACCGTCCGAACAGTGGAGGATTTAACCATAGGACTGAAAGTGTGGGAAAAATCAAAACCTGGAATCTGCGAGAAACCCTGTGCTACAAGTCTAGCTTTATGGTGCTCAATAGTGCCATCTGGTTGATACTTGAGCCTAAAGACCCATTTGGAGCCAACAATGTTGAAATTTGAAGGTCGAGACACCAAATCCCAAGTGTTCTGACCACGAAAAGTGGCCATCTCACCATCCATGGCTTAAACCCAGGCTAGATCCTAAAGAGCAGTGCGATAATCAATGGGCTTTGTCTGAGAAAGGAGTGCAGCATTCAGACCATGAGCAATATATTTAACTAATCTCGGTGCTGAATGGCACCAGTAGAAGACCGAGAAGCCATCCGATGGGTACAAAGCTACAGCGGTGAAGCTGGAGGAGGCGAACCAACTAACGATGCCGAAGAAGATCAAGCAGAGCTGACCGAAGAGTGGCCTTTGGAAGTCACTGGAGAAAGGACGTCCGAGACTAGTTGAGGCTTGGTGGCCGGCAGCTGAGGTGTGGTGGCCAGCGGCCGAGGAGCGGGGTCTGGGTTGGACGTCCAGATGAAGCATGGTGATAAAGGAGGGGTGGCTGGAACGGGCATAGGCATGGTGGCCTCAATCGATGAAGTAACAGCTCTATAAAAAATGATGAAATCTCCAGATCAAAAATAGAACGACTGGCCGTAGAAGATGAAACATAAGGGAATAAAGTTTCAGCAAAACTAACGTGGCGAGAGACATAGATGCGCCCAAAAGTCGGATCGAGACACTAGAAGTCCTTGTGACGAGAGTTGTAGCCAATAAAAACATACTAAATAGATCGCGGTGCAAACTTATCAGTAGCAGAGACATGCATACATGGAAATGCACGGCAACCAAACTGGTGAAAAAGGGTATAGTCAGGCACATGACCAAAAATGACCTCAAAAGGTGATTTTCCACCAAGAACTAAACTAGGATGATAGTTAATAATGTATACTGCAGAGGAGAAAGCTTTCACCCAATAAAAGTGTGGCACAAAAGAGTGAAAAAACATGGCAAGACCAGTCTCTGTGATGTGACGATGCTTCCTCTCAGCTCGGCCATTCTAAGCAGGTGTATAGAGCGAGGACACCTAATGATGAATACCATATGATATGAAGTGAGCCTAAAGTCGATGATTAGTAAACTTTGTGCCACCATCGGTCTGAAATTTTTTAACCCTAGTAGAAAATTAGGTTTCAACAAATTTCTAAAACTGGAGAAATGTGTCATGGAAATCTGACTTTTGCCGCATCGGGAGAAACCATGTGAATCTCCAAAAATCATCGATAAAAATGGCATAATAAGAGAAACCCCTGAAAGATAAAATAGGGGGCGGTCCCCACAAATCACAATACATTTTATCTGACAAACTAGTAGTGCGCTTGTCACTAGTGGAAAAGGGCAAATGGCTACTTTTGGCCATCTGACAAGGAAAGCAACTAACAGATGCAGGCATAGCAGAAGTGACAGAAATAAAGCCCCGTCGATTCAGTAACTGAACATTATCATGAGACACGTGACCGAGGCGAGAGTGTCATTGCTCAAAGAAGCATGAAGCTTTCCAGAGCGTAATTCGCCTAAAAACCGGGAATCACTAGTCTTACCAATTATTGTCCATGTATGCTTCTGCTCAATGGAAAATGCATCGGTATCAAATATAACACGGATAGGTAAATCACGAGTAAGCTTACTAATGGACAATAAGCTTCTAGTAATCTTAGGAACCACAAGAATATCATTAACAGAGAAACCAGAAAAATGACATTGACCGATGTGAGAAATAGATAATGATTCACCATTTCCAACAAGAATAGAATTAGAACCACAATAATATTGTACCTTATCAAGATGATTGGTACGAGCAGTGATATGAGATGTAGCACCGGAATCAACGATTCACTTATTCGACGAACGATGACAGTTTGAACCATTCAAACCGACCTGAAACAAAGCTTTGTCCTTAATCCAATTAGCGGAAAAATATTCCCAAGATAAAGGCACCAAATTAACCATAGGAAGAGCTGAAATAGAGTGCGTAAGGCCCAAAATTTAAAAAAAAATGTAGGAATCAGAAAATTAGCACACAATGCGCGAACAATGCTGTGGGCGCGTGTCTAACTGATAAGACGTAAAAATCATGTATTTTACAAAGCATTTAACATCTCTTTTAACATATTTTTGTTGTAAGATTGCTAGATTTAGTAGGTTTACATGATAAGGGGTTTAGATGACCATTTTCGGTTTTTATATCTAAATCCTTCATTTTGTAACCTATGTTTAGTCTAATGGACTTTCCGTCCTTATGAACATCTAGATTCCTTTTTTTAAGATTAATTTGTATATTTCTCATCAGCACTTAGGAGTGGTTTAGTGAAGGTCATTCGAAAGGATGTTAGAAGATGGAAGGCCACTCACAAAATGGTAGAAGATAAAGTGAAGAAAAGAGAGCAAACCAAAGGGTGAAGAATGATCTATGTTTTGAAGCAGAGTTTTGAGAAATTTCCGAGAAGAATCAGCCTCCAAGAGTGGTACCATTGGATTCCTCTTCTCGATTACTATAAAATCGACTACAAGAACTTCCAAAACGGATCAACGGTTCACCCAGAGGAAGCAAAACAAAATGGGACTTTTTTCCGTCGCGACTCGCGATGAGTGTGTCGCGACTCGCGAAATGTTAACCTGGGAGCTCAAAATTTTACTGATCTGGTCGCGACTCGCGACGGAGGCGTCGCGACTCGCATTAACTGCCCTGCAACTTGCGTTTTACTCCCTTTTTTCGTGTACTATAAATAGCTTTTAACCCCCTTCTTCCCCAAATCTCTAAGCCCGACTTGGGGGCCCCAAAAACCTAGTTTTTCACCATTTTCTTCCATTTCTTCTTCTTTCTTTGTAGATCTTTGTTCTATGTTATGGGTTTTGATTATCTAGCTTAGTTTTATCTTGGGAGGAATGGATTGAAGCTTCCATGTCTATGTAGTAAGAACCATATCTATCTATTTAGTGCTTTTGCTATTGTGCATTTATTGAGCTTTGAATGTGAATTTTTAATTGCATTGATGTTGTTGGAAGCTTGATTATATTCATTGCTTGTATGATTACTTGTTAGGGTTGGGAGAAAGTAGCTAATTCTCCCCTCTTTTAATGTGGAATCCAAGAGCATGAGTTAGAACTTCTTAAATGATGTTGGTGTGTTGATAATTGCTAAATGAATGTGATGATGTCGAACTCGTTGTCATGTTTATTTTAGTTAGCAAATGAGAGAAGTCTATGAATGTCGATCATTCTTGACTAATCTTGTGTAAATGCATGAATTGGTTAAATGCTTAGATACGGTGTAGTATTTATAAGTGTTGCCAAGCTTGTTGATTCTTCGTGCTAAATGCCATCAATGGGATACTCTTAGTCCTAAGGTAGTCATTGGTGAGGTTTGACAAGAGATGTCGAATTCACTCTTGCAAACTACTATCTAAGAAGGATAGAAGATTTATCTTCACAACAAGTAGTTGAAGTGGTGAATAGATTGTTTCACTCGTTCTTGAAACCTTTATTCTTTAGCATTTATGTATTCTTGATGCTATATTTCACTTCATTTATGTCATGGGTTTTTTGAGAATAGGAAGTGTTTTTATGATTGAAGTGTTCGGGTGTTAGGAAAGTGACGAATTCCTTAGCTCCTTTGCATGAAAATCTATGAACATGAACTTATAACTTCTTGTGCATAATGTGTTGTGATTCTTGCTAGATAAATATGTTAATGTTAAGTCAAGTAATGAATGTGATAGAATGAGTGAATGGTTCAATGATCTACATTAGGTTTGGAAGTGGATATCAATTGCCCCCAAGGCTTTATCTTTGTAGTTTTAAACCCCTTTTTCTTAGTTTTGTTTGATGATTAGCCTAGTTACTTAACTTTGCTAGTTATCTTGTCTTTTTACTTTCATAACTTAGGACCATCAAACAACCAACCCCCCCCCCATTTACATGCTTTTATATGTATGTATATATGTCTACTCCTAGCCTAATATCAACCTTTTGTGCCTAAACGCTTAGGAAGATCCCTCTTCTTCGTGGATGACCCCGACTTGCCGCTATCTACTTAGTTGTAGATAGTAAGCATTTAGGGATTATAAATATTAACTTTGAGAGGTACGGCGATGACCTCCCAAATTTTGGCGCCGCTGCCGGGGAAGAGGCATTTATTTTTAAGTGTTTAGGTGTATTTGGTTTCATATTAGCTAGTTGTTTTTTATTTTCCACTCCTTGGTGGTTGTTTTTTTTCGGAGTAGGTATTGCTTGAGTTCTTGGTGAATTTTTATCGAGAATCCTTGCAATATGATTTCAGACTTTAGAAAAAAAAATTTAAAAAATGGAGCGTCTCACCTTGAGGGAACTCATGACGAGAAAAGAGGCTCAACAAGCAAGGTTTTGTAGGATGTGTCATTCCGACCATCCTACCGAGTCTTGCTATTTGTTGTGGGAAGAGCACTATGAGCGGGAAGGAACCCTTGGTTTCCAAAACCTAGGGTATTATGAAGAGTGCTACAAAGATGTAGGAGATGTTGGTTTTCAAGGACATGAAGCTCAGGAATGGTATCCATACCACAATTATTACAATCCGGAATGGAGTGGTAATCTGGATTGGTGGTATGAGAATGAGCCAGAAAACCAAAAATACGAGCAAAATAGTTGGCCATCACCACCTTATACCATACCCCATAACCAAGCCCAACAAGGAAGTTCAAGTTTGACACGTGAGGAAGTCATGAATACAATAGCAAACTTGAACAACTTTACTAGTGAGGAGCCGGACACTCGACTCTCCTCTGGTGTTGAGGCTATTGAAGGGCATGTGAGGAGTACATTAGAAGCGTTGGCCCGAATGGAAGCTCGTGATTCCGAAAATACACCATCCCAAATCGAACTCTAAGATTCGGTGAGTGAGGTCACCGTGGGAAATGACTTTGAGTTCGAAGAGGATGAGGAGTTGGTTGTTGAGGATAAAAAAATAGAGGAAGAGGTGATTGTGCTACATTCATTAAAATCGCCACCCCTTCCCCCACCTAGTGAACCAAATCTACCATTTTCGGAAGTTTTGAGGGAGACAAGAGAGGAGCCAAAAGACTACCTCAAGCCTCCTAACCACCCAACTCCATTTAAACCATCTCCACCTCAACAAAACTTTCCTCTTGAAAGTTTTATACCCCCACCTCTCTATTTTTGGATACTCGTGGTGAAGGGGTTCAAACCTTCACCATATGGATAACATTAGGGTCGTGCCGACGACCTTAAAAATATGGAGCTTCTCGGGAGGCAACCCGAGCTTCTAAGTTAGATTAGTATTTTTCTTTTCTTGAAAAAAAAACATTCCTCAACCATGTCCTCAAACCCTTTCCCTAAACCACAAGAATACCACCACAATACACCACCAAAAATAAACCACTACCAAAACCACCATCTAGGAGTACTACTAGTTGTCTTTTGTGAGTGTTGATCGGGATTTGCATAGTTGTGCCTTTGTAGTTGATGGATTGAAGTTTCATATCGATCAGAGTTGGAGAACATGGAGGAGAGAACATTCATTGAGAAGTGAGCATTGCCATCACCGGGAAGGACCTTCAAAATCCAAGTTATGAGTTTTTTTTCTTTCTCCCTTATCAAGTGCGGGGAGGTAAAGATAAATATATCTCATTGTATTGTATTGTAGTGTGCATATGCTCCACTTTGATTTGTATTGTTTGAAAAAAAAAAGAAATAATTCCCGCTAAGTTGAAAACCCGAGAGGGCAACTTAGGCAAAAGTGGGAGGCCCGGATAGGTTGAAAACCCGAGAGGGTGACCTATGCAAAAATGAGAGGCCAAATGGTGAGGAAAAAGGTGAGGGTGAGCATTGAAAAAGAAAATTGTGTAAAGCTAGGACGAAAACCCGAGAGGGCTCCTAGGCAAAATGAGAAAAAATGAGAGAGATTGAAAAACAATTATGCTTCTCTTGATTTGTCTATTGAGTGGCTTTTTCGGTGGAGTAAGTTAGCTTGGCATTATATGTATACCTCACTTTTGTTATGGTTTGTTGGTTGTTTAGATTATCTTAGGCTTTGAGATGTGAGAGTGTGAGAGATTCTTATGTCTTGGGGGTTAGGATAGTCTAGGAATATGATGTTGGATGTTTTAGAAAACTTTAACATGCAAGTTTACGCTTTGATCTTTGCTTGTTCTTGTTTACTCGAGGACGAGTAAGGTTTAAGTGTGGGAAGATTTGATGAAACATAAAAATCATGTATTTTACAAAGCATTTAACATCTCTTTTATCATATTTTTGTTGTAAGATTGCTAGTTTTAGTAGGTTTACATGATAAGGAGTTTAGATGACCATTTTCGGTTCCTTCATTTTGTAACCTATGTTTAGTCTAATGGACTTTTCGTCCTTATGAACATCTAGATTCCTTTTTGTAAGATTAATTTGTAGATTGCTCATCAGCACTTAGGAGTGGTTTAGTGAAGGCCATTCCAAAGGATGGTAGAAGATGGAAGGCCACTCACAAAGTGGTAGAAGATAAAGTGAAGAAAGGAGAGCAAACCAAAGGGTGAATAATGATCTATGTTTTGAAACAGAGTTTTGAGAATTTTCCGAGACGAATCAGCCTCCAAGAGTGGTACCATTGGATTCCTCTTCTCAAGTACTATAAAATCGACTACAAGAACTCCCAAAATGGATCAACGGTTCACCCAGAGGAAGCAAAACAAAACGGAACTTTTTTCCATCGCGACTCGCGAAATGTTGACCTACGAGCTCAAAATTTTGCTGATTTCGCGACAGAGGCGTCGCGACTCGCGATAACTGCCCTGCGACTTGCGTTTCACTCCCTTTTTTCGTGTTCTATAAATAGCTTTTAACCCCCTTCTTCCCCAACTCTCTAAGCCCGACTTAGGGGCCCAAAACCCTAGTTTTTCACCATTTTCTTCCATTTCTTCTTCTTTCTTTGTAGATCTTTGTTCTATGTTATGGGTTTTGATTATCTAGCTTAGTTTTATCTTGGGAGGAATGGATTGAAGCTTCCATATCTATGTAGTAAGAACCATATCTATCTATTTAGTGCTTTTGCTATTGTGCATTTATTGACCTTTGAATGTGAATTGTTAATTGCATTGATGTTGTTGGAAGCTTGATTATATTAATTGCTTGTATGATTACTTGTTAGGGTTGGGAGAAAGTAGCTAATTCTCCCCTCTTTTAATGTGGAATCCAAGAGCATGAGTTAGAACTTCTTAAATGATGTTGGTGTGTTGATAATTGCTAAATGAATGTGATGATGTCGAACTCGTTGTCATGTTTATTTTAGGTAGCAAATGAGAGAAGTCTATGAATGTCGATCATTCTTGACTAATCTTGTGTAAATGCATGAATTAGTTAAATGCTTAGATACGGTGTAGTATTTATAAGTGTTGCCAAGCTTGTTGATTCTTCGTGCTAAATGCCATCAATGAGATACTCTTAGTCCTAAGGTAGTCATTGGTGAGGTTTGACAAGAGATGTCGAATTCACTCTTGCAAACTACTATCTAAGAAGGATAGAAGATTTATCTTCACAACAAGTAGTTGAAATGGTGAATAGATTGTTTCACTCGTTCTTGAAACCTTTATTCTTTAGCATTTATGTATTCTTGATGCTATGTTTCACTTCATTTATGTCATGGGTTTTTTGAGAATAGGAAGTGTTTTTATGATTGAAGTGTTCGGGTGTTAGGAAAGTGACGAATTCCTTAGCTCCTTTGCATGAAAATCTATGAACATGAACTTAGAACTTCTTGTGCATAATGTGTTGTGATTCTTGCTAGATAAATATGTTAATGTTAAGTCAAGTAATGAATGTGATAGAATGAGTGAATGGTTCAATGATCTACATTAGGTTTGGAAGTGGATATCAATTGCCCCCAAGGCTTTATCTTTGTAGTTTTAAACCCCTTTTTCTTAGTTTTGTTTGATGATTAGCCTAGTTACTTGACTTTGCTAGTTATCTTGTCTTTTTACTTTCATAACTTAGGACCACCAAACAACCAACCCCCCCCCCCTATTTACATGCTTTTATATGTATGTATATATGTCTACTCCTAGCCTAATATCAACCTTTTGTGCCTAAACGCTTAGGAAGATCCCTCTTCTTCGTGGACGACCCCGACTTGCCGCTATCTACTTAGTTGTAGATAGTAAGCATTTAGGGATTATAAATATTAACTTTGAGTGCTCATCATTGAATTAACATTCTCGCGTAAAAGTTAATGAGTGCTCGACTCCCTCGATAAGCATTAATTGTGTTTTAGGTACAAGATTGGTTTCCAGGCCCGAGGAGCATGGAATTGTAAGCTGAAATGCAATCTGTTACAGCTATGGTGGTAGATAAAGTTTCAGATGAAGGGGCTTCAGTTGGTAGTAGCGAAGTTCTCGATTATCAGATGCCTAGCAAGGGCTCAAGTCTTGCAATTCAAAGCTACCGTAAAACCGAAGATCCTATTTTGTTGCATGAATTCATTAGTATAGCAGAATGTTGGTGTTTTATAAAACACAAAGCTATTTAAGTATAATTGGATTCGAGTAATTGTAAACTCGGGATGTTAAAACAAGTTTGGTGGTGCGGAGTGCACATTTGTATAAACTATCTACGAGTTTACAGGTTCATATGATGAGGATTAATTATGTTGGTGATAACTAACATGGCTTGTCCTGGAAAGATATATCATTTCAGAATTTATTATAATTTTGATATGATGGTGTGTATTGTCTAACTTCTCTTTGATGGAAATGATAAGGATGATATCAAATTAAATACGATACATTGAATGTTGTAGTGCAATGTGGAAAGATGTATCGTGTGAAAAAATTGCATCATTTCAGAATTTATAATTCTGATAGGTTCATTGTTTAATGTAGAATGATGAAGTGTTATGTCTTTTCACGACATTAGTTTCTTATAAATACATGCATTCGCATGGTTGGTTGAATACACACAAAACAGAAGTGAAAATCTTAGAATTTTCAGATTTACTCAGTAACCAAAAACACAGTCACTCATTAGTATTCTTCTGATTCAAGCCTAGAACAGGAGGGATTCTCGATTGTTTTATCCTCGAAGGGAATTCGTGTAACCCAAGGCGGTAATAGGGTCGAATTACTCTTTAAGGAAAGCGTACGTAACGCGACTCACATCGATATCCAAGAAATATTTTACCACCATCATCCAATCGTGATTTTACCATTCCAATGGAATGGAGAATTACAGCATTTTACCCAACAATCTTAAAGAGTAATTTTATTTTATTTTTAAAAAGCATTGGATGATAAGTTGGGCGGTTCGACCATGAAAGATTGCGTATAATGCGATGGTGCACCATATAAAGAATGGTGTGCAAAGATGCGCATGCATAGAGGGATTCGGTGGTGCGAAGAAGCTTATGTGTGGTTTGGATCTAATCCATTTAACATGACTTTTGGATTCACGTGAAATACAGTTTGACCCCTACAAAGGTTAGAATCCAATTTATATGTGCTTATGAATTGATTAATGAGTGATATATAGTGCATTGTGAAAAAATATATATACATGTTAAATCAGTTTTACTGATAATTTGTGATTAACTATCCTTTTAAATTGAATAATAAGGATGTGAATAATTTTTATGAATAAATTGCATGGTAATAATATTTTGAAAACATGCAAGGAAATATTATATTTGTAGCAAAAAGTTGCAGATTAAATTTTATATCTGGATGTGAAATTGTGTTATACATTGGTTTCTATCTGCATCCGTATTTATACATACTTGTGAAATTATGTTATACATTGGTTTCTATCTGCATCCGTATTTATACATACTTGTGAAATTATGTTATACATTGGTTTCTATCTACATCCGTATTTATACATACTTATAAAGGTGGTGGTGTATAGTGTCTGACTCCTTGATGGAAAGGATGAGGATGAACTAAGGATGTGTACGGGATGCAGTGTTGGCGGTATGCTCAACTTACTGCATTGTCATGTGGAAAAATACACAATTCAGATTTTATTAAAATTCTGATAACTACGGTACAAAGGATGTGGAAAATGTAATCATGTGAAAAGATGTGTTTTTTTTTTTTTTTTTTTTTTTTAATTCATTTCTGACAACTGAGATACATTGTATGTGGAAAATATAATCATTTGTGGAGGAGAAGAATCAATGGCATGAAAGAAATAAGTACTTTTATTCATAAGTGTTTAATTTCAATTTTGAAATATTGGTGCATGATGATATGTTTGTGATATCTATATATGAAAGAGAAATATTGTTCATGTATGATTGATGTAAACTGCTGGCAAAGAGGCAGAATGGTTACAGAATTCAGTATATGAAATTTTGTTATGGCCTAAGCCGGTAGATGACTAAGGCTTATAGTGAAGTGTTTAATGAAAAATTTAAACACTTGGGCGCTAGGCATAGCGTGAGTCATGACTTAATAACTCATGTGTTATTTTAGTTGATTTTGTAAGATATCAACACAATCTAGCAGAACACTTGACGAAGTGAGTAGTTAGGGACTTGATAAATAAGTCGGTGATTGGGATGGGTTTAAAGCCTATTTAAATCTTTGATAATGGGATACCCAATTTTGCTCTGATACGACGTTAGAGTAAAATTCAATGAGGAAGGCCTATTGTTTGAGATTGAAACATATGATTTCATATCCCGAATTTAATATGTTTGGACCTGCATGGAAGTTAGGTTGAAGTTTTAACTTCTTAATGGATCCTTTGACAAAGTACAATTGCAGGTGTACGATTAAAGAGATTCACCTATATGAAGTGCGAAGTGTAGCCGCTTCAATAAGTCCAGGCTTGGCTTTGTATGCACTCATGAATGGATAGGGACACATGGCTTATATAGTGTCAAGCTTAAACTTTTGAGTTGTATTTGAACTTGTGTGTGGATTATCTTCAAGTGTTCAAATGGGTTGAAGGGTTCAATCTTTAGAGACACCCCGATTCTCGAATATTTGGAATGTGTAGTTCACTAAGGTGAAAATTCAATCTTCAAGACATTTTCATTTATGCACTTGTTTGGTTTGGTTGTTGGATTTTCCGAATCAAGGATAATACTTAAATGGGGGAGGATTGTTGGTGTTTTATAAAACACAAAGCTATTTAAGTATAATTGGATTCGAGTAATTGTAAACTCGGGATGTTAAAACAAGTTTGGTGGTGCGGAGTGCACATTTGTATAAACTATCTACGAGTTTACAGGTTCATATGATGAGGATTAATTATGTTGGTGATAACTAACATGGCTTGTCCTGGAAAGATATATCATTTCAGAATTTATTATAATTTTGATATGATGGTGTGTATTGTCTAACTTCTCTTTGATGGAAATGATAAGGATGATATCAAATTAAATACGATACATTGAATGTTGTAGTGCAATGTGGAAAGATGTATCGTGTGAAAAAATTGCATCATTTCAGAATTTATAATTCTGATAGGTTCATTGTTTAATGTAGAATGATGAAGTGTTATGTCTTTTCACGACATTAGTTTCTTATAAATACATGCATTCGCATGGTTGGTTGAATACACACAAAACAGAAGTGAAAATCTTAGAATTTTCAGATTTACTCAGTAACCAAAAACACAGTCACTCATTAGTATTCTTCTGATTCAAGCCTAGAACAGGAGGGATTCTCGATTGTTTTATCCTCGAAGGGAATTCGTGTAACCCAAGGCGGTAATAGGGTCGAATTACTCTTTAAGGAAAGCGTACGTAACGCGACTCACATCGATATCCAAGAAATATTTTACCACCATCATCCAATCGTGATTTTACCATTCCAATGGAATGGAGAATTACAGCATTTTACCCAACACAGAATTGGTTAACATCACTGACTTTAATCATCCATCATGATTATTCTATATGCGAATCTGATGTTTACATGATAAAAGGCCTTGTGGGGATTGTTAAATTATATATCGAATTTTACCGATTTATCATTGGTATAAAAAGTTTATACTTCATCATTTCCAAGAGTTTTCCAAATGGGCTTCCGAATTGATCTTGGGTGTGCATAATGAATGCAACCCCTTTTCAAGAAATTTTGTGCCAAGTTTGTGCAATTTTGTGCATTAACTATATACGCGGGCTCTTTTTGTGCCAAGTTTGTGTAATTTTAAACATCAAATAAATACATAATTTACCATGTTTAATACGCTAAAAAATATTGTGTATGCCGGATCTACATACCCAGATGCATATCTTTTTCAAGTCGTTTCATGCTAAGTTTGGGCAATTTCGTACGTTAAATAAACATACAATTTACTATGTATAATAAATTGAAAAACAATATTTTCTTTTTCAATTATGATTTCGTTAGAATAATTTTAGAATTACTTTGAGATGATTAGTTATTGATTGGAGATTTTAGATTCTCTTGTTGACGAAAATTTGAATATCATGTTTCCATACTTAAGGTTTCTTAGAGTATTATAAATAGCTAGTTAGTCATAAAGGTTGAACCATTCTCGAACTCCTCTTCTCTCTCTCGAGTTTTTCCTTCTCTCAAATCCAACTTGAGTTTTCTAGTTTTGTTACTATAACGATTTGGTGATAGTCCTTCGGGTTTTGTGGGAATTTGAGGCAACTCTAATGCTTTTATTTATTACCTTAATGGCTTTTTTATCATAACGGGCTCATGTATTTCATGAACAACGAGTTTACTTATAACTCAGTCACCTTATGATTGCATGGTACGTGATTTTGTTACTTTTTTTAACATTACATACAAGCAACCAAATTACTCCTCATGCCCCATATGAAATTGCACTGTAATCATTAGCACGTTGTTCAAGAAACATATTTGACCGTTAATATGTTTAACTATGTATAATAACGAAAAATAAATAGTCGATATTTAGTGTTGGTTTTACTCCGCTGTATCAAACTTGAGAAGAACTGATGTTGAGGAATTTTTCTATGAACCTGCAAAACATATAACTCTACAAAATACTGTAATAAAAGACAACTTTCAAGTTGTGTACGAGACACTTTCCTTAAGGCTTTATTTGTTCCCTTTTGTATGCATATGATTCAGAACAAATATCCTCTAGGATAAAATGAAGCCTAGTTGACAGAAGTGTGCACTCACTTCTCCAACCCCGAATGAACAAAGGATCGAAGAGCAAGAATTTTTTAAGAATAATGCATTATCAATCTTTTCCTCTTTAAGAGGTTTCCACTCATATTTGATTACTTCTCTCTTTCCTTGTTTTATTGTATTCTAATTGCATTCTTGTTGTATCCTGGTTGTCTCCTTCAAAGTGAAGACAACTCATCAATTTATAGACTAATGGCTTGAGATGAAATAATACATCTCTTCATGACATATACCCTTTGAGAACTTTAAGTCATATCTATTGGTGATGAACATGTTCACACCGCTTCATTATTCATAGTCACATTTTTTTCAGTCATTCGAAATATCAAACAATCCCCTGCCATTTTCGATTATTGAAAACGTACTCTTTGAATGACAGAAAACTCTTGATAAACCCATGCATCGGCAAGGGTGTCTTTCGATTGAACCAAAGTGTAAAGTCAAGGGATGAATTTTATTGGCAATTTTGTGTGAACAGACCATGTTGGAACATGGTGCTGCAGCAGAAGTTACGCCAAGGTTTTAACAGAATTCAAAGCCGAAATATTGGAGTGTTTTAGAATTTATGGTAATCGTATATTTGGCTATATATATCAGGCGTGTGAAGCATAATTGGTTTATGGGAAATCCCTACTTATATGGAGAAGATTTATTCGAATATATGGGATAGAATGATATAAGGTAAATCCCTTTATTTATGGGATTTGGATATGCTTCAAGAATTAGATTTGGAATAGGAATATTGTGGAGATAATCAAGGAGTATTCAAGTCTGATTCGTGGATATAAATTGGGGACAAACACGGCTGCATACTCACGGATTTAACAGAGCAAAAATCTGCACACAGATTTTTGAGATTTTACGAAATTTGCAAAGAGCCAATATACTGTGTTCCAACACACTGTCCTGCCGCACTAAGTTCATAATCGTATACCTTAATTCCTCGGGAGGAGGAGATCCTGCGTCGACGGAGTTCGAGGTCAGAGGGAGTCTGATCAAGGCGGATCGGTAGCTAGGGGAGCTAGCAGAGTCCACACATTATAATTAGTAAAGATAAGTATTTTGTAAATTGTACTCTGTACTGTATCTTTCTAATTAGTGGATTCATTCTGAACTGGGCCAGGCCCCGCAGATGTAGGTGGTTTACACCGAACTGCGTAACCAAGTTGTGTGTCTTTTACATTTACGTTATTTTACACTTGGTTAAACTAGGTATGTTGGAACACACTAGTAAGAACTAGAAAAAGTGGTAAAACTAAATTTCAATTGGTATCAGAGCTGAGTCACTTATCGTTCCCTTGGTTGTTTCAAGGAAAGTGAGATCCAATTTTACCATGACGACAAGAGAAGGAGCTTCAGTCTCTCGACCACCACTGCTAGAAGGAAACAACTACAACTATTGGAAGGCACGCATGAGGGTCTTCATCAATTCGCTGGATGAACTGGCATGGTTTTATGTTGAGAATGAATGGAATCATCCTACTGAAGATGCTGATACAAGCTCTAAGGCCGTTGAAGGGGAGTCAAGTCAAAAACCCAAAGACAAGGCTAATTGGACTCCAGATGACCTTAAAGAATCTTTGGTGAATTCAAAGGCACTTAATGTGATCTTCACTGCTGTTGATGAAAACCAGTTCAAGCTTATATCTGCATGCCACCAAGCAAAGAAAGCATGGGATATTTTACAGACTGTTCACGAAAGAACCAGCCGAGTGCGGGAATCCAAACTATAGATGCTGGCTGCCAAGTTTGAAGAACTCAAAATGGAGGAGGAGGACACCATTGCCACATTCAATGGAAAGCTCAGGGATATCTCCAACATAGCTTACAACTTGGAAAAGTGTACAAAGAAACCAAGTTGGTGAAAAAGACGTTGCAATCTCTTCCCAAGAGGTTTGCGATGAAAGTAGCAGCAATAGAGGAAGCAAGAGATGTAGCCACCATGAGCCTAGATGAACTAATGGGCTCATTACAAACTTATGAGATGATGTTCCAGCAACCTACAAAAAGAGTCTCCAAGGATTTAGCATTCAAAGCTTCTCCAGCTAAGGGAAGTCACGAGTCTGACAGCGATGATGAGTTTGAAAAACTGGCACTTATTACTAAGAATTTCTCAAGAATGCTAAAGAAGGTGGTTAACAAGAAATCTCAGGAGAGGTTTGGCGGAAGCAGACAAAAACAACTAGATTCGAACAATAATCGTGGAATGAGATTTGAACAAGGAAATATGCAGGTCGGGAGAAATCAGAACAATGAACCAAAACAGGCTGGACGAATTCAATGCAGAGAATGTGAAGGATATGGGCATATTTAGGCTGAATGTGCTAACACCCGCAAGAAACAAGGAAGATCATATGTCACCTCTTGGAGTGATGATGAAGAGAATGAAGATGAAGAGGAACTTACGAGTAATTATGTAGCTTTTGGAGCAAAGGTCCATGATACATCAGAAGATCAGTGTTCCAACACACTGAACAAAGGGAAATCTGTATGTTCCAACATGAATCGGGACGATGCTCACAGTGATGAAGATGATCTGTCTGTAAGTGATGAAGAGATCTATAGCACATACGAACAAATGTATGCCATGTGGGTTCAGGTAGCTGACAAGAACAAAGAGCTGAATGAAGAAAAAAGAAAGCTAATTGAAAGTGAAAAGGAATTACGATCCATGGTTGCAGAACTTGGAAAACAAAATGAAGAACTAAATACGAAACTGATTGCAGCAGTCAAGAGAGCCGAGATGTATGAAGCAACTATCTCTAAATTGAATTCCGGAAAGGCAAAGCTTGATGATATTCTGGATATGGGAAAGAACTTTGGCGATAGACACGGGATTGGATACAGTAAAGAACACGAGACTGAATTGTTCGAAAACCCAGTAACTCTCAAAGCAAGGATTCGAGAAGTAAAAAAAAGTATGGGAAGCCGTATCAAAGAAAGCCACTCATATGCAGATACTGTATGTACCAAGGACATGCTGAACATCAGTGTAGAAGACTGATCAGAGATCAAATGACAGGAAGACAACTTCTGCTGTGTTCCAACACAGGCGATACTCATACCAGAAAATTGGTCAGGAAGATATGGGTTGTTGAAAAATCCATTATGTGTTTGGTTGCTCACACTTCTCTATCAGCTTATTCCAGTGACTCATGGTACTTTGATAGTGGTTGTTCTCGCCACATGACTGGCACTCCAAAATACCTCACGAACATTACTCCATATGATGGCAGATATGTAACCTTTGGTGATGGAAAGAAGAGCAGAGTAATCGGCAAGGGAGAATTAAAGATTAAAGGTTTTCCAGTGTTCACAAGTGTGTTATTTGTTGAAGATCTAAAAGTAAACTTGCTAAGTATAAGTCAGCTGCATGACGACAATATAATAGTGGAATTTCAGAAGGACAAGTGTGTAGTGAAGCATGGAGAAAACAAGGTTCTTTCTGGAATAAGATCATCAGACAACTGCTATTTGCTGGAACAAGAAGTTCGATGCATGCTTTCAAAGCAGGATGAAGGAATTCTTTGGCACAGGAAGCTAGGCCACATCAACTATAAAACACTGGTGAAAATCGCAAATATAAAAGCTGTGCGAGGAATGCCTACCTTGACCAAAAAGGATGGAATTATGTGTGGACCATGTCAACAAGGTAAACAAGTTCATTCTGCTCACTCTTCAGTACAGTTTATTACTACATCTAGAAATATGGAATTATTGCATATGGATTTGATGGGTCCGGTTAATATACCGAGTATAGGAGGGAAGAAATATATTTTTGTATGTGTTGATGACTTCTCCAGATTTACATGGGTAGCTTTTTTGAAAGAGAAATCTTATACGATAGAAGTATTTAGAAGCCTTGTAGTAAAATTACAAACTAAAAAGGGAAGTCCAGTAGCGAAGATAATCCGAATTCGAAGTGATCATGGTAGGGAGTTTGAAAATGAACAATTCAGTTCCTTCTGCGATGCTAGGAATCCAACATGAGTTCTCGGTTCCTATCACTCCTCAACAGAATGGCATAGTCGAAAGGAAGAACAGAACTCTACAGGAGATGGCTCGAGTTATGTTGGCCGAAAAGGAGGTTCATAAGAAATGGTGGGCAGAAGCGATCAATACAGCTTGTTATACAATCAATAGAGTGTATCTTCGACCGTTCACTGACAAGACATCCTATGAGATCTGGAAGGGCATGAAACCTAATGTTTCATATTTTCATGTGTTCGAAAGTACTTGCTATATCCTCAGAGATAGAGAACAGTTGGCAAAATTTGATAATCGGAGTGATCCAGGAATTTTTCTCAGATATTCCATCAACAACCGTGCCTATCGAGTATTTAATCACCGAACCAACACTCTCATGGAATCCATCAATGTTATTGTGGATGATGCAGAAAAGGAACAACTTCCAGACGGTGTAGAGGAAGAATCTGCCAACACTCATGTTCCAACACAGCCTCAAACTTCAGACAAAGAAAAGCCTTCTGTTGATCCTACTGAACCAAATGTACACCAGAATCCTAACTCTACTGAAGCTGACTATGTTCCAACACACGACCATGTTCCAACACAGTCCCCTCCTACTGACGACCATGTTCCAACACAGTCCCCTCCTACTGACGACCATGTTCCAACACATGACCGACCTGGTTCAAGCATGAGAAGTACTAGATCAGTGCCTCGAGTTGATTATCGACGACTGGCTGGCCTACACTATTTTGTTTCTCTAATTGAACCCAAGAACTATAAAGAAGCCTTACTTGATGAGTATTGGATTGCTGCAATGCAAGAAGAACTCGGTCAGTTTACCAGGAATGATGTGTGGTATCTTACTCCTCGTCCCAAAGACGTTAATGTCATTGGTACAAAATGGATCTTCAAGAACAAGTCAGATGCAGACGGCTTAGTGACCCGAAACAAAGCCAGACTTGTTACTCAAGGAAATACACAAGTGGAAGGTGTTGACTTTGATGAAACCTTTGCACCAGTTTCCAGGTTAGAATCTATCCGTATTCTACTAGCTATTGCCTGCTCTTTGAACTTTACTTTGTATCAAATAAATGTCAAGAGTGTGTTTCTAAATGGAGTGGTGAATGAAGAAGTCTATGTGGAACAACCTAAAGGCTTTGAAGATTCTCATTATCCACATCATGTATACCGTCTCAAGAAGGCTCTATATGGATTAAAGCAGGCACCCAGGGCATGGTATGAACGACTTACTACCTTTCTACTTCAAAAAGGTTATCGTCGAGGGGGAGTAGATCGCACTTTATTTGTGCTTGACAAGTCCTCCAAGTTTCTGATTGCTCAAATATATGTTGATGATATAGTTTTTGGCTCTACTTCACAATCTATGGTACATGATTTTGTCACCACGATGCAATCTAAATTTGAAATGAGCATGGTTGGAGAATTGACTTACTTTCTGGGATTGCAAGTTAAACAAGGACGGAATGGTCTATTCATAAATCAAAGTAAGTATGCCTTGAATTTGATTAAAAAATTCAGACTCAGCAGTGCTCGAGCAGTTCGAACTCCAATGGGACTGTCTGATAAACTGGTAAAAGATGAAAAAGGAGTTTCAGTCGATCAGAAGTTATATAGAGGCATGATTGGAAGTCTATTATACCTCACTGCAAGCAGACCTGATATATGTTTCAGTGTTGGAATATGTGCAAGATTTTAGGCTGATCCTAAGGAATCTCATCTTACTGCAGTCAAAAGGGTTATTCGATATGTAAGTGGAACTTCAGAATATGGTGGTTGGTATTCAAAGAATCAAGATTCAGAGTTGAAAGGGTACAGTGATTCTTATTGGAACAAATTTGGTGTCTTGGTATAGCAAGAAACAGAACTCGATCTCTCTATCTACTGCAGAAGCAGAGTATCTTGCAGCAGGAGTTGCTGTGCACAACTATTATGGATGAATCAAATGCTGAAAGATTATGGAATTCATCAAGGCCCCCTAAGGATTCTGTGTGACAACACAAGTGCTACAAATATTTCAAAGAATCCAGTCCAACACTCAAGAACCAAACATATTGATATAAGGCATCATTTTATCAGAGATCTGGTTGAAAGAAAAGAAGTGGAAGTAGTCTATGTTCCAACACACGAGCAACTTGCAGACATATTTACAAAACCGTTGGATGCCACCACTTTTGAGAGCCTTCGACAACACTTAGGTGTTTGTCAAATTTGAGGTAATTTTTACCAAAAGTATTTTCTTAATAAATATTTCTTTTGGTTTATTTTCGTTTTTTCAAAAAAATCAAGAAAAGAAAAAAATATATGGAAGGAGCAAAGGTGTACTAAAATAGGAGTTGGTTAGTATGGTGTGTTGGAAGCTAATTAAGGAAGACAAAGTGATGTGACAAGAAGGGAAAGGGCCATCATTACCATGTGTGGGAAATCTAAAAAGGAACTTCGCGGAAAAAGAGGTAAATAAGATGAAGAGTTAAAGAGGGATTCAAATACATTCTTCCGTCTCTCTCTCAGCCAAATATTTGTCTTCCCAAAACTCTTGCTGAAAAATCTTATACTCAACACTCCTCATCATCTCGGCATTGTGCGAAAGAATGTCAAGCCCAAATTCTCCGATAGAAGAAGCTTCGGTGCCATAAATTATGGAGAAAGATCGGGGCTCCATGAATTTGGAATTGGTGGTGATTGATGAGCCAAGAAGATACGTTGAATCGGGTGATGCACAAACTCAAGATCAGAACAAAGGAAACGCTAACCATGAGGAGAATGAGGAGATAGCTGGAGCAGAGGCTGATAAAGCTGAAGATAAAAAGGAAGAGGAAGAGGCTTCTGTCAATAAACAGAGTGGAGATTCTGATGGTAAATCTGATGCCCAAGAAGAAGCTTCGGAAGGCTAGAAAAAGAAAAAACCTAAGGTAACTGGTCCTGATCCTCGTCCGTTGAAATTCTTGGGTTTTGAAAGTAGAAGTGTGGATGATATATTCGAATGGTTACAAGCAAATAGATATTCTGTGGATCTAAGCAAAATCAGGAGTATAAATAAGGATTTGGAAGTCTTGCATGTCAAAGTTAAAGAGATTATTTCAGGTCATTTTTCGGATGTTTGGGATATTGAATTTAAGAAAGTGAGTTATCTGAGAGGGATGTATAGTAGACTGAATGGAAAAGGAAAGGATAAATTTCATATATTCTGTCGCATGTCTAGCCATAGCTATGTCTGGTTAAGGAACATTACTGATGAAGAAGCTGTTGGAATGGAGACAATAAAGTATGGAGATAAGCTTCAGGTGGGATTCTTTGACATGAATTCTGCAAGGAGAATGGAAGAATTAAGGGAACCTATTTTAATAGTTCTGTCTGATAGTGAAGGGAGTGTTCCAACACAGACAGATGAACCTGTGTACATGGACATGGATTCTGATGCAGATATGGGAGGAGAGTACAATGAGGATGATGAACGGAATCATGATGTTGAAGCATCTGATCAAGACTTGCCTGTTCAGAGTAATGATTCTGAGAGAAATGCAGATACTCAGTCAGAAGAAGAACCAGAAAAGACAGCTGAAGGAACAGGGTGTGTTCCAACACAGGATGTCCCTGATTTGGCTTACTCCAGTGATGAGATACTGGATGAATTTTTTCAGAAGGCTAAAGGAAAGAGGAAAGCTGGCCCAACCATGAATTCAGCTAAAGCAAAAAAAAGCAAGAAAAGGCACAACAGCAATCCAAGGAAGGTTCTGCCTCCTCCATCTGTCACCCAAGCCTTCTCTGCTGTGTACTTTGATGAGAAAGGTGCAGAGATGGGAAATTTTTTCTCTGAGAAGAAATTCATAGCTGAGAGGCCATTGGATCTAAAAGCTTATCAGGAGAGCGGTTTCACAGATTTTTTAAAGGTGACGGGGATGACAAAGGCAGCTACAATTCAACTTCAATACAACAGACAGGTTGTTCTAGAGGTATACTCTAATCTTATGCCTGGCAATCTAGAGGTTACTTCCCCATGGTCTGACAGAGTGTATGTTAGGGGGAAAATCATAGATTTATCTGCTGCTAGAATTAATATGCTGCTAGGTCTGAAAACACCTAAGATAGGGGGAGTGTTTCCTGATGACTTGGAATTGACTGATAATGAGATTTTGGCTGTTATATCTGGAGAATATAAGGTGGAGTGGCCAGCAGTGGGATACTCACAAGCATCCTGCTTGACGTCTAGATTTTTTGGTCTATATCAAATAGTTGTACACTGCTGGTTGCCGTCAAGCAATACCACCGCATTGACTAGGGAGATGGCAAAGCTGCTATACTGTGTTGGAACACAGAAAGAAGTTAACCTAGGTCTTCTCATTCAGCAGCACTTAATCAGACAGGCTACTGCACCAAAAGTTAATGATGCTGTAATTTATCCTGCCTTGAATTCTGCCCTAGCCAAGAATGCCAAAGTGAAGGGAAAGGCGTCAGATGTGATAATTGATACTGAGTTCTTATGGCTCAACAAAAAGACTTTTGGCCTGAGAAAGGTACATGATCTGCCATGGAAAGCTTCTGGATCCACCTCGACATCAGAAGCAGATAAGAAAACTCGACTGATGATTGTAAATGCCAGACTTGGAGCTTTAGCGATACAAATGGCGGCTTTGGAAGAAGAAAGAGCAGGTTTGGAGGCCGAGAAGTCTAGACTTGAAAATTGAATTTGTATGCTTAATACAGAGGGAGTGCTACAGGCTAATTTTTTTTCTTCTGATGATGATGATTTTGTTTGATGGAACTGCGGTACCTTTGGCCTCTGTGTGATCCCAGAGGGAGTGATTTTGGAATGATTTCAGAAATTTGGATTTTGATTTGAATGTTTCAATTGTATGATTTTGGATTTCTGGAATTCTGGATTTCGGCTTTCATTGGCTTATGTGAGTTCTGGTATTATGATTAGTATTCTGCTCGTTTTATGATATTGAATTTGTGCTAGATGTTTTCTATGGATTTACAAGTCCAAAATATCATGGGTCCACAAAAATGCCAAAGGGGGAGATTGTAAAGTCAAGGGATGAATTTTATTTGCAATTTTGTGTGAACAGACCATGTTGGAACATGGTGCTGCAGCAGAAGTTACGCCAAGGTTTTAACGGAATTCAAAGCCAAAATATTTGAGTGTTTTAGAATTTATGGTAATCGTATATTTGTCTATATATATCAGGCGTATGAAGCATAATTGGTTTATGGAAAATCCCTACTTATATGGAGAAGATTTATTCGAATATATGGGATAGAATGATATAAGGTAAATCCCTTTATTTATGGGATTTGGACATGCTTCAAGAATTAGATTTGGAATAGGAATATTGTGGAGATAATCAAGGAGTATTCAAGTCTGATTCGTGGATATAAATTGGGGACAAACACGGCTGCATACTCACGGATTGAACAGAGCAAAAATCTGCACACAGATTTTTGAGATTTTACGAAATTTGCAAAGAGCCAATATACTGTGTTCCAACACATTGTCCTGCCGCACTAAGTTCATAATCGTATACCTTAATTCCTCGGGAGGAGGAGATCCTGCATCGACGGAGTTCGAGGTCAGAGGGAGTCTGATCAAGGCGGATCGGTAGTTAGGGGAGCTAGCAGAGTCCACACATTATAGTTAGTAAAGATAAGTATTTTGTAAACTGTACTCTGTAATGTATATTTCTAATTAGTGGATTCATTTTGAACTGGGCCAGGCCCCGCAGATGTAGGTGGTTTACACCGAACTACGTAACCAAGTTGTGTGTCTTTTACATTTACGTTATTTTACACTTGGTTAAACTAGGCATGTTGGAACACACTAGTAAGAACTAGAAAAAGTGGTAAAACTAAATTTCACAAAGCCTTAGTGAAGGTCGCTATAACTTGTCGAACCACTTGGTAGGCTATGGTTTGAACCAATGGTTTATGTAACAAGCCACATTGACCAGCACACACAGATTCGCTTCTTTCCCATTGTTATAAACCACACAATTCAAGATTCATGTGTGCCTATCCTTTCATGAATGTGTCCAAGAAGTAAAGTCCAAAAATTTTGCAATTGATATTTAAGTCTTACACTTATATAGGCAAGTCCATGTGCCTCTTTCATAGTACGAACAATACCAAGGCCAATCAAACTGCCCCCACCATTTATGGCTCTTTCATGGATTTGTTAAGAACTTTAAAGTCCACTCTTAATATTAGTCAAGCGGGTCAAACCAGCACTCCCTCTTTTGGGATGTTTTAATTGAGTGCTCAAATCACTATTATAGTGTAATTTACTCATTGAATCTAAGACTTGGTATCTAACCAAGTGTTAGTAATTTATATGGACTTTCCATCCCACTTCTGCTGTTTCACTCATCAATTTACTCGATGATATCATCTCTTTAGGTGACTATTACTTTTGTCAATATGCAAATACATGCCAAATATAATCATATAATGTTCAACTCGTCATAACATAATTTATGATGAAAATTCTAAATTTCTTGTTCCATGCATTTACTAGAAACTTTTAACATTCAGGCATCAAACATGCATGAACAATATATCTCTTCCATGTATATAGTACAAATAAGGCATATCATCATGCATCATATCCTTTACGATTAAATGAAAACTTATAATTGAAAGTATTTATCTCTTTCACGTCTCTTGGAACTTCTTCTCCATAAATGTCGCCATTTGAGTATTACCAAATAAAAATTCATATTCCTTGAATTATTCATAGGATTTATCTTCTCCCAATTCAAGTTTGGTTTATAAACCAAATTCTTCTAGGAATTTTTTGGGATCACCGGTTAATCGAATCTTTTATACTTCAACAAAATCATATTTTCTCGAAATCATCATTCTACTCCGAAGAACCAACAGTTCTCGAAATCATATTTATGTTCACTGAGCCCATAGGCTTCATTCGTGCAATATAAAATTTGTCAAATCTACGTGAATAGCCAATATCTAGAATTTCATTCTTAAAAATCAAGATCCAATTGCATACACAAAATATGAACCAACATTTTTGTATGTGAAGCGGAGGACTGAATGAATATATCATGCATTCTCCAAATGTAAATATGTGCCACAAACAACCAATACTTTATTTCTCCATGGATAGTAAAATAAATAAATATGTAAAAGCATTCAACTTTGTATGACAAATCTTCTATTGGTATGCCAGAATCATACTCAGTCAAATTGACTTTCCTGATTTAACATAATTGTGTACCAATTTAGCAAAAATCACATACACAGTTGCTAGGAAATAAACTGCACTTTGAGAAGTTGATAACTAATCATGCATTAGGCTTCTGACAATGAGATAGATTAATTACTTCTATCAAATTCTTTCACATGCACATCTCATAACTTCTAACTTAAAGAATCAACTGATAAAATTTGACAGAAAGATGCTTATGGAATCATTTTATGCTTCAATTTTACAAAGAGAGGAACAAACATGTTAGCTCAAAATCATCACAACAAAAAATAGCATGCTTCAATGCATAAAAGATATTGGAGGAACAATGCATAAAACTCAAGGGATTAATCAATTTAATATCGAATGGATAATCATCCAAATATTTCAATGGGTAATTGATTTCATGAAGAGTCACAGGATGTGAAAATGTCATAGATTTTGGCAATTTAGTGAAAGCAAAACCATGGTTTCAGGCTTCAACGTCAAAGACATGGGTCAGATGTATCTACCGATTTTTTCCTCTCTCATTTAGATTCCCATGTAGAATCGGTGTGTACACCACCAATAGAAGTAGCATCCTCCCATATTCTTGCCAATAAAGTTCTTCCACTAGAAATAGTAAATTCCTCATCCAAACTTCTTTCTTTCCTCCTCAAATTTGTTTCAAGCAGCATCTTTAAATTTTACATGAAACAAATAAAGTCTTAAGATTATTGGTTTTACTCTGCTGAATCAAACTTGAGAAGAACTGATGTTGAGGAGTTCTTCTATGAACCTGCAAAACATATAACTTTACAAAATAATGTAATAAAAGACAAATTTCAAGTCGTGTACGAGACACTTTCCTTAAGGCTTTATTTGTTCCCTTTTGTATGCATATGATTCAGAACAAATATCCTCTAGGATTAAATGAAGCTTGGTTGACAGAAGTGGACACTCACTTCTCCAACCCCGAATGAACAAAGGATCGAAAAGCAAGAATTCTCTAAGAGTAATGCATTATCAATCGTTTCCTCTTTGTGAGGTTTCCACTCATATTTGAATACTTCTATCTTTTCTTGTTTTCTTGTATTCTAATTGTATTCTTGTTGTGTCCTGGTTGTCTCCTTCAAAGTGAAGACAACTCATCTATTTATAAACTAATGGCTTGAGATGAAATAATACATCTCTCACGTATACCCTGTGAGAACTTGAAGTCATATCTATTGGTGATGAACATGTTCACACCGCTTCATTTTTCATAGTCACATCTTTTCAATCATTGGAAATATCCAACATTTAGAAACTGCTTGTTACGAAGAATTGAACAATATCATATAAGATAATATTGTTGTCCATATATCTATTCAAATATATGGTCAAACTTTTATAGATAATAGTGTCAAAAGGGCAAGAGTGCAATTTCAGCTGGGACAGGGGGGGTACATATAAACACCCTATTCTAGAACCTAACTAGGGACACTACCATTGAATCTATTGAATCTCAGTAGAGCATGAAACCCCATCCATTTGAATAGTTAGGGATGCCCTCCTGAAAACACACAAACGCTGCACCACCAACGAACCACTACCACAGAAACAAGAACCACCACGATCTCACCTTCATGAACTGCCTGCAGGTTGGAAAACCACAACAGGGGCCACCAACTTGGTCCCATTACACTGGGTAATCCGGATCAAGATATTGCTCTAATCACTACTACAAAATAGGTTTTTAACTTCGCCTCATTGATTTCGTTTGTGAAAAATAAGGCTAATGACTGAAGTAAAAAGATAAAAATTTCTTTTAACTTTGATTTTTAAAAAATTGAAATTGAAAGATATCCTTTGACTTTGGTTGTAGAAAATCAAAGTGAAAAGATGTCCTTTGACTTCAGTTTGAAAAGTTAAAGTTAAAAGTTGTTCTCAACCGACATCGGTGTTGGTGCACCCGATATCGGGTGACCCAATGCCACAACAGAGACCCTACCGACGTCGGGTAAACCCGTACCTAACCCTGTTTGACTTGGTTTTTACTTCTTTATATTTCTCATCCTTGTAAATTTGATGAGAGCAAAGAGAAAGAAGGTTGGGCACTAATTCTTACTTTATTTTAGAGGGTTACATCACCCATTCAGGGGTTTGAAGATTGAAGGCACACTCAATTTTAGTAAAATGAATCAATTAATGAATCCATGTTATTCAATTTATGGGTATAATGTAGAAACTTCCCTATTTTTGTCAATTTTATATGAATAACATGTAACTTACGTAAATCACATGAAAAACTCATCTCAATTTGTTGGCGTGTAAGTTTCATCATAGATAGAAGTCATTGTTATAAGGAAGATAGTAAAAGTGGAAGTATCAAAAATTTGTATCTAAGTTCATCAAGTACGCATATGAGAATACTGCGAAGGAAAACGTTTCCTATGCATATTGTCCATACAAGAGTGTCGTAACACAAAGATATACGAGGACTTCAACTGACTGAGAAATCAATGGACGATGGTGGTGGAAACTGTCCACCCACAGTAGGTTGCTCACGTTTTCTAGGGTTTAGGAACTAAGGGATTGGTTTATATAATTCTGGAAATTTAATTTAAGAAATGAGGGGGAAAATGCAATAATATTAATAAGGTCCAATAATAATTTTTCTTGTTGGTTTAAAAGTCTAATAAAGTCCAATTTTCCAACGCACTATCCACCGACTATAAAAAAAAAGGGAAAATTGTAGTAAAATGCTAGTATTATATTATGAGTTTACTTTTCCATTTTAGTGGATCAAGGAGAGTGACATGAGAATAGATCGATGATTAAATAAATTCAAATCTAGATGTTTTTTCTTGTTTGCTTGAATAGTTTGATAAAGCCCAATTCTCCAACTTACTTTCCACCGACTCTAACGAAATGGGAAAATCGTAGTAAAATGATGGTATTATATTATGACTTTACTTTTTCATTTTATTGGCTCGATGACATGAGATTAGATCGAGGATGAAATAAGGTCAAATCTAGATAATGTTTCTTGTGGGACAGAATAGTCTAATCTAATTCTCCAACGTACTTTCCAACGACTCTAATAAATGAAAAACCATAGTAAAATTCTACTCCCTCTATCCCAGGGAAACCTGCAGAGGGAGAAAGAGTAACTAAAAAATTCTACCAATTGAAATGTCCCTTTGGCCCTTCCTCCAGCACCACCACACAACTACTAGCAACAACAACCTCTACCACCACTACTAACCACCACCACTAACTATCAACCGGGACAACAAATTCAACCGGACAACAAATTACATCACAACTATGGATATTTAGTGGAAAAACTCTCTTTGGATCACTTCTCCAAATTTGAACATCGTCCACCCGTCCCTCCAAAATTTGTGGTCTCCCTCTCCTCAGTTGCTCATCCCTAAACCCTTACCCTGAAGCCGGTGTCGCCGCCAGAGTTCATCAAGCAAAAGACCCAGAAACCCCAAATCTACTAAACCTAGTTTCCTAAATCGATTAACCTCAGACGGTGAGCACTACGATCGGCTAAATCGAGAAGACGAAAGATGTTAACTGTAAATAACTCTTTGATATTTATTGTTTTGACTTTGTAAATATAGATAAAAAATCCCTTCTGAAATGGGATCCTAGTGGCTGATTATTTTCCCTTCTGTTATGGGATTTAGTTGCTGTAAACGTGTATATATACACTACCAAAGTAATGAAACAAATCAACACTTTCCATCATCATAATATCTCCTTTTTCATTAGTTACATGGTATCAGACATATTTTTTATCCATCTTTCCCTTTTCAACCATGTCTCTCGACAACAATTCCCAACACATTCTAATCAGTGCTACCTCTGGCACAAACTCATTTGTCCCAAACTTCAACTTTCCCAATCTTACCATACGTTTGGATCGTTCGAATTATACTCTTTGGCGAAGCACTATACGTTCATCTCTTCAGGCGTACGGTCTTGATAGTTTTCTGGACGACGTCAACCCGCCGCCAGCAACCGTAGTAGCTAAGGCGTCAGCAACTTCAATCGGCTCCAGCACCAACACTAGCGCCCAAACAGTGGCCAATCCGGAGTTTGCCTCTTGGGTAAGGAAGGACCGATTGGTTCTTCTCTGGCTTCGATCAACTCTCACGTCGTCCATTCTCGGGCTTTTCGCAAGGGCTGTCACCACCTCCGAGGCTTGGGGGATTCTTGCTCGCACCTTTCAGGCTCACTCTGGCACTCATCTACAGCACCTCCGGCAGCAACTCCAATCTATGCCGAAGGGAGCCATGTCTGTGATGGAATACTTCGACAAAAAGAGGTCCATTGTTGATTCATTATCTGATTGCCTTTGTATTGTTCCTAATTCTGAATTTGTTGGATATCTGCTCTATGGGCTTGGTAATCAGTTTTCTGCCCTTCGGTCAGCGATTGCTATTCGACCGGAACCGGTCACTTCCGAAGAGTTACTCGGAATTTTGCTCCAGGAGGAAGCCAGACTTGAGGAGGAGCTCTCTCCTGTCCACTCTCCAATAGTTAATGCTACCTACCGTGCGCCGGGTCGCCGGTTAACTCCACCACCACCGGCTAACACCGTCGCTGCCACTTGTCAATGCCCGCCATGTCAAATTTGTGACCGCACTGGTCATGATGGGAAAAACTGTTTTGGGCGCTTTGGCACTAAGCAGTACCCTCCCACTAATCCACAAGCTATTGCTCGTTTCAAGACTAAGGGTGGCAAATCTGCTTATCTCGTATCGGCTTCCAGTCCCTCAGACCTTATTGATCCATGGTATATTGATTCCGGAGCAAGCCACCATGTAACAGCTGACTTGGGCAATCTCCCTGTTCAGAACCAGTACACTGGCAATGATGGTATCAACGTCGGTGACGATACATCTCTTCCTATTACTCATTATGGCAATACTATTCTTTCTGCTTCGCATGTTGTTCGTCCTTTAAAATTAAATGATGTTCTCTGTGTCCCTAAAATTACTAAATCTTTACTTAGTGTTTCAAAGTTGACTCGTGATAATCCTGTCTTTGTTGAACTCCACTCAGACCATTGTCTTGTTAAGACTTTGCAGGGGCAGATCCTTCTAAAGGGAACCGTTGAGAATGACCTTTACAGCCTTCCACCGTCCCCCCATCTGTCGCAGTCTTCCTCCCCAGCAGCTTATCTTGCGGACCGTACTTCACTTCGGTGCTGGCATCACCGTCTGGCCCATCCGCACGAGTCTGTTCTTCGTCGTTTAGTCTCCAGTTTCGATCTTCCTGTTTTATGTAATAAACTAGATTCCGTTTGTGGCTCTTGTCAGCTTGGGAAGAGTCACCGTTTACTTTTATCTCCTCGAACTACTATTTCATTAAAACCTTTTGATCTCATACATTCTGATGTGTGGGGACCTTCCTCTGAGTTATCTACTTCTGGTTGTCGATATTATGTCAGTTTCATTGATGACTGCACCAAGTTTACCTGGCTATACTTCCTCTCTACCAAATCTCAAGTTTACTCCATCGTTGAGCTATTTCTAAAGCTAGTCCAAACCCAATTTTCCACTCAAGTTAAAGCCTTTCAATCTGACTGGGGTGGCGAATATCGCAATGTCTCTACACTCCTTGCCTCTCATGGAATTCGTCATCAAGTTTCCTATCCCCATACCCCTGAGCAAAATGGATCTGCTGAGCGCTGCAATCGCACAATTGTCGAAAAGGGTCTCTCCCTCCTTGCTCACTCTCGCCTCCCTCCAAAATTTTGGGAGCAAGCTTTCCACACTGCTGCCTATCTCATGAACCGTACCATCACACCCATTCTCTCTCATAAATCTCCATACCAATGTCTCTACAACAAAGTCCCTAACTACAGTCTTCTTCGCTCTTTTGGCTGCCTCTGCTATCCCTTCCTTCGTCCATACACTGCCAACAAACTTGAATATCGCTCCCTTCCCTGCATCTTCCTCGGCTACAGCTCAAAACACAAGGGTTATCTGCCTCCATCTACCTACTTCTCGTACCTATATCTCTAGATTTGTTGTCTTCGACGAGTCTAATTTCCCCTACCTATCTATGTCCTCTCCTAGTCCCACTCCGCCTCTACCATCTACCTGCATTATTCCAGTTCCTACGGACTCCACCTCTTCAGTGCTCCCATCGTCTACTAATCCCACTCTGGCATCTCCTCACCCCTCTACCATCTCCTCAACCCAGTTCTTCTACTCCACTATCTCCTGACCTAGAATCATCAGCTCAGTCGTTCAGTTCAGCCCCTCCAACACCTGACTTAGGGTCAAATTCCGCAGCAAATCCTCCATCTCCGCCTTCCACAGAACCATCTCACTATCCCAATGCTCCTACCTGGTACCGTCCATCTGATCAATCTACTCACATTATGACCACTCGCTCTTCTACTCACTCTCTCAAACCCAATGCTCTCCTATCCACTAAATATCCTCTCCCCATCGCTCTCACGGCCTCTCTTGAACCTAAGCTTTTTCAGCAAGCCTTTAAAGATCCAAACTGGAAGCATGTTATGCAAAATTAATATGATGCTTTAATGACTAATGGGACTTGGGACTTGGTTCCTCGTCTCACACATGCTAATGTTGTTGGTTGCAAGTGGGTTTATAGGATCAAGAGGAAGTCTGATGGGTCCATTGAGCGCTACAAAGCACGGCTTGTGGCCAAAGGTTTTCATCAGGAGGCTGGCGTGGACTACTTCGACACTTTCAATCCCGTGGTCAAGCCTACCACCATTCGCCTGGTCCTCAGTTTGGCTGTCTCTGCTGGTTGGCCTCTTCGGCAAGTAGATGTCAACAATGCCTTCCTTCATGGTGATCTCTCTGAGACAGTTTTTATGGACTAGTCGTAGGGTTTTGTTGCTCCAGATAAGCCATCTCATGTGTGTCAGCTTCGAAAGGCTCTCTATGGTTTGAAACAGGCTCCTCGAGCCTGGTTTCAAAAGCTGACTGCCTATCTTCTTCAGCTTGGATTTTGGGCCTGTGTATCTGACCCCTCTCTTTTTGTCAAGACTTCCGGCACTCATGTGGTGTATGTTTTGGTTTATGTTGATGATCTTGTGATCACAGGATCTCAAGCTACCTTCATTGATGAGTTGGTCAATCTTCTTCATCGTAATTTTGCCCTCAAGGACCTTGGCCCTCTTCACTATTTTTTGGGCATTGAGGTCTCTCGTCAGGGTTCTTCATTGCAGCTCTCTCAGCAAAAATTCATTTGTGACATCTTGGAGCGGAGTGACATCTTGGAGCGGAGTGACATCTTGGAGCGGAGTGACATCTTGGATCGGAGTGACATGTCTGGTGCTAGACCCATTTGTTCCCATCTTGTTGCAGCCGGGAAACCACTTTTGGATCCCTCTCTCTACCGCAGTGTTGTTGGTGCTCTCCAGTATGCTACCATCTCCCGCCCCGAAATATCTTATGCAGTCAACCGTGTGTGTCAGTTCATGCATGCTCCCACCGAGACTCACTGGTGTGCTGTTAAGCGGATTCTACGGTACCTTAAAGGAACTATCTCCTCCGGTCTAACTCTTTAGAAGGCTCACGATTCTCGGCTAGTGGCTTATTCTGATGCAGGTTGGGCGTCGAATCCCGATGATTGTCGGTCGCAGCATGGTTTTGCCATCTACTTCGGTGGTAATCTTGTCAGTTGGTCCTCCAGGAAGCAGAAAGTTGTGGCCCGTTCCAGCACCGAGCTCATTTGGCTCATCCAGCTTCTTCAGGAAATGCATGTTTCTGTTCAGCTGCCTCCCATTCTCCTTTGTGACAACTTGAGTGCTACTTTTCTCTCAGCCAATCCGGTCTTTCATCAGCGGTCTAAACACATCAAGATCGACTATCATTTTGTGCAGGAACAAGTTGCATCTGGTGATCTAATTGTTCGTCATGTTCGTTCCCTTGATCAGATCGCTGACATATTTACCAAAGCTATTGGTAATCATCACTTCTCCACCTTACGGTCCAAGCTTCTTGTCCTCCCTCGGCCATAAGCTTGTGGGGGGATGTTAACCGTAAATAGCTCTTTGATATTTACTGTTTTAACTTTGTAAATATAGATAAAAAATCCCTTCCGAAATGGGATCCTAGTGGCTGATTATTTTCCCTTCTATTATGGGATTTAGTTGTTGTAAACGTGTATATATACACTACCAAAGTAATGAAGCAAATCAACACTTTCCATCATTATAATATCTCCTTTTCATTAGTTACAAAAACCCTCAAAGCCCTACTTATACCCTTCTTATTTTCGTTTGTGTCGGAGCTCCAATTGGAGCCAGTCAGGGCGGGTGGATACGAGCAACACCGGAATCCCAAACCTTCAATGCGCCAATGATGTACAGAGAGAGGAAGATAAAAGGAAACATGTGAATAAGGTGGAGGCAGAGTGAAAAGATAAAGGTGAAGAAGATGTGTGGGGGCGGAGATGAGAGATAAAGGTGAGGAAGATGATAAAGGCGAAGAGAAAGTAATATGAGTGAGAGAGTGTGCAGGTTTCGAAAAGGAGAATGTGTGAGAAGAGAGAGATGAGAGAGGAATGAATTATTCAAGGGCATTCATGTCTTATCAAATGTAAACATATGCTTATAAAAGAAAGTGTGCAGAAATGCCCGAGACAGTCCAAAAAAGGAAAGCGTGCAGATTCTCGTGGGACAGAGGGAGTAGCATTATATTATAAGTTTACTTTTTCATTTTAGTGGCTCGATGACATGAGAGTAGATTGAGGAATAAATAAGATCAAATTTAGATAATTTTTCTTGTTGGCCTGAATAGTCTAATGAAGTCCAATTCTCCAATGTACTTTCCACCAACTCTAAAGAAATGAGAAAATATAGTAAAATGCTAGTATTATATTATTCATTTACTTTTCATTTTAGTGGCTCGATGACATGATAGTAGATCGAGGATTAAATAAGGCCAAATTTTTAAAAAAACAATTGCTAGCCTGAATGGTCTAATAAAGTCCAATTCTCCATCATACTTTCCACTGACTCTAGAGAAATGGAAAAATTGTAGTAAAATGTTAGTATTATAATGTGATTTTACTTTTTCACTTTAGTGCCTCAAGGAGAGTGACATGAGAGTAGATCAAGGATTAAATAAGCTCAAATCTAGATAATTTTTCTCGTTGGGCTAAATAGTCTAATAAACCCTAATTCTCCAACGTACTTTTCACCGACTCTATAGAAATATGAAAATCGTAGTAAAATTATAGTTACATTATGAGTTTACTTTTTCATTTTAGTGGTTCTATGACATGAGAGTAAATCGAGGATTAAATAAGGTCAATGATATGAATGGAATTTGTAGTGATAACTTTGTTTGTACTTTGCAATCAATTCGACCGTTCCCGTCTTGCATTCAATTTGAATAAAAATAATTAATTTACGTTGCAGTCCACCCGTTATCGGTAGCAAGCTAGTTCAATTTTGGGTGACCAAATCCGAGAAGCCGATATTTGGTAGGTCTCGTGTGTGCCACGCAGCATCTGAGCAAAATCGATGAACGACATCGGTGGTAAATTGGTTGGTTACCACCTAACATTGGGTGGCCGGTTAATGCTATGCTGACTATGCTCCAAAAATGGCATCATTTTTTATCATCACATGCCCCGGTAGACCAGATGTCGGTTGTGGATTCGATTTCAGAGTCGGGTTAAACTTTTAACTTCAGTTATCACCTGACATCGAGAATGGTTTAGGTCTTGATTTTGGGTTAAACTTTCAGCTTTGGTTTTTCACAAGCGAAGTCAAACCACCCGACATCGGGTTTGGGTTTGGTTCTGGTTTTGGGTAAACTTTTAACTTGGGTTATTTTCAACCAAAGTAAAAAGAGCAAAACTTATAACTTTGGCTATTTTCAACCAAAGTAAAAAAAAAGATAACTTTTTACTTCAGTTATTTTAGGGACGATAACCAAAGTAATATGTGATGTAGAATCGGAGTCGTAGGTTATTTCTGTGGTAGTGAATATTCGCAAATTTTGACAGGGCTGTGATTTGAACTCTGGACCTCTCTACCACTAAATCAATGCCAATTCACTGATTTTATTACTGTTAATATAATGCGTGTACATGTAATTTCATCTTTCCTATATGAATGATCAATAAATAAAACTTAATTGTTCAACATATATATTAATAGAATTTTTTTCTATTTTTGCTTTAATCAATATATGACCAACCATAAATTAAGAAATAAGTTGAAAGAGAGAAAATAATATACATATAGTTGAGCATCAGACATGAACCCTATTTGAGATAAAGCATAGTATATATTTTTTCTAGCTAATTGCCTTTCATATTACTATTACAAAGTTGGTTCATATAGCTAAGATAGTGTCACACATATGATCTGTTTCAAAATTAGAATCCTAATTGCGAGCGATAGTGCAACTCCTCCCTTCATTTCTTGTTGTTTACTCAAATAAACTCTTCAATTCTCTAGTTCAAATCCACATCATCTAATTCACTATAACTATCATCATCTTCCTCCTCATCACACATCACAATCCCATCTTCTTCCCCATTTTCCTTTTCCAGTATTTCTTCTTCCTTGTTAAGATATTCAACATGAACTACTCCATGAACACAATCATACTTCCCCTCTCCTCCACGCGGATCTCGTCGTTCTTGATGTGAAAATCGGTGCCAATTTCATAGTCGGTGTAAAATATTTCAAGGAAAGAATCATGATCGTATGATTCAACAGGTACTGGTGGTAGCGGCAACGAGGAAGATTCAGAGATATGTGAATAGATTCCTGAAATTCCGTTTCACCTGAATTCTAAACCTTTACACCAAGTTGTTTAACAGTTTGGTGTTGGAACACCAAGATCAGTTTGTTGTTAAAAGGCAAAACAAAATACGCAGTGCACACACAACTTGGTTACGCAGTTCGGTGCAAATACACCTACGTCTGCGGGGCCTTGCCCAGATCAGAAACCATTCACTAGAAAGAAGTCTTTAGTACAAGAAGCTAAACTTAAATACTAATCCATTGCTAACCTACAGAGTGAATGTTGTGAGCTCCCCTCACTGTCGATCCTACGTCGTTGAACCCTCACGATCAACACGTCTCCCTGGATCTCCTCCTCCCGAGGAATTAAGACTTCCTTGTTTCTGATCTTCACGAACTTGGTCGGTTGTTTACGAACCTCCAAAACACCACGGCAGATCGCTCCAAAGCTCTCACGTAGAGATTGAATCTTGGTCGCGTCAATGATTGCGTCGTCTTCGTCTTCTTTTTATCCCATCGCAATCCTGCCTTGAATCAACTTCTTTCCTTGTCTAACTCTACCACAAATAGACTTCTAGACTAAGGAAAGATCTAATGCTAATCTGGTATTTAAATGAACAATCCTGTTATCAATAGGACTTGTTCCATAAATAAACTACTTAACCAATTCCTAACTATTACAGGAATATTCGTTTACCAGAATTAGATGACCACGAAATCAATCATTTATCTTCACAATATTCTGATCAGATCGCACAATTATATCCCATAATACACTCCATAAATCGTGGACATCAACCATACTGTTGCTGGAATAATAGCAGTGGTGTTAAAACACCATATCACCAGAAGTCACTCAGTGGTGTTAAAACACCAGATTACCAGTATTCACAATATGCCATACATAAGTCCAACTCCGGAGGACTTTACAATCTCCCCCTTGGCATATTGGTGAATTCATAGAACATCAGCACAAACACCATAGAATACCAGAAAACCAACTAGCATAAACAATATTGAACACCAGAATACCAGCTAGCACAAATATCCAATTATCCAGACCAAACATACATCATTCAAATCATTCAAAACACAAAATCTCTAATATCTCCCCCTGAATTCAGTTATATGATAAGAAGAACCAAGAAAACCCAGAATCCCAATCATTCCAAACTATCACTCGGACTCCTCTGAGGCAGCATTGTCTGAATCACCAGCATCTGATCCATTTTGATTCGCTCCCAGCAATGCTTCTCTCTCAGCCTCCAAAGCTGCCAGCTCCCCCTGAATCTTTGCAATAGTGGCCTGATGACGTTCAATTAATTCTTGACACACAGCTGCCCTCACCTCAATGGCTCTCAGCCGAGCTGCTCCTTCATCCGAGCCAGTCGTCGCTGGAGGCGTCCAGGGTAGGTCCTTCACTATACGACCACTCAGGGTTCTGAGAGTTGGCCGTAATGCTTGGGTTGCCAGTACTTCATCGGTCTCGCTTGCAACTGCTCCCCCTTTTTGCAGTACCATCGATATCACACAGGGATGGACTAAAGCTTCCTTCCTCGTCTTGCGAGCACAGTCCAAAATATCATTAAATATCAACCTGCCCAGATTGACCCTATGCCTCGTTCCCAGGCTGTAAAGAAGAGTCGCCATTTCCTTGGTAACAATCGTGTTGTTTACCAAAGGAATCCAATTATGAACCGCCACCATATACAGACAGTAATACCTGGAGGTCAGGTTTGATGCTGGTATTTGTTGTCTCCCAGTCAGTGGCCACGAACTTTCCACACCACCGGTCAACTCTACTGCCACTGCATCGAAATTCTCTGGCATTTGGTGTTGGAACACTGCCTGAACATTCCTCGATGATCCACGCTGCAGACAAACATTTACTGCCTCCGGGGAAAATACCACCACTGTTCCTCTCACATATACTCTGTGAAACCACGGAGAGTCTTCGTCTTCACACTCCTCCTTCAAATTAGAGTAAAATTCCATCACAAGTTGCTTGTTATAGTCACAGAAACAGGTAGCTGCCTTAAACACCTTGAGATAATGCAAATAGTCTGTGAATCCACATTCCTTATATTTTACAGCATCAGCTGGCCTTTCCGCCAATATCTTCCTATCACAGACAAACTTCCACTTTTCTTGACTTGCATCATCAAAGAATTCAGAGTTAATGGCTTCACTCGCTTCAGGTACAGGTTGTGCACTAGCCTCAATTGTCTCAGCTTGTCTTTGCTGTCTGGCAGCACGTAACTTCTTCAGTTTCAGCCCAATCGGCTCATCACTGTCCTCACTAGTGGCTGTACTTTTGACTCTGCATCTTTTAGATCTTCTAACTCTCTTGGAGGTAGAGGCCAACCTTTCTTCACCTGTCTCAGATCTGTCTCCAAATTCAGATGGTGTTTCAACACCAGCCTCCTTCCTTTTCCTCTTGAATCCCTGGGCTGGACTTGTCTCCAGTGGTGTTTCAACACCAATACCCAGATCAGCTGGACTCTGCTCCTCCTCAGCATGGCTCTCATCTGGTGTTTGATCATCAGTATCAACCAAACCAGCACTTGGCACATTAGCCCCACCTGCTCTCTCCGCAGCAATTCTTTCACCATCTTCCTTCTCAGAATCAGACCTCACAAACTCTGATAGGGCAGACTCAGACCTAAACAACTCTGATATGGCTTCATTCAACGCAGATTCACTCAGTACAGATGCACTCTCTGGTTCATTCATCCTCGAAATTATCTCAGCCTCATCAGTGCCACCTGCACACCCTGCCTCCTCTTCACTATCACTAATGTCCACAACAGGAATAGGTAACCTTCTCAGTGATTCTTGAGTCTGAAACAGAGACTCATCAAAACACACTATCTCTGTGTCACCAGCCACAGTAAAATCAGTGGATTTAACCACTTTCATCCAGGGCTGCACAACTACATTATCCCCCAAATTCCTGATAATCGGCCTGTGCAGGGAGGCTATCCGTGTGTAGATTGTGAAGAACTGACCCTCTTCTTCTCCTACTCTGTAACATTCTCCGAAACCAACTCCAACCAGCTTGACATTATACTCACTGATTTCCCTAATCTCTCATATGCCACCAGTTAATAACTCCTCAAGTTTAAACCCGTTAATCTTGCCATGTAAACTTTTATATTTTCTCAGATCAATGTAATCCCTATTTTGGACCATCCAGGTAATGAACTCCAAAACAGAGGGAAAATACACACCATCATGAACAAACGAGTGGTCAAACCTGGGTTTAGGGCGGCGTCAGTTTTTGCCATCCCACTGAACTATTGTCCGTTCTCAGCCTTCTCCAGAATCTGCCACTTCTGTATCGGGGTCGAGTTCTTCGATTCGAGAATTCTCCGGCACCCGAACCTTGACGAAGTCTCCGACCATCTTATGGAATGTGGAACTTACCATCTTTACAGAGTTTTGAGTGAGCTACACGAATCGAGGATTTTTGGAAAAAATTTCTGATGAACAGGGAGTTGCGAACTGTGTAGGAAGATGAACCGTCGAGAGTTTGAGTTTTTGTGGGAATCAACCTTCTCTTTTCCCTCCTTTTTCAGAAACCCAAAAGACCATCTACTTTCTCTTCTTTTCAGACTGCCACATACGAACCCTTAGGCCCATAAACACACTGTTCTAGCCCAAATTTTCAGCCCGTCTGATTTTCTTTTCTCCGATTTCCCTTGGTGTTTAAACACCACTTCTCATATTTTTGATACTTTTGATTTTTCTATTTTTTTTCTTTTTCACCATATTATAAAAGAAACAACACAACAGTAAATAATACAATAGAAAGTACAGATCAGAGTACCTTACATTCGACAGACACCCAAGTGCTGTCTGAGGCCTCAAACGTCTCACCATCCAGTGGTTTTGTAAATATATCAGCCAGTTGTTCTGCTGTTGGTACTTACTGGACTGCGACTTCTCCTTTTTCAACCAAGTCTCTGATAAAATGATGTCGGATATCGATATGCTTTGTTCTAGAGTGTTGCACAGGATTCCTGAAAATATCAATGGCGCTTTTATTATCACACAGGACTGTCAAACTCACATCATTGAACCCATAATCTCTCATCATCTGCTTCATCCACAATAACTGCGCACAACAACTCCCGGCAGCTAAATACTCTGCTTCAGCTGTGGACAAAGATATAGAATTCTGCTTTTTACTGTACCAGCTGACCAGATTAGATCCAGCAAAGAAGCACCCTCCAGTGGTACTCTTACGATCATCAGCATTCCCAGCCCAGTCCGAATCACTGAAACCTACTAATTGTGAATCCTTGTTTCGAGAAAACCATACTCCATACTCCGCTGTTCCACTTATATACCGAATAATCCTTTTCACTGCTGACATATGTGATTCCTTTGGATCAGCTTGATAGCGAGCACAAATACCAACACTTAAACAGATGTCTGGTCTGCTTGCAGTCAAGTACAACAGGCTGCCAATCATACTCCTGTACAATTTCTGATCAACACTTTGCCCCTGTTCATCCTTTGTAAGCTTGTCGGTGGTTGCCATTGGGTGCGTACTGCCTTTGCACTTGTAAGTCCGAATCTCTTGATCAAGTTTTCAGCATATTTCTGTTGATTGATAAACAGCCCATTCTTCTCCTGAGTAACCTGCAATCCCAAAAAATATGACAATTTTCCTACCATGCTCATTTCGAACTCTTGAGTCATTAAGTCAACGAACTCCTTCACCAAGGCTGAATCGGTAGATCCAAACACAATGTCATCCACATAGATCTGTGCAATTAGAATCTTTGACCCCTTGTGCAGCACGAACAGCGTACGGTCTACTCCCCCTTGACGATAGCCCTTTTGAATCAGAAAGGTTGTCAGTCGCTCATACCATGCACGAGGTGCCTGCTTGAGTCCATACAACGCCTTATTCAACCTATAAACATGATCAGGAAACTGAGGGTCTTCAAACCCCTTAGGTTGCTCCACGTAAACTTCCTCTTTTACTATGCCATTCAGGAATGCACTCTTGACATCCATTTGATAAAGAGTAAAGTCTAGTATGCAGGACACGGCCAAAATTAGTCTGATGGACTCCAATCTGGCTACAGGGGCAAAAGTTTCATCGAAGTCAACCCCTTCTACTTGTGTGTACCCTTGAGCAACAAGGCGTGCTTTATTTCTGGTGACATTACCATCTGCATCAGATTTGTTTTTGAAAATCCACTTGGTACCGATCACATTTACATTAACAGGTCGTGGGGTAAGAAACCAAACATTGTTTCTCTCGAATTGCTGCAATTCTTCTTGCATCGCCGAGATCCAATATTCATCTAGCAAAGCCTCTTTGTAATTTCTTGGTTCAGTGAGTGAGATGAAACACGATAATCCTGCTAATTCTCTGTAATTGACACGGGGTTGATCCCTTAACTGCATATGTCTCATTGGATTCTGGTCAGAATCAAGATTTCCAGATTCTGGAGTTTCAACACCGGTTGATGGTGCTGGTGTTCCAACACCAGTAGGAACGGCTGAATCAAGCGCATCACCTTCTCCAGCATTGTCGTCCTCTGAATCATCTATCACCACATTAATGGACTCCATGACTACCCCAGAACGTTGATTCAGTACTCGGTATGCTCGGCTGGTAGGAGAATAGCCCAAGAATATTCCTATGTCGCTCCTAGATTCAAATTTAGCTAAGGGTTCTCGATCCTTCAGAATGTAACACTTACTGCCAAAGACATGGAAATACGACACATCTGGTTTCTTTCCTTTCCAGATCTCATACGGTGTCTTCTCGGTAAACGGACGCAGATATACTCGGTTGATGGTGTAGCATGCAGTATGTACTGCCTCAGCCCAATATCTAGAATGAATTTTTTTCTCAGCCAACATTGCTCGTGCCATTTCCTGCAGTGTCCGATTCTTTCTTTCTACTATACCATTCTGCTGAGGGGTTATGGGGGCAGAGAACTCATGATGTATACCAAGCGTTTCACAGATGTCCCGAAATTTAGAGTTTTCGAATTCCTTTCCATGATCACTCCTGATGCGTGCAATTCGAACGGTTCCTTTTTCTACATGAAGCTTGTGCGCCAAGGTCTTAAATACATCAGCGGCCTCTGATTTTTCTTTGAGGAATGATACCCACATATACCTCGAGAAGTCATCCACGCAGACGAAAATATACTTCTTCCCTGCCACACTTGGTGTACTCACTGGCCCCATTAGATCCATATGTAGAAGCTCCAAAAGTCTTGATGTTGAAACATCATGTACAGCATGGTGAGGAATACGAATTTGCTTTCCTTCCTTACACGATCCACAGACAGTCTCCTTGATTTCACTGATTTTGGGAATACCTCTGACTGCATTTAGTCTGGAAATACGAGCCAAGGATTTATAATTTATGTGCCCCAATTTTCTGTGCCACAGTGTACTAACTTCCTTTTTCGAGCTCAAGCAGGTGACATCTTGATCGAGTAGATAACACTTATCCATTGATCTGGATCCAGTGAATACTCCAGACCCATGATTTACAATACACTTATCTTTGTCAAAGTACACTGTCATATCATTATCACATAAATGACTGATGCTCAATAGGTTAGCCTTCAGACCTTCCGCTAGCAACACATCTTGGAACACTGGAAGCCCTTTGATTTCTAACTCCCCTTTGCCAATTATTCTGCTTCGTTTTCCATCACCGAATTTAACATGTCCACCAAATCCAGGTTTGAATTTTCGCAGAAATTCAGGAACTCCTGTCATGTGCCTTGAGCAAGCACTGTCGAAGTACCACGAGGTTCCTGTATGTGCTCCAAAACATACAAAACTTGAAAGACAAATATCTTGAGACTTTCGAACCCATACCTGGCTTACTGGTCGAGTGATGCGATGTGATCTTTGAGTTGCATGTGTGTTCAAGGATCCGTTCCTGTATCCTCCAGTGTTGAATTGGTGCACGGTGTTGTATCCTGGAATGGTGTTGAAATACCGATATGCTGGGTTGACAGACAGTGTCCTAAGTAATTTGAAACACCTGTTTCTCACATGACCTTGAACTCCACAGTATCCGCATCTCCTAATTCTCTTGATGGGGCAATTCTCCTCAATTATTCTTGGAGCAGGTGCACCTTGATCTGCCTTATTTTTCAATGCATCAACTGATCTTTCATACCCAATTCCAAATTTGGTAGTTTGTCCCATTTTCAAACAATCTTCAAGCTTAGCTTTCCCTGTATTGAGACGTCTAATAGCCTGTTCTGCTGTCTCTGCTCGTTGAACTACTTCAGCAAATTCCTTTTTAAGTTTTTCAAGTTCTTCAATTGCATTTTTCTTTCCAAGTTCATTCACTCTAACCTTTTCACATAACCTCTTGTTCTCAACCTTGAGCTCTTTGTTTTCATCCGCCACTTTTAACCACATTTTATACATCTCCATACTTTCTTTGCGAATGTCATCATCACTAATGCTTCTAGTCTCTTCATCTGAGCTATCACTTTCTTCTTCATTCAACACACTGCGATTTATCTCAAACGACTCTTCCAATGACACGCCGAAAGCAACATGATTTGTATACTCTTCTCCATCCTTAATATCGTCTCCTCCGTCATCATCACTCCAGGTTATGGCATATGATTTCCCTTGCTTTTTAAGTGTATTGGCACACTCAGCTTGTATGTGTCCAAAGCCTTTACATTCTCTGCATTGGATTTTTCTGTTCAGATTCGGATTTACCGATTTGATCTTCGGTGTTTCAACACCAGTTGCCTGACCGAACCTGGGAGTGAAGTTGGCATTCGGATTTTTGCTCCCACTTGACTTGTCCTGTGGCTTCCTTCCCATCTTCTTCATGAATCTGGAGAAGTTTCTGGTTATGTTAGCTATTTCATCGGAATCTTCATTATCTGTATTTTCATCTTCCTTCCCAGAGGTTGTGCTTGTAAAAGCCATCTCCTTCTTTCCGATTTTATTTTGCAGCATCTCCATCTCATAAGATTCCAGAGACCCCATGAGCTCATCAAGTGTCATCATCCCAATCCTTCCATTTTCATTGATTGCTGTGACCTTCATATTGAACCGTGGAGGTAATGCCCTCAACACTTTCCTTACAAGTTTTTGATCTTTGTGCTTTTTACCAAACTGAAAAGCCTTGTTTGCAATATCTCGGACTCGTCCATTAAACTCGGAGATAGTCTCATCTTCCCGCATCTTCAATTCCTCAAATTTCGATGTATAGTATTGCAACTTTGAATCTCTGACTGAGCTTGTTCCCTCATGATACGTCTGTAACACATCCCATGCTTCCTTTGCAGTCTCAAAATTTGAAATCATCTTAAATTGATCTTCATCTACTGCTGGGAAGATGGCATTCAATGCCTTTGAGTTGGACATGTAAGCTCTATGCTCCTCAGTAGAGTATTCAGAATATGGTTTGATCGTTGATGAGCTCGATTCTTAAGTTTTGTCACTTGGAGGTGGAGTGTACTGATTTACGACATAGTTCCATGCTTGATCATCTAATGCTCCAATGAATACTTTCATACGTGCCTTCCAGTAGGCGTAATTGCCTTGTTCCAGCAACGGTGGTCGCGTGACAAAGGCCCCCTCCTTTGGTGCCATGGTGAAACCTGATCTCACTCTCCCTGTGTAGGGGTTAGCAAGTGCCTCGCTCTGATACCAATTGAAATTCCGTTTCACCTGAATTCTAAACCTTTACACCAAGTTGTTTAACAGTTTGGTGTTGGAACACCAAGATCAGTTTTTTGTTAAAAGGAAAAACAAAATACGCAGTGCACACACAACTTGGTTACGCAGTTCGGTGCAAATACACCTACGTCTGCGGGGCCTTGCCCAGATCAGAAACCATTCACTAGAAAGCAGTCTTTAGTACAAGAAGCTTAACTTAAATACTAATCCATTGCTAACCTACAGAGTGAATGTTGTGAGCTCCCCTCACTGTCGATCCTACGTCGTTGAACCCTCACGATCAACACGTCTCCCTGGATCTCCTCCTCCCGAGGAATTAAGACTTCCTTGTTTCTGATCTTCACGAACTTGGTCGGTTGTTTACGAACCTCCAAAACACCACGGCAGATCGCTCCAAAGCTCTCACGTAGAGATTGAATCTTGGTCGCGTCAATGATTGCGTCGTCTTCGTCTTCTTTTTATCCCATCGCAATCCTGCCTTGAATCAACTTCTTTCCTTGTCTAACTCTACCACAAATAGACTTCTAGACTAAGGAAAGATCTAATGCTAATCTGGTATTTAAATGAACAATCCTGTTATCAATAGGACTTGTTCCATAAATAAACTACTTAACCAATTCCTAACTATTACAGGAATATTCGTTTACCAGAATTAGATGACCACGAAATCAATCATTTATCTTCACAATATTCTGATCAGATCGCACAATTATATCCCATAATACACTCCATAAATCGTGGACATCAACCATACTGCTGCTGGAATAATAGCAGTGGTGTTAAAACACCATATCACCAGAAGTCACTCAGTGGTGTTAAAACACCAGATTACCAGTATTCACAATATGCCATACATAAGTCCAACTCCGGAGGACTTTACAATTCCTATAAGGGTGGCAACAAGAAAAGGTAAAAATATGAACAGTTCTTCTGCGTAGATGCTGATGTTAGAGCTGGAGTAGAGGAAATCTCTTACACTATTTTTGATAATTTCCATTGATTTCTTGATGAAAATATATTGAATTTTTCCAGCCTAGTATGTATTGATTGTTGAAATCAGTATTTAGTGAAATAATCTGTTTAAAATATATAGCCTTCATTAAGATCTAAGTTGGGATGGTTGTGGTGTTAGGGATGGGGTTGGTGTGTGAAAGAGATTTTTTTTTTTTTATGTGTAATTTAATTATTTAGGAATTGGATGATTACGTTGTTGCCTAAGATGCAAGATGTCGTATTTTTGTATTTTCTGGAGTAAAAAGGTGTAGGTACAAGCACCCTTGATCTTTGTATTTATTTTAATTTATCATAATATACAATCTTAATAAATTATATATCCTCTATTTGACTAGAAGAGTTTAACAAAAATTCCAATTAATGAAGAATGTTTCTCTAAAGTTGAATAGAAAGGATGAATAGTTTATAGAACAAGCTAATTTGAAGTTTTTAGTAGTCAACTAATCTTAATTTAATTGCTCATCACTAATAAGTAAAGTTTAGTTCGATTAGATAAAACTTGTAAAATAAACTGATTAAATGAGAAATATCTAAAATTAAAGTGTACGGAATAATGAGAATGATTGTGGCTTATCTAATTGGTAGTCGTGACAATCTATATATATTATATTTACATGGAAAAGACTATTCTAGCCTTATATCCTATTACACCCCTTAATCTTTATAGGGTGCAGTAACAGATAGATTGGAACGATGTTTACAAAACAACTCACTAGAAAGACTTTTAGTAAAAATATCAGCAACCTGTAACTGTGTAGGAACATGGCTAACCCAAAGACCTCCACGTGCAACCATTTCAAGAACAAAATGGTAGTCTACATCAATATGCTTGTTGTGATTAGGATGAACTGGATTGGCAGCAAGATATGTTGTAGAAACATTATCACAATATAGAGTAACATAAACATGAAGAAAATATCCCAAATCAGCAAGAAGCTAATGAAGCCAAATTGTTTCAGCTGCAGTGTAAGGAACAACCCTATATTCAGCTTCAATTGAGGATTTTGACATAGTAGTTTGCTTCTTAGAGTGCCAGGAAATCAAATTCTTTCCTAACAAAATGGCATACCCAGTGGTAGAACGATGACTATCAGGGAAACCAACCCAACCAACGCATGAGAGCTTGCCGAGTGGAGTAAAAGACCAAACTCCAAGGTACCCTGCAAATACCTAAAAATTCTCTTCTCATCATGAAGATGAGTGGTACGAGGAGCATGCATAAACTGAGAAACCATATTAACAGCATAATCAATATCTGGATGAGTCATAGTCAAATATTGCAAAGCACCAACCATACTACGATAATCTGTGGAATCAGTAAAAGGTCACCATCAACAGATGACAGCGTAACTCCAAAAACACGTGGTGTTGGTACATATGTAACTGTATGAAGATGAAATTTCTTCCGTAAATCAGACACATATTTTTGTTGGGACAAAAATAGGCCAGAAGGAGTAAGCAACACCTGAATACCTAGAAAATAGTGGAGATCCCCCAAATCCATCATATCAAACTGAGACAAGAGAATAGATATGAGTTTATGTACTACATGTGAGAACAATATCATCCACATACAGAAGTAAAATAATCATATGATACCCTGGTATTTTAAAACAAACATAGAGGTGTCACAAGTGCTACATTTAAAACCAGTGGATAATAAAAAATTTGTTGAACCTAGAAAACCAAGCTTGTGGAGCTTGTTTCAACCCATATATGGACTTACGTAAATGACAGATGTAATTTGGCTTTGAAGGATGTGTGAAAGCCTCAGGTTGGTGAATGCAAACTTCTTAATTCAAAAACCCATGCAAGAAGGCATTTTTAAAATCTAATTGACGAACAGTCCAATTAAGAGAGATAACAATAGTAAGAACTTAACGCACAATAATAGGTTTCATAACAGGGCTAAAAGTTTAAGAATAATCAATACCTGCATGTTGGTGATTGTCGAAAACAACAAGTGTGGTCTTGAACCGCTCCAAAGACCCATCATAATTGTATATAATTTTATATATCCATTTACAACCAAAGATATGACAATTGTAGTCGTGCGGTACCAACTATCAAGTGTCATTTTTAATTAAAGTCGTATACTCATCTAGCATAGCCTGACGCCAACAAGGATCTTCGAACGCCGGTTTAAAATTAGAGGGCACTAATTCTACGACGTCTGTTTTTAAATCCATAGGTTTTGAGTTTAGAAATACCATGTTTAAGATGAGTAACCCTAGGATGAGAATTTGGAGCAGGTGGTAAGGGAGACGGGGAAGCTGAACCGAGAGAAACAAATAACTCTGGATTAGGAGCTGACTCAGAAGAGGTGATAGGTGAAGATGAGATAGGCACTGGACTCGGAGATACATGCTTTGGAGAAGAAGACACTAGAGAAATAGATGGAGGACTAAGCTCGATGGGAGCATGAGAAGCCATGACGTTTACCGTCGGTGTTAAGGACGGAACAACTAGTGAGCTGAGTGAAGACGGCGAGATGGAAGGCATCGACGGTGGAGTCACAATAGAGACAGGCGTAAACGCTGTATGAACGACGACACCTGGAAATAACTCTGAACTCAACATGACCACTATAGGATACCAACTCAAATTTAAGGTAAAATGAGAGGAATATGGCAAAGTCAACTTGGTAGAGACAAGACTACAATAGGGAAATTGTTTCTCGTGGAAAATAAGATGATGACTGATATAAACACGACCCGTAATGGGATCAAGACACCTTGTAGTTAGAGGCATAACCAATAAAGATACAATATTTCTATTTAGGCTGTAATTTATTTATTTTATGATCCATCATGTGAAAACCCTACCGAAATGAAATTAGAGTACATGTAATAATTAAATTTTTTATCAAAAAAAAGAAATTCCTATCTTTCCTTTAAATTTTACGAATATATATATGTATGTATGTATTTTTTTAAAATAATATATATATATATATATATATATTGATAATAATAATAATAATAACAATAAATAAATTAATAAGTAAGTAAGAGAAATTACCAAGAAAAAATTACACATAATCATATATATATTATGACAATAGTAATAATAAGCAAATAAATGAGCCAGGGAATAAATAAATGCAAGAAATTACCATGAAGGGAAAAGCTAGTAGTGAATGTGAAATATTATCCAAAGTAATTTTTTGGGCAAGTGGTATTACTGGGAAGAATGAACGGCGGATGTGAGGAGTAGGCTTGAGGTTACAGGATAAAATTTTAGGGTGAGTAGGTGTTAGAACCTATGTTTTATCTAGAACCTATGTTTTATCTAGTATAAATACCAGTGACTTCATTCTCAAAATCACAGCCTTAAGAAAAATTCTTACCAAAGAACAGTGGTTAAGCAGTGAAGTAGAAGCGGCGGTTGTCAAGCCAAATTTAACTAAGGTGAGTGTTGCATCGCCCTAGCATAAATTGAGTTAAAATCTGAGTTATGTTTACATATATATATATATATATATATATAAAGCCATCAGACCTGACTCTCTCGAACTGAACCCTCCACCTCTCGAACCCCTGCTGCAACTCTTCACCTCTCTAACCCCTGCTGAAACTTCACCTCTAGCACCCCTGTTGAAGCTCTATCTCTCGAACCCCTGCCAAAATACTTCCTCACGAACCTTTGCCACAACTCTACCTCTCGAACCCTACTGAACATCCCACCTCTTGAACCCCTACTGAAACCTTTACCCCTCAAATATATGCCCATGAAGCCTTTACCCCTCGAACTAGTTCCCTAAAACCTTTTACCCCTCGAATATGTGTGCTTGAAGCCTTTACCCCTCGAACTAGTTCCCTGAAACCTTTACCCCTCGAATATGTGTCCCCGAAATCTTTACCCCTCGAACTGTATCTCTCAAACATGTACCCCTCAAACTAATATCACCGAAACCATTACCCCTCAAATTGTACCCCTCAAACCTTACCCTCAAAATAGTACTACTGAAATCTTTACCCCTCAAACTTTACCTCTCGAACCTATACCCCTCGAACTAATATCACCAAAACATTACCTCTCAAACTGTACCCCTCGAACCTTACCCCTCGAACTAGTAATACTAAAACCTTTACCTCTCAAACCTCACCTCTCAAACATGCACCTCTCGAACTAATATCACCAAAACCATTACCTCTCGAACTATACCCCTCGAACCTTACCCTCAAACTAGTACTACAGAAACCTTTACCTCTCGAACTAGTGCCACTGGAACCTTACATCTCGAACCTCACCAACTGAACATGTACCTTTAGAATCTCTCCAACTGAACCTCACCACTCGAACTGATACCATTTACCACTCGAACCAGTACCACCTAATACCCATACCACTAGAACCTTCTCCAATTGAGCTCTTTGCTCGAACCTCCTACCCAACTACTCGAACTGTAAGTACTCGAAACTTGATACTCAAACCTATTTACTCGATACCTTAGTCAGGAGAGAGAGATATGACGGTTACACTCAAATGATGGTATTTACTAACTGTTGAATTAAGTGTGTATTTTATCATAATATACTAGATTATCGTGAAACTAAACTCCTGAGCTACTCTGATATTTTCTGTGAAAGACCGGCTTGTACTTTATCTTGCCATGTCAAACTTGAATCATATACTACTCTGATGACCGGCTTATACTTTATTTTTCCATGTCAAACTTGAATTACCTGCTACCTGATTACCTGTCTATGAATTTTAGGAGCCCCGACACGATTGTAGTTTGGTCAAACTCGACAGGGAACGGTACTAACTAGACCGTTCGATTAGACCGGCTACACGTGGAGTTTAGTATGCTATCATAACCACCTGATTGATACGAGCTCATAACTGAACACTGGCGTGAATGGGAAAGTGAATTCTAAACTGATAGCCTTCGGGCATCACTGACTGGGTTATGTCGTGTATGTTAGTCATAGTTGCCATACAGGCACTTGGCAGCAACTAGGCATTAACCACCTGTATCTTTTTACTGTGTGCGAGGACATACGTGGCTAGTTGTTAATTGTTAATTGTTATTTTTGTGATCACTAAAACTCAACTAGGTAAATACTGGAGATGGAACCTCACTAAGCAAGGTGCTTACCCTAGTTAAACAAGCCTTTTTCAGGTGAAGAAGAACAGTAAGACAAAAGTGCTTGATGTCTTTACTTCTTTTGGGAAAGATCATGGGTGAACTATTAGGATTGTAAATTGAACTATGAATCTGTAACAATTAGTTGAAACTTTCGTTTAAAATTTTTGTTTGACATTTGTAATAAATCCTTTTCACTGTAATAGTAAATTAGGCTTTTAAATTATTTAAAACACTTCCGCATAAAATTTATCTTCTCATTACTGCTAGCAATTTTGGTAGCACGCCCAGACCCGACCCAATACTTTGTGGTGGGTTTGGGGGTGTTACACATCAAAAGTGAAAAACATGCACAACCAAAAACCATCAAAAATTCATAAGATGGTGAGCGGTAAAATAACTTCTCAAAAGGTGAAACACCCCCCTAAAACTGAGCTCGGTAGGCTATTTATGGTAAACACTGCTTGAAAAGCAGCATCAACCTAGAACTGAGCAGGCAAATCAGATTGAATTAGCATGGTACTAGCCATTTCAATCATATGCATATGTTTATGCTCAGCAACCCCATTTTGAGCTTGGGTGTCTGGCCAAGATTTCTGAAAAATTATTCCTAATTTTTTAAAATGTTAAGAGTAGAATTATCAAATTCTCGTTCACCATCACTTTGAAAATTTTAATTTTGCAACAAAAAAAATTTTTCAACCATGTTTTAAATTTTCAAAAACTGTGAGTACAATTCTGATTTTCAACACAAAGGATAAATTCATGTAAAACGAGGAAAATCATCAATAAAAACAGCATAGTAAAGAAGACACTGATTTGATAAAATTGGTAAATGCCAAAGATCACTACGAATCAAATACAAAGGATATGGAGTAGAATGTTGAACTATTTCAAAAGACCATCTATGAACCTTGCCCAATTGCAACAAATACAATCGTCATGAAATTTTGAAGTACATGAAATAATTTTATTGGAAATTAAAGACCCTATGACTTTAGAAGAGGTGTGACCGAGACGAGCATAACAGATATTTACTGACACATTAGTAGCTAAAAATGCAGGTACTAATGATGGGGGACTGTGGCAGGTTGAATATAGACATCATGCTTACTGGACCCCCGAAGTAGTGCTTCCCTCGTGGCCTTGTCATTTACCCAAACAGAAGAATCATCAAAACACACTATACAATTTTTTTATATATAATTTATTAACTGACAACCAATTGTGTTTAAGTTTGGGAGCAAGATATACGGAGGATAAGGTGAGGGACAACTAGCAGTCTTAATACTCATTTTGCCAATATTTTGAATAGGGAGGGAGGTACCATCACCAAAAACATCGGAACTTGACCCATTATAAGGAAGCATAATAGAGAACTTACCATCCTGATGAGTCATGTGCGAGGCAGCTCCCGTTTCCGGATACCAGACAGAGTCATTTGCTTCACCAGCAACGGACAAGGCTGCAAAAGCATGAGTGATACTCTCTTGACTAAACGGTACAAATTGGGAATAAAATGGTGGGGACAATACACAGGTTGGTAAGATAGATTCCAGCAAAGACCATAAAAATTGGAAGATGGGGTAGAGCTAAAATTGCCATTTGATGGGTTATTTCCTGCTGATGACACATTATTAGTAACATAGTTGGTGGTGGGCGATAAAAAACTTGACAAGTCAGAAATATTATCCATGCCATTGTCTTAGGTTCATGCATTAAAATGGTGCATGAATGTCCAGCTCATGGTGTGTCTTAGACTTATGGTGTGCCTTCTTGGAGAACTCAAATGTCTCTTTGTTATTAGCTATTTTATGAGGAGGTTTTATGGTGACTCTTGGGGTTGCCTATGTGCTCCTAGAAAAAGGATTCAGATATTGAAGATGAACACACAACAAAGCAAAAGTGTTGAGAGTTCTTGAGTGAGCTGGAAATATTTCCATTTTTCTGAGATCAGTTTTGATTGGGAGGTCGGATCGAAGGGAAAACTTTGTCCTATTTTGCATAAATTTGGTCAGCATGTTCGGGACTCATAGGGCTTCGATTTGAATGGTTGGATTGTCAGCTTGTATTTTGGTTTCGGAGATATTGCAGCTTGAGTGGCAACCCTGTTTTTGGTGATATCTTACACCCTTTGGTACTCTTGTTGTTTATTCTTATGTATGATGCTTATGGTGTTTTTATAGACTGGTGTTGGTTGTATCTCTCATTTTATCATAATAAGAAGGAATAGGGTGGACTCCTACAAGTCCAGTGGTTTTACTCTTCACACCGAAGAGGTTTTTCATGTAAAAATTGTTGTGCGTTGTTTTCTCTCTTTACTTTCTTGTTGAATGGTTTTATCTCTATCGTTTGGTTTATTTTGTGATTTTTTTTTAATATTTGGTTGGTTTTTTTCCCTTGGTCTTGTGTGGGTGTTTGGGATTTATCCCCTTTAGGTCCCCAATAAGTGGTATCAGAGCTTGAGTTTGTTTTAGCATAATCATGGAGTCTAGTGGTGGTTCTATGGTTAAGTTAACACCAACCAGTTATTCTATTTGTAGGCCTATGATGGAAGATTTATTTTTTTACAAGGATTTGTAAGATCCTATTGCACCTACTATTGTTGAGGGTAGTAGTTCATCTAAGCCACTAAACCTCATAAAATGGAAGAAAATGAATGGGCTAAGTTAAAGAGTAAAACTTTGGGAAATATTAGACAATGGGTTGATATTAGCATATTCAACCATGTTTCTCAAGAGTCTGACCCCTATGATTTGTGGAAGAAGTTGGAAGGCCTTCATGAAGGAAAGACGGCTCATAATAAGGCTTCTTTGATTAAGAAACCTGTTAATTTAAAGTTGAAAAGTGGAAAGTCGGTGTATGAGCATCTTAGTGACTTTAAAGATATTATTAACAAGTTGACTACTATGAAGATTTTTCTTGATGATGAGTTGCAGGCTTTGTTCATGTTGAGTTATTTGCTAGATAGTTGGGAAACTTTGGTGGTGACTATTAGATACTCTGCTCCAGATGTTGTTCTTTCTTTATATGTTATCAAAGAGATCATTTTCAATGAAGAGATAAGAAGAAGGGATATGGGAGTTGATAATCCGTAGGCTCTTGTTGTTGAGACTCGAGGAAGAAGCAGTAGTAGAGGTTCAAAAGGGTGTGGCAAGTCAAAGAACAGGTCAAAGTCCATAGATGGGAAAGAGATAAGGACGTGCCACTATTGGAAAATTCCTGGTCACATTAAGAAGTACTGCTATCAGTGGAAGAAAGAGAAAGGGAAGAAGCATGACTCGCCTAATGAGGGAGGTGATAAAGGAACTGCAGCAACTGCTTCTCAAGATGATGATGATATAGCTCTGGTTTGTGTTACTGGAGATTTTCATTGCGTAGAAGGTTCCGATACAGAATGGTTGGTTGATTCGAGAGCTTCTTTTCATTAGGTTCACAAAGAGGAGTACTTCATGAACTACCAAGCTCGAGATTTTGGTAGCGTCGAAATGAAAAATAAGAGCACCGCAGTTATTGTGGTCTGGGTGACATCTATTTGAAAACAAGTGTTTGATGCAGACTTATTTAAGAATGTGTGCAATGTGTCTGACTTTCGCCTTAACTTATTGTCTGCTAGTACTCTTGATCAAGAGCGATATTAACACTTATTTGGAGACGGCAAGTGGAAGTTGTCGAAGGGCTCAATGAAAGTTGCTCATGGTGAATTATGATGCATTTTGTACAAGACATACTTGACCGTATGTTATGATAGGGTGAATACCATTGAAGTGAAGAATTCTCCAAACTTGTGGCATCGAAAGCTGTGACACATGAGTGACAAGGGGCTGAAACTTCTAGCAGGTAAATCCCTTCTTCCTGTTGATTTTAGTGTTTCTCTTGACCTCTATGATCACTGTTTAGTAGGAAAGCAACACAGAACTTCCTTTTCTGGGAAGTCAACTAAGAAATAAGGAAAGTTGGAGTTGGTACACACTGACGTTTGTGGTCCCATGGAGGTTGAGTCACTTGGTGGCAACAAGTACTTGGTCACCTATATCGATGATGTTACTCGGAGGACTTGGGAGAGGTGTTTTAAAATTTTAAGAAATTCCATACCATGGTAGAAAGGGAGACAGAGAAGAAGTTGAAGTGTCTTCGTTCTGATAATGGTGGAAAGTATACTTCGTTCTAATAATGGTGGAAACTCAATAGAAATATACTTTCACCATTATCAGAACGAAGACACTTCAACTTTAAATGGTTCTATTCTGATAATAGTGGAAAGTAAGCATTAAAATGGTGCATGAATGTCCAGCTCATTGGTGTGCCTTAGACTTATGGTATGCCTTCTTGGAAAGCTCAAATGTCTCTTTGTCATTAACTCTTTTATAAGGAGGTTTTATGGTGACTCTTAGGTTGCCTATGTACTCCTATAAAAAGGTTTCACATATTGGAGATGAACACACAACAAACTACAAGAACATAGCAACAAAGCAATAGAGTTGAGAGTTCTTGAGTGAGCTGAAAATATTTTCGTTTTTCTGAGAGCAATTTTGATTGAGAGGTCGGATTGAAGGGAAAACATTGTCCAATTTTTATGAAATTTTGTCAGCATGTTCAGGGTTCATAGGGATTCGATTTGAACAGTTGGATTGTCAGCTTGTGCTCTGGTTTGGGAGATATTGCTGCTTGAGTGGTAGCCCTGTTTTTGGTGATATCTTACCCCCTTTGCCACTCTTGTTGTTTATTCTTATGTATGATGCTTATGGTGGGTTGTAACCCTTTGTAGACTAGTGTTGGTTGTTTCCCTCATTTTATCATAATAAGAAGGAATAGGGTGGACTACTGCAAGTCTCGTGGTTTTACTCTTCACACCGAAGAGGTTTTCCACATAAAAATCGACCTATGTTGTTTTCTCTCTTTACCTTCTTGTTGGATGGTTTTATCTCCATCGTTTGGTTGATTTTGTGATTGCATTTGAATATTTTGTTGGTTGTTTTGCCTTGGTCTTGTGTGGGTGTTTGGGATTTATCCCATTTGGGTCCCCAACACGTTTCGATTCCTGTTGTTTTTTGCCATGACACCCCCTCCATTGTTGTGAGTGTTGGATTGGCCTCCAAAATTGCGATTATTGTTTTTGTTGCGTCCACCTTTGTTGTGATTGTTCTTACCTTTATTTTTTCCACCACCAGTATTTCTTGGCACCGGACCCATGAGAAGAGCCTGAGCTCTGACTTGCGACCATCGCATGCAACGAAGAGACATCCACTTTTTTGAAGCTTCATACACTACTCATGATGTAGAACCTTTGGGCGCATCATCATTAATAAGTAAAGTTGTTTAGTTTCATTAGATAAAACTTGTAAAATAAACTGAGTAAATGAGAAAAAATCTAAAATCAAAGATTTGCCATACGACTGCTTCAAAAAAAAATCAGAATTTAACAATTTAGATTTTGTGAAAATAGGTCCTTGAAATATCAGAATTATTTTATGGGAAAATGATAACAGGCCCAACAACATTTGAAGAAGAAAGAACAAAGTCAGTCAAATGCTAATTAAAAATGGCCGACACAATAACAATGACGTCTGTGTCTTTCGACTCAACAACAAATTGAGTTTTGTTAGTCGGATACTACAAATCTTGCACCGATTAATGTATTAGTACTTGTACTGGAAATTTTAAAGTTTAGTTTTTCTTAAGATTGGTTTCAGATTAGTGCATCAATATAAAACTTCGCCCACCTTAATTAACTACTGTCCAATTAATCCAACTAAATATAATATATGAGTCCACACGTTTTGACTGAGTTTTACTTATAAATAAAACTGGTTTATTTTGAAGGTGGGGAAGATAATTTCTGAATTTTCAACCAAAAACAACTTATGTTTTCAAAATAAGTTACTTTGTAGCAATTAACCAAACACAAAAAAAAATGTTTAGATTATAAGCAAAACAACTTATAATCTCCCAAACACAGCCTTAACCAGTTTGAAGAAATACGGCCGTCGCACCCTTTCTCAAAAAACCCTACTTTTCTTTCAATATCCCTAACCCCATCTTCCCATTATCCGGGAAGATGGTAATTGATGTTCTTGTGTTATTGAATAGAGAAAAGTGCCCTACCTAATTCAGATAAGTGCAAATATAATAATTTAATAATTCTATGTGTCATCACTAAATACTTCTATTTAACTGTGTCATTCGACAATAGTGACAAATTATTAAATCATGTGTTATTACTGTTAGAATAAAGCAAGTAGATGATTAGATAATATTTTATTCCATGTTGATGACTAGTACTAGAGTTATATTTAGACTAGTCTTCTTTGTACTCTATATATATTCCTCATCATTAATTAGAATCATTATGGGAAATTACTTTATCATGGTATCAGAGCAAACCTGGTTTTAAAACCCTTTTTTTTATTTTCGGCCGCAACCCTCTCCCTCCTTGCTTCCGCCGCCGGCGATCTCCCCCTCCTCCTTGCGAAATTTTTAAAATTTTTCTACTCTCATCATGTCTGACGAGAAATTGTCTTATAATACCTTGCTCCACATGATGACTATTAAATTGTCCTCATCCAATTATTTGTTGTGGAAGCGTCAAGCTGGTTATGTTCTTAGACCCCAAAATCTGTATGGTTTTCTTGATGGTTCCAGGCCCTGTCCGACTAATCCTCCTCGCCCCCCGGACGCCGCCTCTTCCGTCTCCTACGCTGGGGCCGTCAGTTCCACTCCAAGTAGCGGCTTCGCCACCAAGACTGATCTCATGGAGGCTTACTTGAAGGCCCGGTCTGATTATGATCTTTTGGTTGATGAAGATCAATGTGTGTGCATTATTCTTTTTTCTTCTCTCACCTCAGAGGCCTTGGCGGTTTTACCTGACTGTGCCACTTCAAAGGAAATTTGGGACAATCTTCAGTCCATTTATCACGACAGCAGTGCATCATCCATCCTTCGTCTTCGTGTTGCTGCCCATGGTATACGTAAGACTGGTACAGTTCATGAACTCCATCTCCAATTTAAATAAATTTTTGAGCAGTTGTCTATGATGGGCTCTCCTGTATCAAATGATGATCAATTTATTTGGTTTTTTACTGCTCTTGGAACTGAGGTTAAGTATTTTTCTGCACCTTTAATTAATTCCTCACCTACTCCATTGTATGCCAATGTTTTATCTCGTGCCAAAAACCACAAAGATTTTCTGAAAAATTTACAAGACCATTCAGCCCCAGCCACTGGGCCTGCCTCCTTCACAGCAGGCGTCTCCATCGGCATGCCGCGTGTGGGATCACACGCCGGCGAGGGGTGGCGACGCGTTCGATTCACACGCCGCCAGGGGAGGTCGTTACGGCAGATGGCGAGGTGGCAGGTCCGGTGGTCAGTTCATGGCAGGGGCTGGTCGTGGTCAGCCACAGTGTACTTGGTGTGGTCGTCCCGGTCACTATGTTGTGACTTATTACAAGATGCTTGCTCAGACTGGTTCTCAGGGTCCAGCTAATCGTACAAACTTCACTCATCTGGCCGAGCGTTTTCAGTCATCGATGCAGTTAGAGCCTACTGTACAATCCTCCGATTGGTATGTTGACTCTGGTGCCACCAGTCATATGGCATCCTCCGCCTCAGGCTTGGAGTCTTTCTCCCCATATTCTGGTGATTCTCATGTTTCTGTTGGTAATGGAGCTTCTATACGAATCTCTCATGTTGGTGATGCTAAACTTTCTGATGATTTATACATGTATGATGTTCAGGTTGTTCCCGATATTACTAAGAATCTGCTGTCTATTAGTAAACTGACCAGAGATTTAAACGCTTTTGTCACTTTTGATGATCAGAACTTTGTCATTCAGAACAAAGTTTCCAAGGCTGTCGTGGGCAGGGGCCACAGTGATGGTGGTCTCTATGTTTTGGATAAAGGTGATTTAGCATGTATCTCGCAATTACAGCAGAATAAAGGACGGGCATCTTATGAGTTGTGGCATGCTCGCTTGAGTCAAGCATCGGCGTTTGTTATCTCTAGTTTACAGAAGTCTGGTTTAGTTTCTTTATCTTCTTTGTTGCCTAAACCTGTTTCCTGCGCCTCCTGTGTTATGGCGACAGGTCAACGGTTGGCGTTTGTTGAGTACCATAAGCGTGCTACACATGTACTGGTTTTGATTCATTGTGACTTATGGGGACCTTCCCATGTTTTATCGACACATGGTTTTTCATACTGTGCTTTATTTTTGGATGACTATTCTCATTTCACATGGCTTTATCCACTTCGTCGCAAGTCAGACTTTTTTTATGCGTACTTACAATTTGAGGCCTTTGTGGAGAATCAGTTCTCATCCAAAATTAAGGTGCTTCAGAGTGATAGAGGTACTGAATTTCTTAACACTCGCCTACGGGGGTCATTTTGTCACTAAGGGCATTCACCATCAGATATCATGTCCTTACACTCCGGAACAGAATGGTCGTGTGGAGCGCAAACATCGGGATGTTGCCGAGATGGGTATTACTATGCTCTTTCATTTGCATTTGCCAATTTCTTACTGGGATGATGCATTTGTCGCAGCTGCATATACAATCAATCGATTGCCTACTCCGGTTTTGCATGGTTCTTCGCCTTATGATCTTCTATGTGGTCGTGCCCCTTGCTACTCAAATTTTCATCCTTTCGGATGCCGGGTTTTTCTATTTTTTTGACCGTATGCTGATCACAAGTTATCTCCCCACAGAATTCCATGTATTTTTCTTAGCTACAGTTCCCAGTACAAAGGTTTTCGGTGTCTAGATGCTTCTACAGGAAGAGTCTACATCACTCGTCATGCTTGTTTTGATGAGACATATTTTCCTTTTGCTCCTTCTCAGTCTTCGGGATCTTCCGCATCCACCCTTGATGTTTCTGTCTTTCTTGATCCTGATGGAAACTCCGTGATCTCTATGCCAGCTTCGTCATTGTCTCACGCGCCGCCTTGCACCTTGTGCCCACCGGATCCGGTTCCAGCTTCTCTGTCATTAGTTCTACCACCGGTCACGGTGCCTCAGCCAGCCTCGGCCACACCTTCTCTGGTCTTGTCTGTGGCTCGCCGATCGGACGGCTCTTCCGAGTCTTTTCCAGCATCGTCCGCTATTCCTACTCCTCCGGTCTCGCTAACTCTGCCCCGCACTCATCGGATGGCCACTCAGTCCGCCACTGGTTCTATTCAGCGACGTGATTATTCTAACATTGTTGCACATGGACTTACTGCTGCCCTACTTTCTCAGACAGAGCCCACGGATTATCGTTAGGCCCTTCGTGATCCAGCTTGGGTTTCAACTATGGACGATGAGATGTCTGCTCTTTGTGGTCAGCACACTTGGGACTTGGTGCCTCGGCCTTCAGATGCCAATATTGTTGGCTCCAAATGGGTCTATCAGCTCAAGTATCGTCCGGATGGTACGATTGATCGTCACAAAGCCAGACTTGTGGCGCAAGGTTTTTCGCAGATTCCGGGTTTTTACTTTGACCATACTTTCAGTCCTATGGTCAAAGCCTCCATTGTTCAGATGGTTCTTACAATTGCCACCATACGTTCTTGGCCACTTTATCAGCTAGATGTCAAGAACGCCTTTCTTAATGGTGTTCTGGATGCTCCAGTCTACATGAAGCAACCAGTTGGTTATCAGGATTCTTCTCATCCGGACTATGTTTGTCGTCTGCGGAAGGCCATTTATGGTCTTAAGCGGGCTCCTTGAGCTTAGTTTCAGCGGTTTAGCAGCTATCTTATCCAGCTTGGTTTTCGGTGCAGCTCGGCTGACACTTCTTTATTTGTTCTGGCGCAGGGGTCCTCCTTGTTGTACCTCCTTGTGTATGTGGACGACATTATTCTTACTGGGAATGACTCAGCTCTTATTCGCCAGTTCATTGCTTGGACGCACAAGGAGTTTGCAATCAAGGATCTTGGTTCTTTTACTTTCTTGGTCTTGAGGTTTCTCCTACTTCCTCCTGGTTGCTTCTCGGCCAGGCGAAGTATGCTCGGGACATTCTGACTCGGGCTGGTATGTCCGATGTTGCACCAGTTTCTATATCGTTTGTTGCTGGTTCTCAGCTACACAACTCCAGTAGTCCGTCGTTTAGGGATTGATGTGTCCATTTTAGGCGCATTATTTAGTAGTATTTAGGATCACTTTTGTGCTATTTTATTATCGAGAGCTTGTGTTTTACCTTGAAATTCACTTAGGAGAGGTAAAAGCAACTTTGTACTCTTTTACCTCTTTTAAGTGGATTTTGTGTGACAAGGGAACAACACGGAACCAACGAAGACCGGAAGACATTGAAGACTATACTTTCGAAGACTTTTGGATACTCACTTCGAAGACATGAAGACCGGAGGCCGTTGAAGACCATTTTTGGAGCCGTTGAAGACTTGAAGATCGAGAGGGATGGCTATGAAGAAGACAAAGAAACAATGCAGAATTCTGGCTCCCGTCGCGACACCGTCGCGACACCATCGCGAGTCGGGACATCGTCGCGAGTCGCGACGAACACCGTCGCGAGTCGCGACGAACACCGTCGCGAGTCGCGACGAACACCGTCGCGAGTCGCGACGAACACCGTCGCGAGTCGCGACGAACGGGCGGCCAGAAATCAACTTTATCTTCTTCCGACTATAAATACTACTCTTTTTCCCTCTTCTTCTCCAGCTCTTCCAGCCCGCCTTTCTCTGGTTTTTGGGCTCAAACCTAGGTTTTTCTTCTTCTTTCTTTTCTTAGCTTTCTCTTAGTTTGATTATGTCTTTTCTTGTTGTTCTAGAGTAGTTCTTGTTCTTGGGAGCAAAGGATTGAAGCTTCCACTATCTATGTAGCAAGAACTCATTTATATCTATCTATTTGGTATTTTTGCTATTGTGCATTTATTGTGCTTTGAATGTTAATTGTTGATTGCATTGATGTTGTTGAGAGTTTGATGATATGAAATGCTTGGATTAATTGCTAGTTAGGGTTTGGGGGATTTGGGTTAATTTCCCCCCTGTTCTTGTTAGCAATGTAAGAGTATGAATTAGAGCTTTCGATTGTGTTAGTGTGTTGACAATGTGCTAGGCGAATGTGATTGATGTCGAACTCTTCGTCATGTTCGTTTGTGTAGCAAACGAGAGAGTCATATGCTCGCGGATGAATGTGCGTTGCACGTTCATCCAATCTCGTGTAATTGCATGAATTGGTTCAATGCCTAGTCACGGTGTAGTGGTCATAGGCATTGCCAAGCTTGTTGGTCCTTCGTGCTAAATGCCACCAATGTCGCCTTGAGTCGTGGTCGCGACTCGGGAGCCATTGGTGAGGTTTGACGAGAGATGTCGAATTCACTCTCGCAAACTACGAACTAAGAAGGATAGGAGTTCAGTCTCCACGACAAGTAGTTGAAGTATTGAATAGGTGATTTAAACTCATTCTTGAAGCATTTGTTATTTGGCGTTTATGTACTCTTGACGGTGTGTTTCGCTGCATGTGTGCCATGAGTGGTTTGAGCATAGGGAGTGCTTGTGTGGTTGAATTGCTCAGGTGTAGGAACGTGACGAATTCCGTAGCACCTTTGCATGAAGATCCACGAGCATGAACTTAGAACTCCTTGTGGTGTGTGTGTTGTGGTACTCGCTAGATGGGGTGTGTGAGCGTTGGGTCATGAATGCTATATGATGGAATGTGTGAATGATTCGATGAACTACATTAGATGTGGAAGTGGATATCCGTTGCCCCCAAGGCATTTTATCTTTGTAGTTTAAAACCATTTTTCTTAGTTTCGTTTGATGATTAGCATAGTCACTTGACGTTGCTAGTTATCTCGTCTTTTTATCTTTGTTAACTTAGGAACCAACCAACCAACCAACCCCCCCCCCTTTACTCGCTTTTAAGTGTGTGTATATATATTTACTCCTAGCCTAGTATATCAACCATTTGTGTGCTTAGACGCTTAGGAAGATCCCTCTTCTCATTGGACGACCCCGATTTGCCACTATCTACCTAGTTGTAGAAAGTAAGCACTGAGGGCTTATAAATTATCTTTTGGCGCGCGGGCGCGACGACCGCCCGCGCCTGTCAAAATGGCGCCGTTGCCGGGGAAGAGGCGTTTATTCTTAAGTATTTAGGTGTATTTGGTTGTGTATTAGCTAGTTGTTTTTATTTTCCACTACTTGGTGGTTGTTTTTGTTCGGAGTAGGTATTGCTCGAGTTCTTGGTAATTTATTTTATCGAGAATCCTTGCACTATGATTCCGAACTTTTGAAAATTTTAAAAATTAAAAAAAAAAAATTTCTTAATGGAGCGTCTCACCTTGAGGGAACTCATGATGAGAAGAGAGGCTCAACAAGCAAGGTTTTGTAGGATGTGTCATTCCGATCATCCTACCGAATCTTGCCCTTTGTTGTGGGAACAGCACGATGACCGAGAAAGAACCCTTGGTTTCCAAAACCATGGGTACTATGAAGAGTGCTATCCAGAGGTAGGAGATATTGGTTTTCAAGGGCAAGAAGCTCAGGAATGCTATCCATACCACAACTCTTACAATCCGGAATGGAGTGGTAGTCCGGATTTGTGGTATGAGAATGAGCCGGAAAACCAATATTACGAGCAACCTAGTTGGCCATCACCACCCTATACCATACCCCAAAACCAAGCCCAACAAGGAAGTTCAAGTTTGACACGTGAGGATGTCTTAAATACCATAGCAAACTTGAACTCCTTCACTAGTGAAGAGCCGGATACCCAGCTCTCCTCTAGCGTTGAGGCCATTGAGGGGCATGTGAGGAACATATTAGAGGTATTGGCCCGAATGGAAGCTCGTGATTCCGAAAACACACCATCCCAACTTGAACTCGATGATTCGGTGAGTGAAGTCACCAATAAAAATGATTTTGAGCTTGAAAGGGATGAGGAGTTGGTTGTAGAGGATAGAAAAATGGAGGAAGAGGTGATAGTGCTACATTATCCATTAGCATTGTCACCCCTTCTCCCACCTAGTGAACCAACTCTAATATTTTCGGAAGTTTTGAGGGAAACGAGAGAGGAGCCAAAAGACTATCCTAAGCTCCCTAACCACTTAATTCCCTTTGAACCATCTCCACCTCCACAAGACTTTCCTCTTGGAAGTTTTGTGCCCCCACCTCTCTTGTTTTGGATGCTCATGGTGAAGAGCTTCAAGCCTTCACCATACGGATAACATTAGGGTCGTGCCGACGACCTTAAAAATACGGAGCTTCGTCGTGCCGACGACGTTAAATAAATTCGGCATTTCTTTTAGTTTTTGTTTCTTAGTTTGTGTTTCTTAGTTTGTTTTTGTTGTTGTTTTGTTTTGTTTTTTTTTATGGCATGTTTTTCTATGATGTTGTAGCAACATGAAGTGCATTGCAATGAAGGAGATGAAGGAACGAGATCAATGAACGAGGGAAGCAAGCTTGGACAGTTGGTAAGAAAACAGAAAAAAAATTTTAAGCCTGGGATACCCTGCCGTCGCGAGTCGCGATGGGCTTCGTCGCGAGTCGCGACGAACAGGGGAGCAAAATCCACTCCCAGCGCCAACTTTCCGCGAGTCGTCCTGACGTCGCGAGGCTCGTCGCGAGTCGCGACCCCCTTCGTCGCGAGTCGCGATGAGCTCAGACAATTTGGAGCTCTCGGACTCACCTTTCCGCGAGTCGCGATGACTTCGCGAGGCTCGTCGCGAGTCGCGACACCCTTCGTCGCGAGTCGCAACGAGCTCAGAACATTTTGAGCTCCCAGACTCCACTTTCCGCGAGTCGCCCTGACGTCGCGAGGCCCATCGCGAGTCGCGACACCCTTCGTCGCGAGTCGCGACGAGCTCAGAACATTTTGAGCTCCCGGGCTGTACTTTCCGCGCGTCGCGGTGACGTCGCGAGGCTCATCGCGAGTCGCGACGAACCTCGTCGCGAGTCGCGACGTGCTCAGTAACTTTCGAAAATTTTTTGAGCCCGGATTTCAAGTTTCCAAGCTTCCAAGTTTCCAATTGATTTTAAACATTGCATGATCTTTCCTTCTTCTCCACCCAACACTCCCAAGAACATCACATACCTCTCATTTCTTCCACCATCCTACATATATTGACATATGAACATTCTTGCATCTTTATAGTACATTTATTGATGGCAGTATGCCGACTACATCATTGTGACCGTAAGTTCTTATCCTATAATGATGCTTGTATACGTGTCAATATATGTTGGATATTTTTCATGCATAATCTTATAGTGGTAATTGAGGGTTGATTGGTTGTTCTTTGACAATACTATGGTTATTAACTCTTGATGCTAAACCTAGTATTACGTATCCTTATGTACTTGTGCGTTTAATGTGTTCTTCGTGGTGTAGTCTTGATCAAACGGCGCCATGGAGACAATGCTTTTCTCGAGGGGTGAGTTCTTCTACGGCATTTTTGCTCACCCTTCCGGTTCCGAAACCCATCTCGGGACCATCCAAGTATTTGGATATCGCCATATCACCGGCGAATTGCGGAGACACGGGTGTCACTCTAACTCCTTTACCTTGATTTTTATTGTTCTTGCCTTACGTGTTTACATTGAGGGCAATGTAATGTTTTAAGTATGGGGAGGGGTTAGAGGACTCATATGCATGCTAGATTGTTTTGGAATGCTTTTTGCTATTTTTCATTGGAAAAACATGAAAAAAAAAAAATAGAAAAACAAAAAGAAAAATAAAATTGAAAAAAAAAAAAGAAAAAAAAAAGAAAAAGAAAACCCGCTAAGTTGAAAACCCGAGAGGGCAACTTAGGCAACATTGGGGGCCCGGATAGGTCGAAAACCCTTAAAGGGCGGCCTAGGAAAAAATGAGAGGCTAAAATGTGCGGAAAAAGGTGAGATGTGAGCTAAAGAAACATGATGTGTGGCTAGGATGAAAACTCGAAAGAGCTCCTAGGCAAAATGAGAGAAATTGAGGGAAATTGAAAAATGCTATGATTTTACTCATTTGCCGGCGTTGGAGTCATAAGGTTGCGGTTGTCACACGGATGGATCGGGTAGCTCAATATCTTTAGACCTCTTGGGATTGGGTAGCTTAGTGGGTTAGGAAACGGAGTATGGTTATGAAATTCTTGATCTCTTTCTACTTCGTTTTTGGTTGATATATTGGCATTAGGTGAAGCATGTGTTTAAAACTTCCTCTATGGTTTTAGCTTCATTTTGTGTCATTGGATTCTGGGAATATCAATTCTGGGCTGTGAAATATTTTTATGGATAGTGAATTGATAAGTGGTAGGTTTGGTTAGATTTAGGATTGGGGATGTGTGTGTGCAAAATTCTCATGTGAGCTTTTATTTTGGGATTTTTGAGATTGAGAATTTTTGTGAGGCTTTGATTGGGGGATTAGTTTAGGTTTTGGGATATATCATTTACTCCGCATGCTTGAATCTTTTCTTACTCGAGGGCGAGTAAGGTTTAAGTGTGGGGAGGTTTGATATGTCCATTTTGTGTGGTTATTTTGGGGGTTTTAGGATGTGGATATGCCATTTCCTCCGTATGCTTAAATCTTTTCTTACTCGAGGGCGAGTAAGGTTTAAGTGTGGGGAGGTTTGATGTGTCCATTTTAGGCGCATTATTTAGTAGTATTTAGGATCACTTTTGTGCTATTTTATTATCGAGAGCTTGTGTTTTACCTTGAAATTCACTTAGGAGAGGTAAAAGCAACTTTGTACTCTTTTACCTCTTTTAAGTGGATTTTGTGTGACAAGGGAACAACACGGAACCAACGAAGACCGGAAGACATTGAAGACTATACTTTCGAAGACTTTTGGATACTCACTTCGAAGACATGAAGACCGGAGGCCGTTGAAGACCATTTTTGGAGCCGTTGAAGACTTGAAGATCGAGAGGGATGGCTATGAAGAAGACAAAGAAACAATGCAGAATTCTGGCTCCCGTCGCGACACCGTCGCGACACCATCGCGAGTCGGGACATCGTCGCGAGTCGCGACGAACACCGTCGCGAGTCGCGACGAACACCGTCGCGAGTCGCGACGAACACCGTCGCGAGTCGCGACGAACGGGCGGCCAGAAATCAACTTTATCTTCTTCCGACTATAAATACTACTCTTTTTCCCTCTTCTTCTCCAGCTCTTCCAGCCCGCCTTTCTCTGGTTTTTGGGCTCAAACCTAGGTTTTTCTTCTTCTTTCTTTTCTTAGCTTTCTCTTAGTTTGATTATGTCTTTTCTTGTTGTTCTAGAGTAGTTCTTGTTCTTGGGAGCAAAGGATTGAAGCTTCCACTATCTATGTAGCAAGAACTCATTTATATCTATCTATTTGGTATTTTTGCTATTGTGCATTTATTGTGCTTTGAATGTTAATTGTTGATTGCATTGATGTTGTTGAGAGTTTGATGATATGAAATGCTTGGATTAATTGCTAGTTAGGGTTTGGGGGATTTGGGTTAATTTCCCCCCTGTTCTTGTTAGCAATGTAAGAGTATGAATTAGAGCTTTCGATTGTGTTAGTGTGTTGACAATGTGCTAGGCGAATGTGATTGATGTCGAACTCTTCGTCATGTTCGTTTGTGTAGCAAACGAGAGAGTCATATGCTCGCGGATGAATGTGCGTTGCACGTTCATCCAATCTCGTGTAATTGCATGAATTGGTTCAATGCCTAGTCACGGTGTAGTGGTCATAGGCATTGCCAAGCTTGTTGGTCCTTCGTGCTAAATGCCACCAATGTCGCCTTGAGTCGTGGTCGCGACTCGGGAGCCATTGGTGAGGTTTGACGAGAGATGTCGAATTCACTCTCGCAAACTACGAACTAAGAAGGATAGGAGTTCAGTCTCCACGACAAGTAGTTGAAGTATTGAATAGGTGATTTAAACTCATTCTTGAAGCATTTGTTATTTGGCGTTTATGTACTCTTGACGGTGTGTTTCGCTGCATGTGTGCCATGAGTGGTTTGAGCATAGGGAGTGCTTGTGTGGTTGAATTGCTCAGGTGTAGGAACGTGACGAATTCCGTAGCACCTTTGCATGAAGATCCACGAGCATGAACTTAGAACTCCTTGTGGTGTGTGTGTTGTGGTACTCGCTAGATGGGGTGTGTGAGCGTTGGGTCATGAATGCTATATGATGGAATGTGTGAATGATTCGATGAACTACATTAGATGTGGAAGTGGATATCCGTTGCCCCCAAGGCATTTTATCTTTGTAGTTTAAAACCATTTTTCTTAGTTTCGTTTGATGATTAGCATAGTCACTTGACGTTGCTAGTTATCTCGTCTTTTTATCTTTGTTAACTTAGGAACCAACCAACCAACCAACCCCCCCCCCTTTACTCGCTTTTAAGTGTGTGTATATATATTTACTCCTAGCCTAGTATATCAACCATTTGTGTGCTTAGACGCTTAGGAAGATCCCTCTTCTCATTGGACGACCCCGATTTGCCACTATCTACCTAGTTGTAGAAAGTAAGCACTGAGGGCTTATAAATTATCTTTTGGCGCGCGGGCGCGACGACCGCCCGCGCCTGTCAAAATGGCGCCGTTGCCGGGGAAGAGGCGTTTATTCTTAAGTATTTAGGTGTATTTGGTTGTGTATTAGCTAGTTGTTTTTATTTTCCACTACTTGGTGGTTGTTTTTGTTCGGAGTAGGTATTGCTCGAGTTCTTGGTAATTTATTTTATCGAGAATCCTTGCACTATGATTCCGAACTTTTGAAAATTTTAAAAATTAAAAAAAAAAAATTTCTTAATGGAGCGTCTCACCTTGAGGGAACTCATGATGAGAAGAGAGGCTCAACAAGCAAGGTTTTGTAGGATGTGTCATTCCGATCATCCTACCGAATCTTGCCCTTTGTTGTGGGAACAGCACGATGACCGAGAAAGAACCCTTGGTTTCCAAAACCATGGGTACTATGAAGAGTGCTATCCAGAGGTAGGAGATATTGGTTTTCAAGGGCAAGAAGCTCAGGAATGCTATCCATACCACAACTCTTACAATCCGGAATGGAGTGGTAGTCCGGATTTGTGGTATGAGAATGAGCCGGAAAACCAATATTACGAGCAACCTAGTTGGCCATCACCACCCTATACCATACCCCAAAACCAAGCCCAACAAGGAAGTTCAAGTTTGACACGTGAGGATGTCTTAAATACCATAGCAAACTTGAACTCCTTCACTAGTGAAGAGCCGGATACCCAGCTCTCCTCTAGCGTTGAGGCCATTGAGGGGCATGTGAGGAACATATTAGAGGTATTGGCCCGAATGGAAGCTCGTGATTCCGAAAACACACCATCCCAACTTGAACTCGATGATTCGGTGAGTGAAGTCACCAATAAAAATGATTTTGAGCTTGAAAGGGATGAGGAGTTGGTTGTAGAGGATAGAAAAATGGAGGAAGAGGTGATAGTGCTACATTATCCATTAGCATTGTCACCCCTTCTCCCACCTAGTGAACCAACTCTAATATTTTCGGAAGTTTTGAGGGAAACGAGAGAGGAGCCAAAAGACTATCCTAAGCTCCCTAACCACTTAATTCCCTTTGAACCATCTCCACCTCCACAAGACTTTCCTCTTGGAAGTTTTGTGCCCCCACCTCTCTTGTTTTGGATGCTCATGGTGAAGAGCTTCAAGCCTTCACCATACGGATAACATTAGGGTCGTGCCGACGACCTTAAAAATACGGAGCTTCGTCGTGCCGACGACGTTAAATAAATTCGGCATTTCTTTTAGTTTTTGTTTCTTAGTTTGTGTTTCTTAGTTTGTTTTTGTTGTTGTTTTGTTTTGTTTTTTTTTATGGCATGTTTTTCTATGATGTTGTAGCAACATGAAGTGCATTGCAATGAAGGAGATGAAGGAACGAGATCAATGAACGAGGGAAGCAAGCTTGGACAGTTGGTAAGAAAACAGAAAAAAAATTTTAAGCCTGGGATACCCTGCCGTCGCGAGTCGCGATGGGCTTCGTCGCGAGTCGCGACGAACAGGGGAGCAAAATCCACTCCCAGCGCCAACTTTCCGCGAGTCGTCCTGACGTCGCGAGGCTCGTCGCGAGTCGCGACCCCCTTCGTCGCGAGTCGCGATGAGCTCAGACAATTTGGAGCTCTCGGACTCACCTTTCCGCGAGTCGCGATGACTTCGCGAGGCTCGTCGCGAGTCGCGACACCCTTCGTCGCGAGTCGCAACGAGCTCAGAACATTTTGAGCTCCCAGACTCCACTTTCCGCGAGTCGCCCTGACGTCGCGAGGCCCGTCGCGAGTCGCGACACCCTTCGTCGCGAGTCGCGACGAGCTCAGAACATTTTGAGCTCCCGGGCTGTACTTTCCGCGCGTCGCGGTGACGTCGCGAGGCTCATCGCGAGTCGCGACGAACCTCGTCGCGAGTCGCGACGTGCTCAGTAACTTTCGAAAATTTTTTGAGCCCGGATTTCAAGTTTCCAAGCTTCCAAGTTTCCAATTGATTTTAAACATTGCATGATCTTTCCTTCTTCTCCACCCAACACTCCCAAGAACATCACATACCTCTCATTTCTTCCACCATCCTACATATATTGACATATGAACATTCTTGCATCTTTATAGTACATTTATTGATGGCAGTATGCCGACTACATCATTGTGACCGTAAGTTCTTATCCTATAATGATGCTTGTATACGTGTCAATATATGTTGGATATTTTTCATGCATAATCTTATAGTGGTAATTGAGGGTTGATTGGTTGTTCTTTGACAATACTATGGTTATTAACTCTTGATGCTAAACCTAGTATTACGTATCCTTATGTACTTGTGCGTTTAATGTGTTCTTCGTGGTGTAGTCTTGATCAAACGGCGCCATGGAGACAATGCTTTTCTCGAGGGGTGAGTTCTTCTACGGCATTTTTGCTCACCCTTCCGGTTCCGAAACCCATCTCGGGACCATCCAAGTATTTGGATATCGCCATATCACCGGCGAATTGCGGAGACACGGGTGTCACTCTAACTCCTTTACCTTGATTTTTATTGTTCTTGCCTTACGTGTTTACATTGAGGGCAATGTAATGTTTTAAGTATGGGGAGGGGTTAGAGGACTCATATGCATGCTAGATTGTTTTGGAATGCTTTTTGCTATTTTTCATTGGAAAAACATGAAAAAAAAAAAATAGAAAAACAAAAAGAAAAATAAAATTGAAAAAAAAAAAAAGAAAAAAAAAAGAAAAAGAAAACCCGCTAAGTTGAAAACCCGAGAGGGCAACTTAGGCAACATTGGGGGCCCGGATAGGTCGAAAACCCTTAAAGGGCGGCCTAGGAAAAAATGAGAGGCTAAAATGTGCGGAAAAAGGTGAGATGTGAGCTAAAGAAACATGATGTGTGGCTAGGATGAAAACTCGAAAGAGCTCCTAGGCAAAATGAGAGAAATTGAGGGAAATTGAAAAATGCTATGATTTTACTCATTTGCCGGCGTTGGAGTCATAAGGTTGCGGTTGTCACACGGATGGATCGGGTAGCTCAATATCTTTAGACCTCTTGGGATTGGGTAGCTTAGTGGGTTAGGAAACGGAGTATGGTTATGAAATTCTTGATCTCTTTCTACTTCGTTTTTGGTTGATATATTGGCATTAGGTGAAGCATGTGTTTAAAACTTCCTCTATGGTTTTAGCTTCATTTTGTGTCATTGGATTCTGGGAATATCAATTCTGGGCTGTGAAATATTTTTATGGATAGTGAATTGATAAGTGGTAGGTTTGGTTAGATTTAGGATTGGGGATGTGTGTGTGCAAAATTCTCATGTGAGCTTTTATTTTGGGATTTTTGAGATTGAGAATTTTTGTGAGGCTTTGATTGGGGGATTAGTTTAGGTTTTGGGATATATCATTTACTCCGCATGCTTGAATCTTTTCTTACTCGAGGGCGAGTAAGGTTTAAGTGTGGGGAGGTTTGATATGTCCATTTTGTGTGGTTATTTTGGGGGTTTTAGGATGTGGATATGCCATTTCCTCCGTATGCTTAAATCTTTTCTTACTCGAGGGCGAGTAAGGTTTAAGTGTGGGGAGGTTTGATGTGTCCATTTTAGGCGCATTATTTAGTAGTATTTAGGATCACTTTTGTGCTATTTTATTATCGAGAGCTTGTGTTTTACCTTGAAATTCACTTAGGAGAGGTAAAAGCAACTTTGTACTCTTTTACCTCTTTTAAGTGGATTTTGTGTGACAAGGGAACAACACGGAACCAACGAAGACCGGAAGACATTGAAGACTATACTTTCGAAGACTTTTGGATACTCACTTCGAAGACATGAAGACCGGAGGCCGTTGAAGACCATTTTTGGAGCCGTTGAAGACTTGAAGATCGAGAGGGATGGCTATGAAGAAGACAAAGAAACAATGCAGAATTCTGGCTCCCGTCGCGACACCGTCGCGACACCATCGCGAGTCGGGACATCGTCGCGAGTCGCGACGAACACCGTCGCGAGTCGCGACGAACACCGTCGCGAGTCGCGACGAACGGGCGGCCAGAAATCAACTTTATCTTCTTCCGACTATAAATACTACTCTTTTTCCCTCTTCTTCTCCAGCTCTTCCAGCCCGCCTTTCTCTGGTTTTTGGGCTCAAACCTAGGTTTTTCTTCTTCTTTCTTTTCTTAGCTTTCTCTTAGTTTGATTATGTCTTTTCTTGTTGTTCTAGAGTAGTTCTTGTTCTTGGGAGCAAAGGATTGAAGCTTCCACTATCTATGTAGCAAGAACTCATTTATATCTATCTATTTGGTATTTTTGCTATTGTGCATTTATTGTGCTTTGAATGTTAATTGTTGATTGCATTGATGTTGTTGAGAGTTTGATGATATGAAATGCTTGGATTAATTGCTAGTTAGGGTTTGGGGGATTTGGGTTAATTTCCCCCCTGTTCTTGTTAGCAATGTAAGAGTATGAATTAGAGCTTTCGATTGTGTTAGTGTGTTGACAATGTGCTAGGCGAATGTGATTGATGTCGAACTCTTCGTCATGTTCGTTTGTGTAGCAAACGAGAGAGTCATATGCTCGCGGATGAATGTGCGTTGCACGTTCATCCAATCTCGTGTAATTGCATGAATTGGTTCAATGCCTAGTCACGGTGTAGTGGTCATAGGCATTGCCAAGCTTGTTGGTCCTTCGTGCTAAATGCCACCAATGTCGCCTTGAGTCGTGGTCGCGACTCGGGAGCCATTGGTGAGGTTTGACGAGAGATGTCGAATTCACTCTCGCAAACTACGAACTAAGAAGGATAGGAGTTCAGTCTCCACGACAAGTAGTTGAAGTATTGAATAGGTGATTTAAACTCATTCTTGAAGCATTTGTTATTTGGCGTTTATGTACTCTTGACGGTGTGTTTCGCTGCATGTGTGCCATGAGTGGTTTGAGCATAGGGAGTGCTTGTGTGGTTGAATTGCTCAGGTGTAGGAACGTGACGAATTCCGTAGCACCTTTGCATGAAGATCCACGAGCATGAACTTAGAACTCCTTGTGGTGTGTGTGTTGTGGTACTCGCTAGATGGGGTGTGTGAGCGTTGGGTCATGAATGCTATATGATGGAATGTGTGAATGATTCGATGAACTACATTAGATGTGGAAGTGGATATCCGTTGCCCCCAAGGCATTTTATCTTTGTAGTTTAAAACCATTTTTCTTAGTTTCGTTTGATGATTAGCATAGTCACTTGACGTTGCTAGTTATCTCGTCTTTTTATCTTTGTTAACTTAGGAACCAACCAACCAACCAACCCCCCCCTTTACTCGCTTTTAAGTGTGTGTATATATATTTACTCCTAGCCTAGTATATCAACCATTTGTGTGCTTAGACGCTTAGGAAGATCCCTCTTCTCATTGGACGACCCCGATTTGCCACTATCTACCTAGTTGTAGAAAGTAAGCACTGAGGGCTTATAAATTATCTTTTGGCGCGCGGGCGCGACGACCGCCCGCGCCTGTCAGGGATCCTACTCTTTATCGCTCTCTTGTCGGGGTGCTTCAGTATCTCACCATTACTCGTCCGGATTTAGCCTTCTCGGTCAACATGGTGAGTTAGTATCTTCAGGATCCTAGAGATGATCATTTTGCTGCAGTTACATGGATTTTGCGTTATGTTCGTGGTACTTTTCATTTTGGTTTGATTTTTCATTCCGCAAGCACTCCGGATGTATGTTGATGCTGACTGGGCTCACTGTCTGGAGACTCGTCGTTCCACTTATGGATATGCGGTCTATCTGGGTGGGAATCTTGTTTCTTGGAGTGCCAAGAAACAACCCATTGTTTCTCGTTCCAGTACGGAGTCTGAGTATCGTGCTCTTGCCAACACTGCTTCGGAAGTTGTTTGGCTCACTCATTTGCTTTGTGATCTTCGGGTTCCGCTTTCTGGTTCGCCGTTGTTGTTATGTGACAACAGTAGTGCTATCTTCTTGGCTCAGAATCCAGTGGTGCACAAGTGGGCCAAGCATATCGATACTGATTATCATTTTGTTTGTGAGCTGGTGACTTCTGGCAAGCTGTGTGTTGCTCATGTTCCTACTTCTCTTCAGATTGCTGGCATCTTCACCAAGGGACTCTCTCATCCATTGTTCGAGTTCTTCAGATCCAAGCTTTGCGTCGGCAAGCATCCGACGCTTCACTTGAGGGGAGTGTTAGAATAAAGCAAGTAGATGATTAGATAATATTTTATTCCATGTTGATGACTAGTACTAGAGTTATATTTAGACTAGTGTTCTTTGTACTCTATATATATTCCTCATCATTAATCAGAATCATTATGGGGAAATTACTTTATCAATTACTATTTCTTCTTCAAAAATATGTGAAATTGTTGTTGGGCATATAACGAAATTGAAATTTAAAAAAATGACATGAAAATTTATTATTCCACTAAAGTGGAGTAAGAGATTTTGGATAAATTTATGACATGCATAATTATAACAATTATTATGATTAAGGGTGCCAAAATAATTTAAGTGGAACAAAAAAATGTTGGGTGCCCATATGTCATCACTAAAGTAGCACAAGACGTGAAAAATGGAAGAACTTACATGCGATTATAAAAGTACACGTAACATGCACGTAAAGAATATGTGCACCCAAACATCATCAGCTGCCTGAAAGTCTGGAAAAGTACTTATTATTTTTTAACACGCCAACAACCTAAACGAGGTAGCCCATAGTGTCTCCTTTGTAAGGAATCAAGAATTTCAAGTTTAGCACAAACAACAAATAGATCGTGAAAAGGCTCGCGCTCTAGTTATCAATTCAAATTATAGTTGGAGTCAGTCTCTTCCATTTCCTTCTCCTTTTATGAGTATCCACACTTTTTCCTTGAACAAGATTAAGATTAATATATAATAGTCTTAAGTTTTATAAAGGAAAACAGAAAATACTTGTTGGTTTGATGGATTACACTAATATGAATATTTATTGTTAGAACTTAATGTTAAGTATTTAAGAGTTTCAATTTTGGTGGGTCCTAACCCAGTGCATTTCAGCTTGCAATTCCATGCTCCTTAGGTCTTGAAACCAATCTTGCACCTAGAACACAGTTAATGCGTGAAGATCATTTATAACTACAAGGGGTGAGGTCATGGGTAATGGTAGGCCATTAGTGGTCACTTATCAATTAAATGTATTATTTTTATATATTTTTTTCACTTTAGTTTAAGAGATTATTTAAGAGGCAATCCTTTTTTTTCTTCACAATAGCAAGAGACTATTATTTACTATTCATGGATCTTACTTGATTTTCTCTATCATACTCATTAATTTTATCATTAAATTTTATTTTAAAAATATTTGTCCACCCAAAATAAGTTGAATGTGAAATTTAATAATATATTTTAATATTTAAAATATATTTTCATTTTTTTAAATATGTTAAATAATTTATTTTTCTCGTTCTTGTCAATACTATGCTTCGGTGTAAAAAACTAATATTAATTTCATTTTTTAAAGAAATTATTGAAACGAAATAAAATAAAAATAAATAATAAGATTATTTCATTTTTTTAAATTATATAAAAAATATTAAAATTGCAAAAATCAATTATAACAACTATAAAAATTACATAAATTACTGAAATAATAAAATATTGATCTAGTCCGACCAATTATTACAATTTGAAAATCAAAATATTGATCTAATCTGACCAATTATTACAAATAGAAAAATGAAATATTGATCTAGTCTGACCAATTATTACTAACAGAAAACAAGTTAAAAGTTAAAAACAAAAAAACATGGATGACGAAACCATATCAACAACTTAATTTTGACCACCCAAATATTGGTAAAGATGTTCCGTAAGGTCGTTTTTCAATTGGTCATGTTTAGCTCTGTTGCGCACTACCCTCCAATTTTGTCTAAAAGTCCGTAGATCAGCATGCCGCTCGGCGTTATAATGCCAACGAGAGTCGTCGATTTGGTAATAATCACCTGGTTAAACCTACAACACATAGGTATCTCTTTCATCTTCGACTACCATATTGTGCAGTATGATACAAGCTATCATAATACAGATCACGGAGAACCTGGCTTGTAAAATACCGAAAGCACATTCGACGTCTTTCCGATAACTTTGTTGACGCTTTGTGAAGAGTTTTTTCTTGGGGGTCATTTGGATTTGTATATGCTGGCATGAAGGTTGCCCACTTAGGATAGACTTCATCAGTAAGATAGTACCCTTAATCGTAGCTGCGACCATTGACTTCATAAGGAAAACGTGGAGCTCTCCCTTCATATACGTAATCAAACAAAGGTGACGTTTCTAGGACGTTGATATCATTGTTTGACCCAGCCATACGAAAAAATGCATACCAAATCCATGTATCGTATGAGGCAACTGCTTTCAAAATAATTGAGGTGCGTCCACTCCTACCTTGAAATTGACCTTTCCAACCACAGGACAATTTTTCCATTCCCAATGCATATAATAAATACTTCCAAGCATACCTGGAAATCCACATCCACAAGCTACATGCATCAGGTGACCAATATCCTCCTGTTTTGTTGGTCTGAGGTATGTTGGACGGTATAAGGCAATAATTGCATTTACAAAACGAGATACCGTTTCTCTGACCGTCGTTTTGCCCATCTGTAAGCATTCATCCAATTGGTCGTATCCACAACCATATGCCAAAGGGCGCATTGCCACCGTGCACTTGTGGAGTGGCGAAAATCCTTGATAACCAGTTGCATCAGGCCTTTGTCTGAAATAGGGATCATGGTTGGTGACACCTTCTAGTATACGTTCGAATACCTTTTTCCGCAACCTTTGACGCAAATGTTGATCGTCGTACATTCATTCAGGAGATTGGGAAAAATATTGCCTCTGAAGTACTTCATGTCCTCGAACATGGTCTCTTTTGATATGATTTCTGGTTTTCTTCGGTAAACTTGGAGAAGTTTGAACACTCTCATCCTCAATGTGCGTACCATTGTTTAGCTATTTCTGGCAAAGTTTATCTTCTCAGGATCGGTATCGGGTAGGAAATCGGGAATATCATAGGTTGATGGGTTTGCTGATTCTCCAAAGTGAAGCTCATCATCGTTTTTAGGGGAATTAAAGGAAGACATGGTTGTGTTGAAGAAGGAAAATTGCGTTGATAGGAATTTGGGGTTGAAATCAAATATAGAAGTATTGGAACTGGAAGTGGTGTGATGAAATGAGTTGAAATCATCTATATTTATAGGCAAAAAGTGGAAGAAGATGGAATTAAAAATTAAAATTGAAATTATGGAAAAAATTTAAAAAAATTGGAAATATTTTCAAAAAATTACGGTGGGGCACATGTCGCCACCAGAATGGGACACGTGTCCCATTTAAAAAACTAGCCGTTAATAGTCGTTGCAGGGGACACGTGTTGCCTCCCCTGATTTAAATTTCAACCACCCACACATGGCCCAATCCCTGGGTGACACGTGTCCGTATAAGAATTTTTTTTTAAAAGGCAGCAATTAAGTGGGATACGTGGCCCACTCAGAGGGCGACACGTTTCCCAGATGGATAAAGAAAAATGGGTCGCTGTTCAGCGGATCCTTGCATGTGCTTTGGTCAGATTTTTGACCCCACATGCGGCCTCTTAAATGGTCTCTTAGCATGAGCCTCTTGAGTGGTTTCTTATTAAGAGGCCACTCTAGATGCCACCATTGTGGTGGTTTTCAGTCTTTAAAGTGATCTATTAATTTTAAGAGACCACCACTGCACATGCCCTTACCAAAAGGGAACCATGGATAGCCAAAATGTATACCAGTGGCGTGCTTATCGAGAGAGTCGAGCACTCAATAACTTTTTTGCGAGTAGGATAATTCAACTAAAAGTCATATAAAAAATTTAATAAAAATGTGTATATGTAATTGCAAGACTATTTGAACTAGTAACAATGCATGCATGCTTATAAACTAGTATTTAATTTATCTTTTTCCTATGTGGGCATGCAACATTTTTTATCTTTCAAGTGAGCATCAACGTCTCATTCAATTTTAATCCGTTTTGAGAGTTTTTAGCAGCCAACTTTACAATGTTAGTGAAGGAGAATTCAAGCACAACACCCACATGACTAAACTCAATTAAAATCCCACTAAAAATAATGGCTGATAGTTGACGGAACTTAACTTTCACACTTCATTTTTCAAATTTTATGAGTAAGGTTTTTTTTTTTTTTTAACTTAAGTGCATTTGTGTATAATTCAATTTATCAAATGAATTTCATTTTGATGATTTGTAATAGGATTTACATGGCTATATATATAGCACAAGTGAGGCCCTATCATCTTCTAAAACTTACAAAACTAATTACAAAGAACTAACTACAAAGGACTAATCAACTTCTAAACTTACAAAACTAATTACAAAGAACTAACTACAAAGGACTAATCAACTTCCAAACTTTCTATTGTCACACCCCCCCCCCTCAAGCGAAGCGTTGGGTTGATCGAAACGCGAAGCTTGGATCGGAAAAACTCAAACAAGGCCCGATTTAGCCCCTTGGTGAAAATATCCGCTACCTGTAACGACGTGGAGACATGACCAACACGAAGCTTGCCAGCAGCCACCAGTTCTCGCACAAAGTGATAGTCAATGTCGATGTGCTTAGCTCGCTTGTGAGCAATGGGGTTCTCAGCAAGAAAGATAGCACTGTTATTGTCACATAAAAGCAACGGAGAACCCTGCAGCGGAAACTGTAGATCACGAAGAAGATGCGAGAGCCAAACAACTTCCGAAGCAGTGTTGGCAAGGGCACGGTATTCAGACTCCGAGCTCGAGCGAGAGACCGTAGGCTGCTTCTTCGCACTCCAAGAAACTAAATTCCCACCAAGGAAGACCGCATACCCATAAGTAGAACGCCGTGTCTCCAAGCAACGGGCCCAATCAGCGTCAGAATAGGCAAGGACCTCTGGGACCCCCTCATAGGAAAAGGTCAAACCACAATGCTGCGTGCCACGAACATAGCGGAGAATCCGAGTGACAGCTGCAAAATGATCATCTCGTGGGTCCTGAAGAAACTGACTCACCGAATTGACCGGAAAGGACAAATCGGGACGAGTAATAGTGAGATACTGAAGGGCACCAACGAGTGAACGGTACAGCTTGGGATTGTGAAACGGTCCACTCATACTGCTGTGAAGCTGTGACAACGGCAAAAATGGTGTAGATACAGGGGAAGCCTCCAACATCCCAACACGCTGAAGAATATCTCTGGCATACTTTGACTGTCCTAAAAACAGACCAGTAGAGATAGGGGTAACCTCCAACCCAAGAAAGTAGCTAAGAGTACCAAGATCCTTGACCGAGAACTCACGATCAGCCCGAGCAATGAACTGGCGGATGGCTACAGTGTTATTCCCGGTAAGAATAATATCATCGACATAGACCAGAAGATAAAGAGTAATGGTCCCCCTGGAAAACGCAAAGAGAGAAGGATCCGACAAACTGCCAACAAAACCGAGCAGCCGAACAAAGGCACTGAATCGATCAAACCATGCCCTGGGAGCCTGCTTAAGACCATAGATAGCCTTCCGTAAACGACAAACATGAGCAGGGCGAGTAGGATCCTGATAGCCAGCAGGCTGAGCCATGTAAACAGGAGTGTCAAGAACACCATTAAGAAAGGCATTCTTGACATCCAGCTGATGAAGCGGCCACTTTCTCATAGTGGCAATGGCGAGAACAGTGCGAACAGTTACAGACTTGATCACCGGACTGAAGGTGTGATCGAAATCAAAGCCTGGGATTTGAGAATACCCCTGAGCAACCAGACGAGCCTTAAAGCGATCAATAGACCCATCCTACCGATACTTAAGCCGGTATACCCACTTGGAACCAACCACATTGACATCCGGTGGACAAGGCACTAAATCCCAGGTGTGCTGAAGACGAAGAGCAGCCATTTCCTCATCCATGGCAGCGACCCATCTGGAATCCTTGACAGCAGCGCGGTAAGTACGAGGCTCCTGCTGATGAAGGAGTTCAACAACCAATCCGGTGGCCACAAAGTCAGGACCAAGATCTCGAGCCACACGTGTCCCATCCTGAAGGCGAGTAATCATCCGATGAGTGCGAGGCGCAGGAGACGACGAAGACTCCTGTGCTGAAGAGACAGCAGACGAGGAGCCCGAGACCGACAAGGCACCATCAGAAGAGGCCGACGAGAAACTTGAAGACACAGGGGAACGTGCGGGAGGGATAATAGGATCGTCATCAACAAGTATCGACGGTGCAGTCTCCGTTAACAAGTCAGGACACACTGAGCAAGCAGAATCATTCACAGCAGGAGCATCAACATGAACAGTGAAGGATGGGTCGGGGTCAGTAGGGTCCAAAAAGGAGGAGACATCCAAGGATGTAAACTGGGCTGCCGAAGATGCCGTGGAAAAGGGAAAAAGCGACTCATCAAAACGAGCATGACGAGTCATGTAAGTACGTCCTGAGGCTGGATCCAAACACCTAAACCCTTTGTAGTGCGCACTGTATCCAAGAAAAACACATGGAAGACTACGAGGGGCAAGCTTGTGAGCCACAGTGGGGTGAACATAGGGAAACACCCTGCACCCGAAGGGATGAAAGTTGGAGTACTCAGGTGAGCGGCCAAAAAGAACCTCAAAGGGAGACACATTGTCGAGAACCGGAGTAGGTAAGCGATTAATGGTAAAGACCGCAGTAGCAAAGGCATCATCCCAGTACAAGAGGGGCATGTGAGAATGAAACATCATGGAGAGAGCCATTTCTGCAATGTGGCGGTGCTTGCGTTCAGCCCTACCATTTTGCTCCGGAGTGTAGGGACAGGAAACCTGATGATGGATGCCGCGAGTGCCAAAGTGGGATTGGAGTCTGGTATTGAGAAACTCGGTACCACCATCGCTCTGAAAGATTTTGATGCGCGAAGAAAATTGATTCTCAACAAGTGCCTCAAATCGGAAGTAGACATCAACAAAGTCAGATTTCCGTCGTAAAGGATAAAACCATGAAAACCGCGAGTAATCATCCACAAAGACAGCATAATAAGAAAATCCATTTCCAGAAGTCACTGGAGAGGGTCCCCATAAATCACAATGCACTAAGTCAAGAACATGACTAGCGCATTTAGAGTTCTCAACAAATGACAATTTCTGCCCTTTCGCCATAGCACAAGGCTCACAAACAGTAGGCTTAGGAAGTACTGAAGTAAGAGAAACATAACCAGTCTTATGCAACAAAGAAATAATACTAGGGGACACATGCCCCAAACGAGCATGCCAGGTCTCGAAAGATGCTCTTTTAATCTTCTCACTAACAAAGGAAACAAGCGCCACTTCACCACGATCTAGCACATAAAGACCATTCTCACTGTGCCCCCGCCCCAGCACCGCCTTGGTGACCTTGTGCTGAATCACAAAAGACTGATCATCAAAGGAAATAACAGCACCAAGATCCCGAGTAAGCTTGCTTATGGATAACAAATTTTTAGTAATAGCAGGCACAAGTAAAACATCAGATAAGTGTAATGTAGAACTAAGACGAGCATCACCCACAGCAGCAATAGAGAGGGAAGCACCATTACCAACAGAGACAAGAGTGTTACCCTGATAAGGAGTGACACTGGACAGATTCGATGCGGAAGAGCTCATATGGTTGGTAGCTCCGGAGTCCACATACCACGGAATAGCAGATGACTGAACTGGCTGAGCATGATAAGGCAGTAAATGGGCAGCGGACTGAGGAGGCGGAGACAGGAACTGCTGTGCAAGATAAGCATGAGGAGCATGAGGAGCCTGAGGAGCCGGAAGCTGTGGAGAAGCATAAGGAAGAAAATGCTGAGCAACCGAAGCCTGTGGAGGTGGAGCATACGGAGCAGCAGGTGGCAAGTACTGTGGAGCAGCATGAGCCGAAGGACGAGGAACGGACTTGGGACACTGACTCGATATGTGACCGAAGCCCGCACAGGTAAACCATTGAACTTGACCACCATTAGCGGCCGATCTGAACCAGGGCTGACGACCAGAAGACCCCCAGGGACGACGACCATCACGCCGACCGCCGGAGCGGCCAGAAAAGGCCGTGCGTGGACGCCATGCGCCGCCATCACGCGCGGCTCCACCAGGCGCGTGAGCCCACGCTGCGTCAGAAGGAGGCTGTTGCTCGGCCGCCATGAAAGCTACAGGACATGTACTCAAACCCTGTGCAGAAATACCCCTAGTTTTCTCCAAACTAAGCAAAAACGATTCATATCTCTTTGCTTCGTCAACCACATTAAGATAAGCAGGAAGGGGTTGACGATTAGCGATAGGGGCACTAAAATCCTTATAATCATGTCCTAGGGCAGTAAGAAACCATAACAATTTTTCCTCATTCTTTGCGGGATCACCCATAGCAGACAACTTATCAATAATAGCCAGTAAAGCAAGGTGAAGATCGTGAACCGTACCCATTTTTCGAAGAAGTGTAGCCTGTTGACGAAGGCTGAAGGCATTGACCAAACTTGCAGGCTGATAGACGGTGGCGAAGGTATCCCACATATCCTTCGCGGTTTCACACATCGAGATCTCATTCTTTGCCTCAGCGGAGAGAGAGGAATAAAGAAGACTGCAGAGACGCTGATCATCAAGAACCCATGCATCATAGGCGCTCCGGGCAGCGGAGAAGGCATCCTCGGCGGCCTTAACGGTGGCAGCATCTGGCGGCGTGGAGGAGGAGGAATCCAAAGTCGGCATCACCGGAAAACTGGGGAGAGGAGAGGAGCCATCTAGATGGCCAAATAAACCCTGTGAACGAAGCACAAACTGAACATGTTGCTTCCATTGCAGATACGTAGCAGCTTCAAGCTTGGTATTGAGAAGATGAATCAACGTGGTGAGGGACAATTTATCCGAACTCTTATCATCGGCCATGATCAATTAATCAAGAAAATCACAAAAAGAAAAAAAATTCGATGAAGAGAAAAAGAAGAGGGGGGCGGCTGATGCTCACTGACACTTACTATTATTGGTATATATTTACTAGCATAAGTTCACTATGCCAGCAGGAACCAAGAATGCCAAAACATTAATATCCATGAAAATAAGAGGGCCAAGTAGGCGACTAATGCTCACTTCCACTGCGGAAGAGAGGAGCGGAAGAAGGGAAAGGAAGAGAGGAGATGAAAGGTTTGTAAAACACTAAGAAAAAGAAAGAGAGAGAGAGAGGATCTTAGAATGGCTCTGATACCATATCAAATGAATTTCTTTTTGATGATTTGTAATAGGATTTACATGGCTATATATATAGCACAAGTGAGGCCCTATCATCTTCTAAAACTTACAAAACTAATTACAAAGAACTAACTACAAAGGACTAATCAACTTCTAAACTTACAAAACTAATTACAAAGAACTAACTACAAAGGACTAATCAACTTCCAAACTTTCTATTGTCACACAATTCAATTTTCTTATTTTTTAATTTTAAAAAAATTAACTTCTTATTTTTATTTAGTTTACTTAATTTTAATTCATTCAAATTCAGTGGATTCCACCTGTCGGCCGCTGTGTGAGCACATCACCGCCGGTGTCCTTCCAAATATGTATCTCGTAGGTAATTTTGAACAAGTTTGTACCTTGCAGCTTTGTATCTTCTAGCTCATTTTGCATGCTTATCTCTATACTTGAGCACATTGAATGTGTGGGAATGGATGATACTCTTAAATACTTAAATACTCTTAAGATTAAGTTCTAACAATAAATATTCATATTAGTGTAACCCATCAAACCAACAAGTATTTTTTGTTTTCCTTTATAAAATTTAAGACTATAAATATGATATATTAATCTTAATATTGTTCAAGGAGAAAGTGTGGATACTCATGAAAGGGGGGAGAAGGAAAGGGAAGAGACCAACTCCAATCATAATTTGAATAGATAACTAAAGTGCGAGCCTTTTCACGATCTCTTTGTTGTTTGTGCTAGACTTGAAATTCTTGATTCCATACAGAGGAGACACTACAATTGCCTCGTTCCAGCTGTTTGCATGTTCAAAGATGATGAGTACTTATTACAGGCAGCTGATGGTGTTCGGGTGAACATATTCTTTACGTGCATATTACATGTAATTTTATAACCGCATATAGTTTCTTCCATTTTTTTCATGTCTTGTGCTACTTTGGTGTGGCATATGGACGTTTTTTGTGCCCAGCATTTTCATTCCCACTTAAAATGATTTTGGCTCTTTTATCGTAATAATTGTTATAATTATGCCTGTCATAAATTTATCCAAAATCTCTTACTCTACTTTAGTGGAATAATACTTTTTCATGCCAATTTTCTTTATTTATAATTTCGTTATATGCGCAACAAAATTTCATATATTTTTGAAGAAGAAATAGTAATAACACCGGATTTAATAATTTGTCATTATTGTCGAATGAAGCATAGTTAAATAGTAGTATTTAGTGATGGCACATACAATTATCATAAATGTTATATTTGTACTTACGTGAATTAGATAGTGTAAGCAGGAATGATCATGGGTCTAGGACCCAACCTACACCCATAGGGTCTAGACCTGTTGGATCGGGTATGGGTCCAAAAAATTTAGACCCATCGAGTCTGGATCCGGGTATGTGTTTATATTTTTAAAATGGGTCTAGGTCCAGGTATAAAATATGAAAACCCAGATCCGACCCAGATCCAACCCATAGACCCATATGACCCTAACTACAAATTACTTTCATATTTTCTGTGTATGTTTGTTTTTAATTAAACAAATAATGTGTATTGTATATATTTTGCATGAAGAATTAATTGATATCCATGTTGAATTTGAATTATTTGTATTTAAGATAATATACATTTTATTTATTGGAGAGAAAATTAAAAAGTTAGACTCATTTATGACCCATTTTGGCCCCAGAACCGTTTAGACCCATTGGATTGGGTATAGGTCTAAGATTTTCAGACCTAATGGATCTGGGTCGGGTCTGGATCTAACTAAATTTTTTAGGGTCGGGTCTGGGTCTTATAATACCCGACCCATGATCATCCCTAAGTGTAAGTGCAAATGTACCAATTTCGGCAGATTTAGGCTGAAATTCAGTAAAAATGATTATTTTACCCTCTAAAAAACAAAAAAATTAAAAATATGAAATGTCTATAATGTCCCTAAACCCTAATTTTCCTTACTCCTTTCTCCTTTCTCCTTCTCTTTCTTTTCTCCTTTTCTTTCTTCTCTGTCGTTCTTCTCCGCGTTCTTTCTTTGTCGTTCTTGGGTTTCTCCACCATTTTGGAACATCACGCCTTGAGTTTGTGGTCTTCCATTTTGGGGTGGGGTGGTGGTGGTGGTGGTTAAGTCCGTCAAACGGATCGGGTCATCCATTGGATAACAGTTATCCATATACTATTTTCACTTATTGGATAATGACTCATTGGGTTAATGGATATAACTGGGTTGTAGTTATTCGGTTTAGTTGGGTTGGATAATGGATTACCCGTTGGATAATTTTGGGTGGGTTGAGTTGGGTTGGGTAATGGGTGACCCGTGGATACTTTCATATCACAAGATAACTAAATTTTCACAAGTTTGATTACGAATTATTTAATTTTCCCCTAATATATAATCATTTATTATATTATGTAATATAATATTATGTACATTATATTATATTATATTTAATAAAAATAAAAATATATAATATATAATATGTTGGCTTTGTAAATTCGACGAAATTAACGAATAATATTAGTTGGGATCGAGCTCGAGCTCAAATACTGTACGAACTCGAATATTGTACGAACTCGAATACTGTACGAGATTGAGCTCGAATACTGTACAAACTCGAATACTGTACGAGATTGAACGAATATTGTGTGAACTCGAATATTGTACGAGATTGAGCTCGAATACTGTACGAACCTGAATATTGTACGAGATTGAATTCGAATATTGTACGAGATTGAACTCGAATACTGTATATACTCCAATACTGTACGAGATTGAACTCGAATATTGTACGGACTCGAATACTGTACGAGATTGAGTACAAATTTTGTACGAACTCGAATATTGTACGAAATTGAGTTCGAATACTGTACGAGATCAAATACTGTACGAACATTTGTGAATTATAATTTGTATAATTTGTGAATTATAGTGAACATTTATGTTAAATATTACACATGCATTTAATTAGGTAATTTTTTATATTTATTGGGTATTTGTTAGGTTCCCATTGAGTTAACATAGTATGGGACCTATGGAGATTAAAATTTCTCATTAACACAATTATTCTCATCCCCCCAATCCCAAAAACTAATGAGTATTTAATACCTGATCCCATTGGATAATGATAACTTGTAACCCAAATCAGAAGAAAATATTGAATGATAACTTATTGGGTTAATTATATAATGACTTATTGGATAATATATTTTAACTCATTGGGTCATATGAATATCTCATGGGTTATCCAATGGGTTATCTATTTAATGACTCAACTCATTTATGACCCAACACATTATGACCCATTAATAAATGGATTAATTGGATAATGACTCATTGGATAATGACTCATTGGGTTTGAATAATGGATTTATCCAATTAACCCATTTGACGAGCCTAGTGGTGGTAGATTTTGGGTTTTGGGGGCGGCCGTTGGATTGAGCGATTGAGGCTTCGGCCGGTGGTGGTGCGTTGATTCGATAGATTGGAATGGGGGATTTTAACAGGAAGGGCAGGACGGCAGTGGGGATTTTGGGTGGTGGAAGTGTGGGAGGTTTTGAGATCTAGGGTTTAGGGTTTTCAGATCGAAGCAATGGAGGAAGTGGTGTGGCAGAACGGCGAAGGAGGTTGCAACAAAGTTGGTGGTAGCGGAGGAGGTGGCAGCAGTGATGGAGGTGGCAGCAGTGATGGAGGTGGAGCAGCAGCGGCCGGAGGTGGAGCAGTGTGGTGGTGGCAAAATTCCAAAATTTTGTATTTAGCCCACAGGGCATTTTGGTCATTCCAATTGATCAATGATTGGAAATGGCCAGTCAATGTCAGAATATACTCCAAAAAACTATATTTACACTTTTTTTTAATAATTAAGATTATTTCTGTAGTAATTTGCATATATTCCTACTGAATAGAGTGGTATTGGATCTAACATCGATCCTAGAACAGCATTGGGCAGAGCTAGGGTGGTGGTGTTCAGACCGTTAGTCTAGCAGAGTTGGCACTCAAGGCTGTTAGAGAGTGAGATCACACATAAAAGAAGATTGGAAAATTTTCTCTGACCAGCATTAAGCATTTGATAGATAAAATGGCTAAATAAGGCACATGCAGCAATCAGTTTCTGATAAGTCGTACTAATGCTCCTACAAAATAAAGCCAAACATTCCTACATAATCATCATCACATCCTTCACGGTTAAACTTACAACCTTAGATATCACTAACCACCTCAACCTACATTAGAGTAGACAAAAGTTGCGCCAGAGCTGAGGAGGCTTTACTGTCCTTGCAACGGAATGTTGATGTCGGTATGCATGCTCCTCGAGTCATCCACAACAGACATTCCGGTCCAGCTACTAGTTGGAATTGTCGAGGCATGCATCATGCTGGGAGTACCTCCATTCATGGCTTGAACGCTCGCGCTCCTGTGCTCAACGCCATTACTGGAATGATGATGATGATGGTGAGGAGGAGGAGGAGGAGGAGATGCGGTAGCAGCAGCAGGTGGTGTAGCAGGTCCCGAGGCAACTGGAGCTTTGTGCTCGTACTTGTGCTTCTTCGGCTTCAATTCATTGTAGTTGCTGGGGAGAAAGCTGCCCACAACAACCTGATACAAGTGTTAAAAGGTAATCACTAGTTAGCGATGAAGTCATTTGGAATGAAACCGATATAATTTTGCACCAAACGTGCCAAGAAACATAGTAGTAAGTATCACAGAAAGTAGGTACCTGAACAGGACTGGCAGCTGTTAATAGTCCAGCCATCGTGCCACCAAACACCCGACCATCAGCACTGGCCAGAGAAATACTCATTCCACCACTTCTTCCTGATCGGGATCCTCCCAAGTCTGTAGGAGTGAAGGATCCAGACAGAGAGAGGATATCAAATCGCCCCTGTAACAAGATAACATAAAGTAGCGATGTGCTTTCCAAAAATAGCTAAAATTGGAATATACGACTTCTAAATGACAGGATCAACTGAACGAATGAGGAGATCAAAAAACATAAACATACAACCATTATCAGCAATTCTTTAATATGCCTATGGACCGAGTATCTATGCAGAAAACATTTTCCATATGGAGAAAGGTAACAAAAAAGGAAGGATTTTTCTGCCTATCTTCTCACACACCAACACCACTAGTAACAAATTCCTGAGCAAATTGCATATAATTTAAAGAATGATATGAGTATTTGAAAGATTCAGTACATTGTCCAGGTAAGCAAGCAAATATCATAACTGGATCAGCCACCATCACATCAAAACAGTGGAAATGCAATTGCAGAGGACAAACTCTTCATATATCAGGATTGTTCAATATTCATCAAATTTAGATGGAAATTTTCTAATAGATCATACTTGCGTATCCCAAATAGATCAATAAAACTACATTGCTGCAGGAAAAAGAGATGGCATACCTGATACGTCATTGTACCCCCAGATGAGCTTGGTTCACGTAGAGTAACATTTGAAACCACTCCAGTAGCTGAAATGATACATATGGCACGAGGCCCTTGTTGACAAAAGGAAATAATTTTCATGGCAACATCCTGAACAGGAATGGCAAAAGATTCTGTTAAATAGTTTTCACCATAAAACACTCCTACAGGCTACAGCTACTTAATTTGCTTGGTGAGGAATAGGAACTTGCACACGAAGTTTCTAAATGACTCAAATAATGAATGTTCTCAACAAAGCATAGATCAAAATTCAATTTTGTTGGCATGTGAACTTCTTGCATTTTGTAAGAAAACCATGCTAAGATTCTACAGAACAATTCATCTGAGAAGTATAAGATTCATCAATATTCTAAAACAAACAGACAACCTTTATACAGTCTAATGATGAAACCAAGAGCTTTTGACATGTAGCATACATGCGTAACTGGTATATAAGTATATTAATAATGATGGTGCCAGTATAGATACTCTAGGTCTAGGTCCTCTTTATGATTCCATGTCAACTAAGTGCTAGTATCATTCTTTCGAGAAAAACCTTGGTACTGTCTTTAATATGAGAAATTCATAAACCAAAGATTTAGTGTTTCTATTTTAAGAACTCAATCCTCTTCTTATCCAACATACCTCGTCTGAATTGACGGTAATGATGTGGGGCAAGAAACCTCCACCTGTCATACTTGCTATTAAATCACCTACAAGGAAAACCGCAGTTATAAAGATAATACAAGACTTACAAGTAATGAGATTATGTAAGCAAATAGTTTGAAACTTCTGTTGTTCAGATCGAACAAGTAAACAAAAGATGTACAATCCTTGAACTCTCGAATCAGTCAGCTTTCATGAGATACAAAGATTATCACTTAGGTTGCATGAAAAGCAGTTTGAAGCACATACTTTCAAAGCCAAAAAATAAAAATGTCCATGACCTCTTGAAAGAACCCGAGCATGAAAGGCATTCATTAATATCTAAGCAACGGTATCTAAACCAGGTAAAGTTCTTTAATCATATACAAAGAAACAAAAGAAATCAGTATCCAGATACGAACATCAAGGTCAAGTATGCAATTTATGATTTATCAAACAAACAAATGCTAAACAGGATATACCTAATTGGAAACATCCATTACCTGAGTCGTTGTCATCAACTTTGGGCTTATGCTTCTTCTCCGAAAATAATGGCCTCCCACCACCTCCACTTGAGGGATTCTCAGCCAGATACCCCGTGGTTGGACCAGCAGCTGATATGGGCATCGGTGAAAGGGGCCTCGGGCCACCACTGGACCCATCACCGTACTTCCTCGGCCTCCCCCTCTTCTTTTTCTCAGATGGTGCACTGAACCCCATCCCGGGTAGGGATGTAAGTCCCTGATGCGGCTGTGGTGGTGGTGGTGGTGGTACAGCATCAGGGGAGTGACTCTCATTTCTCGGAACCACCATATAGTTAGATGGGGCCTCAGATGAAATGACAGGCACTCCCTTTTCTTCTCTAGACTCCATCACTTCCTACCTACTAGCAAGCTACAAAAGCAGAATCCAAACATCAAACCTTTCTTGCATGAATCATAGGATTTAAGAAAAAACAAGCATTCCCCATAGACAGGACATATCTAAACAGTATCAAACAGTTCTAATCATCAAACCTATAATGCAACCATCCACCTTACTGCATGCACCAAAAGATTTCAAAAACAAGACTACTGGTGAAAACTAAGGACACAAAGCATCCAAAAATCATCATACTGAAACAGCATCAACATTCAAGAAAGGGTAAGGAGCATTTCAAATCATCAACACAAAAAAATATCATCAACCTCACATGCATCAAACATAGGATACTTCCAGCAAATTAAGGACTAAAATGAATCCAAAAATTATTTTTAAAAAATACCAGTTCGAATATATCAAAATAATATAGTGAATCTTCTGCCTTCGCTGTCAAAGATCAAACTTTAGCACTGAAATGAAAGGCACCGGAAGAGGCATTCCACACAAAAACATCTCATCACAACAAAATGACAAAATCCCACAAAAAGCATAACTATTCCATAAATAGAAAAATGTGACATTTCATCACTAGGCTACCTTTGCATCTAACACCATCTACAGTCATATGAACAAACAAACAAACCAACAAAAAAATTCATAAAAACAATTCACTACACTTACACTTCCTCGGAAACTTCTAGCAGCAAGGACTGTTCCCTTCAGAAAATGGAGAGAAATGGGAAAAAAATCTAAAGTTTCCTAATTCCTAAATGAGTGGGAAAAAGGACTAAGCAAATCCAAAAGCCGGTTTTCAGACAGAAAACTAGCAGTATTCCGGCTGAAAACTGGTTTGGAGGGGGTTTAAAAAGCGGTTTTTGGGAGCTTTATTACAGTAGAAATGAAAAAAGAGGACTGTAAAATTTTGCTAGAGGCGACAGGAAGAAAGGTAACCTAACAATATTTAAAGAATTCGAGGGATTATTAAAGGGGAAAGATATCTTTAAAGATAATACAATAATTAATGAATTTAATATCTATTGGTAAGCCCAAGAAATTGAAATTTGATTATGGAAAAAAGTTGAAATCCGTGAGAGGAGGGAATTGGGATTGAAAATTTAAATTTTCGAAATTGTTACAAATGGTGGGGAGGGAGGGGTAAGATGGTAAACTTTTGAGGGAATTATTATTAGTTATTTCTTTATCTCAGATTAAATTAATTACTTACTGTATATTAAGTTTGATCGTATATTTAAGTAGATATATAAGATATAATATTATTATATGTAATATTATTGAATTCATTATAACAACTAATTTTTGGAAAGTAATATTTTATTTTTATTATTACACATAGTTAAATATATTAATAATTAAATATATCTCATAAACTATGTACATTGATTAGGTTGTAATTTAAATTGGGAAAAAAAAGTAATGTGATTTGTGAGAGAAAAGGTAATGGTATCTTTTTGGAAAATGAAATTAATGATTTTCTATTTGCGGGAAAAATTATTTTAAAATTGGGTTTGGTGATTTTTGTGGTGGGGACCAGCTGTAGCGGGAATGGTCAACATCGGTTTTTTCTCACCGCTGACCTACTATTGTCCTTTTCGCTCCGCTTCAGGTAATATTCATGTCATGTCACTACTTTCCATATTTTTTTATACCCCTCTGTTTCAATAATGAGTGCGTCTCTTGAAAGCCGGTATTTCCATAACTCATGAAAACACCAAGGTTTAAAGTGTGAATTAGAAGGAATGAAGATAAAATTTTTGGATTACATGAATCGGGTTATAAATTTTATAACTACTACATGTTATGTTAGACTAAATCAGACTCCTGATTAGATTATGATTTATTCTGATTAGAGTTCTTTCCTTATTATACCTCTATTGTACTTTCTATATATTCAGATATCAATAATACAATTAACTACGGTAAATCATTCTCTCATGGTATCAGAGCAAGGTTCTGATCCTAAACCCTAAATTTTAAATTATTGTTCGGCGTCCTCTCGGCGTTCTCCGGCGTCCTCTCGGCAAAGGTTCTCCGGCGTCCTCTCGGTGAAGCTTCTTCGATTTTCTGGCGAGTTCTTTCAGCGCCGAAGTCGTCATCCGACGCTGCCGTCCTGATCTCCGTCTCCGTCCGACCTCAAGAAGGTCGCCGTCCGTCTGAAGATCCTCCGCCGTGTGGATCCGCCGCTCAGCCGCGCCGCCGCTTCCGGGAGGGCTGGGTTCCAGTTTTCTAGGCGAACTACGCTCTACAAAGCTTCATGCTTCTTTTGAGCAGTGGCACTCTCGCCTCGGTCATGTGTCTCATGATACTGTTCAGTTATTGAATCGACGAGACCTTATTTCTGTCACTTCTGCTATGCCTGCATCTGTCAGTTGCTCTCCTTGTCAGATGGCCAAGAGTAGCCGCTTGCCCTTTTCCACCAGTGACAAGCGCGCTACTGGTTTATTGGATAAAGTACATTGTGATTTGTAGGGACCAGCTCCTGTTTTATCTGTCGGTGGTTTCTCTTATTATGCCGTTTTCATTGATGATTTCTCGCGATTCACATGGTTTCTTCCAATGCGGCATAAGTCAGATTTCTATGACACTTTTATCCAATTTCAGAAATTCGTTGAGAATCAGTTTTCTGCTAGGGTTAAAATTTTTCAGACCGATGGTGGCACCGAGTTTACGAATCATCGACTTCAGGCTCATCTCATATCATGTGGCATTCATCATCAGATGTCCTCGCCTTATACCCCTGCTCAGAATGGGCGGGCCGAACGGAAGCATCGTCATATCACAGAGTCTGGTCTTGCCATGGTTTTTCACTCTTCTGTGCCGCACTGTTATTGGGTGGAAGCTTTCTCCTCTGCGGTTTACATTATTAACCGTCTGCCTAGTTCAGTTCTGAGTGGCAAATCACCTTTTGAGGTTGTTTTTGGTCATGTGCCTGACTATACCCTCTTTCACCCGTTTGGTTGCCGTTCATTTCCATGTCTGCGTGCCACTGCTACTGATAAGTTTGCACCCTGATCCATTCCCTGTGTTTTCATTGGCTATAGCCCTCGTCACAAGGGCTTCCAGTGTCTCGACCAGACTTCTGGGCGCATCTATATCTCTCGCCACGTTCGTTTTGATGAAACTTTCTTCCCTTATGTCTCATCTTCCATGGACAGTCGTTCGATTTCAGATCTGGAGATTTCATCATTTTTTGATGGAATTGTTACTTCATCGATTGGGGCCACCACGCCTATGTCTGTGCCTGCTCCAGCTGCCCCTCCTTCACCACCATCTTCCATCTGGACGGCCGACCTGGATCCGGCTCCTCGCCAAACGCCCACCATATCTCAACCGCTGGCCAGCACTCCTCAGCCACCGTCTCAGCCACCGGTCACCACGTCTCAGCCAGTATCCGCTATTCTTTCTCCGGTGACTTCCGACGGCCATTCTTCGGTCAGCACAGCTCGATCTTCCTCCCTGTCATCAGCTGGTTCAACTCCTCCAGATTCACCGCCCCATCTTCGTACTCATCGGATGGCCACTCGGTCTTCTACTGGTGCCATTCAGCGGCGGAATTATTCGGATATTATTGCTCATGGTCTCACTGCTGCACTCCTCTCTCAGACAGAGCCCACTGATTATCGCACTGCCCTTCAGGATCCATCCTGGGTTTCGGCCATGGATGATGAGATGGATGCTCTTCGTGGTCAGCACACTTGGGATTTGGTGCCTCGACCTTGGAATGTCAACATTGTGGGCTCCAAATGGGTCTATAGGCTCAAGTATCGCCCAGATGGCACTATTGAGCGTCATAAAGCTAGACTTGTGGCGCAGGGTTTCTCGTAGATTCCGGGTTTTGATTTTGACCACACTTTCAGTCCTGTGGTCAAAGCCTCCACTGTTAGGACGGTTCTTGCCATAGCCACCATGCGTTCCTGGCCACTTCATCAGTTGGATGTCAAGAACGCTTTCCTTAATGGTGTTCTTGATGTTCCTGTCTACATGAAGCAGCCCGTTGGTTATCAGGATTCTGTCCATCCAGACTATGTTTATCGTTTGAAAAAGGCCATTTATGGTCTTAAGCAGGCTCCCCAGGCTTGGTTCCAGCGTTTCAGCAGTTATCTGACACATCTTGGTTTTCGGTGTAGCTCAGCTGATACTTCTTTGTTTGTCCTTTCGAGAGGGTCGTCGTTACTGTACCTACTTGTGTATGTGGACGATATCATTCTTACAGGAAATGACTCGACTCTTCTTCGCCAGTTCATTGATCGGACACACAGAGAGTTTGCGATCAAGGATCTCGGTGCTCTTCATTACTTTCTTGGTCTTGAAGTTTCGCCTACCTCCTTAGGATTACTGCTTGGCCAAGCAAAGTATGCTCGGGATATTTTGAATCGGGTCGGTATGTCTGACGCGGCACCTGTTTCTACTCCATTTGTTGCTGGTTCTCAGCTTCACAGCTCTACCAGTCCTCCATTTCAGGATCCTACACTTTATCGTTCTCTTGTTGGTGCTCTTCAGTATCTCACCATATCTCGCCCGGATTTGGCATTCTCGGTCAACACGGTGAGTCAGTATCTTCAGGATCCTAGAGATGACCATTTTGCTGCTGTGACTCGGATTTTTGCGGTGTGTTCGTGGCACTCTTCATTTTGGTCTCCGATTTTGTTCTGCTAGTACTTCTGATGTGCTAGGATACTCTGATGCTGATTGGGCTCGCTGTCTGGAGACTCGTCGGTCTACTTATGGTTATGCGGTTTTTCTTGGTGGAAATCTGGTTTCTTGGAGTGCCAAGAAACAACCCACTGTTTCTTGCTCTAGCACTGAGTCTGAATACCGTGCTCTCGCCAACACTGCCTCAGAAGTGGTTTGGCTCACTCATTTGCTTCGTGATCTTCGGGTTCCACTTTCTGGTTCTCCGTTGTTGTTATGTGACAATAGTAGTGCTATCTTCTTGGCTCAGAATCCAGTGGCGCACAAGCGGGCGAAGCACATCGACATTGACTATCATTTTGTTCGTGAGTTGGTGACATCCGGAAAGCTGCGTGTTGCTCATGTTCCGACTTCTCTTCAAATTGCAGACATTTTCACCAAGGGGCTCTCTCGTCCGTTGTTCGAGTTCTTCAGGTCCAAGCTGTGCGTCGGCGAGCATCCGACGCTTCGCTTGAGGGGGGTGTTAGACTAAATCAGACTCCTGATTAGATTATGATTTATTCTGATTAGAGTTCTTTCCTTATTATACCTCTATTGTACTTTCTATATATTCAAATATCAATAATACAATTAACTACGGCAAATCATTCTCTCATGTTATATACTAAATTTTTAATGTTGCAATTGAGACCTTTTATCTTTTATTATTCAAATTAAACCCCCTCTTTCCATAAGTTTATGGAAAGACCGTCTTTCCCAAGACTTTGCCTTCAATAATAATGGCATACTTTTTAAATTGGAATATTTCTTTTATATTAACATTTTCTAATTATAGGTTATTATTTCTAGAGTGCGTCTCTTGAAAGACGGTCTTTCTATAAGTCATGGAAAGACCAAGGTTTAAAATGTAAATTAGAAGAAACGAAGATAAAATTTTTGGGTTGCATGAACCGGGTTATAAATTTTATAACTATTACATATTGCATACTAAAATTTTAATGTTGCAACTAAGACCTTTTACCTTTTATTATTCGAATTAAACTCCGTCTTTCCATAAGTCAATGGAAAGACCGTCTTTCCCAAGACTTTGCCTTATTTTTATTCATTTTATTTTTCTTTCTTTCAATTCAATTTCATCTACTCATTTAGTATCTCTTAAATTTTAACACTCAAAAGTGGTGTGCAACTAATACAGAAATGGAGGGAGTAGTACACCAATATTCATATTTTCACTCTATCATTTTCAAAAATAACAAATTAATTATCGAACATTTTTTAAAAAGGGTTAAACGTTTTAATAACCCTTAGTTTTTTTTATAAATACAAACGCAATTTTTTTTTAAAAAAAGTGTTAATATAATATTTTATCTGTATTAAGTCATAACCTATAACTTTGACGCTAACCTGGAAACTAGCGTTGACTCAAAAGTATTTTGGTGATGACTTATACTTTGTTCCTATGTTATCCTGACTCAGATTTAGGGATCAGATACAGCGATAATTTAATTTTCCATTTTCATTGATACGGTGATTCAATCAACTGAGTGTCTTGACTATTTTTTTTGACACGTCTATCATATAAAGTATTGTAAACAATATTTCGACACGCTTATACTTTATTAATAATAGAGATATTAATTAACTTATAAAACAAAAAAAAAGTTGATAACCGAAAGTAACAATATGATTAAAAATTAAAATAAATTTTCAATCTAATATTGAAAGTCAAATCATTAGAAAATAAGTGCTCTGCTAGGTGTTTACACATTCATTTCACCAATCAAAATTTTAAAATTTACATTTCCATAGTTTGTTCCCACCTCCATTGATATTGTATTTAATAATGGTAGAATACTTCCACATAGAAGTACGGAGTAAATTATGCTCATGATGCCCATCTTCTCCTACATCATAGTATTTTTTTGGTCGAATAAAAAATAACAGGGTGATATTTATAGACATCATGTAAAAGAAATTAGCTGCTTATGTAATAATTGGAATTAGTCTGTTGGTGTTTTTGATGAGTTGGGAAGTAAAATAGAAAGCAAACAGCTAGATTTACGATGTCAATGTCTGATAATTAAGGATAAGAACTAGCCGTCGTACATTTTGTGTATTGGATTCCAATTCTCACATCCACTTTTCAATTCGTTTATCGATACGCAACTCGCCAAGATTTTGATGTGTGTCATGTGTCATGCCGAATCGACGTGCAATTCTCCACCCACTGTCAAATGTCGGGGTAACACAACTTTGTTCGTCCCATAAAAGATGACATATTTTTTATTTTCGTCTGTCCTCACTAATGGCAACAAACATGTTATATTCTCAATACATTCTCTTTAACTTTAACAACTTTGAGATTTGACCCACTGTTTTCCCAGAGTATCCGTACTTTTCCACAATTATTCTTTGTTACATCAACTCTCCTAAAATGTTGATCCAGAGTGAATTGGCCCTTATTTAGTAGTAATTCACACTCTTTATAACGATGACGTTCAGTTTTCAAAACACATCACTGTCAAGAATTGTGAATATTAGAGCAATTTCTTTATAGGGATTACCCAGCGTTATGGGACCGTGTTGGTGGTCCACATTGTTGATTCCCAACCTGCAGACATTCAATGAAGGTGAGGTCGTGGTGGTTTGAATTTCGGTAGAGGCGGTTCGTTGGTGGTGCAGCGTTTTGGTGTTCTCAGGAGGGCATCCCTGACTATTCAAATGGATTGAGTTTCAAACTCCACTGAGCTTCAATAAATTCAATGGTGGTGTCTTCTAGTTAAGTCATAGAGTAGGATGTTTATATGTAATTTAGTTGCTTGTATGTAATCTTTCAAAAAAAAACTTTGGTCCAAAAGCAAACATCATTTTATTTGAAATGGGGGAATAGTAAACAAAATTATAAATAACCATAATTTTATTTCTAAATGTTTGCTGACCATTTTACCCATTTTGTATACGTCCACTTGCACCTCTAGGGCTTGTCATGCTGACATGCGGGTCAGTGTGGGTCAGCTGTTCTAACCAAATCGACCCAAAACTTTGATGTATCAAGATAAAATTCTCATAGTTTGGATCGGGCCGGATCACAAATGACCCAGATCATATACATATAGAAAATAGTAAATATATATATATATATATATATATATATATAATTTATTCAAATAAAATGAATAATTTTTAATGTGCTGATATTTAAATAACATTTTAAAATTAAAAACCACCTTGAGGTGGGGGTATTATTAGGTCCCAAACCTTTGTAAAACCAAATAATGTAGCATAATGTTTGCAACCCTGAGGACCGAGGCAACATACTATGCTATAAAAAGATTAGCCAGAGGAGGTGTGTCTCCAAAGTGAATAATCTCTATCCTTGTGTTAATTGCTTGTTTAGGTCGCGCATCTCCTAATGCAAAATACTAAAAAAAAAAGCTCCCAAGTGAGAGTTCGTTCGAAAATATTGAGTTGCAGCCCTACAGGCCTGTTGATGCATGCTTCATTGTTGTAATCATGGTTTGAACTGATCTTCTGGCAGCGTTGAAACAGATCTCCTCGCACTATATCCACCACGGACTCTCAAAAACGGTCTCCTCGAACTATATCCAATTAGCACCTTGAAAAAACGGGAAAGTCTCATGAAGGACGGCATTTCCATAAACTTATGGACCGTTCTTAGGGGCATTTGCCTTAAATATTGTAATTTTTTATAAAATTTAAATATTGCATTTGATAAGTTAAAACAAGTAATAATATGCATTTGAAGGTGAAAATATTAAAATATATGATATAAAAAAATATTTTCAAAAATTTTAAATTTTACATGTAATCTAAGAAATGCAGTGTATAAGGTAAGAAATAAGTGGCATGTCCATAAGCTTATGGACAGGCCGAGCATTGTTTTGAGGGAGGGAAAGCGTGTCTCCTGAAAAAATGACCTCCTCCAAATATATATGCCAAATATGCAAACAAAAGGGAAAGATTAGTCTTCGAAATCAATTCTTATTGAAGGGAGTTCCTTGTTTATCTAGCAATATAAGTCCACTAATTCCATCAGCCATGGTTCTCCAATTTATGCATTGAGCCAACGCATCTTTGGCTGCAAATCTAGCTAATATGTTAGGATGATGATTAGCTTGCCTCTTAATATGATTCACTTGGCAGTTTCGCTCATTCATCATACTATTTATCTTACAAGCTAGATCAAATAGTTTCCAAGGAACCTTCAGGGGTTGGGCAAGAAAGTTAACACCACTTAAACAATCAGATTCAATCAAAAAATCGATGGAAAGAGACCTCCCTAGAATCATTCCCTTTTCAATTGCTAACATCTCGGCATGTAGACTTGAAAAGGCAATTGTTGTGCAAATTTTAGATGTGGTCTGATTTCCATTTATGTTCCTGCATAAGATTCCAATACCAGAAGGTGTACCAGGACTTACCCAAGAGGCATCTGTGCGAATCTTAACACCTACATGTGGTTTATGCCATTTGATCACACTAATAGTAGGTTTAGGTGGTCTTTTAGGAACAGAAATCAGCCTTTTTCCATACCATGCAAACTCATGCTGGTTTATAGAGTAAGATGGTGGACAATAAAATGATAGGAAAGCCTCATCAATGATGTTTTTTTTTCAAGAAATCCATATTTGGTTTGTTTCCCTCGAAAATCAAATTGTTCCTTGCCTTCCAAAGTGTCCAGCACAAGAATGATGGAATCATTCTAACTAACTGAGTATGTATTTTGGTCAACTCCTTGAAAGTCCAAAGGACTGAGAGACTGTCCCATATACTCTGAAATTGCTGAGATGGAATAGCCAATAGATGGTCATAAAGTTCCATAGATCATTAGCCAGATGACATTCATTAAAGAAATGGTTAAGTGAATCACAATTAGGAGCACAAATATAGTATATGGAAGCAATAGAAATATTCCTGACTTTTAGAGTATTATGAAAAGGTAACAATCAAATAATCAACTTCCACATAAAATTTGATTTTTTGAGCAAAGTGCATATATAACACTACATAATTGATGAAAGTGCAGATATAACCCTGCGATAATTGAAAGTGCAAATATAACCCCAGGTATTTAGGTTATATGCAAATATAACCTTTTCTGACACTTTAAGGTCGAAATTCAGTGAAAAGATTATTTTACCCCTCTGAAAAACTTAAAATAAAATAATAAAACTACTATTATACCCCCATTAATATATCTAAAATATATGTTCATATTTGTTTCAACAAAAATCCCCACGTGAGATCTCTTCTTCGGTGGCCCATTTACTGACGCCGCTTCTTCTCATCTCCCATCTCCGGCCAGCTTCTTCTCATCTCCCATCTCCGGCCAGCTTCTTCTCATCTCCCATCTCCGGCCAACTTCTTCCTTTCTTCTCCATCTCTCATCGTCATCCACAGCTTAATTGGCATATGAAAAAGACTAAGCCAACAGTCGAATGAGATCGAGGGAACGGAGTTGGGGTCTCCATTGGTGTCGCGACTGCGAGGTCCTCCGGTGAAGATGGAGGTTTGATGGCAGTGCTTGGATCTGGTGGAGGCGGAGCGATTAAGGTTAGGTTTTCAGTGATGTTTTCCCAACAAATTCGTCGGAGGAATAAAGTCTTCATTTCCGAATCTCCCATCCACAAAGATCTTTCTTTAAACTTCCAACACTATTATTTCACTTTCTTTATTATTCCTGTTGGACATATATTGATTATATCATACGGAAAATCAAATAACAAAATTGAACGAGCAATTAATATATGCAAGAATAATAATTTTTATTAATTATTCAAGCATACAATCGAAAAGCTTAAATTACAAATAATCAAAGCATAAATCATGTTTCAAGTAATTACAAATTGATGGAGTCACGAGTAACACTCACTGCCCTTGAAACGAATGAGTCCCGTCGTGGACATCGTTCCCTAGGATAAAACCATCGAAGGTAACAATTAACAAGTAAGAGTTACCTCGGATTCACGCAAGGCCCGAAGGACTATCACCTCGACAGAGCATCAACTGGAAACTTCGAGAAAGACAGAAAGAAGACTCAAGTTTAGATTATGGAGGGACTTGAGAAATGGTGCGAATTTTCTGACTGACTTAGAGGCTCTATTTATACTACTCTAAGAGACCCTAATCATGGAAACATGATATTCTGATTTTCTGTAATTAGAGAAGAATATTCTCCAATCACCAACTCACCAAATCCGAGACATTCCATGAATACTCGAATCATATCTGCTGGAAAAGGAAGAAATATTTGTACAAATATTCTTCATCATATTAAACATGGTAAACCACATATTTATTTAAGACAAGATATCTCGCAAAATATGGAAGTATTTTGTTCTTATCTCTTAAGAATTACACACAAGTAATTCCATATATACTATGCGGTTGGGCCTTCATAAGACTTCCATGCGGTCCATACGCATTTTGGACAGTCCAAAGAAAATTACCTGGGCCAATTTTCGCCCATTTTTTTCCTCTTTCAAGAGTGAAATTAAAACATTCATATCTCATTCACCCTTGATCCGTTTTGAGAGTTTAAATAGTCGATTTTATAGTACTCGCGGAGGAGAACCCAAAAATGACATCCATTGACCCAAAATTCGTTCGGGTCCCACTCTAAACGAAGCCCAAAAAGTTGACGAATTTCAACCTTTTAACCATCATTTTCCAACAATTCCATGGAAAACTATGCACCATTGAGCTTTATATTGCGTGTATGAACACAAAAGGTTGAATTTGCATCAAAGTCTGGTAAGTCTTGGGTCTTTTGTTTGTAAATGCTAGTATTGAATTAGTAACAGCATCAGTTTTGTGTTCTCAATTCTGGGTAGGAAAGGTAGAAGGTGAGATATGGTTAGGGAAGGGGGATGAAGAACGGAGATAGCGAGCAGTGGTGGAGCAGCGGCAGCGAAGGTGATGAACTAGTGGCGGGGAAGGGCATTTTTGTTCTTAAAATTTTATATTTGGTCCAAGGCAAAGTCTTGGGAAAGACGGTCTTTCCATAGGCTTATGGAAAGACGGGGTTTAACTAGAATAATAAAAGGTAAAAGGTCTTAGTTGCAATATTAAACTTTTAGTATGCAACATGTAGTAGTTATAAAATTTATAACCCGGTTCATGCAACCCGAAAATTTTATCTTCATTTCTTCTAATTTACACTTTAAACCTTGGTCTTTCTATAACTTATGGAAAGACCGTCTTTCAAGAGACGGACTCTTGGTCCAAAGGGTATTATGGTCATTTTTGGCCTATCAATGGTCGGAAATAGCTGGTCAATGTCGGAATATAGTGTTTAGGGTTATATTTGCCCTTATGTAAAGTAGTTAGGATTATTTTTGCACTAAAAATTATCGCAGAGTTATATTTACACTTTCTCAAATATATAGGATTATATTTGCATATTTACCATGATTTATTTTTTGGAATTTTCTTGTTCTATACTTCATTTTGATCCCTGGCCCTTTGTGCCCTAGATTTGACAAGGTCATAAGCAAATTCGAAAGTGAAACGATCGTTAAGTTGTGGTTCCACATCATTCTATCACCTATGTCAATTATCGGGGTAAAAGATTGAAACTGCTAAATATGAGATGGAATGAGAAGTGATAAGAAAGGTAGATACTTTCATATAAATATAATAATATTTAAATAATAAATAATATTACAACTTATTTTCATATAATTTAAATTTTGAATTGTATATTTTATTTAATTACAAAATATTCACGTAATAAAGAAAAATGATTATTTTCATTCTACTTAGTCAAGATAAGTGTGACTGTATATATCATACAACAATCAATATATTATTTATAATTGATAGTAAAATTATTTTCATATTTATAAATTCACACACACACATAATTATTTTCATATTTATAAATTCACACACACACATATATATGTTTGTTATATATCAATAATTAGTGAGATAAATATTTTTATGCTTTTTTATAAATAAAATATAATACTATTAATAATTATGCTCAATTATTTTAAATTGTGAATGGCACGGGTGTTAATCTAGTTTGTCTTATTATTCAAAAAATACTACTTGTTTATAAAGTAAATTAATGTAGACTATGTTGTCTTAAATTAATTCATTTTTATAAAAAATTTCAAAGATTGATTTTTTTTTTCAAGAAAGTGGGATAAAATTGTAAATGGGTGAAAATGTGTTAATTTGCATTAAAATCCGACCCCGCCTATACCCGACCTGACCCAAATTAAATTGACCCCTCTACCCAAATAGAATATTAACATAACCTGACCCAAAAGTGATGGGTTAAAATGGTCGAATTGGGTCAGATTGGACAATTTAAACACCTCAATATGTTCCTTTTGGGAGTGTTTTTTGTTTTTGATGCTGAGTAGTGTGTTTTTTCACTCCCTTTATTCTTCTTCTTTTTCCTAGTCTTTGCATGTGTAGTGGGGATTTCTTTATGGTCTCCTACATATGGAAGTCCATGGAGAGATTTTTCTATTTGCAGCAATTTGAATGTGTTGCATAAAGATAATCCAATTCAATATGTTCCTAGGGAAGCAAACACAGCTGCAGATTTTTTGGCAAAATATGCAAGGGAGAAGTCTTTAACTGGAGACTTAAATATAAGGAATGCTCCATCTTTTTTTAGAGGCTTGATTCAATTAGATAAAATTGGAGTAAAGGGAGTTAGAATTAATAAAATTTAGCTACAAAGAATACCTCTTGCTGTCCACTATTTACTTTTGCAGTCTGTTCACTGTAATTACTCCAAATACTGCTAGTTCTTTCCCCTTTCTTCTTTCAGATTTTCCAAATGCAAGCATAAAGGATGGGGAGCAAATTTTTAGTCACATCTCAACACATTTCTGCTGATTGTTCATGAGGTATTCACAGACATTGGACACACTCTACAGGAGATGTGCCTAATCTCCTACCTATCAGCCGAAGGAGCTTTCTGCAATGCAACCTCAATCTGGAACTAAATTTCCCTCTCGGCTGGTACATCGTTGACAAATAGGAGTTTTGAACTGCTCGATTCTCCGACCTGTTCGCGGGGTACTAGCTAGAAGGTTTTTTTCTAGTCCATATTATAAGTTCTAGCTTCCCTTTGTAGTTATAGGAGGACTCACCGCTTTTGGAAGCTACTTGTTTCAGGAGCTTCATCTTATCATTGGGATGATTTTTTTGTAAACTGTAACTTACCAAGACTTTTAGCGCCATTTTTGGCTGACTTGATATGGCCCGGGGAGCCTAATATATTCCCCCCATCCTCGGATGACCTTTAAATTAAAAAAAAAGTCCCACAGTGGGGGGTCTCTTTGTGGTCTCTTAAACAAGAGATTGTTGGCTTATCTCTGGAACAAGAGACTGTTCCCAAACATGGAAGGCCATGTGCATGGGGCCTGCACTGATGCACAGACCATTTTTGTTTCCATAATGGGACACGTGATATCTTGTGATTGGGACACATGGCCCATTCGACCTCAACCTATTTTTAAAAACTTTTGTTGCATGCATGGGACACGTGGCAGCCTATTACTAGGCCACGTGTCCCAATTGATTTTTTTGAATGCTTCTTTTAAATTTTAACCTGCTTTTTAACTCTCTAATTTAATTTTAGTTCATAAAATAAATTTTTTTATATTACATTTAAAATTTAAATTATAAAAAATAAATTAAATTTTGAAATAAAAATGTATTATTAAATTCACATTTCAATTTATTTTGAAAATTATTTAAATTAAATGTTGAAGGTAAAATTGATGCGTAAGATAGAGAAAAACAAGTGGGTTCTTACAGCATCTCCAACGGTGGTATTTTTGTACTTACTTGCAAAATTACACAAATTGCAGTAGGTATGTCTATCATTTTTATAGAATCAACATTATCAGCTTCTATGCAGTTGTAGCTTGTGGAAGCATGTTGCTTGGTATCTCCAGCATTTAATGCTTCAAAGGTAAAAAGTGTATTCCACATACAATCTTCCATATTATCAAGTATACAATCTTTACATACAACAAAAACTATACTCCCTCTGTTCCAGACTAAGTTGCACACTTACGATTTGACAGTTTCAAACTTTGACCTCATATATGAATAGATATATAAACAATAAAACTACCGTATGCGATATTGTTGGATTTTTCATAGTAAGTAGTTTGTAAATATAAACTTTTTATTTTCCGTTATTATAGGTAGTTAACATATTTCTTAAAAACCGTGAAAAAGATCATGTGAACCTTAGTCTGAGACGGAGGGAGTAATATGGCTCTGTTTGGCAGGATTTATAAGTTATTTTCTTATAAGCTAAGCACGTGTTTTGTGTTTGGTAAACAGCTAAAAAATGCCTATTTAAGAAGTAGAAGTTATTTTTTGGGGAAAAGCAGAAGCTGGTATCCCCTTGCTTTCAAAATAAGCCAGCTTTGCTTATAAGCACAGCTATGCCAAACACACCAATGTATCCATTTTATGTGCATATTTTAGTAATTTTTGGGATCACTTTTGTGCTCTTTTGTTATCAAGAGCTTGTGTTTTACCTTGAAATTCTCTTAGGAGAGGTAAGAGCGACTTTACGCTCTTTTACCTTTCTCTAAGTGGATTTTGTGTGACAAAGGAACATCGAGACGTGACGACTGGAGACCATTGAAAATCACCTTTAGAAGAATTTGAAGATTTGAAGATTAGCTTTGAAGATTAAAGATAAAAAGAATCGATGATTTGAAGGCGACACAAGGGTGAAAATGGACAGCGCCCGGGCGAGGCCATTCCCGCCCGGGCGGGATCTTGCTACATTTTTGTTTTTTTTTCTTTTCCTCTCTCTTGTGCTATAAAAGAAATTTTTGGCCACCCACTTCTCATCCTCTTCTTCTTGGCCGAATTTCCTTATCTCCCAACCCTAGTTCTTCATTTTCTTTCATCTTCTCCCTCTTTGTTTGTGTATGAACTCATCTATAAAAGTTAGTATGATTTGTGTTAGATAAACTAGTTCTAGGGAGAAATTGACCAAGGCTTCCAAGCACATGTCTTAAGAATAATTTGTCGCCTATTTGATACTCTTACTTCTATGCATTTATGGAGCATTGAATGTGTTTGTTAATGTCATTAATGTTCTTGAAAGCTTGAGTATATGAAGTACTTGTATGATATAATTGTTAGGGTTTGGGGAAATGGGTTAATTTCCCCTTTTCTTGATAGGAAATCCAAGAGTATGATTCAGAGTTTTTGATTGTGTTGATGGGTTGATAATTGCTAGATTAATATGATAATATTGAACTCTTTGTCATGTTTGTTGCTTGTAGCAAATGAGAGAAGTCTATGAATGTCGATTGTTCTTGACTAATCTTGTGTAAATGCATAAATTGTTAAATGCTTAGACACGGTGTAGTGTTTATAAGTGTTGCCAAGCTTGTTGATTCTTCGTGCTCAATCCCATCAATGTGATACTTTTAGTCGTGTTTTGACTAAGAGATTCTATTGTGAGGTTTGACAAGAGATGTCGAATTCACTCTTGCAAACTAATATCTAAGAAGGATAGAAGTTTAGTCTCACAACAAGTAGTGAAAGTAGTAAATATGTTGTATGTTCAATGATGGATAAGAGGTTTGGAAGTGGAAGTCAATTGCGCCCAAGGTTCTGTTAATTGTTGGTTTAATCACCTTTTAGTTGTTACATGCTTTGCATATTTAACTTTCTTGATTAGTTAACTTGTCTTTAATTTCATAACTTAGGACCAAAACCAACCAAAAACCCCCCATTTACTATATATATATATATATATATATATATATATACTTCTAGCCTATTATGAACCTTATATGTTTAAACGCTTAAGAAAATCCACTTCTTCGTGGACAACCCTGATTTGCCATTATCTACTTAATTGTATCTAGTAAGCATAAATGGCTTATAAATTATAACTTTGAGAGGTACAACGATGACCTCCCAAATTTTGGAGCCGCTGCTAGGGAAGAGGCATTTATTTTTAAGTGTTTGGGCATATTTTGTTGCATATTAGCTAGTTATTTTTATTTTCTACTCCTTGGTGGTTGTTTTTTTTGAAGTAGGTATTGATTGAGTTCATGGTGAATTTTTATTGAGAATCCTTGCAATATGATTTTGGAATTTTGAAAAAAAATAATAGAGCGTCTCACCTTGAGGGAACTCATGATGAGAAGAGAGGCTCAACAAGCAAGGTTTTGTAGGATTTGTCATTTCGACCATCCTACTGAGTCTTGCTATTTTTTGAAGGAGGATCACTATGAGGGGGAAAACTCTTGGTTTCCAAAACCAAGGGTGTGATGAAGAGTGCTACTAAGAGGTAGGAGATGTTGGTTTTCAAGGGCAAGAAGCTCAAGAATGGTATCCATACCACAATTCTTACAATCCAAAGTGGAGTAGTAATCCGGATTGGTGGTATAACAATGAGCCAGATAACCAACAATATGAGCAAAATAGTTGACCATCACCATCTTATGACATACCCCAAAACCAAGCCCAGTAAGGAAGTTCGAGTTTGACACAGGAGGAAGTCAGGAATGAAATAGCAAACTTGAACAACTTGACTAGTGAGGAACCAGACACTTGGCTCTCCTCCAATGTTGAGGCTATTGAAGGGCATGCGAAGAAGTATATTAGAAGTGTTGGTCTGAATGGAAGCTCGCAATTCCAAAAATACACCATCCTAAGTAGAGATCGAAGATTCAGTGAGTAAGGTCACCATGAAAATGAGTTTGAGTTCGAAAGGGATGAGGAGTTGATTGTTGAGAATGGAAAAATGGAGGAAGAGGTGATTGTTCAACATTCATTAGCATCTTCACCCATACCCCCACCTAGTGAACCAACTCCACCATTTTTCAAAGTTTTGAGGGAGACAAGAGAGGAGCCAAAAGACTATCCCAAGCCTCCTAACCACCCAACTCCCTTTAAACCATCTCTACCTCAATAAGACTTTCCTCTTGAAAGTTTTGTACCCCAACCTCTCAACTTTTGGATGCTCATAGTGAAGGGGTTTAAGCCTTCACCATATGGATAACATTAGGGTCGTGCCGACGACCTTAAATAAACTTGGTTTTGATCATCCGGATCGTCATTCGTGACTTTTCGTCAATGTTGTCTCAATTTGATTTTTATTGTTATTTTTCATTGTTTTAATTTATTTCTATCACGGTTGTATTTTCCATGATTTTGTAGCAAAATAGGTCTAGCATTGGAGAATCGGTTATAATTTTGGAACGAAAAAATTGGGCATGGAAAGGGGAAAAAAGGAAGAGAAGAGTGGGGCTGGCTGCGGATGCTGGGAGCATTCCGCCCTGGTAGCCAAGCCCCTGCCTGCGCGATACGTGCGAGCACTATTCAATTTTTTTCTTCTGATTTCTGTCCCTAATTTTTCCTCTTTTCCATTTATTTCTTCTCTATCTCCTCTCTTCTCCATTTCAAGAACTCCCCCAAATAAACCCATCTCCATCTTCCAAATTTCACTATTCCTATCCAACATTCAATCATTTCCACTCATCAAATCCATCCTCCAACCCATTAAATCTTCAAATCCAAAATTTTATCCAAGAACCCTAACTTTTTGGAATTTTTGTTCTTGGGTTGAATTGGTCACTTGGGAAGCAACGAATTGCTTGGACTCACTTGGAAATGTGCTCTTCCTAGTCACCCTCTTCACAATCACGGGTGTTTGTGCTTAGTTGATTTGAGGTGTGGGAATTTTTGTGCTGATGTGCTATATTGTCAATTGTTCGTTGGACTCTTGGAGCTAGTTTGTTCTCGGTGCTTGGGGGAATCGTTGCACCAAGAGTTTGTAAGTCATTTTTCCTCCGCCCCTATACTTGAAACGTATTGCCATAGGTGTTTTACATTGAGGAAATGTATGATTTTAAGTGTTGGGAGGGGGAGGGGGGGGTTTAATGATTGACATGTATATAATTAGCTACTTTTGATTGGAAAAACACGGAAAAAATTATATTGAAAATTTATAGAGAAAAAATTAGAAAATGAAAAAAAAATAAAAAGAACTCGCTAAGTTGAAATCCCAAGATGGCATCTTAGACAACATTGGGGGCCCAGATAGGTCGACAGCCCAAAAGAGAGACCTAGGTAAAAATGAGAGGCTAGATGTGTGGAAAGAGGTGAGATATGAGCCAAAGAAACATGATGTGTGGCTATGATGAAAACCGGAAAGGGCTCCTAGGCAAAATGAGAAAAAGAGAGAAAAAGGAAAAATGTTACGTGTTCACTCATTTGCCGGCGTTGGAGTCATAAGGTTGTGGTGGCCATATGGATGGATGAGGTAGCTTGGGAACTTTGGATTGGGAAATTTAGCGGAGAAAACTTAGTAAGTTTTGAAATTTTTTATTGTTGATATACTTCGATTTTAGGATGATATGCTGGTGTAAAGTGGAATATGCGTTTGAACTTTATGTATGCTTTTAGCTTCACATTGTACCATTGGATTTGGATTTGTCAATTCGGGATTTGGAGATGTTTTAGAGATATCAATAAATTGATAGGTTGATATGGTTTGGGTAGATTTAGGAATGGGGGTTGTGGGCAACTTCTCATTTGATCTTAACGTTAAGATGTGTGATATTGAGATTTTTGTGAGGTATTGACTTGGGGAATAGTAGTTACGATGTGGATACGTCAATTCCTTCGTGCGCTTGGATCTTTTCTTACTCGAGGGCGAGTAAGGTTTAAGTGCGGGGATATTTGATGTGTCCATATTATATGCATAAGTTAATACTTTTTGGGATCACTTTTGTGCTCTTTTGTTATCAAGAACTTGTGTTTTACCTTGAAATTATCTTAGGATAGGTAAGAGCGACTTTACGCTCTTTTACCTTTTTCTAAGTGAATTTTGTGTGACAAAGGAAGAACATCCAAACTTGAAGACCGGAAACCATTGAAGATCACATTTTGAAGACATTGAAGATTTGAAGACTAGCTTTGATGATTGAAAACAAGAAGAATCAAGAATTTGAAGGCAAGGCGACAAAGCAAAGAGGAGTTGACACAAAGGTGAAAATGGGCATCCCGTCCGGGCGAGGCCATTCCTGCCCGGGCGGGATCCCGCTACACTTTTGATTTTTGTTTTTCTTTTCCTCTCTCTTGTACTATAAAAGGAATTTTTGGCCACCCACTTCTCACCCTCTTCTTCTTGACCGAATTTCCTCATCTCCCAGCCCTAGTTCTTCATTTTCTTTCATCTTCTCCCTCTTTGTTTGTGTATGAATTCATCTATGAAGGTTAGTATGATTTGTATTAGCTAAATTAGTTCTAAGGAGCAATTGACCAAGGCTTCCAAGCACATGTCTTAAGAACAATTTGTAGCATATTTGATACTCTTACTATTATGCATTTATGGAGCATTGAATGTGTTTGTTAATGTCATTAATGTTCTTGAAAGTTTGAGTATATGAAGTACTTGTATGATATGCTTGTTAGGGTTCGGGGAAATGAGTTGATTTCCCCTTTTCTTGATAGGAAATCCAAGAGTATGATTTAGAGTTTTTGATTGTGTTGATGGATTGATAATGTTGGACATATATTGATTATATCATACGGAAAATCAAATAACAAAATTGAACGAGCAATTAATATATGCAAGAATAATAATTTTTTTATTAATTATTCAAGCATACAATCGAAAAGCTTAAATTACAAATAATCAAAGCATAAATAATGTTTCAAGTAATTACAAATTGATGGAGTCACGAGTAATACTCGCTGCCCTTGAAACGAATGAGTCCCGTCGTGGACATCGTTCCCTAGGATAAAACCATCGAAGGTAACAATTAACACGTAAGAGTTACCTCGGATTCACGCAAGGCCCGAAGGACTATCACCTTGACAGAGCATCAATTGGAAACTTCGAGAAAGACAGACAGAAGACTCAAGTTTAGAATATGGAGGAACTTGAGAAATGGTGTGTTTTTTCTGACTGACTTAGAGGCTCTATTTATACTACTCTAAGAGACCCTAATCATGGAAACATGATATTCTGATTTTCTGTAATTAGAGAAGAATATTCTCCAATCACCAACTCATCAAATCCGAGACATTCCATGAATACTCGAATCAAATCTGCTGGAAAAAGAAGAAATATTTGTACAAATATTCTTCATCATATTAAACATGGTAAACCGCATATTTATTTAAGACAAGATATCTCACAAAATATGGAAGTATTTTGTTTTTATCTCTTAAGAATTACACACAAGCAATTCCATATATATATTATGCGGTTGGGCCTTCCAGAGACTTCCATGCGGTCCATACGCATTTTGGACAGTCCAGAGAAAATTACCTGGGCCAATTTTCGCCCATTTTTTCCTCTTTCAAGAGTGAAATTAAAAACATTCATATCTCATTCACCCTTGATCCGTTTTGAGAGTTTAAATAGTCGATTTTATAGTACTCGCGGAGGAGAACCCAAAAATGACATCCATTGACCCAAAATCCGTTCGAGTCCCACTCTAAACGAAGCCCAAAAAGTTAACGAATTTCAACCTTTTAACCATCATTTTCCAACAATCCCCCACATGAATAGATATTGATGTAGGAATCAGAACAATCACGTCAGACACAGAGTTTGACTTGGTGATAGATTCATTTCGACGGCATAGATGCTGCATAGGATAAGTAGGTGTCACCCTTTGAACTTTCCCTTGAGAGAGTACACTTAGCCCACTAGTTAGGAAGTAGACGCGATGTCCTTGAACTTCCCCAACCGCTTGTGTGAACGACAATGCACTTCCCACAGACATCTTTCCTAGCCCTTGCGCTTTCCTCGGTTGTGTCCATTAATCAGGCCATGGCACACGCCTAGTTCTGTAAGGTTTCTAAAGAATTGCGTCCCAACAATTCCCTTTCGAAGCGGCCACACTTCTCGCTTACATAGGTGATTCTTGGTGTAAGAGCAGTTCCGTAAACTATTGCGCTCTTTCGAGTACTACATACTCGATGCCTTGAATCATTAAAAGCAATTTAATGCTTAGCCTCCATTCACATCACTGTTTCTTCATCATAGGAATGCGACAGGAGGTATGAAACCCCCACAGTGATCGCGATGGGTCTTTGCAGTTTAGTTGTCCCTTTGAACCTAGATCTTGGGATCTCCAGTCACATAGGTTGGGTGTCCACGTACGTAACCCACCATTTATTAGACTTAGTCATATTCCTTTCGATGAGTTCTCAACTAACTCTCGATTCAATTTCTTCGTCAAGAAATCGATTGAATCCTTTCGTCAAAGAATAACAACTCTTATCATATTGACCTTACGTAGTCAACACCGATAATTCTCGTAGAGAGTAGTCGTCCAATGGTAAAGTGTCTATGTCAAGACACACCATCATCGATATGGCTTTAAGCTACAAGCTTTACGCTACACCAATAAGCATACAAGTGCTTTGGTCATCCTAGGGTATATCTTTCCCAATTTTGTCCAACACGATGGACTTAGATTCCTCTATGAATCTAGCAAGAGAGAACCATTTCTCTAGAAAACTCAAGCCATATCCACGAGTCTCACACACAGCTAGTTTCCAGTGATCTTTTCTAGATTACTCGTGTATCATCTTACTATCCATTGTAAGAATAGTCTAATGTGCACTTTAATAAGTACAACAGACTATCAATGACTCTTGAGTTATCTTCTTAAGAGACACCTCACCTTTACAAAAAGGTAACTCATAATGTTTAGAGTCATTCCATTGAATACGACATATCTCCAAGAGACTCAATCATCGTATCAATTTTACTATCTATGAGAAAATCATAAATCAAAGACATAAATGACATGGTCATTTTTCGTGTCTCTTAGCGTATCTGCCTTCATCAACCTCATTGATTTAATATCACTGGCTAGAACAATTAGTTTGGTCACATGATGGATCATTTAGGAGCATTGAGCTTTTCATTTTGCTCTGTTCAGATTTTAATATCTAAATCTCCAAATAACCATTTAGGTCCATTAGATGTACTTCTAGCTTTCACAAAACCTTGATAGCACGTACCATCACCCTTGGACTCATTCTCACGTCTAGAGAACACCCATCAAGTACACAAATATACTTACTAATTGTTCAAATCTACTAGTACTCTAGTGATTTGCACTCATGGTAGATCAATCTCTCTATTGATCACCACTTTCCACAAAAATTATTTCATGGAATCTCGTTTCCTTCGTTGGTTTATCCCTGATCCTTAATGATTTCATCTATTGACTCTTAAGTCCATTTAAGATAAATCAAGATCTTTAACAGAAACTTCCACAAAATACACTTTCTATCAAGATATATTTCTAGTTTCTGCATAATATTTCTTGTGAATTTCAAGAAATTGATAGCACTTCAACATTGTGCATATCTAGTAAAGATACTGTTTAAGTATTTCTTTTACTACATTCGCAATACGCCAACCCACACATTCAAAAGAACTTTTAGGATGGCTTTGTGAGGAGGTTTATTTTCCTCCTTCTTGGGGTATCTTATTTAAAAGATCGCCAGCCAACTTAAAGGCTCCCCCACAATGCTTGATCATTTCTAGCAATTTCCTTCAATCACCAAATGACCTTGCAAATGTCTACATTGTGAATCACATTCCCCATAGGATTCTATGTATTCACATCATGGTCACAGATAACCTCATATGTTTTCTATGCATCACGTAAGTGGTTTCGTTAATATACAAACCCAACTTACTAAAAGTCCGTGTGTTCAATAATGAATCGAACACTAGATTCTTACCCATAAAATTTCTTTTAGGGCTTGATCCTTTCAACAATCAAAACACCTTCATGTATTGATCTTTTATCGTGAAAGTCTCTCTTATTCCTTCAACTCCCTTGGAATTAGAGATAACTAAACTTTCCGATCTCAATTAATCATTCTTCCTCGCATGACCAATACCACAGCCGATGCAGTATCAATCAATCGAGGATTCGATTAACTCTCACTAGGGCGCAGTGTGAGTTTACCAACTCCACACAATTTCATGCCCATTTTAAAGCCAAGCTTCAGTACAACTGTACTTTACTTTCAGACTACTCAAATCAAACTTGAGTGTCTTTATGCTCGAAACACATTCAAGTCCATTGCTCAACTCAAGTTTGAGTGCACTGCTCGACTTGATTTCGAGTTTACCCTTTTGGTTCGAGTTAAAGTCCTCCCGACTTGATCAACTTGATTCAAATCTCTCGTGGTTACTTTTCCACTTCAAGTACCTATCAAAATTCATATCGTCGTTGAATTTTTAGGTTTTCGTCTACCCCCCACATTGGGCTGGTTTATACACATGTTAAGTTTCTCAAAAAACTCGTGTCTTGGGGTTCCTAGACCAAATGTCTTAGGATTACTCATCTCAGAATTCTAAGGCTTTCCAACCAAAAATCTAGAGAATTGACCAAATGTCTTGGGATTCCATATCTCATGATTCTTAGATTTTTCAACCATAAATCAAGAGATTTGACCAAAAGTCTTGGGATTCCCATTCTCAGGATTCTTAGTTTTCACAACCAAATTCTTGAGATTTTTCCATCAATTCTTTGATTACAAATAATCAAAGGTTTTTAGCATAGTCATTATAACTCATGCTTTAGGGTTTATACCATGGTTCACAAGAACCAATACCCTAGACATAGTTGTAAACTAATGTCTTCACGTTCACATTTATCAGGTCATACAAAATAACCAGAATATGTCGAACTTCGAGCTCATATGCTCTATCTGTGCAATCTAACAATTGTCACTCGTGAGCCATATGCTCGTAAGCGATCAATCAAGATAGCCAATTATCGGGACAAGCCTTGTCAAACCTTTCATTGCATCAAAAGGGCACTTTCCCAAACAATTAATATAATTATAGCATATAAAGCATAACACAATTTTAGACACAACATAGATCTAAAATTTTTGTAGATGCAGCTAAATCAAGTCCCTAAATGAACGAGAATACATCATGGATCAAATAACCCAATGTCACATACTTCATTCATGCACGAATATATTTCACTCTTGCCGAGAGATGTCATGTTTAAGTGCAAATGAAGTTTACCAATTTTTCGCATGCGATTCTCAGACCAAGCATATAAAAGTCATGAATCACTAGCAGCACATTCTCACACAAATATGCTTTCAATCTTTAACCAACATGAGCAGCCCATGTCACCAAATTATTATACCATGCAAAATAGGTATTTCAATATTTGATTAAGTATTTAAGCAAATACTCTAACATTTCAAGGGCTTCGGAAATTAAACATGTCTCATAATTTCCAAACATATGTACTGCTTTCATGTAATTGAATAATAATGTCTGATCCCATATTCTAAACTCATGGCATTTTTTTTTCGTAAATTTAATTCAATCTTTCATGCAAAGAATCAAATATGATTTCTTACCATATCAACATTTAATCTCATAAGCATGAATATCACGGAATTAGCATATTGCGCCATACATGCTCAACTCATTTTCCACATAATCAAGTGATTAATATAACCAAATCCATTCACTATCAAATTCGATAGCCTTAGTGTACTGGACATATATGTGCACATATTATTCACACAACACTCTTTGTAACAAAGTCTTGTTCACATCCAGATTCACGCAAATGGTTATCAAATATAATCCATGCAATATATGTAGATATAGCATATGCCATGATTCACTTTAATTAACGTGTATACGTACCATAGTTTCCCCAACCGTGGTTACACTCTTGATTCTTTCATGTTTCCAAGCAAATCCTGTTGTATCTCCATGCCTAGTTTCTCTTCCATAAGAGATATACAACCGTGTATACTCAGATTCACCAATGCGTACATACAAAAGATTTCTATCGTTAAATATATGTACAAATCTCAAACACCGTAGTATAATATTTTAAATAATTATACATAACAAATTGCTCAATATGATTTTGTTGTAAATAACCAAAACCATTAGCATGCATATTTTCATAAAGCATGCAATTACCTATGCATATTTTCGGACAAACAATGATATGCATATAAATAAATATGGCATGCAACTGGAGCAAGTTACCTTACATATATATTCTGGGAGTAATATATCTCGCATGATGATTTCCTTTTCAATCACAAAATTAATTAAAGCAAGCATCTTTGCTTTTCAGCATGTAAATTTCCACACGTAATTGTTTCCAAACAAATATGGTAACTTCATTCTAATGAATTACCTGCAAGTAATATATATGCATACCATATTTTTATGCAAGCATTCTTACCGGCATGATTATTTTGACTACGCATGCATCTTTTGACCAAATCAATATAGATCAACAAATATCATTCGTTTCAAGACTGTTGGACATATATTGATTATATCATACGGAAAATCAAATAACAAAATTGAACGAGCAATTAATATATGCAAGAATAATAATTTTTTTATTAATTATTCAAGCATACAATCGAAAAGCTTAAATTACAAATAATCAAAGCATAAATAATGTTTCAAGTAATTACAAATTGATGGAGTCACGAGTAACACTCGCTGCCCTTGAAACGAATGAGTCCCGTCGTGGACATCGTTCCCTAGGATAAAACCATCGAAGGTAACAATTAACACGTAAGAGTTACCTCGGATTCACGCAAGGCCCGAAGGACTATCACCTTGACAGAACATCAATTGGAAACTTCGAGAAAGACAGACAGAAGACTCAAGTTTAGAATATGGAGGAACTTGAGAAATGGTGTGTTTTTTCTGACTGACTTAGAGGCTCTATTTATACTACTCTAAGAGACCCTAATCATGGAAACATGATATTCTGATTTTCTGTAATTAGAGAAGAATATTCTCCAATCACCAACTCATCAAATCCGAGACATTCCATGAATACTCGAATCAAATCTGCTGGAAAAAGAAGAAATATTTGTACAAATATTCTTCATCATATTAAACATGGTAAACCGCAATTTAAGACAAGATATCTCACAAAATATGGAAGTATTTTGTTTTTATCTCTTAAGAATTACACACAAGCAATTCCATATATATATTATGCGGTTGGGTCTTCCAGAGACTTCCATGCGGTCCATACGCATTTTGGACAGTCCAGAGAAAATTACCTGGGCCAATTTTCGCCCATTTTTTCCTCTTTCAAGAGTGAAATTAAAAACATTCATATCTCATTCACCCTTGATCCGTTTTGAGAGTTTAAATAGTCGATTTTATAGTACTCGCGGAGGAGAACCCAAAAATGACATCCATTGACCCAAAATCCGTTCGAGTCCCACTCTAAACGAAGCCCAAAAAGTTAACGAATTTCAACCTTTTAACCATCATTTTCCAACAGATAATTGCTAGATTAATATGATAATGTTGAACTCTTTGTCATGTTTGTTGCTTGTAGGAAATGAGAGAAGTCAATGAATGTCGATCGTTCTTGACTAATATTTTGTAAATACATGAATTGGTTAAATGCTAGGACACGGTGTAGTGTTAATAAGTGTTTCCAAGCTTGTTGATTCTTCGTGCTCAATCCCATCAATGAGATACTTTTAGTCATGTTTCGACTAAGGGAGTCATTGGTGAGGTTTGACAAGAGATGTCGAATTCACTCTTGCAAACTAATATCTAAGAAGGATAGAAGTTTAGTCTTCACAACAAGTAGTGAAAGTAGTAAATATGTTGCATGTTCAATGATAGATAAGAGGTTTGGAAGTGGAAGTCAATTGCGCCCAAGGTTCCGTTAATTGTTGGTTTAATCATCTTTTAGTTGTTGTTGCATGCTTTGCATATTTAACTTGCTTGATTAGTTAACTTGTCTTTAATTTCATAACGTACGACCAAAACCAATCAACTCCCCCCCTTTCCCCAATTTACTTGCTTATATATATATATATATATATATATATATATATATATATATATCTACTTCTAGCCTAATATGAGCCATATATGTTTAAACGCTTAAGAAAATCTCTCTTCTTCGTGGACAACCCTGATTTCCCACTATCTACTTAATTTTATTTAGTAAACATATAGGGCTTATAAATCATAACTTTGAGTGGTACGGCAATGACCTCCCACACACCCTAAATCTATTCAAAACAATAATATTATTTTGTTTTATTTCTCGATGATGAATAGAATTGTAAAATAATCAATAAATTATATTTCAAAAATAATAAATATAGAAAAGTATGCAATGAAAATTATAAAATTGTATTGTCTAAATTCAAATTAAATTATAAAATTAATTAAAAGCTACATCAATATGCTATCATAACATTTCATTCTTAGTTTTAATGATTTCACATATTTTCTTGTAATCTTTTTTTGGCTCTTTCATCCAGACTTGATGTATACTTGAAGAGAAGGATAAAATCTTGTAGTTTATTAAAAAAAAATTTTTATATATTTTTTACTTTAGGTAAAATGTAATTTAAAATATAACAATGATACTTGTTTTATTAATTACAATTGTTTGATATATAAAACTCATATTTAATTAAAAACAAATATGTGGGACCTATCAAGTTACACATGAATGTGGTTTGTCATTGTGGTAGTGTGTATTTTGTCACACCATTAAATTGAAAAGTGACATGACAAGTCAAGCTACAATCCCTTGCAGTTTACCATAGGAGATGCTCTTAGTAGTCTCTACCATTGTAGAGGTAATGTGAAGTGATTTCTTTGTGGTTGCTTTTTGTGAGGTGGAAGAGAGAGATTGAATATTTAATTGAAAAAAATCACTAGAGTGGTCTCTTCCATTGTACATGACATTAGCCTTTCTTTGATATTTCAATTTATTTTGCAAATCACTTACTTTTTCTTTATTTTTTAGTTGTATTTTAAAATTGTTTTTTAAGCCAATGTTTTAATTTTAATATATTATTATTAAATATATTCATATCGTTAATGGTTTAAAAAACTTAACTTGAACTTTCAATTTCTGAATGACTTACAACTAACTAATTCATATATTTAGAATTTTGGCTAATCATTTTAATAACTCTGTTAAATTTTTGTTTATTGCAAGATAATAACAGAAATTTCAATAAGTAAATGGATAAATAGTTCATATATTTAAAATATTTGTTAATCATTTTGAAGATTTTGTTTAGAGTTTCATTTTTCCATGAGAATGATAGAACTTACAATTAATAAATGTGTAATTGGTTCATACGTTTCGAATGTTAGCTAATCGTTAAAAAAAACTTTCACTTTCCCAAGATAATGGTAGATCTTACAATTAACAAATGTATTATTCGTTCACATGTTTAAAATAGACTAAATTATTTTTTTAGTCCCTCACATATTCACAACACCTTCTTTTGGTCCCCGACTCCAAAACCGCGTTTAATCGCCTAGTAACATTCTAAAAATGAATCTTTTGGTCCACTGAGGTGGTTTTCAGGTAAAGTAAATGATAAAATTGGTCAAAATATGTAAAATATCTATTATGCCCCTGGGTTTAAAAAATTATAAAAAACAAATCAGAAATGTGCTCGCTGGATTTTCTTCTGCACCCAATTTTCTTCTCCATCTGGTTCTCCCTCTTTGTCCCCATCACTAGATCCCCCATGAGCTCTAGGGAATCTGCTCCACCTGGTTCGTGCCGCTCCGTCTGGTTCGCACCGCTCCATCTGGTTCGCCGCTCCATAAGAGAATCAGATATATTTATCTTATATGCAAAATTGAATTCCTTCATGAACTCCACACCGGAACCCTCATCAGAAATGCCGCTACAGTAAGTAGCGGGTCTCCACGTCGGAGCAAATTGGAACGCCAGAATCGAGGCTACCCGATTTGAGCAGATTCTCCAATTTGGGAGTGAAGAGATGCAAAAGATTAAGAAAGGCTCTCTGTCACTGGTTGGTTAAACAAGAGGCTCTCTGTTCCATCGCCGATTGAAGAGCAGCGGTGGTGGCGGTGGTTTGAATGGATAAATGATCAGCAGTAGTCAACGACGGCGGTGGTTTGAATGGTGACATTTTAGGGTTTCAGAGGAAGACCAAAATTAAAGAAAAAAGAAAAAAAAGAAAATATTTTTAAATTAAAAAAAATTTAAAAAAATTAATTGAAAATGTTTTTAATTAGTAAAATTACTAAAATACCCCCAGCTATATCGAAAAACCATTCCGGCTTACCTGAAAACTGCCTCAGGGGACCAAAAGATTCAATTTCAATATGTTACTAGGCGATTAAATGCAGTTTTGGAGTCGGGGACCAAAAGAAAGTATTGGTGAATATGTAAGGGACTATACACACAATTTAGTCTTTAAAATATTATTTAATCATCTTAAGAATGTAGTTGAAACTTTTATTTTCTGCAAGATAATGATAGAACTTACAGTTACAAATGTATAAATTAGTTTATGTGTTTAGATTGTTTGTTAATAGCTTTGAGAATTTTGTTTGTACACGATGGCTACACAGTAATAATCACTTATCCTTAGTGTGCCATCTCATTGCCACATAAGCCTTTGTTTATTATTGTAATATCGACTAATGCACTTGTGTATTTCCATTTAACCACTGATGTTTTAGATTACAATTGTAATATTTGGCTAATGCTCCAATGTACATGAGTTTATCTCACATCATATGTTGTAATCACACATTGTGCAATATTAAGCTTAATACAATAGGGATGAGAACCCTATAAATGCTCGTCTTATTGACAGTTTATTCAACAATAATAATATATAGGCCAAAAGGGCCAAGGTCAAGATAAGGCCCAGTTAGTCTGATCCCCGTTTTGGAGGATGCACGTGGGATTGACCTAGCGGACCAACGGACAAAAGGAGACATGGCTAGCAACGTCCCATCAGAGCCACCCGTATATATACCTAGGACGCAACTTGAGAAAATGGTATGATCACTTTCCTACTTCTTAGACACTCTTCTTAGAAACCCAAGAATGACTCTCTTGACTGAATTGATCGTCGGAGCAAGCACGGCTCATCGCCGGCCTGCTTGACCCTTGTCTCTCTGTCTTGTAGGATTTTTATGAGCCCAAGAAGGCGGGATCGTGATTCAAGCCAAGTACCAAATATAGACTTAACATTAGCGCCATCCGTGGGGATCACTTCTTTCATAGCATCCACGTAGCTCAAACAATATCATGGAAGGACAAACACCGGTCATAAACTGGTTCAACAACGTGCTCATTAAGGATGGGTCGTATTCGGAGGAAGAACCAACACTCACGTAAACAAGAGAAAGGCACCGGCTCTGGAGTGCCCCTGAGTTAGCTGACAACTCGGATGGGATAATGCAGAGGCTGAAGGAGATAGAAGATAAAGAAAATGCTAGAGGGGAGGAAAGCCAAGCCGAGCAGAGATTGAATGTGAAACCAGTAAAGCTTTTACCAGAACAAAGGAGCCAAGAAGCCAACTCCCAAAGCCGAGAGCGAGAGTCTGAAGGCAGCCGGAATGTGTCGAGGAGCAGAAGAAGCCTGTCACTGAAGAAGCCCGAGTCGAAGAGAGTGGAGCGCTCCCAGAGAGAAGTTATAGACAAGAGGGACCGCATATACCACCCCCTGAACTAGAAAGGAGAGACTGGGAGCTCAGGAGACCAGAGAGGAAGGATCCACTGCTTGGAGAGGGGGGAAGGGGCACCCCATTCACAAAGAGGATTCATCTGTATACAACAGATCCCAAGTTGAAAATACCCCTAATCTGGGACTGTACAATGGTGAGACTGACCCCGAGGACCACTTACACACATTCTTCACCAACATGGCGACATACCCTATCCCACGGGCCATATGGTGCAAAGTGTTTGCAACCACCCTCACGACAGCACTGAGAGTGTGGTTTAAGAACCTGGAAAATGAAACTATCAACAACTTTGGGCAACTGGAGCAGAAGTTTTTGACATGCTTTATGCAGAGGAGGAAGTTCCAAGAAACCAAGTCAGAGGTGCTGGCAGTCAAGCAGTAGTCAGGAGAGACTTTGTTCGAGTACTGAGAGAGGTTTAATGATGAAACCAACCATGTGGGGGAGAGAAGCAATCAATTCTTACTAGATACGTCCGTGAATGGGTTAAGGTACGAAATCCTACTGAGAGATTGAACCCTCAACCCCCCAAAGACCATAGACGAGCTGATGAGGAGAGTAGGAAACTTCAACAGGGCAGACAATGCTGACTAAAGGAGAAAGGCAGCTCCCGGTGGCGCAGGAGTGTGCAAAAATAAGCACAGTGGGGAAAGATCCAAGAAGAAGTCGGAACACCATCCCACTGGGAGATCGTCGCCTTACCTATCAAAGTTAAATTTATAAGCCTTAAATACTTCCTATCTACAACTAAGTAGATAATGGCAAGTCGGGGTCGTCCATGAAGAAGAGGTATCTTCCTAAGGGTTTAAACATATAAGGTTCATATTAGGCTAAAAGTATATATATATATACACACACATATATAAGAAAGTAAATGTTGGGGGGGGGTGGGGGGAGTTGGTTTTGGTCATAAGTTACGAAATTAAAAGACAAACAAACTAACTAGCAAAGTTAAGTAACTATTCTAATCATTAAACAAACTAAGAAAAAGGGTAAAAACTACAAAAGATAAAGCCTTGGGGCAATTGATATCCACTTCTAAACCTCATGTAAATCATTGAAATATTCGCTCATTCTATCACATTTGTTACCTATTGGTAATGTTATCACTTCTCATTCGAAGATCAACATTCATTCATTCTTAATAGTAATTTGCAAAGACAAACAATGACCATTTGCAAACTTCGTTGATAATCACTCTAAGAAAACTACACCATAGAGGTATTTCATCAATGGCATTTCACACGAAGGACCATAGGTTTGATAACAATAAGCCTTTTACCAAAGACATAGCCATTTAACCAAATATAACATTCATTAGGCTAAACCTAGAACAAACCACATTCAAGATTCAACCTTTCATTGCATCTATAAGATGAACATGAGAACAATCCACAATAACATACTTATCTTGCAAGAATCACACCACATTGTGCACAAGAAATTCTAAGTTCATGTTCTTGGATTTTCATGCCAAAGAGCTAAGGAATTTGTCACTTTCCTAACACCCTAACACTTCAATCATACAAACACTTCCTATTCTCAAACAACCCATGGCATAAATGAATTAAAACATAGCATTAACAACACATGAATGCTAAATAACAAAAGCTTCAAGAACGAGTGAAACAATATATTCATTACTTTAACTACTTGTTGTGAAGATAAATCTTCTATCCTTCTTAGATAGCAGTTTGCAAGAGTGAAGTCGACATCTCTTGTCAAACCTCACCAATGAATCCCTTAGTCGAAACACGACTAAAAGTATCCCACTGATAGCATTGAGCACGAAGAATCAACAAGTTTAGTAACACTTATAAACACTACACTGTGTCTAAGCATTGAACCAATTCATGCATTTATACAAGATTAATCAAGAACGTTCAACGTTCATAGGCCTTTCCTAAAATCAACAAGGGTACTATAAAGATGCAAGAATATTCATGTCTATATATATATATACGATGGTGGAGAAATAAGTGGAGGTGTGGTGGTTCTTGGGAGTATTTGGTGGAGAGGGAGGAAGGATTAAGCAGTGTTTACTTAGTCGAAAAGCCAGTCAGACCATTGCGACTCGCGATAGTACCCTTCGCTACTCGTGATGCCTTGTCGCGACTCACGACAAAGCCTTCGCGACTCACAAAAAGTTGGTCCTGTGAGCTCAAAGTTCACAGTTTAAACTTAATTTGGTCAAGCCTCGCGACCAAACCATCACAACTCGCGATACAGCCTTTGCGACTTGCGATACAGCCTTTGCGACTCGCGATACAGCCTTCGTGACTCGCGATACAGCCTTCGTAACTCGCGATACAGCTTTTGCGACTCGCAAAAAATTGGACCTGTGAGCTCATTTCTTTCAGAAAATGTTCTGATTGGGTCGCGACTTGCGATGATCACATCGTGACTCGCGACAAGATGGCACTGGGAACTCAATTTTGCTCCCATGTTCGTCATGACTCGCGACCTAAGTGTCGTGGCTTGGGACAGACAATATATTTCCTTACCAACTTTCCAAGCTTTCTTCCATTTGTCATGGATCTCATCCCTTCATCTCCTCTAATGCAATGTACTTCACTTTGCTACAAAATCATAGAGAAACATACCATGAAAAGAACAAGACAAAATAACAAAAACCAAACTAAAAATCAATTTTATTTACGTCGTTGGCACGATATAGCTCCATATATTTAAGGTCGCCGGCAGGATCCTAATGTTATCCATATGGCGAAGGCTTTAACCCTTTCACCATGAGCATCCAAAAGTAGAGAGGTGGAGGTACAAATCTTTCAAGAGGAAAGTCTTGTGGGGGTGGAGATGGTTTAAAGGGAGTTGGGTGGCTAGGAGACTTGGGATAGTCTTTTGGCTCCTCTCTCGTCTCCCTCAAAACTTCCAAAAATGGTGGAGTTGGTTCACTAGGTGGTGGTAGGGGTGACGTTGCTAATGAATGTAGCACAATCACCTCTTCCTCCATGTTTTTATCCTCAACAACCAACTCCCCATCCCCTTCAAACTCAAACTCATTTCCCATGGTGACCTCACTCACTAAATCCTCGAGTTTGACTTGGGATGGTGTATTTTTGGAATCACGAGCTTCTATTTGGGTAAACGCTTTCAATATACGCCCCGCATGCTCCTCAATAGCTTCAACACTAGAGGAGAGCCAAGTGTCTGGTTCCTCCCTGGTAAATTTGTTCAAGTTTGCTATTACATTCATGACTTCCTCACGTGTCAAACTTGAACTTCCTTGCTGGGCTTGGTTTTGGGGTAAGGTATAAGGTGGTGATGTCCAACTATTTTGCTCGTATTTTTGGTTTTCTGGCTAATTCTCAGACCACCAATCTGGATTACCAGTCCATTTTGGATTTTAAGAATTGTGGTATGGATACCATTCATGGGTTTCTTGCCCCTGAAAACCAACATCTCCTACCTCTTGGTAGCACACTTAGTTTCCCCCTCTCAACAAATAACAAGATTCAGTAGGATGGTCGGAATGACGCATCCTATAAAACCTTGCCTGTTGAGCCTCTCTTCTCATCATGAGTTCCCTCAAGGTGTGACGTTCCATTTTTTTGGTTTTTTTTCAAAAGTCCGGAATCATATTGCAAGGATTCTTGATAAAAAAATCACCAAAAACTCAAGCAATACCCACTCCAAACAAAAACAACCACCAAGGAGTGGAAAATAAAAACAACTAGCTAATATGCAACCAAATGTGCCCAAACATTTAAAAATAAATATATTTTCCCCAGCAGCGGTGCCAAAATTTGAGAGGTCTTCGCCGTATCTCTCAAAGTTAAATTTATAAGCCCTAAATGCTTCCTATCTACAACTAAGTAGATAATGGCAAGTCGGGCTCGTCCATGAAGAAGAGGTATCTTTCTAAGGGTTTAAACATATAAAGTTGATATTAGGCTAGAAGTAGATATATATATATATATATATATACATATATAAGCAAGTAAATGGGGGGGGGGATTGTCCTTAGTTATGAAATTAAAAAATAAACTAACTAGCAAAGTTAAGTAACTATTCTAACCATCAAACAAACTAAGAAAAAGGGTAAAAACTACAAAAGATAAAGCCTTGGAGGCAATTGATATCCACTTCCAAACCTCATGTAAATCATTGAACCATTAACTCATTCTATCACATTTGTTACCTATGGGGAATGTTATCACTTCCCATTTGAAGAACAACATTCATTCATTCTTAATAGTAATTTGCAAAGACAAACAACGACCATTTGCAAACCTCGTTGACAATCACTCTAAGCAAACAACACCATAGAGGTATTTCATCAACGACATTTCACACGAAGGACCATAGATTTGATAACAACAAGTCTTCTACCAAAGACATAGCCATTTGACCAAACATAGCATTCATTATGCTAAACCTAGAACAAACCACATTCAGGATTCAACCTTTCATTGCATCTATAGGATAAACATGAGAACAATCCGCATTAACATACTTATCTAGCAAGAATCACAACACATTATGCACGAGAAATTCTAAGTCCATGGTCTTCGATTTCATGCCAAAAAGCTAAGGAATTTGTCACTTTCCTAACACCCTAACACTTCAATCATACAAACACTTCCTATTCTCAAACAACCAATGGCATAAATGAAGTAAAACATAGCATTAAGAGCACATGAATGCTAAATAACAAAAAATCTTCAAGAACGAGTGAAACAATCTATTTATTAGTTTAACTACTTGTTGTGAAGATAAATCTTCTATCCTTCTTAGATAGTAGTTTGCAAGAGTGAATTCGACATCTCAGTATCAAACCTCACCAATGACTCCCTTAGTCGATATACAACTAAAAGTATCCCATTGATGGCGTTGAGCACGAAGAATCAACAAGCTTGATAAGACTTATAAACACTACACTGGGTCTAAGCATTGAACCAATTCATGCATTTACACAAGATTAGTCAAGAACGTTCAACGTTAATAGACCTCTCCTCATCCCAACGTTCAACGTCAAGAAAATGCCCTCTATTTCTTCTTCTTCCTTTCTTCCTTTAATTAATCAAAACCCCTAATTTATTTCGTTATCTATTTTTTTAACCTCCGTCGTATCTTCTTCTTCTCCCTCCTTATAGTGTGTCTTTGCCCATTTGAGCTCTTGTTTAAGGCAGTCCCGCGCATCCGACAAAGCAGCATTACCTTCAATCTTTTTTTAACCAACTGGAAATAGCTTCATGCATTCTTTGTGGACTTCTCTCTACTGGAAATGGGCGAGCATCTCTATCTGCAAGTTCCTGAGTACAACAAGAAACTTACGGGCTTCTTCTACGAACTGGCTAACGAAATAGTTTGAGCAGATTTGGCTCAGAATTCGGTCATGCCTCTCTTCGTATCCCCTCACTCTTTCTTCAGCTCGTTGCAGAGCTTCGCTTACCAATAGCAGTTTATGTTGCTTCAGCACTACCTTCATTCAGGTTGGCACAACACAAGCTTCGATGAGCTTTACTTTTGCATCTCTGAATCAACTCAAATTGTCTGCAGCAGAAAAAAAATCAAGGCCTAAGTTGTAACAAAATGTGGTCAATCACTCTATACCATAATCTAAAATCACAGGCTGTAAAAACATGTAAGAAGATATCCAAAGCACATAAATAGATGAAGTACCAAATTTTGCTAGGAAGCTACAGTGTAATACATGTATAAGCCAATTCATTTCATCCATATAGCATTTTTCCTAGAAATCCTCCTCGCCCTTAACTTATTCTATTTCCAAGTACATCACTGTATTGGCGTAAGATTCACTACAGAAGGCAAGAAATATTCATTCTAAAACTACAATGAACAGGATAATTTGCACAATGCAGGGAAACCATAATAATGCAGTGACTTTTGCATTCTAGAGCTTACGTACCAATCAACTTGAAACAACACCAAAACCATAAGTAACTTTGAATATAAACAAAATCAAAAGATGTCATTCGTAATCATAGATCAAATACCAAATGATTTGATTACATCCTAAATACATTACTAAACATCGAATTATATGGTTAAAATTTCAGCTCACGTTGGTAAATTGAGCATGTACTGTACATCAGCTTCAATACAAACGACAAACCATCACCTTCTTGAAAAAATAAGGTTGTTCATCCCAAAAGAATAATTTCTCTAGCAGATAACATTAACTAACTATACAAAAAACTCAGCTCTCAAAACTCTGACAGTTAAATAAAATCTCCGGTCATAACCTTGTGCCTATCGGCGGGATCGCAGATAGAGGCCGAGGGACTTCAAAAATGTACATAATAGATGAAGGCGGCGAGATCGCAGTCGAATTGCAACCTTCATGCCAGGATTTTTAGCATTTATGCCCAAACATGAATGCTAAAAGACTCCTTTTTAATCGCAGTACGCAACGGAGGAAAGCTAAAAGACTCCTCCTTTTCTATCCGGGAGAAGATACGATTGAGACGAATATTAGGCAAGGAAATAAAATAGGATTTTGAATTTTGTTAATTTGTGTTTTTACAACTTTACCCCTCTTGTTAATGGAGAAGACAATAAAATACGTTAAGTGGGCTTAAAAAATTAAAAATCTAACAGCAAGGTATTGAAAAAAGCATTTTTAAAAGTAGAGGATTGAAAAAGACATTCGATCACTTATAAGGTACCGAAATTAGGGTTTTGTCTTTCTTTTATCTGTTTTTATCTTTTTTATTCTTTGGGTTCTAGGTAACCACTACCTCTCCGCAGTAAACGAAGCGGGTCTAGAAGCTTTCTGATGGGAGCGGGAATGGACGACCCATTTTGTAAAGGATATCCCACCAATGGCGGGTATGCAGAGGGTGATCTACCTTCATTTAATGGTGAGGGTTAGGCGACGGAGATCCACCCTCCTTTGGCGGTGGAGGCACTGGATAAGTGCGTTATGGTAGGTAGGGCATGCTGGTCCCAGTCCAAGCTTGATACGCAACCACTGTCTCATAAGACAGTGTGTACACCAGAGCAGAAATTTTCAGCATGGGTGGTGGCTAGGGTAATGGGCCGTGTTGGGGGGGTGGTAAGTTTCGATGGGATGGGGTGGTTTTTTCGAAAGGGTAACGGGAGAAGTTTTGGCGTGGGTGGCATGGTGGCGGAAGAGGAGAGAAAGTGTTGAGCTTTTTTTTATCGTTGGTGGCGAAAGAAGAAAGTTTTTTTTTTGTTTTTGAACGAAAGATATTACCTTTAATGAGGGGTGATAGAGGTTAGGCCCAAGAAGGTCATTGGACCGTAGGTATGGCAGCCCGATTAGGGAAATATTTAATACTCTAACTTAATTACTGCATTTGTGGGTAATTAAGGGCGATAATTAAGGAGCATGTTATTTAGGACACGGAGTATAAATACAAGGTACGCATTTACTTATCATTCATTTTGTCTTAATCATATTGGACGCTTGGACTAACTTAAGCATCAGGGTGCTAACCCCTGGAACTCCAGGAATAATTTGATTGCAGGTTAGTTCGAGAAGAACCCAAGCCCACGAACCGGTCAGTGATCGAAGACGCATCAAGTGGCACCGTGATGACTAAGCCGGACCAAGGTTTGGGAGAGTTTATGTCCACGGTAGTTTAAAGGTGTGAAAGATTGAGGTCAATAGGTACGGGGGCTGGATCTCCACCAAGGTTAACATCAGGGAAGCTAGAAGGAGGAAATGATGCTCGCATCGAGGACAGCGACATGGCTAATATTCACACGACGGAAGCGGAGTTGCGAGTGGAACCTAGTACAGGCGTACGCCACGAGGGGGCACAAACCTCAGTGGCGATTGGCGCAAATACCCCAGTGCCAATCCAGAATGATATGACGGGGCCCTCAAGAACTTTGGAAGCGATGGGAAATACTGATCCTCTGCTCGAGAGAGTGGTTGATTCGAGGGATGAAAGGTTTACGGAGGTTTCGGGAGATTCGTATATGGAAGCCTATGGCCAACATGGGTTAGGGAATCAGAATGTGGGGAGAGCAACCCCAAATCAAGATGTGGAACGAGCGGCTCAGGTCCTGGCTACGGCTGGTTATCGAATCACCCCTCATCTGAGAGATGATAGAGTTACAATGGGGGTAGTACCGTTCTCGCCTTTGGGAATAACTACGGGTGGGCTTCTCAACCCCAACCCCCGATAGCCTACCCTTATCAGGGATATGTTAGAGAACCGCTACAGGCTAGGCCCCAGCCTTCCATTCCTGGTTATTCCCAAGGTCATGTATATGCGCTACCTCCGCTAGCCCCATCTGCTCCTACCCTCGACCTGGCCGGTCCAGGAGCGGCATATGGAATGATGACTTCTTCTGGCATGCAAGGATATGCTAGTATGAAAATCAGCCAAGGGTTGTACAGTCCTTATGTTCAACCGCTACCACCACCAGCATACCCGAACCTCGGACCGCACTGGATGAACTTGGGATACGGAGGAACCTAACCTCTCTATATGCCACGGTTGGGTGGTCATGATAGGAGGTTAAACCTTGCTAGTGGGTCAGCTCGAACCCCCCTCAGATGCAAGTGAATTTTTAAGAAAGGAATTAGATAGATTGATCGGCCCCTTGGGCCAGACTACAGGATCTCCTTTCAGCTCGGTGATCATCGAGGTTCGATGGCTAATTGAAGTGAAGCCCCTGGAAGGACTTCCTACTTACAGTGGTGAAAATGGCCCTCGAGAGTTCATACAAACATTCTTGGGCTGGATGAGTTCGAGGGACTTCGATGAGAAGTTAACATGCAAGTTGGTAGGCAGCTACTTGCAGGGAAAGGCACATGAGTGGTTTAATAAGTTTCCAAGGGGCTCGCTTCAATTGTATCGGGACTTCAGCGGAGCGTTGTTGAGCCAGTATGCTCAGAAGAAGAAGTTTACCAAAACTTTTTTAGAACTCTACCAGACGAAGTAAAAGCTAGGGGAAAGCACGGAAACCTTCTATCACTGGTATGTAGAAAAAAGTTTGGGGGTGATAGAAACAACATAGGATGCAGGACCTGGAATTATACAAGAAGCTGAGTACTAATACTTCTAAGACATTGCAAAAGCTTCAGGAGGTCGTGGAGAAATATTCCAGGGTAGAGGAGGCAACTAGAAGGAAAAGAGATAGCCTTGCAGAGAAACCAGGAAGAAATGTAGAGCATAAAGGGAAAAGGTTGGCCAAACCCATAAGAACACCATTCAAGAGGTATAATCCATTGCCTCCAACACTCGGTGGAAGAACCCCTACACAAATTTTGAGCATACATGGAGGATTATTCCGGGCACCCCCACCCTTGCATAGTTCTCATAATTCAGTTGTAGCTCGAAAGGCAACAAATCAATATTGTGATCATCACGAGGGTTATAGCCATGACACAAACGATTGCATGATGGAGATTGATATGTGTGAGCGGGAAGGACAGTTTTGAGGACAAGGGCATAGGAACCAGGCAACCCCATCAAGGCCCCGAATGAATCAGTGGCACTCGTATAGAAGGAACAATTAAAACAATGGAGGTAGAGGATATAGAAGGCCTCGAGAACAGGTGGTTCGAGATAGGGGGCAAGAAGGAAAGCAGGACAGGCCCCATGAGCAATAGGGGGAAATCAAGGAAACCAAAATGGAGAAAATCCACCCGTCCGAAGGTTAATTAACGTCATCAATGACATGGTGGGAGAGAGATCCTTGAAAGCAGTTATAGGGGTTGGAGCTCGAAGGGGTTTCCGCGGAAGAGCCTAGTCACAAGAGGTTTCGACCGGATGAGACTATCACTTTCTCGAAAGCGGATGTTGTGCTGGACCAAACGCTTCATGCGGACCCTATGGTAATTTCAGCGATTATTGGAACGTTCTTGATCATAAAGGTGTTCATTGATGATAGGAGTGGGGTAGAAGTGATGTTTGCTGAATTTTTTGACTAGATGGACATATATGGCATGAAAATTTGAAAAAATATGCTTCCCCTTTATCAGGATTCATGGGAAATCCAATATTTCCCATAGGAGAGATAACATTGCTTGTTCGAGTGGTGGATGGAGACAAGGGAGTGACCATCAGGTGTAGTTTTGCTGTTGTGAGTGCACCTTCTTCTTATAATGTGATCTTAGGAAGGTCATGCATGTGCCAAGCTCAGGCAGTCTGGTCACCCTATCACCTGATGATGAAGTTCCCAACTGAAAATGAGGTAGCATATATTCGAGGGAATCAGACTGTGGCACAAAGATGTAACCTAAAGGCAGTGCGAGGTGCGAGGAAACAAAGGGATGTAACGGTAGTGCACGTAGAAGTAGGATTAGCTGATACAATACATATGCCCATTCATGATAAAGGGTCAGTAGCTGTTGGGAAACTAATTCCTAAAGAGGTGAAAAGAGGACTACAAGAACTGTTCGAAAAGTATGGAGATGTGTTCTCGTGGGACACATCTGACCAGACGGGGGTCCATTCGAGTCTTGCGTTGCATAGGATGAACATCAACCCCTTGATTAAGCCAGTGAAGCAGAAGAGAAGGGTGTTCGCTCCCGAACGAGCGGAGGTAATTAAAGAAAAGGTGGAGAAATTATTGAGGGCAGATGTGATCGAGGAGTTATTTTATCCCGATTGGATCGCCAACCCAGTTATGGTTCCAAAGCATGATGGAGCATGGATGATGTGTATAGACATTACTGACCTAAATAAATGCTACCCCAAAGATAGTTACCCGTTGCCACCAATCGATAAGTTGGTGAAAGCCATTACTGGATACTGAATTTTGGCGTTATTTGACATGTATAAGGGGTATCACCAAATTCTCATGGCAAAGGAAGACATGGAAAAAACATCGTTTATTACAGATGTGGGCATGTACTGCTATAAGAAGATGTCTTTTGTGTTGAAAAATGTGGGGGCTACTTGTCAGAGGCTGGTCGATAGATTGTTCAGGGGATAGATAGGGAAAAATAGGGAGATATATGTGGATGACATGGTGGTCAAAAGTAAGAATTATGGAGAATTTTTAAATGACCTGGAAGAAACATTTGGTAAGCTTCGGGGAGCTAATTTGAAGTTAAACCCATCTAAGTGTGTCATTGGTGTGAGAGCAGGGAAGTTTCTTGGATTCATGGCCTCAGATAGGGGGATCGATGTAAACCCGGAAAAAGTCAAAGCTCTGAGGACAATGAAAACCACACAATTGATAAAGGAGGTGCAAAAACTTACAAGATCTTTAGCAGCATTAAGCAGGTTCTTATCGAAGGGGGTAGAGAGGCACTTGCCTTTCTTTGATGTTCTTCAAAGGGCAAAAAAGTTCGAGTGGAATGGCAAATACGAGGAGGCATTTGAGCAGTTGAAGGAGCATTTGGAGACATTTCCTACCTTGATGAAACCAAACAAGAATGATACGTTGTACTTGTATATTTCCGCACCACCGCTAGTAATCAGTGCAACTTTGGTAAAAGAAAAAGAAAAGGTTCAGCATCCTATCTACTTCATTATCCGTGCCCTGCAGGGGCCAGATACGAGGTATACGGTTCTCGAAAGGTTGATTCTAGCTCTGGTGCATGCAGCCTGAAGGTTGAGACCCTACTTCCAGGGACATAAAATAGTTATGCTCACGAACCACCCTATTCGACAGATCCTGCTAAGGCCAGAGATTTCTGGAAGAATAATGAAGTGGTCAGTAGAGTTGGGAGAACACGATATCCAGTATCAACCTCGAGTTGCAATCAAGGGTCAGGCACTAGCAGATTTTATAGTGGAAACAACATAACCCCTTTAAGCGTGTTTGGATCCCATTCGGAATGAAGAAAAAAAGCAAAGAAGGATATGGAAGTTGTATGTGGATGGTTCGTCACATTCAAGTGGAAGTAGAGCAGGGGTCCTACTGACTAGCCCTGAGGGCAGAGATTATCCTTATGCATTGAACTTTGCATTTAAAGCAATTAACAATGAAGCTGAGTATGAGGCATTGATCACTGGATTGCGCCTCGCGAAGGAGCTACAAGTGGAGGAACTGGAGGTTTTCAGTGACTCTCAAATTGTGGTTCAACAGGTGAATGGAGAGTACGAGGCCAGAGAGCGTAATTAGCAGAGATACCTCAAGGTAGTAAAGAACTTGTTAAAATTTTTCAAATTTTATACATTGATGCAGGTTCCAAGGGAAAGCAATTATAAAGCGGACGCTCTAAGTAAGCTCGCTTCTTCAAATTTGGGAACCCAATCCCAGCAGTAACTACTCATGGAAACTTTGAACAAACAAAGTTTTGAAGAGCTTGTAGTGATGGCAGTTGAAGTGGTAAACTCCTGGATGACACTATTCATGACATACCTCCGAGAGGGAGTCCTGCCAGAAAATGAAGCGGATGCCAGAAAGATAAGGTTGGAAGCTCCAATGTATGTATTGCAAGAAGAAAGGTTATATAGAAGAGGCCATTTGCAACCATTACTTTGATGCATTGATTCTCATGAAGCATATTACCTCGTAAGGGAGGTTCACGAAGGGGTATGTGGTAGCCATGGCAGCCACCAGGGAGCCAGGTCTGTGGCAAGGAGGCTCATTCGAGCAGGATTTTACTGACCAATGATGTTCGAGGATGCGAACTAGTATATTCAAGCTTGCCATCAGTGTCAGAGACATGCACCTATTAAACATGTTCCACAGGAAGAAATGAGAAGCATCTATAGTTCGTGGCCATTTAACAAATGGGGGATTGATTTGGTGGGCCCTTTTTTGGAAGCGAAGGAAAGTTCAGATATCTAATAGTGGCGGTTGATTATTTCACCAAGTGGGTAGAGACTGAGCTATTGACAAACATAAGGGAAAAACGATCATCTCTTTTTGCTCAAAGAACATTGTGTGCCGCTTTGGAATCCCAATGATGATCATTACAGACAATGGAATGCAGTTTGCTCAGGATCCCTTCAAGAAGTGGTGCGAGGAGCATAGGATCAAGAAAAAGGTGACATCTGTTTACCACCCCCAATCCAATGGGCAAGTGGAAGTGACTAATAGAACAATAGTGAATGGAATACGAGCGCGTCTCGAATGGCAGAAGGTAGCTGGATATGGGAATTACCCAATGTGTTGTGGGCATATCAGACATCCGAGTCTTCCACTACTGGGGAAACACCTTATAGTCTAGTATATGGCTCGGAAGCAGTAATTCCTGCAAAAATAGGAGTCCCTAGCCCAAGGATGATGACTGCTGCAGATGAGACAATCAATCAGCAAAATTGATGTCTGGATCTAGATCTGGTGGAAGAAAAGAGAGAGCTAGCTTATCTGCACGAGGCTAAGGTCAAGGAATGGGTTAGAAGATACTATGATAGAAGGGTAAAGAAGGTGTTGTTTAACTCAGGAGACTTGGTCATGAGAAAAAAAATGAGAAAAGCATAAAGGAACCTGAGGGGAAGTTAGCTGCAAATTGGGAAGGACCGTATAAAGTGATTGAATCATACCTAGAAGGAAGTTATGTTCTCGAACATATGAATGGAGTTCGAGTGCCAGGAAGGTGGAACATTACCAACTTGAGAAAATACTACCAGGTATGATGTTCGAGTGGTTTGCTTTAAAGCGGCACTCTGGTTGGTGTTCGAGCGGGTTGCTTTAAAGCGGCGCTCTAGACGATGTTTCCAGCTATGACTAATGTTTAAGTGGTTTTCTTTAAAGCGGCACTCTGGTTGGTGTTCGAGCGGGTTGCTTTAAAGCGGCGCTCTAGACGATGTTTCCAGCTATGACTAATGTTTAAGTGGTTTTCTTTAAAGCGGCACTCTGGTTGGTGTTCGAGTGGGTTGCTTTAAAGTACTCCAGATGATGTTTCCAGCTATGGCTGATATTCGAGTGGTTTGCTCTAAAGTGGCACTCTAGTTGATGTTCGAGCAGGTTACTTCAAAGTGGCTCTCCAGATGATGTTTCCAGCTACGGCTGATGTTCAAGTGGTTTGCTTTAAAGCGGCACTCTGGTTGGTGTTCGAGTGGGTTTCTTTAAAGTGGTGCTCCAGATGATGTTTTCAGCTACAGCTGATGTTCGAGTGGTTTGCTCTAAAGCGGAACTCTAGTTGATGTTCGAGCGGGTAGCTTTACGCTCTAGATGATGTTTCCAGCTAGGCTGATGTTTGAGTGGTTTGCTCTAAAGCGGTACTCTAGTTGATGTTCGAGCGGGTTGCTTTAAAGTGGTGCTCTAGATGATGTTTCCAGCTATGGTTGACATTCAAGTGGTTTGCTCTAAAGCGGCACTCTAGTTGATGTTCGAGCGGGTTGCTTTCAAGCGGCGCTCTAGATGATGTTTCCTGCTGCGGCTGATGCCCGAGTGGTTTTCTCTAAAGTGGCACTCAGAGACTATGTTGTACTCTCTAAATAATAAACTAGTGGGAAAAATTTGCAGGATGTAGGTGGAAATACAGAACCTTGGTAAAATACTTATGTCTCTAAATTGCTTAATTTCTACTTACCAGTCATGTTCATACTTCACTCTAACTAAAGAAGTTGCACAAAGCGCCCCTATTCGAGGGGTAAAATATTAGAGATGGACAAAATATTAATTATTCATTCAAACTCCAACAAATATTAAGGAGGGCTCCCTCGAGGGGCTGAAGGGGGTTTTCCTGAGGAAGGGGGATCACCGCTAGCTATCTTCCAAGTGAGTAAGTCCTCTTTAAGACTAGCCACTCTACGTTGAGCTAATAGGTGTTGTTCACCAATTAATCCCCTCTAGGCTACCAGTCTGCGATTTTTGCCCAAGCAACCGAATAGACGCCCTTTCACTACTGAAAGTCTAGTTACAGCGGCAAGACAGGACTTCGAGCATCGAACTTCAAATAAATTTGACGTAAAAACTCTTCCAGTTCTTCATCAGCGGGATCGCGACCCTTCACCACTTCTAAAGAATAGGTACCATTAAATTCCTTTCTAAGGAAATACTTGAGAAACCCCTTGAAAGTAAGATGATCATTAGATTGCCATAACTTCATCTCAGCTTTGAGGTTGTGGAGCTTTTCTTACAAGGAGTCTTTCTCTTCGCTACACTTAGAAAGATCTTGAAGGGCGATCAGTAGCTGTTTGCTTGTCTATTTTAGCTCTTTTTGGGCACTCGAAAGCTCCCCGCAAGCGCCCTCTAGCACCATTTTCAATGAGTTATAATACAAAAAGAAAACAGAGGTAAAATTAATAAGTCGCGGTGTGAAGGAAAAAGAAATGTGTTTTCATTGATCCTCAAGAAAATAGGGTTACAATTGAGGGACCCTAAGTAAAAAAAACAATAGGTCAAAAAAAATATTTTACAATTAGGGACCAACCCTAGAACCATCATCCTTTGATGTGGAAGCAATAATTTCTTCCACATTGTTGGTGGGGGAATCCTGCTTAAGGGAGGCATTTGTAGCCTCTGGATGGGGGACCGCTCGAATCTCCTCAGCAGTAAAGAACTGCCCTTTGGTCATGATGAAATCCAGTAGGGAAAAGAAAAGACCGTTGTGTTTGATAGCCTCATCCCATTTTGCGTCCAGGGTGGTTTCGAGCTCTAGATTAACTAGTTCATCCACATGTTTGGCCAAATCATTAGAAAGAAAAGCGGACACTTGTGGCTTTAAAATTTTTTTTGGCTAATTCGCTGCAGCCGATTTCCTTGGCCACCCTTAGAAGATCCAGGAAGAGTTCCTGCAGCTCATGGCTATTCAATAGCTTGTGTATGAATGCCTCGAGCAGTTGCACCTGTGTGGCTGGAAACCTGCGGCTTGAACCCTCTCCTCTGCAGCTCGAACTCCTTTTTCTGCAGCTTGTACCCTCTTGTCGAGGGTATCTTTCTCTAGCAACCATTGGCGCCTCTCGGTATCAACACCTTGCCTCTCGCTTTCCAAAATCTTTTTCTTTCCTCCGAGTGCCCTATCTTTTTCCTCCAACACCTTCCTTAGCTTTAAAATCTCAGCATCTCATTTACTGGCGGAGCAAAAGGAAAGGTAGGCCACCACTTTCTCAGTTGCCTTGCGTAAAGGTTTAGAGGCCTGACAAAACAATACAGCTCAGATCAAGGCTACAAAAAAAAGGAGAGGAGAGAAAAGAGAAGGGATGAGAACTTTGGGGTTTGGGCCATCTTTGATAGTTTATACTCGATCCCGGATACGGATGCCGCATCAGCTGAAAGGGGCAGAGATTTTTTATGAACATCCTCACTGCTATGTGTCCCCATAAGCAGACTTGGTGAGGAGGAGCCGATAGTATTGTTGTTCGCCTTTGTCTTCTGGCGAATGTTTCGAGTGTAAGGAGACCGCTCGAAGCCTTCTATAGGAGGGGAAACCAGATTCGGGGGGGGGCACTGGAATGGAAGCCTGGTTTAAGAGATCGATGATCCCCCCTGATGAAGCCTGAACCTGCTTTGAGGACTTTGGCTTCTTTAAGCCCTTAGCGAGACCCACTGAAAATGGAAAAAGAAAGAGAGTCAGTCAATAGTAATGAACATAATAACACAAAAATAAGAGAATTAGATTTCTATTAAGGAACCTTCGGAAGGTCCCGAATGCCTAGAGTCACGAACAATGATCTCTAGGGGAGGGCCATCTCTGAGGCCCTCACGTTCTCTTCGCCTCTTTCTTGTATCTTTTCGGAGTGTGTTATACACATATTCTTCATAGAATCTGGTCAGAAACCCAAAGCCGCCAATCAGGGGGTTGGGGTTGTTGAAAAGGTTGTAGTCGAGGGAGCTGGACAACAGTTTTTGTTTGTCCCTCTTGAGGGCATCTGGGCAGATGTATTCCCCAGGTTTTGGAGATTCAACTTGCACGGCCCAATTCTACAGAGGGACTCAGGACCTCCTTCTATTGAATGAGATACCTTTTTTCCAGCTCTTCCAATCACTCAAATTTCCAGAAACACAAACAAACAATTACGATGTACTTCTCAATTGGCAAGCACGATGATCATATCGGTAGACTGCCCACAATAGGACACGAAGTATAGTGAGCGAAACAGCTTATAACTAGGTTTAATACCAAATTCATCACATCTGGTCAAGAACATCATAATGATCACCAAAACCTTGGGGTAGACTTCCGCAGGGCTCACCTGAAATTGCCTAAGGAGTTTGGTAAAAACCAATCTTGCCGCTCGTAAGGGACCTCCTTATATAGGGTTTGCCCATGCTTGGAGGCCAATTTTCAACAGCTTCTTGAGAAGGCATATTAGTTATGGGAAAGATCCTCTCTTCCCCAGGACTATTAGATATGCCCTCTCCAACATCTAAGTTGCATCGGAGTTCTTAGGAGTGGGTACATTCCGGGTCGCTAACGATTCTCTCCGGCATACTAACCCCTGACTTTCCTACCTTAATTTCACTGAAACGTTTCTCGAAGGCGGAACCCTCATCAGAGCGGGCCATGATGGAAAATGGGGAAACGAGAAGATTAGAAAGAGAATATAGATGAAAGAACTTACTAATTTCTGGAAAACGTGATGGAAGTTGGATCGCTCGCGAGAGAAATATAGAAAGAAATCTTGTAAGAAGAAGCCTGCAAACAAGAAAAGTAAACAAGGAAGCGCGGATGAGGGATAAATATGGGGGCTGAAGTGACATGTAATTATTTCAACATTGGAAATATAAAAAATTATGGAAAGACATCATCGCCTCTTCCTCTTCTGACGGCGCAGTGTTTGGGGGAAAGTGACATGCGCGATTGTATAGCATGTGCGCACCCTTTCAAAATCTTAAACGATGAAGTTGATTAGAAAACCAGGTTCTCATCCTCAAAGGAAGGAACGCAACGTGCAAGGTTCATTTCGACCCTTCCAAATTCTCGAATTGTCCCATGCATCCGAGACCTCAAATACCTTCGTGACGTTCCAACTTTCTAAGATCGAGAACCTACTTTTTGGGGGGCTCTTGATAGAGGTTAGGCCCAAGAAGGCCATTGGGCCGCAGGTATAGCAGCCCGGTCAGGGGAATATTTAATACTCTAACTTAATTACCGCATCCATGGGTAATTAAGGGCGATAATTAAGGAGTGCATTATTTAGGACACAGAGTATAAATACAAGGTACACATTTACTTATCATTCATTCCATCTTAATCATATTGGATGCTTGGACTAACTTAAGCATCAGAGTGTTGTCCCCTGGAACTCCGGGGATAGTTTAATTGCAGGTTAGTTCGAGAAGAACCCAAACCCACGAACCGGTCGGTGGTCGAAGACGCATCAAGGGGTAAAATGGGAAAGAAAAATTCAGCTTATGGGACAAGGGAATTTTTTTCCCTTTCACTTTCGGTCAATGCTGAAATTCTCAGTCAATGCTAGAATTAGGACAAAAGGTTATGGCCGCACAATTCATCATAAAGTTAGGGTTGTTTTGACACTTTATCATTTTGCAGGGTTATATTGACGCTTTCAGTCTAAATTTGGGTTTAGAAATGTAATAATAATCCCTTGAATAAATTTTTCCAAAAAGGGAAAGAGAGTCACTAGCGTCTCAAATAGAAAAAATCCCAATGTTAGAAAATCATTTCAGACCATAGATTGGCCTCCTAAAAGCAACCCAAACTGGTTGAGCCCTGCGTTGGAGAGACTCTGGCGAACCTACTTTGTGTGAATCAAATGATGGTTTTCAATTTTAGAGAGATTTGTTCTAGTTGTTAGTTAGGGGTTGTATGATTAAAATATGATACAATTATGTAACAATCCTTGATTTATTATAGTGAAACCACTGTTTTTTGAAGTAAAATAAATAAAGAAGGAAAACACTAAAGGGTGAAATATGCATGTTCTGATTCTCTATTCCGTCCCTTTGGAGACATCCGATAATATTGAAACGATACAGAGAAAACTAGCATAGCCCCTGCGCAAGGATGACACGCACAATTATCTATTCCATGTGGTTGACATGCGTGCAAGAGGCGTGAGTGGTGCAACATCTATTTATCAAAATTATACAGTATAACTTATCCAATGTCAATTTTTTTAAAAAAAAAATCAAACTGTCGTAGACATAGTTTTTGAGGATGTCCATCCCATTTCATTAAGCTCATATGCCATCAAGAATTGGCTGAATCGCCCGAAGTCCTACATCAAGTTGCCCGAAGGCTTACATGAGTTTTCCCAAAGGAGTATCTTAAAGGCGCTAAACATCAAATTACAATTGTGTAGCCTATATGTAAAAAATAAATGGTACATCGAAAGATAAATGGTCAAATATTGCGTACCCTTCTGACTAGTTCGGCTCGAGCTACTGGAATCCCATCACAATATTTGAATATTAGCTACCTTCTCACAGAGTTTCCAATACACTGTCTTAGTCAACCTCTAAAGCAACCAAAACAAAAATGAAAAACTCCTAAAGTGCAAGATCTGGTTAATCACCATTAATTTAAGTCATTTTTAGATAGTAGAAGATGACCCCGGTCATTTTGATCGCCCTAAAAATCTTTAGTAAATGTAAGGAACTCAAGAAAAGGTATAGAAGTCTCTAACATGACACAATTTGATCAATCAAAGATTTTTCAAATTTCTCGATCTACAAAGCTGGATTGTTTATTATAAACGGAACCGCCAAAGGTAAGTTGTTGTAATTATCTTGACTCAGATTTTTCCTATACCGATATATAGACCAAATCAAAAACCAACTAGGTTCAACCAAGCAAAAGAAGGCGTCAGAAAACCTGGAATTGGCCGAGATTGGCGTAACTAAATTTTCCAGCCAAAAGACTTAATTTTTAAAACTGCCCCATTAACGATGAAAATAGAAAATCAAATTTGAAATCAAATACAAGTGAAATTAATTAAAAGTCTCCCACCTGAAAATGAAATTAAAAGTTTAAAAAATGAAATAAAAAGGGAGAAGTACCCCTCTTAACCTTGATATCTCCGGGTGAGATTCATTTATGAGTTTACCCGAGTTGAAAAGCTTGGACTGAGTCAAATTGCTCCTAACTCGTACTGAGTTGAGTCGACCTAAACCCCTAGAAAACCAAGTTGGCCGCTACTGGATCTGGTTTAGCCAGCTCTGATCCGAGTAGACTCGAAAAACCCATAATTTGGTCAAGGATGACACATCAGGGATGCTAAGGATGATGTAAGAGCTCCTCCCACCTATAGATCTATCAGGCCGCAGGTCACCGGACACCGAGCACTGCCTGGAGTTATCAGACCGCCTCTTTCGGGTGGACGTCGTTGGTTGAAACAGTGGTGGATTCTCTGTCAATTCTAACTCTTAATATTTGTATGTTAGTTTTATGTCTTACCATAAGTTATGATGAGATCATTTTTACCAAGTATTTTTATTAATTAAATAATTTAAATTTTTAAAATTTTAAATTTTAGTAAAATAGTATATGGAGTCTTACCTTTATCTGTTCATAATGAAAGACAAAAAGAAAGACAATAGTTGTGTAATGTTATGTACTCCTTCCATCCTAGTTTTTTTTTGTACTTTTGCTTTTTGCACACTGTCCAAGACACATGTTTGACCGTTAATATCTTTACCTACGTATAATAACGGAAAATAAAATTTTAATATTTAAAAACTACTTGTTACGACGATTTGAACAATATTATATACGATAATATTGTTGTTCATATATCTATTCAAATGTGTAGTCAAACTTTGATAGAGAATAGTGTCTAAAAAGCAAAAGTGTACATACAATTTGCTTTGCAACTATACAGGTCAGATTGCCTCAACTCAATATTTTTGGAACTCTAGATTTGATAAAAAAATCTCTGTTTTCATGTGGAAAGTGACAAACTCATTTTTACCATTTGATAATATCCTCAGAAAACTGAGATTTTGCTTGGCCTCTAAATGCTGTATGTGCAATATATATGAAGATGATCTAGATCACTTTTTTAACTCATGTGAGTTTTCTTTGAATGTCTGGAAATCAGTTCATCAGTTCATGGGCATTAGGGACAGGGTCTTCCCATCTGTATGGGAAAGATTATCATGCTACCTAACTTACCCTACCCTAACTCCATTACATTCAATCATAGTCCGAACTGCTGCTATTTTTACTTTTTGGAACCTGTGGAAGATGAGGAATAGATTTCTATTTGATTCAGTCAAGCCGTCCTATATCCTAGCGCTTCAACAGATCCGGGATCAAATTTTTTACTCCTTCTGTGCTACACCTGTATGTATAGTCTCTCCTTTTGATTTAAGTATTGCATACCACTCTTTTCTGCCTCTGATTAAACTCTCCCCAAAGCCTAAAATTTGGAAAATTGCATGGGAGAGGCCCAAATCTGGCTTTAAGTTAAACATGGATGCTGCATGGTGCTGTAACACCAATATGTGTGGGATTGGACTGATTATTCGGGATAGTAGAGGTGCCTTTAAGGAGGCTTATACTTTATATACTACTGCTATCTCCCCCTTGGAAGCTGAATTGAAAGCAATTAAGTTTGCAATCCAATTTTCTACTCATTTGACTTCTCCTGTATGTATGGAATCTGACTGCCTTAGTGCAGTACTCTTTGCTAATGATCCACATAGATCTCCCTGGAAACTGTTCTGCTTATCTGATGAGATTCATCATTCTTTGGGGGATATTCAACTTATGCACATTTACAGACAGGCAAATCAGGTGGCTCATACTCTTGCAAAAAATTGTTTGCAAAAAAAGTACAATTCATCCTTTCACAGAATCTCTGTGCTCCCTAACTTAGCCCAGGGACTAGTTAGACTAGACCAAATTGGTACACCTTCATTACGGATTGCTACCTAGACCGGATGCTACTGATTACTACTTTTCTCATGCAGGATATGGATCTGTCAACCCTGTTACACTGATATATTGTCTCTGTTGAGTTTAGGAAGCGCTCTTGCTGCTCTTTACATCAGTCGGGATGCTGCTTACGATAGAATCTGATGCATCCTGAGCAGAGATGGACGATGGATACAATTTGGATACTCTGCTGCTGGCTGACTGGATGCTGCTTTAGGAGGGCATCTGCAAGCCTGGATTTCGGATTGTTCCATAATTTGGTGCACTATTCTGTACATAATCCTAATTCCAGGATGATATCACATTTGCAAATAGTTATGGTTCTCGGTCTGTATTCCTAGTCAGTAGAGGATACGCTTCTTACCTATGTGGAGAGGATTTGGACTGCCTTGTGTTTCTTTAATAAGATTCACTAATAAGTTTGATCATCTCCATCATAGACTGAGAGCTTTTCGAATCCTCTAGCGATTTGCCGGTCGTATCTTCATTCTTTTGGAAGCAACAAGTGTTGCTTCAAGAACATAGTGCTCACCATTGTATATATCAACTTAGCTACGGCTTCTTTTCATTGTCCTTTTAATTTTGTCTATTTTATGGCTTGGGAAGGCCTAATATAATTTCCCCCATCTAAGGATGGTTTAATTTAAAAAAAAATAAAAAGCAAAAGTGTAAATACAGCTGAGACATAGGGATTAATGTATTTACATATTTCATCTCAATAAATGAAAGGAGCTTGTTGATGTTTTTCTCTTCATAATGAAGTTATGAAGCATAAAAGAATAAATAATTCTTGTCATTTGAACTTTGGGTAGCATTTGTGACATAGATTTTAACATCTTTCATGTACACGGCTTTAACTTTCATTCTCCATAATGATGAATGGCGATGGTTGAAATATTCAGCAACACATGCAGGTGGTGCATTTTTAAATTCTGGTATGAGCTTCCTAATTGTTCTGTCGCTTATCAGAGCCAAATATCAAGGGTTTTTGGATACTTTCCTAAAATTACCAATAAAAATTCGTATTAGTGAATCTGAATATATTAAATTATAATATTATCGTGAGGCAAATAAGGAAAAACATATTTCAAATTTATTAGAGAAAAGTGCATATATAACCCTATATAATTCACATAAGTGAAAATATAACTTTCTAACAATTGAAAGTGCAAATATAGCCCTAGATAATAAGGGAAAGTGCAAAAGTACCCATTCTGGTAAATTTAAGTTGGAATTCGATGAATTGTCATTTCTGCCCCTCTGAAAAAACAAAATAAAATAAATTTACCATCGTACCCATAACCCTAAATCCTAACCCTAACCCACAAATTCTTCAGTCTCATCAATATCCGCCACCCAATCTCCGTCCATCTTCCCCTCCCCACCTCCACAACTCTGTCGCGCTCCGCCCATCCGCTATCACCTTCTCTGCTGAGTTAAGAACTACCACAATTCAATTAGTTTCATATCAACTATTTTTTTATACTTCGTTTCAATTTTTGCAACCAATAAATTAAGTTCAGCACCAATAAACTCAATTCATCACCAACAAACTCTACTTTAACTCCAAATAATTCTAACCAGACATAGTCTAAGATATAGATTATGATTAGAGCATGAGTCTCTAAAAACTGATTTTGTAAACAAACTATTAGTTAGTTAATAAAATAGTTCAACATTACAAGAAAAAGTAGCATGACCATGTTCTTTCCATTTTATTCGCACTTTAACTTATCTCAAACGCCATATAATAGATATTGTTTGCTTTATGTCTATCAACCGGGGATATTTATGTCATTTAACTAAACGACTTCGTACCCATGACCTTGTCTATACGATCTGGCCGACTCATTTTCTTCCTTCTCCGCCCTACCACCAAATTTCCTCACAGCCGCCGAATTCAATTCGCCCGATCGCTGAATTTCCTCACAGCCACTGAATTAAAATGACTGAGTCAATCTCTGGCTCCAAAAATGCCGTCAGAGCTCCAGAACTTCAAAACCTGATCACTAAAATGTAGTAACAAAAGAGGCGGCGGAGGAGAAAGAAGACGAGGAACTACGACGACTTTTAGTTCCAGATTTAGCAGACCTCCCTTTGATTCCACTGACTGCAGTTCAATCCAACTTCGCGACTAAGGGTGACAAATAGGCAAATGGAAATATGGGTTGGGTAATGTGGGTAATAAAAAATATGGGTATGACCCATTTGGACCATTTTATGACGGGTAAAAAATGAGTATGGTCAAAATGGGTCGGGTTGAAACTTGATCAACCCGAGGGTTGAAAATCATTCAACTTACGGGTCAAAATGGGTAAACCCATGGATTTCAACCCATATATAGCCCATATATAACCCATGTGGGTATATATAGATGTATATATTTTTGTCATGCTTCTTCCTTAGGGAGAGTCATTATTCAAATTTCATTATATATATAAAAATTCCTCACCGACACAAAAATTTCTCTAATCCCAAGTGTTTGACACCTAAACACTTGCACATTATCAGTATATGTGGTCCTTATCTGCACCTGATCTCCGAATTGTACCCAAGGAAGCTCTACCTTAATCCCATGTCTCGCGCACACGTATTGCACCACAAGTATCCTATAAATCCCCAGAATTTATGACAGATGAAGCGCTGGCTAACTAGTTTAGGGATAGATACCATATTTCAGGTGGACGGAAGTTAGGGTTTGGCCTCTGTTAGGAGGAAGGGTTTTTTCATATGAGTATACATACATACCAACCCATATATGTTTATATACCAACTCATATAGGTAAATTCGTGGATTTCAACCCATATGGGCAAACTCGCGGTTAACCACAAACCCAACCCATCTGAACCATATTTTTTCAATACCCATTTGACTCATTACCCATTTAACTCATTACCCATTTCACCCATACCCACCCGGGTTTAAAAACAGACAATTCGCTTGACCCGCGGGTTACGGGTCTATTTTTCCACCTTTATTCGTGACTTACTATTTTCCAGATTTCATGAAACTTGGACACAATCAGTATGTTCATCGTTGAATGGGTAAAGATTTGATTTTTATCACATTTTAATACTAGTGTGTCGTTTATTTGTTGTTGATTGATTTTTTGTATTTTGGAGAAAAGGTTGTGTGCCATTGGTTTGGCTCCAATGCACGTTGCATTTAAGGATGAAGGTGGAGTTACCTCCGTTGATTTCAATGTAGGAAAGTGTGATTGAAGTGGGATTAAGGTCAATTTTTTTTGAACGAAATTAAGATTACTGGTAAACGCAAGAAGGTAATTTTCTCTGAAATTGGATCCCTAAATTGTGGAGATACATAGGTAATTATTATCAAGTGTCAACTTTTAATAATTTTTAGTTACACGGATAGCTAAAGTTATAGTGCTTGAATAGGCTTCTTGAAGAATGAAGACTGTGACATTATTAGCAAGACTGAGGTTGTTAGATTTATCATAAAGTATTTTTTCTAAGTATCAACTTTTCATGTTTACCGAGGGAATAATTTCTACCACATAGTTCACAATGATTCGAGTTAATGTTACATATGAATAGAGATAATGTTTCTGTAAACATTTTCTTGTTGGATTTTTTATCATTGGAACTTCTAATGCAGAACTCCCTGTATTTCGAGTCAAATATAGCATTATGTAAAGTAATCACCAAGAACTCTTTTTCTATTGTAAGGCCGGGTTCCATTTTCCATAATTTTCATCCCTCTGGTGGTCCACATGGTACTTATTTTTCTGTTCACAACGTGAAGGTAGTAAATTCCTCTCTGACAGGTGTTGTGTTAAAGGATCACTTTTGGAAGTGAATGAGAGATTGATAAAAGCAACCTGTAATGTTGTATTCCTTGGTATGAATTCAATTATGTGTATGCATTGTTATGTATCCATTGATTGACCGTTGTTATAGCTTCAATCTTGTTTTATATGGTTTTGTGATTTCTGCTTTGTAGGCAGATAGGGAGGGATATATAGCTATTATTATGCCAAAGCAAGTGAATTGGCATAATATTGAGGCGTCTTTACTTGTAATCGAAGAGTATAAAAAACTGAGGAACATTTCTTGAAGCAACCAGGGGAACTAGTACGTGATTACCTTAGTCATGTTTGAATATCAATTTGTTCACTTTTTCCTTTCAATTTCCATTATTATAGTAGCGATGGAACATGTAAAATGTGTGCCATTGACTTTTAAAAAAATTAAAGTAGAATCTTACAAAGGGACACAGAGGGACGTGGGGAGTTTAATTACTACATGATCCATAGCAATATAAAATCAAAAGGTATAAGGGCTGACATACAACCTTCCCAATACATAACTTGTATTTTAAAATTATATCTCAGTGTATAATGTCATCGATCATCTCTACTTAGTTTTAGTTGATTTAAAGATAGAAACACATAACTATAATATGTTTAAACATATTATTCTGGCTGGAATACTTCATAGGAGCTTTCTCTAAGAATACTGTGTTACTTGTCACCCATCAACATCAAGTTGGTTTTCTTCATATTTTTGTTTCTGTACTGGTGAGCCTTGCTCAGTTGAAAATTTTGTCAGAGCGATGAAGAGCCCGGGAGCCTGCTTGGAGAGCGAGATGGACTAATCGATTATGCAGGCAAGAAGGGGTGATACACAGAACTAAGTTGATAGTCATGATGATGATGATGATAGTAGGAAAGAATCAAAATCAACAGACTTGGTTAGCTTGTCTGTTATGTTTAGTATTCTACTTCCTAATTTTGATGCTAGTTAATGTTGGGGATCAGTGCATTTCCATGGATTTGGTGATGAGAATGGGGTTCATTCTCAACTTGCCAAATCATGAATGTGACTTGACCATGACTTGAGGCTCTTTATTTATTTAACATCCTTTTAATGTGATACCGATATCCATATTTGAGAACTTCTCTCATTCAGAAATTGCAATCAATTCGCATCTCAGTTTATATACAATGCTTATAGTGGTTATTTATTAGACCGAGGCAAAGTGGTGGCTTCTTAGCAGTTTACCTTGTTCTTGATTGATTTTTTGTCTAATCCCAAGCAGTATATTTGAGGTTTATTGCTTTCTTAGATTCATTCAATTGAGTGCTTTTGTCCAGATTCAGTACGCTAATCTAATCTCTGTTAGTCTTACTGGAATCCAATATAGGAATCATGTAAACTCTTAGTCTGCATAATGCATTGATTGAGAGATGCTAGGGTTTGAGTTTGGTCTACCCACGATTGTCATTAAGTTTTGCGATTTTGTTTGGGTTGAGAGTGGATTAGGTGATGCAAAGCCTGTAATCCAGCAGTTGAAACCCCTGTTCTCTGAGTGAGTGTACAATGCTTTAACTGCTTTCTCTTAGTTCAAATTCGAGGTAGTTATAGATTTGGAAGAACAATGTTGTATGTACCTCCCGGAAAGGAGATCATATCCATCCATAAGTAACTACCAACACCATGAAAGTCATGTGTCAAGTAAAATTATATAAATTGTTTGTTGGGAAGCTGATCTTCTAATCATTCAGGAAAATTTAGATAGCCCTCTTTACACCTGCAATTAAAAGATCGATAGTAAAGATATTCAGAGCTTGGATGATGCACATAAGCAGGTCATGGTTCAAAAAGGTTTTCGTCAGAGGTTAATGCGTCCCAGAAGTGTAGCAGGAAATCAGGAAGACGTTCAATGAAAAGAGTTCAAAACGATCAACTTGATGATCACATTCATGTTTATGTAAAAATCAACATATAACTGTGCCCTGAATTTTCCGGATCTCTCACATTTCATTCTTCTCATCAGCTTCAACAACACAACATGTAAAGGAAACAAAGTAGCACTTACGAAATGGCTTCTGTTGATAACATGTTCGTGATAGTGGGTGGGGGGTATTGGTGGTCTAGCAACCGCTCTCGCACTTCACCGGAAAGGGTTCAAGATATTTGAGTGATTTATATTTCCATATCAACTTAGATTCGTTTTTATTTGTATTAGTGACCAAAATACTTCCATATACACGTATTAGATTATATTTCAGAAAAATAATTTATTAATGATGTATCATTTAAATATACATATAAAATAGATGAATTTAAAAGTAAATATTAGAAATGTGCAACACGAGATAGAACTTATCTAGGCTTAATTGTGCAATTATTTAGCAAAATAAACATCTTATTTTTTAACTAAATTTTTTGTGACATAAAATTGTAGAAAAATTGCGACTCATACTTGTCGTGAAAATGGTGTCACTATTGGAAAAAATTACAGTGATTTTTTTTAAACTTTTGATATGAAAAATATTTAGATACACTTTGAATGTCATCTCAAAAAAGAATTTGTGACTGATAAATAGTAAATGTTCAAAAACTACAAAAGTTGTGAGTGCTAATTATTTCCTCTAAAATTAATTTTTGACTCCACAATTTTCAAATTAGATTCGAATATAGAATTTTTGAGTACTCTACATCATACATGTGAATACTATAAAGGCATTAAAACAAATATCATAAGAGGTATGCATTCTTTTGTCATGGGCGAAAAGATCAAAGAAGAAAGTTTTGCTTATTAATTGCAGTGTTTTACAATATATGGTTAGAGAGAAATCGTAGAAGTTTTGGGTTGAGAAAATTGAATTTCAGGAACTTATGTAATTAGGTTCAAAATGATAGTATTTTTAAGGCTAAACGATGCACTGTAACAGTGGGGTAGTTGTTGTAAATGATGGTTTTGAGTTTGAAAAGAAAAGATTCCATCTAAAAAAATAAATATCATAACAATATTAGAGAATAAAATGTTTGTTTTCACTTCTAACTATTAATTATTTTTCTTCATGATTTATATTGTCATTATTAGATGGCTAAACTTGAATTTTTAAAACTATTTTTTTCCAACTTATATATGAGATACTGAAAGTGAATGAAAATTTGTCCCAATTTTAAATTAAAAACTGCGTTGTGGAACCCTTCTAGTTTCATTCAATTCAATTTACTCCGTGTAACTTATTTTGAGAGTGTCTCATGTTAAACCGTCTAATGGTTAGACTATTTATGAAAATTTTTATTTTTATAATTTTTTAGGCCAGATTATAATTATTTACATTTCAAATATATATTATTAATTATTTTAACTTATAAAATACAATATTTAAATTTTATAAAAAAAATTACAAGCCCATGTAGATTGTACATAACTTATGGAAATACTGCATTTTCTAAGGCTTTCTCTAAAGATTTTAACATGTTCTTTTATTTAATTTCAGTTCAATTCAACCGGGAATAATCAATTGGGCTTAGTATAATAGACGTCAATTGTAGGGGTGATGTTGCATAAGAAAACAACACGAGGTGCGCTTTGCAATTAATTCACTCTTCTCAAACCCCTGAAAAAACATCGTCATCAAAAATGTCAAGGAGTTGCAGACCGAAGAAAAACCCCCGTTAAACCCTTGCTCTTTTAAAAAATGCTCCTCCACCTCCGCCGCTCCGACCTCCGGCACAACCAAATCCGCCGCCTATACGATGCGGTGGCGTCACTCAAATGCGTGCGCGACCGCGGTCTCGACCACGCCGTGGAGAGGGAAAAGAACCTGATGCCATTGATGAACCTCAAAAACCTCATCATATCAGAGCCCTCAAAGTCCCTCCCCCTCCCCCTCATTACCCAATCCAAGGAATCTCTCCGCCTCCCTCTCCGCCCCATCGAATTCATCCGCCGCCACTCCTCCGTCTTCGAGGAGTTTCTCCCCGGCGGCATCGGCGTCCAGCCGCACATCAAGCTCACTCCCGACGCGCTCAGCCACCACGAGGAGGAGAATCTGGTGTACAGAAGCGTCATCTACAAGCAGGATGCCGCGGACCGCCTATTGAAGCTCCTGATGGTTAGTAGAGTCAATAAGATCCCTATTCGTGTTATTGATTGGTTGACATGGGAGCTAGGGTTGCCTAGAGATTATTTGGAAGCCATCGTTCCGGACTTTCCGGATTGCTTTAGATTGAGTAGTGAGCGTGATGGAGAAGTGCTGGAGCTGGTTTGCTGGAGCAATGAGCATGCTGTTTCACAGATTGAGAAGAAACTAACTGATAACATTGTGTTCCCTTTGAAGTACTCCACTGGTTTTGAGATGGATGGGAAGTACAAGAAATGGGTGGATGAGTGGCAGAAGCTGCCTTACATTTCGCCTTACGAGAATGCCTCTCATCTCTCTTCCAAGAGTGATGAATCGGATAAGTGGGCGGTCGGGGTTCTGCACGAGCTTCTGAATCTCTTTGTTGGGAAGAAGGCGGAGAAGGAGGTTGTGTTGGCGTTCGGGGAATGGTTGGGACTGCGTTCCAGGTTTAAGAGGGCACTTCTACAGCATCCCGGTATATTTTACGTGTCTAACAAGATTAGAACTCATACTGTTGTTTTGCGGGATGCCTATAGCAGGGGCATGCTGGTTGAGAGGCATCCTCTCATGGACATGAGGTTTAAGTATGTTCAGTTGATGAATGCGAATGTGAGAGGAGATTCGGGAGTTAAAACTGCAAACAAGAAGTCTCCTAAGGGACTTGGAGAGGAAGTTCACAACGAGGATGATGAGAAAGAACAGGGAGAAGATGAGGAGGAGGAGGAGGAGGAAGAAGATGATGATGATGACATTGGTGATAAGGAGCGTAGTGAGAGGATGGATTCAACAACGGGAGCTCTACCAAACAATAGTTTTAAAGGGCGCGACTCTCACAGAAACTATGAAGATAGTGATGGTGAACATGTTGGAAGGATGGATCCAAGAAATAGGGGAGTATCACCAAATAGAAGGTATAGAGGGCGCGATTCTCGAAGAACTTATGAAGATTTTGATGGTAATAATGAGCCTGGTAGAAGGATGAGGTCAAGGGATAGGAGAGCATCACCAAATAGAAGGTTCGAATGGCACGAGTTTCAAAGAACTTATGATGGTGATAATGAGCTTGGTGGAAAGATGATCTTAGGGGATAGGAGAGCATCACAAAATGGAAGGTTTGAAGGGCGCGGGTTTCAAAGAGCTTGTGATAGTGATAATGCTCATGGTGGAAGGATGATCTCAAGGGATCGGAGAGCATCACCAAATAGAAGATTCGAAAGGCGTGAGCCTCAAAGATATTCCTCAGGTGGAAGTAAGACTAGATTTAATCTCAGAACAGAGACTCCTGATTCTGGCCGTGTTTGTCAGAGAGATCAATGGAAGACTTAGATGATCAATGAAAAGTGCTGGAACAGACATTCGGTTATAGAGAAAAGTGCTAAACCTTACACTGTCCTCAAGTGATCAGGTGAACTTTACAATAATTGGAGTAGGCATACATGTTCAAAGGATTTTTTGTTTGTCAAATAGAGCACTGAATATGCAGGCTTTTAATAAAAGTAATGCCAGGAATAGTTAAGTCCATTGTGTTGTTAAGTGATCCCAAGAAGGGAACATGGCAGAAAACATACCAAGGTTATAGGCTATACAAGTGGTTCAACTTCAATCCAAACTGACACTAAAATCCTACTTCAAACATCTGCCAGTGAACTTGCATGAAATCAGAATGCTTGGAAACCAGCTCTTCTCTCTTCAAAAGAGCACTCCAGCTGCCCCGGAGGAGGAATGTAGTACGGTGTAGCAGGAGTCATGGCCACCTGCATGGCGGCAGAGACTGTCGGGGGAGTGGTAGGGATTGGAATTGGCAGCTTCTTAGGGGTTTCATTCTCATCCCAACCAATAACTCTCTTTGTTGGGGTTGACACTGTAGGAGCTTTGTTGATGGAATCTGTTGATTCTTGGTTCTTTCTTTCGGATTGAACATTAGATAGAGGAGAAAGGGGCTTCCTTATCAACTTGGGTTCCGATGATTTGGGATTGGATGCATTGCAGGAAGGCTTCTTTGGTTTCATCCCAGAGATGTCTCTCTTTCCTAGTGGATTCCAGAGAAATTCACGAGTTAGAGATAAATGCACTGATTGTACATCCAGTTTACAATATTTCAATGCATATCAAACACATGTAATAGAAATGCACTGATTGTACCATTTTACCTACTCAGAGAAATGGAAATTTGTACTTCTAGGGTCATATAGTGCTTGTGAAAATAGTGGAGTTGATGGTTAAGATTTCAATATAGAAGTTGTGTTGGAACATAAAATCTGACTAATATTTCTGGGACGAGTTTTATTTGAAAATAGGACACTTTTGAAGTACCTGCGGATAAATATGCACTTTTGCTTTGAGGAATAGGTCTCAAGTTCTGCTGCTTCAAGTAGCTGGCGCCCCTATTGTGAGTGTGAGAAGAGTGGGTAGCTATATCTGGGAGGGAATTTTGAAGCATCATTCCCCCAACTGAGTATCTCTTGTTACTTGCACTCCCAGGACAAATTGAGTTCTTCCTTCCACTATTTGCGGGGCTTGGTTTCGATCCAAAAAGCGCTTCTTGCTCAACCATCATCTGTCCTTGAAGCTTTTTCTGGCCCTATATAGATAGAACCATGCACAGTCATTGACAGAGAAACAAATCAAAACTAACAGCACGTTTGCCAAGTGTAGAATGATGCCTCATACCCTCTCCCTTTGACGTTCTTGCTCTTTCTCCTGCTGTAAGATGCGATATTGATCGAGCATACCAAGAAGGCGAATCTGACCAAAGATAATGAGCACAAGCTAAAGATAAATAACTAGGATATCGCAGAAAACATTTGTAATAATGTCAATGTTTTACCCCATCATACAGAAAGTCAGTTCCTCTTTGTTTTTCCCATGCTTTGGTTTTTGATGTCAATGCTTCCACCATTGCTGCGCAGTATTACAAAACAGGTAAGTTTCAGCTTTAAAACAGGTAAGTATGTTGCCTTTTAACAGAACCTCACAAGAAAAATAAGAACCCATCCCTGCCTACACGGAACTATGGAAGTGTCATAGAAATGCCACAGTAATATTATGAGGACTCAAAGAAGATAAGTGCCAAAAGTAGCCTCAACTGGAAGAGAGAAACTACTACAGATTTTCAGATTACTTACCTGGAATTTTATTAACGAGAGCTCGAGCTTTCTCTGCACGCTTCAACAACATATGTGTACCTCTCTTTGCATTATAACGATTATCGTCCTGCAAAAAGACCTTTTAGCAACATAAAGAAAATGGAAAATAGATGCACACAAAATTAACGACTAACCCTGCTGTATTCTTCTAGCCACGACTCTTCTTCACATGCAGTCAACCACTTCTCAATTTTTTCAAGTATTTCTTTCCGGCTAAAAGTTTCCTCTTTCACCTGAGAAATCTGAAGCTCCATTTGTTCCAGCAGAGAAGAAGGATCAACGGCCCCTACAACACAAATGAAGATATTATAGCAGATAGCAGACTACAAGTTTTAGACAACATTGGTGAGATAAACCAGCAAAGCAGGAAAGAAAATATAAAGAAGCTCCATTCTTAGAAGTAATGCAATTCATTTTGCTTGTAGAAAGTATGGCACATACTCTATATAGACAACATCCTTACCAGATTCAATTGTCTCCACAGCATTATCTATGGGGTTATGGGCATCAACTATCAAGTGAGCCTCCTTGCACAATTTCTCTAGCTGCACTCTCTTCTTCAAGAGAACCTCCTTAATTTTGCTTGATTTCATCTCCTGCAGCCTTGACACTTCATCTTCAGCCTAGTACAATAAAACTCAGATATCAAATTCTCAACGTATCATCTAAAAACCTTTTCAGATTAAATGATAGGGATATCTACCAACTGGAATATCCCAAAAACTTCTGTTATTAATAAAAAACTGAAGGCATACATATTGAATGAAATCCAAGGAGAGTGTGTTATGCTCTGTTAATTCATCCTCCGAAGCTGCAATATTCCGAATAACATTCTGGAACCTTCGTTGCTCCTCAGCCGGTGTATCCATTAAACACCAAAGCTCTATCATGGCAGCAGCAAGATCTTGAAGCTGCAGAAATCATATCCCTCAACACCAAAAGAAAAAAAATATTAACATAGCAAAAGAAATGAAGTAATAGGGGCCAACCTTTTGCATCCTCTGTGTCTTGAGATCTTTAAGTCTGCGTATAGTCATGGACAGCTTCTCAATTGTATCTAGGCTGATGCTTCCAGAGCCAGAAGAATCACCAAGTGTGGGGTGAATCTCAGTAACTGTGATTTTAAAGTCCAAACCAAGAACCGAGCACAGTGAGTTAAGTGTATTCAAATGATCCACCACCTGCTTCAGACGTTTGCTCTGCACAGCAGTTTAGCACATACATTAGTAAAGGAAAAGGTTCGAATAAATTACAAGGAGGCAAGTATGCATGAGTTATCTTTCAAATTCATAACATTTTCTCATTCCTCAAAGAATATTTTTCGATAATTTCCGGTGTCCACCCAGTTATTACACCTTAAATCATGATAACTATGTAAAGTGATATCAAAGAGGAGCATAAAAACTACATAAAACGGAAAACAAGACTGGAAATGGTGAGTGATAAAACCTTCTCCCTTTCTAAATCATGCAACTGAATCTTCAAATCTTCTAGCTTTTTCAATGACAGATCACTTTCATCAATAATAGCCACAGACTGATTTCCTGCACAAAGCTCCTTTAAGAAACAGTTGATATGCTCCAGAACATCCACAAAGAGATTCATTCTGTCTTTTTTCTTCCTTCTTATCTCTTCCAGCTGAGATCTAACCGTCTGAAGTTCCATCTTCAGACTACCAGAGTTCTGCATAACATTTAGACATAAAAGCTCATTACATATGATAACACTCTATTAATATGTTTCAAAGAGGAATGCTAGTGCAATAGTTCCACTTCCAGTAACCAACCTGCCTAATTGGCACTGACCGTTCTCCTAATGCTGCACAAGTAAATGCAAGCTCTGATTCAGAATCAGCAACAGCTTGGCGTAATTGGGCCCGAGTCTGGCTCGCTTGGTCCACCTTTTTCCTGTACAACTGCATACATTCCTGTTCTAGCTCAAAAATCATTCTGTCCCTCTCGGTCTCAGGCTCGCCAATTTCATCCCATATTTTCTGAATTTCCAGATTCATAACAAACAACAGAAAGCCAGCAAAACCAAATTACACTCCCAGAAAGAAACAATGAAGAGACATCAAAATCAAATAAGTAATTTAAGCAAACCTTCAACTCAGACAAAAGGACTGCACAAGTTGTCTCCATCTGCAAATACCAGGCAAACTAGTAACTACTTAGACGTTGTTGTCACACACTCCATGAAAAGCTAAAACTGAAGTTGTAACCGTATCAGACACATCTCGACCATATCACTGAGGAACCAATTACTATACAATTTCAACACCAAAAGTACAAGAAATTTCAAGCGATGAGAAAATTCCACAAACATACTAGTGCACTAGTAGCAAAAGGCTTGTAAATGCCCGATCCTTATCAAAACTATCCTTTCAAAAAAGAAAAAACAAAACAAAAAAGATAAAATCTATATCACTGTCCTCATTCTTTTTTCTACTGGAACATTTTTCCTAAAAACAGGACACCGAAAAGACAAGTGCTAATGAAGTGATAACAGTTAAAATCAACGCTTCAACACTTCCAAGCCTAGGGAATTTCAGCCAAAAAATCCGAAAAATAACCGGAGATTTTATATAAAAAGGAAAAACCACTAACCGGAGAATGCTAATCGAGCGCCGACGGCGATGAAGAAATACGGTATCTCCGGCGAAGATTTGAAATTCTTTCTGCGAGAGTGATTATTGGGAATTTTGGATAAATCCCGTGCGTAATCGGTTACTGGTGAGTTATATAGAGGGAGTATTAAAGGAAGGAACAAAAGAAAGGGCATGCGTTACGTTTTGTAGTACAAATTTTGAAATGCAAAATTTAAAGTGTAGTAATAATTAGCGTGAATCTTTTTTGCCGAGCGTTCGGTTTTAATGATGAATGGGCGGGACGAGTGGCTTTCTTTTCCTTCTAACTTGAAGTTTTTTAAAAGCAGGGTCACCACCCGGGAAGGAAAAGCGTAGTAGACAGGGCAGCGCTTTCTTATATTTTTTGTGGTTACTGGTCCCGATTTTTGAACTGCGATGATGATTTTTATTCCATAAATAGAGAATAAAATCTCGATGATCTACTGAGTGGGAAGTTTAGGGCCCGAAATTAGAATTGATTTATTAATTAATTCTCCGACTATCAAAACTCTAATGGATAATGGAGACTGATATTTAAAATCTAGTGTTCTACTTATTTCTGTAGTAAAAGATTTTCTTTCTCGGTGATCTACTGAGTGGGAAGTTTAGGGCCCGAAATTAGAATTGATTTATTAATTATTTTCCGACTATCAAAACTCTAATGGAGACTGACATTTAAAACCTAGTGTCCAACTTATTTTTGTACTAAAGGATTTTCTTAAATACTTCTCATTCCGTCTAAAAAATTAACGTCCATCTATATCGAATTATCGACCCACGAAATCCTATAATAATTCGTTGACTCCTATACTTACCGATACGTTTTCTTGCCTTGAAAATGTTCTAATCGAAAATTTTAAAAACAATAAATCAAACTAAATCTTAAATGTACTCGATACCAACAAATGTTTCTCCCCTGCTATTTGTGCAGTGGGTGAATTACATCTGTCTCAATTTTGCTTCATACAAATATACAATTATAAAAATAATTTTCAATTATAAAATTACAAATGGTTTTTCCCCTCCTGCTTAGCAACGATCTTATGTTTAAGGAAAAGTGGAAAACCCATCCTACACCACCATACTTCATTTACTACCATATAGTGTTGCCACTGTGCAAATATTTTACCCACCATCCATAAATCATTTCATTATTATTTTTTAAAATAATTTTATTAATATGGGTATCTTCGACTAATACTACAATCTTGCAGAAAACTCGTGAGACACGTAATAAACTTCACCAATTGAACATAGACTTAATTCAAGAACCCCCAACACTTAGAAATTCTGCCGAACTATTACATACAATTTTCTATAAAATTAACCGTACAAGTGATTTGTGCAGTTTGAATCCTCTACGCACCTAGTGTGCCACAACTACGTTGGTGTAGTTGTGTAGTATTTGAATTTGAATCTTTTTTTACTTTTATCTTTTTCCTAACCCCATTTAATTTTTTTTACTATGTTTGAATTTTATTTCACCCACTCCATTGTTAAAAAGAATAGTTTGAGTGATAGTGTTCATCTAGATTCCAATTTTTTAAAATAATTTAATTTGATTAGTTCTCGCTAACACTAAAATATTATATATTACAAATAAATAATAATAAATTTTATTTGTTATATATCTTATAATTAATATTTTTTATTATAAATAAGTAATTGTAATTTCATATTTTTGTAATATAGATGTCGAAAAAGTTTTTTGTCGTGTAATTCTTTTTTCTACTACGTGTGGTCTTTGGATTTAAATTTTTTCTTTTATTTTTTCAATAGTGTAAGTGGTAAGTCCATTCCATTTTTTTCATTTGTTGTTTCAAATTCATTTCAGTCACCCTTTTCTTAATCAAACTGCCTGTAAAAAAATGTCTTAATAATAATGTTTATCTATATTATAATTTTTATAAATAATTTAACTTTATTAAGTCATACTAATACTACTAAGAGTGCGTCTCTTGAAAGACGGGCTTTCCATAAGTCATGGAAAGATCAAGGTTTAAAGTGTAAATTAGAAGAAATTAAGATGAAATTTTTGGGTTGCATGAACCGGGTTATAAATTTTATAACTACTACACGTTGCATACTAAATTTTTAATGTTGCAACTGAGACCTTTTACCTTTTATTATTCGAATTAAACCTCGTCTTTCCATAAACCTATGGAAATACCGTCTTTCCCAAGACTTTGCCTACTAATATATATATATATATATATATATGAATATTATTTATTATAAATAATAATAATAAAATTTGATTGTTATATATCTTATAATTAATATTTTAAATTATAAATAGTAATGGTAAAGTTCATATTTTACATATAGATGTCGAACAAATTTATTGTTTAGTGATATTCATTTTTATCTCTTAGAAAATTAATAAAAGGCAAAGTCTTGGGAAAAACTGTCTTTCCATAGCCTTATGGAAAGACGGGATATAATTAAAATTATAAAAGGTAAAATGTCTTACTTGTAATATTAAAATTTTAGTATGCAACATGTTGTAGTTATAAAATTTATAATCCGGTTCATGCAACCCGAAAATTTTATCTTCATTTCTTCTAATTTACACTTTAAATATTGGTCTTTCCATAACTTATGGAGATCAACGAAGAAGAGAAGACGAAACTCCGATATACATTTGTTGGCCTATCGTCTTCGATTTGTTTAAGTGCCGTACTCCTTCTCAAGCCATATTATTACTTATTCATAATATATAAAAGAGTAATATGTAAATATAACCCTATATGTTGGAGAAAGTGCAAATATAACCCTGAGTTATTTTTTAGTGCAAATATAACCCTAACTATTATACATATGTGCAAATATAACCCGAACTATTATATGTGCAAATATAACCCTAAAGTCATTGTTCCGGCGTTGACTGATCAGGGTTATATTTGCACTTTCAATTATCGCATGGTTATATCTGCACTTTCATTATCGCAAAGTTATATCTACACTTTCATCAATTATATAGGGTTATATATGTACGTTTCTCTATATATAATTAACACAAAATCCGGTTACACGGTGGCATCAGGTTTGGCGGTCTGCAAGGGTTTTTCTGGTTCTCATTTTTAATGGTGATATGAAGTTTGGGCATGTTCGAGTACAGAACTGGTCGGTGGATAAACTTAAAGCAGAACCCAAAATCAACATGATTTAAACTACAATAAGGCATTTTTATATGTTAATGGAAGATTTTATTGGATTTGGAGTACTACGTGCTTGGATATGACACTGGGATAACACTTTCACCCTGTTTGATCTGCCATCACAATTCACACAGAAATATGAAGCAGGTGAGTAGAATCTTTTCATATCCCTGTTAAATTCACTCCCATTTCAACAATAGTGTATGCAGGAAATAAGGGTAATAATGGGTGTTTTATTCATGAATTCAGGATACATTATATAGTAGTACAGGAAACCTATCCCAGTTAGGAGAAGGTAACAGAATACAATTATATCTACAATTATGGTAGGAATACAAATCCAATTCCAATACCAATACTAATTAATACTAATTCCATAACAACTATAATACTAATTCCATAACACTCCTCCTCAAGTTGGAGCATGCGGATCAGAAATGCCCAGCTTGCCAAGTAAGGAATGAAACTGGTTACGTCCGAGAGCTTTGGTGAACAAATCCGCGGGTTGGTCAACCGTACGAATATGTTGAGTAACAATAGCGCCAGATTGAACAAGATCTCGAACAAAATGACAATCAACTTCAATGTGCTTAGTACGTTCATGGAAAACCGGGTTGGCTGCTGTGTGAATGGCTGACTGAATGTCACAAAACAATTTCATTGGAAAAGTGTGCGAAACTCCCAAGTCTTTCAGCGAGGACCGAAGCCATAATAACTCACAACAGGCAACTGCCATAGCACGATACTCTGCTTCAGCAGAAGACCGGAAAACAGTAGGTTGCTTCTTAGTCTTCCAGGAAACTGGAGAATCACCAATCTTAACAAAATAACCGGATAAGGAACGCCTAGTTATAGGACAGGCAGCCCAATCCGAATCACAATAAGCAGTCAATTGGAGAGTACTACGGGAAGAAAGAAATAAACCTTGACCAAGATGACTCTTCAGATAGTGCAAAACACGAACCGCAGCTTGCCAGTGAGGAACACAAGGCGACTTCATGAATTACGCAAGAGTATGAACCGAATAACTAAGTTCCGGACGAAGTTAGATATATCAGATGCCCAACCAAGCGGCGATACTGCTCCGGATCATGGTAGGCTGGACCTTCAACACGTGCCAAATCATGTTATTGCTCCATTGGAAAATCAATTGGTTTAGAAGCAGATAAACCTGTATCAGATAGAATGTCCAAAGCATATTTCCTTTGCGAGAGAAACATCCCCTCCGGTCTTCTAGCAATCTCTATGCCCAAAAAATACTTAAGCAAACCAAGGTCCTTCATGTGAAAACAAGAACCCAAGTATTTCTTGAACGCAGAGATGAGCGAAGAAGAACTACCAGCAATAACCAAATCATCCACATAAACCAGAACATGTAAAGACTGCGATCCACTGGAAAAGACAAATAAAGAGTAATCTGCCTTACTTTGAACAAAACCAAATGTCCGTAAAGCCTGCGCCAGTTTAGCAAACCAATTCCTAGGAGCTTGACGAAGACCATAAAGAGATTTCTGAAGGCGACAAACCTGACCAGGCGGAACCACATAGCCAGGTGGGGGTCGCATGAACACTTCTTCATATAAATCACCATGCAGGAATGCATTATGGACATCCATTTGATGCAATTCCCAACCACGTATAACAGCAACTGACAGGAACAAGCGAACGGAACTCATCTTTGCGATTGGAGCAAAAGTCTCTGTGTAATCAATTCCTTCAATCTGGCAGTTTCCAAGAACCACGAGACGAGCTTTGTAACGTTCAATAGTACCGTCAGAGCGAAACTTCGTCCGGTAAACCCATTTACAACCAATGGCCTTTTTATGCGCAGGCAAAGGAGACAAAGTCCAAGTCTGATTGCGCTCTAGGGCAGTGAGCTCCGCAACCATAGCGTCTCGCAAATAAGAATGATGGGAAGCCTCAGAGTAAGTAGTGGGATCTGCACTAGAAGTTACAACACCCAAAAATCTAGTATGCAGACTAGAAAAATTATCACAATTTACATAATCAGTAAGAGGGTAGAGAACACCTGAGGATAGTGATGACGTATGGGGGAACGTAGTCGAAGAGGGGGGGTCTTCAGTAACAAGAGCACAAGTAGAATCATCACAATCATAATCAGCCAAATACGGCGGTGGACGTCGAGCACGAACACTTTGTCTGGTGGATGATGGATTATTGGCAGCAGGCGGAGGAGGACCGGCGTCGGGAGGCGGTGGGACGCCGGCGGTGGCCGGAGTTAGTTGGACGCCGTTGACTGGCGTTGACTCACCGGCGGTGGCCGGTGTTGAACCACCGGCGTTGACCGGAGCTGATCCACCGGTGTTGACCTGCCGGCATTGACCCACCGGTGTTGACAGGTGTTGACTCGCCGGCATTGACCGGTGTTGACCGGCCGAAGTTGACCGGCGTTGACCGGATGGAGTTGACCGGCATTGACCGACTGGAGTTGACCGGAGCTGATCGGTCAGAGTTGACCGGCATTGACCGGCGGAAGGGCGGCCGACGGTTGATCGGAAAAGCCGTATGGTTCCGGTGAGTAGGAGGAGGAAACCGGTGGTGCAGTGGTGACGCCGCCAGGTTCATCTGTAGAAGTGGATTGCGGAGATGTAGAATACGGGAACTGGTCTTCAAAGAAATCAGCATCCCGAGTGTTAAAGATAACTCGAGAGTCCAAGTCGAGAAGACGATAACCTCTCTTTCCAGCAGGATAACCAAGGAACAAACACCGACGGCTTCTTGGTGCAAACTTGTCACGGTATCTTGGAACAAGAGCAGCAAAACACAAGCATCCAAATACTCGTAAAAAAGAGTAATTTGGCGCCTGTCCATAAAGTAACTCAAAGGGAGTACGACCATTGAGAAGCTGTGTCGGTGTTCGGTTAATCAGATAGGCAGCAGTAAGAACACATTCTCCCCAGAAGTCAATAGGAAGATTGGTTTGAAACCGTAAAGCTCGCGCTACATTGAGTAAATGACAATGCTTTCTTTCAACTCGACCATTCTGTTGCGGAGTATCAACCATAGATGTCTAAATAACGATCCCCGATGCAGTAAAGTGAGATCGGAGAGGCAAGAATTCAGTGCCGTTATCAGCTCAAACTCGTTGGATTGTTTTTCCCCACTGGTTCTTGACTAAAGCACTAAATTCTAAAAATCTAGAAGCTACTTCAGATTTAGCTACTAACAAATAAACCCAAACAGCCCGGGAAAAATCATCTACTAATGTCAAGAAATAAAAAGCACCACTAGAAGAAGGCGTATTATAGGGTCCCCAAACATCACAATGAATTAATTGAAATAATGCAGTAGCATTAGTAGTACTTAAAGGAAAACTATGTCTAAGCTGTTTTGCTCTATACCATATAGAACAAGGCACATAATGTTTATTATTGCTAGGAGAAATAGAAGACAACACCGTGGAAGATGGATGACCAAAATGCTGATGCCATAAATCAGAAGAGGACAGTGAAGCAACTGTAGGAAGAGGCTGCAGGACAGGACTTCGAACACGAGCATCCAGCAGACGAAGCCAAAACACCCCCCTTTCTGTTCACCCACGCCAATCACTCTCCTCATACTGATTGTCTGTAAAATGCAATAATTTTCAGTAAACAAAGCTAGACAGTTTAGGGTAGATAGCAATCTAGAGCAAGACAGTAAGTTGCAGCGCAATGTAGGGATGTATAACACGTGCGGCAGTTTAAAACCATCAAAACAAATGGTTCTAAATTGTGTAGCAGAGAACATCGAGCCATCGGGCAGAAAAATATTCACAGCATCAATAGTAGTAGTAAGATCAGAAAGAGAACCTTTGTCACCAGTCATATGATAGGAGGCTCCCGAATCAAGGATCCATGGTAAAGTATGCTTACCAGACTCATCACCAGGAGAGTGAAGCTGATTAAACAGGTTCATGGCTGTGTTCCATTGGTCATCAGACAGAGCAGGGCCAAAATCAGAGCGAGCAGGGACCGTAGAGGAGGCCGCCGCCGCCAGGCTTGGTGGCGACAAGGCGGCTCCGGCGAACGGCGACGGGAGCGAGAGATCGGTAGCGCCACCAGTTTGACCGGCGTTGACTAATGGCCGGTCAGGTGGTGCCGATTTCTTACCCTTCTTGAACCACTCCGGGAAGCCGTGTATCTTAAAACAGGTGTCTTTGTCATGACCCTTGCGACGACAATGTGTGCAAACAAGATTCTTACGGTAGTCGGCAGAAAGAACTACTGGCGAACGTAGTGCAGCATATGCCATAGATGTAGAAGAAGAATCACAGGCTCGAATGATAGCTCTATGATTCTCCTCCTGAGTAACAAGGGCATACACCCTCATGACATATGGCAGTGGCTCAATGCTCAGGATATGAGATCTTAAGGTGTGAAAACCTTCGTCGAGACCAGAGATGAATTGGTAGATCAAATCCTTCTCCCTCTCTTGGAGGATTTTTGCCTGAAATTTGCACTGGCATAAAGCCTTGCAATCGTCACAGATACAGACCACAGGAGGTCGCATGCCGTGATAATCTGCAAACAACTTCTTCAGTGTGGCAAAATAGATGGCGATGGGTTGATAGTTCTGCCTGCAACCTTAAATGGCTTCTTGTGTTTGCATAAGCTTCATTCCATCAGCGAAAATAAGCATTCCTTAAGATCATCCCACAAATCCTTGACGGTAGAGAAAGAACTTGTTGAAGATCGTATCACTGGATCCAGGGTCTGTGAGATCCAACAGACAAGAGTAGCATTAACCCCAGGCCAGACAGCAACATCTGGATGATCATCCTGGGGTTTTGTGATGGATCCATTAAGGAACCCAATCTTATGTTTGGCCAAGAATGTGCAACAAATAGCATCAGACCATTCATTGTAGTTTTCTGGTCCTTTCAGCATGATTGGTACAAGTTGTAATCCTGGACCATCGCCGGAACCAATGTAATAAGGATCAGTCGACACACGACCAATCGGTAAAGCAGCATGAGTGCCAGATTGTGATTGCAGTTGTTTGAGTAAAGCTGCAATTACGTCACTAGCACTCAGATCCTGAAGTTTTGTACCCTCGGGAATCTCAAAATGAGGTTGTTCATCAGAACCCGACATATTGTAAAATCAGGGACGGATAAGAACACCGGTGGATAGTTGTTGATGGCGGTGGCAGACGGCGCGTGGCATCTGTCGGCGGAGAACAACAGCGGATCAAAAACACGAGCAGCAGACGTCGTTGACGGGTCATCGTCGGAAATCGGCAGACAACGGCGGCAATGGTGCAACGGCGGCGGCGCGTGAGCTTCGGCGGCGGCGCGTGGGGCGTCGGACGGCGGCCGCTCGGGAAAGATCAGGGCAGCGAAAAATTTTCTGTTTTAGGTTTCAGAATTTTAGGCTCTGATACCATGTAGGAAATAAGGGTAATAATGTGTGTTCTATTCATGAATTCAGGATACATTATATAGTAGTACAGGAAACCTATCCCAGTTAGGAGAAGGTAACAGAATACAATTATATCTACAATTATGGTAGGAATACAAATCCAATTCCAATGCCAATACTAATTAATATTAATTCCATAACAACTATAATACTAATTCCATAACTGTATACAAAACAATTGAGGTTCACGTTCTTCGCTTCCATTCTTACTCTCGCTTTCATTTTTACTTGATTAGGTATAATTGAATATGTTGGTTGGGATCTATTTCTACCCATTCTTCTGTTAGAGCATTCCCAATGGCTTACTTCAACTTTCAATTGCTACACTAGTTTTTTACCGTTGTTACAATATATTTTTTTCCAACAGTTTACTCTAAAATTTACTCTAAAAAGTATAGTTTTGTATAATTGTATGAATCTTAATTTTATTAATTTTATAATCATTTAATTATATTAGAAAATTAGTCCATTTACATATTTACCTTAAATTATAATTTTGTTTAATCATATAAAAAATATCCAATACAAAATTCTTTTTATTATGTTAATATTGTTGATGAAATTAAATTTATTCTTGTAATTAAACTTGAATCAATAATATTTTTTCACAGTTAAATGTTATCTCAATAAATTAACTATATATTAACCAAAAGTTAATATATGAAACATAATTATTAAAATTTATTAATAATATACTACTCCAATATATAAATGGTAAATTACAAAGCAAGAATAAAAATGAAATAACAAAAATATTAAAATAGAAATCTATAAAAGTTTGAGTCTGCCTCTTGAAAGATGGTCTTTCCATAAGCCATGGAAAGACCGAGGTTTAAAGTGCAAATTTGTAGAAAATAATTGTAATGATGTGTGTTTATTCATAAACCCAAGATACATTATATAGTGGTACATGATACCTATACAAGCTAGGAAAAGGTAAGAGAATATAATTACAATTACAAGTAATATTCTAATTCCTTAACACTCCTCCTCAAGTTGGAGCATGGGGATCCGAAATGCCCAACTTGCCAAATAATGAAAGAAACTGGGTACATCCGAGAGCCTTAGTGAACAAGTTCGCAGGTTGGTCTGACGTGCGGATATGCTGAGTAACAATAGTGCCAGATTGAACAAGATCCCGGACAAAATGACAATCAACTTCAATGTGCTTTGTGCGTTCATGAAAAACTGGATTGGCCGCAATATGAAGAGCAGATTGACAGTCACAAATAAACCGCATAGGAGAAGAGTGCAAAACCCCTAAGTCCTTCAGTAAAAACTTAAGCCATAACAACTCACAACAGATAACAGTCATAGCACAATACTCAGCTTTAGCAGACGACCGAGAAATAGTAGGTTGTTTCTTAGTCTTCCAAGACACTGGAGAATCACCAATCATTACAAAATAACCAGAAAGTGAATGCCGAGTAATCGGGCAAGCGGCCCAATCCGAATCACAGTAAGCAGTCAATTGTAACGTACTACGAGTAGAGAGAAATGAACCTTGACCAGGATGACTCTTCAGGAGTGCAACACACAAACAACAGCTTACCAGTGAGGAACACAAGGAGACTTCATGAATTGTGCAAGAGTATGAACTGAATAACTAAGTTCGGGACGAGTGATAGTCAGATATATCAGGCGCCCAACCAGACGTCTATACTGCTCCGGGATATGGTAGGCTGGACTTTCAACACGTGCCAAATCATGTTGTTGCTCCATCGAAAAATCAGTCGGTTTAGAGGCAGATAAACCGGTGTCTGATAAAATGTCCAAAGCATATTTCCTTTGCGAAAGAAACATCCCCTCCGGTCTTCTAGCAATCTCTATGCCCAAAAAATACTTAAGCAGGCCCAGGTCTTTCATATGGAAACAAGAACTTAAGTATTTCTTGAACTCATAAATTAGAGCAGAAGAACTACCAACAATGACCAAATCATCCACATAAACCAGAACATGTAAAGAAACTGATCCCCATGAAAAAATAAACAAAGAGTAATCGACCTTACTCTGAACAAATCCAAATGCTCGTAAAGCCTGAGCCAACTTATAAAACCAATTTCTGGGAGCCTGATGAAGACCATAAAGAGATTTTTGAAGATGACATACCTGACCATGGGTTACAACATAGTCGAGTAGGGGTCGCATAAAAACCTCTTCATGCTGATCACCGTGAAAGAAGGCATTATGGATATCTATCTGATGCAGTTCCCAACCACGAATGACCGCAACAGATAGAATAAGCGAACAGAGCTCATCTTCGCAACCGAAGCAAAGGTCTCGGTGTAATCAATTCCCTCAACCTGGCGATTCCCAAGAACAACGAGGCGTACCTTATGACATTCAATAGTACCATCTGACCGAAACTTCGTCTGGTAGACCCATTTGCACCCAATCGCCTTCTTATTCACAGACAGAGGAGCCAATGTCCATGTCTGATTGCGCTCCAGCGCACTAAGTTCTTTAGTCATAGCATCTTGCCAATGAGAATGTCGGGAAGCCTCAGAATAAGTAGTGGGATCTGTACTAGATGCTACTGCACCCAAAAATCTAGAATACATACTAGAAACAATTTACAAAATCAGTAAGTGGTTAGAAAACACCTGAGGAAAGTGACGATGCATGAGTGAAAGGAGACGTAGGAGGGGTCTTCAGTAGTAAGAGCACAGGCATGATCATCACAATCGTAATCTGATAAGTAAGGAGGCGGTCGGCGAGCACGAATACTCTGTCTGTCAGGTGGAAACTCGGTAGTGGAACCATACGGAGCCAGAGATACGATAAAAGGAGATGCCGACGATGAATGCTCAGTAGCGGCCGACGGCGGCCGGCGGCGGCCGACGGTGACTGACTAGTGACGACTGATCAGCGGTGGACAGCGGCGACTGGCCGACGGCGACTGGCCGACGGCAGCTGACCGGGGGTGGACGACGATGACTGACTGGTGGCGGCCAGCGGCAATTGTCAGGTGGTGGCCGGTGGTAATTAACCGGTGACAACTGACGGCGATGGGCCGGCATCGGTCGATGGTGACTAGCCGGTGGTGAACAATGAAATGAAAATTCTGTGCAACTCTGGAAGTGAGATGGAGGAGACCGACGGTGATATGGTAGTGCCACTGGGTTCGTCTAAAGGGGCCAAAGACGGAGTAGCAGAATACGGGAGCTGGTCTTCAAAAAAATTGGCATCCCGACTGGTAAAGATCACACGAAATTCTAAGTTTAAAAGGCAATAACCTTTCTTTTCGGCAGGATAACCAAGAAATAGACACCGCCAACTTCTTGGAGCAAACTTGTCACGATATCTGGGAACATGAGCAGCAAAATACAAGCATCCAAAAACTCTTAATGATGAGTAATTAGGAGCTTGCCCATAGAGCAACTCAAAAGGAGTACGACCATTGAGATGCTATGTTGGTGTTCGGTTAATCAAGTAAGCAGCCGTAAGAACACATTCTCCCCAAAACTCAACAGGAAGACTGGCTTGGAAGCATATGCCACATTGAGTAAATAGCGATGCTTTCTTTCAACCCGACCATTCTGTTGTGGTGTGTCAACCATAGATGACTCAAAGATGATCCCAGATGCAGCAAAATGAGATCGGAAAGGCAGAAATTCAGTCCCATTATCAGCCCGAATACGTTGTATGGTCCGGCTTCACTGGTTCTTCACTAAGGCACTAAATTCTAAAAATCTAGAGGCTACTTCAGACTTAGCTACTAATAAATAAACCCAAACAGCTGGGGAATAATCATCAACTATAGTCAAAAAATAAAATGCACCACTAGAGGATGGTGTTCGATAAGGTCCCCAAACATCACAGTATACTAATTCAAACAATGCAGTAGCAGTTGTAGAACTCAATGGAAAACTATGTCTAGTCTGTTTTGCTCTATAACATACAGAGCAAGGTATAGTAGTATTATTTGTGCTGAAATCAAGAGTAAAAATAGAAAACAACACCGTAGATGATGGATGACCAAAATGTTGATGCTATAAATCAGATGAAGAAACCGAAGCAACTGTTGGAATACACTGCAGGATATGAGAACGAACGTGAGTATCCAACAAACGTAGCCAATAACCCCCCCCCCCCCCTTGTTGTTCACCCACGCCAATCACAATCCCCATACTAATTTTCTGTAAAATGCAATAATTTTCAGTAAACAAGGCTAGACATTTTAAGGCAGGTAACAATCTAGAGCATGATAATAAATTGCATCGCAAAGTAGGTATGTAGAGCACATGAGTAAGGGTGACATCACCAAAACAAATAGACCCATATTGTGTAGCAGACGACACAGATTCATCAGGCAGTATAACATTCACAGTATTGGTAGCAGTAGTAATATCAGTAAGAGAACCTTTGTCACCAGTCATGTGATATGAGGCTCTCGAATCAAGAATCCAGGGTAAAGTAGACTTACCTGACCCATGGTCAGATAACAAATAAAACTGATTAAATAAATATATGGTCGTACTCCATTGGTCGACAGACAGAGCAAGACCAAAATCAGATCGTGTAGGTAAGCTAGAGGAGGCGGCCACCGCAAACCCTTGCGGCGATGTCACTACGCCGGCGAAAAGAGCCATAACACAAATGGCAAGTACAATTAAAGTAAGGGAAGAAAACAAATTTCGTTGTACCAAAGCCAAAAGAAGCAAATGACGCTCACCTCCTGTGTGGCACGTGAAAGACACGCGCTCTGAAGAGACAATCGCGTGTCTGGGGCACCCGCATGTGGACTCACGCGCTTCTGGAAGGTTGCGTGCGTGAATCTCGTGCGCACATCTTTCTGTCTGAAGCTAATGCCACAGGACGGAGAAGATGCCACTGGACGGAGCTGACAGCGGAGTATACCGGTCGGAGCGGGAGCGGGCCGAACGAAGCTGAGCAGACCGGACGGAGCCGGAGCAAAAGCAAGAGAAGGCCGGAGCGGAGCAGACCGGGATGGAGCCGGAGCAGGAGAAAGTCGGAGCGAAGTGGAGCAAAGTCGACCGGACGGCGGCGGTGGTAAGCAAGGTTGCGGCGAACTGAAGAGGAAGGAAAAAAACCTTTTTTTAGAAAGGTAGTCCAGATCGGCGGCGAGTGGAAGTTACGCATGGACGACGGTGGAAAATTTAGGACGATATTTTAAGGTCTTAGGTTTCAGGATTTTAGTCTCTGATATCATGTCGAAAATAATGGTAATGCTGTGTGTTTATTCATGAATCCATGATACATTATATAGTGGTACATGATACCTATACAATCTAGGAAAATGTAAGAGAATATAATTATAATTACAAGTAATATTCTAATTCCTTAACAAAATTAAAATAAATTAAGATAAAATTTTCGGGTTGCGTGAATCGGGTTACAAACTTTATAACTACTGCATGTTGCATAATAAATTTTTAATATTGTAACTAAGTCCTTTTATATTTTATAATTATAATTAAATCTCGTCTTTCCATAAGTCTATGGAAAGACGGTCTTTCCCAACACTTTGCCTCAAAATTTTTGATCAAATTAACTACTAATAATATATTATAAATATATTGGAATATTATTCGTGAATATTATTTTGAATTAAAAAATGTAGATTTATATTATATATACACAATTAGTTATAAGTAGTAATGAAATTTGTATAAAAATACTAAAATAAAAAAGAAAATGAAATAACGAAACAAGAAGCGGGAGGAGAATAGAAACACACAAAATTAAAAACCAAAAGAAAAAGTTGATTGCTATATCACGCCCTGTATTTTACTTGATTACGCCATGTATATTATACAATTTAAATACTCATGTATTTTAACATTAATTTAAATGAATTTGTAAATCAATGATAATTAATTATATTAATATTAGTATTAAATTAACCATTAATGATAGTTAATGGTTGGTCAATGTCAATTAACAGCTTGGGAAGTGGTGGTGGTCAGCGGCGGATGACAACGGTCAACGACGGCGAAAGTTGGCGGTCGACAGCGGTGGTCAACGGCGGTGGACGACGACTGTCAACGGCGGCGGACGGCGGCAGTGAACGGCGGCGGTGAACCGCGGCAGTCAACGGCGGCGGCGGACCGCGGTGGTCAACGGTGGTGGATTAATTTTCATTTTCGTTTGGCCTTCTTCTCCGGCCCTTCTTCTCCGGCCCTTCTTCTCTGGCCCTTCTTCTTCTCCGGCCCTTCTTCTCCAGTCTTCCTTTTCTTTTCCAGCCCCTTCTCCTTTTCTTCTCCCGCCCGTTCTCCTTCCCTTCCCCGGCCCCCGCTCTCCTCTCCTTCCCCCACTCCAATTATCCTTCCCATCTCCGACCTCCGTTCTCATTCCCTTCCCTGGCCCCGTGCTCTCCATTTCTTCTCCGGCCCCCTTCTCTTCTCCAACCCCCTTCTCTTCTCCGGCCCCCTTCTCTTCTCCAGCCTCCTTCTCTTCCCCAGCCCCATTCTCTTCTCCGGCTCTCCCATTCTTCCCCGGCTCCGTTCTTTTCTCCGGCTCTCCAATTTTTCTCCGGCTCTTCGTCCGTAGGCTTGCCCGCTCTCCCTGGTAAGAGGCGAACCGGGTCTCCTTGACCGGTTCGCCTTACCTTGACCTAGACAGGGTCTCCCTTCCCAGTTCTCTTCACATTCCCTTCTCGATTCTCCTTTCCATATATTACCTCCGGTTCTCCTTTCATTCCTAGTCTTCTTCTCCTTTCCTCTCATTTTCGGTTCTCCTTTCCCTTTTCCAGCTTTCTTCTCCTTCTCATTTTCGGTTCTCCTTTGCCTAACTACTATCTGCCCACATTTAATGTCATTTACTCTATTAAATTCGAAAAGGTGTAAATTTTTTCTATAAATTAGGCTGTAAATTTTCATTGGGTAGAAATCTCAGAAATTTTACTCTAAATTTGGATGTTGGAAGTTCCATGTCTTTCGAGGTTATTTTTTAAATTAAAATGTTTATTATTGTAATAATTAATAGTTAAATTTATGATTTATTTTTTTAAGTAGAGACTTATATTCTATCTAATACTGTAATTTATTATAGTTAAATTTTATTCATCTTAGTTACATGAATATTTTTTTGAGTTTTTATTTTAGTTAAATTTATTAAGTTTTTATGATTTTTTATAGTTAAATTTTATTAAATTTAATTACGTGAATTTTTTTAATATGATTTGTTATAGTTAAATTGAATAAGTTTTTATTTATTTATTATAGTTATTATTTTTACATAGACGAGCAGTTGCATCCAGAGGACGGCGGTATTGGAGAGCCGGACAATGTTACTAGTGCACGTGGAAGACCAAGCGAGCAGGTCCCCCGGTCAAGATCAACTAGGCGATCACCGAGCTACCACGAGCACGTGAACAGGTGATACAGGTCATCTCTAAGCGGGCGTAGTTCAAGGTCCCCAGGGCACGGTACATTAGGGAGAGGTAGCTGACACGGTAAGTATATCGATTATTCATCCAAGTGAATAGTATGACCACTTCGTGAGAATGAAAATAGTCAATATTTTCTCTTGCAGCGACATTCCCGTAACTTTAAAGTGTCCCCCACATTATCAGGCGTTACATTGAGGGCTGGAACGATGTTTTGAGTGATGGAAACTGTGGCTTTAGATGCGTTGTTGATGCCTTCCATGTAGATGGTGAAGGTGAATGGTTTGGGGCGCGTCGGGCAGTATTTAACGAGTTATCGACTCATTGGCCTGACTATGTTCCCATATATTGTTCAAAGGACAACGTTGAATTAGCCAGAACCCGTATACACCACACCAAAGGTCCATGTGGACGTGAACATTGGTTTGCGGTCATTGCGGATATGTTTCATGTCGCCACCTACTACAACACGGTTGTAGTTTTATACTACATTCTAGAGAATGGGTCGGCAGACTATTGCTATACAGTCCTGCCATTGAGAGCGGGCGGGAGCAAGGATGGAACAAGGAGGGAGCTACACATTATATATATTCGCAATGCAAGCCATTTTGTAAGGATACATGTGAAGGAAAACTGCCCCATGTGGTTAATCTGTGGACCACATGGAGGAAGTCTGATGTTGTTGGTTGGGAGTTACCCTTCCGTAGGAGGATGGTGGTTTGGAACAAAGCATACACGCCTCCTAATTAATAGATGTGTGGGACTATTATTCTTGCAAACTTTGTACGGTACTTTTTAATATATTCTCATACTGTAGTGAATTGAATTGCATCGTACAAGGGCTATGGTATTTGACCCAACGAAAGAGTTCGACATACAAAAATGAACATAGATTATCAAAGAGTTCCGATTACAGAAATGAACAAATTAAAAAGCAAACAGTGCGTTCATACAGAAATGAACCAATCACCTAGGGAATGGGTTCATAATCGTGGCGTTTGCGATACTCCTCGCGATGACGGATCCAGGTAGCCAACAACTCCTTCATACGCGGGTCGACAATTTCATGAATGGTTGTAGAGTCAAACGGATCCAAGTCGCTCATCATATCATTCAACGACCTTCATCAATGGATCCGCCGTCAGTGCTCATCTATAATACAAGATATATAATTATTATCTTAACAATTGATTAATTGTATGAGAAATAAAATAACATAAATAGAAATAAAATGTTAACTGATATGAAAAAAAACACTACATAATTTCAAACTACTTATGAAAAAAATTAATTGCACATAAAATACATTATCAACTTCTCATGTACTTTTTTACTAATAAAGTACATATTTACTAATGTATAGAAAAATGTAAATATAACGTAAAAAAACACATGCTAAACAAAACATTAATTCTATTCAAATCCAAGTACAGAGAACTATTTATTTTTATTATTTACAAGTTATAAAATAATTTACTTAATCTTTATATAATAATTAACTTAATTATTTTTATAATTTATTAAAATAATTATTTAATCATATCATCATAATTTACTTCACAATTATTTTTAAAAAATTCATAAATTTGATTTTCATAATATTAATTTAAATAATTATATTCTATAATATTATATTTACTTTTCAAGTATTTAAAAAAATTTGCATTTAAAATTTAAACTAAACAATTTTTAAATTTTTTCATTTTAATTCCAAAGTTTTTTCAATTTATAATATTTATTTTTTCAAAGTTTAATTTACAATTTTATTTACAGTTTTTAGATTAAATATTATTTTTTATTTAAAACTTTAAATATTAAAATTAACCCTAAACCCCTCATCTTCTTCATCCTACCGCCTTTTTCTTCATCCTACTGCCATCGTCCGCCATCCTTCTTCTTCCCGCCGCCGCCGGCATGCCTCCTCTCCACCACGGTCTCTCTCCTATCTCACCTGACGCACCACCTCTCTCGTATGACGCCCGACGCTACCACCATCTCCCTCCTCCTCCAGCCTGACACCACCACTGCGCCATCACCAACTCCCTACTATCCCTTCCGATGCCACCACCAACTCCCTCCTATCTCGCCCGATGCCACCACCATCTCCCTCCTCTTCCTCTTCCAGCCCGACACCACCACAAAGCCACCAACAACTCCCTCCTATCTCTCCCGACGCACCACCATCTCCCTCCGCTCCATTCCGACGCTCCACCATCTCCCTCCGCTCTATTCCGATGCTACCAATTCTAACAATTCTAACAATTCTAACAAATTCTAACAATCCCCAATTCTAACAAATTCTGACAAAGTCTAACAGATTGGCAGAAAAATCAAACCCATTCCAAGATTTACATCTAGCCAGATTCATAAAATCATACAAAATGCAGAATTCTAAAAATAATTGGAAAAAATACATTTCCGGCGAGATTCAGGTAATGTACGGTGGCCGACAGTGGTCAGCGGCGGTCGGCGGTGGTGGTTGGCGGCGGTCGACGGCTAGTCTCCGGCGGCAGGTGGTGGTCGCAGGTGGCGGCGGTTCAAGATGAGGAGAGCCAAAAATGGTGAAAGTGAGGGAAAGAAATTTTCAACTTTTATCAATACATTTTAACCCACACACTTTTATATAAAAATTTTCATTCAATAAAAATATTAAATTAAAAAATATATATATATATATATATATATATATATATATATATATATATATATATATATGGGAGAGGTTCTATGCACTCCCTTATATTAACTCAGATCTACACTCAAAATCCTGACTGTAGGATCACATCAGATCAAACCATGGAATAAATAAAAGAGGTTTGATCTGATTTGATCCTACGGTCAGGATTTTTGAGTGTAGATTTGAGTTAATATAAGGGAGTGCATAGAACCCCTCCCTATATATATATATATATATATATATATATATATATATATATATTAAGGCGTAACTATAGCAATATTCTTAAACCTTTCACGTAGCTACAGCACCCGCCACATTTAGCGGGTACTACTCATCCTCCAAACAAACAAACAAAATTGGAGTAGTTTTCCAAAAACTTTTCCCTTCTCAAATGCTAAATACAGCAATGTTGGAGTTGCTCTTAGGGACTTTAGCTGTTATTTCTATGATATAGTTAGGGGTGTTCAAATTGGCTGACTCAGCTAAACCTGTTTTAATTCGGTCCATTTGGATTGGATTGGATTGGATTGGATTGGATCAATACCTCATTTGGGTCAAGTGAATTAGGTCAAAATAGGTCGATCGGATTTTTATCCAAATCGATCAATTTTGGTTTGTTTGTAATTTTATCTCATTTTTTTGAAAAAATCATTAAAAAAATCAATTTAATACAATATATCCATCATTAATTTACTTCATAAATAATTTTAACACTCTTAAAAATAAATTTTATAAAGCTAAAAATAAATTTTAAAAAAAATAAATTTACTTTTTATATGATTTTGGTTAATTTTGGTCGATTTGGATCGATCCATGACCCATTCCAACCCGACCCAACCCAAAATTATGGAAATTTTAACTGATCACCTAACCCATTTGACCCTAAATTTTAGATTAATTTGGGCAGTATGAGGTGACCCGCCCCGACCCATAAATACCCTTTATATAGCTGTTGTTTAGACTTTAGAGAAAAATATTTGAGGCATTTTGAAAATTGAACCCTACCCCATTACATTTGTTCATATATGTTTTCATGCATCCAAAACTCAATGCGGTAATTTAACTAATTCAAACTATACTTTGATATATACCGCGTCGTCCAAAGGCGTTCTAGTTATTTTATGTGAGCTTAACGTTGGCCAATTCCAAAAATACTGTCTTGAATTTTATAATATGTGCTAACATAACCTTACACTTTTTTATGAATGTGCTAATATAATCCTATAAATTTTAGGAATTTACTGATACAACCCCATCAATTTTCATAATGTGCGATGTAACCTACCTGTTACGGCAGTGGTCCTACGGTAGTCTGATGAACTATAAGGGTAAAATTGCCCACTCAATTTCAAATTTTAGCCCCCAAGGGTATATTGATCAATTTACATAGAGTCAACGCCGAAAATTTGAATTCAATGCCAAAATGGGGTATATTGACTCTTACCCAAGTAAATAGGGGTTATATGGGTATATATCGCTTGGAACTCCATACAAACTCCTTGGATTCCAATCGAGTCCGCGTCAACTAATACCGTCGAAGCCACATTAATGCATCGGATACCACGGGATAATAGTTGACGAGGTTGACGACAAGCATCGAGGGTTGACGTCACTTTTTGGAGGGAAATCGAAGGGTTTTTTAATGAAGCGGAAAAGAGAAGGTGGAATTCATTAGACTAGACCAATGGGCATAACCGTCAATCTGCAATTCACAATGTTTTTAGTTTTGCATAAAGGACTAAAATGACTATAATTTTAGGCTTAAAGTGCCAATATAACTATGCGAAACAAGAAAGTGTCAAAATGACCCTAACTTTATGATGTATGTGTCAATTTAACACTGGGCGCCGTTGACTTCAACAGTCAACGGAAGTTTTGGCCTGAAATTATGCAAATGACAATTTTATCACTAAATTAAAAGGGGTAAAATGGGAATTCAACTTATTTTTATTTAACTTATTGCAATGGAATACATATACTTATAAAAACCCTTTAAAATGAATCTGACATTAATAATCATAAAAATGAGTTTTGGTTATAAGATATTTACTGGTATTAGCGAGACCTAATGAAATTAAATTATTTTTAAAAATTATAATCTGGGTGAACATTATCACAAAAACAAACCTTTTTATTTGAAGTTAAGGAAGAGAGGGGGGTGAAATAAAGTTGAAACATGAAAATTAAAGAATTGAATGAGGTTACCGCTTATACTGTTAAAAAAGATAAAGGTAAAACATTCAAATCCAAATGCCACGTTGTAGTTGTGAGTGGCGTGGTGGCGCAGAGGATCAAACTGGGTGCCAATGTGAATCAATTTCCGACTTTAAAGAAATCTACTTGAACCACCAAAACTTGTGGATCAAAAACAGAAAAAGACCATTCTTTAGGTTTTCCCTCACTTTCCAAAGGGATCAACCAGAGCAACCGGCCCTTGAAACACTATTCTTTGGTATCTGTCACCACTATTACAAGCATATGCAAAAATATTACAAGCATATGCAAAAATATTACAAGCATATGCAACCTTACATTGCAATGAGACCAACAATTTATAAATGCTTACCACAAATGCAGGAGTAGCTTTGCCAGAAACCGGTCAATACTGTGAAGGAAATGCATCCCATTTGCAAATAGCCTTTTCAGCTAAGAACCACGATATTAATTGGTCGAAGACTATCTTCAATTACAATTGAAGCTAAAGTCTAGACAAGGTTAGGGAGTATACACGATCGACGTATATACGCAGAAAGGAAAGAGTAGAACATAGAACAAAAGATCGAAAATTCAAGACAAACAGGGAGATAAAAAGAAGACTCTTCATTCTCCGTGAATGGTTTCAAAACAAAATGAAACCTCAGCACAAATTCCATAGCCGTACTGGATCGAACTACTGAGATTTAAATTCAACATTCATCAAACAACAAACTTGAGTAAGAATCTCAAGAATACCAATCAACAAACTTGAGTAAGAATCTCAAGAATACCAATCAACAAACTTGAGTAAGAGTCTCAAGAATACCAATCAACAAACTTGAGTAAGAATCTCAAGGACATCAAACAAATTTCAGCCCTCTGTATTACATAGTTCAAATAACAACATATTGGCATGGCAATTGAAATATTTATTCAGAAGAAGGTCTCCTGCACAGTAGAGGTATAATAAAAATATTAAGATAGTCACCTGAGTTATAGGGTTCACCTTGAACACATCAGATGTTCCTGCCAGCACTTACCTAGTACTTCAAGCTTCTACCCAAGTTGACATGGATTTCAAGCAATTTCTAATTATATCCAAACAGGACCATAATATCATGACAAATAGTCGCACAGAAACAGAAAACCAAACTATGTATTCATGACTTGCTTCTACAACAGCCAATCTTGCATCAAGAAGCATCTCCCTCAGGTACAGAGTATATGATGAAAGAATAAAAATTATGCATTTGGCCATGTTTGGACACCCATTTTATCCCAACTCGTTTCACATATGCGCTTCACTTCTTCACTCCATGATGCTGACACTAGATCCATAAAAGGATCTCGAGGGAACAGAAAAAGCTTGCATATTTTGCAAGATATAATTTTATTTTCACTCGTTACTGTATCATTTTTACATTTCAGTACAAATCATAGCCCATTAACAAGTCACGTGTATGGAACATCGAATGAACCAGGTAACAAATCAGTATGGAAACAGCAAATCAAGAAGTTAACTACTCTTATAAAATCAAAGGAAAGTCAATATTATTCCTGCAATGATTCTTCAACTGGCACCATTATATACCAAACCAGGTTGGAGTGTTATAGAAAAATATGTAAAATAGATGCAATAGTTAACTCCACAGGCAGAACATACAGTTTTGCACAAGTAAAGGGCACTGACCCAAATATTGCTCATCTAAGTGATATCACTATGTAACCACACAACTCTGCATCTAAATACTCTATCAATAAAAGATGACACAAAAAACACTCACAGTGGTAAAAAAGGATGTCTATTATATAGCGCAATGAAAAGCTAAACAGTTAAAGGTTAAACCTCGATAGCTTAGTTTCAAGACTGACGGAATGACATCGACTCCACAGTAGCTAATAATAATAGGAGGCCATAAAAATGTGTCAGGGAATGGCAAAAAATGATCAAAATTTACCTGAATTACATGAGTTACAAGAGAACTAAATATTTAAAATAAACAATAATACCAGCAAAAAGAAGAATGCAGTGCCCCACTAATACTACGAAAACACATGCAGTAACACTGTGTGAATAGAAAATACATATATTAATCAAGCGTTTAAGAAGAAAGATCCAACACACACTCCTACAATGTATCCAATGGAAGCACAGGACATGTTCAAAGATGTCATAGTAAGTCATAAAACTAGGATAAAGCTAAGCTCATGTTTTAGGCTCAAGTCTAAAAAAAACTGGAGGCCAAGTTAAGAACAGTCATTGAAGGTATGTGCAAAGAAGCCTAATGGCTATACTTTACAGAATTACACAATGCACAGACCTAGAAAGCTGTGGGAGAGCTTCAATCTGCTGTCTACACAACTGTACAACCCACTTCCAAGGGTGAGAGATCGATGAATGGCACCCCATAACACAGAATCAAATTGGAGTGAGTTTAACCAGCTGAATGAATTCTACACAATACCCCCATGCCTGAATTCACCGTCGCCACAATCTGCACTAGAGTCCAAGCCACAAGGAGAGTCGAACCATTTAGGATTTTCAGGATAGAAGTTATCTACCTGAAGACCAGCAAGACCTAAATCTGGATCTATTGTCTCATCGTGCCTTAGGCGCTTAGTCATTTTCGAATCTCCACAGTCCAGTATACTCTTCTCATCAAATTCGCCAGGGTTTAACCACTTTTCCGCTTTACAGGAATCACTGAGCAGATCCTTCTCGGCCCTAGGACAGGTCCTCATCTGATCCCAGTGCACAACATCACCAAGTGTTCTCCCAAAACTGTCACCATCATCATCAAGTAGATCAACATCTTTCCCATCCCCATAAAGCCTTTGGTGATGATGATCAGCCCACTCCACCAAATCATTCTCACCCACCAGCACATCATCAGAATCCTGCTTCTCTTGGAGTAAATCCATTGTCTTTGGGCCATATTCTCCAATATTTTTCAGCTTATGCACCATCTCATACAAATCACGCGAAACAGATGATAACAACTCGGTTGGGATTTTCCCAATTTTTCCCTCCAGCAAAGCAGCCTCATTCCTCAATTCTTGAACTTGCTGAAAAATTGAGTGTTGCAGATCATGATCATGCTTGCGCAAGAACCCAAAAGTCTCATTCTCTGCTTCCTCATTCATCTCATTAATCACATCTTGGTCCATCATAACTCCTCCTTTGTGCCCAACAACCCGGTGCATTATCCTGGCATTCCCATCAAGTGGTCCTGGCTCATGTCCCGAATGCTTAGCATACAACTTAAACACAGCTGTTCCCTCTTCCTCATAGACAAAAGTTTTATCCTTCTCATTGTAATTACAAATCGGCACAATAGCCCTTATGCGAAACCCACATCCACACCTCTTAGAGGCATAGGGCTCGCGCTTCAGTATCCTAGATTTCTTGGAGGATGCTGGCTCACCGGCCCTGTGACACGCATAATCCTTCACTTCTGCCATAAATGGTTTATACCTAATATACTTCTGTCTTATACACAACACAACTTTATGTTTCGCGGCTAGCTGTTGCAGCTTAGTCGGGACATCCTTGGCCGACACCTCAAATGACTCGGTGTACTCAAACCTACGCCTCTTGGTACGCGGCGCGCAGCCTGATGACTCATCGGAGCAAATGGGGCAAGCAGACACACAGCTCCTAATAAAACTTTCAGGGATTCCATAAAACTTAGCACCTACGGTCCATGTTTGCTTTATTCTCTCCACGGTCTCTTTAACTCCTAGGTGTCTATAAATATCATCACAATGAAAGCTCATAACTATATCCTGCCACTGGTCAACATATGGAACGAACTGATTGCAATTATTCCTGAAGCACAGAAACTCATTACCATCTATATTGTTGACATGGATGCTGAGCTTGTCCTGGATGCGCTTCCAGGCCGTGAGGTACGCCGTGTCCTCGTTCCGGTCCTTCCAGACAGCACGCCAGCTGGAGAGCACGGAGTCGGGAGTGGCGATGCGGATCTCCTCCGGTGTCGCCGGGCGGCCCTCGCGGAGGCACTGCAGCATCAGAAAATGGGACTCCTTATTGAACGTGTAGAATTGGGAAGACATGTGCGCCTCCGGGCTAATGTACATGTCGGGGATTCGCCTCGCCTTGCTGCCGCCGGAGACGTTAGGGTTAGGGTTTTGAGAGAAAATCAGTTCCGGCGGAGGCGCCTGCGGAAGTAGGGTTTGCTGATTTGGGGGAAGCTCCGCATCGGATGAGGTGTGGCTGACGTCATCCTCGTCGTCGTCGCGGAAGATCGACAAGTCGGTGAAGAACCGGTCGTCGTCGGGGTTGTCGGGGGCGTCGAACACGAGGTGCTCCCGAGACTCGCTGTGGTGGACGACCATGTGCGGTGGGGCCAGGAGCGATCCTCCTCCGCCTCCGCCGGTGGCGGCGGAGGCGAGGTGGAAGAGTTCGCCGCCTTCTACTTTCCCCGGATTCATATCGAAGGGATGGCGGCGGTAGTTGGAGTAGAACACTCCGTACAGCGTTAGTGCGTGTGAGAGAGAAGTCAATTCAATTCAACTCCATGTGGAGTGGAGATTCGCGGGCCGGGAGGAAGCTTCGATTTGGGAAATGAATTCAAATTCAAGTTTCAAATCGGAACAAAACGGGAGATGTCTTTGGATTATATTAATGGCGGATGTTAAGTCTCTGTCGGGTTGTGCGTGAAGTTCCACGGTGTGCAGTGTGTGAGAGAGAGAAGGAAGGAAGGAAGGAGAGGGGAGTTTTCTTTTCTCTTTTTTTTTTTCTTTCTTCTTCTTCTCTCTTTTATTAATTTAAAAAAAAATAAAAAGGAAACAAAGAAGCAGTTATTGTTTTGGGAGACTGACTGACCCAACAGAACACAGGAGCAGGAGACAGTGTTTGACTCGGGTCTTACAGAAAAATTGTCTGGATTTTCTTGGCTGACTTGTGTAGTCTGATGGATAGTTAGCTCCTCGGAATGTGCTTGGTTTGGAGTTTTATGGGTAAATGCAATCATTCGCTCGCTCTCAGCGGCCCATACCAGCCAACACTTAGACCATTGTATGAGAGGTAAATCACGGTAGTCCAGCACCAGGACCCATGAACTTGGCATTACCTCGGTGCTCACAAGGGAGTCTTGCAAAGCAAGAATTCCCCACACTGCCGCTGCCAAGGATCGAACCTGGGTTTCATGGAATTCAAACCCATGTCCCAACCACTGAAATACACCAGTGGGTGTTTGGTTTGGAGTTTTATGGGGTGGAGGAGTTGGCTGCCTTCTCAGTGAGTACGTGCTAGCTATATATTATATTTTACTTTCTATTACTAATAATGAAAGGCTCAGTAATAAGTTGAATTTATGATAATTAATTATTTTAGTGTATGTTTATTTTAGGGAACACTGTGTATTTATTCCTTAAATACTCCTATAAATACCCTTAAGAGGATGAAGAAAACACACTTCTCATTCTCACATTTTCACTTCATCTCATCTTTATCTTCTTCTCCACTATCTCCATGTTATTTTCAATACTTCCTTGCTACCTTCTTAATTAATTGATGCAAAGTTAGTAATTTTTACAACACGTTATTAGCACGACCGCTCTCATTTTTCATCAAGAAAGTTCAGAACATGGGTATAATAAACCGTGTACTAAAACTTTTATGATTGTTGTTATGCTATAACTTTTATGATTGTTATTATCGTTGCATAACACCATATTATTATATATATGAGGCTCTGCCACCTTATAGTCATGTGATGTGATTTATAATAATTAACTTTCTAAATGCATAACACCATATAACTATAAACATGGGTATCTGCCATCTTGTAGTATTGTGATGTGATTCATAATAATTAACTTTCTACATGCATAACATCATATTACTATACACAGGAGGCTCAGCCTACTTACGGTAAAATGATGTGATTTTCAATATTTAAATATCTCAGTAACACCATATTGTTGTACACAAAAGTCTTTGCCATCTTATAGTAAAATGATGTGATCTACATCTAACCAATCTTTAACTGCTTGATTTTAATATTTCTACGATTAATTATGTTTTTATTATGTTTGTCTATTACTTATTCGATGACATTACATTGCTAATCTACTCTTAGCATGCCGATACAATTAATTAATATATACCCAACGGTAATATAACGACTATAAATAACTATATTTCCAGCGGTAAGACAACGACTATAAACGTCTATATTTTACAGTATAAATACAAAGACATCCAATAATACAAAAGCACATTTTCTCTTCTACCTCATATCTTTCTCACTCTAAATTCACTAAATATTCTGATAAAATGTCTAGACTAATATTAGCCTTTTTTGTTGTAATTTTTGCTACATTACATGTTAGTATTCTCGCCAGAGATATTTCACCGAAAGAATTTTGTTTTTCTTTAATAATGGTCGGGATAATGTTTTTCTCTTTATTATTTGCAATCGCTGCAGACTTCTATATTTCGAATTAAATCTAATGAATTATTTTACTTTCCCTATTAGTTATCACCATGTCAAATCTTGTGAAGTTTGAATTCAGTCATCTTGAGATACAGTGGGAACAGTTATATGTCTTGGACAGTAGACATTGAGATGCATGTGGAGTCAATGAATCTCCTTGAGACATTCCAAGGGGTGAACGAATCATCAAGAACGAACAAGGCAAGATCTTTAATCTTCCTTTGCCGACACCTTGATGAAAGCCTTAAAAATAAATATCTCACTGTGAAAATATCCAAGTGAGTTGTGGAAAATCCGAAAGAAAGATACGATCATCAAAGAGATGTAATGATCCCCATTTGCCGTGGTAAATGGACAGCTTTACGGTTCCAAGACTATAAGAAAGTCAGTGGCTACAATTCTGCAATGTTCAGAATAATAACCCGCTTGAAATTTTGTGGAGTTACAGTAAATAATACTGAAATGCTGGAAAAGACTTTTTCCACTTTCCACGCATCAAATGTGACATTGCAACAACAATATCGTTTGCGGGGTTTTAAAAGGTATTCTGAACTAATTTCTTATCTTCTCGTTGTGGAGAAAAATAATGAGTTGCTGATGAAGAATCATCAATCTCACCCGATTGGATCAAAACTGTTTCCTGAAGCAAATACTGTTAACTCCGACGAACCTGAACGCAAGACTATTTTCAGGGTTGAGAGAGAGGTTGAGGTCGTGTACGAGGTCGTGGTTACAGATGTTATCGAAGTGGTTAACACTTGTCCTATAAGTCTGTTAACTACTATCACAAGAAGCAGCAACACGAGAGGAACCGTGAAAATACCCATGAAAGGGGAAAAACGTCAGTTCATCAAAAGGCTCTGGAACCTCTTGTTTCGGGTTTGGAGGGCATTGGTCAAGAGTTTACAGAATCCTAAAGCACTTATGTGAACTCTACCAAGAGTCCATAAAGGAAAGGGGAAGGGGTCAACTTCATAAACAAATCCACTCATCTTGAAGCATCAAACTTCAATGATGATTTCGTTGACATAGTTGGTGATTTCGCTGAATAAGCGGATGGTGGAAACTGAAAAAAGGGGGAATTATGTAATATTATCGAGAATGAAGCTAAATGGTCTGATGTTTATTCGTATCTCTTATATAAAATAGATTAAATTATTTTTTTGGTCCCCAACATATGATACAATACCATGTTTTGGTCTCCAAGGCCAATAACGTGTTTGTTCAACTACAGACAAACTCAAAATATTTTTGTTTGGTCCCCAAAGGTAGTTTTCGGGTAAAGTCAATGGAAAAATTGGCCAAAATCTGTAAAATGACCATTATACCCTGGAGTTAATTTTTTTTATATAAAAAACCCTTCTCCACTGATAACACTTGTTTGACACCGTTCTCCTCCCTCTCCATCCGTTGCAACCTCTCTCTCAACCTTCTCCTCCCTCTCCATCTGAACTTCGTCATGCATTCACCACCTCCACTGCTCTCTCCCCTCCTCCCTCCTCCCTCCTCCCGCCTCCCTAATCCCCCTCCACAAACCTCCAAATTGCACCTCAAATCAACCCCCATCAGGGCCTCCCCCATCGACGTCAAAACCACCTTCTTCGATAACGTGAAGTTCTCCCCTTCTTGGCAAATGCTTTTCCAGTGCGTCAGCACAGCAGCCCCAGCCCATCATCGTTGAAGCTCTGGTGCTCCGGGCAGATTCCAGTGTCCAAAAATCTAATGATCACATTCGAGCCTCAGTCGGATTCCGTCAAAAGTGCGTTCAGAGAAGACGAGGACTCAGAGAGTCCGAGGAACGCCTGCAACCGGGTTGTGTGCATCTGTCGGAGCTTATCCGGTAACAAGGACAAAACCTAGGGTCGGGTCTTCACTCTGCCGCCTGCTCCCAGGTCAGCCTGGCTGAAAAGCCATAGAAGATTGTTTTATACACATGGAGGGATCCGGGTTCGGAGCCGGATCTAGATTTGGATCCCTTTGGGGAACGATGTGAATGTGAATTTGATATTAGGGTTGGATGGGAGATAGTTGGTGAGAGAGGGATTCTTTCATTTCAACGCTTGAAGGAAAGAGCGTTGGATTGGAGGTGGAAGAGGGTCTGTGTCAGGTTTTCGGGGAGCAGGGGTGGCGGCTCCGCCATGATGTGTGGCATAGAGCCATTGCAGAGAATAACGATAATAATTGAGAGAAATGTTACTACAGCAAAGTAGAGAAAAATGTTACTATTGCGATAGAGAGAGAATCAGAAAGAACAGATTTTTTGTTTTATTTTAAAGATTTTTTTAATTAGTAAAATTACTAAAATACCCCTAGCTACATCGAAAAAAATTTCGGTTTATCTAAAAACTGTCTTTGGGGACCAAACAAACCACTTTGAGTTTGTTGGTTGCTGAACAAACGCGATATTGGGGACCAAAGCATGGTTTTGTATCATATATTGGGGACCAAAAAAATGATTTAGTTTATGAAATATAACAGTGTGTGGTGTTTTTAAAGGTATGCTACTATCTAATTAATTATCTTTCTTATCAAATTTATTTTATTTTTAGTTATAGTGGTAAAATGGATAAAGCAAATCGTGAAGCCAACCAAAAGATTAAAATTGAAGAAATTTGCATAGCCGATTGTAGAAAAATGTACACTATATTAAAGGATAAGAGGTTTTCTAAAAGATAAAACCAACACAAACCATTGTTGAAGGAGTTGGTGAGACAAACTTTACATTGCCGAATGACACAATATTTACAATAAATAATGCCTTCTTTTTTTGCCAAGGTCCAAAAGAAACTTGTTAAGTTTCAATGATATATATTTTCATGGATTTGATACTCATTCTGTAACTGAAGGCACCATGAAATATATGTTTCTTATAATGTATAAATCTTGAAGGAAATACATATTTGAAAAACTACCAATGCTCCATACTGGATTGCATTATGGTAGCTATCAACCTTCAATATTTACCATGTTGCATGATCACATGGGTCATCCTATTTCAGCTATGGCACGAAGAATTATTGAAAGTACACATGAGCATCCATTGAAGTACCAGAAGATTCCTCAAGGAAAAAATTTCCAATGTAAAACTCGTTCTCTTGAAAAGCTAATCATAAGGCCCTTACCGGGAAAGGTTGAAATAGAATCACCTATGTTTCTTGAATGTAATCAAGGTGGTATATGTAGATTCATCCATCCACCACATGGGCCATTTCGATACTTCACGGTATTGATAGATGCCTCTTGCAAATGATCACATGTATGTCTATTATCAACTCAAAATATAACATTTGCTAAATTACTCGCTGAGATAATCAAAGTGCGAGCACAATTTCCTGATCATACAATCAAGAAAATCAGACTTGATAATGCCGGTGAATTCACATCCCAGGAATTTGATGATTATTGTATGTCAGTTGGGATTGTTGTTGAGCATCATGTTGCTCATGTACAGACACAAAATGGTCTGGCCAAATCACTGATAAAGAGTCTCCAGCTTATTGCTAGACCATTGATAATGAGAACAATGCTCCTTAATTCAGCATGGGGTTATGCAATATTACATGCTGTGACATTGATTCACATCAAGCTGAGTGCATATCATAAATATTTCCCGCAACAAGTTGCATTCGTCCAAGAACCAAATATATCTCATCTAAGAACTTTTGGTTGGTTGTTCATGTGCCTATTGCACCACCTCAAACAAACAAAAGATGGGGCCACAAAAAAGTATTTGAATTTATGTAGCCTTTGAAAGCCCATCTATTGTTAGATACCTTGAACTTCAAACTGGGAATAGTTGCACAGCTCTTTTTCTGATTGCCACTTTGATGAATTTTTTCCAACATTAGGGTGTGGGGGGGGGGGGAGAAAACAAATAGAAAGGGAAATTACCTGGTATGTACCAATATTATTGCATCGTATCCTTATACAAAAGAGTGTGATGGAAAAGTCCAAAAGATTTTTCATTTGCAAGATATAGCAAATCAACTTCCAGATGCATTTACATACACATAGAGAATGTCTAAATCTAACATACCGGTTGAGAATACTTCTTCTCAAATTGAAGTTCCGAAAGGGTAAATTGAAAACATAGTCACTCATGAAATCAAAACATGTCTAAAGCGTGGAAGACCACTCAATTCCAAAGATAAAAATCCCCGAAAGAGAAAAGGAGCAGAGAAACAAGATGACCCAAAATGAAGGGACGTATTCCTGTAGAAATACGCAACGAGGAAATAGATAAATTTTGATTCATTATGGGGTATAAGGTTGAACTGAAATGAGGACATCGATGATGCATTCTCTCACAGTTTGGCATGCAATGTTCTGGACGAAAATAATGGAGATCCCAAACCACAGTCTGTTACCGAGTGTAAAAATAGACACGATTGGACTGAATGGAAAATGGCTATTAAAGCTGGATTATACTTGCTTAACATGCGCAAAATTTTTGGGTCTATAGTACTCACACATGAAGATAGGAGACCTGTTGGATACATATGGGTATTTTTGTGAAAAAGAAATGAGAAAAATGAGATTGTTGTGAGATACAAGGCTCAACTTATTGCACAAGTTTTCCTAAATGATCTGGAATTGATTTTGAGGAAACGTATTCCCCTGCCATGGATAGAATTACGGTCAGATTCTTAATCAGTTTAGCAGTTTATGAGAAACTTAATATGCACATTTTGGATGTTGTTATCGCATACTTATACGGATCACTTCATGCTGAAATTTACATGAGGATACATGATGGTTCAAAATGCAAAAAACATTAAGTTCAAAACCCAGAGAAAGATGATAAATTAAATTACAAAGATCTTTATATGGGTTAAAGTATTCTAAACACATGTGGTACAACTGTCTAAGGGAATATATTTTACAAAAGGGGTATGCCAATGACCCTCATTGACCTTGCATTTTCATCAAGAAGACAACCACCAGGTGTATAATTTTCGTTGTCTATGATGATGATTTGAATATCATTGGGACCGATAAAGAGATTCTGAAAGTAATCTCTTACTTACAGAAAGAATTCGAGATGAAAGATCTTGGGAAAATAAAATATTGTCTCCATTTGCAGATTGAGCACTTGTAAAGTGGGATACATGTGCATCAATCAAATTACACGAAAAAAATATTAAAGAGATTCAATATGGATAAATCAAATCCATTGAATCCCTAATGTTCGTCCGATCCCTTGATTTGGAAAAGGATCAATTTCGTTCATATGAGAAATCTGAACTAATTCTTAGTCCAGAAATACCATAATTTAGTGCAATTGGAGGTCTTATATATCTCGCTAATTGTACTCCACTTGATATAGCTTTTGCTGTTAATTTATTAGCGAGATTCAATTTATCTTCTACTAAAAGACGCTAAAACGGAATCAAGCATGTGTTCCGTTACCTTCAAGGAACAATTGATTTGGGATTATTTTACCCTAACACAATTAAACTAGTTTTGATTGGCAATGCAGATGCAGGTTATTTGTCATATCTACGCAAAGGGAGATGCCAAACTGGGTATGTATTTACTTGCGGGGGTAGTGCGATTTCTTGGTGTTCCCAAGCAAACACTTACCACAACATCATCAAACCATGCTGGGTGATCGCATTGCCTGAAGCAAGTCGAGAGTGTATGTGGTCGATATCTATGACATGACATATCACAACCACAAGTGGTCTCCTACCAAATGATGATTTCATCACACTTTATGAAGATAATGTTGCATGTGTTAATCAGATGAAGGAAAGATTTATCAAAAGTGACAGAACAAAGCATATTCCTCCAAAGTTCTTTTCATTTACTCAAGAGCTTGAAGAGAGTAATGTTATTAACATCCAGTATGTTCGTTCCCATAAGAATTCAGCGGATCTTCTCACAAGGGCTCTCCCTACTTCAGTATTCAGAAAATATGTTCATTCCATCGGGATGTGAAAACTACAAAGTTTATGAAGAAATCACCCACATGAGGAGAGCTATACGTGACTATACTTTTTTTCCATCACTATGGTTTATCCCACTAGATTTTTCCTAGTCAGGTTTTTAATGAGGCAGCATGAACACGTAACTTTTGTAATGATCATTCCAGGGGGAGTTTTATGAATAATTAAATGCTCAATAGCAATAATGTAGATTTGTGATAATTAATTATTTCGCTGTTTGTTTACCCCATGGGAATACCTTCTTCACCACATAATTATCCTTTAACAGCAAGATAAATTGATGACACACTTTGTAGCTGAATAGAAAACAACTCCGACTCTACATATCTGAATCTTTCTCAATTAGTAGGGAACACAAAAATGTAACCGATTAACAAATTTCCATATCATTTTTATGATCAATATCAAAATTATAACCAGGGTAATCTATCCTTAAGGGACTCCTTCAAAGAAATTTGGCAGGTTAAGGATAAACAACCTCAACAACTTGAAGACATTGACAACGAGGAGGAAACCAAGATAAGTTATAATCAAGAGGAATTGGACAACACAAAAATCTATCTCCACAACCCTTAAAAGGAGTAACAGGTTAGCCTTGATAAATAATTCTACTAATGGAATATTAGGGGTATTCATACTTGTGAAAAAGGCTAATAATACATTTTAAAGAAACATAGCATAGATCTTCTGGCTATAATTGAACCCAAGGGTCTGTTAAAATAGATTACATTTTTCCCCAAAAAATCTTATGTTATACACAATGTTTAGAATCTGAACATGAAAAAATATGGATTATATTTTCATATAGGATTAGTGTCGCTATAATAACCGATCATAAGCATTTCATCCATATAAGTATAAAGGTAAAAGCTGATGATTCAATACTAAATGCCTTAATAATATATGCTCCACGTACTAGTCATGAAAAACTTGCCATGTTTAATGACATCAAAACCATTCAATTGTTAATTCCCACAATCCTTTGAGAAGGGGGGTTTTAATGCAATCCGAAACCTAGAAGAATACTTAGGCCTCATCAATCATGATTTAATCACAATCGGTGATATTGATTCTTTCATAAGTGGTTTAAACCTCAATGAAGTTAACACAATGGGGAATACCTTCACTTGGAGCAATCGCATGGGAACTAACCCAACCTCTTTAAGACTTGGTAGGCCTTTGGCAAACCAATCAGTCTCACAAAAATATGATTCCTCATTAGTGCAAGTTCTCGACATAACTTCTTTCGATCATGCCTATCTCCTGGTAGAAATTAGCAAATCCATATTTAGAAAAATATGGATTATAATATTGTTTCCAGATTCTACAATATTACCTTTAAAAAGGAAGAGAGTCCCTTATCTTTGAGGCGATTGGTTTCCTCAATTTTCATGTGGCTGACTAGTTTCTCCAGAGTCATATCTTGTGCTTGAGGTGGTTGCGTTAATTGGACCAGGAATCCGTAAGCTTCTCGATGAGTACGTTAGCTTAAAAGATGTTTCTCATTGACATGCCTTCTACAAGTACTTCGACAGTTAAAGTTTCATACTCATGGACTTGGTCCATAGTGGCTGGTTGTCTACCATTAGGAACGTGAGCCAGTTCTCAATTGCATGTTTTTTCTTCCCTGCATCATCACCACCATATTTCTTCTCTAACGTCTCCTATATTGACTTGGCAGATTTATTGGTGATGAACAAGTCAAAATGGGATTCATCATGTTGTTGAGATAAAATGGCCTCTAGCGGTCTTGTTGTCTTTCTCATATTTGATAATTAACTTGGTAGAGTCCTTAGAGGGAGGCGTAGGGGCCGCATTTGAAGTTTCAGTAGTGGGTGGAGTAAGGGTAGTGGTTTTGGGTGGATCAATAAACAAAACATAGTCCACTTCTAGTTGTTCCAGAAAAATCAAACCCTATGAGATCAGCGTTTATAGTTAATGTCGTCCAAAGGTGTTATTTTCGAAAGATCATTCAAAAATATTGTTTGACCAGACATATTTTTCTAACAAGGCTAAAAAAAATTTCATTTCAAAAGTGTTGGTAAAATTTGAGTAACAATGTCCGTAAGGAATGTATGATCACTAGTTTTGAAAGTAGACATTAATATAAAATTGCAGATTATCAAAAATGAATTTTAAAGAAATGATTTTGTTCAAAAGTGAAACTGTGGGCATAATTGCATTCGAAACGAAATTAGCCTAACCCGACACTAGTGGAGAAGCCTCGATTAAAGTCATGCAATCAAAGTTGGTTCTTGGGCAACTGACTTTAATTGAGATCCAAATCGAGTTTCGAACTCAAAAATCCCTCTTGAGTCCCGCATTTCATTTCAAAGTCGGTTTGATATGGAACAAAGTCACGTATGCCTTTAGTGAAAATGGATTAAAGGTGGTTCAATTGTAGAACCGCCTTTAATGGCGTGCCTTTTAAGCCACTACATAAATGGAAACCCTAATTTCCATTCCTTTTTATTTTTCCTCACCCTCACTTTTCTCTCATCCCAGCGCATCCTCTCTATCCCTCACTTCCCTCTCATCCCAACCTCTCCATCCCTCACCTTCCTCTCATCCACCGCCTCCCTCACTCTGCCTCCTTCACTCCGTCTCTGCCTTCCTCACACCGCCACCCCTTCGTTGGAGCACCGTCCCTTCCGCCGTAGCATTTGTCTTCTCTATCGCAGCGTTTGTCCCCTCCGTTGCGTCGATGCCTCCGTCGGAGTAGATCCACCGCGCTGAGTTCTCTCTTCCGCCATGTTGTTGCCTCCGTCATAGTAGATCTACCATGCAGAGTTCTCTTTTCCAATCCATCACCATCGCGACCCTCCACCACCGCGACGGGCTTTCTCAGCTTCACGGCTAGGTTTTAGATATTATATCTATGTAAATTATTTGATTGTGATGATATTTAATGTTTGATGTTCAATCTTGGTATTTGTTCTGTGATTTTGGTGATTCTGGTTACCGACATGTAATTTTACATTATGCCGGAAACCTGGGTTCCTGCCGGAAACCTCAGGTTCCGGGTAGCTTTTTTTAGAACCACCAAACTAAGTTTCGAACTCGGAACTGGATTTTGACCTCGGTTTTTGGAACCGATTTTGATCGATTTCAATCAAAGTCAGTACCAAAGAAGTCACTTACAAAGCGACTTCTCTGGTCCCTTAAAATTGACTTTAATGAGGCTGCCTCCACTAGTGCGAAGTGCAAGGTTCAACACAGGCGTTCGTTTCCTAAGGTACCATGATAAACACCCCTTACTCGTGCACTCAAGTAGTGGAGTAGGAACTCGTAAGTATTTTGCTCAGAGGTAGAACTTTTTTCGAAAGCAGCAAAAAAAGAATAGAGGAGTAAATTGTGTGTTATGAGTTACTTAAGAACTCATTTTTATAGGCGCACAAACCAACAGTCATAGCTCAATAGCAGGAGAACGTGCAACTTAATATTAGGAAAATGTGGAGAAGTTCTTGCCTGACTGACTAAAAGATAGGAGCGATCATGGATCGAGTAAAATTTTGAAGCTTTTAACGTTTAAACTTGACCGAGTTAAAACATTTTAACCATCTCAGAAAATTTTAAAATTGATTAACCACGTCTGAAATATATGGTGAAAATTAGGGGTTTAGTTTAAAACGTTTGATTATCTAAGAAGCCTCATAAATGCTAGACTCTCAAACTAATTCGAACCAAAAAGATTAATATGGGCTCAAGATCTGTCCCGCCAGCCCACTCGTCACGTTCGGGTGGTGCGATCGGCCAGTGGCAGCAGCGTGCGCTAGTGGTCTTTATTCCTCTTGCTCACTCAAGATAGTAGTGACACATTTCCATATTTAAACTATATACATCCCCTCTGAACTTTCCATGTGAGATTAAGAGTAAATATAGTTTTTCTTTTTCGCTGGTTGTCCCATTTGAATCTGCATTACTAAAACGTACTTGGTCTTGTTTCAAAGGATTTGGATAGCCTATATATATATACCCACAAAGAATTTGGATAGCCTGTGTATACCCTATGGGTGGGCATCGGTTCAGGTTATTCGGTTTTCAGTCTATTCGGTTCGGGTTATTCAATTTTTTTTTCTAAAAACTCAAAAATTAAATCCAACCCAAATAATTTAAATAACCAAAATTATCCAAACCGAATTCAAAATTCGGATTCAGTTTAAAACCAATTTCAACCGATTTAATTAAAATCTTTATCAAATTGAATTCAATTCAATCAGTATATTTACCCACAACAATTATGGGCCAAATCAAAAAATTCATGAACATGTCAAAATTTTAACTTTAAATTAACAAATTACAGCCCAATAATTCAAAGCCAAATTATTTGTTACTTACGGCCCAATAGCAACAAATGCTTTGCCTTGAAGAAACATTGGAGAGATACCCTAGTATTTATAGGTGATTCTAATGCTAAGTCTCTTACATATTTCGATGTGGGACTAATATAGCAAGGCTAAGTCAAGCCTTGCTGCCACCTGCCTTGCTTGACTTCTTCACCTTCTTTTGCCTTAGTACATTCGATGATAACTTCTGGAAAATGAAGAACAATAACCAAAGCCATTCATTCCAACAAATTGGAATATTTCTGCCTTTTCTGCTCACTTTCTTCCTCATCCCGAGTTCTACATCCGCAGCAGATTCAACCTACGACAGCTTCACAAAATGCCTCTTAAGAGTTAATGTATTATATTTTAGTTCAAATATAAAATCTAAATTATCATAAATATTATCTCTTACATCTTTATGTTTATGTAAAAATTATATTCTATACATTCTAGATCGTGTAATATATTAAATTATTTTTCTACTATTATCATCCCGCTCCTCCTTAAAATCAGTTATGGTTTTGCCACTGTTTGCGGTTAGATAAGGATTGTACCAGGCTAGTTGCTTTAGGTTCTCAACGAGTAGATTCAAACGTTGGTTTTGACTTTGAACTGACATATTTTCTTCTTCTGTTTAAGTGAATATGGGAAGTGGAGACTAGAGATTATGAATCAGATTGACATAGGCTCATTTTCATGCTATCGGAAGCATAACCATTACACAACGATCCACATCCTCACTTGTTTATGCTTCTCGGTTGGCTAATCACTGTCTTCATCTCTTCACCAAGTAATCTCTTCTGAGTCCATTGTAGTTTGTTAATTTTTTAGAGCAGAGGAAAATGTCCATTGTTTGAGGAATGCTTTAGTATAATGAAAGTTTATTGTTGAAGAATCAATTATTCGTGCACCTTATCACTGTGATTACTAAGAGCACTGTAGTTTAGATATGGATATTTATTGATTATAGTTAATACTTTCCATTTACGTTCATGCCAATAAGAATTTATAAGAATATATATACTTGTTTTTAAAATTTATAAGAAATTTAAACGAACTAATTTATTAAACTTGTTTATAATGAATATGGATTATAAAACACTTAAATATCAGTCTTTTGTCTATTTGATCCATTTAATGTTAAGATGTTTGGGTAATTTTTTTTAAATTTATAGATTAGTCCTCCCACTTATATTTACTTATAAATTTAGTTTTGTAGTTTTAAAATTTATTTATTATTATATATATTTAATTAATTTAATTAATTACAATTCGGTATTCGGCTCGGGTTTCGGTTTGAGTTTTAATATCCAAAACCAAACCAAAAACCGTATTCAGAAATCGGTTTATTCAATTCGAATATCCAAAAACCGTATATTAAATTCGGTTCGGATTATTCGAATTCGGATAATTCAATTTTTGGTTCGATTTTAGTTTTCGGTTTTTTTGCCCACCCTAGTATACCGCCACTCATCAAATGATTAGTGCTTTTAAAGTTTTAAAAAGGACACCCCAAGGAAAAAAAAAGGAAAGAGAAATACAAAGGGATTGGCCACGTAAGAAATTTTTATAAAATAAATTTTCTTCAAAGTGTACAAATAGTAAAAAATTTAAAGGGTAAAATATATTTCTAACCCCAACTTTATTTTGAAAGTACTAAATTAATCATGCAATCTTAGAAAGTGTCAATTTAATCCTAATACATTACCAATTATGTCAATCTAACCCTAACTCTTAGTTGAATTGTGTCGATATACCCAAACTCTCCAATTAAGGCATTGATCAAATGAACTCAAGCATAACTAGAAATTAAAATGACAAAAATACCCCTGATAACAAAGCTGAAAAATAAATACTCACTATACCTTGTGACGTGCCAGCTCCGTTTCTAACCCTAACTCAGAAAGTGCTCCGCCTCCTCCGTGCTCATTGAGAGCGGAAGATGATGCCATTTCCATTTATTTCGCTGACTTTACACCCGACACCGCAATTCCCTTCCCATTGTGCATCCCAACTACAAAATGTAGCTTCTGACGGACAAGAATATAACTAACCAAGTGACGGTTACATATTCCCATGAGCTACAGTGATATTTAAATGTTGACTCTTAGTGAGTAGTCAAAAATGTTCGACTCACAACTGCAGCGGTGCCGCCGCCACCACTGCCAACAATCTTGATACACCACCATTGTCGATGCTTCCTTAATCTTCCCGTACTATTGATTAAACACATCACTACTGATTCCACCATCGAATCACCACCTCCACCACCAATTAAACACACCACCACCGATTCACCACCGACAAAAACCACCCCGATTCACCACCCCACCACCGAAACAAACAACCCCCAATTCCCCACTCTCACCACTGTCTGAAACAACCCCCTAACACTACCTCACTGCACAACCACTGAAACGGGGGCAAGAAAGAAACAAGGGAGGAAAGAAAACAGGGGAAGAAACCCGCCGCTGGGGAAAAAATGGGGGAAAACGACCGGGGATGGTGTTTCCACCTTTTCAGTTTTAATTTTTTTTAAACCAATGGAAAAATTGTCTTTTCACCGAAATTCGGAAAAAAAACGTTAACTAAAAAGTTGGCCAAGTTCAAGATTAGATTGACACTTTCTGAGATTGTAGGATTATATTAGCATTATCAACTAAAAGATAGGGTTATTTTAGTACATTTCTCTAATCTATATCTAATAGGAATTCTTCTATATAGAACCATACAACATGCAAAAATTGTAACATGTTTTTAAGTGAGTGAGTAGGTTGCGAAGTAATCCGTTTGAAAACATAACATAACAAGTTAAATTATAAAGTGAAGTGCATATATAACCCCAAATAATTCACGAAAGTTCACATATTATCCTGTGGTAATTAAAAGTGCAAATATAACCCTAGATAGTTAGTGTATGTGCAATTATAACTTTTTCCAGCAGTTTAAGGCTGTAATTTTGTGAAAAGACTATTTTACCCCTATGTAAAAAATTCAAAAAGCAATAAAATTACATTCATAACCCCTAAAGCCCTAATTCTCCCTCTTTCATTTTTCTCTTCTTCCCATCTTCCCAGTTCCTCTGTTTCTTTCACGTTTCTTCCCAATTCCGCCGTCTCTCTTCTTGTCTTTCCCACTTTGATTCTCGTTTCTGGTGTTGTTTGTTCCTTTCCTAACCCAAACACAGAGTTGAGATCAGATGAATCCCTACATGACCAACCCTTATTACAACCCCAAAAAAGAGTGGAAAAAGCCCTGTTCTACAAAAACAAAATCACACTCTCTCACCAAACTAGGATGCCAGGTGGCTTTTTCTTTCGACCATTATTTTCCCCCTTTAGTTCCATAAAAATCGTCTAAGAAGGTAATACACAAATCCAAAAGAGAAAGTCTCAGGAAAGGCGGTCTGTCCATAAGCTTATGGACAAGCCAGAGACTGATATGTATATTATAATTATTTTAAAATGGGGGTATCTAGCAATTAATTAAAGCTAATTGTTTATTTTTAATTTTCATCCATGCCTGGTTTTCCTTTTGTCAGCAGCTTTGAGCAGTTAAATTTTTGGAAACCACAATCATATATCACGCGTGTTTAGAAGGTCTCCTCATTATTCGCACGTGTTTTGCCCTATCTTCTCCTCTCTTCATTCTTCAATTCCTTTGTTCTCCAATTTTTGTTTTTTCAATTTCGCTCTTCGTTCTTCACGAAATCTCGCCGGAATCGCGATGTTCAAGTTTGCGCCAGAATCGCCTGAATTCGGTAAGATTAATATTCTAGGTTCTGAAATTTCGTTGCTATTGATTTCCATTTTTGCTTTATAGTTGTTCGCGATTCTGATGTAAGGTTTTTTTTGTGTATTTGACCTAATCATGGGTAGAGGGAAGGCGAAAGTTATTCTTCCTAAAGCTGAGAAGTTGTCTTAGCCTTTTTCTCCTGGTTCGTATTCTTCCTGTTTTCCATTTTGAATATTTGGAGTTTCGCGCTTTTTTTTGTTATTGTTGTGTGTATGTGTTTTTTCAATCTTGTTGATGATGACTCTTTTTAGAAATTTATTTGTAAGTTAGATATACATATGAGTTGTTGCTGTTGACTCTTTTGTTAGTCAGATTTGTATGTTTTGAGTCTTTTTTATAACATGCAGTTTTTTGTTTAGAAGTTGCACTTGTTATTGTAAGATATGTATTAGTTAGATGCTCTATTTTTCCTGTATGTTAGCAGTTCAGTTATAATGTGCATTTGTTTTCTTAGGAGTTGCATATGTTAGGTTAACAACTATATTAGTTAGTCCAATGTTTTTCCGATTTATATGTCAGATCCGCATGTTTTGACTCTGTTTTATGATGTGCATTTGTTTTCTTATGATTCGCATATGTTAGGCTAACATTTGTCTAAGTTACTCTGTTTTCCGAGTTAGTAATTTTGTTGTTGACATATTGTTATGTTGTGTACTTGTTTTCTTAGAATTTGCATATGTTAATATAACTTATGTATTAGTTACTTAGTCTGTGTTTTGAGTTTCACTGAGTTAGTTAGTTGTTGTTATTCTTTCTGATTTGCAAGTATGTATTTTGTTTCATTACAAGTTTTTTATGTTAGTTTACTATATGCATAAGTTATTTATAATGTGTATGTCAAATTATGTTGCTCACTGACTGTCAGACTATGTATGCATTTGTTTCATTACAAGTTGCATATATTAGTATAGCCTATAGATTAGTTAGTTATACTGTTTTCCCAGATTAGGTTGTTTATTGGCTGTCAGAGTATGCATGCATTTTTTTTATTACAACTTGCATTTTTTTTGTATGCTTTATGTATTAGTTTCTTACTGTGTGGTATATGATTATTTTTAGATGTTCCTGAAGGAGGTGAAAATACTATTCAACGTCAAGAACCTGAGATAGAAGAAGGTGATTGTAATTTTTCTTTATATTTATTTACTTATTTTCTTATTATACATTTACTTATTCAAATATGTTATATTGTTTAGCTTCTAAGAAGGTGGTTAGAAAATCTAAATAGAAAGATGGATCTTCTCTTCAAGATGAGCTGAAGAAGGTTCAGCAGTCTTATGCTTCTGGAGGTTTTTTTTTTCTTTACATGTTGCATTTTATTTGTGTGATTATGTTTGTTTTTCATTTTTTGTGTAGTAGTTGTATTGACACGTAGGTCTGCCAGAATTGGTGGTGGTGCTACTCCACATATTTCAGTTCCTATCGTTCCTAAGCCGGGAAATAAGAAACAGATTAATGTGGGTGTTAAGCAGCTGAAAGATGGTGAAGGTGTATTAGCTGTGAGTGAAGGTGTATCAGTTATGGGTGAAGGTGGATCAAGTCAAGAATTTGACTATGACATATTGCTGAAGGATGTTGTTCGAATGAGTAGAGAAGTAGCTGGTGTTGATGAAGCTGGGAATTCTAAGGTAGTGAAGAAAGATATTAGGGACGTTTTGGATGTGATGATTGATAATGTTAATTCTGGTGTTGAAGGGGTTGATGCTATTGTTGTTGTTGAAGGTGGTGGTGTTGAGGGTGTTGATTGTGTTGATGGTATTGAGGGGAAGGATGGTTTAGCACAAATTGATGGTGAAGTTGTTAGGTTTGCTGAGGGGAAGAATGTTTCAACATATATTGATGCTAAAGTTGAGGCATATTTTAATGAGAATGATACTGATTTGAATAGGAAAGAGACTGAATCTATTAGGGAGGAAGCTGTACCTGTCGGTGAAGGTTGTTCTAAGGATGTTGAGAATAATGGTGAAGGTGGGTCCATGGATGATGGTGACAGTATGGAAAGTATGATTAGAGACTATATTAATGAAAATCAGTGGATTTTGGATGCAGTTGCACAGGTGGAGGCGGCCCAAGCTGCTGCGACTGCGTGTGAGAGGGAGAGTGAGAGTGGTGAAGCTGATGTGGATGTGGGTGAGAGTGTTGAAGCTCGACCTACTGTGGTGGTCTCATTTGAAGGAGAGAAAGAGAGGTTGTTACCTCGTATATTGAGCAAGGAGAAGGGTAAACAATGTGAGACCTATACTGGATAGAATAAAAGGAAGGCTATAGAACTTGCTGCAAAGTCGCCTGTTGAGAAGGCGATGAAGAGAAAGACTGAAAAAGTTGTTGTGAAGAAAGGTGCTATAAAGGCAAAGAAATCTGATGGGTTTTGAAGGAGTCTGCTGAGAAGGTGAAGAAAGTTGTTGAAGTAGCGAAAAAAACTGGTTTGAAGAGGAAAGTAGACAGTACTGCTGGTGAAGCTTCAAGGTCAGGAAAAATGGTTGATGGTGAAGAAGGAGCTGCGAAACAGCAGCGCAACCATCAGAAGAAGCAGGTGGTCAAACGTACTGATGATGGGGGTAACACGTAAGTGTATTTTAATATGTTATAACTTGTACTTAATTCATAAGATGCTGCATTTGATAAGATTCAGTGTTTATTTATTATTCACAGTCTCAAATAAACTTACACTTTTCATATTTTATTTTATTTTAGGTTTGCTAAGAAATTCTCAACTAGCTGTTGTCCTTCGAAGTTGAAATCGTTAATTGCCTCGCTCACTCCCGCCCAAAATATTATGTGAAAGATATAGGTTTTGGTAGACTTCTTACGTTTGACATCTCATCCATTCCTTTTGGAATTGTGCCTTGGCTGGTTGACAGGTTTGATTATGTGGGCTAATTTCATATTGTTTTATGTTGGCTACAAATTGTTCTAGGCTGACTTCTTATTTTTTGTTCTAGGTTTGATCCTGTTGGCTGTGTGCAAGAAATATCTAGCTCAAGGTACATCATCACACTTGATGATGTGTTTGATATATTATGTATTCCTAGGATTCCAGGCCGTGCCGTTGGTTTGGTTAGGAACAATGGGAGGGGTTTGTCAAGAGATGTGGACATTAGGAATAAATGGAGAGAAGAGTTTGATGCTGATAAATACGGCAATATTTCTCATGTTAATCTTTTTGAGAAGCTGGGTAAACTAAGTGATGGTGGTGAGCGCTTTAAGAGATTTTTTGTTATGTATATCATGTGTACTTTCTTGGCGCCAACTACTAGAAACTTGGTTGATTTTAAGCTGGTTAGTGCTTTAGAGTTTGTTGGGACCATTAGGAGTCTTGATTGGTGTGGATTAGTGCTTGACCGTCTCTGTGAAGGTGTTAGGAGCTTCAAATCTAATTCAGGTAAAAGAGACGTGTCTTATGTTGGTGGTGGTGTGTTTGTATTGCTGTTGGCTTATATTTATAGGTTTCCTTTTAGGGGTCAGCCTGAACCTACTAGACTGCTCTTATGCATGCATTGGTCGAACAAATCTTTGCTCGACAGGGCTCATTATCTTGAAAAAATTGGTTATGATAAGGGGGTTATGGTAGAGGCTGGTTTTCCTTTGACAAAGAATGAGAGGGTTAAAGATAAAAGAAGTAGCCAGGAGCAATCAGAGGGAGCTCGTAATGAGAATATTGGCCACGAGGGGCTTCATACACCTACTGCTGCATGTGATGGTATTGCTCAGGAGCCAGGATTTATTTTGTATCGAATACCTAATGGCGTGATGGGCAATGAAGACATTGACAAAGCTACCAACAATGTAAGTATTTTTTATTTTTTTTACATTTTTTAAAAACTAGTGCATGTTGTTTTAAAACTAATGCAGATGTTAGTTAATCTAATGCAGTTTGTAGTTCATATTTTCTTTTTAGACAGTTTCTAATTTTTTATTGGATTGATATTTGTTCTTCTCTGTTAGCCTCTGAATAGGGCTTACCTCATTTTCAAACGAGACATGGAGGTTATTACATGCATGTTAGTTCAAAACCTTGAGAGGGCAAATGCTAGTCCGATTGTGCGACCACAACCTCAATCAGAACCACGGGAAGAAGGCACAACCACAACAAATAAGGATCATGTTCATGTCAAGACGACACAAGAAATTATGGAAGACCCGATGACACATGAATGGGTTGATAAGATAGTTGAAGAATACATGAGGAAAACTCATTCTATGATTCTTTCATTCTCCCTTGGGATTGAAGGACTTGAAGATTTGTAGCTTTAGCGTCTTTGAATTGTTTTTGGATGATTTGTAATCAACTTATTTTGTGACTGATTGGTTTGTTGGTGGTATGTTAAGCGCAATTGAGATGCTGTTTTAGGAGTTATTTTTGAGGTTGAGGGTGTATTTGGATGATTTGTGACTGATTGTTTTGTGGGTGATATGTTGAGCGCATTTGAGACACTGTTTTAGGATTTGTTTGTAAGGTTGCAGGTTTTATGAAACAAATGCATGTTTAGTTTGAAGAAGTACTATTTGTATGCTTTTAATTCCAAGTTAATTTTTGAATTATTTGATGTGATTGATTGTGCTGATTTTCTGAGCTTATAGGAAAACAAATGCAATTGATAGGTTAATAAACTACATGTGTAAGCTAAGTAGTTATACATGTATTCAATGGTTTTTGTATCACTAAAATTATGTGAAATATAATACAAGTCCCTTTTAGGGAAATAAGTGCATGTTGAATGTTAAGAAGTAATATTTGTATGCTTATTAATACCAAGTTACATTTAGTAATGTTATGTGGTTTATTGTGTTGGGTTTCTGAGCTCATAGGAAAACAAATGCAATTCATAGGTTAATAAATTACAGTTGTAAGCTAAGTAATCACGTATCAGTTAGTTTGTAGTCAGTGTTTCCATATCAATAACATTTTATGAAATAAAGGTTGGTACTTGCGCAAGCAAAACAAATGCAAGTTATAATTTGATAATTTATAGTTGCAAGCTAAAAAATACAGCATGTTATTGAATGTATAAAAATCTTAGGTAAACAAAAATCTTAGGTATATGGTATGATCTTGAAAAACAAATACAATATATAGGTGAGCAAATGTAACTTGTATCTTAAACAATGCTACTCTTTACAGTGTCTTCACATAGGGTGTTTTTGTGTCAAATTCAGTAGTTTTCTTCCTTGATTTTTTCTTTTCTATGCCTGATTAGCCTTTTTCCTTTTCCTTTTGTCTTCACTTGGGCTGAATCCAGTATCTTAGGTGCACTTGTTATGGTTGAGTTGCTTTGGCTTCTTGTGGTTGATTGTTCAATGACATTTGTTTTTTATGCCAACAAGTCTTCTATTCTTACTGAGTAGGTGTCAAACATCTCTTGAAGAACGTTTATAGCTTCTGAGTTTCCTTCGCTCTTTAGAACCAGATTGTAGAATCTGCTGGACATATGGTTCCTCTATGAAACTACGCCATTGATGCTTTTCGATTGTTGTTTTCCTTGGCCAAGAATCCTATCCCAAACTTTTGTTTTGTCCTTTTTTGTCCACCTTTTGAGGATGTGCTTTGCAGGTATTTCTGTGATGGAATGAAGGTGCAATATCCTGAGAGTGTGAAAGCACATCATACTTGACACCTCGAAGAACTTGCATGTGCATTGTACTTCACCCAGCCCATCTTCATTTTTGTACTCAACTGTCTTGTATTTGGATTCATCATGTTCTAGGCTGACCTCATATTTTTTGTTGGTGGTTCTGAGAAAATTTCATTGACCTTAGTTTCCATTGCTAGGGAAAATTCCTTTTTGAATCATTTGTACAATGCAAGTGTGTAAACCTGAGCAGCATATTTAACCAAACCTGTACCAGCCCAGTAGTGGGAAATAAATGCATACTGTAATTTAACAAATTCATGTTCTAGACTAAGTAATACGTATTTTTAAATGTGAACATACCAGCTTTGTTTTGATAATTTGGCTTTGCTTTTGTACATGCATTTTCCTTTTCTACTTCATCTCTCCTCCACTTTTTGATTGTTTGGTTGAAGAGCTCATAAAAGTGTGTCAGTGTTGTTGTTTTGTTTGCACTGAAGCATAGCGTGTTTGGTGCTTTCACTTCGCTGTGATGATAAGATGCATGCTGAGAAAATATCCTTGCTGAATGCCATGCTCCATTTTTCACAGATGTCGTACAGGCATTGAAACTATGTGCTAGTTTCCAGCTTGTATGTGGCGATCATGGAGGTCCATTTTTCTTCAAATTCTATTGGATTACGACATCTTTTCATATAGTAATCTAGACCGCTTTTAAAGGATTCATCTTTCTTTAATCTCCCATAATGTTGTATTGCATTTTGTTTTATGTGCCACAAGCACAACCTGTGTTTTGTGTTTTGGAAGAACTGGAAGTTGCAACAAGAAATGGAAGTTGATTAGTATACATATTGTAAGCTGACAGGTGCAGAAGCTAACATTCTCTACTCAATTTCAGGTTTAAGAAAAGGAATTTATGTAGCTGCACCATTTTCAGGAAACATGATTTCCAAAGTAACAAGTGCAGCTTATAAGATATGTAATGCATATTGTAACGTAAGAGGTGCAATGTCTAACCGTGCATATTCCGTGTCAGAACTGTAAGGTACAAAATTTTCACAACATACCTCATCTATTGCTTTGTCCATTGCAGGATCTTGATTTGTGAATATTATGACAGGTTCCCTTCCTTCCATTGATTTCTTGAAAGTGTTGAGGAGCCACACAAAAGTATCAGCCAACTCATTTGCTATAAAAGCACATGCAAACATCGTTGTGTTCCAGTGATTGTTGATTCTAACTATTTGATCACAAATCAAGTTATACTTGTTTGTTCTGTATGCAGTGTCAAATATGGTGACATTTCCGTAGATCTTGTAGTCCTCCAGCATCATTGAATCCCTCCAAAACAGTGCTGATAGTTTTGTTTCCTCGTCGAACTTGACTTTGAAGAAGACATCTTTATCCTTGTCATTGGTTTCCATGAGTGTGTCAACAAGTTTCTGAGCATCTCCACTCTCCATTTCTTTCATCTGAAGTCGGCACATAAATTTGAGGTGATCTTTCATCGTATGCCCTAGATTTTCTTCTCCACCAGCTTCAAAAGACATGTATTTACATCCTACAGTAGGTCTTAAACCTGCTTGTTCCATTGTTGTGATGACCTTTCCTTTGTTTTCTGTAATCCTCCATTCATTTCTACTGAGATACTGCCAGGATGGTCTTGTTAACTCATGATTGTGTACGGTATTGTGGTGTGCCACGATGTAATAATCCTGCTCTAGCTTCACTCTAATTTCAGCTAGGCATTCTGTTTTTGTAATCAGGTCCTTTCTCTTCCTCTTCTTCATCTTTTCAGAATGATTTTCATTATCCATGCAAGGAACATGGCTGGTAGTGCTGGTTTTTAATCTTTTCAATTGGCCTCCAGCAGAGCACTTTTAGTACTTTTCACAAATCTGGCTTTTGCTGTTCGACGTTGGCAGTCTTTCCTGTAGCTGAAACCAATAACAGTTGCATGCTTCTTGTATAAAGCATGAAGTGCTTCCAATGTTTTTGCTTTTACGCCGGTAAGATTTTCAGTGGCATCAATTTCATTTAAATTTGGAAAATATGTACCTGTAATAATAAAGAATACAATTTCTAATGTAAGCTCTGTTTTGATAAGCATAACAAATACTACTTGTAATGTAACATATGCAAAGTGTAGTGTATTTTTGTACATGATATAATCTGAACAACGCACAAGTTTGTCAAAAGTTGAAATTGACAAATGCATTTTCTGTGTTTTGTTCATTTAATCTAATGCATATTTGTAACCTATACGTGATTTAAGTTAACAAATGCATATATTTTACGGAGTTTATGTGTAGCATGTAGTTTATATTTCTAATGTTTCCACATGTTCATAACAATCGAATTTCAGTGTCCAGAAGTTTTAAAAACAACTATATTCACATCGATTGCATTTGAACAATAAAATTTCAGTCTGATGAGAGAAAATCATACCTTCATAGGAATTGAGTAGTATTTCAGCTTCTTGCAACTGAATTTCATCTGCTTGAAGTTGAATCCTGGCGTTTAGAATCTTGTTTTCTCTTGCAGATTCCGATTCAATAGCAGTAGTTTTTACGATTAAAGCAGCTGAAATTTCATCTGCTTCAATAGGATCTAATGACATATTTGGTTGCTCAATTTTGTCGAAATCACAATAGTTGTTGTTGGAGGACATCGGAAAGGCGCCGTGAACGGATTGGACGAAAGGGATTGGAAACATGCCAGCGGACTGGTGAGGAAGAATTGATTGGCATTTAGAGGATTCTGGAGAACAAAAAGAGTCGGAATCACGCTGGTTATTGTTGTCGGAGTACATCGGAAAGGCGTCGTTGATGTAAAGATAAAAAACGCGCTGGTGAGAAGATCAAAAAATGTGCCGGCGGACTGTTGAGAGCTTTTTGGAGAAGAAGAACAGAGTACTATGTGTTTGTGTGTGAAATTGTGTTTGTGCTCTTTGCGTGATTTTTTTGTTTAAGTTTGCATTATTTGCAAAGAGGCTCCTCCCTGTCCATAAGCTTATGGACAGGCAGTCTGTCAGGAGACCTATTCAATCCAAAAAATCCTATTGGCCAGTGGTCGAAAATGGCCAGTCAATGCCGTACTATAGTTTTTAGGGTTATATTTGCACTGTAAAGTGATTATGATTGTTTTTGCACTAAAAATTATCTCATACTTATATCTGCACTTTCTCAAGTATGTAGAGTTATATTTGTATATTTCCCTAAACTATAAAATGTTGCAGCTCATAACTAAAATTCCTGATTCAATCTAAACTATAAGACACCCACTCTTAGTTATTATATAAGGAATAACATAACGACTCATGATCTTCTGTTACACTTCTGTGTAACACTCCATGTTACATCAATAATATTATGCGATGTGTCCCTCTTAATTTAACCATCTAACCCGATTAACATTGTTTTTATATTTAATCAATTAATTAATATTATTTAACTTAATTAATTAAAAATAAATAAATAAACAAACGTTCATGGTTCAAGTGTCGTCACCACCGCCATATTTCCTACTCTGGCACTATCTTCGCCGCTGCTAATCAACCTCCTCTCGTAGTAATCCACAAAACATAGATAAGGCGAGTTTCACTTCCCGTCAATCTCACGCTCACCGGAGCAAATCAATATTCGTCTCCAACTTCCCACCCCCACTACCAATGGCAGCGGAGAATTCACCCTTTTGAACCTCCACGGCATGTTGATTAACGGCGGATGAAATTATACGTTCATCACTATCGTAGTTAATATTTGATGGCCCAGGATCTGTGTCTATACTTCTGCTGCCAATTCAAGCACCGCCATTACCAACTCCCCTCTTCGACAGTTTCACCAACTGTTTCCTCGTCAAAGCCGGGGCCAATTTGGGCAATGCGGAATTGGGTAAGCAGTTGCATTGTTGTTGTAGCAAGGTGGGATTCGAGAACCATGTTTATGTACAGACTTGTTTGGTCAACATTTTCATGAGATGCGCGGGTGTACAGTAGAAGCGTAGATGTTCGATGAAATACCTGAGAATTGCCTTTGAAAGGCATGTCAACCATGTGAAATTTTGTTTGAAAAATGAGAAAGACAGAGATCCAGCACAAGCATGTTCACTTGCTAGTTGTCCATATATTTAAGGTGGCACCGGGAGTGGGAAGCAAGGCGGCGGCGGCGGTGATCCTCCAGTGCTGTCATTTGCAAGGCCCTAATTGTTTGATCTGAATTTATATTTAATTAAATAATAAAATCATCATTAATTAATTGATTAAATATTAAACAATGTTAATCAATGTTAGATGACTAGATTAGAGTTAAGTTAAGGGGAACACTTGGCATAATATTATTGGTATAACATAGAGTGTTACATAGAAGGGTAATAGAAGATCTGAAACCGTAACATCATCCCAATGATTGCTAATTGATTTAAATCTATCAGACAGTTAATTGCATCACTGCAGTTAACTGTATTGACAACTGGAACCCCCTCCCCCATTTACCGAGCCATCGATGCCATCATCTATTCTTCTTCCGCAGCTAAATCTCTAGTCGACAAAGTGCGAATTCATATAGACAACAAGCACACATATAAAAAACTCAATCAACATCGATTGTTAGCCAAAAGCAAAATATTATTGGAAACCTAGTTTGCCACCATCATTGAGAAAAAAATTCAATAAAAAATTGGCAATTTTTTACACTTTTAACTCTAATTTTAGGTTGAAAGTGTGAATATAACCCCGCAAAAATGAGAAAGTGTCAAAATAATCCCAACTTTATGACAAAATGTGCAGTTATAACCTTTTGTCACTATTACGATGTTGACTCATCAATTCGGGTGTTGATTGAAGCTAAAATGATGAAAATACCCTTGTTCCCAATAGCTAAAAATACCATTTTCTCTTTTTAAAATTTTATTTTTTAACCCAGAGGTTAAATTGTCATTTCCTTAAATTTCGGCCAAATCTCCAGTTGACAATTGAAGTTAATGGGCCCAGGGTTAGACATACATCATAAAAGTTATTTTAACATTTTTCTTATTTTATAGAGTTATAATGGAATATTTGGAAGTTAGTAACTGACATCTTTTATGATTTATTCTATACATAACTGTAGAAAATAAGGGCAATGATGTGTGTTTGTATTCATGACACGAGTTGCATTATATAGTAGTATAAAATACCTATACAAGCTAGGAAAAAGAAATAGAATCTAATTACAATTACAAGTAATATTTATATTCCTTAATACTCTACCTCAAGTTGGAGCATGGGGATCAGAAATACCCAACTTGCCAAGTAGTGAATGAAACTGGTTATGTCTGAGAGCTTAGGTAAACAAGTCCGCAGGTTGATCTGTAGTGCATATATGATAAGTAACTATAGTACCAGATTGCACAAGATCCTGGACAAAATGACAATCAACTTCAATATGCTTTGTACGTTCATGGAACGCTGGATTTGCCGCAATATGAAGAGCAGATTGACTGTCACAAAATAAATGCATAGAAGTAGTATGCGCAACCCCTAAGTCTTTCAGTAAAGACTTAAGCCATAACAACTCACAACATATAACAACCATAGCACGATACTCCGCTTTAACAGAAGAATGAGAAACTGTAGGTTGCTTCTTGGTCTTCCAATAAACCGGAGAATCACCAATCATCACAAAGTAACCGGAAACAAAGCGCCAGATAATAGGACAAGCAGCCCAATCAGAATCACAGTAAGCAGTCAACTGTAACGCACTACGGGAAGTGAGAAATAAACTTTGACCAGGATGGCTCTTCAAGTAGTGCAACATACGAACTGCAGCTTGCCAGTGAAGAATACAAGGAGACTTCATGAATTGAGCAAGAGTGTGAACCGAATAACTAAACTCAGGACATGTGATGGTAAGGTATATTAGGCGCCCAACTAGTCATCTGCACTGCTCAAGATCATGGTAAAGCAGACCCTTAACACGCGCCAGATCGTGTTGCTGCTCCATCGGAAAGTCAGTCAGTTTAGAGGTAGATAAACCTGTATTAGATAAAATGTCCAGGGCATATTTCCGTTGTGAAAGAAACATCCCATCCGGTCTTCTAGCAATCTCTATGCCCAAGAAATACTTGAGGAAACCAAGATCTTTCATGTGGAAACAAGAATTCAAGTATTTCTTGAATTCAGAGATAAGCGTAGAAGAGCTACCAATAATGACCAAATCATCCGCATAAACCAGAAAAAGAAAAGAAACTGTTCCACGGGATAAAACAAACAGAGAACAATCTGCTTTACTCTGAACAAATCCAAATGCCCGTAAAGCATGTGCTAATTTGGCAAACCAATTTCTAGGAGCCTGGCGAAGACTATAAAGAGATTTTTGAAGGCAACATACCTGACCAGGGGGCGTAGCATAGCCCGGTAGAGGTCGCATAAAAACCTCTTCATGCTGATCACCATACAGGAAAGCATTATGCACATCTATCTGATGCAATTCCCAACCACGAATCACTGCAACAGATAAAAATATGCGAACTGAACTCATCTTTGCAACCAGATCGAATGTCTCAGTATAGTCAATCCTTTTAACCTGGAGCTTCCCGAGAACCACTAGGCATGCCTTATGATGCTAAATGGTACCATCTGATTTAAACTTTGTCCGGTAAACCATTTGCAACCAATTGCTTTCTTATCCAGAGGTAGAGGGGGCCATAGTCCATGTTTGATTGCGCTCAAGCGCAGTGAGTTCTTCAGTCATAGCATCTTGCCAATGAGCATGTTGTGACGCCTCAGAATAAGTAGTGGGATCTGTACTAGAAGTTATTGCACCCCAAAATGTAGAATGCATACTAGAAAATTTATCACAATTTACATAATCAGTAGGATGATAGAGAACACCTAAGGATAGTGACGGCGCATAAGGGATCATAGCAGTAGGGGGGACTTCAGTAGTAAGAGCACTGACATAATCATCACATTCATAGTCTTCCAAATATGGAGGAGGTCAGCGAGTGCGAACACTCTGTTTGATAGGAGGTAACTCAGCGGTGGGAGGAGACGTTGGAACAACCGGTGATACAGGCTGTGGAGCTGACAGAAGCAGATGACGATCGGAATTATCTGAGGCCAGAGATACCGTGTCGGGCGGCGGAGCAGAAGGAGTCACCGGAGCTGACGACGCAGAAGGCCCATGATGCGGTGGAATCCTGGGCGGTCGTCGGGTCAGATCAGCAAGGGTTACCAATGATCTGGGTTGGTCACAGGTGCAGCGACGACCGACGGTAAGGGTGTGGTGGTGACCGGTGGGATAGGCGCGATGAAAACCAACGTCATAGGGTTGGTGGCAGCCTACGGGAATGGTGGTAGCCTACGGGAATGGTGGTGCACGATTTGGCCATACGACTCTGGCAGTGGCGGAAGTGATAGCGGTGGTGGCACCGCTGGGATTCAAAGTTTGGTTTACAGCACCTGCATTGGAGACCAAAGTTTCATCAATCTTTGTCATCAATGCTTTTTTATCCATGTCACATAGAAGCCCAATAATAATTCACCATGCGGCTCCCATAGTTACAGATGACACTTTTTGCATTGGAGATGCCCTTAACGAGGCTTGATCTAATAACCTTATATGTTGGAGAAAGTGCAGCTATAACCCTGAGTTATTTTTAGTGCAAGTATAAACCTAACTATTATACTTAAGTGTAAATATAACCCTAAAACCATTATTCCGGCTGATATATTTCAACAATCACAAAAAACGATCAATATATTTCAACAAATGAACCAATCCATACACATTGAAAACTCTGTAATCGATTCAAAATTACTTGTTTGGGAGCGTTGAGCGGCTAGATAGTGTCGTATGTGACGTTCTACGTGAAGAATCAGTACGAGTTCTCAGCTTTTGTGGCGGCGGTGAGAAAGAGCACCGCCAGAGTTTAGAACAGAGTTGCCGGCGCCGACGGTGGTGGTGGTCACAATGGTATCATTTTATGGAGAACCGTAAACCTAAAAAATGAGATTCATCACCCAGAAAATTGAGACCCATAATTATTCTAACTCGCTTCACCAGTCACCACCATCTGATGGTTCAGTCCGCCGCCACTACGCTGCCGTTTTCCACCATCGCGTTATCTCCTTTCCCGACCATATCCTACCTTCTTTCAATTCCTCTGACTGATGGTGGTGCACTATCTCCTTCTCGTCTGGCCGCTCGCTCTAGAAGAAGATTGGAGACGGAGATTGGAGCGGAAGAAGACGATTGGAGACTGGATTTTTTGGAGATTGGAGCGGAAGAAGAAGATTGGAGATTGGAGCGGAAAAAGAAAATGGAGATGGAGGGAGAAGAAGATTCGAGATAACAAAAATGTCAAAATAATAGTTATTTTTCTTTTTATATTATTTTTGGAAGGGTAAAATAGTCCTTTTAATTAAATTCAACCACAAATCGCCAGAAAAGGTTATAAGCTAAATATCTAGAGTTATATTAGCATTTTCAGTTACCGCAGGGTTATATCTGCACTTTTGTATATTATATAGTGTTATATATACACTTTGCTTCAGAGGAAAATAAAATTGCAAAATGGTTGATAAAATTGAAGCCTCTTAATTCCAGATGGAAAATTAATTATGATGCAGCCTATTCTGTTAATAAAACTGGTATAAGATGCATAGTTTGAAACTCTAGAGACACATGATTCATGGCATATCAGAATTTTGAGTCTGTAATGTTCTGTTTATCCTACATTTTGAATTGTTAGCCCTTTTCTCAGGTATGCAGTCAACATTGTAACTTTTGAATATTTTCATAGACACAGGCCTCAATTTTGCTACAACGGGGATTTGAAACATAATGAGTTTCTGGTTAGACTTGATCTCACACATGAGTGGAAGATGATAGAAACACAGCCTTAGACTATGTACAATGGTGATGGAGAACTAGACCAAAGGGTTATGGGGGATTCCAGCCTAATGCCTAGGGAGAACCAAGAGCAGCCCACTAAGGTACCACGCTAAGAAGCCTTAATGGGCTTTGGAACGAGGACAGAGGAAATTGAGAAGAGAGATAACCCTAATTAGGTTTAGAGAGATATAAGTAAAGATGTATGTCACTTATTTACATTCATTCAATGTTCATTGATCAGCGGCTATACACTGACTTTACCATCGGAGCTCTTCCCTTGGATATCTCAGGGGTCTTAGTTTTCTAGGTGACAGGTCGACAACTAACATATTGGAGATACACTTTTGAATCGGGTTCGAAGATTCATCAAATGGCATGCTCGGTGGTACCCGACTAGAAGTCAGATACATATCCGTTGGTGTGTGTCCACCTCTACTATTAAGAGGATTGAATGGCTCAGGATGAAAGGGTTAGAGGTTGGAGACAAAGTGCAGTCCGTGTGTGCAAGCTAGATGGCTTCCGCCCCAGCAGCACAAAATGTGGGGGTAGATATGATGAAGGGATCATCTGGCCAAGTTTGGTGGATCCGATTGAGAAACCATGCGTGGTTGGTGTGACGTCTGGGGATTTAGAGGTAACTCTCGAGCTTAGGATGGATATCTCGACATCTGAACCTCACTTGATGTTAAGAGGTGGTGATAGTCATTTCACAGAATGTTCTAGAGAATCCCATATCGAAGCATATGAGAGGATAGTTTGGTAGAATCGAAATATAGCAAGCCAACAGATGGATTTTGAGCAGATCTCGAAAGTACTAATAGCGGCAGGGTATCAGGTGGTTCCCCTGGTAGTCCTAGGTTCATTGGGAGAGGGAGTATCTTCGATAACTTGAGAGCAGGTGCGAGCTCTACCTTTGGCAAGTCTAATGATGGGAATTCCGTACTTCGGGTATCAGGAAGCTGCTCTGCCCAGACCACATCCTTAGTTCCCAGAAGGAATGTTGGGATAGTACACGTGACCACCATTCGTAGGCTTTGAGGATAGAAGGAAGGCAATGGCCAGCCAAGGAAGGCATGCCTACTATAGTTAGAGGGTTGTTTTGTTGGGTTACACAGGATGCGCTGGAGTGGGGCCCTACCCAGGGAAGGTCATGGCACCAACATATGGTTTGTCATTGGGAGATCGCCAGAATTGGAGCCAAAATAGGGAGACGTTAGTTGGAGAAGCAGGAGATACACTTGGAAGAGAGCTGGACAGGTTAGTAGGGTCAATGGGGCAGTCGACTGGATCCCTCTTTAATGAAAAGATAATTTGGTGTCGTGGCCAGGGGATACAAAGCCACCAGAGGGACTTCCAACGTTTAGAGAAGACTCATACCCTCACGAGTTCATTTAAACCTTCCTAAGTTTGATGAATTTGAGGGAATTTGATGAGAAGATAACCTTTAAGCTCGTAGGTAGCTACCTCTGAGAAAAAGGCGCAAGAGTGGTTTCACAAGTTACCCAGTGGGTCTTTGCAGTCGTATGGAGACTTCAGCCTAGCCTTATTGAGTCAATATTGTCAGAAGAATAAGTTTACTAAAACATTGATGGAGCTGTACCAGACAAAGCAAAGACCAGGAGAATCAACGGCAGTGTTCTATCACAGATATATAAATGAGAGCCTGGGAGTGGTCGAAGGGACGAAAAATGAAGTGATTCAGGGATATTTGATAGGGATGGAAGACTTGGAGTTGTACAAAAAGTTGATAGCAAAAATTCCCAAGACCCTCCACAACTCCAAGAAATAGTGGAACAACACTCAAAGGTTGAAGATGCGACTAGAAGGAAAAGGGAAAGAATGATGGCTAAGCAATAGAATCCTGCCGATTGAGGAAAAAGACAGGCAGAACCATCAAGGGAAAGGTTTGATAGATACGCACCCATGCAGCATTCCCCGGAAGAGATTTGGAGTATCATAGGGGGGTTTTTTGGGCACCCCCGCTATTAACCAGATTGGAGGAAGCTATAGCAACGAGAAGGGCCACTAACAAGTTTTTGTGATCACCATAGATACTTTGGTCATTATACAATTGATTGTGGTCACATGAGAATGGAGATCGAGAGGTGAAAAAGAGAGGGTCTCCTCAGGGAAGCTAATTTTCATCCAACAACTCCCTGAGAGGGGCCAGTGAGGTATAGGAATGAGCAAGACCGTAGAAGGTTTAAGAAAAGTGCCCCATCTCCCAGGGTTGATTGTGCACCCCCAGTTGTTTGACAAGAGCACCAGTAGGAACCGTATCGAAACCTACCTGCAGGAAACCCCAACTAAAACAAAGAGCCAGTTGTTCGTAGAATGGTAAATATTATCAATGGAGTCACATGTGTTAGGTCTTCAAATACTGTGATGAAGGCTGAGTTAAGTTGCACGCCTGCAGGAGAGTTATCACTTAATAGGTTTTGGCATGACAAAATGATAACATTTTCAGAAGCGGATACAGTTTCTAACCAGACCCTTCATGAAGACCTAATGGTGTATTCCGCAGTGATCAAGACTTTATTGGTTAAGAGAATCTTTGTAGACGATAGAAGTGGGGTGGAGATCATGTTCGTAAGTTGTTTTGACCAGCTAGGCATTAGTCAAGGTAATTTGAAAAAGTCACTATGCCCCCTGCCAGGATTTACAAGAAAAATGATCACTCCACTTGGTAAAGTCACTTTTCTAGTCAGAGTGGCCAATTGAGATAAGGGAGTGACGATATACTACATCTTCACAGTTATCGATGCCTATTCCCCCTATATGTGATACTCGGAAGACCTTGGCTGTGCTAAGCTCGAGCTGTGTGGTCGCCATACCACCTGATGATGAAGTTCCCAACAAATAGGGGGTGGCTTGCATGCGAGGAGATCAGGTTGTAGCAAAAAGTTGCAACTTAGCGGCAGTGAAAGGAGCAAAGAAGGGGGACGCAGCATCAATACATGGAGAGGCAGGACCAGCTGATACAGAACGGATCCCAATTTAAGGTTTAGGTGTTATTGCAATGGGCAAGATGATGCCATGAGTTATAAGGGGCCAATTGTAGACCCTGGTCGACAAGTACTCAGATATGTTTCCTAGAACACCACAACTGTGACAGGGGTACCTGCGGAACTGGCCATTCATAGACTAAATATTGACCCTTCGATAAAGGCCATAGTAGAAGAGGAGAATGTTCGCGCCAGATTGGGCTAAGGCAATACAGGTGGAAATGGAGAAACTCCTTGAAGCTAATGTTATCGAGGAGGTGTTTTGTCCGGAATGGCTCACTAACCCGGTGATGGTTCCAAAACATAATGGGACTTGGTGCATGTGTATTGATTTCACTGACTTGAACAAGTGTTGTCCCAAGGATAGTTATCCCCTTCCTTCGATAGACAGGCTCGTGGAAGCAATAGTCGGATACCAGATTCTAGCCTTTTTATGCACACAAAGACTATCACCAGATACTAATGGCAAAAGAAGACAAGGCAAAGACTTCGTTCATAACGGAGGCAGGCACTTTTTTCTACAAAAAGATGCCGTTCGATTTGAAGAATGCTAGGGAAACTTACCAAAGGTTAGTTAATAAGTTGTTCAAAAATAGGATTGGAAGGAACTTAGAAGTATATGTGGATGATATGGTGGTAAAGAGTAGAAGTTATGATAAGTTCTTGGAGGATTTAAGGGAGATATTCGATGAGTTGCGGAAGGCCAGTTTAAAACTGAATCTTGCTAAGTGTGTAACACCCCAAACCCACCACACAATGTTGGGTTGGGTTTGGTTGTTCTACCGAAAATGACAACAGTAACAAGCAGATAAATTATATGCAGAAGCAATTTAGACCATTTAAATCCTAAACTACTATTATAGTGAAAGTATTAGTATAAGTGTTAAATGAAAGTTTCACCTAACTATTACAGATTTAAAATTCATGTTAAGATTCATCCAGGATCTCTCTCAAAATAAGTAAAGACATCAAAGTGCTTTTCTCTTACAGTTCTTCTTCACCTGAAAAAGGTTGTTTAACTAGGGTAAGCTCCTTTCTTAGTGAGGTTTTATCGCCACTATTTACCCAGTTGAGTTTTAGTGATCACAGAATATCAAATAAAAAATAGCCACATATGTCCTAGCACATAGTAAAAGGATAGGGGTGATTAGTGCCAATTTACTGTCAAGTGCCTATGTGGCAACTTTGACAAACATACAGGGCACAACCTTTCAGTAATGCCCGAAGGTTATCAGTTCAGAATTCAGTCTCGACAACCACGCCCAATAATATGTTCAGTTACAAGCTCGTATCAGTACAGTACAGTGGGTAATGCTAGCATACCAAAAACTCCGCGAGTGGTCGGTATAATCAGATGGTCCTGTCAATACTGTTCTCCATCGACTTTGACCGAACTACAATCGCATCGGGGGCCCCAAAATCAGAGAAAGGTAGTAAGGTAGAAAATTTTTCAAGTTTGACATGGCAAGAAAAAGTACAAGCCGGTCATCCACATTACATATCAGAGTAGTATATGATTCAAGTTTAGCACGACAAGATAAAGTACAAGCCGATCATTTATAACTCAGTTTCACGATAGCTAAACACAGTAATATACACACTTAGTTCAACAATCAGTATATATTATCAATTTAAGTTTAACAGGTAAGTCCCTCTATAATGGGGTTCCAGTGCAGGTTCGAGTATATATATATATATATATATATATATTTCGAGTACAGGGGCTCGAGTAGTTGGGTTCGAGTAAAGAATTCAAGTGGGGAAGGTTCAAGTGGTACGGGTATCGGGTTTTACTGGTTCGAGTGGTAAGTGGTACCGGTTTGAGTGTGAGGTTCGAGAAGTAAGGTTCCAGGGGTACTAGTTTGAGAAGTAAGGTTCGGGTGTTACTAGTTCGAGGGGTAAGGTTTGAGAGATGAGTTTGAGGGGTAGTGGTTTCGGTAGTACTAATTCGAGACTTATGGTACGAGAGGTATAGTTCGAGGGGTAAAGGGTTCAGTAGTACCAGTTCCAGACATAGGGTTCAAGAGGTACAGTTTGAGGGGTAAGGTTCTGGTAGCGAGGTTCCAGTGGAAAGGGTTCTAGAGGTGAAGATATCAGGGATACTAGTTCAAGAGGTAAAGGGTTCATTAGTGCTATTTCTAGGAGTAAAGTTCGAGTGTTGAAGTCTTTCAGTGGGTTCGAGAGGTGAGTTTTAGCAGGGTTTCAAGAGGTGAAGATTCAGTAGGCTTGCGAGGTGAAGTCTTCAGTAGGTTCGAGAGGTGAAGTCTTTCAGTAGGTTTGAGGGGTGAAGTGTTTCAGTAGGTTCGAGAGGTGAAGTTTTTAGTAGGTTCGAGAGGTGAAGTCTTTCAGTAGGTTCGAGGGGTGAAGTTTTCAGTATGTTCGAGAGGTGAAGTCTTTCAGTAGGTTCGAGAGGTGAAGTCTTTCAGTAGGTTTGAAGGGTGACGTTTTTAGTAGGTTCGAGAGGTGAAGTCTTTCAGTAGGTTCGAGGGGTAAAGTTTTCAGTAGGTTCGAAGGGTGAAGTTTTTAGTAGTTTTGAGGGATAACGGTTTAGCAGTGGTTCGATAAGTAAAGGTTTAGCATGGGCTCGAGAAGTAAAGATTTAGCAGAGGTTCGAGAGGTAGTTTCGTAGGGGTTCGAGGGCAGGGGTTCAAGAGGTTACTGTTCAACGAGAGGTAGGTTCAGTAGGGGTTCGACGGTAGGGGTTCGAGAGGGTACTGTTCAACAGGGGTTCGAGAGGTAGTTTCAGTAGGGGTTTGAGGGCAGGGGTTTGAGAGGTTACTGTTCAACAAGGGTTCGAGAGGTAAAGCTCTCTGGGCAGCCTGCACACATATAAGATATAATATATATATATATTCATATATTTACTTCAATTCATTCGAAGGCAATGTAAACACTCACTTCGGTTAGATTTGGGCCTGGGCAACTTCCGTCTCCTGCTTTACCACTGCTCACCACTATTCTCCACTATTCTTTGGCAAGAATTTTTTCTTAAGGTTGTGTGAAAAGGTAAGAACTGGGGATCTAGTATTTATACTAGATAAAAACTTAGGTTCTGACTCCTACCTACCTGAAATTGTATCCTGTAACTCTACGTCCACTTGCCAAAAAAATTACTTTGGATGAATTTCTCACGTCCGCCGTCCGTTTTCTTCTTTCCGGTAATTCCCTTTGCCAAAATTACTTTGGATAAAATTCTTTACATCCACCGTCCATTTATTCTTCTTTTTAATTCCCTTTACTTGTTCATTCATTCATTTACTTATTTATTTATTTATTATATATATTTATGTATCACCAGCTTCCTCGTCACGGTAATTTCTTGCATTTGTTTATTCATTTGCTTACTTATAACTTATTTCTTATTATTATATGTATATATATCTTTTATTATTATATTATATTATATTATTTATTATTATTATTATTTTATTTTTGATAACATTAACTCTTAGCTTTTAACTATAATTAGTCAATATATGTATAGTGGTAATATAACGGCTATATACAGCTATATTCCCAACGGTAATATATATCGGTTATAAATGACTATATTTTATAGTATATATATACGAAATTATCCAATATTTCAAAACCACATTTCCTCTTCTATCTCATATCCTTCTTACCATATCTGCACTCAATTTGCTGCTAACATGTCGAGACTAATATCAGTCTTTGTTGCCGTAATTATTGTTGTACTACATGTTAGTATTCTCACTGGAGATCTTACTCCGAAAGAATTTTATTACTCTTCGGTAATGATTGGATTCATTTATTACCTTTTATTTTTCACAATCCTCATAGATTTTTGTATTTCTAATTACATTTAATAAATTATTTTATTTCCCCATTATACAGTGACATCAAAAAATTGTTGTTTTGTAGACAAGGTTCAACCATTACAGTTGGGATTTTCACAATCTGCCCTCCTTAATGAATTTCGTCCCTGAAAATCCCATTTCCCGTGAACAACTCTAAGTAAGTATCCCTCATGTCTCCTTCCAACTCCCAAGTTTCTTCCTCAACCTTATGATTTCTCCACAATACCAAAACTATATGAATCTCTCTGGTTCGCAATGTCTTGATTTTCCGATTCAATATTTTTACGGGATTTTCCTCATACATAAGTTTTTCATTCACTTGTAAGTCTTCATGGTTTAGCACGTGTTCGGGACCAGGGTGGTATTTCTTCAGAAGTGACACATGGAAAACATCATGTAATTTCCCCAAGTGGCTAGGTAGGTTAAGTTAATATGCAACTGGCCCGACTCGTTGTATGACTTCGAAATGACCAATGTACCTAGGGCTCATTTTTCCTTTCTTGCCATGCCGGACGAGACCCTTGTGAGGGGTTACCTTCAAGAACACCTGGTCACCTACTCCAAACTCCAAATCCCTCCTCCGATGATTCGCGTAACTCTTATGTCGACTTTGAGCCATTTGTAAGCGCTGCTTTATCAGTTTGACCTTATCCACGGATTCCTCAACCTAAGGTATACTGGTAATTGGAAAAGTTTTTTTCTCTCCCACTTCATCCCAAAAGAGGGGTGTTCGACACTTTCTACCATGGAGTACTTCATATGGAGCCATACCAATGGACGAATGGTAACTGTTGGTATAATCAAATTCTACCAAAGGTAAATGAGCATCCCAACTTCCCCCAAAATCCATAACACAGCTTCGGAGCATGTACTCCAAAGTTTGAATTGTTTTCTCTGACTTCCCGTCTATTTGTGGGTGGGCACTCGTACTAAAGTTCAAATTGGTCCCCAATGCGGCTTGCAGTTGCCTCCAGAAATGGGAAGTGAATCTTGGGTCCCTATCAGACACGATAGTTATCGGTACCCCATGCAATCTTACGATTTCCCAGATATATAGGACAGTCAGTCTTTCCAAGGAGTATTTAACGTTGATCGGCAGGAAGTGAGCCGACTTGGTCAACCTATCAACCACCACCCATGTTGCGTCAAAATTAATCGGTGTTTGAGGTAGTCCTGTCACAAAGTCCATCGTGATGTGATCCCATTTCCACTCAGGATTTTCCAATGGTTGTAACAACCCTGATGGTTTCTGATGTTCGGCCTTAATCTGTTGGCACACCGAACAATGTGCCACATATTCTGCTATGTCCCTCCTCATATTATCTCAATAGTACCGTTGTTTCAGGTCTTGGTACAATATGGTCCCTCCTAGGTGCACCGTATACTTGGATCGGTGAGCTTCCTCCAACACTCTTTGGGTAATTGCTGAATTTTGGGGTAGCCAAAACCTACCTCTACAGGTCAGCACTCCTTCACTGTCTACTTCAAAATCTAGCAACTTCCCTTCAGCGACAATCTTGTTCTTCTTTACCAATGATTCATCTGATTCTTGAGCCTTCTTAATCTCTGTGGGTAACCCAGCTTGTACCCTTAGATTGAAGAATACAAGTCAGTCAGGTTTAGTCTAGCATTCCCAATTCTCTGCCTGCGATAACATCTCCGTCTCCTTTATCCAGATATGCGCCAAATTCACTTTTTGGCTTAGTGCGTCTGCCACCACATTTACCTTGCCATGTTGATAATTGATCACACAGTTATAATCCCCCCAAAACTCCATCCACCGACGTTGGCGCATATTTAGGTCCTTTTGGGAGAATAGGTACTTCAGGTTCTTATAATCTCACATTACTTCAATCATGACTCCATATAAGTAATGTCGTCATTTCTTTAAATAAAACACAACTGCAGCTAGTTCTAGGTCATGGGTGGGGTAATTATTTTTATAAGGTTTCAACTTCTTGGATGCATAAGCAATCATGTGGCCCCTTTGCATTAATACGCATCCTAGACCCTCTCCAGAAGCATCGATACAATGTGAATCCATCCTTTCCGTCAGGTAGGGCAAGAATTGGGGCAGAGGTAAGACATTTCTTCAATTCCTAAAAACTGGATTCAGTTTTCTCATTCCATTCATACTTAACTCCTTTTTAAGTTAAGCAGAATAAAGGGGATGCAAGTTTAAAGAAGTCTTTCATTTAATGCCTATAGTACCCTGCCAGTTCAAGAAAACTTCAAACTTCCGTACTATTGTTTAGCACCCTCCAGTTTAGAATTGTCTCGACTTTAGATGGATCAATAGATATTCCTTCCTTGCTAATCACGTGCCCCAAAAAGTTCACTTCGTTTAGCCAGAATTCACATTTTCTAAACTTGGAGTACAACTTGTGCTCCTTAAGCAGTCGTAATACTTTCCTTAGATGCCCTTCATACTCCTGCTGAGATTTGGAATAGACCAGGATGTCATCGATGAAGATGAAAACAAACATGTTTAAGTATGGCTGAAATACTCGATGCATGAGGTCCATAAAAGTAGCTGGTGCATTGGTCACCCCAAATGGCATTACTAGAAATTCATAATGACCATATCGAGTATTGAAAGCTATCTTGGGTATGTCTTCCCCTTCACTCGGAACTGGTAGTACCCTTGTCGTGAATCCAGTTTGGAAAATACAACTGCTCTTTGGAGTTGATCGAACAACTCCTCAATAATGGGAATGGGGTATTTATTCTTAATCGTCACATTGTTTAAGCCTCGATAATTGATACACATCCGAAGAGAGCCATCCTTCTTTTTAACAAACAATGCCAGGGCTCCCCAGGGAGAGGTACCCGGTTGAATGAATCCTCGAGCTAACAAGTCTTCAAGTTGTAGCTTCAACTCCAGTAGCTCCAACAGTTCCATATGATAAGGGGTTCGAGAAATAGATGCGGCCCCAGGAACCAGATCAATGGTTCTCCCTTTTAGGAGGTAAACTTACTAGTTCCTCTGGAAATACCTCAGGGAAGTCTTGGACCACAGTTATATCTTCTCCTTTTAACTGGTCCACTGGCTTATTCAAGATATAAGCCAATATTCCATTCACTCCTTTGCAAATCATTCGTCGAGCCTTGACTCCAACAACTATTAATGAGGAGAATCTTTTCCTTCCTACATCCACTTCAATCGGAGGTTCCCCTGGTCGACACAGCTTAACTTCCTTCGTATGATAATTTAACTGGGCGTGATTTTTAGCAAGCCAATCCATTCCAAGTATTACCTCATAGCCCTTTAAGGGTAGAGCAATTAGGTCTATGGGTGATTCCCCATGCCCCACACTTACCCTACAGTTTCTACATACTCATCCAGTTCAGATTTTAGCATCGTTTGTGGGAGTTCTAACTTCTAACTTATAGGGTAAGTTCTATATCTTATCTTCCACATTTTAAAGAAAGGAATAACTAGCAAAAGAATGAGAAGCACCAGGATCTATCAAAACTTTAGCTAGTTTACCCAAAATAGAGAGGGTACCTTCAATAACCTCAGTCGAAACTGGGGCTTCATTATCTTCCATCGCGTAAACACGAGCTTGTACCATTGGTTGGCTTCCCCCACTTACTCCTCCTTTCTGAGCCGGTTTGGTGACTGACGGCTGAGACCCCACGGTTTGAGACGAGTGACTTGGCAGGACTAGCGGGCATTATGATATTCTATGTTCAGAACTTCCACACCTTAGACACATGTTTGCCTTCCTCCATCAATCCTTCTCATCATAGTTTCCCTTTCCACAGTGCATGCAACAAACCCGAGTCGTTCCTCTCGAAACGATGCTTGAGCTCTTCGACATGGCCGAGGGATGGGATATGTCTCTCCTAGGGAATTTGTTTTTCTCAAAGTTTACTCCCCGTGGGCCTGGAGTGTATATCGACTGGTACTTCACACTTGTTCTTCTCGATTGGTGCATGACTTGTAAAGAATTTTTAGTTTCCTCCACTCTGCAAGTGGATTCATGATTTCGGCATAACTGTTCTGATAAGTCGGGGCTAGGGCATTCTTTAGTTCCAGCCTTAACCCTTGGACAAACCTTCTATTGCGTTCCTCATCAGTTGAGACCATTTTCTCTGCAAATTTAGAGAGTCCGGAAAACTTTGCCTCATACTCCGTTACACTTATCAGGCCTTGTTTCAAGTTTATGAACTCTGCTTCTTTCATTTCGATAACTAGAAGTGGAATGGACTTCTTCTTAAACTCCTTTTCAAAATTTTCCTAGATCCTGGGAGTTTCCTCCATGTCCCACTTCCTTTGTACTATGTTCCACCAATCTAGTGCGGTGCCTTCTAATTGGAATATGGCAAAACTCACCTTCCGTCCATCTACATATCCTAGGGCTCAGAAAGTCTGAGTCATTGTTTCGACCCAATTTTTGGCAACTTCATCATCTGGGCCACCGTTGAACCTGGGTGAATGAAACTTCTGGAATCGTTCCAAGGCTCCGTCCTCTGTCTCTAGCCTATGACTTCGATCCCGGATAGGAGATAGAGCTTGATTGTCTCTCTCTATCACACGGCTTTAAATTTTGGTAACTTAACTCGCGAACAATTCTATTCCAGCGGTTGGGGTATTTTTCCCGCAGGCGAGTTTGAGCTTTCTCTATGTTCTCTTTCCATTGTCCTATATGTTAAATAAATTAGTTCCATGGATTATACTAATCCTTATTTACTCATTTAACCAAAAGAATATAATTCACAAAATATTTATATAATCGTCATCTTAAAACAGCTTTAGCCACACTTCACTACATCATGATAGTTTTGACGTCTCCAACGTTAGAAACTGGGATTTATTCTAGTTTAGTACTTATTTACATTATCCTAACCGGCTCTTGAATTTTTGGTGAGTCAACTCCTTCTCCTCGCTCGGCCCTAGGGTACGCCTGGTCCATCAAATCATCCCACAATGTGGTGAGAGCATGCTTTATTATGCCCCGAGTCTGTCTAATGTGCCTCCAATGTGATTCAGTTACTTGTCGGCGATAGCCGGTCATACCTCCTTGTAGTTCTTAGGCATTTTCCAGGACTAAGCCTATTCCGTGAACGATTTCTTGCCGTTCTGCATCCCAATGTCTGAGCTCCCTGCATCTCTGGTTCTTCAGTCGATTGTTTTATGTGACTACCACATTCGCCCTTGTCTCCTCTGCATTGGCGCACAACCATTACTCCCATATTGCGTCCTTCATTAACTGCTCATGGGTCTCGAGGCTATGGACCATATTAATCAATTCAGCACGTTCTATGACCAAAGCGTGTATGGCTGTATGGCCCAATTTGGGTAGGCATGAGTTTCTACCCACTGCGAATTGTCGATGATTCATGTCCAAGGAATGTATACCTCCAGAAAAGCTCCCGTATGCCTTTTTACTTTAATGGTTTCTTGGAAAGCATTACTTGCAATTTCTATATTATCATCCATCTATTGAAATAAAAAACTTGTTAGCTCGATAGTTTGGGACTCAACCGGTCCCACTTATTCTACAATTTATTTAGTTTCCTCTAAAATCTTTTATTTAAGGTAAGTATGTGTTTGCCTTTACTTGATTTGAGAATGCTTTGATACCACATCTGTAACACCCCAAACCCACCACATAGTGTCGGGTTGGGTTTGGTTGTGCTACTGAAATGATAACAGTAATAAGCAAAAAAATTATATGCGGAAGAAATTTAGATCATTCAAATCCTAAATTACTATTACAGTGAAAATATTAGTATAAGTATTAAATGAAAGTTTCACCTAACTATTACAGATTCAAAATTCATGTTAAGATTCATCCAGGATCTCTCTCAAAATAAGTAAAGACATCAAAGTACTTTTCTCTTACAGTTTTCCTTCACCTGAAAAAGGTTGTTTAACTAGGGTAAGCTCCTTTCTTAGTGAGGTTTCATCGCCAGTATTTACCCAGTTGAGTTTTAGTGATCATAGAATATCAAATAACAAATAGCCACATATATCCTAACACATAGTAAAAGGATACGGGTGGTTAGTGCCAAGTTACTGTCAGTGCCTATGTAGCAACTTTGACTAACATACATGGCACAACCTTTCAGTAGTGCCCGAAGGCTATCAGTACAGAATTCAGTCTCGTCAACCACGCCCAATCAGATGTTCAGTTACGAGCTCGTATTAGTACTGGACAATGGGTAATGCTAGCACACAAGAAACTCCACGAGTAGCTGGTCTAATCAAACGGTCACGTCAATACCATTCCCCGCCGACTTCGACCGAATTACAATCACATCGGGGGCCCCAAAATCAGAGACAGGTAGTCAGGTAGCATATTTTTCAAGTTTGACACGGCAAGATAAAGTACACGCCGGTCATCCACATAACATATCAAAGCAGTATATGATTCAAGTTTGGCACGGAAAGATAAAGTACAAGTCAGTCATTCATAGAGAAATATCAAAGCAGTTTATAACTCAGTTTCACGACAGTTAAACACAGTAATATACACACTCAGGTTAACAATCAGTATATTTTATCAACTTAAGTTTAACAGGTAAGTCCCTCTATAATGGGGTTCGAGTGCATGTTCGAGTATATGTATATTTCCAGTACAGGGGCTCGAGTAGTTAGGTTCGAATATAGGGGTTCGAGTAAAGAATTAGAGTGGAGAAGGTTCAAGTGGTACGGGTATTGGGTTGTACTGGTTCGAGTGGTAAGTGGTACCAGTTTGGGTGTGAGGTTCGAGAAGTAAGGTTCCAGGGGTACTAGTTTGAGAAGTAAGGTTTTGGTGTTACTAGTTCGAGGGGTAAGGTTCGAGAGGTGAGTTCGAGGGGAGCGGTTTTGGTAGTAATAATCGAGACCTATGGTACATACAGTTTGAGGGGTAAAGGGCTCAGTAGTACCAGTTTTAGACATAGGGTTCGGGAGGTACAGTTCGAGGGGTATGGTTCTGGTAACAAGACTCCAGTTGAAAGGGTTCTAGAGGTGAAGATATCAGGGGTACTAGTTTGAGAGGTAAAGGGTTCATTAGTGCTATTTCAAGGAGTAAAGTTCGAGTGGTGAAGTCTTTCAGTGGGTTCAAGAGGTGAGTTTTAGTAGGGTTTCGAGAGGTGAAGATTCAGTAGGATCGAGAGGTGAAGTCTTCAGTAGGTTCGAGAGGTGACGTCTTTCAGTAGGTTCGAGGGGTGAAGTCTTTCAGTAGGTTCGAGGGGTGAAGTTTTTAGTAGGTTCGAGAGGTGAAGTCTTTTCGTAGGTTCGAGGGGTGAAGTTTTTAGTATGTTCGAGAGGTGAAGTCTTTCAGTAGGTTCGAGGGGTGAAGTCTTTCAGTAGGTTCGAGGGGTGAAGTTTTCAGTATGTTTGAGAGGTGAAGTCTTTCAGTAGGTTTGAGGGGTGAAGTTTTCATTAGGTTCGAGGGGTGAAGTTTTCAGTAGGTTCGAGGGATAAAGGTTTACCAGAGGTTCGAGAAGTAAAGGTTTAGCATGGGTTCAAGAAGTAAAGGTTTAGCAGAGGTTCGAGAGGTAGTTTCAGTAGGGGTTCGAGGGCAGGGGTTTGAGAGGTTACTGTTCAACATATTATTTATTTATTTATTACTATTATTATTATTTATTTTTGATAACACTAACTCTTAGCTTTTAACTATGATTAGTCAATATATGTATAGTGGTAATATACCGGCTATAAACGGCTATATTCCCAACGATAATATATATCGGTTATAAACGATTATATTTTATAGTATATATATATACGAAATTATCCAATGTTTCAAAACCACATTTCCTCTTCTATCTCATATCCTTCTTACCATATATGCACTCAATTTGCTGCTAACATGTCGAGACTAATGTTAGTCTTTGTTGCCGTAATTATCGTTGTACTACATGTTAGTATTCTCACTGGAGATCTTACTCCGGAAGAATTTTGTTACTCTTCGGTAATGATTGGATTCATTTATTACCTTTTATTTTTCACAATCCTCATAGATTTTTGTATTTCTAAGTACATTTTATAAATTATTTATTTCCCTATTATACAGTGACATCAATAAATTGTTAGTTTTGTAGACAAGGTTCAACCATTATGGTTGGGGTTTTCACAAAGTGTGTAATGGATTGGGGGCTGACACGACATCTAGGTTTCATGGCATCCGAAAGGGGGATTGATGTGAACCCCGAGAAGGTGGAAGCTTTGATGAAAATGAAAAGCCCAAAGTCGGTGAAAGATGTCCAGAGGTTAACGGGTTTCCTAGCTGCTCTGAGTCGTTTCCTATCGATGGGGGCTGAGAAATATCTCCCTTTCTCTGATGTATTACGGGGTGCCAAGAGGTTTGCATGGATGGAGAATTGTGAAAAGCCATTCGTGGCTTTAAAAGAGCATCTTCAAGTTTTTCCAACACTGGTGAAACCTAACCTCAGAGAGGTACTTTACCTTTATATCTTGGCCTTGACCCTAACAGTTTGTGCGGTCTAGATCAAGGAGAAAGAGAGGCTACAACACCTCATATATTTTTTTAGTTGGGCTTTACAGGGTCCCAAAATGAGGTACACTTCTCTTGAGAGGTTAATTCTAGTGCTGGTCCACGCTGCTCAAAGGTTGCGTCCTTATTTTCTGGGTCATACCATAGTGGCTTAATGAGCTTCCTCATCAGGCAGGTGATCTTTAAACTAAGGCTTCATGAGGAATGATGAAATGGGCTGTGGAATTGGGCGAGCACGACATCCAGTTTTAACCCTGGACTACGATTAAGGGCCAGGCCATCACCGATTTTATCGTAGAGAGATAGAAGTGATTGAGGTGGAAGAAGGCACAAAGAAGAGGGAGTTGTGGAAGCTGTTCATTGATGGGTCTTCACATGCAGGTGGTAGTAGGGCTGAGGTGTTGCTCACCAGCCCTAATGGCAAGGATTACCCATATGCGTTACACTTTAAATTTCAAGCCACAAACAACGAAGCTGAATACAAAGCCTTGATCATGGGGCTTCGATTAGCTAAGGAGATAAAAGTGGAGAACGTGGACGTATTCAGTGACTCACGGATCGTGGTTCAATGGGTCAAATGAGTATATGAAGCCAGGGAGCCCAACTTGCAATGGCATTTGGAGGTGATGAAGGCCTTGTTGAGTGGATTTTGATTGTTCACCCTGACACAGATACCTCGAGAGAAAAACCAAAATGCAGATGCCCTTAGAAAAAAAGCCTTGATAATGGGAATGAAGCGAATCCCGTTCGAAGAGATGAACCAAAAAAGCATCGAACAGCCAACTGTGATGGTAATTAATGAAGCAGACACTTTGATGACTCTTATCATCAAGTATTTGCAGGAGGGTTTCCTTCCCACCGAACCTGCCCAAGCCAGAAAGATTCGCCTAATAGTGTCAAGGTGTGTAATACATGATGGCCACTTGTATTGTTGGGGCAATGTGTTGCACCTTTTGATGCAAATTACTTGATCAGGGAAATTCATGAAGGAATATGTGGCTGCTATTAGGGAGCTCGTTCGGTGGCTAGAAGGATAATCCTAGCAGGGTTCTATTGGTCGACCATGTTTGAAGATGCCAATTTATTTATCCAAGCTTGCTACCAGTGCTAGAGACATGCGCCAATGACCCATGTGTCCCAAACAGAGATGATCAATGTACACAGTATTTGGTCGTTCGATAAATGGGGGATCGAATTGGTGGGGCCATTCCCAGAGGCATTTGACAAGCTTAAGTACTTGCTGGTGGCCGTTGACTCTTTCACTTAGTGGGTTGAAGCTGAGCCACTAGCGAACATAAAAGGAAAGTCGGTGGTCTAGTTTTGTTGGAAGAATATCATTTGTCGATTTGGGATACCGAGGGTTCTAGTTTCTGATAACGGTATGCAGTTCACAAATGATCATTTCAGAAGCTAGTGCGAGGGGTTTAAGATTGAGTTGAAGTTAACGGAAGTCTACCACCCACAGGCTAATGGCCAAGCTGAGGTTACTAATTGTACCCTCATTAATGGAATAAAAAAAGGCTCAAAGGGATGACTAGTAATTGGGTGAACATGCTTCCTAGCATTTTGTGGTCTTATCAAACAATCCCATCAAGAGCCACCAATGAGACACCATACAACCTAGTCTATGGCACATAAGTCATGATCCCGTAGAAATCAATTTACCCAGCCTAAGGGTAATATCAAGAAATAGCGATGACAACAGTGATAATCGACACCTAGATTTGGACTTGGCGGAGGAGGCAAGGATATTAGCAGCTAGTAGAGAAGCTAAAGTGAAGGAGCAATTCAAGCGATATCATGATCGGAGAGTAAGGAAGGTGCAACTTCGCGAATGAGACTTAGTGATGAGAAGTAATGAGAAGAGTAAGTGACTACCAGAGGGGAAGCTATCCCCTAATTGGGAAGGTCCATGCCGGGTACTGGAAGCACACCTAGGAGGAAGTTATGTTCTAGAGGAGTTATATGGAACGCGGGTGCCTCAAAGGTGGAACATTGCTAACCTTCATTGTTACCATCAAGTTTGAAATGTAAGCCTTGGAGGCATAACCTAATTTTGTATGATCCCAACAAGGGTTCGTTGAATGAAATAGCCATTATCCTTATACTTAATACGTTAACTTGTGCCGATAAAGCCAAGTTCAACAATATCCTTGCATCGATGAGACCAAATCGAATACATTCACTTGTGCCGATAAGGCCAAATTCGATAATCTCCTTGCATCGATAAGACCAAGTTGAATGCATTCACTTGTGCCAATAAGGCCAATTTCGATACCTTCCTTGCGTCGATAAGACCAAGTCGAATACATTCACTTATGCCGATAAGGACAAGTTTGATAACCTCCTTATGTCGATAAGACAAAGTCGAATACATTAACTTGTGCATGTAAGGCCAAGTTTGATTATCTTCTTGCATCAATAATACCAAGTCAAATACATTCACTTGCCGATGAGGCCAAGTTTGATAATCTCCTTGCATCGATAACACTAAGTCAAATACATTCACTTGTGTCAATGAGGCCAAGTTTGATACTATTCGTGTGTCGATATAACCAAGTTTGATACTATTCATGTGTCATGGTAAAAAAATAATAATAAAAGAAAAACAATCGATTCTTATCCAACCAAGTTTAGAAAGACATTATTCGATGCTAAAAACTTATTGGATGTACAAACTAGTCAGTCCAATTAATTCTTTTGGGTTTTATACCCGTTGCCGTCTCAAACAGGCGGTCGGCTTCACCTTCAGTGGCTTGGGGGGACTCGATGGATACGCCTCCGATGTGGAATTAAGTTCTCCGAATGTGAAACCTCTCTATTGTGAATATGAATGGGAATTTAGATAGTTCCATAGTTAACCAACGAAGTAGGATGAGCGTCACATTTCTTGACCAAGTGCTAACGCCCATGGCTAGTCCCTTAACAACTTTCCCCTTTGAAGGCAAACGAGCATCAACAATGGCCGATTCGCTCGGAAGTGACTTATTGGCTTTAGCAATCAGTTCATTTGTTAGAAATTTCTTGGTTTGAGCACTATCATCACCAAAGGGATTTCTAGCTTAAACACTCCCACACTTCTTCTTTGAAAGTTAAATAGAATTCTTGTGAACTGGATGGATGTTAGGATGAACACAGATGAGCCAGTCATGGATGGCATCAAATACCATGATGTGATTGCGATCCCTATTCAAACCCTTCCTCATTATGGACATCTCAATCTTATACAGAAATCTAGGAATTTCGTCAATAAGGCCTAGGTCAAGATGTCCGTGTGACAGACCATATGCTTGAAGACTGTCAGAGAACGCCGAGATGGTGGAACTTTGCTCGGACACTTGATTCTGGAGCTAGGAATTCTTAGTTGCCAGCTCGTCACAAAATTTAGCGTTACCCTTGATAGTCTTTCGAAGTTGGGATATCTTTATTTCAAGAGTAGAATTTCTTACGACCAACTCACTGGTTTGAGTCTTGTACTTTGTAGCCTCTTCCATGTAATTATCAATGTCCTCCCCCTACCTAGGGCACGATACAATCTAGCATCGGTAATACAATGTGCTAGAATGGAATACTTTTTCATCATTTCATGAAGAAATTCCTGATGCAACATCTCATTGGGGTTGCAGGACTCTTCAACGATGACAAGGGCCACAACGGTCTTGCTGGGAGGGTTCTTTGTTTCTTTGAGAAGCTTCTGGATTGAAGGGTGGTTGTGGTCATGGAATGACTGCAATTCCCTATTCATGGAAGATAAGTCTCAGGTAAGCTGGTTTAGTTCGTTACAAGCCTCCGATAATGCGTCCTTTACTTCGACCAACTCTTGTCTAGTTATTTTTAGCTATTTTTTTGCAGGAACAAGCACTACGGTGAAAGTTTAAAGTAATTAAAGTTACAAAACAAAAATTTATTTCTTCGTTCAAACAAATACAACCAAGAAAATAATTTATACATTGTTGTGAACTTCACTAGTTTTCTTGGCAGGAGTATCCTCGTTAGCTTTTCCTTGAGTGGTCGATGAGGGCACATCTTTACTCTTTGAGGAGCCAGATGGTTGTGGATTCTTGCCAGGCTTTCCAGGATCCTTGGTATCGATAGCTTGGAGCTCCTCAGCTATGAAGAACTTCTTAGACCCCTTGATGAAGTCGAGCAGCTTGAAATGGATGCCCCCGCACTAGCCTCATCCCATCGAGACTGAACTTGCCCCTCGACTTTGTCATCAATGAACTTTTGAATCTCTTTCATATGTTCCACCTAAAGGAGGGGGATCATATGCTCGATCAGTTTATTTTGACCCATCCATTCTGAGGACTTCAAAAGCTTAATGTAGAGGTCATAGAGTTCAGTGGAACCCATCATCATCTTGGTAAAGCACGCTAGTAAAGGGTGTTGACTCTCTGGATGGCACTTCTTCAACATCCTTTTTTTCCTTCAACTTATTCCGCTCCGTTTCAAGCTTCTTGGACTTTGATTGAAGCTCTGCATACTCCTTTTCAAATTTAGTATGCCCCTCCACGAACTTGGAGCATTCTTCTTTCCTAGCAGCCTCGGTCACCGCTTCAAGCAGACCCTTGAGTAGAGAGGGCACGCAAGCCAAGAAGATACCTGCAGAATGCACACTGGACTGGAGGGCCATAAGAACCTGCATCCCAGAGTCATTAAGTAAACGGTCTATGTTTCGTAAGACAATCAAAAGAATGCCACGAGAACTTACGGAAGACCCCCAGCCGACCTCTCCAAGGAACCCGAAAGACTTGGACAAGTCTGGGTCGTCAATTGGGGGTGACTCTTCTCGATAAGAGAAGTCTTCGTACTTCCGCTTCTTGGCTTTTCACCTAAAACCTCCAACTGGTCCTCAACTTTGACTAGTGGAGTCACGATGGTTTCCATCGAAGGGAAGGCAGCTGAATGCACAGTTTCTACAAGGTTTTCCTGAAGATAATTTAGAATGCCCATATCTGCAATTGCAATAAGAAACAGGTTAGACATCTCGACGATAAAGTCAAAATAAATTAAATTCCCAAAGGTTCTAGCCCCAAAAACCTTCTGGGGCATCCAAAGAAGCTATCTCTCTAACTCCCCCAGAATCATCCTATGAACAGGAAGGTAGTTCCACATTCATTTTCCTGTGGTTCTCAGAACGTATAATGGGGTAGAATCCTGAGGGTTCGAAGTATAAATATCTTTGTACAAACACTCTGACCAAAAGAAGACCTTAGTTCCCTTCACCTCAGGATGATAGAGTTTGACATCTAGAGCATTGAGTCCTCTCAAAAGTGCCACATCCTCGTGCATATAATCGGGGATCGAATGTCTGCTCTATTTCCAGACCTCGATGCTCACTTTGGAGTTCCATTGGGGGGGGGTTCAATAAGCCTCAGAACAGTTAAATGTGAACGCTTTTCATTGCCGCCCTTTATTATTGGAGAGAGGAATAATAAACCGCACATTAGTGGTCTTGTTAGATAAAGTAAATGTCCCTCAAATTCCCCAATTAGAGCGCAATGTGTACAACTCTCAAAATAGCTCACAACTAGGGACAACCCAAAATTCCTTGCATCGAACCATATAGGCTATTATTATGACAATTACGTTCGGATGAAGTTGACCTAAGTTAGCCTCAAATTCTTCCATCAAATCGACCAAAAGGGGAGGGGAAAAAAACATAGACTAGATGAATATGATGGCTATAGGTGATCGACCTTCCTACAGGTACGGTCGAAGGGGCTCATCCTCCTCTAAAACTCTAAGCTTAGAATCTAAGGGAACTCATTGATAAAGGGGAATCTCATTGATTATCTTGCCTAATTCGCTAGGAATAATATATTCTGAATCAGAGCCCTCCTCGCTCGATGGGTTGGGTGAATAACGCCGGTGAACAATAAACTTCTTTCTTGAAGGGTGTAGATGATTCTCCTCACCTTGTTAACCCCTGGGGGTACCTCATAATAGGGGTTCGATTGAGCCCCTAGACCGCTGCCCCCAGTCCCACTCATAGAAGGCGCTACGACCCCCTGCTTTATACCAACCGCTAGGCGGCTAGACTCCGTGAACCCAACTTTTGAAGAACTCGTCATTGAGTTGTTCGAGTTGGTCGGAACATTACCGGAATCCGAAGTGCTGTGCGTAGGGAAAGATTCAATTTCCTCTGAGAGGGTCCTCTCTGAGGAACCTCCCCTAGACCCACTTCGACTTCCAGAATTAGAGGGAGAGACAGAGAGATTTGGGGAAGGATTGAGGTGATGCATCATTGACAAATAAAGAATCGAGATTGAAAGGAGAGGAAGTTATAGCAGGGAGAACTTACTCGTTAGAGGAAGGATGGAAATGAAGATTGGGAGGAATTGAAAGTTGAGAAGAAGTCTCTTCAGGGTATGGCTCTACCTACAAGAAAAAAGACGAGTTAAATGGGGAATGTGATGGTTTGGAAGGGAATAAAAGGGGAAGAGAAATGGTGGTTGAATGATAACAATTGCATAGAAAGGCGAGAATTCTGACACAACGTAGAAAGTTGGAAAAAGTCACGTGCCCAGATTTCCCGTTCTCCCTCATCCACACGGGGCCCTTGGAATCCAAAGAGACTTGAGGGGATACAAAAACCATCCAAAGAAAACCAAGTGTTTAGATATCATCAAAGCCTCGTTGTAACTCATGAGGAGGAACTTGTCAAAGACAAGGCAAGACTCGATAAGGTTGTTCGATATCACAACACTTCGATAACAGATCCCTTGGCTTTTCTAGGGGCTCTTGATGGAGAACTTGACCAAAGGGTTATGGGGGATTTCAGCTCAATGCCTAGGGAGAACTAAGAGCAGCCCACTAAGGTACCACGCTAAAGGGCCTTAATGGGCTTCTGAACGAGTACAGAGGAAAATGAGAAGAGAGGCAACCCTAATTAGGTTTAGAGAGGTATAAGTAAAGACGTACATCACTTATTTACATTCATTCACTGTTCATTAATCAGCGGCTGTACATTGACTTTACCATCAGAGCTATTCCCCCGGACATCTCCGGTGTCTTGGTTTTGCAGGTGACAGGTCGATAGTTGATGGATCGGAGCTGAGCTTTCAGATTGGGTTCGAAGATTCATCATATGGTAAAACCGTTCTGCAATACCTCTTGTAGTTTTAGTCTATTAAATATTCAATCTCTCCCTCTCCTCCACATCATCAACTGAAACCACAAAGAAATTATTCCAAACCACTTTGCAACCACTTCATGGATCTTACTTGATTTTCTCTATCTTAGTCATTACTTTTACCTTTAGTATTTAATTTAAATACATTTGTCAACCTAAAATACATTTGCCAATTTTAACCATCTACCGGCTTAGGCCACAACATAATTTCATGTACCAAATTTTGTAATCATTCTGCCTCTTTACCACTAGTTTACATGAACATTTCTTTCGTCATACAATCTCAGATTTCTTGTTCCATGCATTTACAAGAACCTTTAACATTCACACATCAACCGTGCATGCATAAACAATATTTCTCTTTCATAGATATTGTACAAATAAGGCATATCACCATGCACTTATTCCTCAAAAATCAAATTAAAACTTATAGTTAATAGTACTTATCTCTTTTATGTCTCTTGATTCTTCTTCTCCACAAATATTGTCAATTGAGTATACCAATTAAAATTCGCATTCTTTGAATTAAGAGGATATTGAAAACTCCTAATTCAAGTATGGTTTAAAAACCAAACTCTTCTAGGATTTCCTAGAATCACAGGTTTCACAAACCTTTTATACTTCAGCAGAATTAGATTTTCTCAAAATCATCATTCTTTTACGAAGAAATAATAGTTCATTCTTGCAGAGTTGCACCAACTCGTGCTTTTATCGACATGATTCATAGAATCAAAACCCGTGTTATACACCAATAACCAAAAACATATTTACTATTTTGAAATTATCATAGTTTAATCACTCAATCTCTTATAATATTTGACCAATCTCAACATCATACACACAAATCTTGGCCTTTCCAATTTATCAATCCAACAAAATAAAATTTTAACATTCAATATCAATGTTAAAACTCCAAACCACTTTCCCAATATGATATCATAATTAACAAAAGTGGAAAAACAAATTTTGACTTTCAGTGAAGCCAACACCATTTCATGTAAAGTATAAAACCATTCATATTATCTGGTTTTAAAAATCCATGGATTAGTGAACTTACTTTTTGCAATCATCCAATTTATTTGGATAAAACTAATGATATATATGCAATCAGACAATTGATTTTATTAAATTGGTCTCTATAAATCATCCCATCGTCACTACAGTAATTGGTTACTTCAATAAAAAAATCTTCATGGAAACACTCTATATGCATGCAGTACTATACCAATATCAATCTTCACGCATTGTGTCAAAATTTTTTGGATTAAATTCACATATTAAGACTTAGCACTCATCAACCCGGTGTCTATATATACTTAAATATATAGTTCATGCACATAAATTAAATTATTATTAATTTGTGCACTTATAAAAACATGTGTTTTCTCACACCAGAACACCATTTATACCATGCAACGTCTACCGGTTTTTAGTACTTTAGCAATTAATTTCTTTGCGTGACAATTGAAGGAATAATTCAGTTCTTTCCAATACACATTGGTAAAAGTCATACACATGTATTTCATAATTATATGGCTTCATACTAATCAAAACAAAAGTACTCGTACAACATAATTTTACAACCAAATATGAAATTATAATATTTCCATGCCATGTCTTTAAAATATTATTATCATGCAATTCTTTCATAAAAAATATTCACATCCTTATTATTAGTTTTTAAAAAGGATAATTCAACCAAATTATTAGTAAAACTGATTTAACATGTACGTATATATTTTCACAATGCAGACATACATCAATCATATATCAAGTTATAAGCATATATAAATTGATTCTAACCTTTGTAGGGATCAAACTGTATTTCACATGAATCCAAAAGTCATGTTAAATGGATTAGACCCAAACCACACATAAGCACCAACGAATCCATCCATGCATGCACATTTGTGTATGTTGCACAACATCTGCATATGGTGCACCATCGCATACTTCATACACAATATTTCATGGTCGAACCACCCAACTTATCATCCAATGCACTCAAAATTTACTCTTTAAGATTGTTGGGGTAGATGCTGTAATATGTATTCCAATGGAACGTGAAATCACGCTTGGATGATTGTGGTAAAAAATTTCTTGGATATCGAAATGAGTCGCATTGAACACGCTTTCCTTAAGGAGTAATTCGACCTTATTACAGCCTTGGGTTATGTGAATTCCCTTTTAGGATAAAACGATCGAGAATCCCTCCTGTTCTAGGTTTGAATCAGAAGAATACTTTTGAGTGCATGTATTTTTGGTTGCTATGTATATCTGAGAATTTCTGAGAATTTCTCTGTGTTTTTGTGTTTTAGTCTGTTGTGTTTCGTGTACTGTTGTCTATTTTGTGTTCTTCCACTTCTAACACCATGCATGTGTACGCATGTATTTCTAGGAAACAAATGTTGTGAAAAGATACAACACTTCATCGTAAGACATCAAACAATGCAGCTATCAGATTTATTACGAACAAATTCTGAAATGACACAACCTTTCCTCCTTCTAGGACTATGCAGTAAGTTAGCCATGCTGCCAACACTCCATCCCGTAAACAATCCTTAATTCATCCTCATCCTTTCAGTCAAGGGATTGGACACTACACACCACATCTGTCAGAATTATAAATAAATATGGAGGTATTTAGAATGATGCATTTTTTCACACAAGGATAAGACATGTTAGTCTAACCAACACCGTTTTAATACTTATCCCAAAACTGTAAGCTCGTAGATAGTTTTTACAAGTGTGCACTCCGCACCACCAAACTTGTTTTAACATTCCGAGTTCATAGCTACTCGAATCCAATTATACTTAAATATCATTGTGTTTCATAAAATATCAACAACTTTCATCCGCCGGTTGGGGTTTACCTGATCGCAGAGGTTTTGGCGGAAGTTTTTGCTGACAATGATCACGTGAACCACAATGACTATAATGCTGAGCAAACAAAAGAGGCCGGAGGTTATGAGTTGTATGATCGGTATGATCACCATAGTGGCCACCATTTTTGTACCGACACTTCACACGAATGCAGGATTCACACAAGACCCGAAAGAACAAACCAAAATTTTGAGAAAGAAAAGTTTAGAATATAGAGACTTAAAAAATGGTTCGAGTTTAGCTACTGATGACTCTATTTATACTACACTAATAATGGAAACGTGATATTCTGATTTTATGTAATTGGAAAAAAAAAAATTCTCCAATGACCCACTCATCAAATCCGAAACCATTCCATAAATACTCAAATTAAATCGGCTGGAAATGAAAAAAATATTTCCACAATATTTTTCATTGTATTAAACATGGTAAATCGGGTATTCATTTAAAACAACATATCATAAAATTATGGAATATTTTCGTCGTTATCTCTAAAAAAATCATACACAAGTAATTTCATATATATTACGCAATTAAATCTCATGTATACTTACACGCGGTCCATATGCGTTTCATACCCTCCAGAGAAGAATTAATTTGGGCAGATTCTTAAAAATGCTCAATTCAATCTAAACCGACTCCAAATAACAAAACACACACATTTATGAAATACAGATTCACAGTCAACACTCATCGAATAAATCCAACACCTTTTCATACATACATCCACCTTCATCAGATCAGAAGAGAAGAAAGAAGCACAGATTCACAAAGGAACCGGGCACATCCGGCACACCGGACAATTCGGCGTCTTCCGCAGCCACAAATCGATACAGGTGGCATGGAAGCTGTGGTTACAGACCGGCAGCAACCTGCACTCTTCCCCCACCTTCAAATTTTCCAAGCACACCGCGCACTCTGCGTTTACGGACCCCTTTTCAGCGGAGTATCGGAACAACGGAAGCTTCCCGAAGTCGCCGCTGCGTAGAGCTCTGCCGCCGCCGCTTTCATCCGCTAGTTGGGGCCCACCCGCCGCCTGATTGACGGCGGAGTTTTGGCGGGAGTATCTGTAGAGAACGATTACGTGAACTGCGATGAGTATAACTCCGATCAAACACAAGATGCCGGAAGTTATGAGTTGCATGATCGCCACCATTTTGTAAACGTATGCACGTGAAGATTATGTCGCATGAATGTGATCATTTATTGTTTGGTCAATTAATTTGGGGTTAATATCAATGGAAACTCTTGTTGCGTTGTTCTTAAGTTGTAACGAAAGAGAAAGCAACTTTTATTTTATAGCTTGGCAATTGACGTTGGATTCACATTATGTTTCAATTTGAAATGACTTATTTTTATTACTTATAGAGAGAGAAGTGCAAATATAACCCTATGTAATTGAAGAAAGTGCATATATAACCCTGCAATGTTCAAAAGTGCAGATATAACCCTATGTATTCCGGTTATGTGCAAATATAACCTTTTAAGCCTATTTGTGGCCGGAATGAAGTGGAATGACGAAATTGTCCCTGACGGATTCTTTTTTAAAAAATTGGAAATAGCACCATTTTCCCAGATGACAATATTACCCCCAAACCACATTAATATCCCTTTTGTGTCTTCGATTCCCGCCCTAACTCAACTTCTCGTCTTCCCCCACTCTCCTCAGTGCCAAGAAGAACCCGAATCCAGACCCGCTCAACCCGCTGTGTTGATTCACGCCGGTTGTGGTCTCCAGTTGCAGTCCGGCGAAGGCGTGGGTCTCCCACTGAGGTCGGCGAAGGGAACCCGGTTGTGGTTGTGGGGACGTCAAGGGAACTCGGAATTGCTACAGTAAAACCCCCGAAAAATGGTATGCCTTCGTAAACCCGTGGGAATGTGCATATTTTTGCTGTTCAGGAGTATGTTTTTTGTGCATTTAACCTTTTCAACCCGTACATATAGAGAGAGCGCAGAGTTGTAACGAAACCAGGGTTTTTAAACCCCTCTAGTTCGATTTCATTGCTTGTCATCTGGATTGGTGCTTTGAATATGTTTACTGCTGTGCGTGTGGCTGTTAATCTGCTCTGCTTCCATGGCTAGGGTTCAAAATGTTGATGGTTGGGAAATTCGTCGAAGGGGTACTGTTTTTACTATTTCGTTTTTGTGATGGTACTCCTGGTGGTAGGTTTCATGATGTTAGCTCTGTTTTGTTCTATGGCAGGGTGGACATGCACCATTCTGTTTTGTTCGTTGAATGTGTGGAAATGCACTATTGTGGATGATGTTGAACATGTTTGTGATTTGTCACTTCTTCTGATTATTGCTTTGCTGTGTGATAATTTTGAATGTTTGTGATTTATCAGTCCTTACTGTAAATGGATTGTGTTGTTTGGTCCAAGTTTGTGAACTAGATTGAAGAATATGTTGGTTGCTGTAGATGGGAAAGGTGGTGAAGTTTCTGACCAAATACCGAATGTTCAATGTTTCTGTGACTGAACCTTGACATTAGGCCCTGTTGACAGTAGATGAATCTGCTCTTTGAAAATTGTTTAACTGATGTGCATATATAACCATGTATGATCTTTATATGTGCATATATAACCCTGTATGACATTTATATGTGCATATATAACCCTTCAAGATCTTTATATGTGCATATGTAACCCTGTATGATCAAGATATATGCATATATAACCCTTTTTGTTTCAGGTATGTGCATGTATGACCCAGTCCGTTCAAGATATGTGTATATGTAACCTGTAAACTCAACTGAATTGCAATGTTACCCTCCTGACTGTGCAAATGTTACTTTTTGTGTATCTTACATGTTCCGATGTCACCCTGACTATAATTATATGGGTAGACATAACCCTTAGATTATCTTAATGTATTAATAATTTTTTATCTGTCTTTCAATGTTTTAGGATGAAGTGTATACGATTATCCTCCGTCACGGTACCCGTTGGAAGAGGCTTGACGGTATTGACCCCGACAGATACTCTCTCATCGTCCTTAAGTCAGATTGTGCCGAGCATTTCTTCGGGGACGTTGAGGTATGGAAATCGATGGATTTGATGTTTAGTTTTGGGGATGATCGGGTCAGCCTGCAATCCGAAGAGGATGTCACCAGAATGTTTTCCTCAAGCCGTGGAGGAAATAATTTAGAGGTGTATTGTCAGGTCCGTACCCCGACTGAAGGTGGTTCTCGGGATGAGAGCAGCGGGACGGGAAAGAACGAGGAAGGCTAGTGGAGAAGGTGGTGGAGCGGTGGCCGAGGGCTTGGCGGAAGAACACAGCTGCGAAGATGAAGATTACGTGCAACCCAATCCTGAAGAAGGCCACGAACAGCAAGACTGGGACTGGTTCCATCGGTACACTGAGGCAGGTTCCGAGATTGAGTCGGATGGGGATGGTGGCAGTGATGGAGGGAGGGGTTTGGACGTAGATATTGATTTGGATGATGATCCGATGAACAACTGCACCAACAAGGACAAGTTCGAAGTCAAAGCTGGGGATAAAATCCAACTATTTAAGGGGATGGATTTTCAGACCCAGAAAGATTTCAAGGCTGCTTTGCTCGACTACTCATTGCAGGAAGGATTTGTGTTCAAACATGTGAAGAGCGAGAAGAGTAGAGTGACAGTGACTTGTACAACAGATAACTGCGGATGGAGGCTCCATAGCTCGACACTTCCCGATGGCCAAACATTTAGAATTCGTTCAGTTGAAGGGAAACACACCTGTAGGCAAGAGGTGAAGGCACCGCAGGGATGGATATCGAAGAGGATTGCTAAACTTCTTCAGGCTGATCGGCAGGTGTCCAATGAGGTGCTGTTGGAACACCGGACATCTTTTAGTGTTCAGCCTAGCCGTTACAAGCTGATGAGAGCAAGGCAGTTGGCCGAATTATTGCTGGATGGTAGCCACGGTGAATCATTCAAAGCACTGCCACAGTATTGTGAAGAGCTGCGTAAGAGCAACCCGGGAAGTCAAGCAATGATACAGTACGGCCTGGGACAGCCAGTTCCATTTGTGAAAAGGGTCTTCGTTGGCTTTGAAGCTGTGAAGAAGGGATTTCTGGCTGGATGCAAGCCATTTATGGGGTTTGATGGCTGTCATCTCAAGGGTCGGTACGGTGGGGTTCTGCTTAGTGTAATTGCCAATGACCCAGATGATGGCATATTCCCCCTCGCTTTCGCTTATGTGGAGTCTGAATCCAAAGACAGTTGGCTGTTTTTCTTCAAACAAATGGAGCTTTTGTTGGGAGGATTCGAAGAAAACAAACTGTGGACATTCATGACCGACCGGCAGAAGGTGTGCTTTTCTATCATTCTCATTTTGGTAACTGTTTAGTTGTGGTCTGGGGTTGATCAATTAATGAGGTGCTGTTGTAGTAGCTGAAAAATTGGCTGATGTGCAATGTTAACTTTGACTGATTGACGCATGTGCGAACATAACTCTGAATGATTGACTTATGTGCATATGAAACCCTACATGATTAAAATATGTGAACATATAGCCCTTACTGATTGATTTACTTATGTGCATATATAACCCTGTGTAATTACATTATGTGCATATATAATCCTGTGTAATTACATTATGTGCACATATAACCCTGTATGATTAAATTATGTGCACATATAACCCTGTATGTTTAAATTATGTGCATATAGAACCCTGTATAATTATCTTATGTCCATATCTAACCCTCTTCGATTGATTATGTTATGTGCATATGAAACCCTATATGCATAAATTCCGTGTATATAGAACCCCGTATGATTAACTAATGTGCATATGCAACCCTGTATGATTAACTTATGTCCATATATAACCCTCTCCGATTGATTATATTATGTTTTCTCTTGTTCTTATCATCTCCGATCCCACCCTTTGTTGTTGTGAACTAGGGCCTGGATAAGGCAATTGCTGAGATCGTGCCGCACGCTACGCAGAGGAGATGCTACCGTCACATCTATGCCAATTTCCGCAGAAAGCACCCTGCAGATATTTTCAAGAAGTTTTTCTGGAGAGCGGCAATGTCCTACAATAAAATGGATTTCACCAAAGCAATGGGCCAGATGAAGGAATTGAATGACGAAGCTTATGTTTACTTGAATGACATCGGTGATGATTTGTGGGCTAGATACACCTTCTCGACGGCCTTGAAGTGTGACAACGTCACTAACAATCCAGCAGAGTCTTTCAACAATTGGTTTGGAGGGTTGAGAAACTAGCCTGTACTGACTTTGATGGAGGGGTTGTGGAAGAAGGTAATGGCAAGGTTGGAAGAGCGTTACAAGAAGTGTGTATCCTGGGATACTGTAATGTGTCCACATACTGAAGAAATGATGAAGCTTGTTTCAAGACAATCTCGCCGAGTTACCTTCACTCCATGTTCGAATACAAATTATGAAGTCGTACACGGTGATCTTCATTTCAGGGTGTGGCTAGATAAGCGGTCATGCGACTGTGCTGTTTGGGATCACACGGGTGTACCATGTAGACATGCGGCCGCGATACTGTTGCACAAAAGACACCCCCTCCATGAAGCATGTGATCTCATGCTATCTAAAGACACTTTTTTGAGAGCCTATTCCCACATGATCGAGCCCTTGCCTCACAGGGCGTTCTAGCCGAAAAGATCCACTGCACAACCATGCCAACCTCCAGAATTACATCGTCGGATTGGGAGACCAAGGACAAACCGAAAGAAAGAGGATTGGGAGGGAGAGAGAAGCGGGAAGAAAAGGAAGTGTAGCAAATGTGGGGAATTTGGTCACAATATAAGGGGATGTCAAGGTGGACCTACGGCCAAACAAAGAAAGGCCACTACGGAACGCACGTCACAGGCCACTACATAACGCACATCACAGGCCACTACTGTACGCACTGCCGAGGGTACTTCACAAGCCACACAACGTGCTTAAATCAAGAGAGGTAGACCGGTGGCCAAGAAAGTTTCTAAGCAACAACCAATTCGAGGTATGCCTGTGGCAAGCTGGGCATCTAAGCGAGGGAAAAAATGGCTAGTTCCACGGAACAAACAGAGGTCCAATTTGATGCAGAAGTGCGAATTCAAAATAGGGACGAGGCTCCAGCGGATGGCAACCAGAACAGAGAGGTACATGTCTTATGAATGTTCCAAATAATTTTTGTGCGTTCTAGATTAAACATGTCTTACTGGTACAAAAATATTCTGCTGACATGGTAATATTGTCTTCCAGACGACGGATGCGATGCTTATCATTCAACAGGTGGAGAGTTATACCACTCTGCCAGAGGCACAACCAACGAATGTACAGAAATACAGGAGGACCCAGCAGAAGGTCAGGCGTAACATATCGGAGGACGAGGCTCAAACGGATGGTAACCAGGCTATCAAGGCACATCTGAACTCACTTAAGTTATGTCTACACTTAATTGAACTTTCTAAAATTTTGTCGAGTTATATTATAGATGTATGACATGGAGAAAATTTTGGTTTTACGGACTGTAGGATAAAGCAGATGCTGATACATGATTGCAATTTGATACGGAGATGCAATTCCCGCCACCATGTTTGGGCGACACAGAAGTACAGTTCACTGTCTTATGAGAATTCATAGTTTTTTCTTGCGTCCACAACCAAACATGTCTTCCTCAAACGGAAATTTTCTATTGACATGGTCATACTGCCTTGCAGATAATGGATGCAATTCCTATCATTCAACAAGTGGAGAGGGAAATTGCTCTGCCAGAGCCACAGTCAGAGAATGTGCAGAAATACAAGAGGACGAAGCAGAAGGTTAAGCATAACATATCAGAGGACGCTTCGGACTATGAGGTAAGGCATTAAATCAAAATCAAATAATTATGATGAATTATGTGAAATCCTAACTTGACGTCTTCGTCAGGAGGAAGATGAGTTTCAATGTAAGGAAGGGGGTGAAAGGATGATGCAAGCAACACTAGATGTCGTCGAGCAGGAGTTCAACATCCAAGATGCGACTGCCACATGTAATGTCCACGACAGGAAGGGGATTCCAGTGAAAATTCTCGTGGAGGAAACACCAGTGGTGATGGAAGGGCAGGTATCGTTGGAAGGGCAGCCATCGTTGGGGGAGCAAGTTCCAGGGGAGACTGTTGTGGAGGACGTTCAGACAGAAGAGGATGTGGACACCGGCACGAATGAGGGCATAAAACCAAGTGCTGGGACTCGGACATGTTTACTGCGCCAATTCAGTGCTGAGGTATTCCAATTTTCCGTGTTCACATTTCTTCACCAAACAATGTTCACAGATCACAGTTACAGTATTACAAATAATTCCATCATTTTTATAATGCTCAGGACTTCCCCCTTCCAGTCGTATTTCACACAATACCGGGTAACACTGTGATTGAAACCGTCAACCATCTCGATCCATCTAACCCACAGGTAATTTATATATACATGGTCATCATTGCACTAACATTCCATAACATATGGTTACTTCCGCACATATTAGTATTATTCAGGGTTACTTCTGCACATATTCATATTATGTAGGGTTACTTATGAACATATTGACATTACTTAGGGTTAGATATGCACATATTGAAATTATACAGGGTCGTATTTGCACATGTTGATAACGTGTACTGTTATATCCGGATCCCGTAAAACTGAATATATCGGCATCTTCTTCTATTTGTAGCTACCTGGCCCCCCTTAACAACAGAGCTCCCCAAATTCGGTATTAATGTGGCGGCTACCCACAACAACATTTGGGGAAAGACTTTTCTATACAGTCCGAGGACAGCGCGTTTGCTCGGCACAACTTTGGCTCCGTCGGTGAGCACCACCCCCAGTGCGGATGTCCCACGCTCCAGCTCACAGCCACCTCCTTCTGTCCCGCTCGACCCAGAGAAAGATAGATTAAGCCCAGGAAGAAGTGTGTCACAACCACCGCCAGATGACCGCGCTTGAACAAATAAACACACTTGACAATGTACTGTTTCAATAGTAGCAGCTTCTGTAGTCCTACGACTGTTGTAGGTTACCTGTTTCTGGTTATTTTGCAAGCAATGCTGGGTTCAAAATACGTTCATAGGAACTACATAGCACACTATACGTTGGGTGTCGATCACTTCGAATATCATATATTTGAACCTGTGATCATGAAATGTCATGTGTTCGTAATTATCGCATGTGTAGGGATAAGTGGTTTCTATGCACGGACAGCTTACCTGAACCGAAGGTTATACAATGAATAGTTCTACGGAATACCTACACCAACAAAATATCTGCACGTTTTCTGACTTAAGTAAGGTTAAATCAGTACTACTGCAACTCATGATCACATTCATAAGTCAGCCAACAAATGATCACATTCCTAAATCAGCCAGAAAATGATCACATTCATAAATCAGTACTACTACAACAAATGATCACTTCAAAGTGCTTGTGCACCTCGAATAAATTGAAGACAAACATTCGAGAAGTCTAAAAGCTACATAGGCATAAACAGAATGAAAACCGAAGCAACAACTACAACATCCGAGTTTAATGTCCGAAACATTCTGAACTTAAGTTATGCCTGGAAGTTCTTATGTACGTAAAAAACTGAATGAAGCTATGTTCCCACCTTGCTGCACTGGATCCTACAACGGCCAAATGTTCGCACCGAGGATGTTCGCAACCCCAACAACAGTATAGCCATGTTCGCACCTTAGGAAAACAAAATTCATTATGATCATAGCCTTCAGAATCAGTGAGAAGTTGCAACCATGCTGCGATGCGACCAACATTCACTTTCAAATCAACCCCAACAAGAACATGGCCATGTTCGCACCAAGGAAAACCAAGTTCATCACCATCAAAGCCTTCAGAATGAATGAGCAGTTGCAACCATTCAGCGGTGCAACATACGCTTCTCCGGGCACAACCATAACTTCTTCGACCTTAACATGGCCAGCAGTATTGCCTCTTGGAACTCGACTGCGAAACTCGTGCAGGGGCAACGAACTTCCAGTACTTCCTCTTCCCGAATCAAACATGTCGGGCACAACCCAACCCTGAAATCCATGATTACGAGGGCACCGATAATAAGGTCTCCCCGGATTCTTGGCCGAGCGGGACACACAAACGATCGTTGCCTTCTGACAAACTCGGCATTCGAATCCCTTGTAAAGCACACCACTCATACTGTAACTGGACGAAGCCATTCTAATCCCTCGCCAAGAATAGAGAAACAACTACTTCATTCAACAAAGCACTCTAAACATAATTAATTATCATATCCGAAGTTTTATCCACGGAGATCAAGAAATCGCTACACCCAAATTAAAATCTAGGGTTCAGTGGAATAAATGAGTTACCTTCAGCAGCGAACGAACAACCTGAATCTCCGGGAAGGGATGCTTGAACTATTGATGGGAAAAGGATGGGGGAAGAAGCCCTAGGCAACCGCAGCGGCGAAGTGGAGTCTGAACATGGTGGCGCAACCTCCTGGACTATCTGCTTCATTCAGTGGAGAACGAACGGCCAGGTTTTTCAAAACCAACGAATTGGAGAATGGTTTTTTCAGGGGACCTACAATAATAAGGGAAAATTGGTCACTCTAGGTCAGGAGTTTCGAAATAAGGGTATTGAGGTCATTGTAAGTTGGTCAACCATCGGATTCTGATGGTCAATGCCGGAAACATGGCCGGAGGGTTACATTTGCACTTTCGCTCAACATTCAGGGTTATATTTGCACTTACAACAAATGAGGGTTATATTTGCACTTTCCTCAACGTATAGGGTTATATCTGCATATTACCCACTTATATAACTAGCTAGAGTAACATTGCTCTTTATAAATATTATAAATTAAAATGTTAGAATTAAGTTTAATGTATATTTTGTATCTTACATTTAAATTGAGAACAAACTATTTTATTTAAAGTTTTAAAGTTTAGTCATCTAAGGAAACTATGCGAGTTATGAAGTGAAATAATTGTTTTAGTCAGAAATCGTTAAATGTTGAATATAATAAAAATTGATTATTTTTATAACATTTCATTAAAACTATTTAAAAAGTAATTATTTACATGTTAACATATCATTTAAAAAGGTTATCAAAATTATATATATCTCATTGCAATACATAAAAGTAAATATCAAATAACCTTATTAGTCGCACTAATTATAAACTATCATCATTTATTAGTTAGTCGATCTAAAACAAAACTATGTCATATATAAACACTATGCCATATATAATAGTTTTGGGGGCTCATTTGAGTTATTATCTCATTTTATTTTATTTTAAAAACACTACAAAAAAAGAGTCCAGTAGTTTTGCATATTTTGTGACAGATAAGGAAATGTCACAAGATTTGCTCCACATTTTGTGATAGATAAGGAAATGTCACAAGATTTGCTCCACCTTCAGGTGTCACTAATTATTTATGACGTGTACATGTCACTAAACTAAAATACTACATCAATCCATGTCACAAAATTTAATGATACTTGTAAATTGAACTGCATGTTAAAGCATCACAATAATATTACAATATTTTACAGCGTCACAAATATTTTAGTGACACTGAATAGAAGCACTTGTGTAAGGCGTCACAAATAATTATAGCGACACCTTTGAGTGTCACGAATGCTCCAAAAAAGTGTCACAACTGAACATTTTTTTTAAATACGAACGCCCGAGGGTGGGGGTATATATATATTGGCGCCCCAAGCCAATAGGAAACAGAGTATAGAAGGTTGATTTTACAAGAAGGCAACGTCATTGCCCGCAAAAGTAATCCTAATCTAGAGACTGTACATGAACTAGCGAAGATCTAGTTATGTTAGTTGCGTTTCCAAAGCTACGAATCTTGACACCCCGTGTTAATTCGCATTTTGGCCAGGCAACTAACATGGATATCAGTGCACTATCAGTATGAGACATTGCCAAGCAGTGTAGTAGATAACTGCAGTAGTGTAGCTAAGTAAACGGTGTAGCAGTGTAGCATCAGCAATGCAGTAGTGGCTCAGAAGCAGCAAGAGTCATCATCGGAGGAGAGGTCCACAGTCAGCTGGCCAAAAACAGTGGCCACCGAGTATGATCATCAGGACAGCAAGTTGAATTCGGTGAGAAGTGACCTGCAAAGATAAAATCAAGCCATCAGCAGTATCAATCCTATCTCAAGTCATGTAAAGGGGTTCTAATTTGGGGTATTTGTAATCTATCAAGGGCAATGAGGCCCTGGATTTGCAGAGGCAGGTTATTAAGGTCCAAAGAAATGTTATGAGCAGCATGATGATGTTTTGCTATTGCATCTGCAACCAAATTACCTTCCCTAGGAACATACTTAAGAGTAGCACCACACAGAAGCATTTGAATTTTATAAACCTCATCAAAAAGTGTCCAATGAGCAGTATAAGGCTCACAAATCATCTTAATAGCAAGTAAAGAATCAGACTCAATAATAACCGAGGCATTCAGGTTGATAAAGGACTGACAAGCAATTTTTACTGCAAGTATTTCAGCATGCAAGGATGAATTAGAAGAGATGGAAACCGATTTAACCAGTGAAGGTGAACCAGTGCAATCCCTAATAATTACCCCAACAGAAGCCCTATCTGGGAACCACGATGCATCAGTGTTATTTTTTGTGTAATGTTGTGGAGGTCTATCCCATGAAACAAGTCTAATGATTGGTTTTGGAGGAGGTCTTGACAGTGGGAATAGATTCTTTATGAACTGGGGCATGCTACATGTGGATTTCAGATAAGAAGGGTTAGAAAACATAGCTAGCCTAATAGTGTCTATAGCCTCCTTAATGATGTAGTCAGCAAGTAGAGGAATCTGATCATAGAGGAATCTGTTCCTAGATTTCCAAAGGCACCAGCAAGTGATGGTAGGGATGATATGGCAAAGTAGCTGGAAGGCCTTAGGCAAATCACTAGTATTCCAAAAGGTGAAGAAGGTTAGGGTTAAGGTTTGAGGTTCAGGTAGATTGAAATTAACCAAAGAAGCCATATATCTCCATACAGATTTAGCCAAGGTGCATTTTATAAAAAAATGTTTAAGAGAATCTCTATGGCAACAGCAAGGACATTTTGAGGCAAGACTAAAACCACATGTAATGAGGACATTATCAAATGGAAGTAAAGATTGGAACATCCTCCAAGCAAAAATAGATATCTTTTTTGGTAAAACTCTGTGACATAACAGTTTGAAAATCAGAGAATTACCTGATGAACCAGTTATGGCATGATATGCAGATTTAGATGTGAAATTACCAAATGGATCTGGTTTCCAGATAAGCCTATCCTCCCTTGTGTCTTCAATTTTGGCTTCCTGTAAAAAGGAGAGAGTATCATTTCCTAAATAAGGGCAAATAAGCGGCAGAATGTTAGACTTATTGAGGATAAAATCAGCCACTGTGAAGTGCATAATTGGAGCAGAGATATGTTGAGGAACATGACCAATAAGTGGTCCAATGTTGCCCCAGTTTGAAGTCCAGAAGTTACACAGCCCTTTGCCATGAATTACTAAGGAGTGTTGTTCAGCAAACTGGTTAACTGAACAAATCCTTTTCCATGTAACAGACTTTTTATGAGACTCAGGAAGTGACCATAACAATTTTGCCCATAATGAGTTTCCAATTTGACTTTTCCACCACAGCTTTAGTGAGCATACCTCTAGGATATCATTGATTAATCTAAAGCCTAAACCACAGCTGGAGATAGGGGTAGCTAAGTGAGTCCATTTTTTCCAGACTTTATTCCTTTTTCCATCAGTCTCACCCCATAGAAACCTAGAAAGTCTTTTTTCTAAGTTTTTGATTACTGATTTAGGTGGTTTGGTCACATTCCAAAGGTGTTGAGGCATTGAATACAAGCAGGATTGAATCAAAACTAGTTTGCCTCCTGAAATTAGCCACAGATTTTTCCAGTTTTGAAGTTTTTTATCATATTTCTCCATTAGAGGTTGGAAATACCTAGTGAGGGTTCTTCCTGTAAAAATTGGGCAACCTAGGTACTGAAAAGGTAATGAACCCTGCTTCATTTTTAGAATAGTCCTCATCTGATTTATTTTTCCAAGTGAAGCCCTGTTACTAATATAGAAATCAGACTTGTTGAAGTTAAATTTCTGGCCAGAAGTATATTCAAACACATCCAGAAAAGCCTTAATTCTAACCAGATTAGCTTTAGAAGCTTGCATAAGAATAATGGTGTCATCTGCATACATAAGATGTGTAGCAGCAGTAATTGAAGAAGGTATCTGATAGTATGCAAGTTTATTGTTATGAAAAATGAAGGATAAAGATCTAGAGAATGCTTCAGAAAATATATTAAACAGGGAGGGGGAAAGGGGATCACCTTGCTTAATCCCTCTTGTTGCCCTAAAAAAACCAACAGGATTACCATTGATAAGAATAGAAAAGTAAGCTTGAGAAAGGTTAGACATAATAGCATGTAGGAATTTCCCTTGAAAACCAAATTTCAGCAAAATGCTTCTCAAAAAGTGCCAGTTCACTCTATCAAAAGCTTTCTGCAAGTCCAGTTTGAGAATACAGTTAGGAGTCCTAGTTTTCTTATTTAAAAAACGAATCATTTCCTGAAGATAAATGATATTGTCTGATATATCCCTATTTTTCATGAAAGCCGATTGATTGGGGGAGATCAGTTTGTCCATATGTGGTCTAAGCCTTTCCATTAGCACCTTGGAGCATACTTTATTAAGAACATTAGACAAGCTGATAGGTCTGAAGTCATTAAAAGAACTAGGAGTGGGTTTTTTTGGGATTAAAGTAATCCAAGTACTAGATATTCCTTTGGGCAGTGGAGTACCATCTAGAAAATCATTAACTGCCATGACTAGATCAGTTTTAATAATAGGCCAGCATTTCAGAAAAAATTTAGGTGTAAAGCCATCAGGGCCCGGGCTGCTATTTTTATTCAAGCCTTTTATAACAAACTCAACTTCAGATTCAGTTACAGGCTTAGAAAGATCATTATTATCAGCATTAGAGATGATAAGAGGTATTTGATTCAGAAAATGTGGGTAGTATGTATCATTAGGTTCAGTGTTAGGTTCCTGCAGCAGATTCGTAAAAAAAGAAATGGCTTCAGAGTTTATATCAGTTTGAGAGTTAAGCCATTGACCTTCTGTATTTTTGATCTTACTTATCTGAAGTCTACAATTTTTCTCTTGAACCACTTTGTGAAAATATTGGGTGTTGTTATCCCCTAATTTATTCCATTTCAACTTTGCTTTTTGTTTCCACATCTTTTCCTTTTCCTTTTGAGCTCGCAACAGTAAAGCCTTAAGTCTATTTAACTCCATAAGTTCAGTATCAGAGGGATTAAGATCAAATCTAGATTCCTGGAGTCTAAGGGATTCTTCAGCATTTGACAAATTAGTGTCAATGTTCCCAAAACACTCTCTGTTCCATATTTTTATCTCTTTTTTTAGTCTGATCAGTTTGAGATAAAAACCAAGCAGGCCCTTAACATTCAATTGTTTGTCCCAACTTGCCTGTATGAGGGGGATAAAATCCTGACGATTAAACCATACATTCAGAAACCGAAAAGGTTTAGGATTAGTGATGGTTAAATCATATATTTGCAGTAACAGTGGTGAGTGGTCAGAGGTTTGCCTGTTTAGAATCTGAATGGATGAGGATGGAAACTTAAGGTTCCAGGAAATAGTAGCTAAACCCCTATCTATCCTTTTGGATGTGGGATTTCTAAGTCTAGAGTTGCACCAAGAGAATAAGTTGCCAACCGTATTAATTTCTTGCAAGCCCAAGGAGTTTATCCATGTATTAAAATCCCTAATACTGCCTAAGGATGGTGTGCTTGGACCCCTATATTCAGAAAGGGAGGTGATAGTGTTGAAATCACCAATGAAAATAGTATCTCCATTGGAGATGGGGGCTAGATCTTCCCATAAAGTCTTCCTACCTTCTCTATTTCTAAGTGCATATACAAAGACAGCATTCATATGAAAATTAAATGACAGATGCTCTATGTGCACATATAAGAATTGTTCATGGGATGCCAGTAGAGAGACTGAGATTGAGTTCGACCACATAATCCACATCTTACTGTTAAATAGAGTCAAACCATTTTGGTAATTAAGCTTCTCCTTATAAGAGTGAAATGTTGAGATGTCATGCATAGGCTCAATAATGCAAAGCAACTGAATCTTTTTAAGTCTAATGAGATTAATTAGTCTCAACATTGAAGATTCCATTCCCCTAATGTTCCAAACTAAAAAATTTACTGAGGGAAGACTAGTCATTGTTCACTAGATTTACTACTTTTAGTAGATGATCTAAGCATCATTTTGTTAATCTGGGAGAAGTAGTTAGTCCTTTTACCTTTGGACTTACCTTGCAAAGTATCCTGACTGAGGTTGGATGGGGAAGCAGTTATGGCATGAGTGGTGTGATCGGCCTCTGTTACTTCCTCCTGGATACCAGTTAAGTCCTCCTGCTGGTCCTGTAAAATAGCAAATCTATTTCCCACTCGACCATGAGGGGAGTTAACAGTAAACTTTTGTATGTCCAAAGATAAATTATGTTTCTCCAAATGTATATCATCACTGGCATATATCCTTGGAGTAAAATTTATGTGAGCAGAGTCTTGGATTAGCTTCTTCAAAGAGTTATCAACACTATCATTAGCATTAGGAGCAGAGGATTTGTCAGGTGTGTTATGAAGCTGTGAATGAGATAACTCAATGATAGGTGTGGATTGAGGGTTATGAGATGAGGATGGTATATCCACAGAGTCAAGGGTCTTATCCATCTCCATGAGAATTTGATCAGGCTGTTCATCAGTAAGGATCAAGGGAGGGGTATCAAATATTTTTCCAGTTGGCAGCCACAGAGCCTGATTAGTTTTCCTAATTTCTTCCTGAGGTTTAACAGTGCGGTTAGGGGGAAAAGCTCTACATTGGGCCATAGAATGACCTAGCTTCGAGCAGTGATCACACTACAATGGGATGTCCTCATACTCAATTTGATATTTCTGATTGTTAGTGACAGATCCCAAGCGAATATGAGAGCATAATGGTTTTTGCAAATCAATTTCAACACATAACTTAATGGCCGAGGGCCTTGTGAGCATGTCAGTGGCCATGTATTTTTTATAAAGCTCCCAATACTGTTACCGATAGATTCAATTGAAGCCGAGTTATAGTAGTATAGGGGAACCTCTCTAATGATACACCATACAGGAACTATAGGAGATTCCTTATGAATTGAGAATTCGGGGGTCCATTTTAGGAGTTTGAGTAAAATGCCACTAAAATTCCACACTCCCTTCATCCAGCAACGCTGGTAGTCATTAAGCAGTTCAAATCGAATAAGAACATGCTTATAGTCTAAAGAACCGAGTTGGTACTTACCTGAGAAACCAACAGTTCTGAAGAATTGCTCAAGTTGTTCCATGGAGCACCTTCCTTTCGTGAATTTTCCTACTAGCGCGTTTGCATAGTGGGAGGATAGTTTAGCAATCTGCTCTTCGGAATATAAGCATGCTACATCACCAAGGTGTTGGGATTTGGGTATTATCTCAGGGTTGTTGGGTAAGGTCTTGCTTAGGGGAGGTGATTTGCTCTGTAGAGCAGCGGCAAAGGATAGCTGGATTGGAGGTGTTTGGATTGGGTTACCGTTGTCAGGGATGGGAGGATTTGGAGAGGTTGCCATGACTACCCCCCAGCGCGCACGCCGGAGGAAAATCGATACCACTGATTATCCGAATCCGGATTGGGGACGATGAACTGAAGAATTGGGATTAAGGAAGAAGGAAGAAATGAAATCGCACCAGTATCGCACCTTATCGCACACAGTAACAGTAAATATTTACACAACTGAATATTTATTTTCAGTGAAATAAATAAACAATATGCATACATATTTCAATCAAAAGCACTCTATCAATGTATTTAAAAAATTCGAACATTTTTTTTATTTCAGATATGTTTTTTTTGGATTTTCTTCAATGATATATGGCAAAGTCTTGGGAAAGACCATCTTTCCATAGGCTTATGGAAAGATGAGGTTTAATTAGAATAATAAAAAGGTAAAAGGTTTGAGTTGCAATATTAAAATTTTATTATGCAGTATGTTGTAGTTATAAAATTTATAACCCGATTCATGCAACCCAAAATTTTTATCTTCATTTCTTCTAATTTTCTTATGGAAAGACCGTCTTTCAAGAGACACACTCATGATATATATATAGTAAAAATGAAATATTTATGGTTTTAAATATATCTTTATGAGTTATACTTCGTATATTTTAACAAGTTATGATTAATTATATATAGTAAAGAATTAAAACTAGTAACATATTATAATATTAGTAATGTTATTTTCGAACAACTTGGGTTAAACTTAGTCAAAATGACTTTAATATTCTCGGTTGACACACTAGTATAAACCAGGCCATTAAAGATGACATTAGAAGGAGATTTAGAGTGAAAAACACAGAACTGCCTTAAGCACAGAACTCAGAACATGAGTTTGTATCCCTCCACATTCGTTCAAAGGAGGTTTAAAATCCATTTAAGGCAGTTATTTGAAAATCGTCTTTAATTACAATCCATTTAAGGTGATTTTTCATGAAATCGCCTTCAATTGACACTAATCAACAGCGGTTAGACACAACTGCCTTGAATGTTACGGTGTTCTGAACTCGAAAGATGGATCCGAAACACCTTCCAAGTCCATAACTTTATAATAAAGATGGTTATTTCATCAACCACCTTTAAATAACATTACATAAAGGCGGGTAGACATAACCGCCTTAAATTGTCATTGGTTCCTAATCTGGAAACTTCTCAGGCTCCACCCAAGTCAATGAAGGGGGAGACTTCCGAACTTACTAATGGGGTTCAATAGCCATTCTGAGTTCAAAAATGTATAAAATTGCAGTATTTTAAAAAAATTGCAGTGTGTTCCGAGTTCGGAATCCTGTCTGTATTTGTATAAAAAAAATTTGGGGGTCATTAATTTTAATTCCCCCTCAACATTGTTGAAGAAGAGTGTTCTTCCATTTCTAGTGAAACATTGATGGAGAAGCAAATATAATACATTAGAGTGCATCATTTCGCACTGGTGAAGGTAAATTGTATATGAATTTATTACTTGAAATTAGGGTTTGAAATGTATACATGTAGAATCAGGGCTTGTCTTGTGGTCATTTGTGGTTGGTTATGATTATGGTTGTGTGAATACTAATGGGTTGCATTGTAATTCACTTGTAGTGTAATGGATTAGATTGATCTCATTGGTAATGATCTTAGGAAATCACCCAATTACATACCCTTGATAGAAACCTTTTTAACGGTAGTGTTGGAAGATGCCTCTAAACAGGGTTTTGTACGAGCCTGATGCCCGTGTAAAAATTGTAGAAATGGTGTATTTTTAGTGAAGAAGAAATTGAGGCAACATCTAATAATGAGGGGGTTTCAAACAACGTACACTTCTTGGGTATGGCATGGGGAAGTAGGCCAAACTTCTCGTATGAGTGAAAAAATGAAGAAGAATGTGGAAGATGAGTTGGATGAGAATGTTGAATTTGATGAAATGGTTGAGAATATTGCTAGAGAGTTCAAAGGTAAACCTGTGGTGCTACAAGCTTTACATGATGACAACGAGACGCCATTGTATAATGGTTGCAAACATTCAGTATTGAGTGAAACTTTGAGGATGATGAATTTGAAGGCCAAATTTGGGTGGACCGATAAGTCCATGGCCGAAACTCTTGAATTGGTTAGGGATTTGTTACCCAAAGGTAACCTTATGCTGGATAGGTTGTATGCCACAAAAATGTATTGTGCCAGATGGGATTGGAATTGGAAAAAATATATGCTTGCCGAAATGATTGTATGTTGTACTGTGGGATAGAAGATGAAAATCGGGAATCTTGTCGGGTGTGTGGTGAGTCTCGATACAAGTTGAAGAGGGGTGGAATTGCGGTTGGAGTGAAAGTGTTAGGTTAATCAAAGAAAAGAACTCCGACAAAGGTGATGTGGTACCTTTCTATTGTTCCACGATTGCAGAAGTTATTTGCGTCTAAGAAAGATTCTAAATTTATGCACTGGCACCCTGAGAGAGATCGACCTGCGGATGATTTTATTAGACATATGTCGGATGGCGAGCAATGGAAAATTTTGGATACTCTTTACCCTGAGTTTGGCGAAGAACCCCAACATTTGAGGTTAGGCCTATGTACACATAGTTTTTGGCCTGTGATGTTGGTTATCTATAACATTCCTTCATGGTTGACAATGAAATGTAAGTACGTGTTGCTATCTTTGATGATTTCCGGTCCTAGGAAACCGGGTAATGACATTGATGCGAATCTTGCACCTCTTGTGGAGGATTTGTTGACCCTATTTAAGGATGGTGTTAGGACATATGATGGTATGATTGAAGATTACTTTACATTGAAAGCCATGTTATTTTGCACTGTTAATGACTTCCCCGCGTATGGTAATTTGTCCGATTAGTCAGTGAAAGGTCACTTTGCTTTTCTTGTGTGCAAGAAGGATATTGATTATCTCTAATTGAAGCATGGTTATAAAATAGTTTATCAAGGTCATCGGCGGTTTCTTCTGGATGACCATCTATGGAGAATGGCCAAAAATGGTTTAATGGGGGATTCAATTCAATTAAAAAACGGTTGCTCAAATAGGGAGTCAGTATTTGAAACATCGAAGAATTTGGCAAATGATTTCGGGAAAAATAAACGGAAAGTCCCCGTGGATGGTCCTTGGAAGAAATGCTCTATATTTTTTTAGATTGTCATATTGGGAGAATTTGTATGCAAGACACTTCCTTAATGTGATGCACATTGAGAAGAACGCATGTGATTCCCTGGTCGGTACGTTGTTGAATACCCCTGGAAAAATAAAGGAGTGGCTAAAGGCTTGGTTAGATTTGGTTGAGATGGGAATTAAGAAGTCATTGGGACCAGTAACTTTGGGTGACAGTTGATACTTGCCCCCTGCTTGTTATTCAATGTCTCGGGTGGAGAAGAAGTTATTTTGTGAGTCTCTTAGTAGCGTTAAGGTCCCGGCAGCATATGCGTCTAACATCACTACATGTGTGTCAGTTGAGGAGTTGAAGTTGCTTGGGTTGAAGTGTCATGATTGTCACAATCTTATGCAAGAATTAAATGTCATTGCAATTTGATCGTCATTGTTATCCCATGTAAGATTGTGCATTACCCGAATTTGTTTGTTTTTCAAGTCCATTCGTAGAAAAAAAAAATTAGTGTTTCAAAGTTAGACCGTTTGCAGACAATGGTTGTCGAAGTTTTGTGCCAAATGGAAATGTATTTTCCCTCTTCGTTCTTTGACATCATGGTCCATTTATGTGTTCATCTTGCGAGGGAGATAAAGCTTTGTGGTCCTGCATTTTTGAGATGGATGTACCCGTTTGAGAGGTACATGAAAATATTCAAACATTTTGTGAAGAATCGGTATAGGTTTTGATGCAATTACTGTACAAAGGTATGTGGCGGAGAAGGTCATAGAGTTTTGTACTGATTATTTGAAGGAGGGTGATTCGATCGGGGTTCCAACACATGGACATGATGGACGATTGGAAAGCCATGTGCTTTGGAAGGGGAAACCATTCAGCCTTAGTGCAGATGAATTAAATAAAGCCCGTCTCTATGTTCTTTGTAATCATGAAGATGTTGTACCGTATATAGAGGTTCACACAGATTCCATTAGAATTTCCATCCCAAACTTCAACGAGGCACAGGTTCCACGATTACATAGTGGGACTTTTTCGTCATGGTTGCGAGGGCGATCATCCAACAATAGTTAAGTGGTTGGCTCGTAGATCTATGGGTACAGTGCTTTCATACGGAGGTTTTGACATTAACAGTTTTACATTTGGCATTAAAGAAATGGATAATAAGGGTGTGTCTCAGAATAGTGGAGTGTCTCTTGTTGTTAAAGCTTTGCATGTTGGTAATGGAAGTGAAAATAATCCAATGCATGCTCACCAATGTTACTTTGGAACAATCCTAGATATATGGGAGCTTGACTATGTGCCTATGAAAGTCCTAGTTTTTAGATGTCAGTGGGTCAATTTCAACAATGGGCAGTGAACCGAAATTTCAGTTTCACCCTTGTCGATCGGAGTTGGATAGGCTGGCGGGAGGCTCGCCAGGTTTTCTATGTGAGGGATCCTTCCAATCCAAGGTGGGAGATTTTCGTCAAAGGAAAACAAGCATTTTTCAAAGAATTTGAAGTCGAAGAAATTGTGGGATTCGGTCATAATACAACGGGTGTCGGTCTGGATGATGCTTTATTGCTTGAGGAGGACGATCTTGCGTTGAACTGCTCAGTTGGCCGCAAAAATCATGAAGAGGGAATTTGGGTGGATGTCCATATAAAGGTGAGTCGTAAAAGGCAGAAGTCCAAAAAGGTTACTAAGAAGCAAAAACTGAAGAAGTAGTTCATGCTCGTGTAATACTTCTTGGCTTTTTAATTAAGTGTGTAACTTGTTAGTTGTCCTTTATTTTGTAAATAACTGTGCCAATTTCCAATCTATCACCAAAGACAATTCATACACTAAAAATGAATTTCAAACAGCAAATGAAACATCCACAAAAAAAAATACTACTCCAAAAAAATTACTAACATAGCATAGCATTCGACATCCAAATAGAATCCACACTAACATAGCATCCAAAATCCAACTAAAATAAAAAAAAAGTACTAATACACCATCTCAAGAAAACATAACAAGTTTAGTCAAACAATATCACTTAAACAATTCAAGATCTAGGGAATGTCCGACTCCAATTCATCCTCAAGATCGTCTGTTAATGTTGATCAGTCAAGACGAGGATGGTGGCTAGATTTGAGGTGATGTTTGTACGCCCATTGTCTTTTCTCGACTCTCAAAATCTTCTCCTTCATGGCAGCTAACACCTTCCGCATCCACCGATGGCAATCATGGACACCTCTAAATTAGCCCCTCTCCGAATCTAAATAACGTAATGCATACACATAATCAATAATAATGAAAAAGAATTTGTCAATTGAAATAACATTAAACTAACAGTTTGAATTACCTTCATGAACCAGAGGTCCTTTGCTCGGCTTGCCATGTTTTGACTCCTTGGGATGGAACCATTTCCCGTCAACCAAGATCCACCTCTTATTTTCGTAGTGCGTCTTGTCATACTATTTTGGTTGTTTCTCCTCCCTATTTATTTCCAACCCCTCAACCAACATCAATAATAACGTGATGAAGTTCCCGTACGGGAGACTCTTAACTACCCTTGTCGAGGTCCCAATACAAAGCACATGTCTTAATATAGCCACCCAAGGTTTAATTTTTTACCCTCCATAATTAAATCAAATAACATCAAACTAGCGTAGGTAGGCTCGGTGGCATGGCCGGAGGTGGGAATTATAGTTCTAGCAGTCATCTCAAGAACAATATGATCATTTATCCCCAACTTCTTTAGACAAAAAGTCTCGGGCTTACCCAAATCATTAGGATCATGACCAAAATACCTAACACTACATTCAATAGAGTCAACATAAAGGGGGGGGGAGGGGGGGGGGGAACAAGTTGAAATTTGTCCCTATGATAACAATCATCCAAGGGACCATCATTGTCTTCCGGATAAACGTTTTTGGGGTTCAAATAGGGGCAATCTAGGAATGTATTTATAAACCAAGGATTAGTAGGAATATCAATACCTCTGACCCTAGTTGAATAATCCCCATTCCCAAGGTCCTATAGATTACTATAAAATTGACAAGTCAAGTCAAAGAACGAGAGAGTTCATTACAACCAAGCAATGTTTCCACACATTGATCTTTAAATTTGTCTAAGGGATCCGTTAATCCTATCCACACGTACTCATTGAAATCAACAATATAATAATCTATCAATTTCCTGGAAGAACGCAATACATTGTACATAGATTGTGCGGAAAATGACACAAGTTTCACTTTATCGTACCCAGGATAATTGTCGATGGATTTCGAACGAGGGATGCGAGACGAGACACCTCTTGTCATCTTGAATCATTTCCCTTTGATGAACTTGGTGTGCAGATCTCCAAGTTAGATTCTTTTGCTAGGGTTTTCTAAATTTTGAAAGGTTAAGTTTTATTGGGAAATGAACTCTGATTTGGGTTTTTTTATACTACTTAGCTTTCTAGTTCAAAAATTGGTCGGCGCTTGGTTTTAAAGGGCCGAATTACACATTATGAGTTCAAAATGTGTTATTTGTCTTTTTATAAATAGGACCCGAATAAGTTCCGCACTCAGAATTGATTAAATGTAGGAAAAAAATGCGCTTGTTAGGACCCGTTCAGTACTGATTCAGGAACAACCATATTCTGAGTTCGGAACTGAATCACCCCATGACTGCCAATCTCTCCAAATTAGTTACGAACTCAAAATTTAACAGGCAATGTTTTTACAAAAGGCCAAGATGGTTCCGAACTCGGAAGACTGTCTGCTCCAAAGGTTAAAATCAAACACACATTTTTCTGAGATGATTGGTCTTTCGACCTTTGACAATGCTTCATGTTCAACATCATAGTTTTTGGATTTAAATGGTGTGTCTTTTTTTTTTGGAAAATGACCTATGGCGCATTTAGTAAGGTTACAACGGACTCCACAAGTCTTAGAAATCATTTTAAAAAAAGGCTAGTCTTAATCGCCAAACATAACACAAGTCTTAAAGTTCCCTTTCAAAAGACACAAGTCACAAACTCCAAAACATAACACAAGTCTTAATATACCTTACATAAGTGTTTTTAAATCAGATTAACATCAAGTTGACATCCATACCACAAGTTTTAAACTCCACATAGTACAAAACTCATAAAAAAATTGAAAATCTCCTAATTATTGTCATCGATGTCCACCGCGTTGTGACCACCATCCGGCCCAGCATCGCCCTCCTCTTCATTGTTGGTGAACTATGGCTAAAAATTCGGTGACTCCTCATCATCGTTTAGTACTAAATTGAGTCCCTGAGCTTCCATGAAATGTTCATGCTGGTCATCGGCTCTACTCAATATTTACGATGTCTCCTCGACGTCTTTATGAAGGCAATTCAGGTACCTCCCAATGGTGGTCTTCCACGAGCTCTTTGAACCTACAAAAATTGAAAATCAATGTAACAAATACAAGTGCTAAGTTAAAAGTGTATATATAAAAAACAATCTATTGATACTTACGAGATCCCGATGCCTCGGCCCTATCAAGTTCCGACTCCCTAGCCCTTTTTGTATTTTTGGCCAACTGCCCCGGAATGACGCACTACTCCCATTTCCTATCCCTTTCAACTTTCAACTCCTTATGTTGAAACCAACCCTCCACATAATACTCTATGCGTATTGGTCGCTAATTCGGCTGGACGCCGACCTTCTTTATCATAGCCGTGATCAAGCCACCGTAAGGTAGCTCCTTCTTCTTTGTGTTGGCGGTCTTATGCATGCTCATTAGGAGGGTGAACCCAGGGTTTATCTTATTTCCCTTCATAACATAGTAGAATAGCATAAGGTTTCCAATAGTCGGCTCACACGTGTGGCCACCCATCGGGAGCACATTCAAACAAACCCATTCGTAAATAAGTCTCCGCTCAACCGTTAATTTCCCCTTGTCATAGCTCTCTTTCAAGCTCGGGGCCACCCCACTTCTATCAAAGTACTTTTTAGCCATCACTCGGGATCAAGAGTGGTAGCTTCAGTAACTGAAGGCCAACTCCGTTGGCGATAAATTTTGTAGGGGCATGGGGATCGTCGGCTACTACGAGTTTATCAAGGGTGGTGTAGGAGCAACCCAGGGCTTCACAAATTGTGCACTTATTAACCAAAATTTCCTTCCCATTCACCAAAGTCACATCACAGTTTTTAAAAGATTGTCCTAAATTTGCATAAAACTGAATAACCTCGTCTACGTAAACGGGTTCTTCCAAACACATCAAACCATAAAGATGTTGTTTGAAACGAGTCAAAAATAGCCTAAGCATAAATCTTCAATTGAGGATTCACAAATAACTTAAGCATTGATGACTTTGCATTTGGATAATTCGACATACCTCTCTTTTGCTTTTGAATTGAAAAACCACTCAGATGCCTCAATTTCAGTGTACGAGCTGTGACAGGCGCGGGCGGTCGTCGCGCCCGCGCGCCAAAAGATAATTTATAAGCCCTCAATGCTTACTTTCTACAACTAGGTAGATAGTGGCAAATCGGGGTCGTCCAATGAGAAGAGGGATCTTCCTAAGCGTCTAAGCACACAAATGGTTGATATACTAGGCTAGGAGTAAATATATATACACACACATAAAAGCGAGTAAATGGGGGGGGGGTTGGTTGGTTGGTTTCCTAAGTTACGAAAGTAAAAAGACAAGATAACTAGCAACGTCAAGTGACTATGCTAATCATCAAACAAAACTAAGAAAAGGGTTCTAAACTACAAAGATAAAATGCCTTGGGGGCAACGGATATCCACTTCCACATCTAATGTAGTTCATCGAATCATTCACACATTCCATCATATAGCATTCATGACCCAACAATCACACACCCCATCTAGCAAGCACCACAACACACACACCACAAGGAGTTCTAAGTTCATGCTCGTGGATCTTCATGCAAAGGTGCTACGGAAGTCGTCACGTTCCTACACCTAAGCAATTCAACCACACAAGCACTCCCTATGCTCAAACCACTCATGGCACACATGCAGTGAAACACACCGTCGAGAGTACATAAACGCCAAATAACAAATGCTTCAAGAATGAGTTTAAATCACCTATTCAATACTTCAACTACTTGTCGTGGAGACTGAACTCCTATCCTCCTTAGTTCGTAGTTTGCGAGAGTGAATTCGACATCTCTCGTCAAACCTCACCAATGGCTCCCGAGTCGCGACCACGACTCAAGGCGACATTGGTGGCATTTAGCACGAAGGACCAACAAGCTTGGCAATGCCTATGACCACTACACCGTGACTAGGCATTGAACCAATTCATGCAATTACACGAGATTGGATGAACGTGCAACGCACATTCATCCGCGAGCATATGACTCTCTCGTTTGCTACACAAACGAACATGACGAAGAGTTCGACATCAATCACATTCGCCTAGCACATTGTCAACACACTAACACAATCGAAAGCTCTAATTCATACTCCCACATTGCTAACAAGAACAGGGGGAAATTAACCCAAATCCCCCAAACCCTAGCTAGCCATTAATCCAAGCATTTCATATCATCAAGCTCTCAATAACATCAATGCAATCAACAATTAACATTCAAAGCACAATAATTGCACAATAGCAAAAATACCAAATAGATAGATATAAATGAGTTCTTGCTACATAGATAGTGGAAGCTTCAATCCTTTGCTCCCAAGAACAAGAACTACTCTAGAACAACAAGAAAAGACATAATCAAACTAAGAGAAAGCTAAGAAAAGAAAGAAGAAGAAAAACCTAAAAATGGCGCCCAAAAACCAGAGAAAGGCGCGCTGGAAAGCTTGGGGAAGAAGAGGGAAAAGAGATGGTATTTATAGTGCAAAGAAAATAAAGAGGATTTCTGGCCACCCGATGGTCGCGACTCGCGACGGTCTTCGTCGCGACTCGCGACGATGCCCCGGCTCGCGATGGTGTCGCGATGGTGTCGCGACGGGGTCGCGACGGCAGCTACCATTTTGCATTATTTCTTTGCCTTCTTCATAGCCATCCCTCTCACTCTTCAAGTCTTCAACAGCTCCAAAATAGTCTTCAACGGCCTCCGGTCTTCATGTCTTCGAAGTGAGTATCCAAAAGTCTTCGAAAGTATAATCCTCAATGTCTTCCGGTCTTCGTTGGTTCCGTGTTCTTCCCTTGTCACACAGAATCCACTTAAAAGAGGTAAAAGAGTACAAAGTTGCTTTTACCTCTCCTAAGTGAATTTCAAGGTAAAACACAAGCTCTCGATAATAAAAGAGCACAAAAGTGATCCTAAATACTACTAAATAATGCGCCTAAAATGGACACATCAAACCTCCCCACACTTAAACCTTACTCGCCCTCGAGTAAGAAAAGATTTAAGCATACGGAGGAAATGGCATATCCACATCCTAAAACCCCCAAAATAACCACACAAAATGGACATATCAAACCTCCCCACACTTAAACCTTACTCGCCCTCGAGTAAGAAAAGATTCAAGCATGCGGAGTAAATGATATATCCCAAAACCTAAACTAATCCCCCAATCAAAGCTTCACCAAAACTCTCAATCTCAAAAATCCCACAATAAAAACTCACATGAGAATTTTGCACACACACATCCCCAATCCTAAATCTAACCAAACCTACCACTTATCAATTCACTACCCATAAAAATATTTCACAGCCCAGAATTGATATTCCCATAATCCAATGACACAAAATGAAGCTAAAACCATAGAGGAAGTTTTAAACACATGCTTCACCTAATGCCAATATATCAACCAAAAACGAAGTAGAAAGAGATCAAGAATTTCATAACCATACTCCGTTTCCTAACCCACTAAGCTACCCAATCCCAAGAGGTCTAAAGATATTGAGCTACCCGATCCATCCGTGTGACAACCGCAACCTTATGACTCCAACGCCGGCAATTGAGTAAAATCATAGCATTTTTCAATTTCTCTCAATTTCTCTCATTTTGCCTAGGAGCTCTTTCGAGTTTTCATCCTAGCCACACATCATGTTTCTTTAGCTCACATCTCACCTTTTTCCGCACATTTTAGCCTCTCATTTTTGCCTAGGCCGCCCTTTAAGGGTTTCCGACCTATCCGGGCCCCCAATGTTGCCTAAGTTGCCCTCTCGGGTTTTCAACTTAGCGGGTTTTCTTTTTTTTTTTTTCTTTTTTTTTTCTATTTTTTTTCTCATGTTTTTCCAATGAAAAGTAGCAAAAAGCATTCCAAAACAATCTAGCATGCATATGAGTCCTCTAACCCCTCCCCACACTTAAAACATTACATTGCCCTCAATGTAAACACGTAAGGCAAGAACAATAAAAATCAAGGTAGGGGATAGAGTGACACCCGTGTCTCTGCAAATTCGCCGGTGATATGGCGATATCCAAGTACTTGGATGGTCCCGAGATAGGTTTCGGAACCGGAAGGATGAGCAAAAATGCCGTAGAAGAACTCACCCCTCGAGAAAAGCATTGTCTCCATGGCGCCGTTTGATCAAGACTACACCACGAAGAACACATTAAACTCACAAGTACATAAGGATATGTAATACTAGGTTTAGCATCAAGAGTTAATAACCATAGTATTGTCAAAGAACAACCAATCAACCCTCAATCACCACTATAAGATTATGCATGAAAAATATCCAACATATATTGACATGTATACAAGCATCATTATAGGTTAAGAACTTACGGTCACAATGATGTAGTAGGCATACTACAATCAACAAATGTACTATAAAGATGCAAGACTGTTCATATGTCAATATATGTAGGATGATGGAAGAAATGAGAGGTATGTGATGTTCTTGGGAGTGTTGGGTGGAGAAGAAGGAAGGATCATGCAATGTTTAAAATCATTTGGAAACTTGGAAGCTTGGAAATTTGAAATCCGGGCTCAAAAAATTTTCGAAAGTTTCTGAGCACGTCGCGACTCGCGACGAGGTTCGTCGCGACTCGCGACGAGCCTCGCGACGTCATCGCGAAGCGCGGAAAGTACAGCCCGGGAGCTCAAAATGTTCTGAGCTCGTCGCGACTCGCGACGAAGGTTGTCGCGACTCGCGACGAGCCTCGCGACGTCAGGGCGACTCGCGGAAAGTACAGCCCGGGAGCTCAAAATGTTCTGAGCTCGTCGCGACTCGCGACGAAGCAGGTCGCGACCCGCGACGAGCCTCGCGACGTCAGGGCGACTCGCGGAAAGGTGAGTCCGAGAGCTCCAAATTTTCTGAGCTCGTCGCGACTTGCGACGAAGGGTGTCGCGACTCGCGACGAGCCTCGCGACGTCACGGTGACTCGCGGAAAGTTGGCGCTGGGAGTGGATTTTGCTCCCCTGTTCGTCGCGACTCGCGACGAAGCCCATCGCGACTCGCGACGGCAGGGTATCCCAGGCTTAAAATTTTTTTCGTTTTCTTACCAACTGTCCAAGCTTGCTTCCCTCGTCCATTGATCTCGTTCCTTCATCTCCTTCCTTGCAATGCACTTCATGTTGCTACAACATCATAGAAAAACATGCCATACAAAGAACAAAACAAAACAACAACAAAAACAAACTAAGAAATACAAACTAAGAAACAAAAACTAAAAGAAATGCCGAATTTATTTAACGTCGTCGGCACGACGAAGCTCCGTATTTTTAAGGTCTTCGGCACGACCCTAATGTTATCCGTATGGTGAAGGCTTGAAGCTCTTCACCATGAGCATCCAAAATAAGAGAGGTGGGGGCACAAAACTTCCAAGAGGAAAGTCTTGTGGAGGTGGAGATGGTTCAAAGGGAATTAAGTGGTTAGGGAGCTTAGGATAGTCTTTTGGCTCCTCTCTCGTTTCCCTCAAAACTTCCGAAAATATTAGAGTTGGTTCACTAGGTGGGAGAAGGGGTGACAATGCTAATGGATAATGTAGCATTATCACCTCTTCCTCCATTTTTCTATCCTCTACAACCAACTCCTCATCCCTTTCAAGCTCAAAATCATTTTTATTGGTGACTTCACTCACCGAATCATCGAGTTCAAGTTGGGATGGTGTGTTTTCGGAATCACGAGCTTCCATTCGGGCCAATACCTCTAATATGTTCCTCACATGCCCCTCAATGGCCTCAACGCTAGAGGAGAGCTGGGTATCCGGCTCTTTACTAGTAAAGGAGTTCAAGTTTGCTATGGTATTTAAGACATCCTCACGTGTCAAACTTGAACTTCCTTGTTGGGCTTGGTCTTGGGGTATGGTATAGGGTGGTGATGGCCAACTAGGTTGCTTGTAATATTGGTTTTCCGGCTCATTCTCATACCACAAATCCGGACTACCACTCCATTCCGGATTGTAAGAGTTGTGGTATGGATAGCATTCATGAGCTTCTTGCCCTTGAAAACCAATATCTCCTACCTCTTGATAGCACTCTTCATAGTACCCATGGTTTTGGAAACCAAGGGTTCTTTCTCGGTCATAGTGCTCTTCCCACAACAAAGGGCAAGATTCGGTAGGATGATCGGAATGACACATCCTACAAAACCTTGCTTGTTGAGCCTCTCTTCTCATCATGAGTTCCCTCAAGGTGAGACGCTCCATTAAGAAATTTTTTTTTTAATTTTTTAATTTTTCAAAAGTTCGGAATCATAGTGCAAGGATTCTCGATAAAATAAATCACCAAGAACTCAAGCAATACCTACTCCGAACAAAAACAACCACCAAGTAGTGGAAAATAAAAACAACTAGCTAATACACAACCAAATACACCTAAATACTTAAGAATAAACGCCTCTTCCCCGGCAACGGCGCCATTTTGACAGGCGCGGGCGGTCGTCGCGCCCGCGCGCCAAAAGATAATTTATAAGCCCTCAATGCTTACTTTCTACAACTAGGTAGATAGTGGCAAATCGGGGTCGTCCAATGAGAAGAGGGATCTTCCTAAGCGTCTAAGCACACAAATGGTTGATATACTAGGCTAGGAGTAAATATATATACACACACATAAAAGCGAGTAAATGGGGGGGGGTTGGTTGGTTGGTTTCCTAAGTTACGAAAGTAAAAAGACAAGATAACTAGCAACGTCAAGTGACTATGCTAATCATCAAACAAAACTAAGAAAAGGGTTCTAAACTACAAAGATAAAATGCCTTGGGGGCAACGGATATCCACTTCCACATCTAATGTAGTTCATCGAATCATTCACACATTCCATCATATAGCATTCATGACCCAACAATCACACACCCCATCTAGCAAGCACCACAACACACACACCACAAGGAGTTCTAAGTTCATGCTCGTGGATCTTCATGCAAAGGTGCTACGGAAGTCGTCACGTTCCTACACCTAAGCAATTCAACCACACAAGCACTCCCTATGCTCAAACCACTCATGGCACACATGCAGTGAAACACACCGTCGAGAGTACATAAACGCCAAATAACAAATGCTTCAAGAATGAGTTTTAATCACCTATTCAATACTTCAACTACTTGTCGTGGAGACTGAACTCCTATCCTCCTTAGTTCGTAGTTTACGAGAGTGAATTCGACATCTCTCGTCAAACCTCACCAATGGCTCCCGAGTCGCGACCACGACTCAAGGCGACATTGGTGGCATTTAGCACGAAGGACCAACAAGCTTGGCAATGCCTATGACCACTACACCGTGACTAGGCATTGAACCAATTCATGCAATTACACGAGATTGGATGAACGTGCAACGCACATTCATCCGCGAGCATATGACTCTCTCGTTTGCTACACAAACGAACATGACGAAGAGTTCGACATCAATCACATTCGCCTAGCACATTGTCAACACACTAACACAATCGAAAGCTCTAATTCATACTCCCACATTGCTAACAAGAACAGGGGGAAATTAACCCAAATCCCCCAAACCCTAGCTAGCCATTAATCCAAGCATTTCATATCATCAAGCTCTCAATAACATCAATGCAATCAACAATTAACATTCAAAGCACAATAATTGCACAATAGCAAAAATACCAAATAGATAGATATAAATGAGTTCTTGCTACATAGATAGTGGAAGCTTCAATCCTTTGCTCCCAAGAACAAGAACTACTCTAGAACAACAAGAAAAGACATAATCAAACTAAGAGAAAGCTAAGAAAAGAAAGAAGAAGAAAAACCTAAAAATGGCGCCCAAAAACCAGAGAAAGGCGCGCTGGAAAGCTTGGAGAAGAAGAGGGAAAAGAGATGGTATTTATAGTGCAAAGAAAATAAAGAGGATTTCTGGCCACCCGATGGTCGCGACTCGCGACGGTCTTCGTCGCGACTCGCGACGATGCCCCGGCTCGCGATGGTGTCGCGACGGGGTCGCGACGGCAGCTACCGTTTTGCATTATTTCTTTGCCTTCTTCATAGCCATCCCTCTCACTCTTCAAGTCTTCAACAGCTCCAAAATAGTCTTCAACGGCCTCCGGTCTTCATGTCTTCGAAGTGAGTATCCAAAAGTCTTCGAAAGTATAATCCTTAATGTCTTCCGGTCTTCGTTGGTTCCGTGTTCTTCCCTTGTCACACAGAATCCACTTAAAAGAGGTAAAAGAGTACAAAGTTGCTTTTACCTCTCCTAAGTGAATTTCAAGGTAAAACACAAGCTCTCGATAATAAAAGAGTACAAAAGTGATCCTAAATACTACTAAATAATGCGTCTAAAATGGACACATCAAGCTGTGACCTAGGTCGTTGGCCTTACCAGTTTTCTTCTTAGTGTATCATTGCTTCGACATGGTGCTATGAACTATGATTTGGTTGTTTTTGGGCGAGCCTTAGGGTTTTGATTCGGAGAGGGGAATGGGATTTGAAAGTCGTATGTGATAGTGGCTGGTTGATATTTCTTTTTTTTTAAAATATTTACAGAGGTTCCAAACTCGGAAGCATGTCAGAGTGTTTTTAAATAGACCAACTTTCTACCGAGTTTGGAAGAATAATCTGATGGGAAAAAAATCCAGTAAGGCGGGTTTTCTAAGGGTATTAAATACCCTAAGAAGACCCTCCATTTCCCTCCCACACTCCCCTCCAAGAATCATCTTCCCCTTCTTCACTTCCATCCTACCCATTCATCTATTCTCCATGATTTCTTCACATTTTAGTTCAAGGTTGGTGTCAATGCCTAAGACTCATTCAATATTCTTCTCATTTTTCTCATCCAACTTATTTATCTCATTTTTTAGGGGGATGATCATGGTGGAAGAAGGCTTGAGGGAAAGCTAGATTTCATTAAGTTGGTCCTCCCATTACTATGTTTTTAAGGTTAGTGTTGCAAAACCCTAAAAATTCTTGTTCTCCTTAGTGGGTTATGGATTTGTTTTGGATATTCTAGGGCTATGATGCTATTATTTGTGTTAAATGTTATTGTTATTGGATATTCTATTGAGTGTGACTATTTTTTATGCTGCTTTGTGAAGACCAAATGAAAAATTGTGTAATATTGTAAGAATTTGAATGTGAGGGAATCCTTATGATATAAGGCATTATTCCCAGCCTATAATATATATTATGAAGTAAGTGTAGTTTATAAATATGGCATGTATTTTGTTGTAGGAAAAAACATGTCTAAGAAACAGCCTCGTGATAATGAGTCATGTTCCCAACATAGCGATGGAAAGACTATGGGATTTGGTTCCGATGACGATGATGAATCCTACGAGGTGGGAATAGCTAAGACCCATTGTAGAATTTTACACGTAGGATGACTAGGAATGAGTTAAATCCATTAGTTTTTAACAAGCTCGACAAGTGTTTGTCGAAAGACCATCCTAAATGGTCTAGTTGGGTCGCAAAGATCGGTAGAACAAGGTTGACATTCGTTTTGATAGTTGGCATGGCGTACCAAAGACTATTAGGAGACCCTGTGGATGGAGTGTAAGGTAACATTAATGGTTATAGTGTGTTCAAAAAATTTTTTACGAATCAAATATTCTAAAATTACCATCGTCTCTAAATCCTCATAGAGACCCTTTGAAATAGAAGTTCCGGATATGACATATATTAGGAAGAAGGCAACGACCATTATATAAAAAAGTTGGTGGGAACAAAAATATACTTTGTCAAGGGAGTACATATTTTCTTTGGATAAAGGTGATCACCCATGGATGACGTACACACACATACAACCGGAGAGTTGGGAGATTACAAGAGAAGGGCTTTGGAAAATGATTCCAACATTAGTAAAGGTTCATAATACTTATGCAAAAATTTAAATTGAACTAGTTTGTTAGTGTTAAAATGTTCCTAACAACCAAACATCGGGTACGATGGCAAAAAAACAACACCTTTCCGGTTTGAATAAAATGCCTCACCGTTTAAGCCCTGGAGGGTATGGATTGGCGACAATGAAGTTAGTATAAGAACGCCTTGAGAAAGATGTTCAGATTGCAATCGAAGGCGGGATGACCAAAGAAGAGGGTCGTGCAAAGGTACAACCAATGGATGTGGATGACATTTATAAGTGGGATCTTTTCGTCAAGGGCCAACAAAACAAGGAGGGTGAATACTAGGAGAAGGATATAAGAGAAATTACGGAACAAGTGATATACCAATTATTTGAACGTTAAATTTTTTTCATTCACATATTTGTATGTTCACTTAAGCTAATATTTTTCCCAAATTTTATCAATTAGGAAAAATGAAAGAATGATCAATTAGGAGGGAAATTCGTACACACCTTCAAGCATGATATTCTTTGTGAGGCGACCAATAAATCGGACCACGCGGGGCTTGTTAAGGGAGTGGATGGATCCTTGACACAACGAGAGGCATTTGGAATTACCCGGTACAATGGTCGTGCTCAATCATCGTGGATCAACATGTTGCCATTCAACAAGAAAAACAAATTGAGCAATAAGACATTCTAATTCGGAAGTTGATCCAACATATGAGCCCGCCTCTTCCTGAAAATTTGGATGTTTTAACACTGGATTGGACTCCTCCATCCAGAGGATCACACCACTCTCCCAAGAAGTTAAGGTTAATTGGGAGGCAATTATCCAATGTCCTAGAGAAGAAGGCGACAACCTCGACAAGGCCTTACTTGCAAGTAATGAAAAGGTACGCACTTAAGTATACCAACTCTTTCGTATGAATTTTGTGTATGGCATAATATTCTTGATTGGTGCGATGTAGGTTTCACATGTTTGTGAGTTATATATTGATCAAAACATAGATGGTAGACCACTACACGTTGCCGATGGTTTATTACACGAGTTAATGGGGCATCATCACACCATACCAATTCCGGAAGAATTATCAGGAGTATCTCCAGAGAAGGCATTGGTAAGGGGTGCCACGTTTCCATTACTAGACAGAGAATACAAGGCTGTCGGTGCCGCTCGTGGAATGTTTCTATTGTGGCCTCGTCGACTAATTTATTACGATCTCATTAAAGATGGCCATTTGAACCTCAAACAACCAACAACACCTAAGAACCTTATAGCTACAAGAAAACTGGAGCAAGCTACACCAAAACGGGTCGAAAGAGCACTTAAACCGGTCCAAACAACACCGGACAAAATTCACCAACCGATACCAACTGTAGAACAACTCCTGCAAGACTCACCTCCGTATGTGCGAGTGCTATTCAATTGGCTTAAACCACATGATCGCAACTCAACTTACGAATTTCATGGAAACAATTGTGTGTTTGGTGCGAAACAGGATATCATCGGCGTATGGAGTGACTTTGAGGACCTTTGGAAATGTGAGTAAGTAAATCAAATGCTAATGTCCATTTACACCTTGTGAGTCCAACATCAATATATTTAATTCATGTTTTCATATCATTCCTTGTCATTCTTTACGACTAATGTTCTAGTATTTTTAAAATTTTAAGGTATATTATTTTTTGTATAATCTAAAGAAGGCATTGATTGGATACATGTGACCGGTGTTAACCTAAGAAATTGGTTGTACAAACCAAGAGAGAGTCGACGAAATTCGCAAAACATTGGGAGGAAGGAAAATAAATTAATCATTATGCCCTACATTGAAAGGTTCTAGCTACAAAATTATTTACTAGTTCCAAACATTATTTACGCAATGATATTAAAATAAATTTGCTTGTATTTTATGTTTAGAGACCATTGGCGATTGATCATGATTGTTCCAGAGAAAAACAAGTGTATTGTATGGATCCCTTGCACTTACAACCATCAGAAGCATTTGTCAAGATCTTGGAGTCCACCATGAAGAACACTTGCGATGATGGTAGAATCAAAATGGATGTGGTCAAAATCAACGTATGAATTATAGTTCAATTGCTTCTTTTTGTTTCTTGTTTCAATTCACCACTAATTTGAAATTATTTCAATTTAGCACAAGAAACAAGCATAAACGTAGGAATGCGGTTATTACGTAATGTTGTACGCAATAGAGTGCATAAAAGCCATGATGTTAGATTCCCTTGAAATTGACAAGGTATTCATGAATTTGGTTCAATTAAACATTATTTGCGTCTTCAATAGTCTTCAACGTTTACCTATTTTCTTGGACTCACATTGTTTACCGGTGTAAGTATATATGACCGGTGTAGATTAAACCTTATTTTGCACTGGTAGTACATGTAAAGGTTGTAATGACCGGTGCAGTTATTGACTATTACACCGGTTCTGGATTACCGGTTTATACCAATTGTATTTTTTCCAGTATTTTGGCGCCAGTACTAAAATTTTTACACCAGTAATATGAACTTACCGGTGCATATGACCCAAAAACCCGCCAAAAGGCTAAATATCTACACCGGTCACTATGTGTATCGGTGTAGTAATAGCATACACACCAGTATAATATTAATACTGGTGTATAAACTTGCATTAAATGCTTACCTACCTCATTTTTTTGGCGGGTTAAAAAAGAGATTTTTGGGAAAGGGAGTTCATTAATGGTGTTTGTTTGTTGATGAATGCATTGAATGATCCTAAAGGAAGACCCTTGAAGGTACCATTTTTTGAATTACATTTATTGATATTAGTGATTTCATATATGGTTTTTGTTGGTAGATATATATTTGTTGTGTGTTTGATCATTTGATGGTGATTGAGGTAGAATTGTTTATATTTGTTTGTGATTTGTTCTCAAGGTTGATGTAGTTATAATGCTATGACTATTAATTTTTATGATGTTGGACATGTTAAGAATGTTGTAATTGTAATGCGGAATATTGGTGTATGTTTTGCATTATGATGTTGCACGATTAAGATGTTTTCATGAAATTCAATTGTATTAAATGTGTTGAAGTTTGATTGTTGAACATTTATTGATATGTAGAGTTGTACTGTGCCATCGAGAGAGGCGTAAGCATGTGTATGACAACGTTAGTAGGGTGAGCGATGAATATATTATGTTCGTGGATGATTTCTTGGAGCATGCATTTAGTCGTGAGAAGTGAATATTATGTCCATGTCATGATTGTAGAAGTTAAACTCATACTGATAAGAAGGACATGCTGAAACTCCATTTGTATAGCCGGGGGTTTGCAAAAGATTATGTTCTGTGGACCTTTCATGGGAAAAAATCACCACCGGAAGTGAGAGTTAGTAGTGAGGGAGAGTGTTTTGGGGATGCTATGTTGGATGACGTGTGAGGAGGTTGTTAATGAATTTAGAGGGAGACCCTAGGTTTTGGATAACTTCCTAGGTGAGAATGATGGACCATTGTATCCCGGTTGCAAGACAGAAGACACAGTCATGTCGTGTTTGATGGAGTTGTTTAAATTGAAAGGTGTTGGGTGATACAAGCATGAATAAATTGCTTAAGTTTTTGAATGAGAAGCTTCCATCCAGAAACGGGGTTCCAGATAACCTTTATGAAGCTAAGGAAATTTTGTGTCCGATGGGATTGGAGTATGAAAAGATACATGCTTGTCCTAACGATTGTGTTATATATATGGGTGAACTAAAGGATAAGATTGTTTGTCCGGTATGTAATGTGTCGCATTATAAGAAGAAGAGAAATGTGGGTGTTGGTGGAGAGCATGTTGTGTCGGTGAGGAGGCGGGTGCCCACCAAATGAATGTGGTACCTTTTGATTATTCCAAGGCTAAGAAGGTTTTTTAAGAATGATAAGGATGCAAAGAACTTGATGTGGTACATTGATATGGGAGGTTGTAAAGATGATGATATGATTCGACACTCGGCTGATGCGGACCAGTGGAAGAAATTTGATATAATGTATCCAAAGTTTGCATCTGAACCTAGGAATTTGAGATTTTCTTTGTGTGCTGATGGTATGAACCCATTTGGTAATATGTCCTCGAAACACAGTTCATGGTCAATTATGCTTGCCAATTACAATCTCTCCTCGTACTTGTACATGAAGAGAAAATATATGCTGATGTCGATCATGATTTCAGGTCCAAAACAGCCTGGAAATGACATAGACACTTATCTTGCTCCTCTGATAGAAGATTTGAAGGTGCTATGGTTGGCTGGTGCCTTAATGTTTAATGGTTTTAGTGGTGAAGAGTTTATAGTGAAGACGATGATTTTCTTTACCATAAATGATTTCCCGGCATATGGTAACCTTTCTGGGTATGTAGTTTAGGGTCACAAGGCTTGCCCAGTTTGGGAGGATGAGACATATTACCATCAGTTGAAAAATGGGCATAAGACTGTTTATTTGGGTCACCGTAAATTCCTGACGTTGAAGCACAAGTTGCGGGATACACACGGTTGCATTCGTTTGTGGGAAGGAGATGAGAAAGGCACCCAAACCATTTACTGGTGTAGCCATTCACCAAAAGGTGAATGAATCGACCGTTGTTCTCGGTAAAAAGCATCCTAAGGTGGTGGGATCGTAGACGGGCCGTGGAAGAAAAGGTAATTTTTTTTATTTACCGTACTGGGAGAATTTGGAGGTTCACCATTGTTTGGATGTGATGCATATCTAAATGAAAGTCTGTGAGAGTCTAATTTGCACACCACTAAACATTCCCAGGAAGACTAAGAATAGCTTGAATATGAGGAAAGATTCAGTAGACCTTGGTATTCGGCTGGATCTGGCACCGGAGGCAATAGGGAAGCGAACGTACCTGCCTCCCACCCCTTACAATCTGTCAGTTGCTGAGAGGAGATCGGTGTGTTAAAGCATCCAAGGAATGAATGTATCATCTGGTTACTCCTCTAATGTTGTCGGTTTGAAAACACACGATTGTCATGTCCTTATACAACAACTTTTTTCCCTTTGCAATCCGAGGGTTTTTTGGATGAGGAAGTCAAAATTTCAATTATGCACTTGTGTTTCTTCTTCAACTCAATTTTCAGGAAAAATATTATTTGACAACAGCTAGATGAACTGGAGTGAGAGGGTGTTGTTGTTTTATGCCTTTTGGAGAAGTATTTTCCCCTGTCATTCTTTGACATCATGGTACACCTAGTGGTACACTTGGTTAGGGAGATACTTATAAGTGGGCCTGTCAGAATGCATTAGATGTACCCCTTTGAGCGCCATATGGCTATTTTCAAGGGTTATGTTCATAATCGTAGTCGGCCTGATGCCTCCATTGTTCAGAGGTAAGTCACTGAGGAGATAATCAAGTATTGTACATCAAACTTGATTGGAAAAAGAGTGGTTAGTGTTCCAGGTGAATCCCACTGCGAAAGGCGGAATGAGACTCCGCGGTCTAAGGGTACACTTCATACACCCTTTCACGTTGAGTTGGTGACAGTTCACTTGTATGTATTACGTAACAGTAGCAAGACCGTAAAATATGTTGAAGAACATATTTCTCTATTGGAAGAGATTCATCCGGACTGGCCCTCAAATAAATACACATAGATCATTCTTCAAGGTTTGTTAACTGGTTTTACAATCGTTGTAATGTCGAAGGGATGGCCAGTAAGCTAAGGGCATTTGTAAGGAAGCCAAACTACACCATAAGACGGTACCTTGGTTATGACATTAATGGTTTTGGTTTCTCAACTTATGAGAAGGATGAGAAGAGCACAATGCAAAACAATGGTGTATATATTGAATCAGAATCCATGTGGCAGGCAAGCAAGAGAGATAAACATCTAGTTACTACTTGATGCCTTACTAAGGGTGTGATTGAGGAAATTTGGGAGTTGGATTGTGTAGAGTTTAAGGTTGTTGTATTCAAGTGTCGTTGGGTGGAACATGGTTCCAGTGTTGTAGTTGAGAAGCCTATAGGTTTCACGTTGGTCGACTTGAATCGTGTAGGATATAAAGATGACAAATTCATCTTAGCTGCCCATGCACGAAAGGTTTTTTATATGAAGAACCCTTCAAATGAGAAGTATTATATGGTGCTGCATGGGAATAAGTTTTACTTTGAAGAGGAAATTGATCAACCAATTATAATTGGTAGTCGTGAGTTTCCATCAGTATTTCTTGGTTTGGATGATGTTGGGGGACCTATGTGTTGGTTTTCTAAAACAAAACAGAAAGAACAATATTTGCGCAGAAAAATCTGCCTTTTCTCCTTCATTATATTCCATATATACACAACTTTACAACGACTTGTCCGATAATATCGAACCCACTAACGCCTATAAACTTGCAACGTCTATCACGTGCTAAGTCACGAATGACAAGAAATACGGAACTATAAACGTGGAAAGAAAAGAAAAACCTCCTAAGTTTGATGACAGGATTAGAAAAAAAACATAACAAATCACCCCCTTAATCTTGTCGTCGCCTAACTCATGTTAGCAACGCCAATTCTGCTCCTTAGCGCCTGGAAACGAACGCGTCCGAGAGCCTTCATCAGAATGTCAGCGAGCTGCGCTTCTGTGTTGACGTGATCAATCTCGAGCTCACCCTGTTTCACATAGTCGCGGATCAAATGATAATGGGTGTCGATGTGCTTGCTCCGATCATGAAACACGGGATTTCTGGTGAGAAAAATCGCCGATTTGTTTTCCACCAGCAATCTCGGCACTCGTGGTTGCTCGTTCAAGAGTTCTCCGAGCAACCTGCTAAGCCAAATTCCTTGGCAAGCGGCAGTAGCAGCTGCAATGTACTCCGATTCGCATGACGAAATTGCCACCACTCGTTGTTTCTGCGATTGCCAACTCACCGGAGCTCATCCGAGAAAGAAGATGAGGCCGGTCGTGCTCTTCCGATCATCGATATCTCCGGCTAAATCAGCATCACTATAACCTGTCAACTCCAAGGTTCCGCTTCCTCTTCCATACAAAACTCCAAAATTCAAGGTTCCCGCCACATACCGCAATATGTGCTTTACTGCTGCATAGTGCACCGTTGTGGGTTTCTCCATGAATAGGCTTACATAGCCGACGGCGTACGTGATGTCCGACCTTTTGTGAACTAAGTACCTGAGACTCCCCACTATGCTGCGATAAAGGGTGGCATCTACTGGTCCTCCGTCGCCAACTTTGCTCAGCTTGAGTCGTGCCTCCATTGGTGCTGCACAAGGATTGCAATGCTCCATTCCAGCCTTTTGCAAGAGCTTCCTTGCGTAAGAATATTGACAGAGAGTAATTTCTCCATCCCGTTGCTTCACCTGGATTCCCAAGTAATAGTTGAGTCCACTAAGATCACTCATCTTGAAAAAACTAGTCATTTCCTTCTTGAATTTGATCACCTCTTCGATTGATGACCCTGTGATTATGAGATCGTCCACATAAACACCAACAAGAATTAATGCTTCATTGTTACCTCTTCGGTAAACTGCATGCTCCGATTTGCTACGTACAAATCCCAAATTTCGAAGGCTTACATCGAGCTTCGCATTCCACGCCCTCGGAGCTTGACAAAGTCCGTACAACGCCTTCTTGAGGTGAAGCACCTTGTGCTCCTTGCCGCGAGCAACGAAACCCGGTGGTTGCTCGACGTAGACTTCTTCGATCAAGTCGTCATTGAGGAACGCCATCTTCACGTCCATGTGGTGGATCGGCCACCCGTGATGCGCTGCAATCGCAATCATCATCCGTACCATCTCCAAACGAGCCACCGGAGCAAATACCTCCTCGTAATCCACTCCCTGTCGTTGTACGTAACCTTTCGCCACCAGCCGCGCCTTGTGTTTTACCACCTCGCCAGCTGCATCCTTTTTGAGCTTAAAAATCCATTTGAGCCCGATAGCTCGATGTCCCGCCGGCAGTTCAGTGAGCCGCCACGTCTGATTTTCCTCGATGCTGGCCAACTCTTCCGCCATCGCTGCTCGCCATTCCTCGTCCATCTCCGCTTCAGCCAGACACGTCGGTTCCTCGGCAGTGAGGAGACACTGGTCGTCGTCTTCTTCAGCTTCTACGTTAACAGTTGCATCGTATAAACTGTCCAATGTGCGGTACCGGCGAGGCGCCTCCTCGCCTGGGGATGGCTCCGATGCACTGGTTAGTGAGGACACGAACTCCACCGTCAGCGGTGGTGATGCAACCGGAGTTGTTTGAGTGGGCGGCGAATCTCCGGCGTTTGAAGGTGATGCGCGTTCCGTGTGCATCGTGCTCCAGCTCGCATTAGTGCCTGCAATTGGAGAAGCAAAATGCTCGAGGGAGAACGTCTCCATTTTTCCAAGTCGATCACCTCCTTGCTCTCGTCCCGGAAGTGTCCAATCCCATGCCGCATCCTCGTCAAAAACGATGTCACGGGAGACTCTGACTTGATCCGTGGTGGGGTCATACACGCGGTATGCTGTGGTGCCCGGCTCGTAACCCAGCAAAACCATTGGGATGCTCCTGTCGTCCAGCTTCTTTGGGTTTGGATGCGCCGCCTTGACATGAGCGACACACCCGAAGACGCGGAGGTGTTGCACACTTGGTCGGCGCCCGTGCCATGCTTTGTAGGGGGTCTTTCCGATGACACTCTTTGTCATTCCCCAGTTCAACAAGTACACCGCTGTCGTCACCGCCTCACCCCAGAATCTGACTGGCACCCCCTTCGCCTTCAAAAGACAGTGCGCCGTTCCGACCACTGTTTGGTTTCGGCGCTCCACGACTCCGTTTTGTTGCGGTGTGTATGGCGTCGTCATCTACCGTTGTACTCCTTGCTCTGCGAAATAATCACCAAGTCCTTGAGAAGTGAATTCTTTGCCGCGATCGGTGCGTAGCATTTTCAGTTTGCTCCCGCTTTGTAGCTCGGCCGCGGCTACAATCTTCTTGATCGCCTCAGCTACTTGATCCTTCGTGGCTGGCAAAGATATCCACATATACCTACTGTAATCATCCACCATTAGAAGGAAATAGCATTTACCTCCAGGTGTGAGTGGATCGATCGGTCCGCACAAGTCTGCGTGCACAAGTCCGAGATGTTCGTTTGCGCGGTTCCAAGCTTGGTGAGGAAATGGTGCACGTTTTTGCTTTCCGGCCAAGCATGCGTCACACTTACGCTCGACATCATCAATCATCGGGAGTCCATGCACCATATCGTCACGCGCGAGTCACCGGAGAGCTCCAAAGTGCATGTGCCCATATCGAGCATGCCAACGCCAACTGCTCTCGGAGCCGTGCATGGCAAGGCAGATAGGCCGCGCCATGTTTAGGTGAAGCAAGTAGAGTCGTCCGAGGCTTCTTGGCACTCGCGCGAGCAAACGCCCATCTTGGTCGTGCAGTTGGAGCCAGCCATGTCGGATTCGAGTGTCGTATCCGAGTTCGTCTAGCTGCCCCAAGGAGATGATGCTACTGTGAAGGCGCGGGATATAGTACACCTCCAAGAGCGTCAGATGCTCCCCATTCAAACATGTGAAGAGGATCGTTCCACGGCTTTCTATCTCTACCGACGTGTCATCTCCGAGCTTGACAGACCCGTGCACGTTGGTGTCCAGTTCAGAAAACAGCTCACGTCTGCCACACATGTGGGAACTAGCGCCGGAGTCTAGAAACCACACCGTGCTGCATCTCTCGTCCTGTCCCGTTGCCTTCACCTGAGATCGCACCTCATTCAGAAGCACATGCTCGTCAGACACCTGGCTCCCGATCATGAGTGAGTGCAACCTCACCACCAGCAGGGCCGCCTCCTCCTCTTGATCTTGCACAAGGTTTGCCCGTTCCTTGCGCTCCCATCGCGGTTCCGGGCAGTCTTTGGAGATATGACCCGCGAACTTGTTACAATTGTAACATTTTATTTTGGTCATATCCCGATCACAGCTAGAGGCTCGTTGGCTGCCATCGCGGCCGTGACCCTGTTGTTTCCCCTTTCACTTGGCCTTCCCCTTTGCGCTGGTTCCGGAGTTGGATCCTTGCCCTTGCTCGCGTTATTTCCCGCGCGCGATCCACTCCTGTTCCGTGAGAAGAACTTGTCCGCCTGAGTTGCCTGTGGAGTTGATGGAGCACCGTTCAGAAGCCGATCGGAGCTGCCCGATCAGCTCCTCGACAGTCATGCCATCCAAGTCGAGGAGCGTCTCGATTGAACAGGCGATCTGCGCGTACTGGCTCGTTACCTCACGTAGGAACTTCTGGATCACCTTCACCTCCTCGACGGCGTCACCCAAAGAGCGGAGGTTGTTGATAATGCCGGTGATGCGCATGCCGAACGCATCAAGCGACTCACCATCTTTGAACGTAATCTGTTCAAACTCCTTGCGCAATCGTTGCGCCGTCGCCTCTCGCACGCGATCCACCCCGACTTGCATCATCCTGATTGCCTCCCATGCCTCGTGAGCTGAGTTCTTCACAGCGAGGGCCGGAATCATCTCCGGAGGCACCGTGCGGATCAACGCCGAGAACGCAGCCATATCCTCTCGCTCGCCTGGTTCTCCGATGCCGGAAACAGCCTCCCAGAGTCCTTGCGCCCAGAGATTGATCTTCATGACCAAGGCCCACTCGATATAATTCATCGCCATGAGAGTGGGGTAAACGATGTTGCCGCCGAGATTTGTCCGCTCCTGCACGATTCGTTCGCGAACGACGACCTCGTTGCCAGTCCTCCGGATGACGCTCCGTCCCCGGCTCCGTCCTCGTGCCCGTGTCGGCGAGTTCTCAGCGGACATGGTCTCCTAGATCAAAATGAAGAAAGCTCTGATACCAAATGTTGGTTTTCTAAAAAAAACAGAAAGAACAATATTTGCGCAGAAAAATCTGCCTTTTCTCCTTCATTATATTCCATATATACACAACTTTACAACGACTTGTCCGATAATATCGAACCCACTAACGCCTACAAACTTGCAACGTCTATCACGTGCTAAGTCACGAATGACAAGAAATACGGAACTACAAACGTGGAAAGAAAAGAAAAACCTCCTAAGTTTGACGACAGGATTAGAAAAAAAACATAACACTATGATAGGTCGGCGTTCTCATAGTGATGGGTTGTGGGTTGATGAGAGAGGTGAAATAGTAGGTGGTAACAATGTGTTGAAGCGGAAGCGATAGATAGTTCCACGTCATTTTCAGTTTTTCTACCATTATTTTGCGTAAACATCATCCGATTATGAAACAAATTAGCGTGTAATGTATTTGGACCCCTCAATATTTTAGAATTGCTTGGTATGATCAGTGTTTTCATTTGGTGTATGTTTTTGAATTGAATCGGTGAAAATGTGCAACAATATATACTACATTTTTTTTAAAAAAGGTTGGGTTTCTACACCGGTAAAGTATCCAAATACCGGTGTAGAAAAACAGAGGAGGTACTCTGTTTTGTACATATGCGTTGGTACTCATACCAGTGCTGGATACTTAGAAAAATGTTATGTTTTTTACTCTCGGGTCTAAACATGGTCATTTAAATCAGCATAACGCAGTTGCATTTTTTATGAATTTACATCGGTATACATACTGGTGATGGACAGTTAGAAAAAATTTGATCGTTTCCTCTCGGGTCTGAACATGGTAATTATTTTCTCATTTAAAGCAGCCTAGTGCAACTGCTCTTTGGATGAATTTGCACCGGTAAAAATACCGGTGCTGGATACTTAGTTATTTTTACTCTCGGGTGAATTGTTTATGCATTTAAAGCAGCCTAGAGTAGCTACTTTAGGCTAAATCTTACACTGGTATATCTAGTGTACCGGTGTAAAAAAAAAGAGATTCCTTAAATCCCTTTTAGATCCCCATTTCCAAAAAAAGAGTTTAGGATCTATCACTCCATACCATCTCCTTCAGTGGCCATATTTTTGGAAATCCAAGGGTGCATATAGATTCAGGTAAATCACTTCCATACCTTTTCCATATGATTAATTAACATTGGGATCTTAACTACATTCAGTGAGAATGTGCCATGGTGAATACCTTGACTTGCATGTAAGATGTTTGATAAAATGCTTCAATGTGTTTTTTAGGAAATGTCTCCCAAATCCAATTTGAAAAGGATATGCCATTCACTGTCTCCTTCTATGCCGAAAGTGTCGTCGTACACTTACCCGAATGGTACCTTCTTCTCCGAGGAGGCTAGGTTGGTCCATGAATCATACGAAGGACGTCGCCATCACATTGAGAGAGGTATTGAAGCATCTCCCCCATTTGAACAAACCATCCGCACACTTGGGTGGGAAAAATTCTGCGAGACACCACAACCATTCAACCTAAGAATTGTAAATGAGTTTTATGCAAACTTGAAATGCGGCCTGTACTACAGTCAGGTCTATTGGTAAAACTGTCCCTCTCATAGTGGAAGCTATAAATGGTTTGTTTGGGTTTCTCGATGTTCCAAATGATGATGACGAGTTTCTAGCACTCAATTTTCTAAGTGAAGATGACTATGTTCTACAACAACCAATTGAGAAGGAGATCATTGGGGCAGTAACTAAGCCAAGTACCGACATAGATGAGCTGGTCAAACTAGGTTGGAGCAAAATACCGCGTCTAGAATCCACCCAGTCACTGTGAACATAGAAGTTCACAAACTTTGCCTCACCTTCTTGTATGCAATAAAGAAGGAGCTTCAATGGAATGTTGGCCTTTGAATTTATCCAATGTTGCAAAGGGAATAGGATCAGATGGGAGCTTATTCCTATTGCAGTATCATCTCTACCCTTTGTTCAAGAGCGGGAGTTAAGTCTCATCCACAAGACGTATTTGGGCAACCAATGGGTAAGATTTGTGTAGACTCCTTCTACAAACAAACATCTGTCAATCCTGTCTCTACCATTGAATCCAGAGTCAGTGCCTTGGAGGTCGGTGTAGCAAACTTGCTTGAGGAATTAAAGTTTCAAAGATCCTTGTTCAACCATATGGCTAAGGTTATGGCGTATCAATTTCCTAATGTTGTGGAAGTAGTTGGAAATTTCCCTACCTTTCACAGAGAAGATGATGATGTTGGTACAAGTACCCATTATGGTGATGCAATAAGAGAAGATGACGATGTTGAACCATTTTCTCGTTATTAATTGTAGGAAACTTGTAGTAGTTCCTAAAAAGGGGAGAGTTTGTCCCAAAAGTTCACTTTGTTGCACTTAGACTGTCTGACACTTTCCATTTCGATAATAACTTGGCCAATGATGGGTTGACTTCAAAATTTTTACTCTTTGTTGTAATTTTTTGCACCGTATTACTCTCGACTGGTATAAATTGTAGACCGATTACAGTTGGCCTTAATGCTAACATCAGTCACGTCTATGTGGTTTATTATATAACATAAATGATTAGAATAAGAAAAAGTGTAGGATTAGAAGCTATGGAGGTCCCCCATATAAATATGTGAGCAATAGTGCAGTTTTGGAAATTATAGTGCAAAAATTCATTGTTGGTTTTACAGGTTCTTCCGTAACCTCGATGTGACTACAAACGCATGAACATGATTTTAATGTATTGAATTGCATATATGTGGAACCTATTTTTTCATTTCGACGCTTCCAAGATTCTTGGAGGGACTAAAGTTCTTAAAGTAAAAAGTTTACTCGTTTATTGAAATTGAAATATGATCGAACCGGATGGTACCCCAAATATCCATTTTGTAATTCCAAGTTTCACATGTGGGGACATGAGCGGGTTCGGACCATGTAGTTAGTCTGGGATATTCAGATTACACATTGAAATTATTAAGTAAACCTTTTCTGTTTACTCTACAACACATACTAGCGTTTTCGATCAAATCACCACTCAGAGACAATTATGTTGCAATTATTATTAAAGCCTAAAATATTAAATTTGATAATTTATATAGTGTAGCAACATATTGTAATCGCTTGTTACATTTGCACGGACCTAATTGCAACAAACGTAGAAAATCAAATTATCGGGACCGTACTCCCCGAGGAACTACGGAAAAATTAGTTATTAACTATGGTGTATCATAAAATAATTTTTGTGGCCCATGTTATAGTGGTCGGGGAGGGGGTGAACAAAATGTTTTGGGATCAAAATGCAAATGTCATAAAATAAAACAATTCTCAGTATAGTCAACGTACGGGGCCCATGCATAGTCAATTTTAGCATAAAACAACTAGTACAATGTCTAATTACATAAATTATGCGTCAATTTGAATAATTGGAGTTGCGACGGAAATATTGGGGTTCAAAATGAATAAATAGAAATATTGAATTCATGACAAGAAATAAACTTGTACACCGGTAAGTTTAAAAACAACCGGTGTATAAATTCAAATTTTTTGCGCCGCAGACTGAATTTATTTGAAAATTTTGTTATCTTTGAAGGCGGGAAATTTTTTACACCGGTAAAGATAATCTACATACTGGTATACAAGTGTTAGAAATATTTTCAACAAGGTGCTCTCGGGTCTGGTAAAATATTATTTAAAGCAGTCTTACACACCTGCTTTTTTTCATAGTTACACCGATAGGCCTACTAGGTACACCGGTATCAATACTGGTGTACTATAATTAGAAATATTTTCAACAACATGCTCTCGGGTTTGGAAAAATATTATTTAAAGCAGTCCTGCACAGCTGTTTTTTCTCACTTTGACACTGGTAGCACTACTCTGTACACCGGTTTCCATGCCGGTGTACAACAGTTAGAAAGTTTTTCAACTGGTTGGTCTTGAGTCAGGAAAATCTACACTGGTATTTATCTTATTACTGGTGTAAAACAGACAGTTTTGAATTTAAAACACCCGTTTCTTCTGCCCATAACCACCATAACTCCACCTCTCCTCATCAAAACACCTTCAATTCCACTTCCAAAACCTCCATCCACCACTTCCACCCTTCAATTTCCACTACATTCAACTACCATAACTCCTCATCAATCTTTATAACTCCCCAACACATCCCCTCATTTGTCCTATAAAAGGTTGAACAACACACAACCCTTGAACAACACCGACGAGAGAAAAACTTCCAAAGGTTCATCCAATTCTTTTTTTGGTAGACTTCAAGCAAAGGGAGAAGCAACACAATCGTTTCAACGGTAAAGGTAAGTGATACGTGTTTAGTTAAGCATATGTTTCAATATGATTTTGTCTTCAAACAACCATTCAAACCCTTATGCACAATTCATGTTCGACAAAATGCCTCTATGAACAAAAACCTTTCATTTTGTAAAACTTGAAATGGTGCCCTTGAATGGGATGATTATAAAAGGGAATGTAAAATTTTGAGTTATTGGTGGAAATATGTTCTAGTATTTGTGTTTATCGGTTGGTGACAATGTTAATAGTCACATTAGGCAAGAGTGATACATGCTCGGTTGTAGGTGGATTTTTAGAAACCAATAATATTGGTATCAAGTTCTATCAACTTCTATTGGGATTTTTGGAATACAAAAATAGTTGAATCAATTTCCATGCCCTGTTCATTCAAGTTCTATATCATGTTATATGAACTTCTATGCCATATGAAATGTAGTTTTATTTACATTTTGTTCAATTTTTTTTATTCTGTTGGTGTAGATGCCGTCGAAAAAGGGGAAACTAATCAACAAGAGGAAGCGACCAGTAGGAAAGAAGAAAAAGGAGGTCAACGTGGTCGATGATGAGGTTGATTTGGCGGAACAAGAACCTCCTCCTAAAAGGATACTGTTGAAGATACAGTTTGAGGAAGGAGCAATGCAACAACATGATTCGACTAGAGAAAAGAAGGAAGAACCCGAGCCACATGGTGATGGGATTGCAGAGGATGAGAGAGAAGATGAGGTGAAATGGTGGCCAAACCACTAGTTGGCAAGGGGAAGGGAAAGGGAAAGAGCACAGTCAAATCAAGGCCAATTGTTAATGAAGCAGACAACGACTTATCAATTGCTGGAGGAAAAAATGGAGAGGGATGGGATAAGTTTGAGATCAAAAGTAATATGAGGAGACAAGGAACTAGCACGTGCCAGTCTGTGATGATTGCAAAGCACAGCAAACCAACTCCTGTTGCATTTGAGTTCCATGGAGATCAAGTAGTATGCATTAAGAATTAGTCAGCGTGGGATGCTTATGGAAATTACGCTTTCCAACGCTGTATCAGATTTGGCCACTGCGAACACTGGTGTGATGTCCCTGAAGATATGAAGGAAGAGTTATGGAATAATGTTCTAGTAAGACTCTCCACGATTGAAGTTTAAAATTTTTTTTTAGTATTGTCATAGTCAATACATGATTAATGACATGCATGCTTATATGTTTTGTTTCAGGAGAGCTACAATTGAAACTCCGATAATGGACACACAACTTCAAATACTCAAGAAGGATTTTACAGATAGGGCAAGAGACCAAGATAGGAACTGGAAGACAAATGCAGAAAATAGGTTCATCCGTGACGTGGACAAAGGTATCAACAAACCAGGAGTGCCAGCATGGGAGAAGTACAAGTGGATGGATGAAGACGAATGGCACTTGTTTGAGAAGAGGCGGCGGTATTCGGATTTTCAGATATGATAAAAAATATAATACTTATTATGAACTTTGTTGCCCATAAATTCTATTAATTATTTTTAATGCAATATCAAAAGCTTAGGAGAAAAATATTAAGCATAAAGAGGGAAAGAATTACACCCACTACACTAGCAGAAAGGGTAATCGATACATCTACGACAAATTGGCTGAGGAGCTGAAGGAAAAAGAGAGAGTGAGGTTGGCCACTAAGGGATTCACTGAGGAGGAGATTGAGCAACAACTTAGCTAAAAAGAGTTCACACCGGACAGATCTCTTATCTACCTTGAGGCAAACAAGGACAAGATAAGGTTATACACATCGAAAGAGGTTCAGAATCACACCGAGCGTTGTAAGTTACGCCAACATCGACAACTTAAATTAATTTTTATATCGATTTTCACAATATTCTTAAGGACATTTGCTTACCTATGTATTTTTCAGTTGACATTGAATGAGTTGAAGGAAAAAAGGAACATTGGTACTGCAGCCGGGTGAAGACCCTCATCTTTCCCATGGGAAGTGTGGTAGCCGTTCCTCAATCAAGCAGACTATCCAGAAGAGACAATCTAGTGATCAACCAGACATGAAGGCCATGGTATCTTACCTCGAGCATTGGTGAAGGGCATTGCATCTACAAGCGGTGTTCAGATTCCGCCAGGCCTTGACGATCCCAAGAAGTTTATCGAGAAGACACTGAATGACATTGCTGCTGCTACAAAGTCCATTGAAGAGCCCAGCGACAAAGAACAAGATGAGGAGGTACGCCTTCTTGAATATATGTTTTTTGTTTACATTGAATTACACCTTAAAATAACGATAACCAAATTATCAATTTACTAAACTTATTTACGAATAGGATGGAGAACACGTGACTTTGTACATTAAAGATATTGTTGGGAAGAAGAAAATGGTCACCCATGGGTGCGACAAGTATCTCATCGTCGGGATGCCCAATAAGGAAGTGTTGCTCGCATGAGAGTATGCGAGCCAGTCTACCATCCTAGGGCGGGTTTTCCCTCGGCGGACCACCACTTTGATAATTTTGGAAAGGCCTCAAATAGAGTTGTGGATTGGCCAATGTCTTTGATATGCAAGGAAGATAAGCAAGCAAGTGACTGACGACAATGCCGATGTGGATATGGACGAGGACGAGGAGGAGGTTATGATTCTCACCACCGATGATAAGGTACATTCTTGGTAACATATTATTTTTCAATTCATGAAATTACATTTACATGACCGTATTCATTAATCTGGGTAACAGGGTGATGCCAAGAAAAAAATCCTAGTCGAGTTCTAATTTCAGGCCACCAGCAAAACCAAAGTTTAAGAAGCTACCAAAACAGGTGCTTCACTTAAACGCGTACCTTTATTATTCATTGACTACGACAGTTCAATACTACATACTTAAGTGATCAATTCGTATAAATTTACATCCGCAGATTATCAACAAATGGAACCTGACAGATTGGCCTATCATGGTGCGGTTCATACGGGAAGCAAACGTCGCTATCTTGAAAATGATAAAGAACAAGGACTGCATGTTCTTCCTAGTCTTCAGACCATCGACGTTTGCATGCCATTAACCATGCTGTATTGTAATAAATGTTCTAGTCCAGTAAGGGAAGGGACTCAGAAATTTTCGTTTAATGGCCTGGATCGATAATGCGCAAATCAATGTGTGGATGGGGTGACTTTCAGACCTCACAGCGTTATGTGAAATTTTAAATCAATTAGTATTTCATTTTCAGTATCATTAACGTTACAGGCACCTCTGGGAGAAAATATGGGAAAATAATGCATGCCGCGTCCAATTCTGCCTTGTAACTGTGGGAACTTGTCTGACTTCGAGCAGGAGGTTGAACTTCGTTTCAACCTCATCTGGGATACAATGAAGGCAACAGATACTGAGTTCTACATAGTCCCTTACATTAGAATGTAAGTATTTGTTCCCGGGTTTAACATTTACATATCAAACCTATTCCATTTCAGTATATCATTACCCTAATTTTTCAATAGCGATCATTGGTACCTCATCATGATAGTCCCAGAACGGAAGAGATTTTCACGTTGGACACTTTGACGGGGGTATCAAAGATATATACTTGTGCGAACTCAGGGTCATTTTCAGGTATTTAAATCAATCAAATATTAAGTCCTGGTTTTGTTATACACGAGAAGAAGTAACTATTTTCATTTACTTTCTTGACAAGCTTACATGCACATACCAACGGGAGAAGATAAAGATAGAGCCAGAACCCGACTACAATTGAAAAATTAAGAACATTAAGGTGAGTCATTCTATCATTTCATCCCATCATTCATTATGTTAAAAGGTTAGTAATGTCATTTACCTTTCTTGTGCAATACCGAACCCAGAATGGTTCCTGGCAATACGGGTACTCCATCATGCTCTTTGTGGAAGAATTTGTTAATCACCCGGAGACAAGCAATATCTTGGAGGTAAAACTTACATATCAAAATATGTTCTTATAAAGTTTTTTACACGCAACATTGTTCACTAACATTGTAACTTTGAAATTGACAGATATTCCCAGAAAGAAAAGGGCTATATCATGTGTACAAAATTCAAGGTATTGCTGAGAGATGGTGTGGTGTGGGGCTTGGCTCGATGAGTACCAGCATCAGGCAAACACTATGTTGAAACTTCTGGATGATAAGAACAACACAATAGGTTGATGGTTGCTTTTCTGTGGTTGATGATATTAGATTTCTACTGTTAGTGTTTGGTTATACTATAGTTGTATGATTTTTTATATTATTTCCATTCATGTTGAAGATATTGCGTCTATTCCTTGCGAAGACTCACGATTTGCGGAATTGATAACTTTGATCTAGTGAAGGGATCTGCAAACCCACACTATCTCGCACGAAATTCAGGAGTCTAGCCCTCGGGGTACGCCTAACTTCGACTTGCTCTCTAACTAGCCCTCAGGATCAGATTACAAGGTTTATTGATACTTAACTAGCCCTCGGGGTTAAGCAACAATGGAATAGCTCGCAAGCAAAGAGTATGAACTCAAAAGGTTGTATATTTGATTGATGAAAGGTTCTAAAATTCGTCCATAAGGCCTCCCCTTTTATAGGGTTACAATCTTGCCTCAAACCCTAATCACAAATGGAAACGGAATCGACTTATGGCAGCTTTAAGAAGCTAAAACCATATCTAACTAAAATACCTAAAATAAATGGTAATCTAAGGTAATCAGGTTGAATTCTTCAAGAAGTAACCTTGAAGAATATTACCTTATCTAATCTTACCAAATATAATTCTAATCAGAATAAAACTGAATATACTAAACCTTAATGGACTGTATTTTCGAAATTCAGCTCTTCAAAGCCCACATGGCTGAGCTATCAGTCCAATAAACCCAAAATGACATTAATTTACAGTGATCACACTACCTCATTAAAAACCCAGTGGGAAAAAAGAGTATAGTGTTCTTCATGATGTCTTCAGTTCGTCGACAATCTTGAATAATGAATCCAAGATGTCGATGGTGACTCCTTCTTCAATTCTTCATCATAAAGGCGATCAATCAAAGCATTTAAAGCAGCATCCCTAAGCTTAGTCCTTGACCTAGTCATAGGTCCTTCCATGTCTCTTAGAGGATCTCGAACATATCCTTTAAATGTTTGATCAAGTCGTGGAATGTCTTCATTTATGGTGGTAGTCGTCTTGGCATCTCCATCATTCCCTCCGTGGTTGAAAGGTTTCGCCCTCGAAACTGAATCGTCTTCAAATGTAAACGGAGATAAATCAGCAACATTGAAGGTCGCACTAACACCATAATGATCTGGTAACTCAATCTTGTAAGCATTGTCGTTCACACGAGCCAACACTCTAAAAGGACCATCCCCACGTGGAGTCAACTTAGATTTCCGAGCATTTGGAAACCTCTCTTTCCGCAGATGAACCCAAACATAATCTCCCACGTTGAACCTCATCAACTTGCGGCTTTGATTAGCTTTATCAGCATTCTGTGCATTTGTCCGTTCAATTCTCATGCGCACCTTCTCATGGATTTTCTTCACAAAATCAGCTTTCTGTTCTCCATCAAGGTTTTTAACCTGTTTAAAATTCAAAGGAAGTAGATCAAGAGGTGTAATAGGTAGAAAACCATAAACAATTTCAAATGGAGATAAAGAAGTAGTAGAATGAATAGTGCGATTGTAAGCAAACTCTGCAATCGGAATGCATTTTTCCCAATTCTTTAAGTTCTTCTGAACTAGTGCACGCAGGAGAGCCCCTAGGGTTCGATTGGTCACTTCTGTTTGTCCATCAGTTTGAGGATGACTGGCAGTCGAAAACAACAACTTTGTCCCTAACTTGCGCCACAAGGTATGCCAAAAGTAGGATAAAAATTTAACATCGCGATCAGAGACAATAGATGCAGGAATTCCATGTAACCGAACTACTTCCTTCAAAAATAGATCCGCAACATGCTTGCATCATCTGTCTTCCTACAAGGAATAAAGTGTGCCATTTTCGAAAATCTATCCACAACCACAAAGATAGAATCATTACCTGACTGAGATCGTGGCAAACCTAGGATAAAATCCATGGAAATATCAACCCAAGGATGTGTAGGAACAGGCAATGGAGTATAAAGACCATGAGGCTTAGTTTTAGACTTAGCCTTCAAGCAATCAAGACAATTCCTACAAACCCTGTCAATAGCAAGTGCCATTTTCGGCCAATAGAAGTGTTCTCGCAACAAATTATAAGTTTTAAAAGCACCAAAATGTCCCATTAACCCACCTGAATGAGCTTCTCTAACAAGTAATTCACGCATAGAACATTGAGGAATACATAACCTATTATTCATAAACAAGAAACCATCATGCCGAAAAAACTTCTCATAAGCACCATTTTCGCATGCAGCATAAATAGATGAAAAATCAGAATCGGTCGCATATAAATCTCGCACGAATGAAAACCCTAGCATAATGCATTCCAAACGTGTAAGTAAAACATGTATACGACTCAAAGCATCAGCAACAACATTTTCTTTACCCTTTTTGTAACGCAACACATAAGGAAAAGATTCAATGAAACTAGACCATTTAGTATGACGCTTATTCAACTTCATCTGACTCTTCAAGTATTTCAGGGATTCATGATCACTATGAATGACAAATTCTTTATGCAATAAATAATGTTGCCAAGTTTCTAATGTACGCACAATTGCATAAAATTCTTTATCATACACAGGATAGTTTAGAGCACCGCCCTTTAACTTCTCACTAAAGTAAGCTATAGGTCGATTCTCTTGCATCAAAACAGCACCAATACCAACACCAGAAGCATCACAATGAATCTCAAAAGTACCATTAAAATCAGGTAAAGCAAGAACAGGAGCATTGCATAATCGTACTTTCAATTCATTAAATGCATTCTCTTGACTCTCAGTCCAAACAAATTTCACATCCTTTTTAACTAGTTCATTTAGAGGTGCAGCAATAGATGAGAAATCACGCACAAACCGTCTATAAAAACTAGCTAAACTATGAAAAGAACGGACCTGGTTGGCATTAGTAGGTCTCGGCCAGGTCTTAATGGCCTCAATTTTGGTTTCATCAACTTTTATGCCCTCTTTAGAGACCACAAAACCGAGAAACACCACTTCCGAAGCGCAAAATGTGCACTTCTTAATGTTCGCATATAAACAAGACTCACGGAGTGCAACAAGAACCATTTTAACATGCTCAATGTGTTCATCAGTCGACTTAGAATAAATCAATATGTCATCAAAATAGACCACAACAAACCAACCAATAAACTTTCTTAAGACATGATTCATCAACCGCATAAAAGTACTAGGTGCATTAGTTAAACCGAAAGGCATAACGATCCATTCATACAACCCAAACTTAGTCTTAAATGCAGTTTTCCATTCATCTCCCTCATTAATTCGAATCTGATGATAACCTTGAGTCAAATCAATTTTAGTATAAATCACAGATCCATGCAAATCTTCAAGCATATCATCTAACCTAGGGATAGGATGGCGATACTTAATGGTAATCTTGTTAATAGCACGACAATCAATGCACATACGCCAAGTTTTATCTTTCTTAGGAACTAAAATGACAGGCATGGCACAAGGAGATAGGGATTCCCGCACATACCCTTTTTTAAGTAACTCCTCGACTTGTCGTTGTAGTTCCTTTGTCTCCTTAGGGTTTGCTTTATAAGCCGGGCGATTTGGGATAACCGAACCCGGAATCAAGTCAATTTGGTGTTCAATACCTCGCAAAGGTGGTAAACCCGTGGGTAAGGCTTCTGGAAAGACATCCTCAAATTCCTGTAACATCTGAGCAAACCGTGGAGGAACATTTATAGGAATATCATCACTAGCAAAATAGCTCTCTTTAAAATGCATGATAAGCACATAAGAATGATTAGCAAACGCATGATTCACATCCCTAATTGATGCATAAAACAATCTACCAGAATCATTAGGAAGTTCATGTCTCATCATGTAAATTGATGGCAAAGGACTAAGATGTGAAGATAGGATTTTACGCGACTTAACATAATCATTCGCAGACTTACCTGGCTTACCTAGGACGGTCTCCCTTGATATTTGGTCGAAATTATCAAGGTTTTTGCCTCCATTCTTCACCTTGTGGCCGATCTCCTTCAAGCCCTGGCTAGGCTTTTGGTCGGCCATTTGCACATCAGTCGCAAACTTCTCTTTATCGACTCTCATGCGTCTCTGTGCCTCTAAAACTTCCACTGGAGATAATGGAACCAAAGTATACCTTGTTCTATCCTTAACACAGTAATTTTGTTAGTGTAACCATCATGCATGGATTTACGATCAAACTGCCAAGGTCTCCCTAGCAAAATATGACTAGCTTCCATAGGTATAACATCACATAAGATAGAATCATGGTATTTTCCAATCTTAAAGTTAATCATGCATTGTTTGTTAACCTTAATTTCACCACTACCATTTAACCAAATAAGTTTATATGGTGATGGATGAGTAGTCACAGGCAAAGACAATGATTTAACAAGAAGATTGGACACAGTATTAGCACAAGAACCACCATCAATAATCAGTAAACAATTCTTATCTTTCACAAGGCAACGAGTATGAAAAATGTTAATCCTTTGTACCTGTGTCTCAGCCATTTGAGAGTTGAGAACTCTTAATGACACGAAGTTACCTTGTGTTTCTGGACCTTGTTCACCATGATCATTTATGATGATCTCTTCATCTACCTGTTCTTCACCACTTTCACACAATGGTGGCATATCAGCATATTCATCTTCTTCATCTTCTTCCTCAAGTGTTGTTAGTACTCGTGCATGCGGACAGTTATTACGGACATGTCCTCTTTCTTTACAATGAAAACAAGTAGGAGAGTTAACAGAAACTGAATGTGATGAAGAAGTAGAAGACTTACCTGGAATTTTTGAAACCTGTTGGGTTGGTGGTGCCGCCCTCCTCTCAGTAGGATTATAAGTTGGATTTGAATAAGTCTGAACTGATCCTCTTCCTCCCATGGGCGGGCCCTTATTGCGGCCATAACTAGAGTTTCCGTAGTCAAACCCTGGTCGTTGACTTGGAAAACTAGGCTGTGGCCTCCTTGGTCGCAGAGTACTCTCAACTAACCTTGCTTTCACCAATAAATCATTCATAGATATGTGATGTTGGAGCTTGACTGGCATTTGAAGGTTTTCACGCAAGCCTTCAATGAAACGATTTTTGATGAATGCGTCATCTTCTTTCATTCCAACCCTTCTCATGGTCAACTCAAGATCTTGCCAGTATTCATCAACTGTGCGATTTCCTTGCTTCATGTTGGATAGATAAGAATGTTGTTCCATCAAGTAAGTAGGCGGAACATGATATTCGCGAAGCTCGGATCTCAGTCTCTCCCATGTGGAGATAGGTTTCTTTCCGGCAAGATATCGCGACTCCTTTTTATTTTTCCACCACTCAGCCGCATAATGAGTGAAAGAATACTGTGCTACTTTGACTTTCTCCTTCTCCCGATAATTGTTAAGATCAAACAGATTCTCAATCTGTCGCTCCCAGTCAAGATACTTCACCGGATTGTGTTGACCATCAAATCGAGGGATGTCATATTTTAAACCCTTGATATCTCGAGCTTCATCAGAACCTGAATCAGATCCTGAATTAATCTTCACTCTCCTTCGGGAATGAGGTTTACTGGGGCGATGCCTTCTAGAAGACCCTCGGTGTGATTGCCTTTCTGAACCATCATCAGAATAATCATTTGAACTTCCAGAACCATTAAATTGATGGACATATTTCTTGGTGTCTTCCCTCTTGACCGATGATGTAGGTGAAGGCGGTGCCATGCTGTCAACTTTTCTCGCCAACCTTTGCACCTCACTCATAAGTGCATTTATTGCGACAGCAAACCGATCGGGATCATTGGCTTCATTTGGATTAATTCGATGTCGCTCCCAACTATTTGGAGCCTCTTCACGTGGATGACTAACACGCCCACCATTAGAGGTGTTCTTCAATGGCAAATTGTTAGGATTGCTAACAAAAGGTGGGACGAATGGATTTTCGTCCCCCATCTTCGCTAACTGCTAAGAAAATCAAACGGTTAGTTAAAAAATTGCCCCCCCTTCCCTTTGTTTAGTAAGGTCACTCACCAAGTGTATAAAACTCACAACTCACAAGGCGAAGGCTAATGCGAGGGCAACTGATCAATTCACCGCAATTCAAAGCAAACTATGGAGATGAGTACTGCAGAATTTATTTCGAAATTTAAAAATATATAAACTCAAAATTTGGCGCTACGATCTGGAATTCCAAATTCTACAAAGAATAAGGAACAAAACACAATTTGAATGGCACGAATCGGAGCTGTATTGAATGAATTATGACCAAAACAAGATTGCTTTATATAGGCTACAAATAGGTTCCGAAAATTCAAGAACAAATTGGAATAGGAATTTAAATCCAAATCACTTGTGGAAAAGGATTTTAATGACTTACTTGTCCCCCAAGTCAAAAAATTTAGATCAAAACCCCTCTCACAATTGGCTTTTATTTCCTTTTTCTCTTCCGGATTTTGACTTTTCTTTTCCTTTTTCAAACCGGATTCCTTTTTCTTTCCTTTTTTTTTCAGCCACAGTTTGTTTTTTTTTCCTTTTTTTTTGTACTATAAAACTCACAAACAGAATGTTATTCCCCAAGAAAAATTTCGGTCACAATTACCAAAATTTTCAGAAATTGCAAATCTGCCCCCAAACTTTTGAAAATTGCAAATCTGCCCCAAATTTCAGATTTCAAATCCTAAATTCCGATTTTGAAACCTAAAATCTGCTACCTTTTGTTTTTGATTTTCGAAAATTTTTGGAACAAGAATCGCCTATATAAAACTTAGAATAAGAAAACTGCGACAACTTCCTCTTGATTCAAATGAACTTCGAGGTATTCAAGATCGTAAGGATCAAGAATATGACACTATATATATGGAAAACGACACAAGACTCTATTTTTTTTTGTTTTTGAATAAGGTGTAATCAAGAATCAAAGAACAATTCTAGATCACGGAATCAAAGAACGATAAAGAAAACAAATAGGATTATGAGCATGCAATAATTTTCAGAAGAGTTGACGAAAATATCACAAGCACATAAACTGTTTAAGCTACTTAAAACTACAAAACTGACCGGGAGGTGAAGGCGGATAATACTTGTTAACACTCAGACCCTTCGACGTCCTCCTGGCTCGATTGATGAAGGTGAAGGCCGATAGTAATACCGAAGTATTCTAACTCTCAGACCCTTCGACGTCCTTCGACTCTAGATTCAATCCTCCTGGTAAGAAAGATCAAACAAACACAGTTAAAACACGACACGAAAGAGTATATATATATATTAAAAAAATTGAAAATAAATTAATGCAAACTCGAAACCCTTTTTTTTATTTTTTTTTTGCCTCAGTCGATCCTTCGCTTTGCTCTGATACCAACTGATATGAATCTCCTTGCGAAGACTCACGATTTGCGGAATTGATAACTTTGATCTAGTGAAGGGATCTGCAAACCCGCACTATCTCGCACGAAATTCAGGAGTCTAGCCCTCGGGGTACGCCTAACTTCGACTTGCTCTCTAACTAGCCCTCAGGATCAGATTACAAGGTTTATTGATACTTAACTAGCCCTCGGGGTTAAGCAACAATGGAATAGCTCGCAAGCAAAGAGTATGAACTCAAAAGGTTGTATATTTGATTGATGAAAGGTTCTAAAATTCGTCCATAAGGCCTCCCCTTTTATAGGGTTACAATCTTGCCTCAAACCCTAATCACAAATGGAAACGGAATCGACTTATGGCAGCTTTAAGAAGCTAAAACCATATCTAACTAAAATACCTAAAATAAATGGTAATCTAAGGTAATCAGGTTGAATTCTTCAAGAAGTAACCTTGAAGAATATTACCTTATGTAATCTTACCAAATATAATTCTAATCAGAATAAAACTGAATATACTAAACCTTAATGGACTGTATTTTCGAAATTCAGCTCTTCAAAGCCCACATGGCCGAGCTATCAGTCCAATAAACCCAAAATGACATTAATTTACAGTGATCACACTACCTCATTAAAAACCCAGTGGGAAAAAAGAGTATAGTGTTCTTCATGATGTCTTCAGTTCGTCGACAATCTTGAATAATGAATCCAAGATGTCGATGGTGACTCCTTCTTCAATTCTTCATCATAAAGGCGATCAATCAAAGCATTTAAAGCAGCATCCCTAAGCTTAGTCCTTGACCTAGTCATAGGTCCTTCCATGTCTCTTAGAGGATCTCGAACATATCCTTTAAATGTTTGATCAAGTCGTGGAATGTCTTCATTTATGGTGGTAGTCGTCTTGGCATCTCCATCAGTGAGTGTAGATAGAAATGGCTTTAGTAGAAGATCGCTAACGATTACAATAAACCAATACAATTGTACCAACGGTGAACTACATATATATTAGTGAATGAATATGCGTTTTTAACCGGTGAAACGCATAATGAATTTAATTTATGTGTCACTTAAGTCTATTGAGTGCAGCTAGAATTGAATTTAATAGAAGACGGCAAACGATTACAATAAATCAATACGGCTACATCAAATGGTGAATACATATGCATTCGTATATGAATACACATCTTTGAACGTGAGTCGCACCTGTCTTTTGAACGTGAATTGCACGCATTGCAAAAAGTAAAAAATGATTTTACTAAAATTTGATCATATGCGTAGTTCACCTGTGCAACTAGTATCAAATGATGATCTGCATACGTAGAATTCAATTTTGTATAAGAGGGGTTTTTAATTACAATAAATCAATTAAATTGTATAGAACAATGAACTGCATACGTAATCATAGATGATACATGTCTCATGAACGTCAACTGAACGCGTCATTTGAACATGAATTACATGCGTTGCAAAATATGAAAATGCATTTACTAAATTTTGGAGTAAATCATAGATATAGTTTTGGAGTAAATCGTAGGCATAGTTTACCAATGCCGCTAGTATTATTCATTCAAAACGGTAGAGTTTTGAAGCTTCTCCAACGTTGTTCTCTATAATTTCCCTCGTTCCATCTTGCGGAAGAATAAAACACACTGCATTTGGTCCAACGTTTCTCATTTTCTAAGGAATTGAATATACTACGTGACATGGAACATGATTCTCTTGTGGTTGTTCCCTCGAAAGACATAAATGATAAGGTGGAATAATTTATGTGAATTTCATACCCCCTCGTCTTTGATAGATGATCCAAAAATTTGTGTATTATTTGATGCCAAGATGTGATAGTTGTGATGAATGAGTATATTTTAATGGTATATTTCTGTTTGTCTAGTGTTTGATTCATCTGTGGCCGAAAAAACTGGTATTCCTGTGATTTCATAAGGAAATATGTTTCCTTATGTTGCCTGTCAAGAGTGGTCCCAGTACATTCTGAATTCTTATATGTTCCCTTGGATGTTGATGTGAGGATTCACAAAAATCCATATTTTCATGGGTTGCAATCGTGCGTTATCGTGCAATAATTGGGCAAAAAAATAAAAGTCAAATAATAAATGAGATAGAATATTAACTATCCATTTACTTTTGGTACGAGATTGCAACTCGCCTTTTGAAGCGGTTGAGAGCGATTAAAGCTAGTGAAGAGTTAGGTTACTTTGTTGCTGAACTCTGTGATCGAAGTGAACTTTGTGATCCGCTATAAGGTGTTTGATGTTAGATGAGAACCATAAATGAGACATCTAGAAAGAAATGGGCAATTCATGGTTCTAGCTACAATTAATGAGTCTTCTCTAGGGCCAATCCAATCTGCAGAAGATATTCTAGATTTCGAAAGCATTTATCCTGATTAGCTCCTCATGTGGCTTATGAGTTATAATGAAGGGTGAAAAAGCCGTGGTAAAAAGGATTAGAAAAGAGCCATTTGCTGCTATTAACATATGCGGATCATTTGGTTGAAAGACTGTATTTTGTCTACTATATTGAAGTAGAGCATTTGATGAAAGGAAGATGTAGAATTAGAGTCATTTATTACTCTGACGTATATGAAGATGACAATTTCTAACCAAAAGAAAAATGCCATTGGTGATAAACAGTGAACTACATATGTAATCGTAGATGAACACACGTCTTTTGCACATGAGTTGCACACATTTTCTGAACTTAAACTGCACGAATTGTGAAAAATGAAAATGCTTTTACCAAAATTTGAATTAAATCAGAGGCATAGTTTACCTTTGCAACTAGTTTCATTCACTTTACAAATCTAGGCATAACACACATGTAAAGTGTGTCCATTAAATTTAGTAACGGAATGAACATTTTTAACAGCTTATCAAGTTTTGTGATAGATAACGGCCTATATTTTTTTTGCTATAGCGCATGAAAGTGTTAATATTTTTCTTAAAAAATTCATGTAATTAAAAGTTAAAATCAATCTTATCTAATAAATAACAGATGTTTAAGAAAAACAAAAGTCTTTATATAGCATGTGAAGGCACTAGTAATTTTCTTTTCCCTGCACATAAATATCATAACCATTAAAATGTGAAGAACAACTATCCTTATCAGCACCAAATCACATGTTTACTATCTGAATGCATTAATAATTTCACATCCATACACTTTCAAATTCTATCCATAAAAGAAATTTGATAACACCTAGAATAAATTTTAGTGTTGATACGTAGGGGTGACAAATGGATGGACGAGTCAAATATGGGTAATTAAAAATATATGGGTATGACCCATTTTATGTCGGATAAAAAATGGATTGGATCAAAATGGGTCGGGTTGAAACCTGCTCAATTCGCAGGTTAAAAATTATTCAACTCACGGGTCAAAATGGGTAAACCCGCATGTTTCAACCCATATGGATTAATATAGTAATTCATATGGGTAAAACCCGCAGGTTACAACCCATATGGGTATATGCATATATTTTCATGAAAGGGTGCTGATAGCAGAAGTTCGTTCTGCAAAATTCAGAAGTATAAATTAGGGAATTAGCAAAGTCTCCATAAAGAACTTCTTTATATACTCCGTAATTATTAACTCGTGAATTTAGCAAAGTGTAAACCCTGGAGTCCGTCTCTTGAGAAACAGCATTTTCATAAGTTATGGAAATATCAAGTTTTAAAGTGCAAATTAGAAAAAATGAAGATAAATTTTTTGGGTTGCATGAATCGGGTTATAAACTTTATAACTTGCATAATACAATTTTAATATTGCAACTAAAACCTTTTACATTTTATTATTCTAATTAAACCCCATCTTTCCATAAGCATATGGAAATACGGTATATCCCAAGACTTTGACTAAAACGTATACATGATAATTAGGGAATTAGCAAAGTCTCCAGATTTAAGTTGTCATTAAGGATATACTCCATTCCCCGTCTTTCCATAAGCATATGGAAAGATGGTATATCCTAAGACTTTGACTAAAACGTATACATGATAATTAGGGAATTAGCAAAGTCTCCAGATTTAAGTTGTCAGGAAGGATATACTCCGTTCTTCAGCTCATGAATCTACACAGTGTTGTTCGGTTTCATCAAAAACCTGACGAGCTTCATCGTTGATGGAAGTTAAGGTTTGGCCTCATTTGGAGGGAAGGGTTTTTCCACACACACACATATATATATATATATTCACACTAACCCATATGGGTTTATATACCAACCCATATGAAACCCACAGATATACCCATATGAGTAAAACCCCCGGTCAACCCACAAGCTCAACCTGCTTGACCCATATTTTTCAATTACTCATTCGATCCATTACCCATTTTACCCATACCCACCCGTATTTAAAAATAGATAACCCGCGAATTACGAGCCTATTTTGCCACCCCTATAATGATACAGCATTGTATTTGCACGAAAAGTCCATGCAAATACAGTGTTGTGTTAGCACGAAAGAATTTGTATTGACACTTAGAATAAATTTAATTTAGTGTTGATACGACATCATATTTGCATGAAAAAGTTCGTGCAAATACGATGTTTTGTTAGCATAAAAAATTGTACTAACACTTAGAATAAATTTTAATGTTGATACGACATCGTATCTGTACGAAATGTTCGGCTTTGAGTAGGCGCAACATCTTCTTCCAACATAATATCATTCTGACCCCCAGTTCCCTATTGAATCTTCTTACTCTCATCTCCTTCAGTATCAAACCCATAAGACTGAGATCCCTCGCGACTTTACTCAAAACATCACTGATGGAGTCGAAGAAGTGGCTTCTCCTGACAAGCCTCCTCCGGGAGAAATGCTTCACACCAGGAACGAGAAAGACTATCGTTTTTGGATGAATAACAATATTTCTAGACCAATCATCCCCTTCAACACGTGTTTTCTGAAAGGTGAAACATATCATAAATTTAATTAATGTGTTACCAAAATTTAATAGATCTAGGTAGAACTAAATTTAGTAGAAAACATATAATGATTACAATAAATCCATCAAACTGTAGAGAATGATGAACTGCATATGTAATTGTAAATGAATACATGTCTTTTGCATGTGAACTGCACATGTCATTTGAACATGAATTGCATGCATTGCAAAATATGAAAATGCTTTTACTAAAATTTGGAGTAAATCTGAGACATGGTTTACCAATGCCACTAGTATAAAACATTGAACTGTATGTCATCGTAGGTGAATACACATCTTTTTAAATTGAGTTGCACACGTGTTTTAAACGTAAATTGCACGCTTTGTGAAAAATGAAAAGGCGTTTGCCAAAATTTGAAGTAAATTGGAGGCATAGTTTACCTATGCAACTAGTTTCATTCACTTTACAAATCTAGACATGAAAAACATGTAAATGGCGTCCATTAAATTTAGTAACGGAGTAAACATATTTAACAACTTATTAATTTTTTGATGAAAAATGTATCGAGTATATTTTGCAGTGCTTAATTTACAGTATGGGCTAAGTCCAGAAACAGGTGTCGAAACCCCTTAATCTTGGCCATCTTGTAAGTGTAGATTTCGATTAAAGAATACTGGCACTGTTATTATACACCTGCTCCAAGCCTTTCTTATGAATCTCAAACTTTTTCTTCCTTAGGCTTCAGTGTTGGAGACTCGATATTAGACTCCTCATTTTTTTATGAAGAAAATAATAGGAAGCATAAGATTTTGAGAGACCCTTAGAACGAGGAAGGAAAACTCGATAGCTCTAATGAGAAGCCATTAAAGTAAAGGTAGGCTTAAGAGAAGACTTTAAAAAAAAAGAGGAAAGTGTGTTTTTAACCTTATGTTTTAGACAAAAGTGCAGAAATGACCTTGTAAAAATTTGAAGTGTAAAAATAACTCTAGATTTTGTTGACCAAAATGTCAATAGCCAAATTGGTCAAAAATTGGTGAAATGACCATTGTACCCTCAAATTAATTTTTTAAAAAAAACACATGAAAGACAAAAGTAACCTTCCACCTCACTCTCCTCTCCTCTTTCCACCTCTCCTCCTAGAATTAAAAATTTTTCTGTTGTCATCTCCCAAAAATGTACAAAAATTTTATCCCAGCCCCGGCGACGAGGCTGCTAAATACCTAGGTGCAAATGGAGTGGGTCCTAATGGTGGTGCGAACGAAAAGCAGGCGAGGCGGTGATGTGTTAAATCAGCTAGTGGCGAGGGTTCCAGCGAGGCGGTGGTGTGTTCATTCACGAGCGGGCAAGGTTTCTGGTGTGACTGTGGTGCGAATGGAAAGCATGCGGGTGATACGAATGGCAAGCATGTAGGTGGTACGAACGGCGGTCGTGACTATGGTGCAAATAGTGAGCATGGCGGTGGTGCGAACGACGAGGGGGTGTGACTGTAGTATGTTCAATCAGCGAGCAGGGGAGGTTTCCAGCATTGCGGTGGTGGAAACGGTGAGCGAGCGAGGATTTTGGCTAGCAAGCGAGAGTTTTCGAAGGTGGTGATAGGGGTGTGAGCGGCTAGGTCTCGGCGGTGGAGGTTGAGCAGTGTGGGGTTAGGGTTTCCGAAGGTGGTGGGGTTGAGCAGTGGGGGGCTGAGCAGGTAGATCCGGCGGTGGGGGGCTTACCTGTGGCGGTGGTTCTGGATAGGGGACAGAGCGACGAAGAAGGCCCGACGGAAAAAGCAAAGATGGTGGTGGTGGTGAGAGCAGGCTGCGGCGCGGTGGCAGCACCACTGTCTCTGAACTTATTTCTTTGACTATTCATCGGGATTTGGTCTTGAAATCCGTTGATTAATCTTTTAATGAATTGCCGACCTAATTTCTTAGGCCCCAGTTTTCATAGATGGGCTTCTTTCTTGTTAATATCTCTATCAATAATATGCCATCACAACATGTAGATACTTTTCCTTCAAATACTCATTCAGTCCAAAAGAGTCTCACAAGATGACCGGGATAGTGATGGAAAATGTGAAATGTGACTGTTGTAGCATTTGATATTTATGAAGGGATGGGCATTTTTGTGACGTGGCGGAGAAGCGGCGGAGGTCCGACGGCGGAGCAACGGAGGGCCGATGACAGAGTAGTGGTGGAGGTGTGTTCGAAGAAGAAGTGTAGGGGTGAAATAGTCTATAATATTTTTGTTTTAAAGTTAAGGGTATTTATGTATTTTCATGTATGGACAATGGCTGATTTTTTAGTCAACACCAGAATTGAGTAAAATAGGTATAATTGCACAATTTTACTAAAACACAGGGTTAGTTTCACACATTCATATTTTAAATGGTTGTATCTGCAGTTTTTCAATTTAATAGGATCATTTTTGCACTAACCCAGAAAATTTGCAAATAAAGAGTTAAAGAAGAATGGTAATGGGGGTTGAGAGAGAAAGAAAAGGTGATGATCACCTTGGAAAGCGAAATCTGAAAAAACATGAAAAGGTGGAGAGAATCTTCCTAAGATATCCTTCACGCACCATGCATTTTCCTGCATTTTCCTGCATTTTCTCCGATCACCTTGGAAATCAAAATCTGGAAAAAAAAGTGAAAAGGTGGAGAGAATCTTACTAAGATATCATTCACATATGTTTTGAATTCAAAATAAAGAAGAGTCATTAAAGTAAAGGTAAGTTTAAAGAGAAGACTTTTTTTTATAAAAAACTGCAAATAAGGAGTTAAAGAAGATTGTTCATGGGGTTGAGAGAGAAATTAAAGGTGATGATCACATTGGAAAGCGAAATATGTAAAGACGTGAAAAGGCGTAGAGAATCTTACTAAGATATCCTTCACACACCCCGCATTTTCCCGTTTTTTCTCCGATCACGCGCTACGTGCGCCCTTTTGAATTTAAAATTAAAGAGTAACTATCTTAGAAAACCTAAGTTTTCATGTCATATTGATAGGTTCGAAAACCATATATTCTTGATAGTTAAATTTCTCTTGAGATCATTGGTTATGACTTATATCCCTCCATTAGTCGAGATCTTTAAATAAGATGTGACTCTTTGAACCCTTGGATTCACCCTTAGCTTTTATGGGGGCTTTTGATGATACTCTTACATAGTTAGAATTGGGCCACAATTCATCACATTAAATAATATCTTTGGGCCAATTCGGCCCAATATATTGACTGTTAGGGTTTAAGTAGTATAAATACTAAGGTATGCCATTTTTATTTGATTCATCCACTACTTTTATACAGTATTCATACAGGCGGCAGATTAAGCTTAGGAGAGTTTTCCCGTTGAAAGACTCTCATAGTTTTGTCTTGCATATTCAGGCGAAGGAGTTGGTGGCGTGACTTGACCCGTTTTCAGACGCATCACATCGGAACGAATTTGATGGAAGAGACAATAACGATACAATTTATAGCAATGAATTTAGGGAAGAACTAATTGCACATATTCCATAGGGACACAAACGTAATAATTTTTTAAGTGGTTTTCGACCACCCAGCTAGGGGTGTTCATGATCTGGTCCAGACCGGTAAAATGGATCGGATCGGACTGGAATGTTAAGGACCGGAATGGTATAAATGAAATTCCAGTTCGGTCCGGTCCTTGGTCCATGTATTTTTTGAATTCCGGGTTCTGGCCACGTCCTGTCCATAACTGATTTTTTTCCGATCTAGACCAGATGGACATTTATTTTACTTCTATATATATTTTTAAAAATATTAATGAATTAGTTTAACATACTAGTTTAGATTTACTCGTGACAACTAGTGTTTTTTTTATTTTGATTTTTTTATTTTGATTTTTTTATTAACTTCTATTTTACTATGTTTTAAAGGAAAAAAATATTGATTTATTTTTTTTATAGAAAAATTTAAAGTAACAGAATAAAGTATGCTAGAATTTGGTCCAAGTGGTCCGGGCCAGTCCAAGACCATAATTATTTCGGTCCGATCCCAGTCCTAAATATCCACTAGCCGATCCAATTTTTGGTCCAAGGTTTTTTATCATTCTGATTCCGGTCCTAACTGATTCTAATTCGGTCCGGTCCGGTCTTAGACCAACAAACACCCAGCGATCTTTATTTCCGGGTTCAAGTACATGCTAAACTTAATACTCCCTCCGTTTCTTTATTAGTGGCACACTTTCTTTTTTTGGTTGTTTCTTTTATATTGGCACACTTTCCATTTTTGGCAAGATTCCTTTAATTTCTTACACTCATTATACTTTATACTTTCTACATTCAATTCCATCAACTCATTTCCTTCACCTAAATCCAAGCACGTAAATCTATGGTGCCACTATTAGTGAAACGGAGGGAGTATATATTGAAAGGACTCACTTGTATAGCTAATTAATTTATCATTAGAATGATTTTCTACTAATTTATCATTAGAATGATTTTCTACTTGATCGTACAAATACGTTTTTATATTTGGGAATCACGTGAGTTCATCAATGTCTTGGACCGACGGCTCTGGTAAAATGGATCAGCTACGGTGACAAAGGCAATGTCTATAATAATGTTTCCATCGACAGAGTAAACTGCACAAATAGTCAATGTCTTTTTCATTACCAATCAAATATTTATTGCAGATTTGTTATCTATCTTAAAATTTACTGTAATATATGATTCTTTGTTATGTACGTGCAGGGTGTTGAACAAATTTGCTCATCATAAATTGGATGATAAACGATCTTAGAAAATGGGAACCACGTGTGTATTATTCTTGCATTGTTTAGCTCTCTCCAATTAAACGAATAATTCTGTACTCCGACAATTGCAATTGTACTTTGATAAGGTTTTCATTAGGACCGGTACAATGGATTCGCAAACTACATGTAAAATGAGTTTTTCTTTATCCATTTGTGTTTGAATATGTTTTCCTTTTTTGCAATAAAAGAACATAGGTTGACTTTGTTTTGGATCTTAATTACGTATGTCACAAAATCGATAGTCACAAAATGTTTCAAATCTTGGTTTTGCACAATTTCTTCTGTGCACATCTTGGATGGCAAATGATGATGTGGACATTTTGTGCACATTTATTTTTGCACAATGTTAGAGAAATGATGATGTGGACGGATATTCATCCGAATAAATCTAATGGAGGAGGTGGTGGTAGTGATACCTTGTGTTCAAATTTTTCGATTTGATTCGATTCATTTAGATCAATTTGGATCAATGTTTTATTTGAGTCAAGTGGATTAAGTTAAAATGGGTTGGGTCAAAATTGGTTGGGTTAGATTTTGACCCAAATCTGATCAATTTTGATCAATTTATAATTTTATCTCATTTTCTTTATAAAAATTTATTATAAAAATAATTTAATACAATATATCCACCAATAATTTACTTCATAAACAAATTTCATATTTTTGAAAAATATATATTTATAAAGTTAAAAATAATTTGCAAACTACTAGTGTATTAATTATAAATAATATATTGATTAATATATGAAATATATATTCATAATTTTATAAATAAATTTAGTAAAATTATATTGTTTAATTGAAATATTAAAAGTATTCTAACTAAGTAAAATCAAAATTATTTTATTTTTCTTTATTAAGTGAATAATATATGATTAAATAATTAAAATAATCTTATTTTAAATTATAAAAAATAAATCGTAAATTTATTATTATTTAAATATTAATATATTTTATAATTATTTATTATATTTAAATACATTATAAAAATAATAATATTGGTCACTTTGAATCATTTTGGGTCGACCTATGACCCAGTCCAACTCGACCCGATCCTACCCAAAATTATGGGACTTTTGACCCAACCGACTCGACCCATTAACCTAGAATTTTGGGTTAATTTGGGCTGGGACAGCTAGGAGTGGGTGACGGTTTGGTTTTCGATTTATTTGGTTCGGGTTATTCAATTTTTCCTCTTAAAACCCAAAACCAAATCCAACCCGAATAACCCAAGTAACCCAAATTATCCAAACCGAATTTGAAATTCGATTTTGGTTTGAAATCGAATTCAACCCGAATAAACCGAATTGATTGTAATTGTTTTAAATAATTACTAAAATCATATAGCTTAACTTAAATTAAATAAAAAATATATGTGTCTAATTTCTACATCATCAAAATCAAGTTTTCAAAAAAAAAGTACAATAGAAATTCAACCACAACAATTTAGCATAACATTTAACATTAAAGAAAAATGATTCATTTTAATATTCACCCTCAAAACTTTCACATTCTCCAGGCCTTCAAGCACTCTACATTCACATTCATATTCACATTTAAGCACTCCATAAACTTACTTTTCATTAAGAATATGGGGATAATTTTTTAAATTTAAAGATTGGTCCTCCAACTTAAATTTATTTATTAATTATTTTTGTTGTTATAAAATTTAATTATTTTACATTTAATTTATTTATTTAATTACAATTCGGTATTTGGTTCGGATTTTGATTTCAGTTTTAATATCCAAAATCGATCCAAAACCATATTCAGAATTCGATTTATTCGATTTAGATATCTGAAAACCGTATATTAAATCGGTTCGAATTATTCAAATTCAAATAATTTAATTTTTGATTTTTAACTTTTTTACTGACCACTAGGGACAGCTGCTCCACTCCAACCCCGCACGACACGGTTCTTTTTCTTTTTTTTTTAAATCGTCACTAAGACGAGGGCTTATAGGGTTCCCATCCTTTTTATATTAAGATCAAATTTGCACAATGTGCCATTACAATATATGATATGTGATAAACCTATTAACACTGAAATGCTAGCTAGATGTTACAATTCTAATCTATGGTCTCAGTGCCATAAAGAGATATATACACATAGGCCCCAATCAATATTACAATATTGAGCAAAAGCCTATGTGACAATGAGAGAAGGGCACGTGGAGGATAAGTGGTTCCCACTGTATCGCCATAGTGTAGCCACAATAAATCGACCCAAGACTACCATCAAAATAGATACGGTGAAGTGTCAAAAGATACGCACGTAAAATGACTCATGAACACCTCTGCTCAAACATCTAAGGCAATCAAAACAAAATAAATGAAGCTCCCCAACTAAAGATCAAGTTTGTCTCCATTTAACCCGTAAAGACCATTTCCCTAATCGAGGAGACTAGGACCCGTCATTTTAATTGCCAAAAATATTTTCATCAGTATTCTGAAATCACTTATAATACGTAGAATTATGCCTAATTTGACCCCAAAAGGATTTAAGGACCAACTTAATTGATTTATCAATAACATTGGCCTCAGCATCCTTATGGACCAAGTCTACAAATATGATTTATATCTTTAGAGAAAACAGCATCGCCATAAGTTTGTATAATACAACTTTGACTTGGATTTCTCCTTACCGTTTCTTTAGATATCAGATCTGAAGTCAATCTAATCTTAACGACTCGGGCTGCCGAAAAAATATACATTGACAAAGAAAATTCCTTCTAACACTTTAATTCAAAAAACCATTTTAAAACTGCCCATTCTAACATGTGAAAAAAGTGAAAAAATAAAAACTAAATAAAAAGGAAAAAATAGCATAATTAAAAGCATCCCACCCATAAATATATAAAAATAAAGAAAAGAGAATTACCCATCCTGAAAATCACTAAAGAAAGGCACCCATATCTGAAATATTTATCCCATCATCTTGTCACTGTCGTTGCGACATGGAACAATGGCAAAATTGCTTAATGTCTGGGTAGATCGAGATACTGGAAACATTCCCTTGGATCTTTGACTGAGTTTGATCGAGTCAAACTGAGTTGAACCGAGCCTAAACCGAGTTAACCAAGTCAGTCCATGTAAACCGAGTTTGGATCTTGAGTTGGGCAGAGGGCCGCCGTGTCAATGCTCGCCGCCTTATCAACACCTGAGTGACCAAGTTAGTTGATTTGGCCACTGTAGATGAGCTTGGCGGAGTGGAGATTCGACGAACAGGCCCGAAGGTAAGCCACCAAAAATTGGAGCAGAGCCACCGGAACCACCGTCTTGGACTGGAGTTGAGCCACTAAACCGTTGGGAGACGCCCCCTTGGACTTGAGCTAAACCACCAGATCTAGCACTGATCGACCTTAACGCACCAGAGCTAGAGTTTGCACGCCTCCGTTTACAACCGGAGTGATGCCGCCAAACACCGCTAGAGACGACGACCAAAATACATGCGCAAGTCCGGGGAGAGCTCAGATCTGCTGACGCCAAACGTGCTCGACATTTCTACTGACGCCGGTCAAGTCGGGAAATTGCGCTCTCAGCAAACGACCTCTTTTTTATCATAGTTCTCTGAGAGATGATGGGTATGGAGGTTAAGGGATAGGGACGGGTGGAAATGTGGTGGGGGAGCCACCAAAGGTGGTGGTTGGTGGTGGTTGCGGCCCCCCAAACGTTAGGATTTAGTGGAAGGTTGGAAAGTAGAAAGAGTTATGGGTAACAAAAGAGAGTTCCCGATTATTATTGTTATTGTGATTTTTTGCACACGGCACGGTTCAACATGACTACCCTGATACCATTTAGATCGGGTAAATCTAGGGAAATTGCACATGTACCATGAGAACTTTTCCGTAATAATTATATTTATCAAAATTATAATAATTATGCATTTGAATTTTGACACTGTAACCATGTAAGTTCTAAAATCTAAATAAACCAATTGTAGTTATAGACTTATAGTCATGTTAGGAGCATCCAAAATGGTATAGTAGTGGACTTAAAAAGTACTTCTTAAGTGCTACGTCATAAATTTTGATAAAAATTAGGTAAGAACAAACTACAAACAATGGTAGTGGAGTTGATGAGCACTTCTTAGACACTTTTTAAAAAATTTAAATTATAATTAATAAAAAATATATACCAAGCCATGTTGAATAATATTCATTGATTGGTTGACATTTGCATAAAGAAAGGGGTACCAACTCCTTAACTTAGGAGCAACTCCTTAACTAAGGAGCAACTCCTTAACTAAGGAGCAACTCCTTAGTTAAGTTCTTTAACTAAGGAGCAACTCCTTAACTAAGGAGCAACTCCTTAACTACGGAGTGGCCCTTAAAACTCCACAATGGTATTCCTTAAAAAATGCTTCTTATTAAGAAAATTGAGTTTAAGGAACTACAATTGTGGATGCTCTAAGATGTTCATGAATTAAAAATTGCACAATTAGTGCACATTGAGCCGTGTTTGTGTAAGTATATTCATGAATCACAAAACCGTACAATTAATTAGTCTCCCGCCAAACTTTTGAAAGAAGTCCTCCAAACCCCCTATCCAGATTTTCCCTCCATTCTCTCTGTGTCACTTGCTTTTCAGAAAGTAGGATTCAACGCTGTCACCATCTCCGCGTATCCCACCACCAGGTGTCTCCATCCTCTCATCCATGGTGACAGCGCAAAACGACGTCTTTGTACTGGTGCTCACAAGGACCTCACTTCAGTGCTCTTCAATCATGGTTGTTGATTTGCCACGCGAATCATTCTAGTTACCTGTATTGCTGGTCGGTGTTGGGGTGCCAATTGCTGTTTGGCCACTGCTCGAATTCAACTCCTCAATAAGTAATCCAAACCCCTCTGCGCCTCCTCGAAGTATCATTATTTCAGTTCCAAATTCCCCCTATTTCAATTCCAAAATTCTTAATATCTATAATTTTGTGTTCGTTTTTGGGCTGATTTACAATTACTTCCAAAGTACCCTATGGAGCCTACTGATCTATTATATAAAAAATGCAAAGAGGAGGAAGGCTCGAGTTATCACATGAAGCGAGGGAAGAATTGTTGGCATTGTTGTAGCGTCGGAGAAAGCATGGTGCTTTAAAGCATTCGTATAAAGTCATTCGAGGGTCGAATGGCAAATGATATTGGTATGTGTTTTTCCTCCTAATTGGTTTTTCATTTTCAACACCAGTGTTGTCTGTAAATCATCTGTCGAAGATTGTTGTCAGTGTTTAAGTGAAAGACCGTGGAGTGTTGTCCTTCATTTGAATCATTTGGTTCTTAAATATTTTTGAGGAAATATTAGCTTTTAGTTGTTGTCAATCCATTTTAGTAACTCAGTTGTTGGAGAAAATGGTTTGTCATATTTGGTTGTTGATGTATACTTCTGTTCTGAGAATGAATTAGTGATCACTAATAACAGAAGTAGCTACATATTGTCAATTTATGAAGATGAATTTAGTAATATTCTCAATGTTATTTGAAACATGATTGGGCAGAATTTTCATGGGATTTACATATTTTTCAAGGGATTGTGCAGATTGTGCAGATTGAAAAGTAATTATTCAAGGGATTTTTACATTAGAAACATGATTGTGCAGGTCCAATTAAACTACGGCAAAACTGTAAAGATGCTTCATATTTACACTAATAATTATGTTACACTTTTGTGTATCAATGTATGTTACATCAATAAGATTTACCATGTGTCTGTTCTAAATTAGCTAAAATTAGCTTAATGATTTTTATCTAATTATAATTTGTTTAGGAGGGACACGTGGTAGAATCTAATTGATGTAACACACTATGGTACACAAAAGTGTAACAGAAGATCATGAGCCATAATTACACTAATTGGACCTGCTTTAATATTTATACTGATGCTGAGGATTAGCACAAAAAGAATTAATTAGCATTAGCAATATCAGTATATCTTTTAAGTGTTGGAAATATATTGATTATATCATGCGGAAAATCAAATAACAAAATTGAACGAGCAATTTACATGTGCAAGAATAATAGACTTTTATTAATTATTCAAGCATACAATTAAAAAAGCTTAATTACAAATAATCAAAGCATAAATCACGTTTCAAGTAATCACAAAGTGATGGAGTCGCGAGTAACACTCACTGCCCTTGAAACGAATAAGTCCTGTTGTGGACATCGTTCTCTAGGATAAAATCATTGCAGATAACAATTAATACATAAGAGTTACCTGGGATTCACGCAAGGCCCGAAGGGCTATCACCAACACAGAAAGAAAGAAGTAAGACTCAAGTTTAGAAGAAATGAGGAACTTGAGAATGGTGCGAGTTTTCTGACTGACTTAGGGCTCTATTTATACCGCTCTAAGAGACCCTAATCATGGAAACGTGATATTCTGATTGTCTGTAATTATAGAAGAATATTCTTCAATCACCAACTCACCAAATTCGAGACATTCCATGAATACTCGAATCAAATCTGCTGGAAATGGAAGAAATATTTTCACAAATATTCTTCAGCGTATTAAACATGGTAAAACCATATATTTATTTAAGACAGGATATCTCACAAAATATGGAAGTATTTCGTTCTTATCTCTTAAGAATTACACATAAGCAATTCTATATATACTATGCGATTGGGCCTTACAGAGACTTCAACGCGGTCCATACGCATTTTGGACAGTCCAGAGAAAAAATTATTTGGGGCCAATTTTTGCCATTTTTTCCTCTTTCAAGAGTGACATTTCAAACATCCATATCTCATTCACCCTTGACCCGTTTTGAGAGTTTAAATAGTCGATTTTATAGTAATTGCGGAGGAGAATCCAAAAATAACATCCATTGACCCAAAATCTATTCGGGTCCCACTCAAAAAAATCCCAAAAAGTTGATAAATTCCAACCTTTTAACTATCATTTTCCAACAATCCCCCACATGAATAGATATTGATGTAGGAATCAGAAAAACACGTCAAACACGGATTTTGACTTTGTGATAGATTCATTTCGATGGCATAGATGCTGCATAGGATAAGTAGGTGTCACCCTTTGAACTTTCCCTTGAGAGGGTACACTTAGCCCACTGGTTAGGAAGTAGACGCGATGTCCTTGAACTTCCCCTACCGCTTGTGTGAACGAATATGCACTTCCCACAGACATCTTTCCTAGCCCTTGCACTTTTCTCGGTTGTGTCCATTAATCAGGCCATGACACACGCCTAATTATGTAAGGTTTCTAAAGAACTGCGTCCCAACAATTCCCTTTTGAAGCGGCCACACTTCTCGCTTACATAGGTGATTCTTAGCGTAAGAGCAGTTCTGTAAACTATACGCTCTTTCAAGTACTACACACTCGATGCCATGAATCATTAAAAGCAACTTAATGCCTAATCTCCATTCACATCACTGTTTCTTCATCGTAGGAATAAGACAGGAGGTATGAAACCCCCACAGTGATCGCGAAGGGTCTTTGCAATTTAGTTGTCCCTTTGAACCTAGATCTTGGGATCTCCAGTCACATAGGTTGGGTGTCCACGTATGTAACCCATCATTTAATGGACTTCAGTCCCATTCCTCTCGATGATGTTTCAACTATCTCTCGATTCAACCCTTTAGTCAATGGATCAGCTATGTTATCCTTTGACCTTACATAGTCAATTGTGATCACTCCAGTTAAGAGAAGTTGTCTTATGGAACTATGTTACCATCGAATATGACAAGATTTCCCATTCTAGAGCATATTCTGAGCCTGTCCAATAGAAGATACACTATCACAATGTATACATATGGATGGCATAGGCTTCGGCTATCTAGGAATGTCCTCTACAAATTGAAGGAGCCATTCGGCCTCCTCACCCGCCTTGTCTAAGGAAAAAAACTTGGATTCCATTGTGGATCAAGTAATAACCGTTTGTTTAGAGGACTTCCACGAGACTGCTCATCCACCTAGTGTAAGTACATTCCCACTAGTGGTTTTCATATCCTTTATACCGCGCATCCAGTTTGCATCACTGTATCCTTTAACTACAGGTGGATAACTCGAATAATGTAGACCATAATCGTGAGTAAACCATAGATATCTCAGTACTCTAGTTATCTCTTTCTAGTGAGTCATACTAGGGTTACTCGCGCATCTACTCAACCTACTTACAGTGTAGGCAATGTTGGTCTGGTACAACTCATCAAGTACATCAGAATCTCAATGACTCTCAAGTACTCCACCTGATTAATAGCCTCCAATTTTTTCTTTCGTAGATGCAAATTCGGATCTATTGGATTCATCTCCACCTCTCAGTCATTCTTGTTGAATTTCTCAAGGATTTTATCTACATAATGAGACTGGGTTAATGTGATACCATCAGAGCTTCGGATGATCTTTATCCCCAAGATCACATCCATCGGTCCCATATCCTTCATGTTAAAATGAGAATTCAACATATCTTTGGTAGATTTGATCATCTTTTCATTACTACCCACAATGAGCAAGTCATCTACATATAAACATAGGATTACATATCCATTTTCCGTGTATTTCATGTATACGCACTTATCACACTCATTTATTTTGAAATCATTGGAAAGGACGATGTGGTCAAACTTCTCATGACATTGCTTTGGTGATTTTTTGAGACCATACAATGATTTCACCAACTTGCCGACTTTTCCTCCTTGACCGGGAGCTGTAAACCCCTCAGGTTGCTCCATGTAGATTTCTTCCTCTAAATCTCCATTCAAGAAGGCATTTTTCACATTCATTTCATGAACCTCAAGCTTACGCAACGTGGCGATAGCAAGTATCATTCTAATGGAGCTTATTCTCGTGACTAGAGAATAAGTATCAAAGTAGTCAAGACCTTCCTTTTATCTATAACCTTTGATTACAAGTCTCCTTTATACTTGTCATTCGAGCCATCTGCTCTCATATTCTTCTTAAAGATCCATGTGTAGCCCATTGGTTTACACCCCGGAGGTAAGTCCACTAGCTACCAAGTATGGTTAGGTAGAATCGAGTAAATTTCGCTTTTAATCGCTTATTTCCACATAGGCCCATCAGACAAATTCACAGTTTCTTTATAGCTTTGTGGCTCGTTTTCAAGCATAAACGTTAGATACTCAGGACCAAATGATTTTTCGGTCCTAATCCATTTATTTCGTCTAGGTTCATCCACTTCCTCCTCTTGATCTTCGAGATCGTCAGGAATTACTACGCCTTCGTCTAGTGACTCAATGGTCCTCTTCGACGATTCAACCCTTTCCTTGGCAGGGAACAATTCCTCAAAGAAATTTGCATTTCTTGATTCCATGATCGTGCTCTTGTGAATCTCGGGATGATGAGATTCATGTACAAGTAAGCGATAAGCACTACTCTCATGTGCTTATCCTATAAAGATACAGTCAGCCGTTTTAGGTCCGATCTTTACTTCTTGGGGGGTAGGATCAATACCTTCGCAAGGCATCCCCACATTTGTAAGTACGTATAAGAAGGCTTTGTGCCTTTCCACAACTCATGGGAAGTTGCTTTCTCATCCTTACGGGGTATCTTATTCAAAAGATAGTTGGTCGTCAAAATAGCCTCCCCCCACATGCTCTGTGGCAACCCAGAAATTATCAACATCGCATTTCATCATCTCTTTAAGAGTACAATTTTTACGTTCAGCCACACCATTAGATTGAGGCGAGTAGGGGGCAGTGACCTCGTGAATAATGCCATGTTCAAAACAATAGTCCTTACATGGCTCTACATATTCACCTCCACAGTCACTTCTAATCACCTTGATCTTCTTATCAAGTTGATTTTTAACTTCTGTTTTGTAGAGAACAAATTTCTCAATTGCCTCATCTTTGCTTTTCAACAAGTACACATAACATTATTTTGTGCAATTATCCATAAAGGTGATGAAATACTTGTTAGCTCCTCTTGTTTGCACGAACTTGAGATCACAGATATCAGTACGTATCAACTCAAGAGGTTTTGTGTTTCGTTTAACTTGTTTGAAAGACGTTCGAGTCATCTTAGCTTCAACAAAAGTTTCACACTTATGATTTTCATCAATTTCCATGTTAGATATGTTCTCCACTTTAATTAATCTTCTTATCGAATCATAATTAATGTGTCATAGTCTACCATGCCATAAATTGGAAGACTCAATCATGTAAGCAGAAGAAGAAGAATTCATTTCATCATTCTTAGGAGGTACAACCATGGTGTTCAACTTGAACATACCATCTAGCTCATAACCTTTGCCTACAAACATACCTTGCTTTGACAAGACTAACTTATCAGACTCAAACACTAGCCTCAAGCCATGCTTGATCAACACAAAACCGGACACAAGGTTCTTGCGAATGTCTAGCACATACAAAACATTCTTCAAAGTCAATTCCTTCCCATACGTCATCTTCAGCACCATAGTGCCACGCCCTTTCACCATGGAAGTTGCAGGGTTGCCCATGTAGATGGTCTCTCCATCTTCAATTTCCTTGAAGTTTGAGAACACTTCCTGGACAGAGCAGATGTGCTTAGTAGCACCAGTGTCAATCCACCATTCTTTTGGGTTGGAGTCCACCATGTTGATTCAGAAATCACAGCACACAGATCAATGTTGTTCACATATCGTGCAATATTTACAACCATGTTGGCCTCATTTTTGGTATTCTTTGGCTTCTTACACTCGGAGGACTTGTAGCCAATGAAGTTGCAGTTGTAGCACTTGCCAGTGAACTTCGACTTCTTTGAAACTCCACCCTTAGCTCCCAACATGGATCCCTTCTTTGCCTTGGGATTCTTCGACTTGGAGCTCCCACCAACCTCCACAAGATTGGCCTTTGCCACAGGAACCGATCCATTCATCCTCTTTTCAGAGATGAGGTTATCCTCCTCAACACAAAGATTTTTTATTAGATCCCTCATAGTCATCACCTTTCGCTTGTGTTTCAGATAACTCTTGAAGTCCTTCCAACTTGGAGGTAGCTTCTCGGTGATGCAATAGACTTGGAGAGTATCGCACATTGTCATATTCTCGGCTATCAGCTCATTGATCGTCATTTGAAGCTCTTGAGCTTGACTGACCACAGACTTGGCATCAATCATCTTGTAGTTGAGGAACTTGCTGACGACCCATTTCTTGAATCCAATTTCCTCACCCATGTACTCTTGATCAAGAGTTTCCCGTAACACCTTAGAATGCTCCTTCACCTGATAGACATTTCAAATGGCATTGTGAAGGCTATTCAAAATGAAGTTGTGACAGATATACTCTTTAGAGTTCCGCTCCACCGCAACATCTTGAACTTCCTTAGTGCTTTTCTCATCCACAACGGGACGATCTTCGTGAACATAACGTTCCAAACCCATAGTGGACAAGTGGAAGAGCATCTTGTGTTTCCACATCTTGAAGTTCATACCATTATTGAACTTCTCGGGTTTCTCAGCATGAGGAACAGGCACAAGAGGCGTCTCCCCAGTGGTAGTCTTAGCAGCATCATTGTTCAACATGGTTATGGGATTCAACAATGTGTACATAAAAAGATTATTCATTGTTGAATATATGTACACATTTCATATCGCATATAAATATTTCACAAAATGTTTCAAATTAATATACACAACAAATTGCTCAATATGATTTTGTCGTAAACAACCAAAACCAACAAAATTCGAAATACACACTAATTAGAGCATGTATATCCATATCATACAATTCCATAAATCAAAGCATGCAATCATATTCTCACTATTATTTTTCCGTATGCATTTTACGTGTGTTACATGCACAATTATTTTTTCCGCATGCAATTTTCACTTGCCAAATCAAGGCATACACTCTTGGAAGGTATATTTTCCTTGTAAGACACAATCAAGCATGCCCAAAATTCATGCACTCACGCAGATTTCAATCAAAGCAGCATCCATATGTATATTCGAACAAAATGTGGTATACAATTTTGGTTCAAACTTTGAGCATTCTGCATGCAAATTCGTTCAAACATTTGATATGCAATTTTTGCATCAACATAATTCAACAAATAAAAATCATTTGTTTCAAGACTGTTGGAAATATATTGAATATATCATGCGAAAAATCAAATAACAAAATTGAACGAGCAATTTACATATGCATGAATAATAGACTTTTACTAATTATTCAAGCATACAATCGAAAAGTTTAAATTACACATAATTAAGCATAAATCATGTTTCAAGTAATCACAAAGTGATGGAGTCATGAGTAACACTCGCTGCCCTTGAAACAGATGAGTCTCGTCGTGGACATCGTTCCCTAGGGTAAAACCATCGCAGGTAACAATTAATACATAAGAGTTACCTGGGATTCACGCAAGGCCCGAAGGACTATCACCGACACAGAAAGAAAGAAGTAAGACTCAAGTTTAGAAGAAATAAGGAACTTGAGAATGGTGCGAGTTTTGTGCCAGACCTAGAGGCTCTATTTATACTGCTCTAAGGGACCCTAATCAGGGAAACGTGATATTCTGATTTTCTGTAATTAGAGAAGAATATTCTCCAATCACCAACTCACCAAATCCGGGACATTCCATGAATACTCTAATTAAATCTGCTGGAAATGGAAAAAATATTTGCACAAATATTCTTCAGCGTATTAAACATGGTAAACCGCATATTTATTTAAGACAAGATATCTCTCAAAATATGGAAGCATTTCGTTCTTATCTCTTAAGAATTAAACATAAGCAATTCCATATATACTATGCGGTTGGGCCTTTCGGAGACTTCCACGCGGTACATGCGCGTCTTGGACAGTCCAGAGAAAATTTTATCTGATGCCAATATTCGCCCATTTTTCCTCTTTCAAGAGTGACATTTCAAACATTCATCTCATTCACTCTTGATCCATTTTGAGAGTTTAAATAGTCAATTTTATAGTATTCGCGGAGGAGAACCCAAAAATGACATCCATTGACCCAAAATCTATTCGGGTCTCACTTAAAACGAAGCCCAAAAAGTTGACAAATTTCAACCTTTTAACCATCATTTTCCAACATTTACTTGCTAAACTTATAGCTTGAGTAAGAATATTTTACAATTAGAATATCAATATATCAGTTGTTGATCTCTTCTTGTTTTTCATGAATCAGTTGTTGATCTCTTTCTGTTTTGTGAATTAGAGAGCTGTGATTTGAGTTTTATGAGCTCCAATATTTGCCATTGAATGATCATTTAAAAATGCTAACTTATATGGATTATTCAATGAAAGCCATAAGCACTATCCAATGTTGTAATAGCTCATCAATCATACAATATATGCATAAATAGGCTAAAGATCCAGTAGTATTTCACCTTTATAATAGCTCACTAATATAAACCAATTCATAAACTCCCTCTGTCTCACCCAATTCAGCACAAGTTGACTTTCATCAGTTGACTAAAAAAAGTTTGATTATTGATATATATACTTGTGTGTAAATGTTGGTTATAAAAAGTTGATATTTTAAAAATTCATGTCATTACGAATCTAACAAGATCAAATATGACAATATCCTAACTTATTTATCAATTCAAAATTGAGGTCAAAGTTAAACAATTTTAACGAAATAAATTTTAAGACTCTCTCGTTCCTTGTTTCTCTTCCGTCTCTAGGTTTTTCATCATTTGATGCACCTCTAGATGGTGTATTTTGTAATATGTAATCCTACTATGATTAAGCTTAGCTGCTAGTTAACCTAGGGCAATATAATTCACATCTTATCAAACTTTTTCAATAGTTTGTTCATTCATTTACATAAATGGGAGTTAGTTTCAACTGATTCCTTCCCTGGTGCCTTTCCCATTACCTTAAGAGGGATTCAAGAGTCTTCACGTATCTAGGATGCTAATCTATTGAGCATATAAATTTCATCATCTACAAAGAAATAGAAAATGTCACTACTTGGAATATACTGTTGATAACTTGATTGTCAGGGATTGACAATCATGCTTACTCTACTCCACGTAAAGAGCATGTTTCTATGACTATTTTAGTATCAGAAATGTGAGGATGAGGTTTATTGATCTAAGTGTGTTGTGCTTCATTTCCCTAAATTTGTGCATCGTTTGAAATCCTCATTACTTTTTTGTAGTAGTCAAATTCTTGGATCTAGTCTAATATGGTCGTTATTTCTTTTCGATATAGATTAGCAAGAACAAACGCCACTAGGATAGAGCTATCATGCTTGAGGTTTGGGACAGGTTTGAAGAGTTTATAAGATCTCTAACACGCTGACGTGGAACAGAGAACGAAGTTGGGTCTGCAACCACCTCGAGAATGGAGTTGGCTTTTGAGAGGCAAGGAGGGAAGCTGACACCAGTAACGTTGTTGTTGTTACTATTACCAGTACCATTACCATTAGTACCAAATGTACCATTACCGCTCTTTTGGTGGAAGTGGATATCTTCGAGTAGCAATGCAGTGTAGGATGCTAAAGTATTCGATAGACAAACTTTAGAAACATCAATCTGATTATAAATTGTAATTTTCTAGTGAAATTATGTATATGTTCATTTAAATGATGTATAAGTAAAGCTATGTATTTGTGTGAGGTTGATGTTATGTAATGCATTTGTTTAATTATTTGTTGTTGCATTCGTTAATACTCAATATGCAACAATTAGTTGTATATAATTTTTTATTTTCATTTGTTATTGATCGTTCATTTCAAATTAGAAACTGCATTTTTTTACTTAAATGTTGCATTCGTTAATGTTATGTATTTACTAGTTAGTTGTATATTCATCTGTTGTTGATTGTTCTTTTTGAATTAGGAACTGGATTTGTTCACTTATATATTTCATTTGTTAGGATTTAGTGTTTACTTGTTAGTTTTACTGTGTACTGTTCAATTCAATTTAGAAACGGCATTCTTTTACTCAAATGTTGCATTCGTTAGTATTATGTATGTACTAGTTAGTTGTATATGACTTCTTATTTCCAGTTGTTGTTGATCATTCATTTTGAATTAGGAACTGCTTTTGTTTAGTTAAATGTTGAATTATTTAGTATTCAGTTGGTACTTGTTAGGTGTACTGTGTATCGGTCAATTCAAATTAGAAACTGCATTCTTTTACTTAAATGTTGCATTCGCTAGTATTGTGTATGTACTAGTTTGTTGTATATGACCTTTTATTTTCAGCTGTTGTTGATTGTTCATTTTGAATTAGGAACTACATTTGTTTACTTAAATGTTGAATTCGTTAGTATTCAGCGTGTACTTGTTAGTTTTACCGTGTATCATTCAATTCGAATTAGAAACTGCATTCTTTTACTTAAATGTTGCATTTGTTAGTATCATGTACGTACTAGTTAGTTGTATATGAATTTTTTTTTATAGTTTTTGTTAATTGTTCATTTTTAATTAGGAACTGTGATTGTTTACTTAAATGTTTAATTCATTATTATTCAGTTGGTACTAGTTAGTTGTATATGAATTTTTATTTTCTGTTGTTGTTAATCGTTTATTTTGAATTTTTTAGTTAAATGTTGAATTCATTAGTATTCAGTTGCTACTAGTTAGTTGTATATGACTTTTTATTTTCAGTTGTTATTTAACGTTCATTTTGAATTAGGAATTTCATTTGTTCAGTTATACTAGTATGTTGCATTTATTAGTATTCAATGTATTTGTTAGTTGTACCGTGTGTGAATTTTTGTTTCCATTTGTTATTTATCATTCATGTAGAAGGCTAAGTCTTGGGAAAGACGGTCTTTCCATAGGCTTATGGAAAGACGGGGTTTAATTCGAATAATAAAAGGTAAAAGATCTTAGGTGTAACATTAAAAATTTAGTATACAACATGTAGCAGTTATAAAATTTATAATCCGGTTCATGCAACCCGAAAATTTTATCTTAATTTCTTCTAATTTACACTTTAAACCCTGGTCTTTCCATGACTTATGGAAAGACCGTCTTTCAAGAGACGCACTCCATGTAGAATAATGAATTGCATTTATTTATTTATATATTGCATTTGTTAGTATTATGTACTTGTTAGTTGAAGTAGCATGATTCATCGAAGATTTCATTGAAGTAGCATGATTCTTCGAAGATTTCATTGCAATTATCCAACTTCTTCTTAGCTGAACTTTGATTAATCATCCTTTTCAGTCTTAGGTGAAGGATACAGGGATAGGTCCATACCAAGAACCCATATTCGGTGGCAAACACCGCCAGCACACCAAGAGTTTGTGAAGAAGAATTTCCATGGCAAGAAGAAGACTCTGTAAAGAATTTTTTTTCTTTTGTTGTTGAAGAGTTTTTGAAGACTGGAATGCAGATATACATATAGCATATTTAAGTTTGATTAGTCCATTTCATGTATTTTGAAATTTAGAAGAAAGCTTCCTCATAACAAATGTAACAAAACTGAGATTGATTTGTATAACAATAGAAATACATTTCTAAATTGTATAACAAAACTAAGATCAAATAAATTTCAACAAATAATCTTCTCTATCACTTTTCGTGTATTACTTTGTGACAATAATAAAAGATTGACATGTATAAATGAAATGGAAGAAACCGCGAGGAGTCTTGAAGCGTGCTAAACCTTTCACATCTTCACTGTCCAAAAGCTTCACAATTAGATGGCCTCCTGGAAAGAGAATCCCATCATGTTGATCTTTTCTTTCTAAAGTATCAACAGATTGTACTAATGCAGCATTCCCAACAACCAAACTTCACAATTAGATGGCCTCCTGGAAAGAGAATCCCATCATGTTGATCTTTTCTTTCTAAAGTATCAACAGATTGTACTAATGCAGCATTCCCAACAACCAAACTAAGTGCTCGCATCCCCCGCTCGCGCTCCCTGTCATCACCGGAGAGCCCGGCCATCGAGAAATTCTTCTGAGAGAAAAACCAGAGCAAAGAGAACACGACAGAGCCTGTGAACCTCTCTCAAAGCATGCAATGAAAGCCTGCCACATAAGTTCAACAAATTTGCAGGCAAAATATTAACCAACATTACAAACTAAGGCACACATGCAAATAAAAGAATGACTGCCTATGCAACTCCCTTATCCACTCTTAACTATGTTTTAGCTGCAACATCCTTCTAAATCCAGAGATTATAGTACAAAAGTACACAACTAATAAACTTAATGTTATTGGACATAAATGTACATTAATACATGGTATCAAACCTCGGTCATGACACTCACACTAAAATTATTGTGATGATGATTAATAAGAAATATTTACCAATCCTGGGAATAATCTAACTCGTCCCACAAAGACCTTTCTTAAGCTACAATGCCTTCCTCGACTATTTATTAAGAAAACAAGCAGCATTAACAACCATGGTCCACATCTTGATTTCTTCCTTATAAGAGTTCTATAAGTGCATTAATAAGATTGTGAGAGTCCCAAAAGAAATTCCAGGTAGCCAAATGCATATGCATAATTCAAAACATTTCATAACATCGAGTGGATAGTGTAATGCTTAGTCTACAAATGTAGCAGCACAAAAACATATTAAAAATTACACTAAAGAGAGGAACTAACTCTCTGCTTTTCATATCAACAAGAGATTCATAGCCACTCGAGGTTTCTTGAAAATATACAGCTTCAAACTTGGCCTTATTTTAGTTCATCAATGGAGACTAGAAGGGCACTCTATGCTCTCTAGCCTTCAAAATATCTCCCTCTGACTTGTCTAGACTATTAAAGCCAGAATCTCTGCCCACTCACACCACACACCCTCAAATTGCTCCGGGAAGCGCACCTTGTGATTCCAGTTCACTAATAATTCCTTGCACACTCAATCATTCAACTTCAAAGTTATGCTATGTCTAAAGTCATGAATCCATCCAACTTAAAAACAAACTGATTCCAATTCTAACCTTACGAAAATCGCGAGATTGCACGGAATCAAAAATCGGTCAAATTTTATTGAAGTCTTAAAGTGCTACCCACAAATCAGCAAAACATACAAAATGCAAACGTGAACGAGTAAGGAGTGTAGGAAACAGTACTTTGGCAGATTATGTTTAACAAACGTGAACGAATAAGCTTATGGTTCTGGTTTAGCTGCAAAGGCTAAACAAGGAGAGTACGATGTCCATGAAAATTATGGTAACTCCCTACTCAGTATTCAGCAACAGGAAGGTCAACAAGATAGATTAACAGATGAAAACCTCACTGAATCAGAGATAATAGGGCTACGGAGACCAATTTCTGATACTGCACACAAGAATCTATAATCCAATGATAGATATGAGGGAAAATGAATTGATATGCAAACACTAGTGACAAGGGAAAAAATGGCTTCTCATGGCAGTTTCCTTAAAAAAGGACAATTCTAGCAAAGATCTGCATTTTTACACAAGTTTTGTTTAGAACATGCAGTTCATTCACATTGAAGTATACTGATCTCTGTTTCAGTAACATCAAGCCATGTGATCCCATCCTAAAGCAAGCGAAAAAATGCAACAAAGTAAAACCTAATCAACTGTACAGTAAAGCACATTCCATAGAAGCTAAAAAATTTAACAACATTTCTATGAATTTCAACATCATATTTGAAGCGAACATTTGCTAATTCATACACAATCTAGGTCATGAAAATAAAATTCAATGATCGCATAAAGTAATGAAAGCGAGCTGAGTTACCTGCTGACACACGAGAGGCGGCCGATGTCGCGGGGAGAGAGAAGAGCTAATTGCGCAGATAGTCTCATCCAGAATGACGTGCGGGTTTCCCAGTGCCTCCATCCTCCGATCTTTGACCACCACCGCTGCCCTCCAGAAAATATCTTTTCTCTAACCACCCTTGTGATGCCCCCTCCACTTCCTCCTCACGGGAGCTGCCGGGAAACCTCCTGACGGTGCCTCCGGGGACTGGAAAACCACTAGCGAGGAGTATGGATTGTCGGCAAACTTCACCGGCTTGCATCGAGCTTGTTCTCCTTCACGTCGCGCTGCCGCTTGCCATTAAATTCCTCTTCCATGGCTGAGGTGTGTGATGAACGTGAATTGCAAAAGTGTGTGGGTCATATAGTAAGCGTGGAGTGCGTGAGAGAGAATGGGTGTGATTTGTGTGAAATAAGTGTATGATCCCGCGAATTTCTTCAATTTTCCCTAATTTGCAAATTGGTCTTTGCCCTGTTCATAAGCTTAAGGACCGGTCACCTGTCAGGAGACCCACTCTTTTTTGCATATTTTTTTTAAAGAAAAACTTGAGTCAATCTTTGAGTATACCTCTGCATTTTTTAGCTGGTCTTACGCAGGTCTTAGATCACTATTTTGCCTCTGTTTTAAACGACCGAATCTGAAGGCTAAATAATTGAGTTACAGGTGTTTTCTCTTGATTGTTGAACTTTTTAATACTCTTTCTCATGAGGCAGATGAAGCATTTGCACCTTAAACTCTGGATTTAGTTGTAGCTTAAATTTGCGGTAAGTTCACCTGGAAAATCATCATCAATAATTTTATATGAGTATATGAGTATTAAAATTGTATTAGTCGTAGTAAAGGATCTTCAACATGGCACGGGCTTATCAGTTACAACAAGATTTGATGGGGAATCAAATTTACAAATTTTTGGTCTACATGGACTGAAATTGAACAAGTTGCAGAGATCCATCCGCTCACGGCCATCAGAGTTCAAAGAGAAGAAAGACCTATGCTCAGATGCTTAGTGGAAAAAAAATTACAAATGCTCCAACATGAAAGAGAGTCAGTTCCATCTCAAACAGCCCATCAACAGCTAGTATATATTATAATTTTCTGGGATCAACAGGCATACTTATATAAACTTTTTGGGAACAATGTCATGAATCCAAGGGTGTAGAGATCTTTTCACATTCTCCTTCCAACTTTACCAAACAACATAAACTGCAGTTGAATTATTGTTCATAAGTAGAGGAACAAAGCTGAGGCGTCAACGACTTTGTAACGGTTTAGCGGTTGAGATTTTAGCTCCAATCACAAGTATAAATCATCCCTTAGCAATAGGTTTTGGGTATCTGTTGGCATTGTAGCTTTTTAGCAGATTACGATTATGCTTTTCTCACCTAAAACTCTATTATGTTCTCGTCTCAATTCTGTTCTTGTACTTGGAATTGCTGATTTTGGAGTCCTTTGGGCTTAGTGTATGACAATTTGGTATCAGAGCTCTCGATCCTCGGCAAGAAGCAATGGCTGACAACACCAGAAGTAAGCTGATGAAGAATCAGATCTATGGGATGGATTCAAAAATCAAAGAAGTCTCTCAAGGAGTAAAGGATTTGTCGATGGAGATCTCAGAGAAGCTAGATGCAAGGATTAATCAATCGGTGGAATCTTTGCTGAAGTTGTTTCATACCGATCTCTCTCAGAAAATGGAGGCGATTGTGCATATGATTCACGAGTTGAAAGGAACAAACGAAGAGTCGGAACTGGGGGTGATTCCAGCAAGAAGAATTTGGAAATGTCTTGGAGTCCCTGGCGAGGTCAGTAAGAAGAAGACCCCAGAAAACAAGCAATCCACACCAAATCCTCAGGTAAGTCATGATCTGTGATCTGAGTCAAATTTCCCTATTTTGCATAATCCTAGGGTGATGTTCACCAATGATGCTATGCCTGTTAATTGGAGAGACAAATTAAGCAAGAATTTTGGTAGGATTGAATTAACTGCATTCAACGGTGATAAACCTAAGGAATGGATTTGTAAATGCGAGAAGTTTTTCAATTTCTACCAAATCTATGATCCTAATAGAATGGAGGCTGTAGAGATTTATCTGGAAGTTAAAGCTGAGATATGGTTCAAAAGTGAGAAATTAGCTAGAGGTAATCTTAGTTGGAAAGAGTTTGCTGAAGCTGTAGTGAAACGATTTTTGGATGTTAGTAATAGAGATGCAATTGCTGAATTCAACAAATTGTATCAGAAAGGTTCTGTGAAGTCTTACTTAGAATCGTTTGAAGAGCTGAAAACACTGGTGATTTAAAGATTCTCAGCTTTCAGTCTCATAATTGTGTCAAGTTTTATCAGTGGACTCAGAGATGAACTGAAACTGATGGTTAAGCTTTTAAAACCCAGTAATCTGCATGAAGCAGTCAAAATTGAACTACTGCAGGAGATGAACCTTGATTTTATGATGAAAAAGAGCAGGACATTATCCAGCTCGGGCATAGGGGGAAACATAAACCTGACTGAGAGACCTTTGTGGAAGAATGAAGCAGAAGGGAAAAACAACGCAAAAAACTATAGAAGGATTTCGCAACTAGAGGCGCAGTACAAGCGAGAACATTACTTGTGTTACAAATGCAGTGAAAAGTTACCTCCTGGACATCAATGCAAATACAAGAAGGTTTATCACATGGTGGTTCAGGAAGATAATGATGATCAGGAAAACATTATCATTGTTGAAAAAGATGAGGAAGAGTTTAAGGTCTTGGAGGGTGAAAAATCTAAGCACTTCATAGTCAGGTCTATTGGCAATGATGATAAAGATAACTCAATTACTTTGGAAGGGAACATCTTTTGTGTGAAGGTTATTTTCCTACTGGATACGGGCAGCACCGATAGTTTCATTGATCCTAAAGTGGTTAGGAAGATCGGGTTGAAGCAACTGCCAGTCAAACCTTTCTCTGTGACAATAGCTGATGGTAGCAAGGTTTGGGGTACAACAATATGCCCTAAAGTTCCTTGGCAAGTGCAGAAACATAAATTTTCTTTTGGTCTCAGAGTTATGGAGTTGGGAGATCTAGACATCATTGTTAGAGTTGATTGGATGAAATTCTTTAGTCCTATTAGCTTTGATTTCAATATTTTGGATGTGTTTTTCTGCAGCAAAGCAACGCAGTGGTACCTTAAGGGTAACTGTACAAATTCAAGTCTGAATCTATTGAGGTGTGTACAAGCTCAAGAAGCTTATACTTACAGGAAAAAAGATGGCTGACATAAGAGAAATTGAGAGAGAAACTCAGTATAGGAGATCGGGAAATAAAAGGAAACAAATTTTCTATGAGAGGTCTGGGCAGCAGCTATATCAAGGTCAGTTTGAGTATTATGATCAGGTGCAGGGGAGTATTAAAAAGAGTAGAGATTGTAAAATGGCAACAAAAACTGAGGAGAAGCCACGTGAATCAGATGTTCATCCAAGGCTACACCGGGCTATTCTTGATTTCTCTGATATTTTTGTAATGCCTACTGGACTTCCTCCTTGCCGAAATGTGGATCACAAGATTCCATTAAAACCCGATGTCCATCCTTTCAGGATTAAGCCTTACAAGTAACCACATGTGCATAAAGATGAAATTGAAAGACAAGTGGCAGAGTTACTGGAGAATAAAACAGTGCAGCCAAGTACCAGTCCTTATTCATCACCCGTTCTCCTTGTCAAGAAGAAGGATGCAAGCTGGAGATTGTGTATTGATTTCTGGAAGCTTAATGAACAAACTGTAAAAGATAGATTTCCGATACCAGTAATCGATGATTTGCTTGATGAGTTGTATGAATCAAAGTATTTTACAAAATTGGATCTTAGATCCGGATATCACCAGATTAGGGTAAGTTTAGAAGATGTGTATAAAATGGATTTTCAAACACACAATGGCCACTTTGAATTCTTGTCATTCCGTTTCGTTTAACAAACGCTCCAGCGACATTTCAGAGTTTAATGAACCAAATATTTCAGAAATACCTCCGACAATTTGTGTTAGTTTTCTTCCATGATATTCTCGTTTACAACAAATCATTGGATGAGCATATTGATCATGTGAGAGAAGTTCTGAATATCATGAGGGAACATAAAATTTTTGCTAAACGGTCTAAATGTGTGTTTGAAAAATCCAAGTTGGAGTATCTTGGGCATTTAATTTCTGGTCAAGGTGTTGAAATGGACCAACCGAAGGTGGCTTGTATTGTAGACTGGCAGATTCCGAAAAATGTAAAAGAACTTAGAAGCTTTCTGGGTTTAACTGGCTACTACAAGAGATTTGTGACTGGGTATGGCATATTGTGCAGACCTTTGCATGATTTATTGAGAAAATAAGCTTTCCACTGGACTGACCAAGCAACAAATGCCTTTGAAAAGCTTAAATCTGTGATCACTACAGCCCCTGTTCCCAAGATGCCTGAATTTATTATGGATTTTGCAATTGAAACAGATGCTTGTGAGGCCGGAATGAGAGCTGTTCTCATGCAGGAAGGAAGGCCTATAGCATTTCTAAGCAAATCTTTTTGCCCCTGAAATAGAGGATTATCAACACATGAAAAATAATTGTTAGCTCTTGTCATGGCGGTGAATAAATGGAAACATTATTTGGTCGGGAATATGTTTATTATTAAGACGGACCATCAAAGCCTCAAATACTTGATTGAACAAAAACTGACCAATGCCTTACAACACAAGTGGATTACAAAGCTTCTTGGTCTCAGTTTTGAGATTCATTACAAGAAAGGGATCGAAAATAATGTGGCTGATGCACTTTTAAGAAAACCACAAGAAAATGGCAAGGTTTCAAAGGGACGTTTGTTAGTAAATTTGGGTGAGAAAAAAGTGAATACAGGAACAAGTGACGAGCAAGAGTCTCAGAAGATATTGACAAAGGAATGGTGGAATGATTCAGTAAAAGACAAAAACACCACCGCAGCAGTTCATCTCCATAGAAATGACATTGGAGTTACAGTAGAGCCAGTCCAGAATTTTATCTGAAAATCAATTGGGAAACACTTCTAAACACTGTAATAACATCAGCTTTTCTTCTACAGTTCCTGAGTGGATTAAACAGTTGGAAGAAAGCTATGATGGGGATGAACAATATCATAATCTAATAGCTGCAGTGGTACTATCCCCTACTAATCACCAAGATTATACATTTTTAAGGCTATTCTGAAGCATGGTAACAAAATATGTGTTGGATCTTCAAATAACATCAGACAAGAAATCCTTCAAGGTTATGCACACTTTTTCCATTGGGGGTCATTCTGGACAAAGTGCTACAATTTTGTCTATTTTTACTTGGCCGGGAAAGAAACAAGACACCATAGAGTACATTCTAAGCTGTGAGGTGTGCCAACGACATAAAAATGAGCACTATCAAAGCCCATGTTTGTTACAACCATTGTCGTTACCAGATCAGCTGTTAGAGTTAGTCCCACATTGGTGGTTGACAGTCATATAACTCAGTATATAAGATCTTGAGTCACCTCTATATAGTACCAGTTGGTTTTATGATAGAAGCCCATGATTCTAATATCAGCCTTAGAAATACATTTTAATGGATTTCATTGAAAAGTTACCTTAGTCGGATAGATATGATACCATTTTGGTTGTTGAAGATAGATTTACAAACTATAGTCATTTCGTTGCTCTCAATCATATCCTTTTACTGCGGTTCAAATAGCCAACATTTATTTCAGTGAAATTTGCAAGTTGCACGGTGTTCGTGAGAGGATTGTGAGTGACCGAGATAAAATCTTCACAAGTTATTTTTGGAAAGAGCTTATGCAAAAGATGGGAATACAGTTGAATTACAACGCAGCCTATCACCCGCTAACAGATTGACAAACGGAGAGGGTAAATCAGGTTTTGGAAAACTATTTGCGTTGCTTTTGTAGTGACAAGCCGAGCTCGTGGAAAGACTGGTTAAGTGTTGCAGAGGGGTGGTATGACACTACATTTCATACCAATATTCATCTGACTTCGTATGAGGCACTTTATGGAGTCAAGCCTATGAGTTTACCTCTTGGAGTTCTAATAGACTCGGTTATACCTGCTGCACAAAACTTGTTGCAGCCAAAAGACCAGGTTAATCAACTTCTAAAAAAGCATTTGCAACAAGCTCAAGTATGGATGAATTACTATGCAGATTTAAAGAGGTCGGACCAAGCTCTTCAAGGGGGAGATTGGGTGTATCTCAAATTGCAGAGGCATATGCAGGTGTCAGTTCAAGGGTATAACAATTCTAAACTTGCTGCTAAATTCTTTGGGCCTTATTTGGTTGAACAGAAAATTGGGGAAGTGGTATACAGATTGAGATTACATCCTAACAGTCACATACATCTTTTTTTTCATGTGCCGTTGTTAAAGAAGCATCAAGGAGCACCACCCTTGACTTCTACTAAAATACCATATGCATTATGTCAAGACGTACAACCTTTGGAACCAAAAAGAGTTTTGCAAGATCGAATGGTTGAACCTGATGGACAGACTCAAAGCACAGTGGCTCATTGAATGTTGTAGAAAATAAGGGTAATAATGTGTGTTTGTATTCATGCATTCAAGATACATTATATAGTAGTACAGGATACCTGTATAAGCTCGGAAAAGGTAATAGAATACAATTACATCTACACTTATGGTAAGAATACAATTCTAATTCTAATTCATTAACACTCATCCTCAAGTTGGAGCATGGGGATCGGAAATGCCCAACTTGCCAAGTAAAGAATGGAACTGGGTACGTCCGAGAGCTTTAGTGAACAAATCTGCAGGCTGGTCTGTAGTACTGATATGTTGAGTAATTAGTGCACCCATTTGAACAAAATCCCGGACAAAGTGACAATCAACTTCAATATGCTTGGTGCGTTCATGAAAAACTAGATTGGCTGCTATGTGAAGAGCGGATTGACTGTCACAAAACAATCTCATAAGAGAGGAGTGCGAAACCCCCAAGTCCTTCAGTAAATACTTAAGCCATAACAACTCACATCAAGTAACCGCCATAGCACAATACTCCACTTCAGAAGAAGACCGAGAAATAGTAGGTTGCTTCTTGGTTTTCCAGGAAACCGGAGAATCACCGACCATAACAAAGTAAACAGATAGAGAACGCCTAGTAATCGGGCAGACAGCCCAATCCGGATAACAATAAGCAGTCAATAGTAAAGAACTACGTGAAGAGAGAAATAAACCTTGACCAGGATGACTCTTCAGGTAATGCATCACACGAACCGCAGCTTGCCAGTGAGGAACACAAGGAGACTTCATGAATTGTGCAAGAGTATGAACCGAATAACTAAGTTCAGGATGAGTGATAGTCAAGTATATCAGACGCCCAACCAAGCGTCGATACTGCTACGGGTCATGGTAGGCTGGACCTTCAACACGTGCCAAATCATATTATTGCTTCATCAGAAAATCAATTGGTTTAGAAGCAGATAAGCCTGTATCAGATAAGATGTCCAAAGCATATTTCCTTTGCGAGAGAAACATCCCCTCCGGTCTTCTAGCAATCTCTATGCCCAAAAAATACTTAAGCAAACCAAGGTCCTTCATGTGAAAATAAGAACCCAAGTATTTCTTGAACTCAGAGATGAGCGAAGAAGAACTACCAGCAATAACCAAATCATCCACATAAACCAGAACATGTAAAGAAAATGATACATGGGAATAGACAAATAAAGAGTAATCGGCCTTACTCTGAACAAAACCAAATGCCCGTAAAACCTGAGACAGTTTAGCAAACCAATTTCTAGGAGTCTGATGAAGACCATAAAGAGATTTTTTAAGGCGACAAACCTGACCAGGCGGAACAGCGTAGCCAGGTGGAGGACGCATGAGCACCTCTTCATGCAAATCACCATGCAGGAAGGCATTATGAACATCCATTTGATGTAGTTCCCAACCACGAATAACTGCAACAGACAGAAACAATCGAACAGATTTCATCTTCGCAACCGAAGCAAAAGTCTCAGTGTAATCAATTCCTTCAACTTGGCGATTACTAAGAACCAAGAGGCGCACCTTATGACGTTCAATAGTACCATTTGAACGAAACTTTGTCTGGTATGCCCATTTGCACCCAATTGCCTTCTTATACGCAGGCAAAGGAGACAAAGTCCATGTCTGATTTTGCTCCAGTGCAGTAATTTCTTCAGCCATAGCATCCCGCCAATGAGTATGACGGGAAGCTTTGGAATAAGTAGTGGGATCTGCACTAGATGTTACAGCACCCAAAAATATAGAATGCATACTTTAAAAAATGATCACAATTTACATAATAAGGAAGAGGATAGAGAACACCTGAGGAAAGTGACGACACATGAGGGAACGTAGGAGGGGGGTCTTCAGTAGTAAGAGCATAACCATGATCTTCACAGTCGTAATCTGCCAAGTATGATGGAGGACGACGAGATCAAACACTCTGTCTGGTAGGTGGCAACTCAGCAGCGGAACTGTCCGGTACCAGAAGCCGGTAAAGTAGATACCGATGATGTAGCATCGGCGGCGAATGGCGGAGAATAATCGGCAGCGGACGGCGAAGGTTGGCCGGCAGCGGACGGTGAAGGTTGGCCGGCGTGGCAGTACGGTATTTTAAGGTTTCGGCGGCGCATTCAGGATACATTATATAGTATTACATAATACCTATACAAGCTAGGAAAAGGTAATAGAATACAATTACATCTACACTTATGGTAAGAATACAATTCTAATTCTAATTCCTTAACAAATGTACATGGTTGCCACTAAAGGAGGCTTCTTGGGAATTTGTTTCTTTCATCCAAAATTAGTTTCCCGGTTTTAGAGCTTGAGGACAAGCTCAATTTAAGAGGGAAGGTTTGTCATGAATCCAAGGGTGTAGAGGTCTTTTCACATTCTCCTTCCAACTTTACCAAACGGCATAAACTGCAGCTGAAGCAGTTGAATACAGTTCATAAGCAGAGGAGCAAAGTTGAGGCGTCAACGACTCTTTAATGGTTTAACGGTTGGGATTTAAGCTCCAATCACAAGTATAAATCATCCCTTAGCAGTAGATTTTGGGTATTTGTTGGCATTGTAGCTTTTTAGCAGATCATGATTATGTTTTTCTCACCTATAACTCGATTATGTTCTCATCTCAATTATGTTCTTGTACTTGGAATTACTGATTTGGAGTCCTTGACAATCAACATGCATACTTGGACAGAGCCTTCTTCTTTACAATATTATGGGCCAGCCAACCTAGATTTCACACACACAACATTAGTTCCCCAATGTCATTAGTTGAATAACATAGCTTTTTGAGAAAAGTGCATATATAACCCTATAAAATTGATGAAAGTGCAGAGATAACCTTGAGCTAATTGAAAGTGCAAATATAACCCTATATATTCAGGTTATGTGCAAATATAATATTTTCCAACAATTTGATGCCGGAAGTAGGTGAAAAGACAAATTTACCCTGGCCGGTTTATGTTTCAAAAAATTAAAAATTCCAAATGATGTAATTACCATATTGCCCCTCATCTCCTTCAAACCCTCGACCACCAGCCCTTTGCCTCCTTCAAGCCTTTCATCTCCTCATTTTATTATCTCTCTGATCTCTCATCTCTGACCTAATCACCTTCCCAATGCCAACCATTGCCACCATCTTCTCGTTGTCACTGGCCTCACTTTGGTCGAAACCCTAATTGGGTTGGCCCACACCACCGAGCTCTTCTTCTCACAAGCCCAATCCTAGTCCCCATTACTCTGCTGTTTGGCATGTCCGTGGCGTGGCGGCGTGGTGGCACTAGAGGGGTGGGGTGGTGGGCTGGAGAAGTTGGGTCTCGATTTTGATAGATATCTTTAATAGAGGTTGTAGGTCTCGATTTTTCGGCGCTTGGTTGAGTGGCACCAAAAATTGGGAAGGGTTTGTATTGAGAAGGGATCGCCGACACTAGGGTTTTAGTGGAGGGCTGGGATGGTCGGCGCACGGATTGGTGCGAAGATTAATGGAGCGGCGGTGATGGAGTTCGTGGTGGAGGCGAGGCTAGGGCAGGTAAAGGTGGAGTGGCGGTGGCTCGACGGAAACGCTGGTGGTGGAGGCACAGGTGATGGTGATACATCACCTGGATGAGTGGTGGCGCTTATGGATGAGTGGTGGTGGTGGTTGAATGGTGGTGGTGGCTTGGCGGGTGTTAGAGGTTGAATGGTGGTGGCTTGGCGGGTGGTAGTGGTTGAATGATGGTAGCTTGGTGAGTGGTGGTGGTTGAATGATGGTAGCTTGGCGGGTGGTGGTGGTGGCTTGATGGGTTGGGGTGGTGGTGGTAGTTGGGGGAGAGGGTAGAATTGTCCTTCTCATTTAAAGCTTTGGCAAAAGGGTATTTTAGTCTTTTCAAGTGGGTCAATGGCTGGAATTCGTTAGTCAACACCGAAATTATGATCGAAAGGTTATATTTGCACTTTCATTCAATAGTCAGGATTATATTTGCACTAAAAACAATTAAGTGTTATATTTGCATTTTTCTCAACATACATGGTTATGTTTGCATATTACCCTAACTTTTATTATTTTTAGTGCAAAGTGCAAGGTAATAACTTAAAACTAATCTTCTATAATTTAATGACAGTAGGATGATCTTTGCTTCATGGCCACTAGAAGCAGATTATGGAGAGGATAAAATGAAAGTTGAATTCATAACATTGGAATGACTCAGCCCGTAAATTAATATAAATGCATTATTCATATCCCCTAACTAAATGTACTCTGTGCTAAAAATATTACACTTTCTCGTATTATTTAAGTAGTGTGGGGCGGTCTATTCATAAGGTTATGAATATTCAACATATTTTTTTACCTTATACACTTTATTTGTTAAATTATATAGTACAAAATTTAGAATTTTTAAAAATAATTTTTGTATCATATATTTTTTTATTTTCACATTCAAATATATATTATTACTTGTTTTAACTTATAAAATACATATTTAAATCTTACAAAAAAGTTGAACATTTAAGGTAAAATCCTATGTGCACTGTCCATACGCTTATGGAAAGACCGTCTTTCCTGAGTCTTTCTCATTTATGAGAAAAGTGCAAATATAACCCTATGTAATTGAAGAAAGTGCATATATAACCCTATTTATTCATGTTATGTGCAATTATAACATTTTCAGCCGGTTTGAGGCCAGAATACAATTAAATGACCAATTTGCCCCCAACAGTTTTTTTTAATAAAAACCTGAAAAAACCTCCATTTCTCAAATGAAAATACTACCCCCATTGTCATTATTACCCCTTTTGTGTCTTCCATTCCCGCCATTACTTAACTTCTCGTCTTCTCTCACTCTTCTCAGTGCGAAAGAACCCGAACCCAGACCCGCTCAACCTATTCTACTCATTCATGCTGGTCGTGGCCGATCTTCAGTTGCAGTCCGGCGACGACGTAGGTCACCCTCTGAGGTCGACGTAGGGAGCCCGGTTGTGGATGTCGCGACGTGAAGGAAACCCAAAATTGCTACAGTAGAACCCTAAAAAATGGCAAGCCTTTATAAAATCCGTGGGAATGCGCAAATTATTGCTGTTCCAGAGTCTGTTTTTTGTCTATTTAACTTTTGGGTCCCTTGAATATAGAAAGATCACATAGTTCTTATGAAACCATGGTTTTTAAACGCTTCTTGTTCGATTTTGTCATGTATCATCTGGATTGGTGATTTGAATATGTTTAGTGTTGTGTTTGTGGCTGTTGTTGTGCTCTGTTTCTATACCTAGGGTTTAAAATGGTGATGGTGGTTAAGTTGTTGAAGGGGTACTATGTTTCCTGTTTTATAATTGTTATGGTGCTCTTGGTAGCGGGTTTCATGATGTAAAATTTATTTTTTATTGTGCAAGATTGTATGTTGAATGTGTGGAAATGCATTATTGTGGATGATGTTGAACATGTTTGTGATATGTCACTCTTTGTGATTATTCATTGGGGGTGTGTGATAATTTTGAATGTTTGTTGGCTAATTGTCGTGTTGTGTATATGGAGTGGGTGGTTTGGTCCAAGTTTGTGAACTAGATTTGAGAATATATTGATTGTTGTAGATGGAAACCTGGTGAATTTATGTAACCAAATGACGAATGTTCAATGTTTCTGTGATGTTACTGAACCTGGACATTAGGCCTTCTTCTTGGGTAACCAAACATTGATAATAAGTTTGGTGAAATCGCTCTTTGTAAATTGATTCTTGTTAGTGCAAAAATAACCATGTTTGTTGTTTATATGTGCATATATACCCCTGTATGTTCAAGATATGTGCATATATAACCCTGTCTATTTCTTATATGTGCATATATAACCCTAGAAAATTAAATGAAGTGCAATTTTACCCCTGTCTGTTCCCTCATTGTGCATATATTACTATGTGTATATCTTATATGTTCACATATCACCCTTAATATATTTATATGTGTAGAAATAATCCTTAGATTATATTTATGTATTTTTAATTTTGGATTTGTTTTTGAATGTTGTAGGATGAAGTATACACAATCATCCTCCATCATGGTACCCATTGGAAGAGGCTTGATGGTATTGATCCCGACATATACTCTCTTGTAGTCTTCAATTCAGATTGCATGAAACATTTATTCGGGGACGCTGAGGCGTGGAAATCACTAGAATTAACGTTGGGTTATGATGATGATCGGGGCATCCTGCAATTAGAAGAGGTTGTCACCAAAATGTTTGCATCAAGCTGCGGAGAAAATAATTTGGAGGTATATTATGAGATCCTTAACCCTCCTGAAGGCGGTTCTCGGGGTGAGGGCGGTAAAACGGGGAAATTGGGAAAATAAAGGAAGAAAGATAGTGAAGAAAGTGGTAAAGTTGTGGCTGAGGGCTGGTGGATGAACACAACTCCGAAGATGAAGATTATGTGCAACCCAATCTTAAAGAAGGCCACGAAGAACAAGACCAAGACTGGTATTATTGGTCCGAGATTGAGTCGGATGGGGATGGTGGCAGCGACACAGGGGGGGGGGGGATTTGGACGAAGACACTAATTTGGAAGATGATCCCATGAAGAACTGCACCAACAAGGAAAAGTTTAAAATAAAAAATGGGGACAAAATTAAAATGTTAACAGGGACAGATTTCTAGACCCAAAAAGATTTCAAGGCTGCTTTGCTCGACTACTCGGTGCAGAAATGATTTGTGTATAAACATGTGAAGAGCTAGAAGAGTAAAGTAAAATAATTGTGGATGGATGCTCCATAGCTCGGCACTCCCCGATGGCCATACATTTATAAATTGTTCAGTGGAAGGGAAACACACATGTAGGCAAGAGGTGAAGGCGCCGCAGGGATGGATATCGAAGAGGCTTGTTAAAATGCTTCAAGCTGATCGGTAGGTGTCCAATGAGGTGTTGTTGGAACACTTGAAATATTTTGGTGTTCATCCTAGCCAGTACAAGTTGATGAGAGCAAGGAAATTGGCCAAATTATTGCTGGATGGTAGCCACGACGAATCATTCAAATCCCTACCACAGTATTGCGAAGAGTTGCGTAAGAGCAGACCGAGCAGTCAAGCGATGATGCAGTACGACCCGGGCCAACCACTTCCATTTGTGAAAATTTTGTTCATTGATTTTGATGTTGTGAAGAAGGGATTTCTGGCTGGATGCAAGCCATTTCTAGGATGGATGTCATCTTAAGGGTCGGTACTGTGGGGTTCTGCTTAGTGCAATTGCCAATGACCCAGATGATGGCATCCCCCCCCCCCCCGCCTTTGCTTATGTGGAGTCTGAATCCAAACACAGTTGGCTGTTTTTCTTCAAACAAATGGAGTTTTTCTTGGGAGAATTTGAAGAAAACAAACTGTGGACATTCATGACTGACTGGCAGAAGGTGAGTCATGCTATCCTTTTCATTTTGGTGTTTCAATTTGTTAGATTATGGATGAGCTGTGTGACTGTTTAGTTTAGGCCTGGGGTGGATAAACTGTAAATACTTGTGGAGGAAACACCAGTGGTGATGGAACAACCCCCGCTCGAGGTTTCGGTCCAGGTTGTGGGAGACAGTGCTTTGGAAGGACATTCTTTGTTGGAGGACCAGGTTGCGGGGGAGATTTTTGTAGAGAAGCTTCCAACAGAAGAGAGCCAAGATTCGTACTTGGTCAAGGATCCTATAACCGGGAACCATGTATTAGTGGATGCGGACACTGGCAAGAATGAGGGTCCAACACCAAGTGCTGGGACTCGGGCACGTTCACCACGCCAGTTCAGTGCCGAGGTATTATGATTTTCCATGTTTATATTTCTTCATCAAACAATGTTTACAGATCATAGTTAGAGCATTAAAATTCATTCCATCAATTTTACTATGCTCAGGATTTCCCCCGCCCATCGGAGGAGTGGGACCAGTCGTATTTCACACAATACCGGGCAACACTGTGATCGAAACTGTCAACCATCTGGATCCATCTGACCCGCAGGTAATTTTAGTATACAGGGTCATAATTGCATTGATATGCGATAAGATAGGGTTACATATGCACATATTAAAATTATATAGGGTTATTTCTACACATATTGATATTATGTAGGGTTATATATGCACATGTTGATATTCTGTAGGGTTATATCCTTAATTTATACAACTAATTATATTGGCATCGCCTTCTATTTTCAGCTATCTAGGCCCCACCACCAACAGAGTTCCTTATATTTGGTACAAAAGTGGTGGCTACCCGCAACAGAATTTGGAGAAGGACTTTTCTATACAGTCCGAGGACAGCGAGGATGCTCTTCACGACTTTGGCTCCATCGGTGAATACCACCCCTAGTGATGATGTCCCACATTCCAGCTCAAAACCACCTCTTCCTGTCCCACTCGACCCAGAGAGCGAAAGAACAAGTCCAAGAAGAAGTGCATCACAACCACCACCAGATGAACGCACTTGACAATGTGCTATTTCATTTGTGCACTTACCTGTAGCACTACGACTATTGTATGACACCTTCTTTTAACTTTTTTACAAGCTTTGCTGCCTTCAACAGACGTTTATAGGAACTATGTGGCACACTATACATTGGGTGTGGTCCACTTCCATTGCCATACATTTGAACCTATATTAATGTAGTGTGATGTTTGTTGTTCGAAATGTTTTTCAAATAATCTACTAAACATGTGTTGATAATTATTGAAAGTGGACAGATCATTTTTGTTTGTATAAACAAAAACTGAGAGTTATATTAGGAATATTTCTACATAAGTAAGGTTATATCTGCACTTCATAATATTAATTGGGGTTATATCTACACTTTAATGAACTAGTCGGGGTTATATCTGCACTTTTATTGACTTATGTGAGGTTAAATCAGTATTGATATATGTCCTAAGTGATACTATGTCATTCATTACAACTGCAACAAATGATCACATTCATAAATCAGTCAACAAGTTCAAGTGCTTATGCACCTCGAATAAATTGATGACAAATATTCGACAAGTCTAAACCCAGTCAAACTACTAACATAATGCAAACCAAAACAACTACAATATGTTTGAGCAAAGTCAAGAACTATTGAAGCCCCCAACATTCACTTTCCAGACAACCCCAAGAAGAATATAGTCATGTTCGCACCAAGCAAAATCAAATTTATTACGATCAAAGCCTTAAGAATGAATGAGCAGTTGCAACCATTTTGTGGTGCAACATAACCTTCACCTGGCACAACCACAACTTCTTCGACCTCAACATGGCCAGCACTATTGCCTCTTGGACCTCGACTACGAAACTCGTGCTGCAACAACGAACACCCCGTACTTCCTCTTCCTGAATCAAACATATCAGACTCAACCCAACCTTGAAATCCGTGATTGCGAGGGCATCGATAATAAGGTCTCCCTGGATTCTTTGCCGACTGAGACACACAAACAATCGTTCCCTTCTTACAAACCCGGCATTCGAATCCTTCACAATGCACACCATTCATACTGGAACTTGACAAAGCCATTATAATCCCTTGCCAAGAACAGAGAAACAACTACCTTATTAACACAACACTCTAATCATCATATCCACCTCAGTTTAATCTATGGTGGTCGGAAAATATATTTTCCCCAAATTCAAATCTAGGGTTCAATACTAAAAATTAGTTACCTTTAGCAGAGAACAGATGATCTGAATCTCCGGGAAGGGATGCGAGGTTGCTATTGACACGAGTTTGACAGGAAAATGAAGGGGGGAAAAGACCTAGGGAACCACGACGACAAAGTGGAGGATGAACGCGGTGACGCGGCTCCGCACTGATGGGAGAAGGAACGTCCAGTTTTTTTGAAAACAAAGGAAGTTAACATATGGTTTTTTTGGGCCCAATGATAATAAGGGCAAAATTGTCCTTCCGGTTCAAGGGTCCAGCCATAAGAGTATTTTAGTCATTGCAAGTTGGTCAACGGCCGGATTCTGATGGTCAACACCGGAATCATGGCCGGAGGGTTATATTTGCACTTTCATTCAACGATCAAGGTTATATTTGCACTAAAAAATAACTTGATGTTATATTTGCATTTTCCTCAATATAGATGATTATGATGATTATATATGCATATTACCTATTTATTTGTGTACATTTCCATTACTTACACATGTAATTTAATATTAAAAGATACAATACCAGACCATACTCCGGATAGGATATAATTTACTCCCTAATAATTAGGCAGGGTGGCAATTATTTAAGAAATCAATAAATAGACAATTAAAATGGGATAGATAAAATTTTGTTTGAGATCTTTTGTAACGGAACGTGCACGAACGATTTATGCAAATAACATAAAGAAAATCCGAGGAACTGCACAGTATATATGAGCGTTTACCTTAAATATTATAATTTTATAAAATTTAAATATTGCATGTTATAAATTAAAATATGTAATAATATGTATTTTAAGGTAAAAATATAAAAATATAAGATATAAAAATTATTTTTAAAATTTTTAAATTTTATATATAATTTAATAAATGAAATATATAAGATAAGAAATAAAAGACATATAAATAAACTTATAGACATGCCGCATGTGATTAGAGCTACTCATAGAAAAATACTTCAAATAGATATACAATGCGGTTTATTTGTCTTGCTATTCTCGTCATTTTCCGTTGTGAAATATCTTTTTTAGCGAACATGATATACTCTAATCTCATGCGTTTAACCTTTATGATACACGAAACGAATCTTTTCACATTCTTAACTTTTCATTATGAAACAACTCAGATTTAATCAAAACTACTTATTTCTCACATTTTAGTTTTTTTTTAGTTCGTCTCTTGAAAAATAGTATTTCTATATGAAAAGATAGTAGTTTAAACTTCAAAATGAAAGAAATAAAGATAAAATTTTAGATTTCATAAATCAGATTATAAAGTTTATAACTACTACACGTTGCATATTAAAATTTTAATAATGTAACTAAGACCTTTTATCTAAATATTGTAACTAAGACCTTTTATCTTTTATTTTTCTAATTAAATCTCATATTTCCATTAAACTCCGTCTTTCCATAAGACTATGAAAAAATGGTCTTTCCCAAGACTTTGTCTTTTTTAAAAAAAATTCAAATTAAGTGTGAAATTATTTTTAAAAATATTTTCAAGGTCATTATTGATAGAATAATCGATTTCTTGTATAATTAATGAGACCAAGTACAATGGTAGAAATCGCTACCGGTTTCTTACCAATTAAATATATTATTTCTCTCATTTTCTTTCTTCCATCTCATCTTAAGAAACCACTTAAGAAATCACTCTTTTTTTCCTCCACAATGGTAAGAAACCATTGTTTACTATTTATGGATCCATTTAATTTTCTCTATCATCCTCACAAATTTTTTACATTTAATTTAAATAAATTTATTCACCAAAATATGTTTAATATGAAATTTAATGATACATTTTTATTTTAAAATTTAATTTTATTTTAAAAAAATTAGTCAACATTTTGTGAATATTTTTTTTCTCCAAATTTAAAAAAATTTACGGATTTATAAGATAATTTACAGATTTTAAAATAAAGTTTACAATAAAATTCCAAATTTAAAAAAAATAAGGTTTGGGACACGTGGCTCAATTAGAGAGTGTCACATGTCCCTACATTAAACAAAAAAAAGAAAGCAGCCTTGAGTGGGACACATGGGCCAATACATGGCTGCCACGTGTCCCGTCTAGGGACAAAAAAAAGGACCAATCCAGCGGCACCATGCCTCATATGTGCCTGGCTCATGACCGATTCCCAGACGGTTCCATCCATAGCAACTATGTGGCGGTTTCTTATTAAGAAACCTTCATTACCTTTGCTCTGAGATGAGTAATATTTTTTCCATTTGTTGCAATGAAGTTTTCGTAAATTAAAATATATTTTGAAATATAAATAAGTATAATATAACTTAAAAAATTATATATATTAACGTACGATACTATGTTGATATTTTATATAAATTAAGGGATAAGTGCCAATATAACCCTATCTATTTGAGTAAGTGCCAATTTAACCCTATGATAATTTTTAGTGCAAATATAACCCTAACTAGTAAATGGAAGTGCCAATATAACCCCAGACCCCATTTCCGACATTGACCTCAATTTTCAGCGTTGAATCTATGTAAATTGACCAAAATACCCTTTGTGCTAACTCTGAAATTAGGTGGACAATTTTACCCTCATAGTTCACCGGACCACCGCCGAAACAGGTAGGGTTATATCAGCACATTCTGAAATCTTATTGGGTTATATCAGCACATTCATAATGTTTGTAGGGTTATATCAGCACATTTCTAATGTTTGTAGGATTATATCAGCACATTCTTAAAACTTATAGGGTTATATCAGCATATATTATAAATATTAAGTGTGTGGTACTCGGCTGGCCTTAACGGGCGACCACATTATCATATACACCATTATAACAATATCTTATACAACATAAACTTTGACATCATGACACTATCATTAATACTAAACACTATTATCACATATCATAGCATCATTTCAAAACTTATCAACATTAAAACCCCTAGATCGAAGAACACAACAAAATAACAATGACAAACAATACCAAAGGTCATCCAATCATCAATCCGGACTAAACACAACAAAATATCATCAAAACTCCTATATTCTATAGTATGTGCTGATATGACCCTACATTTTTTTGCTAATGTGCTGATATAACCCTATAAATTTTAGAAATGTGCTGATTTAACACTAACAGTTTTCATAGTGTTGATATAACCCTACCTAATTCGGTGGCAGTTCAGCGGTGGGAGTATTGATGAGTTTAAGGGTAATAACGTAATTTCTTATTTTTTGTATTTTAATTTTTTTTCCAGAACGACAAACATGTAATTTTATAAAATTTCGGCTAAAAGTTACCGAAGAGGGTTATATTGGCACTTTCACTAACTAAATATGGTTATATTGACACTTTTAAATATTGAAAGATTATATTAACGCTTATGTCAACTAGATAGGTTATAAAAGCATTTTTTTCTACAATTAATTTGTCTTTACTTACTCCAAAAGAGAGTCTTAATTTGTTCTTTTTTCGGGTAAAAAGGAAAGGTAAAGGTGAAATAAAGGCAAGCTATCCGGATCTCGAAAATAGGGATGACAATGGGGCGAGATAGGTGCGGATTATGATACCTCTATATCTACGTTCATTTAAATATTTTATATCTATATCCGTTCCATCATTTATGATGGGTACAACTTTAAATCCACCCCACCCCACCCCATCGGGTATTATACAAAATTCACACCCAATCCACCACACTTGGGAGTTGGGTTTCACTACCCACTTTATACCCAGTGTACTCATCCCATTTATTAATCCAAAAATAGTTAATTACTATAATTTTTTAATTAAAATTAATAAATTTATTTACATGAAAATATTATACGTATGATAAGTGCAATATGGATAAATAATAATTTATTCTGTATTAAATTAACGGATATACAATGGGTTTAGTGGGCGGAACATGGATGGGGCGAGTATGAATTAATATCGACCACATCCTACCTATTACCCATGACGTGTATAATTTTCATACCCATACCCACTTTATCCCCATCAAAACTACCTCTATACCCTCTCCATTAAGACGAATGCGGAACGAAGCTCCACCAAAACTCGACCCAGTGCCATCCTGCTAAAAAACGATGGGTGTTGCTATTTCACGCCCTGTATTTTACTATCCACGCCCTGTATTTATACTGTATATATACAATATACATTTAAAAATATATTGTATTTGCAAGATTTTAAATTGGAAAATGTTAAATGGGAGAAGGGAAACCGCCGCCGCCGTCCACCGCCGGTCGCCGCCGTCCACCGCCGGGCGCCGCCGACCACCGCCGACGATGTCGGGCGCCGCGGTAGCGCCGATGCTTCCCGGCTCCACCGCCGGAGGCTCCGGTTCGCGATGGCCTGGCCGCGACCGACCGCCGGTCCGTTCGCAGCGGACCGGGCGCGAGCCGGAGCGGCCTCCGCTCGCCGTGACCCTGGCGCGAGCCGGTGCGGCCTCCGCTCGCCGTGACCTTGGCGCGAGCCGGAGCGGCCTCCGCTCGCCGTGGCCTGGGCGCGAGCCGGACGGGCGCCGCTCGCCGTGGCCTGGGCGCGAGCCGGACGGGCTCCGCTCGCCGTGGCCTGGGCGCGAGCCGGACGGGCTCCGCTCGCCGTGGCCTGGGCGCGAGCCGGACGGGCTCCGCTCGCCGTGCCCTGGGCGCGAGCCGGACGGCCTCCGCTCGCCGTGCCCTTGGCGCAAGCCGGATGGGCTCCGCTCGCCGTGCCACGGGCGCGAGCCGGACGGGCCTCCGCTCGCCGTGCCCTTGGCGCGAGCCGGAGGGGCTTCCTCTCCCCAACTAGTAATTTCTACTGCTATAAAAGTGTTTGTAAAAATATGAGGAACTCGAAATTGTTACTCTCCAAATTTGTACTCTCCAAATTTTTACTCTCCAAATTTTTACTCTCCAAATTTTTACTCCAAACAAGGGTGTTAGAAATTTCATGTCTTCGGAGGTAATTTTACTAATTAGTTTTCTGTCCATAAGTAAAAGTTAACTTTATTAATTTTTGTAGTAGAAATTTATGCCCATCTTTGTGTTTTAATTTATTAATTGTTACGTAAAAATTATTGCACATTTATCTCCTATGAATTTATCTCCTATTAATAGCAGTAACGTTAATTTTGTTGTTAATTTTGTTACGTAATTTTGTTGTTAATTTATCTACAATAATTTATCTCCTATTATTATCACATTTTTTTTTACAATTACATGTAAGTTTTAGCTGTTAATAAGAAATGGAGCAGTGCACCATTAAGTCCGTAAGTAGGACAATTTGAAATGGATGAATGTAATTTCAGTTTAGGGAGTTAATTCATGTACCGGACTTTTATAATTGTAATGTTATTTCTTCTAATTTAATTTTATCTTCATGTTTTCACATTTAAATATATGTTTTAACGTTTTAACTGTAATTTTATCTTTATTTGTTCATATTTCAATATATGTTTCTGACGATCATTAAAAATCAAGCAATGCACTTCTTGGTTTGTAAAAGTTATTCATGTAACGTTGTAAGTGTGAGCCTAAATTTATTTCCTCCAATATAATTTTTACTTTATTGTATGTTTTTTTTAAACAATTCATTTGTTTGAACGTTAATTGACGACGTCATTGTTGTTGGTATAGCAGTTGAGTGTAACTAATTACTTGATGTTTATTGCTGTCTAAGGATGACAATCAGTCATGTGAAGCTGCTGCAGAGCGGAATGGATACTCTCCATTTGCCACCTCAAATGTGTTTCCAAGTCACGCCGAGGCTTATTCCTACCTGCAACGGATTGCTCTGCAAGTGGGATTTGAACTTGTCACTGGGTCCTACAAAAAGAATAGGAATGGTCCCCTGAGGTTATATTGCATTTGCAATCGGGGCCGAAAAGATAAGGTTATCGATACGAGCGATCCCGATGTAGTCCGACGGAGTAACACTTCGACTAGAAGTTGTGACTGCCCATTCACGATTGTCTTGAAAGAGAGTAGCACGGGGGACGGTTGGAATGTAGTGCCGTGCAAGGATCCTAGACGAGGGATGCACAACCACCATTTCTCAGTGTACGCTGAGGGTCACAGACAGAGCTGCAAGCTCCATGCGGACGCAAAACAAATGATTAGAGATTTGACAGATTCAGAAACAGCCCCCAGGCATATCAATGCCAGCCTCAGTCATTCGTTTCCAGACTTGCATCAGACCATTAGGCAGGTGTACAATGAGAGATCGGCATATGTAACAGAAAGGCGAGGCGGGCGCAACACAGCGGAGAATTGTTTGCATCTTGCCACCTCGAAAGGGTATGTCACTAGTCACCGCTCAGCACTTGATGGTACTTTGACTCATTTATTCATGGCTCATCCCGATGCTGTTGTCGCATTTCGCACGTTTCCGTGGGTTGTGGCCATCGACTCAACGTACAAGACTAATCGCTACGGCATGCCGTTCATTGAGATGGTTGGGATGTCTCCTTGCAACACAAATTTCCTGATTGCCTATGCAATTGTTGTTGAAGAAACGGCAGATACCTATGAGTGGGTGCTGAACGCACTCAAGAACTTGCTTGTGGATGGACCGTTCCCTGAGGTTGTGGTCACCGATCGAGAGATGGGACTGATTAGGCCACTTCGGACTGTGTTTCCAGAATCGAATCATTTGCTCTGCACCTGGCATATTAACAAGGATGTGGAGGCACGTGTTACTGTGCTGACAGGGAATACGAGGAACGGGGCAGCCTTCAAGAATGGTGCATGGTTCCGGGTTTGCAATGCGTCCACCGTTTCAGAGTACGAAGCCGCCTTGGTGGACATGAGGATTGGATGGTCTTGGAGCGAAGCTGTTATTAGTTACGCTGAGACTACGTGGCTCAACCCCCATAAGGAGAAATTTGTGCGGGCATGGACGAACAGATTTCTGCATTTCGGGAACACAACTACATGCAGGGTCGAAAGTGCACACTCGTCATTGAAAGGGTGATTACAAACGTCAACTGGTTCACTGGATACGATATGGAGGCGTGTCGACCTGCAGATAGCCGCGCAAATTACTATGATCAAGGCCAACCTGGAGAAATCAAGAACGTGCACTGGAAGATTGCACCGTAGGGCCCTTTTCAACAACTTGATCAACAATGTGTCCAAATACTGTCTGGATAAATTGACGGTCGAGTCTGGGAGGATTGATGCACTTGGAGCACAGGTATACGCATACTGTGGTTGTGTGCTGCGCTCGACTCACGGAATACCGTGTGCATGTGTCATGGCGAGGGCAGTTGCACAAGGAATCCCCTTGTACTTGGACGACATTCATCCACTGTTTAAGAGCCTGGCATTAGGTGATCTCGTGCGGAGCATGGAAAACATTTCGAGGGCTGAACAGGATCAGTCACGGTTCAACACTCAGTTGGAGGAGCTGGCACGCAGCGACCCTTCGGTCCGCCGACGAGTTTCAAGCTACATAGATGAGCAGTTGCGTTCGGAGGACAGCGGCATTGGCGAGCCGGACAATTGTACTAGTGCACGTGGGAGACCAAGCGAGCAGGTCCCCCAATCAAGATCAACCCGACGTTCACCGAGCTACCACGAGCACGTGAGCAGGCGATACGGGCGTAGCTCAAGGTCCCCGGGGCGCACCACATCACGGAGCGGTAGCCGGCACGGTAAGTACAAACACCATTCTTCCTATTGTATTAAATTTCTTACAAAGAAATTAATCTTACTATTTTCCCGTTCCTACAGCGACATTCCCGTTCCTCGAAAGTGTCCCCCACATTGTCCGGCGTTACATCGAAGGCTGGAACGATGTCGTGAGTGATGGAAACTGTGGCTTCAGATGCGTTGCTGATGCGTTCCATGTAGACGGTGAAGGTGAATGGTCTGGAGCGCGTCGGGCAGTGTTTAACGAGATATCAACTCATTGGCCTGACTATGTTCCCATATACGGTTCGAAAGACAACGTCGAATTAGCTAGAGCCCGTATACACCACACCAAAGGTCCGTGTGGTCCAGAGCATTGGTTCACGGTCATTGCAGACATATTTCCTGTCGCCACCTACTACAACACGGTTGTAGTTTTATATTACATTTTAGAGAATGGGTCGGTAGACTATTGCTGTACAGTCCTTCCATTGAGGGCAGGTGGGGGCGAGGATGGAACAAGGAGGGAGCTGCACATTGTATACGTACGCAGTGCAAGCCATTTCGTCCGGATACACGCGAAGGAAAACTGTCCCATGCCCCCCGTGGTTAATCTATGGACCACATTGAGGAAGTCTGATGTCGTCGGTTGGGAGTTACCCTTTCGTAGGAGGATAAGGGCTTGGACCAAAGCATACAATGAGAGTAATTAACTATTGTACCCAGTGATACATTTCGGCATGTACGCAACCGTTACAATTATTATCGAAGCGTTACAATTAGTCTGAAAGCGTTACTGTTGCAAAAAGCGTTGACTTATAAATTTGACATGCACAAACAATTTCGATTACATAAATGAGCAAACTGTGGGCAAACAGTGGGTACATACATAAGCAAACAGTCGCCTAGGGAATGGGTCCATAACCGAGCCTGCGATACTCATCGCGACGACCGATCCAAGTAGTCAACAACTCCTTCATGCACGGGTCGCCGAGTCCATCAACGGTTGTCGAGTCAAACGGATCCAAGTTGCTCATCATGTCACTCAGCATCTGATGCACAGGAAATACATTTTTCAATAACGGAACAATCAAATGTAATACAATTACTCAAAGCAAACAGTTGGAGAAAACTTACCGATAACTGATGATGTGTCCTATCCCGTCTACTCGTGGCAGCAAGTTCAGGATTCGTGATCAATGGGTGTGAATGAGTCGCGTACCACTCCTCGTAATCCAAGGTACACTCTGACGGTCTTGTGGCAATCGGGAACTCGGCAAGCTGACCGTCGTGCCAAGCGTGTGCCATATGCCATAGGGTCAGCTGCAGCATCCCTGGATAGGTCACCGAATAGCTGGCTGGATCAGCGGGCCGGGAACAAGGCTCTGGCACAATCATAAGACTCTGCGGTATACCCTGTACGAGACCGAACTGGCGCACAACGCGATCTGGCATGTACGCCTCCATTGCTTCGAGGTATCGAATCACGCCGCGGTAGTGAGTCCTCTCCCTAGCAGCCCTAACCACGTCCAGTCCATATGGCAACCAATCCACCTGCGCGTGTTTCACAGAAATGTAACGTTCCTATGGAATCCGATATACCCACTACTATTAGAATAAGAGTAAAAGCATGGAATTCATACCTGGTCGGGCTGTAAGGCATCCACCTGACGCCGGATGGTAGCCAGCCTCCCAGTATCCCTCCCCATTTTATCCCCTGTGTGCCACCGGTTGGCGCGTCCCGGAAGAGCTGGCAGAGTACTCAGCCTCGGCAGAAACATTGGAAAGTACTCGTATATCCATGCTTGCAGCAGCGTGCAACAGCCGCATAGGCCGCGCGCCTTGGACCGGGACGCAATTCCCAACTGTAGATACAAACTGGCCAATGTCGCCGAGCCCCAGGACAACTGCGAATCAAGTAGAGGTAGAAGGTTGGCTCTAACCTTATTCCCAGTTTTATCCACGAAAAGCGTTGCTGAAAACAGGGTCAACATGTAGCACATAAATTGGAAGTTATCGCTCTGACCCGCCGCTACACACCTCGCCATCAATGATTGGCCATCTATGTTACCCCCGTTCCAGTCTTCCGCGACGAAGGACTCCACGTCTTTCCCAAACAGTTCAGCGCATGCTTCCTGAATACTCTCCACCGAAATGGTACTCGCAACAGCGCCACCCACGATAGGAATGCCAAGAATCATCTCTACGTCGTGCATCAGGATGGTCATCTCCCCGAAAGGCATGTGAAATGTGTTCATGTCCGGCTGCCACCTCTCGACAAAAGCGGATATCAATGCCATGTCAAGGAACTGGAACATAATCGCAGGAAGGTGGGCCAACCCGGTCGCACGTATCCGGGCCTGTACAACATCGCTCAGGTCAGGGAGCGTAGTGACTAGCTGCTTGCATAGCGGCGACCGAGCATGGCATCTCAGCACACCTCGCTCTATACCATTCCAAACGTCGACAGCGACGTGTCCTCCGAAGCTCGGTATCACAAGGTCATCTTGTGGGCCACCAGCCATCGGTCCCCGCACTAGCCACGTCTCATCGGCGTGTCGCTTCCTCCTGTTCCTCGGTGCCCTTCCGATGCCAGTCTCACCGGCATTGCACGATCCACCAGAAGATTGCGTGAATTGACCAGCTCTATTCCTAACGGTGTGCCTGGCTCCTCCACCAGCATACCGTTCGAATCCAGCATCCAATGGCACACTCATCCCAGGTTGGCCAGACGGGGGGACATTGCATGTGTTCAGTCCTTGCCTACCTTTGGCATCGAGTGGGCTGCTTTCTACCGGCAAGTCATACATCGACTGCCAATCACTATCATCACGGATTCCACCGGACGCGAGAATGTTAAGCTCCGGACCGTCCCATGTTGGCATGGGATCGAACGCATGATCGCGCCGTGGAAAAGGCCGCTCAGCTCCTACATCACACTCCTGCGGCGGAGGCGACTGTTCATCCTCGACCACGTGGCCTCTCGCCTGTCTCGCCGAGGCACTAACACCTCTTCGTCATATAGAACGACCATGACCGTCAGGTTGACCAGCAGTGCTCATCTACAACACAAGATATGTAATTAGTATAGCAACAATTGATTTAAACTGATATGATAAAATAAATTAGCATACATTTCAACAACGTGTAAACTAATATTTTCAAACTGTGCATAATTTCAATTTACTACCGGAAACTACATATTCTATAATGCATAGAAAAAAGTTATAACATAAAAAAACAAACCCCACTCCAAACAGCAAATTTAATTCTCTTACAATCCCATACAACGAACTACACATTTTTTTAAATTGCAAATTGGAAATCACATTACTAAATAATCTGAATTTTTAAGCACATCACACTAGTATTAACATTCAAAGAAACAATTGTCAAAACATATCATAAGCATTTACTACACAATTGTTTTCATCGGATTGATAAACTAGATTTTCATAAAGTTAATCTAAATAAGACTATACTCTATTATGGTACATATACTTTCTAAATTACAAAAATAGTTATCATTTCCAAATTTAAACTAAACAATTTCTAAAAATAACAATTTCTTCATTTTAATTCCAAAATTGATTAAATTCCTAATATTAGATTTTTGCAAATTATTCTACTTTTTAATTTCCTATTATCTTATGAGAGAAATTAATATAAGATTAAAGCCTCCTATTTTCTTATATTTACAACCAAACCCCTCATCTTCCTCCTCCCTCCACCCTCCGCCGCCGGCCGCCTCCTCCGCCGCCGGCCTACTCCGCCGCCGGCCGACCGGCACCACCTCCGCCCGCCAGCTCCTCCCCTTCACCTTCTCCTTCCCCTTCTCCTTCCCCTACTCCTTCCCCTCCTCCTTCCCCTTCTCCTTCCCCTTCTCCTTCCCCTACCCCTTACTATTCCGCCGGCCAAGGCCACCTCCGGCCAATACTCACCACCAACCCAACATCCATTCCACATTTACCCCAATTCTAACAAACCCCAATTATAACAATTCCAACAAGTTCAACAAAATTCGAATAGATTGGCAACATTCAGGCAACATCCATATAATTTGCACGAAAATTTAAAAAATTTCGTCCAAAACTTACGTTTTCCGGCGGTCGGCGGCGGCGGCGGCGGTCGGTGTCGGCGGCGGCGGAGGAAATGGGAAGGAGATGGAGAGAAGGAAATGGAGAGAAGGAGAGAAATGGAGAAGGAGACGGAGAGAAGAAATGGGAGATATCATCAATTTATACTACTTCTCCCTACATTTTATTTTTTATTTTTAAATACTAATACGTGTATTTATACGTATTAGGGCGTGGATAGTAAAATACAGGGCGTGATATAGCGATCCACAAAACGATTTTCCTAGCAACATTCATGTTTTGCCTGAAGGTCTAAAGGCGCGACGCTCTGATTCACGACTCCCCCTGGTTTCAAGTTTCGACGACCTCAAACAAATTACCAGGACTCAAGTCAACGGGAGCTTCAACTCCCCGGCGCCCCCGACTCCGCCACCGTACAAAACACTCTCTCTCCACTCCTCCGCCGTGCCACTCTCCAATGGCATCCATGCAAACGAGCCGTGCGGATTCAGACTCAAACTCCAACTCTACCTCCATCTCGAGCATCAAGATACCGGAGAGGCCACCCGTGCTAAAGAGATCAAAGACAATCACCAACGATGCCGCGACGGCACACTTCCCCGGCCCGCTCTTCCCCGCCGTCCGCCGTGTAGCTACTTCACCTTCACAATCCTCGACCTCTTCCTCCTCCGCCACCAGTGGAGGCTCGAGCTTCTCCGATCACGCCTTCAACTTAGCGGATCGCGACTACGTTTACCCGTCCTTCCTCGGTCCTTACGCCACTCGGAGTAGAGCTAATGTGAAGTCTCCGTCGAGGTCTCCGGCGACTGAGCCTACTCTGAGTCGAAATACTTCGCTGCCTTCCAACTTGACTGTGGATGTTAGCCGTCCAAAGGTCGAATCAGTCCGGAAGATCAGCAGCGCTATTCCTCCTCGACCGGGGAAGCTCAAGCAGGACGCCAGGCCGAAAATGGCGAAGCTGAAAGGCGAGATGGAATTGAATTCTCTTTCACTGCAAGTCCAGGCTAATTCGTCATTGTCTGGTGCGTCGAATTCTTCGTCCAATTCGTACTCTGCTCGAAAATCTCATGGATTTGGAAATTCCTGGACCGTAAACTTGGTTAGTTTCAAGAGTTTTTCATTTTTCGGGACCATCCTTTTGTCAATTGAATTGTGCTATGTTAAGGGTTACCTATACATAATGCTCTTACTAAATGTCTCACGAAGTGATGTAATTAACTAAATAATGATGTGGCAGCATTTAATTGGTGCCTGATGATTCCCGTATCAGCAGGATCGTTTGCTTTATCTTTTCAGAAATGATGAAAATAGTGAAATGGTAGAGTGCAGGATCATTTGATCTATCTTTTGAGAAATGATGAAAATAGTGAATTGGTAGAGAAATGATGCCACGACAGGTGTGGTATGAATGAAAAGACAAATGTATCTATGGTTTGTTGCACTTTGTGGGAGGGTGTGTTATGGTTAGACATACTGTATAATTTTTTCAAGTTTTATTTGCATTGGTTTTGTTTAGCCAGTGTTGATGTTATCAAGTGCTATTTTTCTGAAAGATTCTTTACTGTTGTTGATGCAGCTTACATTTATTTGTACATTGTCCACATGCTGTGCAATATATTTGCAACATAAAGTAGGGAAGCTTCAGGTTTGTGACCATCCATTTGAAGTTGTTTGTTTTAACTGCTAATTCATCGCCTTTTAGGTTTTGATGAGAGGGAGACGTTTGCTTGCAGGAAGATAATGATAAGCTTCGCACTATTTGTAACCCTTATAGTGGCAACAGCTTCGACCTATTGGAGCTGGGAAATGAGATTTCACATTCTTTTTTCGGTAGTACTGACAGTAGAAAGATAGCCCTTTATACTGTTGTATGTACTCTGGTCACGCCATTCGCAGTTTATAGATGTCTTGATTATGCTCCACAAATCAGGAACATATCCAGCAGGACGAAAGATAACAAGGAAGGGGTCCCATTGAAGAAACGAATTGCTTATACAGTAGATGTTTGCTTTTCTGTTTATCCTTATGCAAAGCTACTTGCCCTTTTATTTGCCACTCTTTTTCTCATTGGATTTGGGGGCTTGGCATTGTATGCTGTTAGTGATGGCAGCTTAAGTGAAGCTCTTTGGCTCTCATGGAGTTTTGTGGCGGACTCTGGAAATCACGCTGAAACAGTCGGAACTGGACCAAGGATAGTTTCAGTTTCTATAAGTTCGGGAGGCATGCTTATTTTTGCCATGATGTTAGGTCTTGTTTCAGATGCTATCTCAGAAAAGGTAGATTCACTGCGGAAAGGGAAGAGTGAGGTCATCGAAAACAACCACATACTTATTCTTGGATGGAGTGATAAATTGGTAATTTGGCGTTTAACTATTCACTTGAGAATGTTGTTGTCAATTCATTGTTTGTATCCAAATTGTCTCTCAGATGATTAGTTATTCTGTTGTCTTTTGTTAGAGGTGTTATTTGATGTGTTGGTGTTTGAGTATTGAGATTTCTAAGTTAGGTTGACAATGGTCCATTACCCTTCTTATTCTTCCAGTTGCCTGAAGTTAGAATTACACTTTTATGTATGTAGGTCACTTTATAATAACTTCAAAGACTGTTATAAAATTCTGATTGCAGAGTTATTTAAAGCTTATTGATAGTTAGTGGCTGCTATATGCATTTTCTTATCCTGAATTAATAAATATTAGTTAAGATATTTGAAAATGCCTATATGCGTGATGGATTCTAATATGCATAATAAAACTGCTTCTTTGTTTTTCTCTCTCTCTCTTTTTTTTTTTTTTTTCAACTCAATTGTAAAAGAGTTCATTGATGTTCTGCTTAGTTAATGTTCTACCATGGCAGGCATCATTGCTCCTGTATTGTCAATAGGAAAATAAGTTCCACCACAGCCTATCTAAAACATTTAGCATTGAGAATTGCTTATCAATCACAGGGTTCTCTTTTGAAGCAACTAGCAATAGCAAACAAGAGCATCGGTGGAGGTGTTGTTGTTGTTCTTGCAGAAAGAGACAAGGAGGAAATGGAGATGGACATAGCTAAACTTGAGTTTGATTTCATGGGTACATCTGTTATTTGCAGAAGTGGCAGTCCTCTTATACTTGCTGATCTGAAAAAGGTAAATTTCTACCATTTATGCGCTAATGACGTCCACTAACCAGGCAAAGCAATTACTCCCCAGAGCTGGTCCACGAAAAATTATATAATCTTTCTCGTGCTTGCAGGTTTCAGTCTCAAAGGCACGTGCCATAATTGTCTTGGCATCCGACGAGAATGCTGATCAGGTTCTTTGATCCCTTGAATCATCAAAACACTTTTTTACTACTCCTTAGATGTCTTACATATACTGCTTTTGTGTCTGTATTTCTTATCAGAGTGATGCCCGAGCCTTGAGGGTTGTGCTTAGCCTTGCAGGAGTAAGAGAGGGATTGACGGGTCATGTTGTTGTAGAAATGAGTGATCTTGACAATGAACCTTTAGTAAAACTGGTTGGGGGAGAACTGATTGAAACAGTTGTGGCACACGATGTTATTGGAAGGTTGATGATACAGTGTGCTCTACAACCTGGCCTTGCACAGGTGAGTTTAGTCAGATCTTGCCACAGTTCCACAGTCTGGGGCATTTGGGATATTGCATCTAATGGAAGCATAACATTATAGAGACACCTTGGTGTTTGGTTCAAGTCTCCTTGTCGCCTCATTCAGTATCTCGAAGTAAATGATTGTACTTAAGCTTTTGTGAATTAACTTATAGTGTTTTAAGTTACTTTTATTTGTCAAATGCACAAGTGACCCACATTGCATTATAAGTCGTTAAAAACTGAAAGTCTGACACTATGCCTACTGTCGCATCTAATCAGAAAATGCATTGCCTTATAGGTAATCTCATCATCTTAGAGAGAATCTTACACTTTTTGTTTATTTCATGGGAAGTTCTTCCAATTTGCCTTCTCTTAGTTTTAGGACTGTGTTGTGGTTCTGAGTTTACAGATACGTCATACGAGTGCTGTTCCTTTCATATTCTTATTCATTGAATTTTGGCAGATATGGGAAGACATTTTGGGGTTCGAAAATGCAGAGTTTTATATTAAACGATGGCCACAACTGGATGGTTTGCAATTTCATGATGTACTAATATCATTTCCTGATGCAATTCCTTGTGGAGTCAAAGTTGCTGCAGAGGGTGGTAAAATAACCATGAATCCAGATAATAAGTATTTATTAAAAGAAGGTGATGAGATTCTTGTCATAGCAGAAGATGATGACACATATGCCCCTGGATCCTTACCAGAGGTTCTATTTCTGCTCTGCTCAATGTCAACTGAAGCTACTGTTTCAATAATTATCCTTTTGTTTTGTTTTCGAAATACCTAGTTCTTTTCCTCTTTGCCCACCTGAATAATAGTGAGCAACTTCTCTTGTCTAAGACTTTCTTTAGGAGAAACTTTGTATATAAAAAAGAAAAAAAAAAGGCTTTCATAGTTATTTGATTCTCTGATGTATATTTCCCTGGTTGATGTGATATTAGAAAGAGAATAGAATCTGAGAGTTTAGATAGATGTGATAGCGGCAAAGGGTTATGACCAGAAGCAAATCTGATTTGAAATGAATGCAGTATTACTTTTTGACATTACCACTGAAAGAGATTAGAATTAAGGAGCTTCAGGAGAATAGGGTAACAAGAAAGAATTATGATAAGAAGTGAACCTAACAAGAAAGAATGTGCAGTAGTATCTCTGGCCGGGACTCTATGCGAGTGTTTCATGCATTTATTCCATAAATGATGCCATTCAACACAATTAGAAGTTAAATTGATCATATCAAGCATACTCACTCAAACCCTTGTGTTATTCTCGTGGAAAAGGAAATTCAAGTTTAATTTATGAGTTGTTACTTTTGATGCTCATTCATTACATAGTGTTGTAAACTGAACTTCTGGTAAACAAATTGGATGGACTTTTTATTAAATAAATGTTGATGGATGAATCATGTATCAGTTCTGGTTCCGTATATCTGAACTCCCCATGCATGAAAAAAACAGCTATATAAGAAAATGAGATAATCCTTTGGTAGTAATATACAAAATTATGTATGTTGATCACAAGTGGATTGCTTTGATGGCCCTCTTTATTCTTTCTTTTCAGCAACTTTTATCCTTTTGAATTCTTCTTATAGGTACGTGAGGGTCGCTGTCCAAGAATGATTGATCCTCCAAAGTATCCAGAAAAAATACTTTTTTGTGGCTGGCGGCGTGACATAGATGATATGATTATGGTAAATGATTAAATATGGGGGTTTTCTGTCCTTGTTTTTGGGGCCTTTTTCTTCCCTACTGAGTTTTTTCTGAAGACCCTGAAAGTTTAATGAGTTTGTATATTCTCTGCCTTTTGCTGTGTAGGTATTGGAGGCATTCCTTGCTCCAGGGTCTGAATTGTGGATGTTTAATGAGGTTCCTGAGAAAGATAGAGAAAAGAAGCTGACAGATGGTGGTCTTGACATCTTAGGGCTGGAGAACATCAAACTTGTCCACCGTGAAGGAAATGCTGTCATCAGACGTCATCTGGAAAGTCTTCCTCTGGAGACATTTGATTCTGTGAGTTCTAGTCTTCTGACATCTTGTTCTTAGATTGAAATTCATCTTCAGCATGATGTAATCCTGACTGATTACTAACTCTGTGACACCAGATATTGATTCTTGCAGATGAATCTGTTGAAGATTCTATTGTAACCTCAGATTCTCGATCTCTTGCTACCCTTCTCCTTATCCGAGACATTCAGGTCATTGCTACTGCCTTGTTCATGTCTTCTCCTCTTCACTTCTTTCTCTCTCTGAGTCTGAGCATCTTTTTGTGGGATTGTTGTAAAAGAGTCTGGAAAAAAAAAATCTATTTTACATAAATTAATTGATGAAATATAAGTTCATGTATGAGAGATATTTACTTTTGTACATTGTTGAATGTGGATGATGAGGTGGAACAGTTGTCTATATCGTATTCGAACGCGTTGAGTACTGCTTTTACAAGTTCAGTTTATTAGCATGTAGCTGTTACAGCTGTGTATACTCATTAACATTTTTGTGATAGCCATATGTGCTCTTATTGAATATCTTTGTCAATAGGTGAATGTTTTGAATTCTTGAATGGATCATGATAGCTGAAAGATTTTCTTCTTATGTTTCTTTTGCAGTCAAAGCGGCTTCCATACAAAGATACAAAATCCCTTCCCCTAAGGAATTCTGGATTCTCTCAGAGCTCATGGATTCGTGAAATGCAGCAAGCGTCGGACAAATCAATAATCATAAGTGAGATATTGGATTCTAGGACTAGGAACCTTGTCTCAGTTTCCAGAATAAGTGATTATGTGCTATCAAATGAGCTAGTGAGTATGGCTCTGGCCATGGTAGCCGAAGATAAACAAATCAACCGTGTACTGGAAGAGCTTTTTGCTGAAGAGGTACAGTGCATGATTTCCATGGTTACTACAAAGTTACTCAGAGCGTATGATCCCCATGCTATTCTGTTATTTGTTCTTTAGCTCATAAATATGTGCCATTTCAGATATTAAGGCTGCCTATGTGCTTCAACAGCTTTTTTCACTTGGATGTCAATGCCATGCTTTAAGTTTAATTACATTACAACGATGAAACCTAATTGACTTGGTGGATCCACATGAACTGTGCAGGGTAATGAACTGTGCATCAAGCCAGCAGAATTCTATCTTTATGATCAAGAAGAACTCTGCTTTTACGATATAATGAGACGGGGTCGTCAAAGACAGGAAATTGTGATTGGTTATCGCCTAGCAACAGTGGAATGTGCTGTTATTAACCCAGCAGACAAGTCAAAACCACAAAAGTGGTCCTTGGATGATGTCTTCATTGTTATTTCTTCGGGGGGTTGACTAATCCGTGCTATCTGCACTAGTAAATATCAGCCAGATAGTGATCGAAGGTGAGATAGGTGCCAAATTTTTACGGAATTTAATCATTCCGTTCGTCATGGTATCGAGGCATTAGATGAATACGATCCTTGTAGGAATTCAGGAGTGAAATCAGTTAGTCTATATGATTGCACTGACTTCACTTTACCACGAAAAATGCTTGGACCAGTTGATTTTAGGTTCTCCTGAGCTGCTTCTTTTATTGCTCTTTGGAGAACTGCGCCGTTAACATGAAAAGTAGGAAGAAAGAATCCAATCCAAGCCGAGCTGAGCAAGAGTTAGGGCACTGCAATTCCTCTTTTTGATCGGACATGGCGATTCCTCAGGGCTGAAGGTAGTAGCTTAATTCTTGGCTCCTATAATCTTATTATTGTTGTTGTGACTGCTCCAATAGTATAGATGCACTGTTAGGTGCAATGTATTGATTAAACACGATGGCAAGAAGGTGTTTTAGTTGTATATCTGTTGAATCTTAAGTCCTTTACTCCCTTTGTATCTTCTTCACCGCTCGCCCTCAGCGGCCCATACCAGCCGATACTACAACCATCATGTGGGAGGTTAGTCACGGTAGCCCAGCACCAGGACCATTGGGGGCAGTCATACCCGGTGCCCACCAGGAAGCCCAAGCAGCCCTTGGTCCAAAGGCCAAGTTAACTCAGGACATTCTCACACGGTGGCTGCTGAGCGTCGAACCAATGACCTCGTGAAAGGTCACCCAACTCCCAACCACTGGGGTACACCTGCTGGTGTTCCCTTTGTATCTTCTTGTTTTTAGTTGTTATGCATTTTTTTGGGATCAATGTTGTACTGCATTTGATTCTTTGTTCCATGTGAAGAGTTCTGGGTTTAAAATGCCCACTTCTATTTCAACTTAATTAACACATCTCCTCCATATTCCTATAACATTTTGCCTAATTATTTTTCAAGCCATTTATTTTCTTTATTTTGAAAGTACTTTGCGTGGGATCTAATCTATTACAAGGCCCTAGTCTATTTTAAAAATAAACATAGTAGACCCTATTCTATTAAATTGGGGGAGGGGGAGGGTATTTTGCTGGGACAAGGAATAAGTTTAGCACTAACACCCAGCAAGTTAACTTTGGCCTCTCAACCATTTCTCCCAATTCTTATGTGGGATTCTATATTTGTTGGTCTCACTAAAAATTTAGAGGAATCATAAGGTTAATTCCAAGGAGATATTATGCTGTTTCAAAATATAAGGCAAAATGATATCATTCTTTCATTTTCTTTTGTTAAAATGGAATTAGGGAAGCTAATGGTTTTTTTTATGGTTTGATTGATTCTTTGGGAGGTTAATCTGATCACAGTTTGTGTTAGATTGTGAGCATCTACTATGCACATTCTTTACACTTTCGTTATATAAAACCTAATAATTATCATCACTATCGTTATGACACTTCCAACTGGATCTTTCAACTTTTGGTGATTATTTAGAAAGTTTCAGATCAGTGGCGGATTCAAGGGGGCGCCGGGTGGTGCTCCGGCACCACCTCAACTCCAACATACAAGGATGAAGGTTTAAATATTTCTCTTAAGGCACCCGTTAATTTTTTTTAAAAAATATCATTCACCACTTAATTACGAGTGACGCCTTCTAATTGGGAATCAAATTTCAGAGCTTAGTGAAGTTTGAATTTGAAAATGAAAGTTTGCCGGAGCCCATCGTCGAACTTGCAGAGGAGGGAAATACGTGATGTAAGTTTGTAACAGGAAGAAGACAATCGCTAAATGAAACTTTGGGAATTGGGATCATTAATAATAACAATATAGTAGCATTAAAAGAGTGCCGTGGGCCACTCTGGATTTTAAAAACAAAAAAATTAGTTCTCATAAGAAAATGAGAAAATTTAGCTCTAATCTTCAATTCCCACCTTAATATCACTGTAATTAATTGAAAATTTTTACTTAATTCATTTAAAAAATTAGAAGAGTTACCCAATTGTCATTTTCTTTAATGGAAATGAAAAGGTTTGCTAGCAGCCAAAAAGTTCCAAACACAAAAACATCCAAAATTATATGTCTTCTCCAAAACAGTAAAAAGTCACAAATTTCAATTGTTTATGCTTGTTTCATAGGTTTGTTATGCGATAGTACTACAACTTATATTTGAAATTTTGTTGATGATCAATTTTATTGCTTATATATATTTGGGATATGGGCCAATATAACCCTATCTACTTGAGTATGTGTCAATATAACCCTATGATAATTTTTAGTGCAAATATAACCCTAACTAGTTAATGAAAGTGCCAATATAACCCTCATATCCCATTTCTGGCATTGCCCTTAATTTTCCGGCGTTGACTCTATGTAAAATGACCAAAATACCCTTTGGTCTAACTCTAAAATTAGGTGGATAATTTTACCCTTATAGTTCGCCGGACCGCCGTCGGAACATGTAGGATTATATCAGCACATTATGCAATCTTATTGGGTTATATTAGCCCACTCCTAATGTTTGTACGGTCATATAAGTACATTTCTAATGTTTGCAGGGTTATATCAGCACATCCTTAAAACTTATAGGGTTACATTGGCACTTTCACTAACTAGATAGGGTTATATTGGCACTTTCAAATATTGAAAGGTTATATTGGCACTTATGTCAACTAGATAGGGTTATAAAAGCACTTTTTCCTATATATTTTGTTAGTTACTGTTAGTAGCACCCCTTTAATATTTGTTCTAGATCCGCCACGGTTTCAGATATGCTCTATCGTCATTTCCCATTCCATTCGAATGAGCACATATGTTGATGGCTCAAAATCATGTCCTCTGGTGCCATCCGCTTCGGCTACTCCCTTTCTCACTATGCTACTGTTGCGTCTGCATCTCCTGGATGTTCTGAGTTCAACGCTCTAGCTGTGTATGAAAAGGCAAAGGGTGAACACGATGCTTGGATGGATAAGGATCCTCGAGTACGTAGCCTTCTATTTTCGTCCCTCACAGGGCAAATTTCATCTTGCGACACTTCATAGCAAATCTGGGACACACTTTTGATAATTGGATGAGTGGACTCGGACGGGTGCAAATTCAAATTGATAGCCATATATTTGATAAAAAACCCATCATCGTCATATGATGCATAGGCTGAGCTGCCATGACAGTGCCAAAATCCTTCTAACCTTATTACTTTTCCCAATGTTTCTAACTATTTTGTATGTGGAAATAATTTCCTATTTTATTGCACGCATATACTCTTTAATAAAGAAAGACTATACCTGTAAGTTTCTTCATATGTTTTGAAGAAACATAACATAGTAATAATTAATTACGCCATTTAATCGATAACCAAAAACATAGTTGAACTAGTAAATTCTGAAAAACTTACCGAGATGATTGTGAACGTTAAGAACTGACCATCCTAAAACTTGACAGTAGGAGTTAGGCATGCAACACCACCAAATCCGTCATTCTTAATCCAATCCATACATGCGCATCTTTTAAATTGTTACACACTACATGTTGCTAATCCCTTATCCAATATCTAATTCATGCATGCACATTATTTTGATCACAAGCATCATCAAACTCATTATCCAATTAATTGTCATACACTGCATGCTGCACATCCCTCATTCAATATCTAATCATGCATGCACATTCTTTCGATCACAACTATCACCAAACTTATCATCTAATGCGTTCAAAAATTACTCTTTAAGATTGTTTGGGTAGATGTTGTAATAATGCATTCCATTGGAATGAGAAATCATGCTTGGATGATTGTGGTAAAAACTTTCTTGGATATCGATATGAGTCGCGTTACATTCACTTTTCTTAAAGAGTAATTCGACCCTATTGTAGCATTGGGTTGCACGAATTTCCTTCGAGGATAAAACAAATGAAAATACCCTCTTGTTCTAGGCTTGAAACAAGAGAATGGTTTTTAGTGAAGTACTTTAGTTACTCAGTAAGTCTGAGAAAATACTAATATTTTCACTTGTATTTCTGTGCATGCATAGACATGTTTATATAGGATATGTCCCGAGAAGATGTTACCCATTGTGGAAGCTGTGGGTTATAGGCCGCCATGCTTGCAGCACTCTGATACAATTCTAACACATCAACCAATACAACACATCTTTCCACATGAATGATTACATTTTTCACATCTTATGTACCCTAGTTATAAGAAATGAATTATGAAACAATACATCTTTTCCACATAAATAATTACATATTCCACATCCAGTGTACTGTAGTTATCAGAATTATAATGAACTCTTAACTGTAAATATTTCTACACTAGGATAAGACATGCTAGTCATTAAAATTTTAACTAGCACAATTTATATGCTTATCATAAAACTGTAAGCTCGTAGATAGTTTATACAAGTGTGCACTCTACACCACCGAACTTGTTATAACTTCCCGAGTTCACAACTACACGAATCCACTTATACTTAAATAGCCTTGTATTTCATAAAACACTAATACACTTATCCGATGTCTTGGTTGTGCCTGATATTACCAAGAATTTACTGTTTGTTAGTAAGCTTACCTGGGATCTTGGTGTTCTAATCATATTTGATGACCGTCGTTTCATTGTTCAACACAATGTAACCAATGCACTCGTGGGCAGAGGCCATAGTGATGATGACTTATATGTGATGGGTTGAGTGAAGAGGCATTAGTTTCTTTTATTAAGCTAAATAAAAATTGGGCATCTTTTGAGTTTTGGTATGCCTTATTAGGACACATGTCCTGATGCGCCCCAATAAACTGTCACTACTGCACCACCATCCATAGCCAAAATCTACAAAACAAAGCCCCTAGAGGTGTTTGGGGGGGGGAGAGCTCTGACGGCCAAGTAAGCAAACAGAATTACAAGAGTGTAATTAGGAATGAATAGTTAAGTGTGTAGGGTTACCTTTAACCTTTATACATGTAGGCAAGTAGGGCGACTGTTGTGTTTTCTTGTGAAGCAAGTACTACTCTCTTGGACTGGCCCAAAGATCATTTCCCAAAAGGTAATTTTATGGACCCAGGTCAGCTGCTTTTAGGCACTTGGGCCCAATACGGGTTTACACATTATCAATAAGCCCTTGGAAAGTTGAGGGTTTAGCCTTTGAATTTATTCCAAGGCCCAGGGTTCGAATCTGTGCTCACATCTGCAGGTTCAATGTTTTTCCCTTTGACGGGGTTGCTTCAAATCGGTGATTGAGCGAGGTTTTACCCTCGGAGATCCCACAATGTTTTAAGAGTACAATTTTTGTGCCCCTGCTATGCATTGAGGGTTTTCTCCAGGTTAGCTTCGAATCTGCTGTTCGAGGGGATTAATATGTCGGGGGTCCAACCCTTGGCTTTCTAATCTGTGTCAGAGCTCAAGGGCCTGGACCTTGCCTTATTTACTCCCTAGGGGAGCTTTGGGCCCCAGAGGTTTTGAGTAAGGGGTTCGATCCCCGGCCTTCTGATCTGTGTCAAAATCTGAGGGCTTTCAAGGCTCATAATCAGAAGTAGGGAATTCAAAGATAGAGAGGCCAGGGTTTCGGAAGATAAAGAGGGTCATCCTTTTTTCTTTGAGAAGATTCTGACCTCAGTCTTAAGAGCCCCTAGCCAATTGCCAAGAAGGTCTTGAATTTACTATCTTTTCTACCCCTTTGGATTAGGCTTCTAGAGGACATGCGGTTGGAGAAACTTCGGGAAGATGAAAGCCCTAAAAATATGAGGCCTTGTAGGTGAGTCATCTACGAGCGCCATCTCAGATTTGAGATTTGTTTATCCTCTCTCATCTTCTTGAAGAGCATCATGTCAACCTATCCCAGCTCCATTCGAACGTCATGCTCATAGTTATGATGTTTATGAAGCGATGTAACGGCTTAGGTATAGCCCCTAGCTACTAGCTATTTAGGTCCCTTTGCTATATTTCTGCTAGCAGACCCGTGGTGCACACAGTTGGCGGGAAAGATACGAAACTTGATGGAATTATAACCCTTAGTAACAAATTTTTGGACACCCCATAAATATTTCCTCGAACTGCAAAAGGTGGTACAAGACCCCCATGTATATCTTCCAGAGTGAGGCAGACTGATTTGCCTCCATGGGTGCCGGACAATGTACTCGAGCTAGACCTTTTCCTTGAGTCCCACCAGCTTCTTCATTGTCCTTGAGTAGCCACCAACTTCTCCTTTGACTTCTTTAGGGTCCTCTTTGCTGATTGCTGTTTTCTCGTCCAATGATTCCACCACCTACTTGGACCCATCATATGACTACTCAGACAAGGGATGGCATGAGAAAGCCTCTCTGACCTGATGATTATGTTGTTATTGGTCTTCTAGTTGTCTTACTTAATCGGGCCGAGCCTCGCAATTATCATACTACTCTTCGTGATCCCCAATGGGCAGCTTCGATGGATGACGAGAGGACTGCTCTTCGTCATCAGCATACTTGGGATTTGGTTCCCCGTCCTCATGCATGATGTGAATATTGTCGAGTCCAAGTGGGTTTTCTGCTTAAAGTATCAATCTGACGAGACCATGCAACATCACAAGCCCGTCTTGTTGCTTAGGAATACTCACAGCTATAAGGTTTTGACTTTGATCACATCTTCAATCATTGGTTAAAGCCTCAAACTTTCTCAATGTGCCATTGCCATTGTGTGGAAGTGGTCCCTGCATCAAGTAGATGTCAAGAATGCTTTCCAAAATGGTATTCTTGATGCTACAGTAAAAACTACTTATATGATACGTTTTATTTGTTGTTTGTCTCATTAAAATATAGAATCGTGTGGTTAGTTTAAGTTAGAATTTATCCTTCTTCAATATTTGAAGGCAAAATCTCGTTTCATTATGAAATTGGGATAAGGAAAGCCAATGTTGACCCTTTTTACATAATACAAATTTAGAAGTCTATTTTTATAAACTTATGAACAGTCCACATAGATTTTTTTACTTTAAATATTATAATTTTTTAATAAAATTTAAACATTGTATTTTATAAGTTAAAGCAAGTAATAATATGTATATGGGGTAAAAATATAAAAATATATAACATAAAAAATATTTTCAAAAATTTTAAAATTTGTATGTAATTTAACAAATATTTTAAAAAATAAGTGGCATGTCCATAACCTTATGAACATACCGCCTGTCTGAAGACTCAATCCTTCAAATTTACCAGTCACTTATCGCCCGATGTTTTGATAAGCTATCAATGGACATTGGTTAGTGATAGAATATCTTGATTGATATTAAGATATTCTTGTATATATTGTCTATATTTAGAGTAGGCTAGATACAATGAATGTATAGCCCTTGCACTCTATAAACTGTAACACCCTAGGTGTATACAGCTCTTCCTACCCAGACCAAATCCTGCCGCCGGTGTGCTCTCGTCGTCCCGATGGAGATCGGAAAATCTCTTACCTACACCACCATGATCCATATGTTGCCGATCAAGCTCAACACCGGAAATTTCATGGCGTGGCGATCTCAGGTGTAGGTGTTGTTTCAATCCGCTGGGTTTTTTGCGTACCTCGATGGTTCTCTGCCAAAACCCAACACTTCTGCTGTTGGAACGTCGGATTCCTCAGCCCTCACGCCGGAGGCTTGGACGGTGCATGACAAGGTCCTTCAGGCTCTTCTCCGATCGTCGCTCACCGAAGAATCCATGTTAGAAACGATTGGCTGCGAGACTGTTCAGGCCATGTGGGAAGCTCTGGCGGCGGCATTCGACAACACCCCCGATGCTCGAGAGTTGCAACTCCGTGACGAGCTGCACACAATCCACCGTGGATCCTCCACTGTCATGGAATATCACCCCCGCCTCAAGACTATCACCGACGACCTTGCTTCTGTTAGATCTCCAGTCGACAACAAGGATCAAGTCATGATTTTCCTTTGCGGTCTCAGCTCAGCCTTCTCCAACTTCCAGGCGGTGCAAATGTTGCAACCCTAGATTCTGGTGTATGCCGATGTTGTCGCAAGGGCCATAAGTCTCTTCTGGTGGTTCTCATGCTGACATGGGTTCTGAACCTACTCCCGTCGCTTTTGCAGCCTCTGCACAGGCATTTTCAGGTGGTTTTTTCTCGAACTCCCAGGCGTGTGGCCAACACGCACCACCGACAGGTACGTCGAACCCCACGTCCGGCCGATCCAGTGGCGGTTCTGGGCGCTCTGGTGGTTCTGGTCGTGCAGTTGGTGGTGATGGCTCCTCTGGTCAATCTGCTGCTGCTGGTGGTGGTGCTCGTCGTAGTAAATGAAGGTGGAATCCCAAATGCCAACTTTGTTATGATTTTGGTCACACGGCTCGCACTTGCACCAACCCAAATCCGGAGTCTGCAAATCTTGCTGATGTTTTTCAATCCTCGGTGTCTCTCGACAATGCTTCTGACTGGTATCTAGACTCTGGTGCAACCAACCACATGGCTTCCACATCGTTTGGTCTTGACAGCATCACTCCCTATAACGGTAACCGTTCTGTCGCTATTGCTAATGGTAGACATGTTAAAATTACTCATATTGGTCAGCGTCGGTTTTCTCATGATTTATGCTTATCTGATGTGTTGGTGGTACCTGATATTAAAAAAAACCTTTTCTCCATTAGTAAACTGACAAGGGATTTAAATGCTGTGATATTATTTGATGAAAATTCGTTTATTATTCAGACATGGTCCAAAAAGGAAATCGTGGGTCGAGGACGATGTGAGCAAGGTCTTTATGTGCTAGAACAAGGTGGTGCTGCTTTTATTGCTTATATTCAGGCAAATAAACATAGGGCATTTTTTAACATATGGCATGCTAGACTTAACCATACTTCCTTTTCCGTTATTTCATTATTGAATAAGTTCAACCTAGTTAAGGTTACATCATTTTCTCCTACACCCTCTTTATGTTCTTCCTGTGAACGAGCTAAGGGAAAAATGCTTTCATTTATGGATAATCCCAGACGGGCTGTTTCTTTACTTGCTTTAGTACACTGCGACTTATGGGGTCCTGCTTCTATTTTATCAGAAAGTGGTTTATCTTATTATGCGATCTTTGTGGATGATTTTTTGCGCTTTACTTGGTTTTATCCGTTGAAGTGGAAATCAAACTTTTTTGAGACATTCGTGCAGTTTCAGAACTTGGTTGAAAATCAGTTTTCCTGCTCGATTAAAGTGTTTCAAAGTGATGGAGGCACTGAATTCACTAATGCGCATTTACAGGCTCATTTCTCTGCTAAGGGAATTTTTCATCAAATTTCTTGTCCAGCCACACCAGAACAGAATGGTAGAGCCGAACGCAAACATAGGCATATTACGGAAATGGGACTGTCAATGTTGATGCACTCTCAGCTACCACCATCTTACGGGATGTTGCCTTCGCCACTGCCACTTATACCATCAACCATCTACCTACGCATGTTCTTCACAATATGTCTCCCTACTTTCTGACATGGTCGTCATCTTGATTACTCTAACTTTCATCCTTTTGGGTGTAGAATTTATCCTTATATACGGCTGTTTTCACCCCATAAGCTTGCTCCTCGAAGTGTTCCATGCATTTTTGTTGGTTACAGTGCGCAGTACAAAGGTTTTCACTGCCTTAACCCCTCATCCAAGAAGGTCTACCTCACTCGCCATGCCCGTTTCGATTAGACCTCCTTTCCAGCAGTTGCTGATTCTACTTCTGCTGCTCTATCAACCTTGGATGTGTCTGTCTTTGCAGACTTGGATAATCCTATCTTGTCGGCAAACCCAACTCCAGCACCGTCGGCAAACCTGACTCCAACACCGTCGCCAACCTCAACTCCTACACCGTCATCACTGCCATCCCCGTCTCAATCTCCAGCACCGTCTACTTTCTCTCCGTCGCCTTCACCACCACGATCGATTCACTGCATGACTACCCATTTGCAAACAGGCAGTCTTACCGCTAATCGTCAGTTTGCTGCTTATGAGATGACCGGACTTCTTGCTGCATTGCTTGCCGAGACTGAGCCGCGAGGGTTTCGTTCCGCTGTTAAAGATTCCCGTTGGACTTCTGCCATGGATGAGGAGATGCGAGCTCTCCGCCAGCAACACACTTGGGATCTCGTTCCTCGACCCTCAGATGCTAATGTTGTTGGATCCAAATGGGTTTATCATCTCAAGCATCATCCCGATGGCTCTATTGACAGGTATAAGGCTCATCTTGTTGCCCAAGGATTTACTCAGCTGCCTGGGTTTGGCTTTACTCATACCTTTAGTCCTGTCGTTAAAGCCTCCACTATCCGGATCATCCTTGCTCTTGCCACGACCTTCTCTTGGCCTCTTCATCAGCTCGATGTCAGGAACACTTTCCTTATTGGTGTTCTTGATTCTCCGGTCTACATGGAGCAGCCAGCTGGATTTTCTGATCCTGTTCATCCCGATTTTGTCTATCGCCTAAAGGAAAGCCATATATGGGCTCAAGCAGGCTCCTCGGGCTTGGTTCCAGCGCTTCAGCTCCTTTCTTCTCTGTTTAGGGTTTAAGTGCGGCTTGACTGACACTTCACTGTTTGTTTATGCTCGAGGATCTATTGTGCTATATTTGTTGGTGTATGTTGACGACATCATCCTCACCGGAAATAACTCCGATCTCATTCGACGGTTCATTGCTCGTGCTGATGGAGAGTTCTCCGTTAAAGATCTTAGTTCTCTTCACTACTTTTTGGGCATTGAAGTTACTCGATCTTCTTCTGGGTTGTTCTTGGGGCAAGCTAAGTACGCTATGGAGATTTTACAGCAAGTTGGTATGACGGATGCTGCGCCTGTCTCTACACCGTTTGTGCCTGGTTCGCAGCTTGTCACCTCTGCTGGTCCTGAATTCTCAAATGTCAAGCTTTATCGCTCACTTGTTGGTGCACTGCAGTACTTGACAATCACTCGCCCAGATTTATCTTATGTTGTTAACTCTATCAGCCAGTTTCTGCAGTCTCCTAAGGATGATCACTTTCAAGCTGTCACTCGCATCCTTCGCTATGTTCGTGGGATGCTTCACTATGGACTTTTGTTCCATCCTTCGCCTGCTGGTCTTCCCATTGTTGGCTACTCTGATGCTGATTGGGCTCGTTGTCTTGAGACTCGCCGCTCCACCTATGGCTATGCCATTTTCCTTGGTGGAAATCTTATCTCTTGGAGTGCTAAGAAGCAACCTACTATTTCTCGATCCAGTTGTGAATCCGAATATCGTGCCATGGCCAATACTGCGGCTGAGTTGGCTTGGTTATGTCAACTGCTACGTGAGCTTCGGGTCCCTCGATCTTCCACTCCGCTACTGCTCTGTGACAACCGTAGTGCCATTTTTCTGGCTCAAAATCCAGTTGCCCATAAGCGGGCTAAGCACATCGACATTGACTATCACTTCGTTCGTGAGCTTGTTACCTCTGGGAAGCTTCGTGTTAGTCATGGTACCTCTTCTCTTCAAGTGGCTGATGTTTTCACTAAGGGACTGTCTCGCCCGCTCTTCGAGTTGTTTCGTTCCAAGCTTTGCATCTCCAGCAATCCGACGCTTCACTTGACGGGGGTTGATAGAATATCTTGATTGATATTAAGATATTCTTGTATATATTGTCTATATATAGAATAGGCTAGATACAATGAATGTATAACTCTTGTACTCTATAAATTGTAACACCCTCATATCAATGAAATCATTCTGAATTACACATTCACAGTTAGAAAGGGCTCATCTTTATTTAGCGTGCTCAATTATTTACTTTTACATATTTAATTTTTTTTATTAATCTAAAGTAAGCCAACTCATTCACAGCTGACCAAGAAACAAAGACGCAACAATATGATAGGTTAATTTTTGTGGTCTGTGTTTTATCCTTCGTAATGTACAAAGACATATGGACAGATTTAGTTACGTAATAATAAGTACTAAGGTAGCTGGTGGGTTTAGTAAATCGGATGAACCAAAACGTTAATCACAATTAATTAATCAAAATGCATGATTTGACGGTGATGGTAGATTAGATCACATTAACCTTAATTAGGTACATGCTAAGTACTAACCACTACGTTGTCTAATGATACTCACTGCACTGAATTTGTCCAAATCTATGAAAGGATTTTGATAGGATAACGACATCCATCCGTCACATTTACTTTTGACAATTTTTTTAAAAAATATATTAAAAACTTATTTGAGATGATAAAAAATATTAAGTAAATAAAATCAATTTAATACTTATACTATAAATGAGTTATTAACGAAATACACGAGTATATAAAGGGTAACATTAACTGTTGAATAATAAATATACAAATGGAGTACGTACGTACTAGAGTTTGAAGTTTTCGATTAACTTAGCACGTTTCTTTATTGTTTATTCACTTTTTTTGGTTTGGGATTGCTTAATCAAAGTCATCTCTGACCAAGAAAAACACGTTTCTTTCTAGAGAGTTCCTAAATTTTAGTTGGAGCCCTTTTAGAAAAATAATAAAATTATAGTTAATTTCACAATAAACGAATACCAAAACAGGCATATATATATACTGCTCAACTATATTTGTTAGTCCTAAAACTATATTGTTTATGATGGATTATTTTTGCTCCATTACATGATCGGGTGAGATGGGGTGGGAAGTTTTTCAATTACACATCCTTTGAAATGTTAATTTCTTACAACCTCAGTTTCGTTCGATGTGACACCATAAAATTATGTTCTTGAATTTATATGAATGAAATGAGTGGATGAAACTGAATTTAAAAATAAACAATTAGAATGAGTGAATTGAATTGAATGAATCTTGTCACAAAGGAAAAAATGTGTCGAATAAAAAAAAAGGAAAAAAAAAGTGTGTCGTATCCAATGAAACAGAGCGTATGTTTTATACCAAAACTAACATTCATATTATACAGTAGATTCCTAATTTTTACGGTAAATTTTCACTTTTAACCGTTGAGTCAAAAATATTTTGATCTTTTATGTATTTCATTAAGAATAATTAAGATCTGTGAAAATTAGTATAGACCAAATCTAGTTAAAGATTACATTTATTTTTATCGTCATATCATTTAATTTTCACCACATTTTGCATTCTCGTGTTTATAAGAAGTATTGCGTATCAGTTATCACGTACATGTGAAAGGAGCATTTGGAATTTTTGGATAGCAAATACAAAACCAGACAAAACATTACATGAAATAACACGTACAGGTGCAACATAGAAACACTCGTCCACACGCATACATTCCTTCAGGAAAGCTGCAGCTATATATGCATACAGAAATTCCATATTTAAATTTGACAAAACTAAGTGATTCAATTTGGAGCCCCTCATCAAATATATACGTATATTTTCTGAATTCTCATCTCAGAAGATATCAAAACGAGATGTTTAACATATCCACTGCTAAATTCTCCATCATTATTGCTTCTACTTCTCCACTGCAGTATGGCACGCTATTGTATCCTGCGTCACCAATAATTTAAGCAAAATCATAATTAGTATGTAACTGTAACTGTAACTGTAACTGTAACTGTTGGTATATTTCAAAGCCAAAATAGGGATCCTCTTAGACAGTCTCTCTTAATCTGTTTTCATCTAAAAAACATGTTTTTTAAAATGGAAACATCTTACCATTTATGATCATCTTGCTTGAAAAGGTATCCTAGTATTGTTTTCTGACCTATTAAATCTTTCTCACTTATCATTTGGGTCGAACGGATCAGACAAACGGCGGGGTGGGCGCTCGAACACTTACCGAAGAAAGATTGTTTCATGGCTTGGCTGGGGGTGGACGTTGGGAGCTTCTTAAGAGGGCAGGAAGAGATGGGAAGAACAGGGAGATTTTGGCAGTTGCAAATTTCAATCATGTAACCATCTGGATCATGGAAGAACATCTGGTCCACTGTGATCCCCCCTTCCTTGACCACTGCTGTCACGTACTCCATCTTCGTCTCCTCCAATTTCTGGATCACCACTTCCATGTTTGTGCACTGGAATGATATGTGGTTGTCCTTTGGGTTTATTACCTTTTTGCCCTTTGAGTTTGGCCACTCTTCCACTTCAAGTAAGTGGATACCCACTCCATGATTGAACAACCTGCGCATGCATATGATGGAAGTCAAAAAATCATAAGCAAATATGGGATGGAAGTCAAGAGATTGATTAAACCCAGACATAGGATGAAAGTCAAGCAGCCATTTTTATTGCTCTACTTGAAATATACTCAATTGATGATTGGTCAATTGTCTCATTCATCTCTCATTGATTGAGCACATACTTGATTTTTTAATGAAAAGTTGATTTAGATGGTAAGGTGTTGGTGTTTGGAGAACGTGACGTTACACATGTGTTAGATTTTGAGCTATGTACATGTTAATTTTGAAATACAATTAGTGTAAATTTGATAGACAATTGTTGAAATTTAATTTGAAGGGTGATTTGAAAATGTATACTCTATGTACAACTAAATATTCCATCTGTTTAATTGGACGTGATACACTTTCTTTTTTTGGTTACTTTTTTAAATTTGACACACTTTCCATTTTTTTATTAAGATTCCTTCATTTTCATCCAATCATTTTACTTTTTTCCTTTCTATATTCAATTTCACCCACTCATTTCATTCACATAAATTCAACCATCTAAAACTAGTTTACCACGTTCAATGAAACGTGGGTAGTAGTAGTTATGAAGTGGGTTTTCCTTGTTGGGTGTGAATTATTCCACGGGTTGGTGAATCTGGACCCCACATCATTTCTACTCCTGTCTATTTATAAGTACACCACGGTATCTTAATGGACAAATGAAAAAAAATCATAAAAGTGAATTTTCTCTAAAAATAATTAACTTTGCATATTAATTGTACTTAATACATATTTCCAGGACGAAAATAATTGAAGTAGAAGGAAAAGAAGGGGCACTTTATTCATTGTGAAATTAAAAATGCATCATTTCACAACTAGCAACTACCAAATTCCAAGACCTTCGTTTGAACCCAAAGCCCTGAACAAGTAAACATGACGTTAAATTGTAAATTATTTGGACAATATTTCTGGTAAAATGGGTTCAAAACTAGAATTTGCTGTCATGTGATCTCTTAAAACATAATCGACGTGTTAAATATTTTTTTGAAGTATAATCGACGTCTTAAACATGAACAAAAAGATTCAAAATTATGTGCAAATGTGTCATCATCTCCCCCATAATTACAATCTTGTTAATGATATCGTTTTTAATTTTTTTACAAACGAGTCTCTAATTATGGGACGACTGATGTATTATATAAAAGCAAATGCGATCTCATAACGAATTGAGATCTCGAGTGAAATGGCTACAACATAGCTCCACAATAAGAATACTTATTTTTTGTGTGACATATGTCTTTATTTAGTATTGTAATTAATACCGACTATTGTCCTTGAGTATTTCTCTTTTAGTTACTGATGTCTAAGACCAAAATTGTAATATTTGGTTAGCATCTCATAGCCGGGTTCATACCCTATCATATGCTGCAAACCCAGCCGGTGAAAAATTGAGCTTCAGAGGAAAATGGACGTGAACCCTAAACCCATCTCTCTAAAGATAATTTATCCAAAAAAAAAAAAAAAATCTGAAGTGAAGGATCCTTGCAAAAAGTAGGTGCCAAAAACGTACCAAGCTCCTTCAAAGTCGAAAGAAGAGGGCCTTTTGATGAGCACAAAACCAAGAACTTCTTCATAAAACCTCACAGATCTGGGCACTGATTTCACCACAAACGAAACATGGTTCAATGCCAGCAGCGGGAGCTGGTGATCTGCGACAGAAGACGAACCAAAAGAACGCTGCGATGACAAAGATGATGGCCCCTCCATTACAATATATTGATTTGGAAGATATATAGTATATAAAAGTGTGGATATACTATTATTTCTGACAATAAATTCAAGTGTTTCTTCTTCTTCTTCTTAATGCAGAAGTGGGGTGGCACTCTATGGGGAATAAGTGCACATACTTATAAAGGCGTGGGCGGTGGCGTGAGCGGAAGTTTCAAAGGTTGGAGATGAGGAAGAGATAGAGGCGAGTGATCAGGTGGGGCTAACCTCCATCTCACTCCTACGTGTCAGGTACAGTACGTGATTCATGATTCCAGGTAGGATACATCAATATTAATTTGATTTGAAGTCCCCGATCCAGCCATTTTTACATATAGAGGAGTGACCAGTTAATGTTTTTTGCTGAGTAAAATGATAAAAATACCCCTATCTTCCCACTTTCTCCCAAACACCACTCCCTCACCTTCACCTTCATCAACCTTTCAGCCACCCATTTCATAAACCATTGCCTGGAAACCGAAAATCAACCACAGAAATCCCCGACCCTCACCTTCTTTAACCTCAGGCACCCATTTTTGAAACTAAAATCAACCCCAGATTTCCAAAACAAAAACTCATTTCAGAAACCAAAAATCAATTCCATAAGACAAGCGCTAACTGCTAAGCCCACCGTTTCACCATCGTCGTGAAAACAACCGCCAAGACCAACGTCACCGGCAGGCATCACTCGGACTACCGCGGCGTCCAAAGAGGTGGTGGGGTAAATGGGTGTTGAAAATCTGAGAATCAAAGAAAAAACCCCGCATATTGCTTGCCTCGTTCCCGCTCATTTCAGAAACCAAAAATCAATTCCAAAGGATAAGCGCTAAGCCCACCATTTCATCGTCGCCGTGAAGACAAGCGCCAAGACCAGCGTTGTTGGAAGGCGCCACCCGGACTACCATGGTATCTGAAAGCGGCGCTGGGGTAAATGTGTATCGGAAATCCGAGAACCAAAGAGAAAACCCCGTATATGGTTTGACTTGTTCCCACTCTCGGAAATGGTGGCGAAAATTCGCATATTGCTTGGCTCGTTCTAGCTCATTTTAGAAACCAAAAATCATTTCCAGAAGACAAGCGCTAAGCCCACCATTTCACCGTAGTCGTGAATCAAGCGCCAAGAACAGTGTCATCGGCAGGCGCCACCCGAACTACCGTGGCGTCTGAAAGCGACAGTGGGGTAAATGGATGTCGGAAATCCGAGAACCAAAGAAAAAACCCCGCACTCCCGGAAATGGTGGCGAAAATTTGCATATTGCTTGGCTCGTTCCCACTCATTTTAGAAACCAAAAATCGATTCCAGAAGACAAGCGCAAATCCCACCATTTCACCATGAAGACAAGCGCCAAGACCAGCTTCGTCGGCAGGCGCCACCTGAACTACCATGGCATCTGAAAACGACGGTGGGGTAAATGGGTGTCGAAAATCCGAGAACCAAAGAAAAAACCCCGCATATGATTTGACTCGTTCCCACTCCCGGAAATGGTGGCAAAAAATCGTCATCGCCTCCTGCCTCGAGGGCGTGAAAGCAACACTCAACTTTTTCCGGTGAAAAGGGGAGCTTGCCGCGGCCGACATCCCAGATGCAGCGGGATATTCAGCCCACCGCGGTGATGGCGGTGAATATGATGGCAAAAGCGGGTAAAAGGATTGGATTGGCGAAGGCGGGATAACCTTTACAAATAGTGTTGGTATTTTATGAAACACAAGTCTATTTAAGTATAATTGGATTCGAGTAGCTGTGAGTTCGGGACGTTATAACAAGTTCGGTGGTGGGGAGTGCACACTTGTATAAACTATCTACGACCTTACAATTTCAGGATAAGTATTAAATTTGCGTTAGTCTGAATATTGATGACTAACATGTTTTGTCCTGGTGTGGAAAGATTTATTATTTCAGAATTTATTATAACTCTGATGTGGTGGTGTGTATTGCCCAACTTCTCTTTGATGGAAAAGATAAAGACGATACATTGAATGTGGCATTGCAATGTGAAAATATGTATCTGCATCGTGTGAAAAATTACATCATTTCAGAATTTATAATTCTGATCGGAACATGGTTTAGTGTGGAATGATGAAGTGTTGTGTCTTTTCACGACATTTGTTTCCTATATATATAGAAGCATACGCATGCACAGAATAGTGACAGGAAACTAAAAATTTTCCTAGACATATATATTTCTCGATTGTTTTATCCTCGAAGGGAATTCGTGTAACCCAAGGCTGTAATAGGGTCGAATTACTCTTTAAGGAAATCGTCTTTAAGGAAATCGTACGTAACGCGACTCACATCGATATCCAAGAAAAGTTTCACTACAATCATCTAAGCGTGATTTTGTCATTCCATTGGAGGAGTGCATTATTACAGCTTTTACCCCAATAATCTTAAAGAGTAATTTATTTATTTTTAATGCATTGGAGGATGAGTTTGGTGGTGCATGTGGCGCATGCGGATATTGGACGAGGGATGCTGCTTGTAGCGTGTAGTGTAATTCCTTAAGGATTAAGGTAGGTGGATCTGATTAAAGATTATGTGACTGCGATGGATGTCGTGCGTAACTCCTCCTGTCAACTTTCAGAATCATCTCGGTTAGTTTTTTCAGAATACTCTCGGTAAGTTTTTGAGAATTTATAAGTTGAACTATGTTGTTGGCTGTCCATTTTGAATGGAGTAATTATTTATAATTTGTCAAAACCGATGAAGAAAGATTACCCGTATGCATGCAATACAAACGAAGAAACTTTCTTTGGTTCACAGTAGTAGTACGCATGCAATAAAGTAGTGAATCAATTGCATATGGAAAACAGTTAGAAATAGGAGAAAAGTAATAATAAAGGCCAGAAATATTTTGACATTGTTAGGCGGCTCAGCCGAAACATGATCGCAATGATGGAATTTTTATGAAATACATGGCGGTGTTTTGTCGTGAAAAGGTTAAGGATGAATATTCAAGGTAGTGGTTCAAATTGTGAGAATTTTATTTTTAATTAATAGAACTGATGAAAAATAATTCTTATTTATTTATTTATTTATTGTTGAATGGATCAGAACACAGTATTCTAGAAATTTTTATTACGAATGTGTTGGCTGTTGTTGTGGAATTTTGTAATATGATGGGTTGACTCTTGAAAAGTGAAAGGAAACAAGAGTTATCAGGTAACCATTCCTTACTTAGGAAAAAGTGAAATTATATTGTGACATAAGTCAGTGGGTGGCTAAGACTTATGGTGAAGTGTTTAATGACAAATGTAGACACTTAGGAGACACTTGGGCGCTAGGTATAGTGTGAATCGTGAGTTAATAACTCATGGTGTGATTTTAGTTGATTTTGTGAGATATCAATGCAATCTAGCGGAACACTTGACGAAGTGACTAGTTAGGAACTTGATAAACAAGTCGGTGATCGGGATGGATTTAAAACCTATTTAAATCTTTGATAATGGGATACCCAATTTTTCTCTGATACGACGTTAGAGTAAAATCATATGTTTGAGATTGAAACATATGATTTCATATCCCGAAGGTAATATGTTTGGACATGCATGGAAGTTAGGTTGAAGTTTTAACTTCTTAATGGATCCTTTGACAAAGTACAATTGCAGATGTACGATAAAAGAGATTCACCTATATGATGTGTGAAGTGTAGCCGCTTCAATAAGCCCAGGCTTGGCTTTGTATGCACTCATGAATGGATAGGGACACATGGCTTATATAGTGTCAATTTTACGCTTTTGAGTTGTATTTGAACTTGTGTGTGGATTATCTTCAAGTGTTCAAAGGGGTTGAAGGGTTCAATCTTTAAAGACACCCCGATTCTCGAATATTTGGAATGTGTAGTTCACTAAGGTGAAAATTCAATCTTCAAGATATTTTCATTTATGCACTTGTTTGGTTTGGTTGTTGGATTTTCCGAATCAAGGATATTACTTAAATGGGGAGGATTGTTGGTGTTTTATGAAACACAAGTCTATTTAAGTATAATTGGATTCGAGTAGCTGTGAGTTCGGGACGTTATAACAAGTTCGGTAATGCGGAGTGCACACTTGTATAAACTATCTACGAGCTTACAATTTCAGGAGAAGTATTAAATTTGCGTTAGTCTGAATATTGATGACTAACATGTTTTGTCCTGGTGTGGAAAGATTTATAATTTCAGAATTTATTATAACTCTGATGTGGTGGTGCGTATTGCCCAACTTCTCTTTGATGGAAAAGATAAGGACGATACATTGAATGTAGCATTGCAATGTGAAAGATGTATCTGTATTGTGTGAAAAATTACATCATTTCAGAATTTATAATTCTGACCGGAACATGGTTTAGTGTGGAATGATGAAGTGTTGTGTCTTTTCACGACATTTGTTTCCTATATATAGAAGCATACACATGCACAGAATAGTGACAGGAAACTAAGAATTTTCCCAGACATATATATTTCTCGATTGTTTTATCCTCGAAGGGAATTCGTGTAACCCAAGGCTGTAATTGGGTCGAATTACTCTTTAAGGAAAGCATACGTAACGCGACTCACATCGATATCCAAGAAAAGTCTCACTACAATCATCTAAGTGTGATTTTTTCATTCCATTGGAGTGCATTATTACAGCTTTTACCCTAACAAGTAGCGGATTTATTGAAAAGGTGAAACCCTTGCCCTCAGGGCCCCGTCTGCCCTAACACCACAGGCATCGATGAGGAGGTAAATCACAGCGTCCAAGGGTCAAGCACCTGATCTACGATTGTACTTGGTGCCCACAAGGAGCCCCTCCACTGGAGGAAACTCCCACACTGCGGCTGCCAAGAATCGAACCCTTGACCAACGGGGATTGAGACCAAGCACCCAACCACTTGACCGATCGTGTGGGTGTAGTAGCGGGTTTTGTGAGATAAGGGGATAGATGGTGGAGCAACGAGACGGAGAGGGTTTTGCGACGACAAGAGCAACGAGGAGGAGAGGAAGATAGGGAGGCGGAGAGGAAGGGTTTTGTGAGAGATGGGGAGGTAGGTGCAGATGAGAGTAGGTTAGGTTTGGTAGTAATATTTAATTAGTTTAGGGGTAAATTTGTCTTTTGATACATTAAATTTTTTTGAATATGGAAAGTGTGCAGAATGGTTTGGGACACCTATTTAAGGGAAGTGCGTAGAAAGAGTTGCGACAAAGGGAGTATATATAATAATTGGGATAGTTTTACTTTTCCCTTAGTGGATTCAGTCACATTTATTAATGAGTAAAGTGCATTCATGCACTTGAATTCTTTGTTTAGTGCACATATATCCATCAATTTTTTGAAAGTGCACATATATCCATCAATTTTTTGAAAGTGCACATATATCCATCAATTTTTTGAAAGTGCACATATACGCAATTATTATATGCAATTAGAATGCGTGCCCAATGACTAAGACATAAAGGAAAGAGCACTAGAAGAGACCAGCTCATTAAAGGCGGCGATAGAAGGCGGTTTAAAAAAATGCGGAACCGCCTTTAATTTAGGTCCAGAAAGGGTTATGAGTTTGAAAGCCCCTCCTAAGCCATTTTAAAGGCGGTTCTAATTCTTTAAAGGTGGTCCTGCCTTTAAAATCATTTTTTATGAAGGACCAAAAGTACTTCCGAGTTCGGAAGTGCTTTCTCAAGTCACTTTTTTCATTTTAAAGACGGTTCTATATAGAAACGCCTTTAATGAGCTGGCTCAAACCCATTTCGCTGAAAATCTCCTTTACTTAGTTATCTAGGTTTCGTTTTGCTTAGGTTTCATCCTTCCACACCAGCGCCTTTAGGGTTTGTTTGACAGAGTTGTGTTTATAAGCAAAGTTGGTTTGTTTTGAAAGCAGGGGGAGACCAGCTTCCGTTTCCCCCCCAAAAATAGCTTAGCTTTCAAAATAAGATGCTTTTTAGAGTTTTAACAAACACTAAAAAGTTCTTTACTTATAAGCAAAGCAACTTATAAGTTTTTCCAAACAGAGCCTTAATTCTTCTGCCTCTAATCGCCTTTAATCATTCCGTCACCAGCGCTTCTTCCCCCACCAGCGCCCCCCTCCCACCACCGCTTCACCAGTCAGCCCTTCACCGCCTCTCACTCCACCGTCGCCTTACCCTCCATCGCCTCCACCCCTTCGTCGCCTCCACCCCTTCGTCGCCTCCACCCCTTCGTCGCCTCCACTTCTTCGACGCCTCTAACCCTATCGCCGCCGCCGAATGCTCCACCGGTAAAGGCTACTGCCATCGCATCACTGAAGAGCCCCACTTCCACTGTGCCCCTGAAGACCCTCCGCCACTGTTGTTGCTCCTTCACCATTGAAGACCCTTTTCTTACTGAAGCTTGTCGGATCCGCTCGTTCCCGCCGTCCGCCGCTCCAGTCCCCGCTGTTTGCCGCTCGCTCGCTCTCACCTTCACATTTGCAATTGGGTTTAATTTGTTTGAGATTTGTTAAGTTTCTTTTGTTTGCATTAATCAAGTTTGTTTTGTTTTTTGATTTCTCATGTGCTGTGTTGCTTCGCTGATACAAATCTATTGCTTCGCTGCCGGAAACCTAATGTTTCCAACAGTTTTTTTGGAAGGGCGGAAATAGGTTCCGAGTTCAGAACTATTGCGGACCCTATTAAATATGATTTTTAACTGCCTTTGATCGATCAATTTCGATCAAAGGCGGAGCCAGAGAAGGCGATTTTAAAGTGACTTCTCTGGTTCGATAGAACCGCCTTTAATCACTCATTCTTCCGCTAGTGGAAGAAAAATAAATCTGTGTAAATACTTGTATTATTAATGATAAGATACTAAGAGCATCTCCAATGGTAAGCTATGAGAGTTTGTAATTTGACTTGCCATGTCATTTTTCAAGCTAATGATGCGGCAAGTTACACACTCTCACAATGGTACCATATTCATCTCCATTTCTAATTAGATATAAGTGTTGAAGATTTAACAATAATAATTTATAAATTAAGCATAATTGTTATACTTTAAATTAAATTTAGTTAAGACAAAAAAAATATTTAACATTATTTTATAAAATTATGATTTTGCTTTTTGAGTTGTACATGAATCGAAGTTGATATAATTTTGATTTTCTTATTATCTCTATTTTTTATGTTATTATAGCATATAATTTTCTTATATGAATAATTTTATATAATTTTTTTATATAAATAGTTTAATTAAAAATTCTTATCTTAGAATTTATATAACTTTCTTATAAAAATAGTTTTATAATTATATAAATTTCTCATAAAACAATCCTATAGAGGTTTGGAATTTAACAATCCTATAAAACAATCCTATAGTGTGCTTTTCCAATATGTAACAACTAGAAAAATATGGTTTTTGTATTTTTGTAAAAAATAATTTTAGTATCCCATCATTGTAATTATTATATTTTAAATATATTTATTATTGTTATTTTTGCATAGGGAGATTGTACACTCAAAATATATGTGTAGATTCTAATACATGAATCCAACCAATTGCATGTGGAATACACTTTGAGCCATCAATTGAAGTATTAAATGCATCTGACATCAAGCATGTTGCTTTCACAAGCTACAACTGCTTGAAAGTTGCAGACGTGTACTCTTCAACAACGATGAGCTACACTGCTGCCATTTGTGGAATTTTGCAAGCAGATCCAAAAACACCACCATGGAGATGCTCTAATAGATTGGGTATACATGTGCATGTTACGTATTAACTCTTGGCAAAGTCTTGGGAAATACCATCTTTCCATAGACTTATGAAAAGACGGGGTTTGATTAGAATAATAAAAGGTCTTAGTTGCAATATTAAAAATTTATTATGCAACATATAGTAGTTATAAAGTTTATAACTTAATTCATGCAACCCAAAAATTTTATCTTCATTTCTTTTAATTTGCACTTTAAACCTTGGTCTTTTCATGACTTATGAAAAATCGTCTTTCAAGAGATTGGCTCTTAACTCTGTCTTGGGTTAATATTTATAATTAAAGTTTGATTAATTTTTTATTGTAATACATATTTATATCTTAATATTGTTGCATGGGATTTTAATACAAGGGATGAATACATATATAACCCTAATTTTAGGCTGAAAGTGCCAATGTAACCTTGCAATTTCAAGAAAGTGCCAATTTAACTTAACTAATTATTGTATGTGCCAATCTAACCCTAAATTTTGAAAACTTTGTGCCGATATAGCCAAACTCTCTAATTTTGGCATTGACCAAATGAATTCAGGCAAAACTAGGAAATGAAATGACAAAAATACCCTTCAAGACAGATCTATATTCCTTCTTCCATACTCTACTGCCGCCGTGAGCCCCTTCCGTCGCTGCTAGATTCACCACCACCGATAGATTCACCATCCTCTCTCCTCCCAGCCTCTTTTTTTCTTCCCCAGCAGAGCCGATTATGATTACGCCGCAAACGAAAAAAAGCTTTCTTCCTGGCTCTCCCTCCTCCAGCACACCTCTACTTCCCACCGTCACCACCCCACCCAGCCCGCCAGCAGCCCTGCTTCCTACCAGCTAAAGACACCAACATTGCGACCACCCTTACCCCAACCACCATCGGCCACCACCCCAGCACCACTTCACTCCTCGTCACCACCCCACAACCGGCCACCACCCCACCACCATCGGCCACCACCCTTACCCTAAGCAGCCCCACCATTCAGCCCAGATTGGCCATTATTAGCCCCGTCGCTCAGCCCAAATCCCGGTGGCACTTTCGAAAATCTTTAAAAAAGAAAGAGGAAAAAAGGGAAGAAGCTCTACGGGGAGAATAAAGAAGCATTACATGGAAAAGTGGTCTTTTGAAGCAATCCAAAGCTAATCCACAACGATAACGTGACAGTGGCGTATAGCCCAAACGACGGTGGAGCTGTTGGGAAAAATAGTTTCCCTCTTTGTGTGATTAGAACGATGAATGAAAAAAAAGCAAGACACCAAATTTGGTTACGCGGAAAATTCAAAATGGGAAAAACTGCGGGACTAGGTAGTCCAACTCTTTCACTATATGATTAAAGTGGGGTTACAATGTCTCACTCAAAATGTGGATGGATTACAAAGGTTTTCTCACACTATGGTGGATATCTATCAACTAGAGAGGATGAAGACTTCTCCCTACTACTCTCTCTTGGAGGATATCTAGAAGGAAAGGAAATGGTTTTTGGTTGGATGATCAAGTCCTCTCCAAGAGCACCCTATTTATAGATGAGCACTCAAGGTCTAGAATTCTCTTCTCCATCTCTCAAACTACCACAATTAATGCTTGGAGGCTTCTAGGAGGTATCTCTAGAATATGCTTCATGGTCTAGATACATCCCCCATCATACTAGAATCTTCTTCCAATTTTACCAAAGGAAAATTCTAGAATTAGGGAGGAATACCCAACAAATCTCCCCCTTCCGACCTAATTGGAAGGGATCTTCACACCAGCGCCTTTGCAGCAATCATCGAATTTCTTACTTGGTAGTGCTTTAGTCATCATATCGGACCAATTATCACTGGTGTGAACTTTTTCAAGTTGTAGTCGCTTTTCTTCCAATACGTCTTGAATCCAATGATAGCGAACATCACTATGTTTCGTTCGGGAGTGGTAGGTTGAATTCTTGGCTAAGTGGATGGCACTCTGATAGTCACAAAAGAGGACGTACTTCTCTTGCTTTAGCCCCAATTCAAGTAGAAAATTCTTCATCCACAGCATCTCCTTACAAGCCTCGGTGGCAGCAATGTACTCTGCCTCCGTCGTAGAAAGGGAAACTCATTTTTGAAGTTTTGACTGCCAAGATACAGCTCCCCCTGCAAAAGTAGTCAGATATCCCGACGTTGATTTTTGAGATTCCAAGTCTCCGGCCATATCAGCATCTGTGTATCCCTCCAACACAGGTTTGGTTGTTTCAAAGCGCAAACACCTTTTGGTTGTTCCTCTGAGATATCGAAGTATCCATTTCACAACAGCCCAATGCTCCTTCCCAGGATTTGACAAGTGCCTGCTCACAACTCTAACTGCATGTGCAATATCCGGCCGGGTACATATCATGGCGTACATGAGGCTACCAACAGCTGAAGAATATGGAACACCTCTCATTTCTTCATCCCTTCTTGGATTTTTCTTCTTATCGAACTTGAAATGTCCGGCAAGTGGTACGCTAACAGGTTTGGCTTGATGCATATTAAATCTCTCAAGAATCTTCTCAATATATCTCTCTTGAGATAGCCAAAGTAGCTTTTCAGATCGATCCCGCGTGATCCGCATCCCAAGAATCTGCTTTGCTGGCCCCAAATCTTTCATCGCGAAAGAATTACTCAATGCTTTCTTAAGAGTAGCAATTTTTCTTTTATCCTGCCCGACAATCAGCATATCATCAACATAAAGCATGAGTATGAGAAAGTCATCTCGATCGTACCTCTTCATGAAGACACAATGATCGGTGTGTGTCTTCTTGAATCCATGATGATTCATGAAGGATTCAAACTTCTTATACCATTGACGGGGTGCTTGCTTCAAACCATAAAGACTTCTTTTGAGACGGCACCCTAAATGCTCTTTTCCCGGCTCTTTGAATCCTTCGGGTTTCTCCATGTAAATCTCCTCCTCAAGGTCTCCATGTAAGAAAGCTGTCTTAACATCGAGTTGCTCAACCTCCAAATCCAAGCTAGCAGCGAGACCCAACACAACTCGGATTGATGACATCTTTACCATGGGAGAGAAAATCTCATCAAAATCTATACCTTTCTTCTGGTTGCAACCTTTAACAACGATTCGAGCCTTATACCTGGGTTTGAGATTGTTTTCTTCGGTCTTAAGCTTAAACACCCATTTGCATTTTAGAGCTCGTTTCCCTTTTGGTAGCTCTACGAGATCATATGTATGATTCTCGTTCAAGGACTTCATCTCTTCTTGCATAGCCTTTTCCCAATCATCTTTATGATCACTTTCCATAGCTTCACCATAGTGTTGAGGCTCCCCCTCATCAGTGAGTGTCACGTACTCATCTGGTGAATATCTGGTCGAAGGCTGTCTCTCTCTAGTTGAACGCCAAAGCATGGGTACTGCTGGGTCATTTGCTTCCTCCATTTCTTCGCCACTTGTTTCAGATTGCTCCGTATCTTCTCTGGGATCACGGTTTTCAACTTCTTCATCGTGAACATCCTCCACTGATTCTCTTCTTGCGTTATCTTGCACCACGGGAGATGGCATGGACTCCAAAGGCTCTCTGGTCCGCCTGGTTTGAGCTTCACGCGATTCCTTGTAATTACTAATGGTTTGGTCCTCAAAGAACATGACATCGCGGCTTCTCATGTTCCTTTTCTGGGCTGGATCCCACAGTCGATAACCGAACTCATCCTTGGGTGAGCCAAGATAGATACACTCTTTTTTTTTTAAATATAGCTTGGCCCGCTCATCCTTGGGAATGTGAACAAATGCTCGACATCCAAATACCTTTAGATGGTCATATGAAGCCTTTCTCCTTGACCAAACTTCCTCCGGTATGTCTCCATCCAAGGGAACTGAAGGGGTCAAGTTGATGATATCAACACCAGTCTTCACAGCTTCTCCCCTGAAACCTTTAGGGAGGTTTGCATGAGATAACATGTATCTAATTCGCTCTTCAATGGTTCGGTTCATCCTCTCTGCAACTCCATTCAACTGAGGTGTCTTCGGTGGTGTCTTCTCAAGTTGGATCCCGTACAACTTGCAATACTCTTCAAATGGGCCGCGATATTCTCCACCATTGTCAGCTCTGACAGACTTCAAATTTTTGCTTGTCTCACATTCCACCCTTGCATGGAACTCCCTGAACGCCTCAAGTACCTGGTCTTTAGTTTTCAACAAAGACACCCAAACCTTTCGAGAATGGTCATCAATAAAACTTACAAAATATTGTGCACCTCTGAGGGATCTTTCGGTCATTGAGCAAACATCAGTATGCACTAAGTCAAGAATATTCTCTCTTCTACGGGGGTAAGCAGGCTTGAGGAAAGAAACTCTATGTTGTTTGCCGGCTAAACAATCAATGCAAGGGTCAAGTGTTGTACCTTTTATGTCAGGGAGGATATGTTTCCGTGCGAGGATTTAAAGTCCCTTCTCGCTCATGTGGCCAAGCCTCTTATGCCACAACTCCATGTTCGAGGTTTCATGTGCAACATTAGCCTCTCCCTTGCAGATTTGTCCTTGCATGACATATAAGGATCCATCCTTCTTTCCTCAACCAATCACCATATTGCCTTGAGTGATCTTCCATTTTCCATCTCCAAAGTGGCTTATCATTCCAGCATCGTCAAGCTTCCCTGTCGAGACAAGGTTGAGCCGCATTTCTGGGACATGTCGCACATCCTTCAACTCGAGCTTGTATCCCGTGTTTGTCTTCAAGATGATGTTGCCTTTTCCGACAATCTTGCTTGTGACTTGATTTCCCATCTTCACAACACCAAAATCTCCACGCTGGTAGGACGAGTAGAGCCCTTCATGTGGGGTAACGTGGAAGGAAGCACCGGAATCACTGATCCATAAATTTTCATCGTAGGTGAGACTGACATAATCGTCAATGAAAAAGATATCACCATGCTCCACGGATGCCACTGCCGCAGTGCTTTCTTCTTCCTTCTTCTTTGGATTGACTTGATCAGGTTTGACCGTGCCATTCTTCTGGTCTCTCTTGAGATTGCGACATTCATCTTTCTTATGACCTGCTTTGCCACAATAGTAGCAAGTAACTTGGGAACGAGACTTTGACCGGCCTCGTGATCTGTCCGTCCACCATTTCTAAATCTTCCACGCGACTCATTTCTTCCATGATTCTCGATCACGTTTGCCTCCGCATAGGTTGTTGTGCCACGTTCTCTTCTCCGTGCTTCTTCATTTATCAAGCTATCAGCTATATCATCCATAGTAAGCTTTCCTGTCGGAGCCGAGTTGCTAAGCGTGACCACCAAAGTGTCCCAACTTTCAGGTAGTGAGCTTAGGAGCAACAAAGCTTGCAACTCATCATCGATCTTCATCTCGATCTTTGCCAATTGGTTTACAAGCCCCTTGAAGCTATTCAAGTGCTCGATCATATTTTGGCCATCCTTGTACTCCAATTTCACCAACCGCCTCACTAGGTGGGCTTTATTACGTGGTGTCTTCTTTTGAATCATAGACTCAAGTTTTTGTCCATAGCTCAAAGGCATTGGTGTATGTAGAAACATGCTCAAATAAACTTCGATCTATATACTTACGGATCATGGCGACCGCCTTCCTATTTAGGATCTCCCACTCTTTGTCATCCTTTCCCTCCAGCTTGGTCTCCTCCGTGATTGGTTCATACAAATCTTTGCAATATAAGTGGTCCTCCATCATGGGCTTCCAATATGCGTAATTTTCCACCGTGAGTTTGAACATATCTCCCGCCTCCATCTTGAATCACACAAGAATATGATGCCGATCAACCTAGCTCTGATATCACTGTTGGGAAAAATAGTTTCCCTCTTTGTGTGATTAGGATGATGAATGAGAAAATAAAAAAGCAAGACACCAAATTTGGTTACGCGGAAAACCCAAAAAGGGAAAAACCGCGGGACTAGGTAGTCCAACTCTTCAACTATATGATTAAAGTGGGGTTACAATGTCTCACCCAAAATGTGGATGGATTACAAAGGTTTTCTCACACTATGGTGGATATCTATCAACTAGAGAGGATGAAGACTTCTCCCTACTACTCTCTCTTGGAGGATATCTAGAAGGAAAGGAAATGGTTTTTGGTTGGATGATCAAGTCCTCTCCAAGAGCACCCTATTTATAGATGAGCACTCAAGGTCTAGAATTCTCTTCTCCATCTCTCCAACTACCACAATTAATGCTTGGAGGCTTCTAGGAGGTATCTCTAGAATAAGTTTCATGGTCTAGATACATCCCCCATCATACTAGAATCATCTTCCAATTTTACCAAAAAAAAATTCTAGAATTAGGGAGGAGTACCCAATAGGAGCAAACCTCAAGTTCGGAGGCAGCAGAACCTAGGCTGAGCCAATTTGGAATGCCACAGTTGGAGGTTTGCTTGATAGAATTTGGTTGAGATCGAGAACCGAGTGGTGATGAAGCTCCACTCATGAAAGTTGGTTGGCAGGCGAAGGAACCACTATTCACGAGGGTTCCACTAGCAAGCTGTGGAATCAAAAACTTTCATCTTTTTTTACTTGTTTTCCCCAACGAGAAACTTTCATCTTTTTCACTTTTTTTTTAAAAAAAAAGTCAAGGGAAAAATTATCTTTTTGCCAGAATCTAGCCAAATAAGTGTTGACTAAAAAGTCATCCAAGTCCAGGGTTTTCTCAAGTTGCAGGATTATATTGGCACTTTCAACCCAACGGTATGGTTATTTTAGCACTTTACTCTTCCCAAGCACCATATAATAGAAATTGTTTGCTTTGGATGGTTCTTCAACCGAGGATATTGAAGTCATTTGAACTAATCTAAACCCAAGTTATCTAAAAATAACATACTAATATTATAATATGTTACTAATTTTAGTTATTTACTATATATAATCAATCATAACGTGTTAACATACTAATATTATAATTTGTTGCTGATTTTAATTCTTTACTATATAAAATATATAACTTCTAAAGATATATTTAAAACCATAAATATTTTATTCTGCTGACTAATTGTTAAATGATGGCATTTTATAATTAGTGAGACTAATAAGCTCATTTTATATTTACTTTTATTTATTGCAATGAGAAACATATAATTATGATAACCTTTTGAAATGAATCTCAACATGTAAACAATTAGTTTTAAAATAGTTTGAATAAAATATTATAAAAATAATCAAATTTTATTGTATTCAATATTTAACGGTTTCTAACTAAATTAATTGTTTCACTTGATAAATCATATAATTTTCCTTAAATGGCTAAACTTTAAAATTTTAAATAAAACTTAATCTTAATATTTTAATTAATGATATCGCGCAACACACAAAAGTACTCCTCTAGTAAGTCTTAATACAATTTTGCAGAGCAAAGAGATGTAATCCACATTTGGATAAAGAGTTTCCACATCATAACTAAAACAACCTCTGATTGCTCCATCCACCATTATAGCTGTTACGTCCCCCGATTGCTCCAATGGTATGTGTTGTTTTGGCAACTTTTCATCCTACTAAAACACATCAATAATTGAAATTCAATTTCTTAGCACTAGTGGAGAGCTTTCTACTGAAGGAAGCAATGGAAGGCAGTTTTGAAAATTCCGCCTAAAACCACCTTTCAGAGGTTTTTCCGCCCTTCTTACCCTAAGTGGTATTTTGAAGGTGTTATTTTTTATAATTTGAAGGTGGTTTTGTAATAACCACCTTTAAATGTGGCCAATGGAAGGCGGTTGAGGTCAGAACCACCTTTAAATGGATCTATTTATAGGCGGTGAGTCATAACCGCCTTTAAATCTACATATTTCTGACTTTAGAAGTGATGAACGATAGCAATTCTGAACTCGTAAACTATAGTTTCCCTGTTACTGAAGAGAAGATACTTTTCTAGACTTGGGATTTCTTCTTTTCTTGTTTTCGAGTTCGGAAAGTTACTAGTCGTGCCTTCCCATTCATGATCATCAGTTTCCGAGTTCAAAAACCGCGGGAGTATATAAATTATTTTTGCGCCCTTTCATTTAATACCCACATTTCCAAAATTGTGTGAAGCCCATTTCCTTGTCCATTGACAAAGAGGTGATTTCATACTCCATTGGAAGAGGTTAGTGTGTTTCATACTATTTAGTACGTTATGAAAATTAAACATTTGTTGGGGTTGTGCTAATTTCAATGATATATATGCGTATGTATAGAATGAATGGCCATGGGTTGCATTGTAATTGACCTGTAGGAAAATAGATCGAGATGAACTCTTTGGTAATGATCTTAGAAATTTGCCAGAGTACATTCCCTTGGTAGAATCATTTATTTCTTTAGCATTTGAAGATGCTTCTAAAAAAGGTGGGTGTACAAGCACGATGCCCGTATAAGGAGGAAGAGGATGTAGGAGCATCTCATAAGGAGGGATTTTAAACTACCTACACTAGTTGGGTATGGCATGGAGAAGTCATTGAGGATCCCTCCAAAACTATTGAAGTGGAGAAAATGAAGGTGGGAGATGAATTAGATGGCAACGTTGAGTCTGATGAAATGGTGGAAGATATTGCAAGGAAGTTCAAAGGGAAACCTGAGTCGTTCAGACACTGATTAATGGCAAAGGGACGCCCTTGTACAATGGTTCTAAATACTCAGTTTTGAGTGCGATGTTGCAAGTAATAAATTTGAAGGCAAAATTTGGTTGGACTGATAAGTCATTAACTGAGGCTCTCATGTTGTTTAGGGAATTGCTTCTGGAAGGCAATGTGTTGCCTGATAGGTCGTATGCCGCAAAAAAATTCTATGCCCTATGAGATTGGAACGACAAAAAATTCATGCATGTCCAAACGATTGTATGTTGTATAGGGGGGATCAGATAAAGATCGAGAAAGTTGTCGGGTTTGAGCGAGTCTCGATACAAGTTGAAGATGGGGGGGGGAGGGAATTGCTGTGGGTGCTGAAGTTGTGTCTCAATCAAAGAAAAAGACACCAAAAAAAGTGTTATGGTATCTCCCTATCATTCTCCACTTGGAGAAGTTGTATGCTTGTAGAGAAGATGCAAAATTTCCGCGTTGACACGCAGATAGGGTTCGACTGGTGGATGATGTGATTAGACATACTTTAGTTGGTGAGGAATGGAAGAAATTCGATGCCTTGTACCTTGACTTTGGCAAAGATCCAGCCATTTGAGGTTAGGGTTGTGTACCGACGGTATGAATCCATTTGGTGATATGAGTAGTACATATAGTAATTGGCCTATTTTGTTGGTAATTTATAACCTTCCATCTTAGTTGACCATGAAGCGCAAGTATGTTATGTTGTCTTTGATGATATCAGAGCCTAAGAAGTCGGGTAATGATATTGATGTGTATCTTGCTCCTCTCGTGGAGGATCTGATGACTTTGTTCAAAGATGATGTTTGAATGTATGATGGTCTGGTAGAAGATTTATTCACTTTGAAAGCTATTCTATTTTGCACGATTAATGATTTCCCTGCATATGGCAATTTGTCAAGTTATTCTGTGAAAAGGCACTTAGCTTGTCTCGTTTGTGACAGGGATACTGATTTTTGTCAACTAAAACACGATTGTAAAATGGTTTATTAGGAACATCGGATGTTTCTTCTAGAGGGACACCCGTGGCGGTCGGCAGAGAAATGGTTCAGTGGGAAAGTGGAGGATAGAGGACCTCCTGTGCCACTAAATGGTACACAGGTTTTTGATAATGTGAAGAACTTGCCCAATGACTTTGGGAAGAAAAAAAGAAAAGCGGGTGTTGATGGTCCTTGGAAGAAATGTTCAATTTTTTTTTTCAATCTCCCATATTGGAAGGATTTGGATGTTAGACATTGTTTGGATGCCATGCACATTGAGAAGAATGTTTGTGATTCATTGATTGGGACGTTGTTGGATACTCCTAGGAAAACAAAGAATGGGTTGAAAGCTAGGCTTGACTTGGTTGAGATGGGAATTTAGGAGAATCTTGGGCCCATCAAGGAAGGGGAAAATTTTTATTTACCCCTTAATCTATTTTGCAGTCGGAGAAGAAATATTTTTGTGATACCTTGAGTAGTGTGAAGGTTCCAGGTGCATACTCTTCCAACATTAGCACTTGTGTGTCAGTTGATGAGCTGAAGTTGGTTGGGTTGAAGTCACACGATTGTCATAACCTTATGTAGAAATTGAATGTCATTGCGATCTGAGCTTCACTCCCATCACACGTGAGATTGTGCATTACGAAGCTATGATTGTTTTTTAAGTGGATTTGTTGCTAGAGTATAAGTGTTTCGAATTTGGACAAGTTGCAGGTAATGATTGTTGTAGTTTTATGACATATGGAAATGTATTTCCCACCCTTTTTCTTTGACAATAAAGCTTTGTAGTCCAGGTTTTTTGAAATGGATGTACCCCTTTGAGAAATACATTAAAATATTCAAGCATTTAGTGAAAAATTGGTACAGGCCGGATGCAAGTATTGTGCAGCGGTACGTTACAGAAGAGTCCATCAAGTTTTGTACTTAATATATGAAGCAAGTTGAATCTGTTGGTGTTCCATCGGGCAGACATGATGGGAGGTTTGAGGGTGTAGGGGTGAGACAGGGGAAACTATTTAGTCCTAGTGCCAAATATTTAGCTACTACTTATCTTTATGTGTTGCAGAACCATGAAGAATCGGTCCCTAACATTGAGGTTCATGCAGATGCCATACGAATTGCACACCCACATTTCAATGAGGCTCAGGTCCTCCAAATGCACACTGGGAAATTTGCATCATGGTTGAGGGAATATGTGGCTGTCGAGAAACATTCCTCTATAGTAGGTTACGACATCAACGGTTTTTTCCTACGTAGGTTACGACATCAACGGTTTCACTTTTGAAACTAAAGAAAATGATGAAAACATTATGTCTCAGAAAAGTGGTGTATCACTGGTCTCTGAAGCATTGCATGTAGGAGGTGAAAGCGTAGACAATCCAATCTACGCTCAAAAGTGTTATTTTGGCACAATCTCTGAGATTTGGGAGCTTGACTATGTCACCATGAGGGTCCCTGTATTTAAATGTCAGGGCACCGATGGTTTGGGTTTCACCCTTGTTGACAGAAGTAGGGTAGGCTGGAAGGACGATCCATTCATTTTGGCATCTTAGGCCCATCAGGTTGTCAATGTTAGGGATCCTGTAGATTCTAGGTGGGATGTTGTTGTTGAAGGAAAACGAGCTTTTGTTGTAGAGAATGAATTAGAGGAGATCATTGGATTCGGGCATCACACCCCAAGTGGTGGATGGCAAGGTGATATTTTCCTTGAAGAGAATGACACTATTCTCCATGGTTTTCTCGAACGCAATGACCATGATGAGGGTACATGGGTTGATGCTAGAGGGAAGGTTAACCGTAGAAGAAAAAAAACAAAGAAGGTGGTGAGGAAAGGAAGAATAAGTGATTAATGGTACATCCTTAAGGTTTGTAATCTACGAGTTGTTGCGTTCGTAGTCAAAACAAGATGATATTACAATATAACAAATCCTTAGTCAAAATAAAAGTGAAAACATAATAATAATCCTTAGTCAAATCCTTAACTTAATTAGTCACTCTTCTTCATTTACAGTGGTGGCCATAGTAGCGTCTCAGGTGACTTGTGGGCAGGAGGTTGACGCAAAGTTCCGCTCGTAAGCAATTCGTGACTTCTCCAAGAAGTTGATCTTCTTCATTGCGCATCCACTTGTAACAACCCTTGAATCCCCTTAGATAAGGTTTTTCGGTACCTTCAATACAACAAATGAAGTTAATATAAAAAAATCAAACAATTTGGACCAATTTTTTTAAAATATACAAGATTCACTAACCTTCCTCATTTTGTGGGATTTCCTACACTCGTGGTCTTTTGTTAGGCTCCGAAGCTTTCCCGGCCTTTTGAAACCACTTCTGGTCAATCAACACTAAATCCCTCTTCTCGAAGTATGTTTTGTCAAAATACTTTGGCCCCTTCCCCTCCCCACAAATGATGAACCCCTCAACATTCTTCAAAATTAGTGTGATCAAATGGCCGAATGGGAGGTCTTTGATCAAATTCTTGGATGTAGCAATATGCAACATATGCTTAAAAATTTCCGCCCCGGGATTAATTCTCATACCCTCCATAATGTAATAAAATAGATTGAGCATGGGATAGTTAGGCTCGGTTACATGTAAACCCAAGGGAACGAGAGTTCTAGCAATTATCTCATATGTGATACGATCATCAACTGGCAAAACATCTAGATCAAAAGTTTCCAGTCTACCTAAACCCCTATAATCTTTGACTAGGGAGAAGGTTAGTCATTTTTTATTGTTAAAATCAAGGGTTCACATTTGAGAGACCCAAAACCCTAGGGCTTCCATGAAGTTTTTTTTTGTTTTGACTACAATGGTTTAAGAAAATTAAGGTCTTCTTGTTATTTGTTTAAGATAAGAATTTCAGTATTTCTTTTATGGATTTTGAAGTTTGTTTAATGTATTATAGATTTTGTAGTATTAGGGTGAATGTATTCAGTAATTGATTTTAATCTAGTTTTTGTTTATTCACGTTTCGGTATATTTAGCCACTTCTTTAATGGCTAAGTAAATTTATGGTACATTATCTAATGTAGCGTACGAAATGGCATCTAGCAAAAGGACTCGTGATCAAGTTTCACTATCACGAAATGAAAATCCACCAACAACGAACCACGGTATGAGTGAGGATGAGGATGATGGATCCAAGGATGTAGGAATACCCCGAATTCATTGTAGAACCTTAGAACGTAGAATGGTGAGGAAATAGTTAACCTCGTTGGTATTCAATAAGTCTAACATTTGTGTGTTGACCCAACACGCTAAATTGTCTAGTTGGGTAACAAAGGTGGGTAGAACAAGGGTGGACATCAAATATGATACTTGGCATGAAGTTCCCAAAGATTACAAGGCCACTTTATGGATTGAATGCAAGGTAGAAATTAGTGTATTTTTTATTTCCTCTTAAGTTGTCCTTGATTGATAATGTATCTCTCTGATTGACACTATGGAGTTCAAAATCTACACAGAGGCCATTTGACATTGAATCACCAGACATGGAGGATTTGAGAAAGAAGGATATGTTGATGATGTCCAAGAGTTGGCATTAACATAAGTACACACTGTCTAGGCACTACATTTTTAGTGATAAGAAGGGAGATCGCCCGTGGCAAACTTATACTCACATTCAACCCGATAGTTGGGAGATCCACAAAATGAGAGCATTGGAGAATAATCAAAATGTGAGTAAACCCCAAATTATATAATATTATTAATTAGTCTAGGTTATGACTTTGTATATAGTTTTATTTTAAGCCTAACATCCTATCTTAGGGCACGAGAGTAGAAAAACAAGAACTGGAGGGGAAGAATAAAATTCCCCATCGATTGAGCCGCGAGGGTTATGCCAAGGTGGCATTGGACCTTTTGAAACAACGTTTTGAAGAAGATGTCAAAATTGCAATAGAGGGTGGGATAATGGAAGAAGAGGCTAGGGCAACTGCGCAACCAATCAACGCGGATGACTTTGACAGGCACCATTTTTTCCTAAGGGGCCGGCAAAACAAAGACGGAGTGTATGTCAAACCTCAATAAAAATTGATTGCAGAGAGAATTGTAAGTACAAATTGAGGGAATATATTATTTGACACATGTTTTTCTTAAATATAGATTATTAATTACGTTCTTCCATTTTTAGGAAAAACTGAAGAATGATCAATTACAAGGGAACTTCATTTCCACTAATAAGCATGACATCCTTAGCGAAGCAACTGAAAAACCTAACCACCCGGGCCATGCTAGGGGTGTGGGATATATCGTGAGCCAACAGGAGGCTTTTGGAATTGTAAGGTCCTACGATGGTGCTAAACCCTCAAGAGTCCGCATCCTACAGGAAAAGAAAAATATTATTCAGGAAAAACAAATTGAGTAGCAAGACATCCCCATTCGTAGGTTGATCTAACATACTGACCATGTTCTTCCGAACAACTTAGATGACCTTACGGCTGATTGGATGCCACCCTCTAGAGGATCACGTCACCCGCCCATAGATATTGAGGTAAATCAAGAAGCCATTGTGAGAACTCCAAGAATCGAGCGGCAATTGTTCAAACCGGACAACGTGGACACTGCATTACAACCAATTGATACAAATGTATACACTTATTGTATTCATTACATATTTTCTTAACAATTAGAGTAATTGGTAAATTAACATATAGTTTTGTGGAAATGTAGAAATCACGACCGTATGAGCTGTATATAGACCAACGCATAGATGGTAAACCACTCAACGTAGCCAATGGAATTCTGCATGAATTGATGAAACATCATCACTCTGTACCTATTGGTGAGGGTATTTATAGGGTTTCATTGGAAGAACCGTTGGTGATGGATGCCCCATTGCCATACCCCTATGGAGAATACAAGAATGTTAGTCCTGCATGGGGAATGTTCCTAATATGGCCACGTCGACTTATTTATGCCGATCTTGTAACAGATCGACATTTGAAGGAAACACGTGAACCAACACTGAAACCAGCGAAAACAACACCAAGACCCATAAAACCACCACCTAAATCTATCCAGACAACGACCATGAAACTTAGAGCTCCAAATGAAGGAGCACAAGTCCTTCAACAATCTCCACATTTCGTTAAGATGTTGTTCAGTTGGCTACAACCGCATGATAAAAACTCTACTTACTCATTCTTGGAGAATGAATGTGTATTTTGATGCAAACGGGATATAATTGCGTTGTGGAGTCATTTTGAAGATCTGTGGATATGTGAGCAAGTCAATCAGACGATCATGTCCATCTACGCCTTGTGAGTTATTTCCATTAATTCTTGTTTATTTGCATATACTTATTTCAAACTTTGTAGGTACTAAAGAAAAATGATATTTCATAGGTACCTTCTCTTTACACATAATCAAAACAAGAAATGGATTGAATACATGTGCCCAGTGTCGATTCAAGAAATTGGTTGTACGAAACAAGAGGGGATCGACTACATCCTTAAGAGCCTATGTCGAATGGATAAGAAGCTATGCATTGCACCATACATAGAAAGGTTATATATATATATATATACTAAGTTGTTTGTTTTACTAAACGGTTACACAAATCACTACCTCCGTGCATAATTTAAATTTCTTTATTTAGGGACAATTGGAGATTGTTTTTATTGTACCCGTCTAAAACCGGGTTTATTGCATGGATCCCCTTCACTACCAACCTTCGGATGCATTTTTTGAGATTTTGAATTTGGCAACGAAGGACGGTAGCGACCACAATAAAAATCATTTTGAGGTGGTTGAAGTCAAGGTGGGCTATGGTCATTGTTTATTCAGTTTATAGTACTTAATGAAATATTAGCAGAAAGTAAATAAGCAATTTTTTTTATTTTAAGCAGTACAGAAAACAAGCGCATACTTGGGAGTGCGGCTATTACGTCATTCTCTACATGGGTGAGTGCATTCAAGAGGTCAAAGAAGACTACCTCCAAATTCACAAGGTGCACTTACAATTGTTTCTAGCAACCAATTAACAGAATTACGCATTTTAGTATTTCTACTTACTAGGTAATGAAAGATTTTCATGAAGGAAACAAAACCCTACACCAATGATGAAATGAACAATGCGAGGAATAATTTAATGAGGCATCTAATACTACACTATTTTGGGTCTCTTGGGAATCCGAATATTGCAAAAGTAACATAATTAGATAAATAATGAAGCTTAGAGGTTTTGGAATAGATTCCTACTGTTTTCTATTCCTATCTATACTATAGATTGTTGCTAGGTTAGCGCTATCTATAGATTTTTGTCATCACACAAGATACTATCGTGTATTGCGTTATATTAGCTGCTGTGGATTGAGGCTTTTTTTAGAGCCGGAAAAATTTGGTGTAAAGTTTCAGTTACCATATGAGCAGATCTGGTTTTCGAACTAGGAAACTTCTTTCACCAGATTTTTAGTCACGATTACATATTACGAACTCGGAAATAATACCCCACAAATGATTTTTCGAACTCGTAAACAATATTTCATTAACACAAATTGTAGCAATCGTTGGACAAAATAGGAATAGAACATACGCACGAGCTCGGAACGATAAAAGTCATTCACAAAGAGCAGACTACATAACTCCGAGTTCAGAAAGTGTGCCTTTCCAAACTCAAAAACCTGTGCAATGGTACGATGGACTAAAAAAGTTTTTGATGTCGGAAACATTTAGAGCTGGTTTGATTGCATTTTAAAAGGCAGTTTTTTACCGCTTTCATTGGCAATTTTAAAGGCAGTTTTGGAACCGCTTTCTATTGACGTGCGATGGAAGGCATGGCCAAAAAAGGCACAATGAAAGTTCCTTTGTTGGTCCAATATAAATGCCTTTGACACCCCCCCTACACTAGTGTCGACATTTGGCTGAGTAATGCTGGGTTTTATGGCTCAACATTTTACTAGGGAAAGTTAAAAAAATACCTATAACCCGTCTTGACCTTTTTAAGTTGAAGGAATATGGGGAAATCATATACTCCCCATCCCTCTATAACTGTCTCACCAGAAAATGAAAAAACACATTTTTAAAATCGTTGAAATAACATAAAAATGATTTGTGGATTAAAGTTTTTTTCATCTTTATTTTTCACATTTAATTTTTTTTCTTGCTAAAAATGGAAGTAAAACACTAATAAAGGTACACCAAATAAGGCAAGTAAGACACTTATAGGGGTGGAGGGAATATTATGTTTGGGGGCATGGTCTTACTGTCTGGAGGCTAGGGCTAGGCAAACTTTCTGCGGTAGAGATTCGCTGCGACGACGATGGTGTGACACAGGGAGATGATTACAGAGTCGGAGCAGGGTCATATACATTAGGGATTTTGTAAAACATAGTCAGTTACCGCACAGTGGCAGGAATACTCGGATGTATCGGGTAGGGAGGAAGAATTGGGGGAGGGCTAGGGGTGGGAAAAAAATTGAAAACCAAAAACCAAATCGAAAATCAAATTATTCGAATTCGAATAACCCAAACCGAATTAAATATATGGTTTTCCAATTTTCGAATTGAATAAACAGAATTCTAAATCTGGCATTTGGATCGGTTTTGGATATTAAAACTCAAACCAAAATCCGAACTGAATACCGAATTGTAATTAATTAAATAAATAAAATATATAATAATTATTATTAAATTTTAAAACAACAAACATAAATTTATAAATAAATTTAAGTTGGAGGACCAATCTTTAAATTTAAAAAATTATCCGTAAACTCGAAATGCTAAGTAAGTTTGTGGAGTGTTTGGAGGTGAATGTGAATGTGGAGTGCTTGAAGGCTTGAAGAATATGAATGTTTTGAGAATGAATGTTAAAATGAACTATTTTTCTTTAATCTTAAATGTAATGCTAAAATTGTTATGCTTGAATTTGTATTGACTTGTTGGATTTTTATTTTGAAAACATGATTTTGATGATGTAGAAATTAAATACATATTTTTATTTAATTTTAAGTTAAGTTATATAATTTTAGTAATTATTTAAAAAATTATTGTCAATTCGGTTTATTCGGGTTGAATTCGGTTTCAAACAGAAGCCGAATTTCAAATTTGGTTCGGATAATTCGAGTATTCGCGTCAGTTTTAGTTTTTTATTTTTTAGGGGTAAAACCAAATAACCCGGATTGAATAAATCGAAAATCAATTAAACCGAACCGATGCCCACCCCTAGAGAGGGCAGAAGGGGCCAACATCGGGCCCGACCTAGGCTGAGTTTCTATTTGAGTTCCTAAAATTAGAAGTAATTAAACTCAATTAAATTTATTAAACTGTCAAATAAAAATAATTTAAAATTTAATAAATAAAATAAATATACAAAAAATAAAATAGGTAAACATTAAATTGAGATATTATGATATCAAACTAAAATAGTTAAATATCAATTAATAATATCAAAATTAAACATCATATAAAATGCTTAAATATCAATAAAAATACTAAAAGAATACCAATTAGAATATTTCAAAATAAAATAACAGCAATAAAAAAATTATAAAATTAAAATAGTTAACTATCAAATAAAAATAATTTAACATCGAATACAATACTTTTATACACATATAAATGGGTTAAACATCAAACAAAAAATTAAATAAAAATTCTGAAACATTTAAAAGCACATCAAATTTTAATAGTTAAATAAATAACACAAATTCTTGTTTTACACTTCCTGAACTTTAGACAGACACTTTTCTACAATTTTTTTTCTCATTCTTCTTCACATCTCTTGCAAAGACATTTCCCCAAGGAAGAGGAAATGTGAAGAGAGATTAGAAAAGAATTACAAAAAGGTACTCGGCTAAAGTTTAGCCTATCTCACAAGAGACCATATGAATAAATAAATATACACATTAATTTTAAAATTCAAAGTGTACGTCAAAATGTGACACAAACATCGGAAAACATAAATGGTATAGTATGTTAAAATTTAAACAGCCAATTCACACTATTGAAAGATTAAGAATGCATTAAATAAAAATCGGAAAAGAAACATCAATATTAATTTTTAAAATGATACGCTGAAAAGCTAACATATGATTAAATATATATATATATATATATATATATATATATATATATATTATAATCAAAAATTAAAATTAAGATAATAAAATATATATCCCTAACTAGTGTCAAAATGTATTAATTAACTGTCAAATATGTGACATGTAAACACAAGATTTGACATTATAAGATCAACACTTAACTTTAAAACATATGATTTTAGTGAAGAAACAAATCATTAAAAAATATCACAATGTTTGGTTGGAATATAAAATACTAGCAATGAAACATCAAATATAGTATTAAAATAATGTGAATTGCACAAAAATGGGGAAAAAATGACAAGAAAATTTCTACGACTTGATGGCCCATGAGATTCTTAATTATGATGCAAAACCATCAATTATTTGTGCCATGCACCTCCTAAAAAATGGTATTTGAACCCATATACCTACTTATTCCCTAAACTTTCTATTAATTCTATTTGAAACTTCATCCCTCTATAATAACTTGGTCTCACCATGAGACGGTGTCATAAAAAACTTTGTTCCAACCCTTTACATAAATTAAATTGAGCAAAGATGTCTACATTGGAGTGATCTTTATAACATGATATGGGTTGATCTTATCCACACCAAGGCATTAAAATTGAACTTCTAAACAATGACCTAAGTAACATTAGGAAGGATATATAAAATAATAAATAATTGTCTAAGTACTGTGGAACTGTCCATCAAACTCGACTCGATCCCACCAGACTATATCCATTGATTCGAGACAATCACCCGCTTCAATTTAATTTAAATTTTTTTTGAAACAAATATTCGGACTACTTCTCATTAATACATCCAAGTTGCCCCACACAAAGGGGGTGAGGCTCCCCTGTGTCTCACACAAAGGTGGGGTGAGACTCCCACACAACTCATACAAAGTGAGGCTCCTACACCTAGCACGGTGTAATTGGAGACTGAACCCCAGAAACTGCTCCAGGCCGGATTCAAATCTGAGGTGCTCCTGGGGCGGGCGTACGCCCTGGCCACTGGGCTATTCCCAGTTGGTTGCTTCAATTTAATTACAATAGGAAGCATCGTATCAACCACACAAATACTAATTTATCAACAATTCAGATAACACCAAAGCAATCAAACAATATTGAAGAAAATATTGCTCCACCACAAAATATTTGGTTTTTCGATCGGTTCCTACTTCTACCTGTAGGTCGTATAAATACTGTCAGTGAGACTTCATCCATAGTTATCATGTATGATATGAACTTTTATTAGAGTATATTAACCACAATTAAAGGCTGATCAAGTTTGTAAAAGGATCGCAATGCTCATTATGAATGCAATCAACACCGTCTCAATATACTATTTATCCTTTATAACCTTTACGGAGGCGAGGCTCTGGCGGAAGCAACACGGCTCCGGTGGTGGTGATGCGGGCTGGCGGTGGCCGCGCGGCCCAGCTGAGGGAGGAGAAGAGGCGGCCGATGGAGGGAGGAGAAGAGGCGACACAACCCAGAAAAGGGAGGGAAATATGCGACTGGTGGAGGGATGAGAACAAGCAGCCGGTGGAGGCAGGAGAAGAAGCGGCTGGTGAAAGAAGGAGAAGAGGCGGCCCAACGCAGGAAGGAGAAACACGGCCAACGAAGGGAGGGAGGAAGGAGGTGGTGTTTGACAAAGGAAGATTTTAGGGGAAATAGAGTGAGGGAGATGGAAATGAGGGCCGGAGTTAGGAAAATAAGGAAAGAGGCGCCGTATGAGGGAAATGAGGGCTGGAGTTAGGAGAGAAAAATAATCAAAGGGATGGGATAGGGTTTGGGAGGGAGTTCCGAATTCGAAACTTCTTGGAATCTTCATTAAAGGTGGTTCTTCAATAGAACCGCCTATAATTGATGTCAACCAAAGGCTGTTAGAACTGCCTTAGATCAATAGAAAAGTGACTTTAAAATTTTTGATTGGGACTTGGAATGGAGTTCCGAATTCGGAGGGATCTTTATTAAAGACGATTCCTCAAGAACCGCATTTGATTGAATGTGTTTAATCAAGAGCTCTCCACGGGTGGTTACAACAAGGTCATCCACCTTTTCTCAAATTTTGACAAGTACAAAATGGTAAGAAAATTTAAGTATCTCAAACCTACAAGGTATTCATCAAATGCAGTATGAAAAATTTATTAAAAAATCATGCAACAATATTAATAATATATATGTAATATTATAATATAAAATTACTCAAGCTTAAGTTCTAAATGTTTACCTAACACATTGTAAGAGATGAGTACGTAACATCCACGTGTATACCCAAACTATTAGTATTGGATCATTCTTAATGCAAGTATTTACATCGTTTTTTCCTCTCTTTTTCTTTCCTTTTTGTCTTAGTCAATGTGCATTTGTGCACGCTCTCTAATAGTATATAAGAATGAACGGAGAAATAATTTGTTTAAGATGTAAATGGTCAAAATAAATCATGAGACTAAAGATTGTAAAATAAAGAAAAGATTGACTAGAAACGTAAGAATGTACTGTACTAGCACTACAACGGACAACTACAAGAGGCAGCACCTTTTACCTCGATTCTGCAGGGATTTTTATCTCGATTTTTTATCTAAAAAAAACTGAGGTAAATATTTCCGGAGTATACCTTAGTTTTTAACCGATGTCAGTAGGAATTATCAGCAAAGTCAGTTATTGAAAGAAGGATGGTGATTGAAGATCATATGTGCGACCTCGTTTGGAGCAACATCGGCTTCCACTTGTATGCGAGGTCGTCGAGTGTGGGAAGGCAATCGAAGGTGGATGAATCGTTACGATGTCGTTTGGACCGACGACAGTCCACAATGCGTGCGATATCGCATGACATGGATGTCCCACGTCGTGTGCATGCTGACGTGGAATGTTTACAAAAACGATGTCGTTTTGAGTGGTCGAGGTCGCAAAAAAAGAAGTCGATAACTACAACGTCATTACGTGTCGTTTGAGCACAGTGCGACGTCGCCGATCAAGTCGGTCAGACTTCGTTTATCGTACAATATTATAATATTTAATATTTGATGGTTAAATGATTAAATGGCATACCACATTTAATTGTTCTGAATTAATTTGGGAAAGAATGACATGTTAAAACCAACAAAACTATAACATATAATATAAATACATGTCATCACATATTGAAATACATAAGGTTAATTTGAAATTGACTAATTATTTGTATTGAAACATCATTTCTACATTGCACGCCATTTAAACATTCAGGTTGACTAGTGTAATGACTTCTATCTACAAGCTGAAGGTCCATTGATTGCTCTCATCGGGCCTGTTAATATCATTACATACGAAACAGAATTTATGTTAGAATTGGGCAGTCATCAAATGAAATACACATAATGTAGTAAAGCATAGTCGACATTAAATCCTACATGGTAAAAGTAAACGGAATTGGTCACATGCGACGTTGCATACATGTCATGTCCGACGTTGCAAAGACTGATAAAACAACGACGTCGGACATTCAATGACATGACAACAATATGAAGTTCTATGTGAACTTGACATCAGTTCGGTAATGTTATGGATGGGCCGATCACATGTGACCGAGGTTGCACATTCAAACTATGTTCATAGAAATCTCTGGATCTTTCTTCATGATTGAAACAAACATGGCACTAACTTGGAAAGAATAACAACAAAAAATATATAACATGTAACTCAAGCATCATACCTCAGTAATGTAAGAATATTTGATCAATTATTGATTAAAAAAACATAAAGTAGGATCATCATATAATTGGTAATTGAGCATGGAATAGATTGAAAAACTACCTCAATTAATTAGGAATCAGAGATGCTTTATCCTTGGACACTTCTTGATGTTTGAGAGAAGCAACTTGATTAGATCTTTAAATGTTGTAAGGTTGTGGAAGAAATGGATGGTGGGAGTTTGGTTTGTAAGATTGGTGTTGGAAATGGGAAATGAGTGTTAATGCTAAGATTTATTGGATTGAAATAGGGTGGGGGAATTTTTGGGTTCAAATTTTTGGCTGAAAATTTGAATTCCCACTCGAAATTTCAGACTTACCGACGTCGGGTTAATATTCATTTCAGTGTTATATCAATCGTCACAAGTGCGACCTCGCACTAAATTAAAATTACGGAGGTAATATGCACCATTTGAAGATTGCAGCCAATCCATCGACCCGTTTATGCCAACATTTGAACTTTATTGTGTTCAAAACTTGAATGAAATAAATGGCATCTCCAATTTTTCATTTTAGAAAGAGCAATAATGGAATACTAACACAATGATGGAAGATTATTTAAAATTTGGTGGATGGACTTTTATTAGCTTTTAATTTCATAAAAAACCAAGAATATAAAATTTCATGCGATTGTAGTGGTGGGAACAAGTATGGTGTTCATAATGCTTATTGTAAGGGTAATAATGGAATACTAACAAAAATGACAGACAGTTACCTCGAATCGCAGACGGGACACTTGCAGTCCCAAGTCAAACCCTTAACCACCGCAACTGATAAATAAACTCGCATAATCCCACTGAGAGTTCCACAAGTTCTTTACGAATGACCCTTGTGTACTTATAAGTAATCATTTACAATTTACTCTAGACAATGTACTTGTGCTTTTCAAAATTTGATGGACAGACTTTTATTAGCTTTTAATTTCATAAAAAAACCAAGAATATATAATCGCATGCAATTCTATGTGGTGGAAACCAGTATGGTGTTCATAACGCTTATTGTAAGGGTAATAATGGAATACTAACATAAATAACGGACGGTTATCCCGGATCGCGGACAGGACACTTGCAGTCTCAAATCAAACTCTTTACCTCCACAAGTGATAAATAAACTCGCATAATCCCACAGAGAGTTCCACAAGTTCTTTATGAATGACCCTTGTGTACTTATAAGTAATCATCTACAATTTATTCTTGACAATGTACGTGCGTTTTTTAAAATTTGATGGATGGACTTTTATTAGCTTTTAATTTCATAAAAAACCAAGAATAAATAATTTCATGCGATTCTATGCGGTGGAAACAATCATAAAATTGATGGATGGACTTTAATTAGCTTTTAATTTAAAATTGATTCTAATCATACCGGACGCTAACAAAGTCTAGTAACAGTTATAAGTTCAAAATATCAGTTTCTAATATACAATTACCCGTTATTAAGGTCAATTATTTCCGTCTTGGTCAAATGCAGACCTAGTTGATAAGCTATTGAGGCCCAATTCTAGATAACCGACGTTGCACATCATTTGGTAATATGTTGTTATATCTGAACTATTATGCAACGTCGCACATACTAATTACAAACCAGGCCTTTCCCATGCTAGTGGGCTGAAATGGTTAGGCCCACACTCCTACTAGCCAAAGTCGCACATCTTTCGGTGAGACAATCAATATAGACGACTGTAATGTGTCGTCGCATGTACCCTAGGTGGAAGCATAACAAATATATAAATGGAGCTCACCTCGCATATATCACTTCAAATTTTCACATTTCTCTTGATTTTCCAATTTTGTCAAAGGTATGGTTTCCACATGTGGTTACATTAGTTTTGTTATTCTATTTATCCAAGAATTTGTTATCAATATGTATTAGGGTTTTAATGTATTAATTGTTAAAATATTCAAAGTTTATATGAATTGGGGTGGTAAAATATGGGTTTAGGGTGTTAGTATATGGTTTCTAAGTCTTCTATCTATGGAGTGGTTCAATTGTTTGGTTGAGAACCAAGAATTGTTCCCGGTTTTCTGCTGTTGTTTCTGTAATCCATCTGCTATCATGCGACGCCAGTTGCTTGTCTATCGACCCTCTATTTTACCAAATTACATGCAATATCATGAATAGTGTATTCTTTAAGTTATTGGCCAGCGTGATATCGTTAGCCTCTCGATTAACCATTCGGTTATACCAAAGGCTAAGCGACATCTCGTTGACTTGGTCAACTTACCAAATAATTTGTGATCATCGTCCAATTTCTTTCTACTACAACATTTAACACCCGTGACAATATGAATTACAACAGTCATGTTAAACAATGCTGGTTCCAGCCATGCCCCTATCGAGGTAACCAATTTTTGGTTATTTTGTAAATATTCCTTCTATTATATTAATAATATTATAAATAAAATGTTAATAGTTTCTTTGACCAATATAGATCCGTACTGATTCGGATGATGACAATCCGCGATGCATACTCTCAGGCAGATATCCTCATTTTTTCCATATTCTAACTCAGACAAACTTTGGGTCAATTCCAATTATGGTAAGTTCATGTTTTAAACAAATTGAATTTCAAATCAAATTTTTCTTTAGATTAGTTTCATAAGTACTAACAAAGGTTTTTTGTTTATAATTCAGTATATCCCTGACAAAATTGTGGAGCTCCTACCACCATACAAATGAGGGAATATCACATGCACTACTCGGGGAGCAGGGAGCTCAGATCCTTACCCCAAAGGGGTTTGTCCTATTTCTTACCACAGAGCAACTCGTGGTTGGGGACACCCTATACTTCGAGCTCCTAGATGGTGCTGGTTCAATGATTTTCCGTGTTGTCATTCTTCCCATGAACATTAGATGATTTTCTTAGTCATCGCATGGCAATGTACTTTGAACAAATTGATTCGTATTTGGAAGAATATTAATATTGACGTATTTTCTTTATGAAATTTTTATTGTTAAATCTATGTTATTGAATGTTTAGCCGTAAATTCAATGTTATTGAATGTACTCATATTAATTCAATGTTATTGAATGTTCTCATATTATTTCAATGTCATTGAATGTTTAGTATTTAATGTAACGTAACTCATTTGTAGGCTGAATTTGTAAGGCCCATGAACACATGCGACATCGGCCACTATTTTGGCATAGTTTTGGATTAGCCTACGTACATGCGACGCCGCACTCTATCAGGCGGACACCACAATGTGTTCAAAGACCACCTACGAGTTCAAGCTCATCTTCACAAGTTTGCCGCAAATTCCAATGGTCTCTCACCTCCCTTCACTTCTCCATTGGAAGAAAGGTAGGATTTTTATAACCTTGTAACATGTAATGTTAGTAATTCTAACTTTGCATTGTCCGATCTGTGGTTATACAATACGTATCCTAGATTCTTTGTGTTCTAGTTTTTACTCACATTTTTGACATGGTGAACTTTCGATGGATGTTGACTTGGGTACTACGTTTTGGTAGGTCTCTGTGGGGTTTTAATATAATTTTATGTTGTTAAATTTTAGTTTTTTCCGGGGCTATGTGTTTTTACCCATAGCTTCCTTTGATACATACGACCTCGGTTGAACGTATGTTACAGTTTGGTTGTTGCGACAATAAAGCGATGCCACATATTGTTATTTTTAGTAGCATATTATTTAGTATGAGACATCACACGTGTGTCAGTCGTCCCTTTGATCCAATCGATGCGTTCCCGACGTTATAGCGACTTCGCTAGTATATGTCGTCCATGCCACTGGTTTGGACCAACACATACCTGAAGACGTGTATGCGACGTCACACATTGCAATTCATGAGCTTCCCACCTATTCACATTTTCATTTCTTCTTCAGGATTAATGGCTGGCGAAGGATCTTCAAGTCATCCATTTTTCCAGGTCCTAAAACATTTCACAACATATAATTAGTAAAACACATCTTCACACTTTACCACAATATTGTTTTCATGCAGTTCTCTGCACAACGGAGCAATCCTGAGCCCATTGTGTTCGACATTGAGGATCATACAATAGTTCCTGAAAGCCCACGCTTCCACTGTACTCTGAAGTAGCAGAACTTTGGGAAGAACCCAACTTCGGTAAGGCATATAAAATCAATATGCAATTTCAAATATTTACACGTATATATATACATATATTTGCAATCAATATTTTTTCTCTGATTTAGTACATCCCGTGGGAGATTGTACCACTACTGCAGAGTACGAAGACCCCCATAGTGCTGAGGTGCTACGGGACAGAGTACCGTATGAACTACTCGGGGGATGGAAAATTCAAGGCCCTTTCCCCAAAGAGTTTTGGCGAGTTCCTTAAGGGAAACAACTTATGCATTGGGGACACCTTGTTCTTCGAGGTGATCGAAGTTGGGGGACCTATCGTCTTCAAGGTCATCATTATCAGAGTTGTAGGGGGACCTATCGTCTTCAATCTCTATTATGTTTGAATTAAGAAAAATATTATTCGAATTTAAGTAATGATTGTGAGAATGTTTTCACGACTACTATTTTCTAGATATTAAACAATCTAATTTGAACATCATAAGATTGAATTACGCGTTCTTATGTGTGTTTTCATATGATTTGAATATCATATGTGTGTTTCCAATTCCTTTTTTATTCTTTTCATCGCCGTCAAATTCTTTACTTTAACTTATCTCTTCAAATCTGTGCGACGTCGCTAGGACATTCGCTAAATATCAATACAAAGGACGTTAGTGGTGAAATCGACCATGCTTCCAACACAACATATGCGACGTTGCACACTACTTGGTAATATTATTTACTTCACTTTTTGATCTTTTACTTCGGTTATTTTATTAACCAGGGTAAAAAAATCAACTATTTACCTAGATTTTTTTAACCGAGGTAAAAAAAACCTTTTGCTTAAAAAAATGAGGTAAAAGAACTTTTTACCTCAATTTTTTTGAGTTAAAAAAATCGAGGTAAAAGGAGCGAAATAAAATATCATTTTTCTTGTATTGTAATAAATATTTATTTGAGATGATCAAATAAGTGTATGCGTGCACACAAACTAACCAATGATATAGTTGCCACATTAACTGCTTCCTTTATTCCATTATTAATTTCCTTATTTGTTTTTTAATGTGCCACTTTTTTTGTCTTATTCTTTTTTATATTTATGTTAAAAATATAAAATTTTATTTTACACTGTTTATCAATCAAATAGAATTCTTTATAATTAATAAAATACTTTGATGTTTATTTTAATTTATTATAAGGAGATTCTCATCATATTAAAAACTTTTTAAAATATAAAGAATTATAATTTAATTTTTAAAATTTAAGGTTTGGTATAATTAGTTTAACTGTGATGGTCTAATAGGAGACACTTTCTAAAGAAAACATCCACCTTCATCTATTTATAGGGTGAATCTAGAGTTTTTTTTTTAAAAGTAGAGCCAAATTTCAAATGTACTTTATGAGTTTGTTATAGATATTTGTACTTTTTCATCCTTTAATATATATATATATATATATATATATATATATATTATCAACAGCAATATAATTATACATTTAAAGGTAATATGAATGAAAAAACAAGAAAAGAGACTGATATTCACTTCTATACTTGGTAACTAATCAACACAAAATGTCTCTAAAAGCAAAACTCCCATGAAGTGGTAAATTTTATATTTGATGGAACAGTGTTGGAAAAAAAAGTTACTTCGAAATTTATTTTGAAAGCATAATTAGACTAACTTCTGTCTTTATTTATTCTTAATACAAATATTTAAATGTGTTAATTTAAATAATATTTCAATAGATCTAATACAACAGTTTTTAAAATTTAGTCAATATTATCTAAAAATCTAATTGGTAATCTTTAAGTATTTGTAATAATTATAATTTAGTAAATGTTACTGATAGAGCTGTTAGGTTAGATCTCATATGTGGAGTTTTGAACGAATCAAACTATGTCAAGTCATAGATGAATTAAAATTGTTAACAAAGGACCATGGAAGTCTTTTGGACAAAATGGTTTAAAAAAGTTAATTATTCAGACTCACCAGCCGCCAGTAGAATTAAGAAATGTCTAATACGATGAAGTGGTCAAAATGATTATCATGCTGTTTTAAGACACGTACGTAGATGTGTAAATTGTCTTCACACGTGACTTGAGTTTAATCTTTGTAAAATTCATCGATCATGTTTTCTTATGTTAAATTTTAGGACTTCTATCTCAAAATTAATTTGGACTAAGTGAAGGTGATTTAAAACTTTATATATAAATCAATTGGGACTAATTGGGGTGATCAACAATCTTATATACTCCCTCCGTTTTTTTTTTCATTGGCACGCTTACTAAAAGTGGTGTTTTTTTAATTGGCACTTGCTATTTTGGGCAAGTTTAAGGTTTTTACATCCACTCATTTTACTTTCTCTTCTTTCAATTCAATTTCATCCACTCATTTAGCATCTCCTCAATTCTAACACCAAAAGAGAGGTGCCAATGAAAAAAAAACGGAGGGAGTATAAATTATTTTGTCTTTATGAAATTGATGTGGGAATATCTTTTAACATGTCTATCACGTGCCAACGCGAAAACATTCTACGACCCATTTACATTAAGTGGGGGTAACCCTAAACCTTGTATATGTATCATTTAGTCTTTAAGAAATTGAAGTGAGATATATCTTTTAACACGTCACTGACGATATAACATGGAAACACTTCACGATCCATATTAGGCTAAAATGATGGGAATTCACACATTAACCCAATAACCTAACATGAGCTCTGTTACTATGTTAAATTTCATGGTATATTAGGCTTTCATATTATAATCAATTGATACTAACATGAGGTGAACCAAAACGTTATATATAAATTGTTTAGTCTTGTAACAAAATTAATGTGAGATACTATAGTTTTTAACATCTTAAGCCGATTTATTGTGCATATCGATAAATTTTATGTCTATGCCATGGCGTGGCTATGTATAACAATGTAGCACTCCTAATAATTTATCACATTAACTAAGATTCCAAACAAACGCAAATTATGTAAATTTTGAATTTCTTTATATATGTATTACTTTTAAAAAATTCAGAACTAACACAATTTTGATAACATGGAGCAAAAAAGCAAAATCTCTCACTTTCAAAATTCCATAATCCCGATACCATGGGTTGATGATGAGGTAAAGCACAACGTCGTAGGGTCAACTATCTAGTGGTTGCTTCCTGGTGTACACATGAAACTCTCTTATAAGAGAGAATTCTCATACTGCAATTGTCAGGAATTGAACTCATAATCATGGAATATTTAATTGAACATTTAATTATTTTGACCGATCATTTGGGAGCACAGTTTTGATAACATGTTGTAAAGTCAATGAATTATTTTATTGGCAATTTTGTGTGAATTATCTTTGAACTGATATATAGACCATGTTGGAACATGGTGCTGGAGCGGAATTTACGCCATAGGGTTTAACGGAATTCAAGCCAAAATATTGAGGTGTTTTAGAATTTATGGTAATCGTATATTTGGCTATATATGAAGCGTGTGAAGCATAATTGGTTTTATGGAAAATCCCTACTTATAAGGAGAAGATTTATTTGAATATATGGGATAGAATGAGTTAAGGTAAATCCCTTTATTTATGGGATTTGGATATGCTTCAAGAATCAGATTTGGAATAGGAATATTGTGGAGATAATCAGGGAGTATTCAAGTCTGATTCGTGGATATAAATATGGAACAAACACGGCTGCATACTTACGGTTTTACAAAGAAAAAGCTGCACCCAGATTTTGAGATCTTACGAAATTTACAAGAGCCAATAAACTGTGTTCCAACACTGTCCTGCTGCACTAAGTTCATAATCGTATACCTTAATTCCTCGGGAGGAGGAGATCCTGCATCGACGGCGTTCGAGGTCAGAGGGAGTCTGATCAAGCCGGATCGGTAGCTAGGGGAGCTAGCAGAGTCCACACGTCATAGTTAGTAAAGATAAGTATTTTTGTAAACTGTACTCTGTATGTTATCTTTCTAATTAGTGGATTCATTCTGAACTGGGCAAGGCCCCGCAGATGTAGGTGGTTTACACTGAACTGCGTAACCAAGTTGTGTGTTTTTACGTTTCATGTTTTTTACACTTGGTTAAACTAGGCATGTTGGAACACACTAGTAAAAACTAGAAAAAGTGGTAAAACTAAATTTCATTTGGTATTAGAGCAGAGTCACTTATCGTTCCCTTGGTTGTTTTCAAGGAAAGTGAGATCCGGTTTTACCATGACGACAAGAGAAGGAGCTTCAGTCTCTCAACCACCATTGTTAGAAGGAAACAACTACAACTATTGGAAGGCACGTATGAGGGTATTTATCAATTCACTGGACGAACTGGCGTGGTTTTATGTTGAGAATGAATGGAGTCATCCTACAGAAGATGCTACAAGTTCTAAGGTTGTGGAAGGGGAGTCAAGTCAACAACTCAAAGACAAGTCTAAATAGACTCCAGATGATCTTAAAGAATCACTGGCAAATTCGAAGGCACTGAATGCAATCTTCACTGCTGTTGATGAAAACCAGTTTAAGCTTATATCCACATGCTACCAAGCAAAGAAAGCATGGGATATTTTACAGACCGTTCATGAAGGAACCAGTCGAGTGCGGAAATCCAAACTACAGATGCTGGCTACCAAGTTTGAAGAACTCAAAATGGAGGAGGATGACACCATTGCCATATTCAATGGAAAGCTCTGAGATATCTCCAACATGGCTTACCAACTTAGAAAGGTGTACAAAGAAACTAAGTTAGTAAAAAAGACATTGCGATCTCTCCCCAAAAGATTTGCAATGAAAGTAGCGGCAATAGAGGAAGCAAGAGACGTAGCCACCATGAGCCTAGATGAACTGATGGGTTCGCTACAAACTTATGAGATGACATTCCAGCAATCTACCAAGAGAATCTCCAAGGATTTAGCGTTCAAAGTTTCTCCAGACAAGGCGAGTCACGAGTCTGACAGTGATGATGAGTTTGAAAAACTGGCACTTATTACAAAGAATTTCTCAAAGATGCTAAAGAAGGTAGTCAACAAGAAATCCCAGGAGAGGTTTGGCGGAAACAGACAAAAGCAACAAGATTCGAACAACAATCGTGGGTTGAGACTTGAACAAGGAAATATGCAGTTCGGGAAAAATCAGAACAACGAACCAAAACATGCTGGACGAATTCAATGCAGAGAATGTGAAGGATTTGGTCATATTCAAGCCGAATGTGCTAACACCCGCAAGAAGCAAGGAAGATCATATGTCACCTCTTGGAGTGATGATGAAGATAATGAAAAAGATAAAGAAGAACTCACAAATAATTATGTAGCCTTTGGAGCAAAGGTCCATGATACACCAGAAGGTCAGTGTTCCAACACACTGAACAAAGAGAAAGTTGTATATTCCAACATGAATCTGGACGATGCTCATAGTGATGAAGATGATTTGTCTGTAAGTGATGAAGAGATTTATAGTACATACGAACAAATGTATGCCATGTGGGTTCAAGTAGCTGACAAGAACAAAGAGTTGATTGAAGAAAAAAGGAAGCTAATTGAAAGTGAAAAGGAATTACGATCCACAGTTGCAGAACTTGGAAAACAAAATGAAGAACTAAGTCAGAAATTGATAGCAGCAGTCAAGAGAGCCGAGATGTCTGAAGCAACTATTTCTAAATTGAATTCCGGGAAGGCAAAGCTTGATGATATTCTGGACATGGGAAAGAACTTTGGTGATAGACACGAGATTGGATACATGAAAGAACCCGAGGTTGAAGTGCTCGAAAGACTAGTAACTCTCAAAGCAAGGATTCGAGAAGTAAAACGGAAGTATGGGAAACCTTATCAAAGAAAGCCTCTAATCTGCAAATACTGTACGTACCAAGAACATGCTAAACATCAGTGTAAAAAACTGATCAGAGATCAAATGACAGGAAGACAACTGTGTTCCAACACAGTCGATACTCATACAAGAATCAGGAAGATATGTGTTATTAAAAGGTCCAGTATGTGTATGGTGGCACACACTTCTTTATCAGCCTATTCCAGTGACTCATGGTATTTTGACAGTGGTTGTTCTCGTCACATGACTGGCACTCCAAAATACCTTACGAACCTTACTCCTTATGATGGCGGATACGTAACTTTTGGTGATGGAAAAAGGATCAGAGTGATTGGCAAGGGCGAATTAAAGATTGAAGGGTTTCCAGTTTTTACAAGTGTATTATTGGTTGAAGATCTAAAAGCAAACTTGCTAAGTATAAGCCAGTTGTGTGATGACAACATGATAGTGGAATTTCAGAAGGACAAGTGTGTAGTAAAGTATGGAGAAAACAAGGTTCTTTCTGGAATACGATCTTCAGACAATTGTTATTTGTTGGAACAAGAAGTTCGATGCATGCTTTCAAAGCAGGATGAAGGAGTTCTTTGGCACAGGAAGCTCGGACACATCAACTATAAACCACTGGTGAAAATTGCTAACATGAAAGCTGTACGAGGAATGCCAATCTTGACCAGCAAGGATGAAATTGTGTGCGGACCATGTCAACAAGGTAAACAAACTCGTGCTCCTCATTCTTCAGTTCAGTTTATTACTACTTCTAGAAATATGGAACTACTGCATATGGACTTAATGGGGCCAGTTAATACACCTAGCATAGGAGGAAAGAAATATATTTTTGTATGTGTCGATGACTTCTCCAGATTTACACGGGTAGCCTTCTTGAAAGAGAAATCTGATACGATTGAGGTATTTCGAAGCCTTGTAGTAAAGTTGCAAACTGAAAAGGGAAGTCCTATAGGAAAGATAATCCGAATTCGAAGTGATCATGGAAGAGAATTTGAGAATGAACAATTCAGTTCCTTCTGCGATGAGCTAGGGATCCAACATGAGTTTTCGGCTCCTATCACTCCTCAACAGAATGGTATTGTCGAAAGAAAGAACAGAACTCTACAGGAGATGGCTCGAGTTATGTTGGCAGAAAAGGATATCCATAAGAAATGGTGGGCAGAGGCGATCAATACAGCGTGCTATACAATCAACAGGGTGTATCTTCGACCATTCACTGAAAAGACAGCCTATGAGATCTGGAAGGGCAGGAAACCAAATGTTTCGTATTTTCATGTATTCGGAAGTACTTGCTATATTCTCAGAGATAGAGAACAGTTGACTAAATTTGATAATCGCAGTGATCCAGGAATTTTTCTCGGGTATTCCATCAATAGCCGTGCTTACAGAGTTTTTAATCATCGAACCAAAACTCTCATGGAATCCATAAACGTTATTGTGGATGATTCAGAAAAGGAACAACTACCAGAAGCTGTGGAGGAAGAATCGGTCAACTCTCAGGTTCCAACACAGTCTCAATCTTCTGACAAAGCAAAACCCTCAGTTGATCCTACTGAACCAAATGAGCATCAGAACCCGAACTCTACTGAAAACGACCATGTTCCAACACAGTCCCTTCCTACGGACAACCATGTTCCAACACTCGACCGATCTGGCTCCACCTTGAGAAGCACTCGATCAGTACCTCGAGTTGATTATCAACGACTGGCTGGTCTATACTGTTTTGTGTCCCTAATTGAACCGAAGAACTATAAGGAAGCTTTACTTGATGAATATTGGATTGCTGCAATGCAAGATGAACTCGGCTAGTTTACCAGGAATGATGTTTGGTACCTTACTCCTCGTCCCAAAGGCATTAATGTAATTGGCACAAAATGGATCTTTGAAAACAAGTCCGATGCAGATGGCTTAGTCACCAGGAACAAAGCCAGACTTGTTGCTCAAGGATATATACAAGTGGAAGGTGTTGACTTTGATGAAACCTTTGCACCTGTTGCCAGGTTAGAATCTATCCGTATTCTACTAGCTATTGCCTGCTCTTTGAACTTTACTTTGTATCAAATGGATGTTAAGAGTGCATTTTTAAATGGAGTGGTGAATGAGGAAGTTTATGTGGAACAACCTAAAGGTTTTGAAGATCCCCATTATCTACATCATGTATATCGTCTCAAGAAGGCCTTATACGGATTAAAGCAGGCACCTCGAGCGTGGTATGAACGACTTACTACCTTTCTACTTCAGAAAGGGTATCGTCGAGGGGGAGTAGATCGCACTTTATTTGTGCTTGACAAGTCCTCAAAGTTTCTAATTGCTCAAATATATGTTGATGACATAGTTTTTGGCTCTACTTCACCATCTATGGTACAGGAGTTTGTCACCACGATGCAATCTGAATTCGAGATGAGCATGGTTGGAGAATTGACTTACTTTCTGGGATTACAAGTCAAGCAAAGACGGGATGGTCTGTTCATAAATCAAAGTAAGTATGCCTTGAACTTGATTCAGAAATTTGGACTTAGTAATGCTCGTGCAGTTCGAACCCCTATGGGAGTTTCTGATAAACTGGTGAAAGATGAAAAAGGAGTTTCAGTCGATCAGAAGTTATATAGAGGAATGTATGGTCAGCTGAATGGAAAAGGAAAGGATAAATTTCACGTATTCTGTCGCATGTCTAGTCATAGCTATTTCTGGTTAAGGAACATTACTAATGAAGAAGCTGTTGGAATGGAGACAGTCAAGTATGGAGATAAGCTTCAGGTGGGATTGTTTGATATGAATTCTGCAAGAAGAATGGAAGAATTAAGGGAACCTATTTTAATAGTTCTGTCTGATAGTGAAGGGAGTGTTCCAACACAGACAGATGAACCGGTGTACATGGACTTGGATTCTGATGTAGATATGGGAGGAGAGAACACTGAGGAGTATGAAGGGAAGCAGGGGATTGAAGTGTCTGATGGAGATCTGCTAGTTCAGGGTGATGATCCAGAAGAAGAATCAGCTGAAAGAGCAGACTGTGTTCCAACACAGGATGCCCCTGATCTGACATACTCCAGTGACGAGGTCCTGGATGAATTTTTTCGGAAGGCAAAAGGAAAAAGAAAGGCAAGCTCTGCCATTGATACTGAGGCAGCAAAAAGGAGTAAGAAGAGACGGGATAGCAAACCGAGGAAGATTCTGCCTCCTCCATCTATCACCCAGGCCTTCTCTGCTGTGTACTTTGATGAGAAAGGTGCAGAGATGAGAGATTTTTTCTCCAAGAAGAAATTCATAGCTGAAAGACCGTTGGATCTAATAGCTTATCAAGAGAGTGGTTTCACAGACTTTTTGAAGGTGACAGGGATGACAAAGGCAGCTACACTTCAACTCCAATACAACAGACAGGTGGTTTTAGAGGTATATTCTAATCTTATGCCTGGTAATCTAGAGGATACTTCCCCATGGTTTGGCAGAGTGTATGTTCGGGGGAAAATTATAAATTTATCTGCTGCTAGGATTAATCTGTTGTTAGGGCTGAAAACACCTGAGATAGGGGGAGTGTTTCCTGATGATTTGGAGTTGACTGACAATGAGATTTTGGCGATTATATCTGGGGGATATAAGGAGGAGTGGCCAGCTGTGGGGTACTCACATGCATCATGTTTAACATCCAGATTCTTTGGCCTGTATCAAATAGCTGTACATTGCTGGTTGCCGTCAAGCAATACCACCGCATTGACTAGGGAGATGGCCAAGCTGCTTTACTGTGTTGGAACACAGAAGGAAATCAATCTTGGACTGTTAATTCAGCAGCATCTGATTAGACAGGCCACAGCTCCGAAAGTTAATGATGCAGTTATCTATCCAGCTCTAATCTCTTCCCTAGCCAAGAGTGCTAAAGTGAAGGGGAAGGCCTCAGACTTGATAGTTGACACTAAGTTTTTGCGGCCTAACAAGAAGACTTTCGGGCTCAGACATGTACATGACCTTCCGTGGAAAGCTTCTGGGTCAGCCTCCTCATCAGCAGTGGTAGACAGGAAGGATCGACTATTGGTTGTCAATGCCAGACTAGGAGCTTTGGGAATACAGATTGCAGCCTTACAAGCAGAGCAAGCACGGTTGGAGGAAGAGAAGTCAAGGCTGGAAGGTTGATCTGAGTAGGATTAATTAAGGGGGAGTTCTAAAAATTGATTTTTATTTTTGTTGAAGTCCCTTTGGCCTATGTGTGGTCCCAGGGGGAGTGATTTTGGTGTTTGGATAATTGGTTTTTCAATTTGGTTGTATAATTTTGGATTTCTGGAATTCTAGATTTCGGCTTTCATTATGTGAGTTCTGGTATTATGATCATTATTCTGCTCGTTGTATGTTGTTGATTCTATGCTTGCCATCCAAAATATTATGGGTCCACAAAAATGCCAAAGGGGGAGATTGTAAAGTCAAGGAATTATTTTATTGGCAATTTTGTGTGAATTATCTTTGAACTGATATACAGACCATGTTGGAACATGGTGCTGGAGCAGAATTTACGCCATAGGGTTTAACGGAATTCAAGCCAAAATATTGAGGTGTTTTAGAATTTATGGTAATCGTATATTTGGCTATATATGAGGCGTGTGAAGCATAATTGGTTTTATGGAAAATCCCTAATTATAAGGAGAAGATTTATTTGAATATATAGGATAGAATGAGTTAAGGTAAATCCCTTTATTTATGGGATTTGGATATGCTTCAAGAATCAGATTTGGAATAGGAATATTGTGGAGATAATCAAGGAGTATTCAAGTCTGATTCGTGGATATAAATATGGGACAAACACGACTGCATACTTACGATTTTACAGAGAAAAAGCTGCACCCAGATTTTGAGATCTTACGAAATTTGCAAGAGCCAATAAACTGTGTTCCAACACTGTCCTGCCGCACTAAGTTCAGAATCGTATACCTTAATTCCTCGGGAGGAGGAGATCCTGCGTCGACGGAGTTCGAGGTCGGAGGGAGTCTGATCAAGGCGGATCGGTAGCTAGGGGAGCTAGCATAGTCCACACGTCATAGTTAGTAAAGATAAGTATTTTGTAAACTGTACTCTGTACGTTATCTTTCTAATTAGTGGATTCATTCTGAACTGGGCAAGGCCCCGCAGATGTAGGTGGTTTACACCGAACTGCATAATCAAGTTGTGTGTTTTTACGTTTCATATTTTTTACACTTGGTTAAACTAGGCATGTTGAAACACACCAGTAAAAATTAGAAAAAGTGGTAAAACTAAATTTCATATGTGAGGAGGTATCACAATGCTATCTGCACAATCACATGTCATTAAAACTTTGCTTCACCAATTCATATCACTAATCCATATATTTACTCATGGCATGTAATTTTACATGTGACCGTTTCTTTAAGTGTTCAAAAAAGGTTATGTTTCAAAGTATTAAAACATGCGGTAAATTCTTAGAAAACTATTTACAAAAAAGAGTATGAATTATTTTTGAAAGAATATGTGAAGTTTTTAAATTTAATTTTAATATACATAATATTAAATATATAATAATTAAATTTAAAATTATAAAATTTGATTAAAATATACCGTATTTAAATGGAAATATATTTATCTAATAGATTTAGAAAATACAGCCTCCCACAAACGGACTCAAATTCTTACAGAATCTCAGTTTATTTTCTAAATGCAAAGCGCCAAAGTAGTGTTAGTTTTAACTTTAGCACTGCTCTTTTTAAAATAAAATAAAGTGAAAATGAAGGGTTTCTAGAATGTGACGATATTCCAACTCAGCCTATCATTGTCTGAGTTGTCACGGTACAACACAACTGAAGGCAAGAACACATCATGTTCAACATCCAGCTAGCCGTCCAGGCTGAACAGTTAGCCGACACATTTTATCAATTTGTAAAAACACAATGCTCCATCGGTCCCACCTTAAATTAAGGTCTAATCGTTCGAAAAAAATATTTAATCGTTAATATGTTTATTTGTGTATAATATCGGTAAAAAGTTGGTTTCTATAAACTACTTATTACGATGAATTTAATAATATCACATACGATAATATTATGTCTCATATATCTATTCAAATATATAGTCAAACTTTGATAGAGAATAATATCATAAAGTATGTGGATAATTTAACCTGGGACAGAGGGAGTACCACTATAATTTTATTTTGGAAAAGTCTCAGGAAAGACGGTCTGTTCATAAGCTTATGGACAGGTCAGTGACTATTTTAAAAAATAAGGTTCAGTTTGTACTTAATCAAAAAATGAGTTTCAGTTTATAATTAATTTAAAAAAAGCATTCATGTCAGGATTAGGTACACTATATCACTCACAATATAGTTTGACATCATCTAAGTGACTCTCTCATCCATCATTTCTCGGATTCTGAATCAGGTTCTTTGTAGTAGAAACTAAGTACATAGCATTCACAATATCTTGCATAACCTTTAATGAAGTCGGGTTTTACATTCTTTTCCAGATTAATAATAGGTTTTACATTCTTTGTCCGATTAAGATAATGTTATTTTTGATTAATAGTTATAATTGGAATCAAAAGTTTTTTTTACCTTTAACATTATATGCGTATAACTTGGACAGGACAAAAGCTTGCGTATAATTAGATAAAAATCAAATCTTAATTTGTCATATATTAAATATAAAAATTATTTATCTTAGAACCATTTCCAAGTATAAATTGGATATATGAAAAGTCTCTAATTTTGTTTTAATTAATAATGCATTTTTTCACATATATCCTGTTGTTAGGTATTATTTTGGAGGAGACCACAAGTCCACAATCTATTTTTTATCATACAAAAGCAAACAAAACACAAGCAAAAACATAAAATACAAATGGTAAAAAAAAATTGGTGGAGACCAGGCACACCCTGGTGCCCATATGTTCAGCCACTGGTAACATAATAAAATTTTAGCTATAGTTCAAACGGGCATATCTTTACTACTTAATCATTGTTTAAAAGTTACTAGGGTATTTTTCTAAAAAAGTATGGACAAGCCAAAATTTGTACGATCATATTAATTAGCTCTGATTGAGGGGTGTCTCTCCGGCGAATTGGCGTAACTTACCATGGTGGGAAATGTCATTTTTGATACTTGCTACCATGATTGATTTGGATCGATGTGGATTCTGCCTTACAGGTCGGATCAAACTTGCAAGACAAACAGACACTTAAGGACTAAATAGTTATCATTTATGTAGTTTTTTTAGCCACAAAGGTTATTATTTAAAATTGGTATATATACAAATATAATCCTATATACTTGAGATAAGCCCAAATATAACCCTCGGATAAATAACACTATAAAAACAACCCTAACTAGTTGATGAAAGTGCAAATATAACCCTCTGGTGAGAAATCTGGCATTGACTGTGTTTTTTCGACATCGACCCCCCAAAAATGACAAAAATACACCTGGACCAAAAGCTGAATTTTGGTGGGCAATTATACCCTTACCCACCGCAGGATCGACGCCATACCAGGTATGATTATGTCAGCACATTATGACTGATAGGGTTATATCAGCGCATTCGTAAAATGTAGGGTTATATTAGCACATATTATTAAAGCAAAATACAACAACATTAAAAACCCTATGTCGAAGAGCAAAACAAAATAAAAACTACACACACAACACCCAAAAATCATCCAATTATCAATTCGGACTAAACTTGACATAATAAACAAAATATTATCAAAATCCTTATGAATGTGCTGATGTAACCATATTAGTTTTAGTAATGTGTTGATATAACCCTATTAGTTTTAGTAATGTGTTGATATAACCCTACACGTTTTAGGAATGTTCTGATTTAACCCTATCAGTTTTTATAATGTGCTGATATAACCCTACCTGTTATCGCGGTGGTACAGCAGTAGTCCGACAGCGGCGCAATGGTGGTCCGACGTTGGTCCGGTGGCGTTGGTCCAATGACAATATTTGGGCTTCAATGATGCAAAGGGCAATAATGTCATTTTCTATTTTTTTACTATTTTTTTAGTAGTCCGACGACGACCGTCTTTCATTTGGGAAGAGATTTTTTTAAAAATATGATTCAAATTTTGGGAACCTTCTGTGCAATTATCAAAATACTATATATACCACAAAGATAACATAATTTTTATTTTTCTTTCCTCTTCCTCCTCTGATCGGAAACTACCAATGGCCGACGGTTACCACTAGATTTCCACCAGCTTCCACCGCGTCTGCCAGTACCTCAACCAAATCACATCGGAATCCTTGCCTCCACCGATATCTTGCTGCAATTCGCCGCTGCTGCCTCAAAACCCCAGGCTTTGAGATTGCAAAACCCTAGATTCCAAAGATCCGCTGCCGCGCTCCAGCGGCGACACTCCTCTAAAGGTGATAGCGATAACGACGTTCCTCTGCACGGTGATGGTGACCGTGACGCTCCTCTGCACGGCGATGGCAACAGAGAATTTCCTCTGCACGGCAATGGCGACGGTGAGGCTCCTCTATAAGTTGCGCCTGCGACGCAATGTTCCTAGCAGCTGGCATTTGTTGCGCGTGAGATCCAAGTGCCACGTGGAGAAGAAGGCTCACACCTATTTGCATGCACGATATTACTTACTGAGGTTCTGCATGTGTGAGGTGAGATTCAATTTTGTGTTTTATTTTTTCAAAGAAATATACCGAGGTTTAAAATTTACTCGATTGAGCTAATGTTCAGTAAATTTTCTTTGGCCTAGTGGTTACTACTCTAATTGTTGATGTTTGTGGTTTCTGGTTCGAGTCTCTCTCTAAACTTTATTTTGAAGATTTTATGTTATTGATGCACATGCTGAGGTTTGATAATTATTTGACTGAGTGTTTTGTTAACAATGTTTGTTTAGTCTAGTGGTTGGTACTCTTGTTTGTTGAGTTTTGAGGCCATAAGTTTGAATCTCTTTGTGACATTTATTTTGAATAATTTATGTTCATGATGTATATGATAAGATTTAATATTATTTAACTGAGAGTATAGGTTTAATAAGAGTCTTTGGTGTAGTGGTTATTGCTCTATGTTTTGATGTTGTGGACCTGGGTTCAAATCCAACCCCAGGTTCTTTATTTTTAAAGAATTTTTATTCCTGAGATACTGTAATTTTTTTTATGTTCGTAGCTTTTTTTCCTCTTTTGTTGATATTTTTTATTAGTCAGGTGAGGTTTAATGGATATAAGTTGAAGTTTTATACTTTTTTTGGGTGATATAGATTGATATTTGTAGTTTTTTAATAAAATTTTCTCATGTTGATGTTTTTCATTTTCCGGCCGAGGTTTTGGTAATAGGAGTTGATGTTTGAAGTGTCTTTTTTCTTATGTTGATGTTTTTTATTTTTCGGATGAGGTTCATGAATTAGGAGTTGATGTTAGTAGCCTTTGGGAGATGTAGGTTGATATTTGTATTTTTTTTTTAAAAAAAAGTTGTTGATGTTTTATGCTTTTTAGAGTGAATAATTTATACTATTGATGTACCGTGGCTTTTTTGTTGATTTGTTTTAGTATTTTTCTCTCATGTTGATGTTATTCTTTTTCTAGATGAGTTTTAGGTGATATGGGTTGATGTTTGTAATTCTTTTTGGTGATATGGTTGATTTTTTGTAGTGTTTTTCCTTATGTTGACGTTTTTCATTTTCAGGGCGAAGTTTAGATGATAATAATTGATATTTTTAGCTTTTGGGTGATACAGGTTGATGTTTGTAGATTTTTTCTTTTTAAAAATGATAATTTAGCTTTGTTGATGTTTTTATGATTTTCAGTTGATTTTTTGTTAGCTGTAGTCGACGTTTCTTTCAATTGTTTGTTGATTTTTATGCAGTATATTTTCTGTTGTTCAATTTGATTTTTTATACATTTTTTGTTGCAGCTTTTAGTTGATGTTTTATAACTTTTCGTTGATATTTTGCTATTTTTTGCTGATATTTATAATTTTCAGTTCGCTAATCATATTGATTTTTTACATTTTAAAATACTTTAAAAATATTTTTTTTGATTTTTTTTGCATATTGCAGATGGTGGGAAAATGATGGGAAAATATTGGATGAAAAAGCCCCTGGAAAAATATTAGCGATAGGTCCCTGTAAAATAATTAGAGATAGTCCCTGAAAATTATTAGAAATAGATCCTTGGAGCTAGAATATTGTTAGAATTGTAGAAAGACCCCTAAATAAAGTTTAGACTGCATCAAAGCAGACCATCTCTTAAAATTTAATGCTAAGTAGGTTTATGTGAAGGTATTATGTCACTAACCAACTGATGGAAATATTTCTTTTCTTTACTACTAGAATGGCTACACCGAACGTTGCGCGGAGCTTGATAACAAATTATAGAAATTTTATAGGAATGTTAAAAGAGCTGTAATTTAAGCTATAAATGTACCAATTATACATGTAAGTGAAGCGTGGAGATGGCGAGAGGTGAAGGTTCAGGAGGAGAGGGTTCAAGTGGAGGGGTTCGAGAGGTACGGGTTCGAGATGTGAAGGTTGCAGTGGAAGTTCGAGAGGTAGTTGGTTGGAGCGGAAGGTTTGGGAGATACGGATTCGAGTGGTGAAGGTTCCATAGTAGGTTCGAGAAGTGGAATTCTTGATTTTGGGTGTTGGAATGTTATTGTTGGATGGGGCTTATGCGTTGGGGCTAGTCAGGTTCAAGATGGATGTTAGGAGATGTTTAGCTATGTGTTGGTTGAATTGAGCCGTTCGGCGGCCGACCATGGTGGATTATTTTTTTATTGGAATCATCAATGATGGTATACCCAATGTGTTGTCCTTTTTTTCAATTTCATGAGAATGCCCAGATCAAGATGAATGGAGGAGCATATTTATTTATAATTGGTGGATTCTTTGAATTTTGCCCAGTTTTCGGCAACTCACTGGCGCCGGAAAATGCGTTCTAGGTGAGGACTCAAACCTAGGCGCTCAACCCGTTTTAGGGCGCCATCGAGCCATTCAACCCGAGAAAGATTATACGGGGCAGAGGCTCCCTAGGGTTCCAACCCGGTTGAAGGTGGCAGGGTCAAATGACCCGTTAAAAGATAAGGCCAGGTCATGGGTCTTAAACCCTAGCAGCTTGAAGCCTCGAATGGTAGTTCGAGTGGTGGAATGATTCCTCATATGGTGGAATGATGCCTCGATTGGTGTGGACGCAAGGTACAATTGCTTTAGAATGAATGCACTCGCGAGGTGTGGATGCTCTCAAAGTGGAAACTGTACCCATGACAGGTGGATTGTGCATAATGGATTTGAGAGGGAACATGCACTCTCGAGTTATGGATGATTATCGATTCGAGACATGAATGTCTCGAGAGGTACATGGCTCGAAATGATGGCTGGAATTTACACCCTCGAGGAGTGATTCGTGTGTTGAGCTCTCGAGGGCTCTCGAGGGCTGGATGTCTATCCTCGAGGGGCATTTTTTTAACCCTTCGAGTGTTGGATGTTCAACCCTCGAGGAGTGGTTGTGTAACCCTTCGAGTGCTGGATATTTAACCCTCGAGGGGTGGCTATTTAACCCTTCGAGTGCTGGATGTTTATCCTCTTGAGGGGTAGCCCTTCGAGTGCTGGAGGTATAACTTCTCGAGGGGTGGATGTTTAACTCCTCGAGTGGTGGTTCGAAGATGATGTAAATGTAACCTCAACTGCTGGATGTCTAGATCCTCGAAGGGTGGTTCACTAACCCCTCGAGGGGTGGTTGACTAACCCCTTCGACAGGTGATATGAATAACATGAAATGCTCTCGAGGGGTGGTAATTTAACCCTTCGAGGGATGGATGTGTAACCTCTCCAGGGGTGGATGTTTAACTCCTCGAGTGGTGGTTCGTGGACTGATGGATGTCTAGCCCCTTGAAGATGACATAACCCCTCGATGATGACGTAATCTCGACTGCTGGATGTATAACCCCTCGAGGGGTGGTTCGTGGATTGCCCTCGAGGGTACTGCGGGTTCGAGTTGGTGGCAATGGTTCGAGAGGTAAAAGGCTCGAGGGTACATGCAAGATCCTCGAGGGAACCATCCCCCGAGGATCGATTCTTGTGCCCTACATGGTGGGTACCTCTCCAACGGGTACCTCTCGAACGGCCACCTCTCGAACCCATCCAGTCGAACCTCTCCACCTAAAAGTTAACGTCTCGAATGGGTGCCTCTCGAATTGGTACCTCTCGAACCCATCCAATCGAACCCCTCCACCTAGAACTACACCTCTCGAATGGGTACATCTTGAATGGATCCAGCGGAACCCCTCCACCTGAAACTTCACCCCTGGAATGGGTACCTCTCGAAAGGGTACCTCTCGAACCCATCCAATGGAACCCCTCCACCTGAAACTTCACTTCTCGAATGGGTATCTCTCAAATGGATCTAATGGAACCTCTCCATCTTAACCTTCACCTCTCGAATGGGTACTTCCTGAAAGGGTAACTCTCTGATGGTACCACTCGAAGTCATCATATGGAACCCCTCCACCTGAAACTTCACCTCTCGAATTGGGACTTCTCGAGTGGGCACCTCTCGAACCCATCCAATGGAACACCTCCACCTGGAACTTCACCTCTCGAAATGGTTCCTCTTGAATGGGTACCTCTCAAAGCCATCCAATGGAACCCCTCCGCTTGAAAGTTCACCTCTCGAACTGGTACCTCTCGAAACCATCCAATAGAACTCTTCCACCTGGAAGATCGCCTCTCGAATGGGTACCTCTTGAATGAATCAAATGGAACCTCTCCATCTGAACCTTCACCTCTCGAATGGGCACCTCTCGAATGGGTACCTCTCGAGTAGGAACCTCTCGAAATGGTACCTCTCAAACCCATCCAATGGAACTCCTCCGCCTGGAAGTTTGCCTCTCGAATGGTACCTCTCGAATGGATCCAATGGAACCTCTCAATCTGAACCTTCACCTTTGAAATGGGTACATCTCGAATGGGTACCTCTCTTATGGTACCTCTCTTATGGTACCTCTCGAACCTATACAATGGAACCCTCCACATGAAAGTTAACATCTCGAATAGGTGCATCTCGAATGGGTACCGCTCGAACCTATCCAATCGAACCCCTCCACCTGAAAGTTCACCTCTTGGAATAGCACCACTCGAATGGGTACCTCTCGAACCCATCTAATCGAATCCCTCCACCTGAAACTTCACCTCTCGAATGGGTACCTCTCAAATGGATCCAATGGAACCTCTCCATCTGAACCTTCACCTCTTGAATGGGTACCTCCAGAAAGGACAACTCTTGGATGGTACATCTCGAATACGAACCTCTCGAATAGGTACCGCTCAAACCCCTCCACCTGAAAGTTCACCTCTTGGAATGGTACCTCTCGAATCGGTACCTCGAGAATCCATCCAGCGAAACCCCTCCACCTGAAACTTCACCTCTCGAATGGGTACCTCTTGAATGGATCCAATGAAACCTCTCCATCTCAACCTTCACCTCTCGAATAGGTACCTCTGGAATGGGTACCTCTCGAACCCATTGAGTGGAACCCCTCCACCTGAAACTTCACCTCTCGAATTGGGATTTCTTGAGTGGGCACCTCTCGAACCCATCCAATGGAACACCTCCACCTAGAACTTCACCTCTCAAAATGGTTCCTCTCGAAGGGGTATCTCTTGAAACCATCCAATGGAACCCCTTCGCCTAAAAGTTCACCTCTCGAAATGGTACCTCTCAAACCCAACTAATTGAACTCCTCCACCTGGAAGATCGCCTCTCGAATGGGTACCTCTTGAATGGATCCAATGGAAAATCTCTATCTGAACCTTCACCTCTTGAATAGGTACCTCTCAAATGGGTACCTCTCGAGTGGGCACCTCTCAAAATGTTAGCTCTCGAACCCATCCAATGGAACTCCTCCACCTGGAAGTTTGCCTCTCGAATGGGTACATCTCAAATGGTACCTCTCGAAAGGATCTAATGGAACCTCTCCACCTGAACCTTCACTTCTCGAATGGGTACCTCTCGAAGCCATCCAATGGAACCCCTCCACCTGAAACTTCACCTCTCGAATAGGGACTTCTCGAGTGGGTACCTCTCGAACCCATCCAATGAAAGACCTCCACCTGGAACTTCACCTCTCGAAATGGTTCCTCTCGAATGGGTACCTCTCGAAGCCAACGATAGGAACCCTTCCGCCTTAAAGTTAACCTCTCGAAATGGTACCTCTCGAACCCATCCAATGGAACTCTTCCACCTGGAAGATCACCTCTCAAATAGGTACCTCTCGAATGGATCCAATGAAACCTCTCCATCTGAACCTTCACCTCTTGAATGGATACCACTTGAGTGGGCACCTCTCAAAATGGTACCTCTCAAACCCATCCAATGGAACTCCTCCACCTGGAAGTTTGCCTCTAAAATGGGTACATCTCGAATGGTACCTCTCGAATGGATCCAATGGAACCTCTCGATCTGAACCTTCACTTCTCGAATGGGTACCTCTTGAGTGGGCACCTCTCGAATGGTTCCTCTCGAACCCATCCAATGGAACCCCTCCACCTGAAAGTTCACGTCTCGAATGGGTACCCCTCGAACCCATCCAATCCACCTGAAAGTTCACCTCGCGGAATGGTACCACTCGAATGGGTACCTCTCAAACCCATCCAATTGAACCCCTCCACCTGAAACTTCACCTCTTGAATGGGTACCTCTCGAATGGATCCAATGGAACCTCTCCATCTGAACCTTCACCTCTCGAATGGGAACCTCCAGAAAGGGCAACTCTCGGATGGTACCTCTCGAATGTGAACCTCTCGAATGGGTACCGCTCAAACCCATGCAAATTAAACCCATCTACCTGAAAGATCACCTCTTGGAATAGTACATCTTGAATTGGTACCTCTAGAATCCATCCAGCGGAACCCCTCCACCTGAAACTTCACCTCTCGAATGGTACCTCTCGAATGGATCCAATGGAACCTCTCCATCTAAACCTTCACCTCTCGAATGGGTACCTCTCGAGGGGGCACCTCTTGAACCCCTCCAATGGAACACCTCCACCTGTAAAGAAACAGTCAAAATGTGAGAAATCGGTCATATTTTTGTAGCAACTGAATTTTTTTTGCCAAAAAACACTCATATACTTCACATCTCGAAATGGTTCCTCTCGAATGCGTACCTCTTAAAGCCATTCAATGGAACCCCTCCACCTGAAAGTTAACCTCTTGACATGGTACCTCTCGAACCTATCCAATGGAACTCCTCCACCTGGAAGATCGCCTCTCGAATGGATCCAATGGAACCTCTCCATCTGAACCTTCACTTCTCGAATGGGTACCTCTTGAATGGGCACCTCTCAAGTGGGCACCTCTCAAAATGGTATATCTCGAACCCATCCAATGGAACTCCTCCCCCTGGAAGTTCGCCTCTCAAATGGGTACATCTCAAATGGTACATCTCGAATGGATCCAATGGAACCTCTCCATCTGAACCTTCACTTCTCGAATGGGTACCTCTCGAATGGGTACCTCTCGAGTGGGTACCTCTCGAATGGTACCTCTCAAACCTATCCAATGGAACCCCTCCACCTGAAAGTTCACATCTCAAACGGGTACCGCTCGAACCAATCCAGTCGAACCCCTCCACCTGAAAGTTAACCTCTCGGAATGGTACCTCTCAATGGGTACCTCTCGAACCCATCCAATCGAACCCCTCTACCTGAAACTTCACCTCTCGAATGGATCCAATGGAACCTCTCCATCTGAACCTTCACCTCTCGAATGGGTACCTCCAGAAAGGGCAACTCTCGGATGGTACCTCTCGAATGCGAACCTCTCGAATGGGTACTACTCAAACCCATCCAATCGAATCCCTCCACCTGAAAGTTCACCTCTCAGAATGGTTCCTCTCAAATCGGCACCTCTACAATCCATCCAGCGGAACCCCTCCACCTGAAACTTTACCTCTCAAATGGGTACCTCTCGAATGGTACCTCTTGAATAGATCCAATGGAACCTCTCCATCTGAACCTTCACCTCTCGAATGGTACCTCTCAAACCCATCCAATGGAACCCCTCCACCTAAAGCTCACATCTCGAATGGGTACCGCTCAACCCATCCCATCCAATGGGTACCTCTCGAATGTGTACCTGTCGAACACATCCAATGGAACTCCTCCACATGAAAGTTCACCTCTCGAATGGGTACCTCTCGAAGCTATCCAATGGAACCCCTCCACCTGAAACTTCACCTCTCGAGCGGACATCTCTCGAACCCATCCAATGGAAAATCTCCACCTGGAACTTCACCTCTAGAAATGGTTCCTCTCGAATGTGTACCTCTCAAACTCATCCAATGGAACCCCTCTGCCTGAAAGTTCACCTCTCGAAATGGTACCTCTTGAACCCATCCAATGGAACTCCTCCACCTGGAAGTTTGCCTCTCGAATGGGTACCCATCGAATGGAACCTCTCAAATACGTACCTCTCGAACACATCCAATGAAACTCCTCCACCTAAAAGTTCACCTCTCGAATGGGTACCATTCGAACCCTGCCACCAGAAACATCATCTCTCAAATTGGTACCTCTCAAAAGGGTACCTCTCAAAAGGGTACCTCTCGAATTGGAACCTCTCGAATGCGTACCTCTAGAACACATCCAATAGAACTCCTCCATATGAAAGTTCACCTCTCGAATGGGTACCTCTCGAACCCATACAAAGGAACCCTTCCACCTGAAACTTCACCTCTCAAATGGGTACCTCTGGAATGGAACCTCTTGAATTGGTACCTCTAGAACCCATCTAATGGAACCCCTCCACCTAAAAGTTCACCTCTCAAAATGGTACCTTTCGAATGGCTACCTCTCAAACTCTAACCTCTCCAATCCCCCCTGGATCTTTCACATCTCGAACCCCTACACCTAAACCCACTGAACTTCAACCTTCACCTCTCAAATTGCTACCTCCCGAACCCCTCCACATGAACCCTCTCCACTTGAACCTTCACCTCTCGAATGGGTACCTTTCGAGCCCCTCCAATGGAATCACCCCTCCACTTGAACCTCTTCAACTGAACCTTTACCTCTCAAACCTCTCCACCTAAACCTTCAGCTCTCGAATCGGTAACTCTCGAACCATTACCTCTCGAAACCCCCCTAGTCAAATTCTCACCTCTCGAATATCCACTAGAACCTTCACCGCTTGAACCTCAAATGGGTACGTCTCGAATGGGTACATCTTGAATAGGTACCTTTCGAATGGGTACCTCTCGAATGGGTACCCCTCCAATGGGTACCTAAAATGACATCATTTTGGGTAGCCACTTGGAAACACATGTAGATGCACATGGCGGCGCCGCAATGTTTGACAAAGGGGATGCACAAAATGAAAAAAATGGTGCCCAAAATGACATCATTTTGGGCAGCCACTTGAGAGCACATGCAGGGGCACAGTTCGGCTTGCCTACGAAATAACCACTATGCCCCCGATGACGGTTGACACAAGCATGGGGTTTCAGAGTATTTCTTTTATATAGTAACCAAATTAAAGGAAACCTCAAGCTCACAAGTTCTGTTTCTTTAAAGAAAGTTGAGTATATACTTTAAAGGAAAAGTATTTGGAAATGCCGTATTTCCATAGAAATATGAAAATATGTGATTGAATTAGAATTATAGAAAGGTAAAAAGTTTTAATTGTAATATTGAAAAATTTATTATGCAGTATGTAGTAGTTATAAGTTTATAACCCGTTGAATGCAACCCAAAATTTTTATCTTGATTTATTCTAATTTGCAGTTTAAACCTTTGTTTTAACAATAACTTATGGAAAGATCGTCTTTCAAGAGACAGAATCTACTTATTAAAAATAGAGTGTAATTCTCTCTTATATAATAGTTGAGAGAGATCCACTGAGGGTGAAAAACACAGAGTGAATGTGCGATTGATTCGGCAATTGATTCAGCCATGAAACCGGGGTGTGACCTGCCATGGAAGAAGGCGGTGCTGCCACCGGAGGAGTGGGGCAATTCAAACAGCAAAGGAAACATAGATTTTGGTAGCAAACAAAGGATTGAGAATTTGGAATTGGATGAGGATGAATAATCAGAGAAGGAAGTTGCGACTGAGATTGAGGTAACTACTATGCCTAAACCTCCTGATACTGAAGTTAGGGATGAATTGGTAGGAGCTCTGAATAAACCACGAGTAGAGTTTATTAGTGGTTATCAATCTCAATTGAGGGGAATGAAAATTGATTGTGTAGCACCAAGACTGGTAGATGGGAAAGTGGAAATTGAAATTGAATTGGATGATGTTAAGGATGAATTAACTTTCTGAGAGAATTCCTTGATCATGTGTGTTTTTGGGGGTGATTTGAGCATGAATGTTGTGAAGAGGTTTATGGAGAAATCATGGTCGTTTATTGCTATGCCTGGTTTTTTTTCTATAATGAGGAGGGGTACTTCATAATGCGTTTTAAATCAAAGGAGGAAAGGGATATTGTATTAAGAAGGGGATCATATATCATATATAATATGATGATATGTTGGCAAATATGGAAAGATAGATTCTCTCTGAAAGATTATATGGCTAAAATACTTCCAATCTAGGTGAAACTACCACAATTACTTTGTATTTATGGGGACCCCTTAGTCTTGGTAAAATTGATAGTATAATTAGAAAACCTCTATGTACTGATGAATGTACATCTGCAAAATTGAGAATTTCATATGCTCGAATCCTTGTGGAGGTGGATATTTCTCAGGATATTCCACAATATGTGCCTATAAAGGATATGGATGGCAATATTTTTCAGCAGGTACTGGAGCTAGAGGGACATCCTTTGTTTTGTAGAACATGTTAGATGGGAGGGCATGTGTGCTATGAGCAAAAGAGTAAAGCTAAACATATACATAATTGATTGGCAAAGCAGAAAACTGATGCAGCTAGAAATGTACAGAAAGGATCTGAGTTTGAGGCAAAACTATTCAGAGGAGGGAAAACAGAGAACTGATGGAAAGCCTATGGATGGTAAATTGCAGGGCAATGAGGGTAAGGCCGGGTGGACTGTGGTGAAATCCAGGAATAGAGGCAAGATGAAACTGGGGGATAGCTATGTGATTGATTTGAGAGTACCTGGAATATGCAGTGGAGAATCTAGTGATAGGAGTAGAACCTTAGGGATTTGGCAGGATCCTTCGGGGGACTATGATGTCTCATGATATATGCATGGAATGTATGGGGCTTAAATAACATAACAAAGTAGAAAGAGGTTAAAGCGGACATAACTGTATGTTTGCTATTATCATAGAAACAGGGGTAAAAAAAGAACAAGCTATAAGGATCAGGAAAAGCTTTGGGGAGAAATGGCAATATATGGATAACTATGAGGATCATCTTAATGGAAGACTCTAGAGAAACACAAGGGTTATGTGGGAGAAACACAAGGGTGATGTGGGAGAAACACAAGGCTACTGTACATGTCAAGAATCAAAATGATCAAATGATTCTTTGTGAGGTTATGAAGGATGGAGTACTATTGTTCTAGCTAAGTTCCATATATGCTAGTAACTAGTTGAGGTCCAGAAAAATAATAATGGAAAGATGTTGAAAATTTGCAGAAGGTGATTTAGGGGCCTTGGGTTGTTATGGGAGATTTCAACAGAGTATTGAGACAACATGATAGAATAGGGGGAAATGAGGTCCAACCTCAGTAGTTCTGGGATTTAGAACAAATGCTAATGAACACAGGGATGAGTGAATGTGATTCTATAGGGGGAGTATTATACTTGGTCAAACAGGAAAGTTGGAGGGGTAATATAGTCCAGGATAGACAGGGTTGTGGCCAACACAGATTGGTTCAAGAAATTACCTGAAACAATAGTGAAAAACATGGTCCCTAGGTTTTCAGACCATGCCCTATTAAGATTAACAATACCCAAGGAAACAATCAGGAGGAAAAAACATTTTAAGTTTTTAAACTGTTTGAAGGATAGAAGAGAGGATGGGAGCTCGTCGCCGTACCTCTCAAAGTCATAATTTATAAGCCCTTTATGCTTACTAAATACAATTAAGTAAATAGTGGCAAATCGGGATCGTCCACGAAGAAGAGGGATTTTCTTAAGAATTTAAACATATAAGGTTTATATTAGGCTAGAAATATATATATATATATATATATATATATATATATATATATATATATATATAAAAGCAAGTAAATGGGGGGCTTTGATTGGTTGGTTTTCCTAAGTTATGAAATTAAAAGACAAGCTAACTAGAAAAGTCAAGTAACTATGCTATCATGCAACAAACTAAGAAAAAAAGGGTAAAAACTATGAAAGATAGCCTTGGGGGAAATTGATATCCACTTCCAAATCTCATGAAGATTATTGAACCATTCATTCATTCTATCACATTTGTCACCTATGGGGAATGTTATCACTTCCCATTCAACATTAATTCCTTCTTAATAGTAATTTGCAAAGACTAACAACGACCATTTGAAATCTCGTTGACAATCACTCTAGGCAAACCACACCATAGGGTATTCATCAATGACATTTCACACGAAGGACCATAGATATGATAACTATAAGCCTTCTACCAAAGACATAGCCATTTAACCAAACATAGCATTTATTAGGCTAAACCTAGAATAAACCACATTCAAGGTTCAACCTTTCATTGCATCTATAGGATAAATATGAGAACAATCCACATTAACATAATTATCTAGAAAGAATCACAACACATTATGCACGAGAAATTCTAAGTTCATGTTCTTGGAGTTTCATGCCAAAGAGCTAAGGAATTTGTCACTTTCCTAACACCCTAGCACTTCAATCCTACAAACACTTCCTATTCTCAAACAACCCATGGCATAAATGAGGTAAAACATAGCATTAAGAACACATGAATACTAAATAACAAAGGTTTCAAGAGCGAGTGAAACAATCTATTGACTACTTTAACTACTTGTTGTGAAGATAAATATTCTATCCTTCTTAGATAGTAGTTTGCAAGAGTGAATTCAACATCTCTTGTCAAACCTCACCAATGACTCCCTTAGTCGAAACACGACTAAAAGTATCTCATTGATGGAATTGAGCACAAAGAATCAACAAACTTGGCAAAGCTTATAAACACTACACTGTGTACCTCACCAATGACTCCCTTAATCGAAACATAACTAAACGTATCCCTTTGATGGCATCGAGCACGAAGAATCAGCAAGCTTGGCAACACTTATAAACACTACACCGTGTCTAAGCATTTAACCAATTCATGCATTTACACAAGATTAGTCAAGAACGATCGACATTCATAGACTTATCTCATTTCCTACCTAAAACAAACATGACAATGAGTTCAACATCATCACATTCATATAGCAATTATCAACACATCAACATCATTTAGAAGCTCTAACTCATGCTTTTGGATTCCACATTAAAAGAGGGGAGAATCAGCTACTTTCTCCCAACCCTAACAAGCAATCATACAAGCAATTCATATACTCAAACTTCAAACAACATGAATGCCATTAAAAATCCACAATCAAAGCTCAATAAATGCATAATAGAGAAAGCAATAGATAGAAATGATTCTCAAGACATTAGCAAGGAAGTCTCAATCAATTGCTCCCAAGTACAAAATTAAGCTAGATAATCATAACCCACAACATAGAACAAAGATCTATAAAGAAAGAAGAAGAAATTGAAGAAAATGGTGAAAAACTAGGGTTTTAGAGTCCCCAAGTCGGGCTTGGGCAAATGGGGAAGAAAATGGGCTATTTATAGCCCAAGATGGTAAACAAATAAGGTCAAAACGCAGCAGGTGTCGCCCGGGCAAAAATGGCATCACCTGGGCGGAAATGGCCTCGCTCTAGCGGCAGAGGTTTCAACCCAAAATTCAGATCCATCTGCCCGGGCAACATCATTTCCGCCCGAACGAGCTACAATTCGTGGCTTCTTGTTTTTCTTCCCACAGGTGAACCTTGATCCTTTTTGGGAGTTCTTATAGTCGATTTCATAGTGCTTGAGAAGATAAATCCAATGATGCTACCCTTGTAGGCTGATTCTTATCGGATAATTTTATGAACTTTGTCTAAACTTCTGGGTGACAATTCATCCGCTTCTTTGCCTTCCTTCTTCGACCCTTCTATCTTCTACCACATTTTGGCACGTGGCCTTCACTCAACCACTCCAAAGGGATCACAAGACATCTACAAATGAAGCTCACAAAATGGAATCTAGATGCTCGTAAGGACCAAAAATCCATTAGACTAAACATAGGTTACAAAATGAAGGATTTAGATATAAAAACCGAAAATGGTCATATAAACCCCTTATCATGTAAACCTACCTAAATCTAGCAATCTTATAACAAAAATATGACAAAAGAGATGTTAAATGCTTTGGAAACTACATGCATTTGATGTCCCATCAAATCTCCCCACACTTAAACCTTACTCGTCCTCGAGTAAACAAGAACAAGCAAAGATCAAAGCGTAAACTTACATGTAAAAGTTTTCCCAAGACATCCAACATCATATTCCTAGACTACCCTAACCCCCAAGACATAAGAATCTCTCAAACTCTCACATCCCAAAGCCTAAGATAATCTAAACAACCAACAAACCATAACAAAAGTGAGGTATACATATAATGCCAAGCTAACTTACACCACCAAAAAAGCCACTCAATAGACAAATCAAGAGAAGCATATATATTTTTAAATTTCTCTCATTTTCTCTCATTTTGCATAGGAGCCCTCTTCGGTTTTCATCCAGCTTCACACATTTTTCTTTTTCAATGCTCACCCTCATCTTTTTCCTCACCATTTAGCCTCTCATTTTTGCATAGGTCACCCTTTTGGGTTTTCAACCTATCCGGGCCTCCCACTTTTGCCTAAGTTGCCCTCTTGGGTTTTCTACTTAGCCGGATTTTTTTTTTCATTTTTTTCAAACAAAACAAATCAAAGTGGAGTATATGCACACTACAATACAATACAATGAGATATATGTATCTTTACTTCCCCACACTTGAAACACACATTGTACTCAATGTGAAAAGGACAGGATAACGAAATAAGGGAGAAAGAAAAAAATACTCACAACTAGGATCTTGAAGGTCCTTCAGGAAAAAAAATACTCACAACTAGGATCTTGAAGGTCCTTCCCGGTGATAAAAATGCTCACTCCTCAATGAATATTCTCTCCTCCATGTTCTTGAACTCTGCCCAACATGAAACTTTGATCCATCCACTACGAAGCCACAACTATGCAAATCCCGATCAACACTCACAAAAGACAACAACTAGTACTACAACTAGATGGTGGTTTTGGTAGTGGTTTTTGGTGGTGGATTGTGGTGGTATTATTGTGGTTTTGGGTAAGGGTCTGAGGACATAGTTGAGGATTTTTTTTCAAAAAAAAAGAGAAAACACTAACCTAACTTAAAAGATCGGGTTGCCTCCCGAGAAGCTCCATATTTTTAAGGTCGTCAGCACGACCCTAACGTTATCCATATCGTGAAAGCTTGAACCCCTTCACCATGAGCATCCAAAAGTGGAGAGGTGGGGGTACAAAACTTTCAAGAGGATAGTCTTGTGGAGGTGGAGATGGTTTAAAGATAGTTGGGTGGTTAGGAGGCTTGGGATAGGCTTTTGGCTCCTCTCTTATCTCCCTCAAAATTTCCAAAGATGGTGGAGTTGGTTCACTAGGTGGGGGTAGGGGTGATGATGTAAAGAATAATGAATGTAGCATAATCACCTCTTCCTCCACTTTGTTGTCTTCCACAACCGACTCCTCATCCCTTTCAAAATCGAACTCATTTCTCATGGTGACCTCACTCATTGAATCTACGAGTTCAACTTGGGATGGTGTATCTTCAGAATCACGAGCTTCCATTAGGGTCACCACTTCCAATAAATTGCTCACATGCCCCTCCAAAGCCTCAAGACTAGAGGAGATTTGGGTTTCCGATTCTTCATTAGTCTTGGCTTGGATGGTTAAGTTTTCTACATTCATGATCTCCTCATTCGTCAAACTTAAACCTTCTTCTAGGGCTTGGTCTTGGGGTATGGTGTATGGTGTATGGTGGTGGGGGATAACTATTTTTCCTGTATTGTTGGTTTTCTGGCTCATTGTCATACCACCAATAGGGATTACCACTCCACTCCAGATTGTAAGAGTCGTGGTATGGATACCACTCTTGAGCTTCTTGCCCTTGAAAACCAAGATCTCCATCCTCTTGGTAGCACTCTTTATAATACCCTTGGTTTTGGAAATGAAAGGTTCTTTCACCATCATAGTGCTCCTCTCTCAAAAAATATCAAGACTTGGTGGATGGTCGGAATGACACATCTTACAAAACCTTTCTTGTTGAGCCTCTCTTCTCATCATGAGTTCCCTCAAGGTGAGATGTTCCATTTGTTTTTGTTTTTTTTCTTTTTCAAAAGTCCGGAATCATATTGCAAGGATTCTTGATAAAAATTTACCAAGAACGCAAGCAATACCTACTCCAAACAAAAACAACCACCAAGAAGTGGAAAATAAAAACAACAAGCTAATATGCAATCAAATATGCCCAAACACTTAAAAATAAATGCCTCTTCCCTGACAACGGCGTCAAATTTGGGAGGTTATCACCGTACCTCTCAAAGTTATAATTTATAAGCCCTTTATGCTTACTAAATACAATTAAGTACATAGTGGCAAATCGGGGTCGTCCACGAAGAAGAGGGATTTTCTTAAGCGTTTAAACATATATGGTTTATATAAGGCTAAAAGTAGATATATATATATATATATATAAATCAAGTAAATGGGGGGCTTTGGTTGGTTAGTTTTCCTAAGTTATGAAATTAAAAGACAAGCTAACTAGCAAAGTCAAGTAACTATACTAATCATGCAACAAACTAAGAAAAAGGGGTAAAAACTACGAAAGATAAAGCCTTGGGGGCAATTGATACCCACTTCCAAACCTCATGTAGATCATCGAACCATTCACTCATTCTATCACATTTGTTACTTATGGGGAATGTTATCACTTCTCATTCGAAGATCAACATTCATTCCTTCTAACACTTTAATCATACAAACACTTCCTATTCTCAAACAACCCATGACATAAATGAAGTAAAACATAGCATGAAGAACACATGAATACTTAATAACAAAGGCTTTAAGAACAAGTGAAATGATCTATTCTCTACTTTAACTACTTGTTGTGAAGATAAATTTTCTATCCTTCTTAGATAGTAGTTTCCAAGAGTGAATTCAACATCTCTTGTCAAACCTCACCAATGACTCCCTTAGTCAAAACACGACTAAAAGTATCTCCCTGATGGCATTGAGCACAAAGAATCAACAAACTTGGCAACACTTATAAACACTATACCGTGTACCTCACCAATGACTCCCTTAGTCGAAACATAACTAAATGTATCCCATTGACGGCATCGAGTACGAAGAATCAGCAAGCTTGGCAACACTTATAAATGCTACACCATGTCTAAGCATTTAACCAATTCATGCATTTACACAAGATTAGTCAAGAACGATCGACATTCATAGACTTATCTCATTTCCTACCTAAAACAAATATGACAATGAGTTCAACATTATCACATTCATCTAGCAATTATCAACACATCAACATCATTAAGAAGCTCTAACACATGCTCTTGGATTCCTTATTAAAAGGGGGAGAATTAGCTACTTTCTCCCCACCCTAACAAGCAATCATACAAGCAATTCATATACTCAAACTTCCAACATTAATGACATTAACAATCCACAATCAAAGCTCAATAAATGCACAATAGAGAAAGAAATAGATAGATAGAAATGATTCTCAAGACATTAGCATGGTAGTCTCAATCAATTGCTCCCAAGTACAAAATTAAGCTAGATAATCAAAACCCATAACATAGAACAAAGATCTACAAAGAAAGAAGAAGAAGAAATGGAAGGAGATGGTGAAAAACTAGGGTTTTGGATCCCCCAAGTCGGGCTAGGGGAAATGGGGAAGAAAAAAGGCTATTTATAGCCTAAGTTGGTCAAAAGGAAGGTCAAAACGCAGCAGGCATCGCCTTGGCGAAAATGGCGCTGCCCTGGCGGAAATGGCATCGCCCGGGCAGAAGGCCTCGCCTAGGCGGCGGAGGTTTCAGCCCGAAGTTCAAATCCATCTGCCCGGGTGACGCCATTTCCATCTGGGCGAGCTACAATTCGTGGCTTCTTGTTTTTCTTCCCACGGGTGAACCGTTGATCCATTTTGGGAGTTCTTATATTCAATTTTATAGTGCTCGAGAAGACAAATCCAATGATGCCACCCTTATATGATGATTCTTATCGGATAATTTTAAGAACTTTGTCTAAACTTCTGGGTGACAATTTATCCACTTCTTTGCCTTCCTTCTTCGACCCTTCTATCTTCTACCACATTTTGGCACGTGGCCTTCACTAAAACACTCCAAAGGGATCACAAGACATCTACAAATGAAGCTCAAAAAATGGAATCTAGATGCTCATAAGGACCAAAAATCCATTAGACTAAAAATAGGTTACAAAATGAAGGATTTAGATATAAAAACCACAAATGGTCATCTAACCCCCTTTATCATGTAAACCTATCTAAATCTAGTAATCTTATAACAAAAATATGACAAAAGAGATATTAAATGCTTTGGAAAATACATGCATTTGATGCCTCATGAGAGGCCGTGGAAGCTATTGAGAGAAGCTAGAGGGAGCCTTTGAGGGGAACTACGATGTTCATTTTATGGAGAAAATTGATTAGGCTGCAGTCAACTCTGAAACCATACACAGAGCAATTGAGTGGAGTTAGAATACAACTATAGAAGGCAAGACAGGATTTGCAGGTGGCACAACTGGATTTGAGAACACAGTTGATGAACTCAAAAAGGATCAGGAGAATTATTACAGGGATTGAAGCAGTTCAGAGATGGAGCATAATTGATGAAAAAATTGCCAGACAGAAATCAAAGATAGACTAGCTCAGGCTTGGAGATGGAAATAATGCCTATTTCCATGCTTCAACCAAAGCTATGATAAAATGGCACACATACAAAAACTGGAGAAAGAATATGGTACAATTATAACAGACCAAAAGGACCTGGAGAGGGAGGTGTTCAGTTTCTATGGACAGTTGGTTGGATAGGAAGTAGTGACAATTGAGCAAGTTGATGTAGAGATCCTCCGGAATGATAGATGTTTCAGTACTGATAGTAGAAGAATAATGGTACAACCAGTTAGTAAAAGAGAGGTGGAAGCAGCTTTAAAGGGACTAGTAGTTTAAAGACCCCTGGTCATGATGGCTTTAATGCTAAAATTTTGAAGCAGAACTAGGAATTGATTCAGGGGGATGTTTTAGGAGTAGTAGAAGAGTTTTTTTTGAAAAGAGAAAGCTGCGTAAAGTAGTAAATGGTACTATTGTGACACAGATTCCTAAGCATGAAACAGCAGTGGTAGTTAAGGATCTTAGGCCAATCTCTTGTTGCACAACTATGTACAAGATCATATCCAAGATTCTAACATCTAGACTGAGCAAGGTGGTAGCAAAAGTTTTCAGTTTGAGTGAGGCAGCCTTTGTACCAAACAGAAGCACCCACGACCATATACTTATGGCTTATGAGCTGGTGAGAGGACACAACAGGAAATTATGAGGACCTAGGTGTGTGATCCAAGTCGACATCCAAAAAACCTATAACACTGTGTCTTGGGACTGTTTGGAGGAAATTCTAAAAAATTTGGGGGTACCTGAGCGGTTTGTTGACTAGGTAATGCTATCCGTGAGATCTATGTTTTTTATGTATGTGGTTAATGGTTGTCCTACGGATTTTTTGCAGGCAAAGAGGGGTCTAAGACAGGGTGACCCTATCTTACCACTTCTCTTTGTTTTGGCTATGGAATACATATCCAAGTGCTTATAGGTGGCAGGAGATAAACCAGAATTCAGGTTCCATCCACGGTGTGAAGGGCTGAAAATCTTGAACCACAACTTTGCTGATGATGTCCTCATGCTATCCCTTGGGGATAACACCTCAGTTAGGCTATTGATGCAGGCATACCATAAGTTTGAAAGCTCTACAGGTTTGAGAGTGAGTAGAGCTAAGTGCAAGGTTTACTGTGGGGGAATGACTGAGGAGCGGAAAGCTAGTATCCTGAGTATTACAGGCTTTGCAGAGGGGAGCTTACAGTTTCGAGATCTGGGCATTCCTTTGGTAAGCAACAAACTCAATATTCAAATGTGCCAGCTCCTAATTGATAAGGTGGTAGCAAGGGTGAAGCATTGGAGTGCAAAATTACTGAGTTATGCAGGTATGATTCAACTGATTAAGAGCGTACTGTTTGCTGTAACAAATTTTTGGATGCAAGGTTTGCCACTTTCAAAAGCTGTGCTAAAATACATCGAGGCGATTTGTAGATTATATCCGTGGACGGGCAGTGAAGTCATATCCAGGAAATCACCAATCTCATGGGAGAAGATATGTGAGCCCAAGAAAACGGATGGATTGAATGTCATTAGCTTACTGATTGGAGCTTTGCTAGTACGTGTAAAAACTTATGGAAGCCAAAAAAAAATGATAGATTTTGGATTAAATGGGTACACGAGATGTATATAAGGGGGAGAGATGTAATGGAGGTGAAATTCCCATTGGACTATTCTTGGGTGCTAAAGGGGATCAGTAAATGTAGAGACAAACTGAAGACGATGGAGGCTTGGCACAAACAGATTCATGGCAGAAAGTTTAGCATAAGACAACTCTAAAATGAATTGAAAACGAAGGGCTTGGGAGTTACCTGGAGGACATTATTCTATGGAAATTTTGCTCGACCGAGAGCGAAGTTTACCTTCTGGATGCTTTGTCATTGCCGCTTGTCGACGAAAGATAGGCTACTGAAATTTGGGATTCAGGTTGATAGTCGTTGTGTGCCTAGGAGGAAACACATGATTATTTGTTTTTCGGATGCAGGAAAACTATGCAAATCTGGAAGTGAGTACTGAATTGGATGCAGGTTTATCGACAGCCGGAGATGTGGAACGGTGAGGCTAATTGGATTTTGAGACAATGTAGGGGCAGAGGAAAAGCAGTGAAGATGAAAACGGCGAACACTGAAGTTGTATATGAGGTTTGGCAATGGCGAAACAGAGTGTGCTTTAATGGAGACCGTCATGAGGAGAATATACTGAGGAAAATTGTTGATACAATTGTATATAGGAGTTGGGAGCTTCCTAAAATGAGGGAAATTGGGCCAAGTTTATGGTAGGATAAGATAGGATGATTGATTGAGTTGCAAAGGAGGAGTAAGATTTTTTTTATGATGAATGAAAAGTTTACATTGTTCCAAAATTTAAAAATTTTAAAAAATAAAAATCTCTCTTATGTAATAAATACAATTTGAGTGCAACACTCATAAAAGTACTCGATTTTTCGCATACTGGCGTTCCGGTTCGTGAAAGGTTAGGGCATCTATTTATATATTAGAAAAAAAAAAGTCTCATGCTATAATCCCGACACCTTAAATACAATTCAAAATTATTTGACACTTGACAGCACAATCAACTATTTTAGAAGAAAAAAAAAGATAGGGCACAATCAAGTCTAGAGGAGATATCCTCAAAAAAACAAAAAACAAACAAAAAAAAGTCTGGAGGAGATAGATTACCTTCCAAAAGAAAAGAGGTCAAATAGTAACGGCTTTCTAATTGCCATTAATAAATTTGAAATTTAGTATGGTGCTTTTAGGTTGGGTTTACTTTTAAACAAAGTATTGGGAAAGATGGTCTTTTCATAGGCTTATGGAAAGACGGTCTTTCCATAAGCTTATGGAAAGACGAGATTTAATTCAAATAATAAAAGGTAAAATGTCTTAATTGCAACATTAAAAATTTAGTATGCAACATGTAGTGATTATAAAATTTATAACCCGGTTCATGCAATCCAAAAATTTTATCATCATTTCTTCTAATTTACACTTTAAACCTTGGTCTTTCCATGACTTATGGAAAGACCGTCTTTCAAGAGACACACTCTTACTTTTAACCCGTTTTAAATATCAATAAAATCAATTCAATACTAATAAATTAATTTAATATCAATAAATCTGTCCAATATCAATAAATTTAATTCAGAACTAATAAACTCAACTCAACATCAATAAAATTAACTCAATAACAATAAATTCATTTCTACACCAATAACTTTAGAATTAAAATTATTTTTTTAAACTAATAAATAAATGTTTAGTTGGGTAGTTAGCCGCCAATGATTGAATGATTGGTTTGAAGTTGAAAATATACTGTATATGATAACAATCTCACTTTAGAGTGAATACACACATTAATCATCATTTTCATTTTGAGTTTGGGTTTGGACCACCGACACGTTCAGCTCAGATTTTTTTTCCATTTTTGTTTTTATTTTTCCTTTTACACACTATAAAGAGATTGATATGAGTATCGAAATCTCATTTGTGAAGCAGATTCATGATGAAGATTCAAAGATCACTAGGGGTGTATGGTGGATTAATATCCCTCTTATTTCCAAGGATTAAAGTCATGAAGACGAAGATAAATGAATCATCTTAAAAGAATCAGTTGGACCTTCATTTAGTGAGTTGTTTCAACAACGGTTTACAACTTTCTTAGTTTTGGTTTTATGGTATTTTGGCCCATGAATATCTTGGCCATGTTGGCCCAATTTGAGATGAATTCATTGCCTCATTTGAGTTTAGAAAGATTAAATTCTGATTTGACTACATAAGGTTAGAATATACTAGTTAGGTAATATTTGATTCTAGTTCGGATTAGATTAAATAAGGTTAGATTAGATAAGGCTTTATTCATTCAAGCATTTATCTTGATGAATTCGGCCAACACAAGTGGAGAAGCCTTTATTAAAGGCGGTTATATCGGATCAGAGAAGACACTTTTTAAGTGCTTTCTCAAGTCTTGCCTTTGATCAATTTTGATCAAAGGCAGTTCGAAAACCACCTTCTATTGGGGTCTGAAATAGGTTTCGAATTTTGTTGGGTCTGTTGTTGCATTTTTGTTCTTGTCACAGATTTATCTGAGGTCCCAACAGACCCAGCACCCATCAATATGAACAACAAAAATAAAAATACAACAACAATACACATAGGACGGGAAAAGAAATACCACACAAATCAACAAAAAACAAGTGGAGGAATAGGCGACGGAAGCGAGTGGTGGCAGAGGCAAAAGAGGAGGCGAGTAGCAAAAATGACCAATGCGATGGCCTGGCGGATGGGGCTTTGGCGATGGAGGACCGTGTTGGTGAAGGCCCATCGCAGGGAGTTTAAGCGGTGGAGGCGGCGACCCAGCGTAGGGAGCTTAGGTGGTGGAAGTTTATCAGCGAAGGGAGCTTCTCGGCGGCAGGGGGAGATTCTCGGCGGAGGAACCAAATGGCTGGGGGAGAGAGAGGGAGGGAGACGGGAGGAAGAGGGAGGCGTAGGGCGGCGGTGGAGGGTGGGCGATGGAGAGGAGTAACATGTACAACTCTAGATATATGGTTAAGACATATAGAGAAAATGGCAGGCTTTTTTTTGGAATACACACACCACTTTATTACTATCACCCGGTTGCTTCACACAAAGGGGTGAGGCTCTCCTGCGTCTCACACAAAGGTGGGGTGAGACTCCCACATAACTCACACTAAGTGAGGCTCCTACACCAACACGGTGCAATTGGAGGCTTAAACCCCAGAAATTGCCCAAGGCCATAATTGAACCTGGGGTGCCTCTGGGGCGAGCATACGCCTTGGCCACTGGGCTACTCCCAATGGTTGGTTAAGGCATATGGAGACGGCGGGAGTGTGAGGAAAATTTACTAAGGGGATCATATCAAAACCGTAGGCTATTTATAGTTAGCCCCCCCCCCCCCCAAAAATAAAGATAGCCAATTAAAGGTGGTTCTTCAATAGAACCGCCTTTAATTTATGCCTATTAAAGGCGGTTCTTTTAGAACCACTTTAATTTATTTAAAACTGCCTTTAAAATGGGATGGGTGACTTGGGTTGGAGTTCCGAATCTGGAACCTCCTCATTAAAGGCGGTTCCTCAAGAACTGCCTTTGATTGCATGCCTTTAATCAAGGCTTCTCTACTAGTGCAACCTAGGCTTAATTTAGGTAATTTAGTTTTATGTGATTTTAATTTCTTAAATATGGCCTAAGGAGTGGATGGTCTTCAGCATTTTTATCCATCTTTTATCAATCAAATACATCATATTTTGAGTTTAAACTCGTTGACTATTCAATATTTTGAACTATTAGGGTTTGTGTTTTCGACTTAGTACTTAGAAATCGTAGTTCATTTTGTAAAACATGCAAGTTGTGCTTGGTTCGTGGAGTAGGCCTTGTGTCACTGAAGTTTCAGTTGTGTTCATCGGCATATTTTGAGTGTGTCCTCTTTATTTAAAGAAGGTGTTTCAATTCACCCATCGACGAGTGCTTCTAATTACTCCGCAAACAAGTGCCTCGTAAGGAGATTCCTATCATTTAGTTTCTTTTTTCCTTTCTAGTTTTTAGCTAATGATTTCCTCAAAATTTATCTTTTTGTCTAAGTATTATACTCCATCTGTCCCACTAAAAATTGCTTTGTTGTTTTTTAAAGTCAAATTTTGTAAACTTTGACCCTAAACTTCAACTAATAGATTATAGATGGAATTATATTTCCTTGTAGAATAGATTATAGATGGTTTTTTTCTTATGAATTATAAAATCATATTCATGTTGGAATTTAGATTGTAGCCCTTTATATTATGATCATCATAATTGATGAGATGTGTCATTGATGTGATGTCAATGCACCATTGATTTATATGTTCATATTTTACATGGTATCAAAGTTTTCATATTTTACATGGTATCAGAGTCAAAGATCTTGAAACTCTAAAATCCTACAACCTCAATTTTGACTGGACCAGAGTCGACGTCCTTCTTGTCACTACCCGTCGCTATCTGCTACTACAACTTGCTACAAATTTACGTCGTCGCCACCCATTTTCTTGCGCCATTTCGTTGTTGTTGTTGTCCAGTCGCCTCTATCTACTGTCGTAGCCCGCTACAGATTTACGTCGCTGCCACCCAACTTTTGTTGCCATTTCGTTGTTGCTAGCCGCTATCTGCTGTCGAATCCCGTTGATCAACTCTTTCAACGTAACCACCCACCGATTCCTAGCAATCTCCAACATACAAAATCCCAAAGTCGTTGTCGTTGTCGTTGCTACTACTACTAATGAAGTTGAATCCCGTTCTATGGAGATTTGTTTTTTTCCAAAATGTATAACGACTAGCAATTTCAGAATTTTATTTGCAAGTTGGGCTTTCTTGTTCATCATGCTCCAACTTGAGGGAGAGTGATAAAAAAATAGAAATCTTTTCCCTTGTAGAAAAGATTATAGATGATAGTTTCTTAATAGAATTGGGTTTCATTTGGATATTGGAAAGAGTTTAAATTATTTTTCTTAAATAATACTTCTTTACAACTGATATTTTTATATTAAGTCTAACAAAAATAAATTAAAATTGAAATTTTCATTTATATTTAATAACTTACTACTATAGTTTTTAATGTGATGTCATCTTACTTTATTATTATTACATAGAAAATTTAATTTTCTAAAATTATGCTTATGCAATAGAAATTCTAATTTTTTTATCAATAAAAAATTTAATTCATTATGTTTAAATATGGTGGTATTCTACTATACCATAGTGATACCAAACGATTTTTCAATATACCAATATGTTGGTATACCAAAATTTTGATACAGTATTAATTTTAAAAATAATATACCAATATTATTAATATGATACATGATATTAGTAAAAAATGACGGTAACCGCGGAATCCACCCCAGGATAAACCAAGTACTCTCTCCATTTCTTTAAGAGTGGCACACTTGCCTTTGGATTTTTTTTTAAATGATACACTTTCCATTTTTAGCAAGATTTCTATAATCTCATCCACTCATTCTACTTTTTACTTTCTACACTCAATTTCAACCTCTCATTTTCTTCATATTAATCCAAGAATATAAATTTAGTGTGCCACTCTTAGTGAAACAGACAGACTATTTAGAGGCATTATGAATTGGTGAGGTAGCTCTTGTCCAAATGTGCCACCGACAACTTTTTCCTTGGACAATTTTCCTGCCATCTATTCCATCTTTAATGTTTTGGAACACGTGACTATATCTACAAGAGCATGTGCAATAGTTTCATATCAGTTTCAGTTTTCAGAACTGGAACCGATATGAAATTCAATTGCAACTTTGAAACCCTATAGTTGAGGTTCTAAATGGGTTCCCCAATTGAAGAACTGCTGCTTGATTGGGGGCAAGCCAAACCGTTCCCACTGTGAACTTGTCCGGTGCACATGACACGCTTGGGCCCACATGTTTGCACGAGCTATTTTTTTGACCCATACTCTCATGTGGCAGCACCTGACTGAGCCATGTGGCAGAAACGGTCCCCCCTATTTTTTAAAATTTAATTTGAGCTTATTGGGACTTGTGGTTCAATCACGTAGTGCCACGTGTCCCAACTTAAAATAATATTTTTTTCGTAAATACAAAAATAAATTCTGAAAATCAAAAATAAAATCTGATTTTTATTTCTTAAAATTGCAAATTAAATTCTAGTCATCTTTTAAAATCGCAAATCTAATTCTTTTTATTCTTGTTAATAAAATAAATTTTGAAAAATGAACCGAAAATTGAATTATCCGAATTCAAATAAACCTGAACCGAACTTAATACAGTTTTTTGATATTCGAAATGAATAAACCGAATTCTGAATATGGTTTCTGGATCAGTTTTGGATATTGAAACTCAAACTCAAACCAAAACTGAAACTGAAACCGAATTGTAATTAATTAAATTATTTTTTAAAAATATAATAATAATTAAATTTTAAAACAAAAAAATTAAATTTATAAAGAAATTTAAGTTGGAGGACCAATCTTTAAATTTAAAAACTATCCCCAAAATCTAAATGCTAAGTAAGTTTGGGGAAATAAGTAAATAGCATAAGTTAGCATAAGTTAGCCTAAGTAAGTTTGTGGAGTGCTTGAAGGTAAATGTGAATGTGGAGTGTATGAAGGTTTGAAGATTGGGAAGATTGTGAAGACTTTGAAGATGAATATTAAAACGAATTATTTTTCTTCAATCTTAAATGTAATGCTAAATTTTTTATGGTTGAATTTGTGTTGTACATGTTGAATTTTTATTTTGAAAACTTGATTTTAAAGATGTAGAAATTAGATTACATATTTTTATATAATTTTAAATTAAGTAATATGAATTTAGTAATTATTTTTAAAAAATTACAATCAATTCGGTTTCAAACCAAAATCGAATTCTGAATTTTGTTAGGATAATTCAGGTTATTTGGGTCGGTTTTGGTTTTGGATTTTTTAGGGGCAAAACCGAATAGCACCAACCAAATAAATCAACTAAACCGAACCAACGCCCGCCCCTAAGCTAAGCACGAGGAGCTTGTTTCAAACCATATATAGCCTTTTGCACATGATAAATTTGATCAAGGCGCATGAGATCCATATAACCAACGAGCTGCTTCATGTAGACCAAAGAGTCAAGAATGTCATTCAACGAGTTGCTCCATGTAGACTAGAGAGTCCAAAATGTCATTCAACAAGCTGCTCTAACTGATGCAATGACCACTTCTAAAGAACTACATTAAGTATAAAATAAAAAATAATGAGTGGATACAATTTTTTATTTTATAGTATAAAAGAAAATCCGACAATTAAAAAAAATTAAAGTAACACTAGTGGATAAACCTCTATTAAAGGCAACGTTAGAAAGGGTTCCGTCGACTTTTCGAGGACCCCATTTCGGAAGGGATTCTTAGTTAATTCGGAACTTCTCTATATCGGCTCCCTTTCATTTTACAGGCGGTTCAAACCTGATTAAAAGAGGTTCTTGAGGAACTGCCTTTAATAAACATCAATCAAAGTCGGTTCAGATCTGATTAAGGAACCGTCTTTAATGGATATCAATTAAAAATAGTTCTATTGTAGAACCGCCTTAAATTGACTGCATGTATCTATTTATTTGGCCCAGATATTTAAAACTAGTTAGGTTTTCCCTTCAATCCTTTTCATTTTAAACCTATTTCTTTTTCTCTCCACATACCTGCACATTCTTCCTTGTCATTTGTCCATCGCTTTTCCTTAAACTTCAAAAAATTGAAATCTGTGCAATCATTGGTCATAGATGAATTTCTCTTTCTAACTGAAACATCATTTCCCCTCTCTCGACGGAAACAATTACTTTCTCTTCGCTGTTAATGGTTATTTCTGCCTATAACGACCACCTGAGAGACGACTCCTGCTCCATCGGCTGCAATGGCGGATAGCAACACCACGTAAGCTATGTCAAAAACTTTCCTTGCTGCCCTCCAGACCAAATCCCCACCTCTAACAACATCCCTACCTAACAATCCCGAGCTAACCTCCAAATCCGAACACTTAGGGGATCCGGCATGCCTTTATTATGATGACCAAATTTCAAAACTCTCTGCTCATTATGCTAACACGTTGGTCGTTAAATTCACAAGGGGAAGGCTATCGGTGGACCAATTAGAGCTAGCATTCAAGACGACTAGTTTTGCCGGCAACTATCAACTAGGCTCCTTGGATTACAAGCACGTGCTGATCAGGTTTGATCAACTCAATGATTACCATAGGTGTTGGATCAAGGGCATTTGGAGTTTCAATGGAGTCCAGCTGAAAAGGCTCAAATGGTCTCCCGACTTCTCCACCCACAGGGAATCTCCAATCGTGCCAATTTGGTGCACTATCAGGGAAGTTCCTCTGTACTACTATAATTCTGCATCTATTGAGGCCATTGGAAATAGTATAGGAAGCTTTATTAAGAATGATCTAGCCACTGAAATGTTCACTAGGCCTTCTGCTATTAAACTGTGTGTTGAAATCGACCTTCAGAAACCTTTGAGTAATTTCATCAGACTTGGGTCAGTCACTAATAATAGAAAATACCAAATTGAATATGAAGATGTTCCTCTATACTGTGATCATTGTGCTAAGTTAGGCCACTCCCTTAATCAGTGTAGAGCCAACCCACAATACATCAATGGTAAGCTACTGGATAATCAGGTTCCCATCCCATAAAGCTAAACTCAACCACAGTGGCATGCTACTGGGAATAAATTTAACAAGGCACCTGTTATAACTTTGGAAAATCAGTCTGTTAACCCTCTTCCTAGTAAAGACCATCTAGCACATCAGAGAGCCAAAACAAACCTCTCTCTGAACCCTTCCTCCTACTTACCTCAGATTATAAATGGAGAGCTTGAAACTGTTTCTCATCAATCACCAAGAATTACTCCAGCTCAGTCCCCTAACAACTCACCCCCAGATAACTCTCAATCTTCCCTCACAAAACTTTTAAATGCCACTGCTCTTTCTAATCCTACTCCTTTGGCCTATGAAAAGGATGATATTCAAATTGGCTCCAACAGGCTAACCCTGCATCAGTCATCTCCCACTAACCTTCCACTCACTCTACAAAGAAAGATGGAAAATAGATTCTCTGTATTGCAGGATATAGACACCCTCCCTCAACCACAAGAATTCACTGATCTGGAAGTGCAGGACATGGTGGAGGAGGCCAGCTTTTCCAATAGCAACAGCCACCTCACCCACTCAGCACTACTGCCTGATAGCCTAAAAGGTAACACTAAACAGCAAGGTCAGTCAAAGCATAAAAAGAACAATTACCTTAGCCAACTGAATAAGATGATGTTAAGATCAGCTACTAAAAGTCATAAATCATGTGAACAATGACACACACCTTAAATTTTAATATTTTGGTATGGAATCTTCAATGCTAAGACTAAACCATCTAGTTAAGCTGAAGAAAATACAACTAATTTGTATCATTGAGCTCATGGATGATAATAGCTAGTGTCAATCTTATACGGAAAAGCTCAAATTTACATATAATCTCCCTCTTCATAATGGCAAAATCTGGCTTATGTGGAATGACCCTGTATCAGTCTCCCTAATCTCACATCATAATCAGCTCCTGTATGTAAAAATAGCTCACCTAATTTCGGCTATTGACATGGAAGCAGTTTTTGTTTATGCCCTTAGGACTAGGGATGGTAGGAAGTCTTTATGGAATGATCTTAGTGTACTACCTAAAAATGAAACTATTTTCATTGAAGATTTTAATAAAATCTCTTCACTTTCAGAATATAAAGGCCCCATCTCACCTTCCCTAGGTAGTATTAGAGATTTTAACAATTGGACTAGCTCTTCTGGAATTTAGGAAATTAACACAGTGGGGAACCTATTTACTTGGACAAACTCAAGGCTTAGAAATCCCACTTCTAAGAGATTAGATAGAGGATTTTGTACTATTCAGTGGAACAAAAAATTCCCATCATCTTCTATCCAAATTCTGAATAGACAATCCTTAAATCACTCTCCTCTCCTCTTACAGGTATCATCTCTAGTTAGTTCTCACCCTAAACCCTTTAGATTTATAAATTCCTGGTTTAATAGACCAGAATATATAAACCTAATCAAGGAAAATTGGTCAATTCCTAGCCCCCAATCAGGAATGTTAGGTTTCTACCTAAAACTGATTAGATTGAAAAAAGTGATAAAGATTTGGAATAGGGAATGTTTTGGTAACATAGATGTTAATGTTGCTACTGCAGAGGAAGGCCTTAGATTACAGGAACTAGTTTATGACTCCTCTCCCTCAGATTCAAAATTAATCAAACTAAATGAGAAGATGGCATTATCACTTAGAGCTCTAAAGGAAAAAGTTAAATTCTGGAAACAGAAAGCTAGATCAAAATGGTTCAAACTTGGTGATAATAACACTCAGTTTTTTCATAAGACAGTACAGGAAAGGAACTGTAGATTACAGATTTCAAAAATTAAAAATGGACAGGGACAATGGCTTAACTCCCAATCTTATATCCAAAAAAAAGCTGTAGCCTATTTCTCTGAACTCTTATCTGAACCCAACCAGATGGCTAATAACACTTATTACCCTCATTTTCTTAGCCAAATACCTACTGTCATTACTGAACAAGATAACCTAACTCTATCCAGACTAGTTTCAGAAGAGGAACTCAAATTAGTGATAAAGAGTTTGAACAAAAACAGTAGTCCAGGCCCTGATAGTTTCTCTAGTAAATTTTATACTAAGTGCTGGGATTTTATTAAGGAAGATCTAATATCTGCTGTCAATGATTTCATCTTAGGGTCAGATATGCCTAGGGGTATTTCTAGTACCTGGATAATCTTGATTCCTAAGAAAGCCACACCCTCCTGCTTTGATGATTTCAGACCTATTAGCCTCTCAAATGTGGTAAATAAAATCGGTTCTAAGGTTTTAATGGAAATATTGAAACCTTATATGGAGAATCTAATTTCACCTAATCAAACTGCCTTCATGAAGAACAGAGACATTTTAGATAATATACTTTACATGCAGGAAATGTTAAGATTTCTAGATAAAAAGAATAGAGTGCCTAACTGTATTCTCAAGCTAGACCTCAGGAAAGCTTTTGATAGGGTTAACTGGGATTTTTTTAAAGAACATACTTGGTGGATTTGGTTTTACTGGGAATTTTTTTAATGCTGTCATGAATAATCTATCCCAGGCTCATTTCTCTGTACTTATAAATGGTAATCCAGTGGGCTTTTTTAAAGCTATCAGAGGCATCAAACAAGGTGATCCCCTCTCCCCCTTTCTCTTTAATATTTTTTCAGAAGCTTTCTCTAGGAGCCTCTCCTTTATTTTTTAAAATAACAGACTCACACATTTCCAGTTACCCTCAGCAATCACACCAGCCTCCCACTTAATGTATGCTGATGATACCATTATTTTCATGTAGGCTTCAAAACCTAACCTTATTAAGATTAAAGCCTTCCTAGAAATCTTTGAATCTACCTCGGGCCAGAAATTTAATTTTGAAGAATATGATTTTTACATTAGTAAAAGGGCTACAGTTGCTAAGATAAATCAGGTTAAGATGATCTTAAAAATGAAAAAAGGATCTTTTCCTTTCAAATACCTAGGATGTCCAATCTTTAAAGGTAGAACACTTAACATGTACTTCCAACCTTTAATGGAAATTTTGGATAAAAAGCTGATGAATTGGAAAAATAAATGGTTGAGTTCGGGAGGAAAACTGACCCTAATTCAATCCTGTAAATACTCCTTACCTCAACAATTATGGACTGTCACTAAGCCTCCTATCCATATAGTTAAGACATTGGAGAGAAAGATGTCTACTTTTTTCTGGGGTGAGACTGAAGGGAAGAAGAATAAAGTTTGGAAAAAATGGTCTGATCTAGCTGCTCCTAGGTCTCAGAATGGTTTAGGTTTTAGATCAGTTCATGCTATAATTGATTCTTGTTCACTTAAACTTTGGTAGAAAAGTCAATTGGGAACCACAATGTGGGAAAAAATGATTTGGTCCTTACCCCAAACACACAGAAAATCCATGACTTGGAAGAGAATATACTCAGTCAACTCTTTTGCAGAAAATAACACTCTAATTATTCAGGGCAGAGGAAGCTGCAATTTTTGGTCTGCTAACTGGTGCCCTAATGGGCCACTTATGAATCTCATCCCTATCTCTATCATTTCTCCACTCTTATCTTGCTCAGTTTATAAGCAATAGAGACTCTATTCTAGCACAGATTTCTCCTTTTTTAGAGCATGATACTCTCTGATTTTTACAGGCAGCAGAAATCACTGAAGATAGAGAGGATAGATTAATCTGGAAACCAGAGGTGACAGGAGCCTTTACTTTCAAATCCGCGTATAAGACGCTCACTTTCTCCTCAAGTACCTTCCCTGCTACTCAGCTTATATGGAATCCTAGAATGCAGAAAAAGATTTCTATTTTCACATGGAAACTGACGCACTCTTTCCTGCCTTTTGATGATGTGCTGATGAAATGTGGTTTTAGTCTTGCTTCAAAATGCCCTGCATGTAATCACTCTGATTCTCTCCAACACTTTTTTTTTATCTCTTGTCCCCTTGCACAATCAATATGGAATAAGATGGCAGCTTTACTAGATTTTAATCCTCGTAGTCTGGATTCAATAAATGATTCTTTTTATTCTGGAATTGCAATGATCATCCCAGAATGCATCAGCTGATATGTAAAATACTTCCCTCTCTGATTTGCTGGTGCCTTTGGAAGGCTAGAAATGGTCTATATTTTGATAACAAACACTTCTCTCCAGTTCAAATATGCAGGGAAATCAGTGATCTAATTTACCTATCCCTCTCTGCCAAACCTTTCCCCTCTAGTTCTTCCCTCCCTATGAGCCATAGTTTCTCTCATATGATCCCCTCCCCTAGACCACCACCTAAACCTACAATATATATTGTCTTCTGGGAAAGGCCGAAACCAAACTGCATAAAGATCAATGTTGATGCTTCCTGGTCCTCTACTAACTCTACCGTTGGTCTGATTGCTAGAAACTGTGATGGAATTCCATGCCTTATAAAGTCTACTACCATATCTACAGTTTCTTCACTTCAAGTAGAAATTATAGCCATCCTACTTGCCTGCCAAGCCTATCCAGCTCTGGATAGTTCCTTCACCATTGAATCTGATTCATTGCTGGTTGTGAACATGATCAAGAACCCTTATTCTGCACATTGGTCTTTTTTCACTTTAGCCTCTAAGGTGCATTCCCTTCTAAAGAATGCCGACCTTAAACATGTGTTCAGGGAATGTAATTTTGTGGCGGATGCAATTGCTAAGGATCACCCAGCCCACAGTAGTGAACTGGTTCTGAACCTTTCCAATATACCTACACACATTAGAGGCCTCATCTCTCTGGACAGGGAGCACACACCCTATATTAGAACACATAGGCACAGCTCAAGGCAGGATTGATACTGCTAATATTATGTCATTTGGTTTTCTACAGGTACTAGAGCTGAACTCTACTTCAAATCCTCTTCTGGTGTTGATCTCTATACATACAGAAATCCATCCCTACTGGTCAGCCACTCAGGCTGCTCTGGATCTGAGAATGGAATGCTCAAATTTACAACTCTTCTGCAACTCCTAGAACGAAGATTTGGTTATGTATTAAGCTCTTAATTTTGATGTGCTAGAATGAAGTTGCCTGACCAAAGAAAAGAATTAACACGGGGGATGAAGATTCTTTCTTTTGGAATCGCAACTTCCTTTCCTAACCTCCTTCATATTCACTAGATCCGTCAATTCTCATCTTCATTACTAGATGCTAGGTATTCTTTTGGAGGAAACAATGTTACCTCAATGATCTCCGTGTACAAACCATTACTCTGCATATATTTGTCTTTACAAAGGCCTGTGGAACCTTATATATTATCCCCCACCCTAGGGTGTTTTCATAAAAAAAATTGTCCATCGCTTTTCCTTACTTTCATTTTTAATTTATTAGGGGTGGAAAAATAGACCTTGTAACCCCCAGGTCAATCGGGCTATCTATTATTAAATTCAAGTGGGTATGGGTGAAATGAGTAATGAGTTAAATGGGTCACTGTCAAATGGGTATTTGAAAAATATGGGTTGGGTGGGTTAGTTTTGGGGGTTGACCGTGGGTATACCCGTATGGATTGAAACCCGCAATTTTACCCATGTGGGTTTGTATGTAAATTCATATAGATCAATATATGGGTTGAAACTCGCAAGTTTACTCATATGGGCTGGTATATAAAGCCATATGAGTCACTATATGGGTTGAAACCAACAGGCTTACCTACTTTTGACCCATGAGTTGAATACTTTTTTACCCGCATGTTGAGCGGGTTTCAATCCGACCCATTTTTTATCCATTATAAAATGGGTTGAAATTGCATACCCATAATTTTAACAACCCATATTACCTGACCGGTATTATATCCGACCATCCATTTGCCACCCCTATAATTTATGGATTTTGAGCTTCACCCTCTTTTCGCTTTAGCCCCGCATTATGGCATTACCCCGGTCAGCTCCACTGTCATCGCCACTTGTACGCAACCACCACCGACGCCTCCGCCTTACCACCGATGGTTTGAGGTTTGAGATTCGGTTGATGATATAAGGAGGTCCGATTTTTCAATTAGGTTTGAGTTTGATGTTTGATTTTGTAATTTGTGGTTTGAGATTTTGTACTAGTATTGTTTTCGTGATTGGATTGGGATTCTCTATTGATCAAGCATTCGATTTTTGTTCTTTTCTAATTACTGTAATCTTTGTTTTGCTTGAAGGCTGCCGGAAACCAAGAGATTCTTAATAGTTTTTTAAATCTTTAATACAGGTTCAAAATTTAGAACTGAATTCGGATCCAGGAAAAAAAAATTTAATCATCTTAATCGTTGCACAATCAAAGACAAAAAAAAAAGAATGCATCTAAAAACTATTTTTATGGTACAAAACAACTGCCTTTAATGATTTTGTTTTCACTAGTGTGAAACCATGAAAAAAGCGAGTGTAAACACTCGAAGGTACACAATTTAAGTCTAGAAATCACCTAGCACGATCTATGTCCCAATGAGACCAACATTTGATGAAAACCATATTTCTTAAAAAAAAAAAAAAATCTTCCATCAAATATAATGAAATGAGAATAAACTTTGTACCTGTCGTGAATAACAAGATGAGTTAAATACAAATATATCATGTGAAGATACATGTCTGAGATTATAATTCGCTTTTGGTCCGCTCTAATATCATTTCTTCTCACACGATTCACATAAATAAATATTCCACTTAAAGTGCACCTTAATGTGGAAAAAAATAATGGAGTAACTTGTAATCATAGGTACTCAAACTGAAACATGGTTGTTAGAAAATGTTAAACAAAAAATATCGGATAAAAAATTAATAAATACAGTGATTAGTAAAAAAATATAGAAAAAAATGCTTTTATAAGTCTACCTAGTTAATATAAGTGCCAATATAACCTTTCAATATTCGAAAGTGTCAATATAACTCTATCTAGTTAGTGAAAATGCCAATATAACCTCTTCGACAACTTTTAGCCGAAATTTTATAAAATTACATGTTTGCCCTTCTGGAAAAAAAATTAAAATGCAAAAAATAGGAAATAACGTTATTACCCTTAGACTCATCAATACTCACCGCCGGATTGCGGCTGGATTAGGTAGGGTTATATTAGCACATTACGAAAATTGGTAGGGTTAAATCAGCACATTAGTAAAAAAATATAGGGTCATATCAGCACATACTATAGAATATAGGGGTTTTAATGATATTTTATTTATTTTATTGTGTTTAGTCTGGATTGATGATTGGATGACCTTTGGTGTTGTGTGTGATTGTTATTTTGTTGTGTTCTTCGACCTAGGGTTTTTAATGTTGATAAGTTTTGAAATGAGGCTATGATATGTGATAATGGTGTTTAATATTAATGATGGTGTCATGATGTCAAATTTTATATTGTATATGATATTGTTATGATGTTATAATGGTGTATATGATGATGTGGTCGCCCGTTAAGGTCTGCCGAGTACCACACACTTAATATTTATAATATGTGCTAATATAACCCTATAAGTTTTAACAATGTGCTGATATAAACTTACAAACATTAGAAATGAGCTGATATAACCCTACAAACATTAGGAATCTGCTGATATAACCCAATAAGATTGCATAATGTGTTGATATAACCCTACATGTTCCGGCGACGGTCCGACAGTAGTCCGGTGGCTATCCGAAGGTGGTCCGGCGGCGGTTCGACAGTGGTCTGCCGGCGGTTCGTGATGGTTCGCAGTGGTCCGGCGGTGGTCTGGCGAACTATGAGGGTAAAATTGTCCACCTTATTTCAGAGTTAGCCCAAAGGTTTTTTTTGTCAATTTACGTAGAGTCAACGCCGAAAAATTGAGATCAGTGCCGGAAATGAGGTCTGAGGGTTATATTGGCACTTTCATTAACTAGTAAGAATTATATTTACACTAAAATTATCATAGAGTTATATTAGCACTTACTTAACTAGATATTGTTATATTGACACTTATGCCAAAATATAACCTTTACCTTTTCTATTTGTAAATGTGTGTATTCTCATCATTTCTTAATAAAGTACTTCACTGATTCCAACTCAAAATTCATAAAGAGATCATACTAACCTTTAAAATATTGATTGCATAGATAATAATACGAAGTTTCCGTCTCTTGAAAGAAGCTCTTTTTTTAAGTTATGAAAAGATTAACATTTATAATGTAAATTAGAAGAAAATAAGATAAATTTTTAGGTTGTATTAACCTGGTCATGAACTTATACCTACTGTATATTGTAGAATAAATTTTAAATATTACAACTAACACCTTTCACCTTTCTATAATTATAATTCAACCTTTCTTTTCATATACATATGGAAATATGATCTTTTCCAAACTTTGACTAATATGATTTGTTAAAAATTGAGAACAGGAAAGTATATAAATAAGTAAATAAAAATAAATATTAACTAAAAATTAATAGAAAATGTATCAATAACAGTGGTGCAAAATGAGAACTATTTAAGATAGGACGGAGGTATACTAATTCGTGACAAATGGAAAGGGACGGAAGTGGGGTGGGGTGGGGTGGGTGGAAGAATCAATTGAGCCGAACCGCGGGAGACAGATGAGTCAAAATGGGAGTACATACGATGTTGAATAATTGGATAGTATCATACTCCCTCCCTTCAATTATTTGTGGCACATTTTTTATTATTATTTTAAGGTCTTTATTTTATTATGGTACTTTTAAAATGTAGTATAGTTTAACATATTTTCAATCATTTATTTTACTTTTTATTCTTCGTATTTAAATTAATTACACAACTAACATCTTCTAAAAAATTATGTAAGAGATGTGTCACACTTAGATGAGGTAGTACTCATAACAGATGATATTATGGTAAACGGTGCTTATCTCGCCACATGGATACATGTCACCAGTATTTCAATGTGCATGTGAACACACCACATTCAAACAAGTTGGGTTAATACATAATAAGAAAACTTTTGGTAAGACTACGTCATCATATGTATCTAACGAAAGACTACGGCATCATATCTATCTAACGAAAGACTAATATGTAATTAATCGAAAGAATTAAAATTTGCGGGTTCGAATTTCTAATATCACGAGTACACTTTGGATCAACTCCGAAACCTTCAAAAAAAATTTCCATTTTCCCTTTTTTAGTTATAGTCCCGTTCTTCCACTCATTTCTCGTCGGCATTTGATTTTAGAGCGAGAGTTGTTAGGCATTTTATTTCGGTGGTAGCTGAAGCCGGAGCATGCATCTTTGCAGTGGCGGTAGAAGAGGGTTTCTTTTTCGGTTCTACCATGTGCTTTGAGATTATCGGTTTCACATTTAGATTAAAATTCTTTTGAGGCGAATCAGAGTTCGATTCAGATTCGCAGTTAGACGTAGAGGAAGAGTCTGCTCTCGGAGCAGCAACCTTGGGTAACAGCTTTTTGAATGCTGGCGTCAGAGTAGGAGGAGCCCTCTTCGTTGATTTAGGCATCATACATGATCTTATGATCTTTCCTAGGTGAATTTGCCCAATTCATACTGTTTGGATAAGATTAGTCAATTGACCATTAGCTCTCTTTCTGTTCTAGTAAGGTAAATTAGTGTTTTATGTACTGTGTTGATTTGAAATTTACCTATTAGCTTGCTATTTCTATATCACTCCAGGGGGGAATTCATGCTTTCTGTACTGGTTTTGACTATTTTTTTTTAAAATTAAACCATCCTGAGATGGAGGAAAGTTGTATTAGGCTTCCCAAACCTTTAAGAAATAATAAAGAAGCCGAGGCTTAGTTTGTTTACAATGTGAGAGCATATTGCTCTTAAAGCAACACCTTGTTGCTTCCAAAATAGTTGAAGATACCTTGAGTAGAACTAGAGGATTACAAATACTAATGGCTTGGTAGTTGGCGCTCGAACTTGTTAGTGAATCGAAAGACAAGACACAAGTCAGTCAGAGACAACCTTAACCTATGCCATAAGCCTATCCTCTAAGTCTTCGTGAAACCTTTGCCAATGCTATTGATAGCTTTTACTTTGGAAAATCCTTTAAGGGTGGCCAGCCACTAAACTTCCTGAGTTGTTCTCCATTTCGTCCGATCTTTACTGCCATGTGTCACCGTACATTCCAATGTGTCACCGTTCTTCCAATGGTCATACTCTGGTTAACCCTCTTCCTCCTCAGCCTATTAATCTGCAATGAAGGAAACAAGAAAGAAGCAGTCTCTGTTCCTGTATAAAAACATGTGCCCGAGAAAGCATATTATGTGTGGGTTATGTTACCACTTGCTGTTCCTATTCTGACCCCATGAACTCCATTTTTATCTAGCATAATCAAGCCTTTTAGGAAAGATGGAGTATTGCCTGAGTTTAAATCTCCATTTATGGAATTCTCCCTAGCATATTTTGCCAAAAAATCAGCCACCGTGTTTGCTTCCCTAGGGACATATTGGATTTGGTTTTCTGTATGCATCTCATGCAGATGATAGTAAAGAGAAAATAGTCTCCATGAGCCAGAATAAGGATCATGTATTGCTCTTATTGCATGCTGACAATCTGACTCTAGTATACTACCTCTAATATCCATTTCTAAGCAGATTTGATATGCAAAAATAATACCTTCCAGCTCTGCTTGCAGAGGGGAGTCTGATTTAAAGGTTTTAACTCTCATTAGTTTCACATCTCCCCTCCAATCTCTAATTATTACAGCACAAGAAGAGTCTCCCCCATTTACCCATGAAGCATCCATGTTCAACTTAAGACCATTTGTTGGTTTTTCCCATTTAACTGCTGAAATTGAGATTTCTTTCTTCCTTTTTAGAGTTATACTAGGAATGATTCCTGCCTGAATTAGTTTCTTATGCTTGTCAGGATTTCCTTTCAACGGATTTGCAGTGAAGATTATGAACAACAGGTCCTTAATATTCTGAAAACATGCATCTACTGAAAAAGCTAGATTTTCATATAGTAGTTTGTTCCTATGCGTCCAAAGAGACCATGTTGTAACAATGAGTGCAGCTATGTATACATAATTCAGATTCTTAGACCCTACCTTAAGGGAGAGATAGTGATCAACTAAATGACTGAAACTCCTAAAACTAGGTGGATGTAAATTCAGAAGGCTATTAACTTTTTTCCACACTGCAGTTGCCTGGTGACATGAGTTAAAAAAGTGGTTGATTGAATCCGAGTGGTTCGGGCACAAGGGGCATTTAGAAGCTAGTGAAAAACCAAGCTTACATAGAACATTTTCAAAAGGCAAAATTCCATTCAAAGCTCTCCAAGTTAATATAGACATTTTAACTGGTATGAAATTTGACCATACCTTGTGTAAACTTCTGATGCTTGTACCCCTCTGCCTCAGAATCTTGTAAGCTGAGCTGACTGAAAAATTCCCATCCGTTGAAGGTTCCCAAATCAGTCTGTCCTCATGTGAATTCTTGATGGCTACCTCCTGCAATATTGTAACTATATTGGTAGCCAAATGTGGCTCCAGAGAAGGAAGATTAGAGTCTTTGTTCAGGATGAAGGTGCTTAAGGTTATATTAGGGAAAGGAAGTTCCACCTCCTCAGGCCATTCATAATATAAAGCACCTTCTCCTGACCAATTTGAGTTCCAGAAGGAGCATTCCCCTTTTCCATGAATTACTCTAGTCAATCTATTTGTTTTTTCAGTAATGGAGCAGATTCTCTTCCATACCTGAGATGTCTTATAGGATACAGGTAGTGACCACAGATGTTGAGACCATTGAGTGGTGTTCTTTTGGAGCTTCCACCATAACTTACAGGAGAATGAGTCAACTGTGGCTTGAAGGTCTCTAAACCCTATCCCATTCTCTTGTATAGGCATACTCATTTTACTCCAAGCTCTCCATTTTTTCCTTGCCTCTGAACTATAGTTGTACCCCAGAACAAACCAGATGCCATCCTTTCCATCTTCCTCAAAACTACCTTAGGAGGTCTTAGTATAGCAAACAAATGGGTTGGGATTGAAAGAAAGCAATGGTTTATTAATATGATCTTCCCCCCTGTAATAAGCCACTTATTTTTCCAGTTATTTATGCTTTTTTCTAATCTCTCCAGTATAGGGTAGTAATATCTCTGAGTGTTCCTTCCTGTGAATATGGGAATACCTAGGTATTGAAAAGGAAACTCTCCTGTAGTCATCCCTAATGCCCTCCTTGTGGTCTGAATTCTATCTGCTGGGGTGGCAGGATCAACATAGAAGTTGGATTTAGAAAAATTAACTTTCTGACCTGTTGTTTGCTCATATGCACTGAGAAATCTTTTAAATCTTTTCAGGTTTTCCTTATTTCCACTGAGAAATACAGCAGTATCATCTGCATACATTAGGTGAGTTATCTGTGGACATGTCTTAGGTAAATCAAAATGTTTCAGAAAACCTATGTTGAAAAGTTTTTTAATTCCTTTGGAAAAGGCCTCAGATAGTATATTATACAGAAATGGGGAGAGGGGATCTCCCTGTTTTATTCCTCTATTTGATGCAAAGTATCCTGATGCTACACCATTAATTATCACTGAGAAATGGGCTGAGGCTATGTTCTGCAGTATCCGGTTCACAAAAACTCCATGGAAACCAAATTTAAGGAGAATTGAATTAAGAAAAGACCATGATACTCTATCAAAAGCTTTCTGCATATCTAATTTGATGATTAGGTTCTGCTTCCTTGATTTCCTTTTTAACATTCTGGTCATTTCTTGCATCAATATTATGTTATCTGTGATATCCCTCCCTTTCATGAAAGCACTTTGCTCTGGAGATATTAGTTGAGACATGAAAGGCTTAATCCTTTCCATCATCATCTTGGAAAAAACCTTGTTCACAAAATTTGAAAGACTTATTGGTCTGAAATCTGAGAAAGTGACAGGTATTGTTCTTTTAGGAATTAATGCTAGCCAGGTACTAGAAATAGCCTTAGGAATTTTACCACTTTTCAGAAAGTCATTTGCAGCTTCAAGTAAATCTGTTTTTACAATATCCCAGAAGGTGAATATCCATCAGGACCAGGTGAGCTGTGTTTATTAAGGTTGAAGATTGCAAACTTAAGCTCATGGATCAGGAAGGGAGATAACAGTTGATCATTTTCTTGTTCAGTTATTACTCCAGGTATTTCAGCTAGAAAATGATTCATATAAGTTCCTTGCTTCTGTGGTTCTTCTTCATTAAATAGAGCTTTATAAAATCCAACTGCTTCCTCTTTAATCTTTGTTGGATCAGAGATCCAAATTCCATTTTCATCTCTAATCTTACTGATTCTAGATTTAGTTCTTCTTTCCCTAATTGAGTGATGGAAATAACTAGTATTAGCATCACCATATTTAAACCAATTCAGTCTAGCCTTTTGCCTAAGGTAGATTACTTTCTCCTTTTGAGCCCTCATCAACAGCTGTTTTGTGTTGTTCAGGTCTGTCAATATGGAATCAGTTGGGGTTTGTTGAAAAGAGATTTCCAAATCATTAACCTTATTCTCATATTGAGTCAGATTCTGATCAACATTACCAAAGTGAGTTATATTCCACTGCTTTATTTCCTTTTTAAGCCTTTTTAATTTATAAACCATCCTATACATTCCTCTGTAGGGGGTGTCCTGGTTCCAATTAGATTCCACTAAATTTAGAAAGTCCTGTCTACTAGTCCACATCTCCTGAAATCTAAATGGTCTAGGGGCTTGTTCCTCAGATGATTGTATGGATAATAAAAGAGGAGCATGATCCGATGACAGTCTATTTAGAACATGTATTGAGCTGTTAGGAAAATTTTCAAACCAGTCTAATGAGCAAAGTCCCCTATCTAACCTTTGGAATATTAACTCTTTACATCGTTCCTTATATCTGTTATTGCACCATGTAAAGGAGTTACCTACAGTAGGAATATCATGCAAGTCCAGATCCCTTAGAAAATTATTAAATTGTTTCATGCTTTTTTTAGGGGTTGACTTCCTCCCTCTATACTCAGATACTAAAGCTACTGTGTTGAAGTCACCAATAAAAATAGAATGAGGAAGATTAGCTGCCTTTAGGTCCTCCCATAAGGATTCTCTGATTGATCTATGTACACTTGCATAAATAAATACACAATTCCAACTCAGAGAAGATAAAGAATCAATTATATTAACTTGTACATACTGATCGGTCTCACTTAAAACTGAGATGCTAAAAGACTGGTTCCAAAATAGCCAGATTTTAGCTCTCTGAGCAGAGTAAGCATTCTGATATCCAAGGTCATATTTAAACTTAATGATCTTCTGATTTTCTTGCCATGGTTCAATTAGGCACATTATGTCTAACTTATGTTTTTGTTTCAGTATCTTAAGTCTATCTATTGAGGTACCAACTCCCCTTACATTCCAAACTAATACATTCCCAATTATGGTGTGTGTTATCATTTAAAAATTTTGGGGTTGGCTTTTTGTGTTGATCTGAGATTTCTACTAGTCTTAGCTGAGTTTTTACCTTTTTCTCCTGACTTACCATTGTTATTAGTAATCACAGATGAAAGATTCTGCTCTGAGGGTCTTACCTGAGCCTGTGGCTGCTCACTTTCTTTCTCCAGACTTACCATCTCAGAGATTTCTGATGTTTTTTCTTTCAGTTCATCCTCTATGCTGGAGCTTTCCTCTGCTGAACCTTTTTGTGCTTGCTCTTCCAACTCCGTTTGGACTTGTTCTTTTAGAAACACAGGGGAAGTATTTTGGTTAGTATTAATATCAATTGATAATGTAACTTCCTGTGACTCAACTGTTTCATGGAAGATCTCTGCAATCTCCCCATCCTGCTCTACCTGTTCATCATCACTGTCTTCCAAGGATTGGAAGGCATTAGAAATTGTAACTGTGTTCTTATTTGTTTCCTTTTCCATTGTGGGGAAATGGGTAGGGGAGTGGTTCTTTTTTCTCCAAATGGATGTGGTTATTGGCTTGGATATATCATCTAGTGAGTAAAATGGACCATTACATTTTCTATGACTTACCTTAAAGAAATTTATGTTGCTGTCAGTTAAGATTCCTGTGTTTATTGTTTGATTCTGCACATCCTTTTCCTTTTGTGAAACTGTTAGAGCTGATGTCCCTCCCAAGTTAGTTTCCTCTGTAGGGTGAGGGCCTGTTCTCGGCTTAATAGTGGCAGTATTCTCTAACTTCCTGTTAGCTATTTTCCTCAGATTAGGATGCAAAAAGTTGCAGCTTGTGTTACTATGACCAATTATTTTGCAGTGAGTGCAATATGTTGGCAATTCCTCATACTCTATTGGATATTCAACTACCTTGTTTCCTATTCCTACCATAATTGATTTAGGGAGCTGAGCTAACAAGTCTATTTCTACACAAACTTTAATTGCTGAAGGTCTAGTTAATGCCATTGTTGCAGCATCCATCTTAAGAAACCTTCCTACCTGACTACTGATTCCAATTATAGCAGAGTTGTTATAGAAATGGAGTGGTAGTTTGTGAAATGTTACCCAGACTGGTACTATCGAAGATTCCACTGATGGGGAGAAATCTGGTGTCCATTTCTGCATCTTCATTGTGTAACCTTGTATTGACCACTGTCCCTTCATCCAACACCTTTGGTAGTCTTCATTTTCCTGAAATCGAATCAAAACGTGACGATAATCAATAGAACCAATTTGAAATTTCGATTTAAAACCTATTGATTTGAAGGACTGTTGTAGCGATTCCATCTGCGGTTTCCCTCTGATGAACTTCCCGACGAGGGCGTTCTGGTAGTGTGAAGCTAAGATTTCTCCTTCTTTGGGAGGGAGTATATATGCTATCTTTCCCTTGTATTCTGTTGTCGGGTGTAGGTTTGGGGTATCCGGAAGGGACGAGAGGAGGGGGGATTGTTTTGTGTTGAGAGCTTGGGCAAAGCTTCGAGCGACCAGTGGGTTAGGGATTGTTTCCAGAGGTGGAGGAGGCGTCGGCAACGCCATGATCGTCCACCGATGTGTCTATCAAGCAAATAATGGAGTCGTAGCAGTGAGAATTGGGTAAGATCAGTAGCAATTAGAAATGGAGGTGAAGAAGAAGAGCGATGACTGTGTGAAATCGTACGTTGATCGCACACAGGCACAGTAATGAGACCGTTGAGGATGAAGTCCACGGTTTTGACTATTATTTACCTCTTTGCTTGTATGCCTGTTCAGACTTCCAAACCAAACCCGACCCATACAATTCGGGTTGGGTGGAGTCAAGTCCTATTTGGGTCATCATAGGCCAACAAAATTCGGTCCAAATCGGGTATGAGCTGGGTCGGTAAAAAATGACCCATTTGAGACCTTTAAGGGTATTGCAGGTGTAAAGATCGACAACGTAGGGACTGTGCTCAAGTGCAAAGAGCAGAAGCTACATATGAAGGACGTTGTGTCAGTGCACAACGCCTTTGCGGCAGTTAACTCCGCCTACACCATGGCGTTGCTTTGAGTGATTATGCTCGGGGGAGGTTCAGAGTTCCCTTCTTTGCCGATTCCAGCTGGTGAAGCTCCGATCCTACCGTAACTGCCGGTGACCCTTTCCTGCTCCACCCCTACCGCTACAGGGAGCAGCGACCATGCTAGAGATGGCATTCCCGAAGCCCGATTTGGAGCACACTGACCCAAATCTAGAGGTGTTGAAATTCGGAGCATCAAATAGGGTTGTAGCAAATTTTATTTGACTCGACCCCATTTTAATCCGTCCCAACTCAAGAAAATAATTAGATTGGCCCTCTAAAAATTTAAAATTGAAACTGACCCGAATAATCAAGAAAGCAAATTATCCGAACCAAATTTGAATTTTTTTGGTATAAAACCGAGTTGAACCCAATTAAACCAAAATTCTAGGAAAATTTATAAACAATCACTAAAAATATGTAACTTAGTTTAAAAATCCGTAAAAATATTTAATTTAATTTCTACATCATCAAAATTAAGTATTCAAGTTTATATCTATTTATAAATTTTATTTTAAAGAATTAAAATTGTATTGATGATATAGTAGAATCAAGACCTATATGGACACCTAGAAAAAAGCCCAAGACCCAAACAATAATTAAGTGGGCTTGCAGTTCGGCCTTTCACTAGAAGACAAAAGAAGCTAGGTCATAGACCAAGGATATTAGGGTTTTAGAAGAGTATAAATATGAAGGCATGTCTTTTTTTTTGTTAACTATCTATTGCCTACTTCTACACTCTACCAATTGCTGACTAGATCGTCGGAGAATCTCTCCCCGGATTTCTCCAAGGTCTATGTCCTTTTGTAGATCGCAGGCTTCGCCGGACCAGTTCAAGATTGGGCTTGGCCTGACGGTCATGAGACGCATCAAGTGGCATGCCCAGTGGGACCCAAAATTTGGCCATAACTAGATCTCACGGTATATGTCTGTATTGGCGACTTCAACTCGGTGGAGTGAGAGGTTAAGGAGCAAGGCGACTGATGCAGGTGTTAAAGTTTGATCTTTGTACAGGCCGGGACAAGATGGTCCCTCCTGCCATAGTACAAGATACGGAAATAGTACCAGTCGAGACTTCGGTAGGTCTTAGCCTGTCGAACCTTTTGATCGAATGGTCACAGGCCAGGGCCCTACCAGGAGTCTCAGGAGAGGCGGATATCACTATCGAACCATTTGTGGGAATTGGCACTATGATGCAATTGATTGGATCGCGAGGTGTGGATGGCCATCTCACGGAATGCTCAGGTGATTCGCATGTGGAGGCTTATGAACAAAGATTCTAGGAAAATTGTATGGCGGATGAGGCTATGGGGCCTCCTCGGGGCTTTGATCATATCACACGGATGCTGGTAGCGGTGGGTTATCATATCGTTCCCCCTTCGATGATTCCTTAGCCTTTAACGACTATGATGCCTTTGATAACTCATACTTCATTGTTGGCTCTGGAAGTGCAGATTAAGGAACTGCCTCTAGCAAACCAAATGTACGGAGTTCAATGTATGGGGTATGTGAGGGAATCTGCACAGCCAAGACCATAACCCTCTTTCCCTGATCATATGCATATGAGTTACCATGTGTCTACTTCGATACCGATATATCCACCCAAAGGCATTGAACAGAGCTGAGGAGTCATGTCGTGGTCAGGATTCCTAAACCACTTGAAACTTGTTAGGGAGGCTCAGGCTGAAATGATGGATTATCGTGGCCAGGGGATCATACCCTTGTTCACTTGGAGCATCTTCAAGGACCTAATTAGAACATTGAATACCAGTGTGATGGAGCATAAATAACCCTAGGCAGAGAGTTAGGGCCAATAGGACAAACTGCGGGATCTTCGTTTGGTTCAATCACAACAGATCGATGGCCCAAGGATATAAAGCCACTAGAATAACTTCCTACTTACTCAGGAGATTCAGAACCTAGAGAGTTTATTCGTACTTTCCTTGGATTGAAGAATTCTCAAGATTTTGATGAGAGGTTGACTTGCAAATTGGTGGGTAGCTACTTTCGAGGGAAAGCCTAGAAGTGGTTCAATAAGCTACTGAGGGGTTCGTTGCAATCATATCAAATTTCAATGGGGAACTACTGGGTCACTATTACCTGAAAAAGAAATTCACCAAAACATTGATGGAATTGCACCAGACAAAGCAGAAACAAAGAGAATCCACTGCAACCTTCTATCATAGATATGTCGATGAGAGCCTGTGGTGGTCAAAGGTACGGAACATGAAATCCTCTAAGGTTATCTGTTAGGGATGGAGGACATGGAGCCGTACAGGAAGCTGACAATGAATACCCCAAAGACACTTCACCAGCTCCAAGAAATAGTAGAGCAGTATTCGAAGGTGAGGAGGCTATTCGAAAGAAGAGAGATGGGATAATGGCCAAGCAGTCAAAGCCTAGTGACTCTCTGGGCAAGAGGCCGATGGAAAAACCAACAATCGAAAGGTATACACTTATGCGGCACCCCCTAGTGGACATATGGAGTATCCACAAAGGCATCTTCAAGCCACCACCTCCCATGAATGATACCAATCAATCCTTCGCTGCTAGGAGAGCTACCAACAAGTTCTGCGACCACCACTTAGATATGGCCACAACACAAATGAGTGCACCCACCTTCAGATGGAAATTGATCGGTGTGAAAGGGAGGTTCTTTAAAAAGAGTTTTTCGCCAACCATTTTGGGATGATAATTTGAAGCATAGGAATGATCGAGGAAACATATGTCCCCCTAAGAAAAGTTTTAGTGCTAGAAATAGAGGGGATCATGACCCACGGGGACAACAACATGAGCGTCGTCAGGAGCCACAACGAAATCCCTGATAGAAAACCAAAATAGAAATGAAAGGAATCCTTCCATACACAGGGTGGTTAATGTCTTTAGTTGAATCATAGGGGAAGGGTCTTCAAATATGGTTATGAATGCACAATCTTGACGTGTCCCGGTAGGAGAACCAATGGGGAAGAGGCTTCGACCTGATGAGATGATCACGTTCTTCGAGGTGGATGCAGTCCCAAATTAAACCCCCCATGCTGACCCCATGGTTATTTCACCAGTGATTGGGATTGCACTGGTGAAAAGGGTGTTTGTTGATGGTAGAAGTGGAGCCGAGATCATGTTTGTGAGTTGCTTCGATTAGCTTGGGATTAGGCATACGAACTTGAAAAAATTAATTTCACCTTTGTCAGGTTTTACTGGAAAGACAGTTTATCCAACAGGAGAGATAACCCTGCCTGTAAGGAATGCCGATGAAAATAAAGGGGTCACAGTGCATTGAAGTTTCGCAGTCATCAATGTTTTTTCTCCTTACAATGTGATAATAGGGAGGCCATGTATGTGTCAGGCTTGAGCAGTATGGTCATTGTACCATTTAATAATGAAGTTCCGAACGTAGAATGGGGTAGCATCTATTCGTGGGGATCATGGAGAAGCTCGAAGCTGCAATTACGAATCAATGAAAGGCACGGGGAAATTGAGAAGTGTACCCTCGGTACATGGGAAAGCTGGACTAGATGATACCCAGCCACTCTCCATTTGAGGCCTGGGAGCGATAGCAGCGGGAAGTATAATGCCAGAAATGGTGAAACAGGACATGAAGGCTTTGTTGGATCAATACTGCGATGTGTTTTCCTGGGACACTGCGTACTTGACAGGGGTGCCTTGCTGATTTACTGTCCAAAAGTTAAATATTGACCATTTACTAAAGCATGTTAAGAAAAAATTGGAGGTGGATAAACTTTTTACGGTTGGGGTTATCAAAGAGGTGTTATACCCCTAATGGTTAGCCAACCAAGTTCTTATTTAAAACTAGATGGGGTATGGCGCATTGACTTCACAGATTTGAAAAAATATTTCCCGAAGGATAGCTATTCATTGCCTTTGATAGATTAACTGGTAGAGGCAATACCATGCTATCAAATCCTAGCCTTTTCGATGCCCATAAGGGTTATCACTAGATACTGATGGCAGAGGAGGAAAAGGAGAAGACTTTGTTCATCATGGACATGGACATTTACTGCTATAAGAAAATGTCGTTTGGACTAAAGAATGCTGGGGCTACTTACCAACGGCTGGTGGAAAAACTCTTTAAAAAACAAATTGGGAAGAATCTGGAAATCTATGTTGATGATATGGTGGTGAAGAGTGTGATCTACGATCATTTTTTGTAGAATTTGGAAGAGCTATTTGATGGGTTACGAGGGGAAAACTTGAAGTTGAACCCTTCAAAGTGTGTGATCAGAGTTGGTGCTGGAAAGTTTCTAGGCTTCATGGTCTCGGAGAGAGAGACCGATGTTAACCCAGAAAAAGGGAAGCATTGATGAATATGAAAAGTTCATGTACTGTGAAGGAAGTTCAAAGGTTAATAGGGTGCTTGGCAGCGTTAAGTCAATTTTTATCCAAAGGAGTGGAGAAACATCTACCCTTCTTTGATGTACTTCGTAAGGCTAAAAAGTTTGAATGGAAGGAGAATTATGAGAAGGTCTTCATATCTTTGAAAGAACACCTCAAAATCCTGCCTACGTTGATGAAACCAGAGAAAGGGGAAGTCTTATACCTCTATATCTTTGCATCTGCCCTGGCTATTAGTGTTGTACTGGTGAAGGAGAAAGAGAAACAACAACATCATATATACTTTGTTAGCAGAGCCCTGTAGGCCCTAGAAACAAGGTATACTACTATCAAAAGGTTAATCTTCGCACATGCAGCTCGAAGGTTAAGACCCTATTTTCAGGGTCATATCATAGTCTTTCTTACCAATTATCCAATCGGGCAGATACTCCTAAAGCCTGAGTCTTTGGGGAGAATGGTTAAATGAGATGTAGAGCTGGAAGAACATGATATACACTACCACCCCAGAGCCGCGATCAAAGGGCAGGCATTGGCGAATTTCATTGTGGAAATCACGGAGGCCATCGAAGATGTCTGTAAGACTGAGGAGAAAGGGGTATGAAGTTTATTTGTGGATGGATCATCTCATTTGAGGGGAAGTGGGGTAGGAGCACTGCTCACTAGCCCCGATGGCACTGACTACCCCTACACCCTGCATTTCAAGTTCAGGGTCACGAACAATGAAGCAGAGTACGAGGCTTTGATAACTGGTCTTTGATTGGCAAAGGAGATGAAAGTGGAGGATGTGGAAATATTCAGTGATTCCCAAATTGTGGTCAATTAGATTAATGGAGAATACAAGGCACGTGATGTCAATTTACAGCGCTACTTGGAGGTGGTTAAACCCCTATTGAAGTTCTTTTGATCATATACTCTTTCTTAGGGACCAAAGGAGAAAAATCACAAGGCGAACGCCTTGAGAAAATTGGCTTCCTCGAATTTGGGGGGATTGGCGCAAGAACAAGTAATGTTTGAAAATTTGTACAAACGAAGTTTCGAAGAGCTTATTGTGATGGAAATTTTGAAAAAGAAACATTGATAACCCCAATTGTTCGGTATCTCCAACGTGGATTGCTTCCAGAAGACCCTATCTAAGCACGAAAGATTCGATTCAAGGCACCCGAGTATGTAATAAAGGATAGTACCTTGTATTGAAAGGGGTACTTGTAGGCCTTGCTTTGATGTGTTACACCTATTGATGCACATTATTTGATGCAGGAAGTCCACGAAAGGATTTATGGAAGTCACCGGGGAGCCCCCTCATTAGAAAGAAGTATGATTCGTGCTAGGTACTATTGGCCAGCCATGTTCGAGGATGCCAACTGGTATATCCAGGTCTGCAACCAATGCCAAAAACATGCGCCTATAACCTAAGTCCCTCAGACAGAATTGATCAACATACATAGTTCTTGGCCATTTGATAAGTGGGGAATGTATCTGGTGGGACCTTTCCCAGAAGCACCCGGAAGGTTCAAGTATTTGATAGTGGCAGTTGAATACTTTACCAAATGGGTCGAAGTGGAGCCGTTGGAAAACATCAAGGAGAAATATGTTATTTTTTTATGGAAGATCATCGTCTGTCGTTTTGGCATACCAAAGGCATTCATTACAGATAATGGAAACCACTTTGCGAATGATCCCCTTCAAAAGCTGGTGCGAGGATTTCACGATCCAGTTGAGAGTAACATTGGTATATCACTCCCAGGAAAATAGGCAGGTCGAAGTTACCAACTAAGCCCTTGTCAATGGAATTTGAAAGAGGTTGGAGGGAGCAAAGGGAAACAGGGTCACTGAACTGTCTGGTGTATTGTGGGCATATCGAACGGTGGAATCCTCTTCCACAGGAGATACACCTTATGGGTTGGTATATGGCTCAGATGCTATGATCCCTACAGAGATTGGCATGCCAAGTCCTAGAATTATGATAGCCAGTGCCAGCAACAAAGATACCCATCGCCTGGATTTGGATCTGTTGGGAAAAAGGTGAGCCCCAACATGTCTCCGAGAAGCCAAAGTTAAAGAGAAGGTCAAACGATACTATGATCGAAGGGTGAAAAGAGCGCAGTTTGTCGTGGGAGATCTCATAATGAGGAAAAATTAGAAGAGCCGCCATGAGCCAGAGGGGAAGTTTGCCCCCAACTGGGAAGGACCTTATCAAGTTCTCGAAGCTTATCTAGGGGAAAGTTATACCCTGGGCACAATGGACGGTGATCGCATTCCAGGGAGATGGAATATAGTTAATCTTTGATAGTATCATCAACTGTGATGAGGGGTAGCCTTAGGTTCGATGAAGTTGATGAGTAGTTGATTTCACTATGTAATTATTCCCACATTTGTATGCTCAACACAACAACTGGTTAACTTAATGAAAATTTTGACACTTCAAAAACATTGATACGACCTATTCGCTTTTAGGCGATAAAATAAACTTTCTTTTAAGCGATCAAATGATTTGCTCTTAAGTGATAAAATAAACTCTCTTTTAAGCGATCGAATGATTCGCTTTTAAGCAATAAAATAAACTCGCTTTTAAGCGATAGAATGATTCACTCTTAAACGATAAAATAAACTCGATTTTAAGCAATCGAATGATTCACTCATTAGAGATAATACAAAATTGCTTTTAACCGATTAAATGTTCGCTCTTTAGCAATAATATAAACTCTTTTTCAAGCGATCGAATGATTCACTCTTAAGAGATAAAATAAACTCGCTTTTAAGCGATCGAATTATTTTCTCTTAAGCGATAAAAATAATCTCACTTTTAAGCGATCGAATGATACGCTTTGCTCTTAAGCAATAAAATAAACTCGATTTTAAGTGATCGAATGATCCGCTTTTAAGCGATAAAATAAATTTGCTTTTAAGCAGTCGAATGATTCGCTTTTAAGCAATGAAATAAACTCGCTTTCAAGCGATCAAATGATTTGCTTTTAATAGATAAAATAAAATTTCTTTTAAGCGATCAAATGATTTACTTTTAAGCGATAAAATAATATCACTTTCAAGCAATCGAATGTCTCGATTTTAAGCGATAAAATAAACTCGCTTTTAAGCGATTGAATGAGTTGCTCTTAAGTGATAAGATAAATCCTCTTTTGGGCAATCGAACAGTTCACTCAAAAGCGATGAAATAAATTCACTATAAAACAATCAAATAGTTTGCTATTAAGAAATAAAACCAATTTGCTTTCAAAGTATCGAATGTCCTTCATGTGATCGAAATGATTTGATACTAAAATGGAAAATATATCCTGGAGGATCAAATAAGTCTACTTAAATGACACCTACTTCTTTGTGAAAAAATAACTTCTTCATCTATTACATAGTCCATTGCTTTGTAGGATTAGCTCATGTGGCTAATAACCACCTCAGTGTTATAATTTTTTTTATTGTAATAAGGAAATATTATGCACCTACGATCAATCGGACCGTCGAATGTTCTCCAGTTTTACCCCAGTAGCAATCCTGAATAAATGATCAACTTTGCTCTCCAAAGCTTTGGGGATGTATTGGTACGTTGCCTTCAACGAGGTATTAAGCCTCCCAGAAGGTGATGAGTCCCTTTCCGCATCACCCTCAGGGATTGACGACACATGTCCGTCAACATTGGGAACAATCATAGGAGTTTCTTCCACGGACTCAATCAAGAGAACTCAGTTGGAAGAACTAACAGGCAGAGTCTTAGTCTAAGATTGGGAATTACTCTGAGACTGAGTCTTCTTTTTAGCCTGGGTATTCTTCTTAGACTGAGTCTTCTGTTTGGAGACCCTTTTTGAATGCTTACCCTTCGAAGAGATCTATGGTAAAGAACCCCTGTTTGAAGGACCTGCTTTCTGAGAGTTGACATTGGTTTCTGATTGAAGACGCTCTTTCCATTTGTGAATGGCATCGAATGCCGCATAGTAATCTGGGTCCTTATCTAAACCCTTTTGCATCATAGCCATCTCGGTACCATACATGAACCTAAAAATGTCACCACTAGGGCCTATATCAATGACCCCATTAGAAAATCCATGTGCTCAGAGGCTACCATATTAGAGCTGGATAGTAGCAACATGTGCCAACACTTGGCTTGAGAGCTGGGAATTTTGACTTACAATCTCACTGCAAAACCGTTGGTTATCGTCAATAACCCCTTGCAACCTAGAAAATTCTTCAGTAAGATAATTATCTCGTTTGATCATCTTTCCAAGTTGGGATTCGAGTTTCTTAACCTCAGCTTGATAATACATGCTATCCCTCCAATGACTCAAAGTACGATATAACCTAGCATTGGTAAGACACTTTTGCAAACTGGAATATTTGTTCATCATTTCCCACAAAGCGTCCTGATAACTAAGTTTAATAGAACTACATGCTTCGTCTACTATGTTGAGGGCAACAGACATTCGACCAGATGTAGAGTCTTTCCGTGCTTTGCTAAAAAGCTCCCCGATCGAAGGGTGACTTCGATCATGCCACAGTGACAGCTCCTTAGTAGCTTTGGATAAATCCTCGCTTAATCGGGCCAGCTTAGTAAGAGCCTTCTAAAACTCTACCTTAACCCTAGCAAGTTCTCGAGTGGATTTTTCTAGCTCATCTATCAAAAGCACATTCTATAAAAGAATAAGGAATTATAGTCAACTATTTGAACTAACACATTCAATCAAAGCGATAAATCATTCCAAAAATATTAGACAAAATAACATTCGATAATGTTTTTCAAAATACAACCCAAATAAAATGGGATCTGAGTTCATACATCTCTGCCATCATACCCTAAGATAGGATTGGCCTCTTCATTTGTAGCGTGGCTCTGGTCACCCTCGGCATTCGATAAATGGCCATCATTCCTATTCAAAGCTCAATCACTAGTTTTTTAAGCAGGATCAGGGACAACGAGGTCTTAAAGTTCTACACCTGTATAAAACTTCTTCCCCTTCTTGATGACATCGAGAAGTTGAAGCTGCCTGGGCTAGACAACTTACCCCACCCACCAACTTTCAACTTGTTCTTGGCATCTGGGTCAGTACTCGCCTCAAGAGCCTTGGCCTGCTCAAGGGTAGGAGGATCAGCCACCCAGTTGAAGACCTTGGTTCGACCCCATAACTATCAAATACCAAGAAGGTGAAGAAATACGTCGTACAAGTCTTGAGATCCATGCCAGTTGACTGCAAGGTCGATCAAATAGCTGCTACCACCTAAATCAACAGGAGAAATTAGGGAGATATAAGCAAGGAATAGAGTTAAAAAAATAAAAGAAAATAACATAACGAAGGCCCGTTGCTCAAATCCCCAAGATACCCCAAGGACAAATCATCCTTATAAACCTCATAATAGAGATTATCAAGGCCAGTTTTTCTGGAAGGTCCAACAGCCTCGAACCTTGGTTTCTTCAAAGGCTTCTCCTGCACTGGGGGCTTCTCCTGATATCATGATTGAGTATGCACTGGGGTAAGCTGCCTAACTGGCACCTTCAGTTGAAGGTTCACCTCCTGCTCAAGGGCATTGACGAAGTCATCTGCACTGCTCACTGCATAAAGAAAGAGTGAGTTACAAACCTTAACGAGAAAGAGAAGAAAACTTCTAAAAAAAACCTTAGGAGGTGTCTGAAGATGCTATCTCTTCAAAAATTATTCCTTGTGAAGGATCCATAGATCTAACAGGCCGTGGACATAGAAATTTATCGTCACCTCTGTTTCTCTTATTATTATTTGTAGGACCCTCCGAGCTAACCTCTTCGAACGCTCGACGGTCAGCTGAGGCATAGATACCCTCATAAACCCACTCTAGCCAAATGAAAGGTTTAGCACCCTTGGTTGCAGGGCGATATACGTTAGTATCTAAAGGCCCGGGTCCTCAAAGGCATTCTACATCCTCGCGTAACCTCTCTGGAACCACATACTTCCCCTTTCTTGTCTCAACAAGAACATCAAGATTACATCAAGGAGTTAGATAAGCTCCCGTACAATCAAAGGATAAGTGATATGAATCTCCTTGCGAAGACTTACGATTGTGGAATCAATATCTTTGATCTAGTGAAGGGATCTACAAACCCACACTATCTTGCATGAAATTCAGGTGTCTATCCCTTAGGGTACATCTAATCTTGACTTGCTCTCTAAGTAGCCCTTAGGATCAGATTACAAGGTTTATTGATACTTAACTAGCCCTCGGGGTTAAGAAACAATGGAATAGCTCACAAGTAAAGAGTATGAACTCAAAAGGTTGTATATTTGATTGATAAAAGTGGTGAGAAATTCCTCCAAAGGCCTCCCCTATTTATGGGGTAGATTTTGGTCATAAACCCTAATCACAACTGGAAACTGAATTGACTTATGACACCTTTAAGAAGCTAAAACCATATTTAACTAAAATACCAAAAATAAATAGTAATATAAGGTAATCTGGTCGAATTATTCAAGAAATAACCTTGAAGAATATTACCTTATCTAATCTTACCAAACCTAATTCGAATAAAAATAAAACTGAATATACTAAACCCTAATGGACTGTATTTTTGAAATTCAGCTCTTCAAAGCCCACATGGCCAAGCTATCAGTCCAATAAACCCAAAAATGAAATAATTTTACAATATTTAATATTGATCACACTACCTCATTGAAAACCCAGTGGGAAAAAAGTATAGTGTCCTTCATAATGTCTTCAGTTCGTCTACAATCTTGAATAAGAAATCCAAGATGTCGATGGTGAATCCTTCTTCAATTCTTCATCATAAAGGCGATCAATCAAAGTATTTAAAGCAGCATCCCTAAGCTTAGTCCTTGACCTAGTCATAGGTCCCACCATGTCACTCAGAGGATCCCGAACATATCCTTTAAATGTTTGATCAAGTTGTGTAATGTCTTCATTTATGGTGGTAGTCGTCTTGGCATCTCCATCAATAAGGCTTTATTTTGCCATCTTGAGTTATTAGAGGGAGGGATGATAAACCTCTGGCCAGACAACCTATTACCTAAGGTAAAAGTACCCTTTACATCTTGATTACTAATTAAAGAATACATAGATCAAAATAACTCATAACAACGGTCCACTTTTACCTCCCTACACCGAACTAGAAAAGCCATTATTATTACAATCACATTAGGGTGAAATTGGGATAAACTGACATCAAACTTCTCCATTAGAATTTATAGAAATGAGGGAAAAGGAAAGCTAAGACCTGACCTAATATGCCTGTTATAAGTCACAACGCTCCATATAGGTTAAGAAGCATGCTCATCTGCTTCGAGAGCTTTCAACCGAGCGTTAAGAGGGAGGCGTTGGTACGAGAGGATCTCTTCGATGAGATTTTTCACCTCCTCGGGAAAAACATACTTCACCAAACTATCTCCGTCCAACGAAGGCTTAGCTATCAAATGCCTCTCAAATACAAATTTCATCTTCGAAGGTTTGTACAAAATTTTGTTTTCAACCCTCTCAACCCCGGAACTGCCTATGTGCTTGGAGCTACCCTTTGAAGGATTAGCAAAGCCCTCGCTAGAGATAACCTAACCTAGGGGATCTAGCCCTAGCAGAATCAACCCTCTCGTGGAAACCAGGAGACTCGTTGGAGCAGCAAATAGGGTTTGCAGACTCCATGTTTTCCAAAACGGTTGGGAAACTGGCCGATCGAGAGGAAATATTTCTGAAAAATAGAGGGTTAACACTCCCCGAGAACCCATTTTCTGATGAACTCGCTCTCTCACCATTACCCCTATCGAAACCTATAAAAGGTGAAGATTGGGAAGAAAGAGGGATAGTTTGGGAATCTATGCAAACTTACTTGTTAAAGCGAGGATGGAAGAAGACTAAGGCTTGGGGGTTGAAGAAAACCACAAATTAGAAACTCTCAGAGAATACCTGCAAAAAGAAGAATGGAAATGAAAGGGGAAAGATCATTTCTAGGGTTTATAAAGGTGGAGGAAAGAGAAGATGCAGAGTAATCATTACCTAAAAAGGAGAAAAGTATTAAGAGGCATGAAAAGATGAAAAACCCTTTTATGGCTGCCCTATGCACGCCTTTTTCCTGCTTTAAGCTCATTCACACGCCTTTTCAGGAATTCTAAAGGTCAGAGTGTTTGAGAAAAATCTAAGTGCTTCCCCGTAACACAAAAAGTAAAGAACCCTCGAAGGCATCCCACATAGTAGCAAACCATGTCATACATCGCTAATGGATATGGCCTTCGATGACTAGGGTTGACCTTTGATGACTAGGATCGACCTTCAATGAGATATGCGTTCGAAGGTTGGAAGATCACTTAGTTTTTTTGGGGGTTTTTGATGACATAGTAGAATCAAGACCTATATGGACTAATATTCTCATCACCTAGAAAGAGGCCCAAGACCCAAACAATATTTAAGTGGGCTTGCAGTTGGGCATTTCACTAGAAGACAAAACAAGCTAGGTCATAGACTAATGATATCAGGGTTTTAGAAAAGTATAAATAGGAAAGTGTGTCTTCTATTTTTTGTTAAATTCTCACTACCACAGAGACCCCCCCTCTAGCACCGGTTTTCAAACCGGTGCTAAAAATCTAATAGCACTGGTCCTTTAATTTTTAGTTTTTAAAAATCGGTGCTAAAAATTTGAAAATTTTATTTTTTCCACCAAAGAAACAACCAAAAATTTTTAAATAGCATCGATTTTTAAAAACTGGTGCTAAGTATTTGTAAAATTCTATCTTCCCACCAAAAAATTCAAAATAGCACCGGTTTTAAAAATCAGTGCTAAAAATTAAATGATAGCACATGTTTTTGCAAAACAATTGCACTTGTTTTAAAAACCGGTACTAAAAATTAAAACTTAGCACCGGTTTTTTGTAAAAAATAGCACCGGTTGTAAAAAACCGGTGTTAAAAATTTTCAAGACTCATTTTCCTGCCAAAGAAATAGCAAAATTTTTTAAAATAGCACCGATTTTGAAAATATTAGCACCAGTTTTTAAAAACCGGTGCTAAATATTTGTAAAATTCTATCTTCCCGCCAATAAATTCAAAATAGCACCGGTTTTAGTAAAAAAACCGGTGCTAAAAATTAAGGAATAGCACCGGTTTTTGCAAAAATAGCACCGGTTTAAAAACCGGTGCTAAAAATTAAAACTTAGGACCGGTTTTTTGTAATTAGCACCGGTTTTAAAAACCGGTGCTAGAGCTTATATAATAGCACAAGTTTTTTTAAATATTTTTAAAACCGGTGCTAAAAATTTTCTATAATCATTTTCCCGCCAAAGAAATAGCCCAAAATTTTTAAATAGCACCGATTTTGAAAAAATTAGCACCGGTTTTGGAAGAAAATAGCACCGGTTTTGGAAGAAAATAGCACCGGTTTAAAATTTTCCCGCCAAAGAAATCGCCAAACAAAATTTCCCACCTAAGAAATTGCCAAAATATTTTAAAATAGCACCAGTTTTGGAAGAAAATAGCACCGGTTTAAACCGGTGCTAAAAACTTTTAAATTTTTCCCGCCAAAAAAATTTCCCCCACAAAGAAATTGCCAAAAACTTCTAAATATTTTTTTAATTTTTTTTAAATTTCATTATTTCCGCCATAGAATTCAAAAAATTCGCTAAAAATGTCAAATAATCTTCCCAAAAATGTCAAGAGCTGGTAGCAGCTGCGCAGCCGCTCTAAGCTATTTTTTTTAACTTCCAAAATCGTTCACTTCTTTTGTTGACTTTAACTAATGACTAAATTAAGTTAAATTAATCAACGATCAACCTTCACTGACCTCATATATACAAATAAGAATAAAATTTGTTTACATCAACCAATTAACGTTCAACCCTTAATTGATTTAGTATACTCCCTCCATCCCGGATTAAATTGCACAAGATCAAAGATTCAGTCAAACTAAGAAAACTTTGACTACATATTTGAATAGATATATAAACAATCGTGAAAATTTTACTTGACTTTCAATATATAAACACTAATGAGTGGGTCTCCTGACATGCAGCCTGTCCATAAGCTTATGGACAGACCACTTATTTCTTACCTTATACACTGCATTTCTTAAATTACATACAAAATTTAAAATTTTTGAAAATATTTTTTATATCATATATTTTTATATTTTCACCTTCAAATACATATTATTACTTGTTTTAACTTATAAAATGTAATATTTAAATTTTATAAAAAATTACAACATTTTAGGCAAATGCCCCTGAGGACTGTCCATAAGCTCATGAAAAGGCCGTCTTTCCTGAGACTTTCCCAACACTAATAACTAGGCTAACTTTGACTAATCAACGGTCAAACTATACTTGACTTTCAATATATAAACACTAATAACAAAGTTGACTTTAACTAATTAACGATCAAACTTTATTTGAATTAGTATATAATAAATACTAATAAAAAAGTTTGGCTTAGTCTAATCAACGGTCAAACCTTACTTGAATTTCTATATATAAACACTAGTGTCTAAGCTGACTTTAACTAATCAACGGTCAAAGTTTACTTAACTTTCAATATATAAACACTAATAACAAAGTTAACTTTAACTAATTAACGGTCAAACTTTATTTGAATTAGTATATAATAAATACTAATAAAAATGTTTGAATTTGCCTAATCAACGGTCAAACCTTACTTGACTTTCTATATATAAACACTAATAACAAAGTTGACTTTAACTAATCAACGGTCAAACTTTACTTGACTCTCTCTATATAGAAACACTAGTGACTAAGCTGACTTTAACTAATCAACGGTCAAATTTTACTCGACTTTCAATATACAAACACTAATAACTAGGTTGACTTTGTCTAATAAACGGTCAAGCTTTACTTAACTTTCAATAAATAAACACTATTAACAAAGTTGACTTTAACTAATTAACGGTCATACATTATTTGAATTAGTCTATAATAAATACTAATAAAAATGTTTGACTTCGTCTAATCAACAGTCAAACCTTACTTGACTTTCAATATATAAACAATAATAACAAAGTTGACTTTAACTAATTAACGGTCAAAATTTATTTGAATTAGTATATAATAAATATTAATAAAAATGTTTGACTTTGTCTAATCAACGGTCAACCCTTACTTGACATTCAATATATAAAACACTAATAACTAAGTTTGCTTCAACTAATTAATGGTCAAACTTTATTTGTACTGTATAATAATCAAATGTTTGACCATAACTAATCTACATCCAACCTTTACTTTACTTTCTATACACAAACACTAATAACTATGTTAATTTTAACTATTCAACGATTAAATCTTACTTGACTTTCAATATATAAACACTAATAACTAGATTGACTTTCACTAATCCACTGTCAACTCTCACTTGATTTTCTATTTGATATTGATAACAAAGTTGATTTTACCTAATCAACTATCAACCCTTACTTGACTTTCTATTTAATATTGATAAAAAAATTGATTTTAACTAATCAACGGTGATTTTAACTAATCAACGGTCAACCCTTACTTGAGTTTTTATACACTAACATGGCTTTAACTAATCAACAGTCAACCCTTGCTTGACTTTCCGTATAATAACACTAATAACTAAGTTGACTTTAACTAATCAACGGTCAACCCTTACTTGGCCTTCTATAAGGAAACACTAATAACAAAGTTGACTCTAACTAATCAACGGCCAACCCTTACTTGACTTTCTATACACTAACATGACTTTAACTAATTAACAGTTGTCCCTTTCTTGACTTCTCGTATAACAACACTAATAACAAAGTTGACTTTAACTAATCAACGGTCAACCCTTACTTGACTTTCTTTAAAGAAACACTAATAACTAAGTTGACTTTAAATAATAAATGATCAACCCTTACTTGACTTTCTATAAAGAAGCCCTAATAACTAGGCTGCCTTTAGCTAATAAATGATCAACCCTTACCTGTCTTTCTATGTATAAACACTAATAACTAATTGTTTACCTTAACTAATTAAGGGTAAAACCTTATTTAATATATATATATATATATATATATATATCAAATTTCCTAATTTTTTACTCATATTTAAATTAATAGTTTTATTTTTAATTGATCATATTGAATTAACCTTAACCTAAGCTGGACCAAAAAACTAGTCCAAAAAATTGGCCCAATTTTAAAAAAACCCTAACCTAACATATAAAATGAAAATTGATGAATAAATTAATCTCTTTTCCTCTCTTCATTTGACCATTCGTCTTCAAGCTGCCATGGTAAAACCCTGGTTCATTGTCACTGTCCCATCTCCAATCCGCCACCATCCGTTTCTGCTCCACTTCCGTACAGCGGTTCTCCGCCATAGATCCGGCCGAGGCAGACGTAAAGTAAGGTGACTCATTCGTCAATCCTCTTTGGCACATAACGATCTGGAGCTGCCCTTGAACGCTTGATATCCGGTGTTGGGGTGCATTTTTCTTGCGATGAGGTAAAATTTTGACATCCTTTTATTTTTTCAGAAAATTTTGACATCATTTTATTTTTTGCACAATAAATGGAGGTGGTGGGACGAGGTGGCGGTGGTGGCGGGATGGGGGGTGGTGGTGGTGGCTGGACGAGGCAGCGGTGGTGGCGGGACGAGGCAACAGTGGTGGCTGGACGAGGTAAAGGGTTGGTGGCAGGGCGAGGTCAAGCGGCGGTGGTATTGTGATGGAAGATCTACCTGCTCGTCCGGCAAATCGGTGAGGTGGTGAGGTCAGGCGACAGTGGTGTCGAGCTTCAGCGGGGGTGGGTTGGGTAGGCTATGGTTTTAGGGAGGTGCTGACACGGCGATGTTGTGGCGCAAGGGCAGAAAAGGTGGTGAGGTGGCGAGGCCAGGCAACGGAAGATCTCGCCAATAAGTCCTTGATGTTGCTTCATTCTTTACCTATGATTCCCCTGATGGAGTTGCTTTTGTTAATTGTTTGAGATTTCAGGGTAAAATGTGCGAATAGGGGTGAATTTTCTAGGGTTATATTCTTTTTTGAATTTTGCTTTGTGATTTCTGGGCTTGTGGAGATGTTAGAAGAAGAAATTTTCTTTGCTTTCTCTGCCCAAATTCATCCTTTTTGTCATGATAGTGGCGTGCTTATATATTTTTATTGCGAACTTTCCTCATGAACTTAATTGCTGTTTGATCAACCTTTGAAGTTAATGTGAATAGGTTTGATCTTGTCTTTGTTAAGTATTGATACAATCATCAGTATTCTTGAGTTTATTTTGCCTCTTCATGCTGATATAGATCACGTTTTCAGGGGATATATCTTTGCTGATTCATAAATGACATTCAATTTCTAGTACATTTTTTATATTCACGTGAAGCTGGAAACATAAGTCAATTCAGAGGTTGATTTTTACTTGCAGGTTCTTAATGAAGCAAATCTTACCAACGCCATCCTTGTTGGATCAGTTCTTACATGCAGTGATCTTGGGGGTGCTACAATCGTTGGTGCAGACTTCAGTGATGCTAAGCATATGGAGAGATCGTGGTGTGACCCCACATATAACTTAAATATTATGCTTAGTTTACCTTTTGTGTCGTCAAATTAGCTTGGTTTACCCTCGGTTGATAAATCGATGTTGCAAGGTGCATTGCTTCTGTGGTGCAGTAATGTTTGCTGGGACTTTTGTATATGTTAATTGAGTTGTGCAAAATTGATTAAATGGCTCTTTAGATTCCTGTTCGTGTTCAAATTATAGGAACAAAAATGTGCCAGTTTTGATGTTATGGAATTCATGTGTTCTATATTTGTAAATACCACTTGTACCTTTCTTTACCTCCAATTCGGAATCTGGGAATTATAATTACTACTGATATGTTCGGTTCTCCCAACTATGTACTCATTTCATCTTTGTTATTGCAAGAGTAGAGAAGAAACTGAGAATCCAGAGCTGTAAGTGAAGGCAGTGCACCATAAAATGTGCTACAGTAGTTTTATTATTGTATAATTAGGACTATTATTCTTGTCATAGTCGTGCAAGACAAGGTGTTTGTATACATTAATGTGGAAATAAATTATTAATTTTGTGAAGTTGATTTTATTATTAAATTAATGTGGAATAAAATTGTTAATTTTGAGTCTTTTTCCCTTTCTCTGAAAGCGGCAGCGCGCTGGAGCTTTCAGAGGAAGGGATTTTTTTCGTCATCGTAAATAAATTAGCATCGGTTGAAAAATAGGTGTTAATTTAGCACCGGTTGAAAAACCGGTGCTAACAAAAAAACCGGCACTAATTTAGCACCGGTTTTCAACCGGTGCTAACAAAAAACCGGTGCTAATTTAGCACCGGTTGAAAAACCGGTGTTAACAAAAAAAAATTAGCACCGGTTGAAAAACCGGTGCTGACAAAAGAAAACCGATGCTAATTTAGCACCGGTTTGAAAAAAAACCAGCACTGGTACTTAGGCACCGTTTTTTTAATAAAAAAATTGGTGCTAGAACATAAAAAAAACCGGTGCTAGAGGTGGGTCTCTGTGGTAGTGTCTATTGCCTACTTTTGCCCTCTACCAATTGCTGACTAGATCGTCGGAGAATCTCCCCCGAGATTGCTCTGTGGTCTGTTTCCTTTCGTAGATCGCAGGTTTCGCCGGACCAGATCGAGATTGAGTTTGGGCCGACGGTCAAGAGACGCATCATATATGTATATTTTTTATTTGTTTTCTAATTGTATTTCAGAGTGAGTTTAAATATCCAAAATCAAATTTAAAATACGATTTATTCAATTTAATTATCCAAAAATCATATTTAAAATTTATTTTAGGTTATTCAAAATTGAATTTATCAAAATTTTATTTTGTCAATTTTTCTGCCCATCTCTGTGGAAAAGTGTGGATAAAATGAGTTTGAGAAGGAAAATACTCCCTCCGTTTCTTTTATATTGGCACCATAAGTTAGGTGCTTGGATTTAGGAGAAAAAAATGAGTGGATGAAATTGAATGTAGAAAGTAAAAAGTAGAATGGGTGGATGAAATTGAAGGAATCTTGCCAAAAATGGAAAGTGTGCCAATATAAAAGAAACAACCAAAAAAGGAAAGTGTGCCAATATAAAAGAAACGGAGGGAGTATGAGGTTTCCTTATTTTTCTACAATTTACAATTTGATTCCTGAACTTCAGCATGTTTACATTATTGACCCCCTAAAAAAATTTACCGAAGCTATTTTGACCCCTAAATTTAAATTTCTCCTACACTGAATAGATTTTTTTTTTTTTGTTTGTTGATAACCGATTAGATTGTAGTTTTACCATATATATGATAATTTTACAAGAGGCTTTCTTACGTGGCAATGGTTCACTGCCAAATGTGTATTATAAGTATTAAAATATACAATCATTCATGCAAGCTCACATTCCATTAATAAAATATGACGTCCTAAATTAAATAATAGACAATTTTAGCTGTATAAAACTTAATGAAACCTTATACACCCTCAATCTCTGCGTACAATTCTTATTTTTTATTTTCACATGTTCAAATTAAATATTCTTTTTTTTATCTGAGCTAAAATTTATTATTGAAATTTAATCAACTTATTTTGATCCAACTTTTCCTTCCACATCAACAAATATAAGTATGAGTGTAAAATGGAAATAGAACCTTCCGTTGAAACGAATGGAGTACATGTACGGATGGAATAGGTTTTTACATTTTTTAAAAAAACCTCAAAATCACACGTTCTGATTCTTTTTCTAAAAAGATGAGTGTAATTTTCTTATAAAAACACAATTTGAGTGTAAGCTTAGCAAATGGCGGTTCTGATGTATGAAAGGGTACGGCATCTACAAAAGCACAAAATTCCGACAGCTTAAATGCAATGAAATTATTTAATGATAGAATGATTTGCCGTAATCAATTATATTATTGATATTTGAATATATAGAGAGTACAATAGAGGTGTAATAAGAAAACAACTCTAATCATAATAAATCATAATCTAATCAAGAATCTGATTTATTCTAACACCCCCCTCAAGCGAAGCGTCGGATGCTCGCCGACATATAGCTTGGATCTGAAGAACTCGAACAGCGGACGAGAGAGCTCCTTGGTGAAAATGTCTGCAATCTGAAGAGAAGTCGGAACATAAGCAACGCGCAGCTTTCCGGATGTTACCAACTCACGAACAAAATGGTAGTCGATGTCGATGTGCTTCGCCCGCTTATGCACCACCGGATTCTGAGCCAAGAAGATAGCACTACTATTGTCGCATAACAACATTGGAGAACCAGAAAGCAGAACTCGAACATCACGAAGCAAATGAGTGAGCCATACCACATCTGAGGCAGTGTTGGCGAGAGAATGGTATTCAGACTCAGTGCTAGAGCGAGAAACAGTGGGCTGTTTCTTGGCACTCCAAGAAACCAGATTCCCACCAAGAAAAACTGCATAACCATAAGTGGACCGACGAGTCTCCAGACAGCGAGCCCAATCAGCATCAGAGTACCCTAACACATCAGGAGTACTAGCAGAACAAAACCTGAGACCAAAATGAAGAGTGCCACAAACATACCGCAAAATCCGAGTCACAGCAGCGAAATGGTCATCTCTGGGATCCTGAAGATACTGACTCACCGTGTTGACCGAGAATGCCAAATCCGGGCGAGAGATGGTGAGATACTGGAGAACACCAACAAGAGAATGATAAAGTGTAGGATCCTGGAATGGAGGACTGGTAGTGCTGTGAAAGTGAGAACCAACGACAAATGGAGTAGAAACAGGTTCTGTGTCAGACATACCGGCCCGATTCAAAATATCACGAGCATACTTTGCTTGGCCAAGCAGTAACCCTGAGGAGGTAGGCGAAACTTCAAGACCAACAAAGTAATGAAGAGCACCAAGATCCTTGATCGCAAACTCTCTGTGTGTCCAATCAATGAACTAGCGAAGAAGAGTCGAGTCATTGCCTGTAAGAATGATATCGTCCACATACACAAGTAGATACAGTAATGACCCTCTCGAAAGGACAAATAAAGAAGTATCAGCTGAGCTGCACTGAAAACCAAGCTGTGTCAGATAACTGCTGAAACGCTGGAACCAAGCCCGAGGAGCCTGCTTAAGACCATAAATGGCCTTTTGCAAGCGACAAACATAGTATGGATGGACAGAATCCTGATAACCAACGGGCTGCTTCATGTAGACTGGAACATCAAGAACACCATTAAGGAAAGCGTTCTTGAACTGATAAAGTGGCCAGGAACGTATGGTGACTATGGCGAGAACCGTCCTAACAGTGGAGGCTTTGACCACAGGATTGAAAGTGTGGTCAAAATCAAAACCCGTAATTTGCGAGAAACCCTGCACCATAAGTCTAGCTTTGTAATGCTCAATAATGCCATATGGTCGATACTTGAGCCTATAGACCCATTTGGAGCCTACAATGTTGACATTTGAAGGTCGAGGCACCAAATCCCAAGTGTGCTGACCACGAAAAGAGGCCATCTCATCATCCATGGTTGAAACCCAGGCTGGATCCTGAAGAGCAGAGCGATAATCAGTGGGCTCTGTCTGAGAGAGGACTGCAACAGTGAGACCATGAGCAATAATATCCGAATAATCCCGGCGCTGAATGGCACAGTAGAAGACCGAGTGGCCATCCAATGAGTATGAAACTGGCGCGGAGAAGCTGGAGAAGTCGAACCAGCTGACGACGCCGAGGAAGAGCGAGCTGCACTGACCGGAGAGTGGCCGTCGGAAGTCACCGGAGAAAGAATTTCCGATACCGGCTGAGACCTGGTGGCCAGTGGTTGAGACGGTGGCTGAGGAGTGATGGCCAGTGGCTGAGATGTGGTGGGCGTTGGCCGAGGAGCTAGATCCGGGTCGGCCATCCAGATGGAAGATGCTGGCGAAGGAGGGGCGGCTGGCACATGCGTGGTGGCCCCAATTGATGAAGGAACAGCTCCATAAAAAATGATGAAATCACACATCTGAAATAGAGCGACTGTTCGCAGAAGATGAGAAATAAGGGAATAAGGTTTCATCAAAGCGAACGTTGCAAGAAACATATATACGCTTAGAAGTGGGATCGAGACACTGAAAGCCCTTGTAACGAGGGCTATAGCCAATAAAAACACACGGAATGGATCGCGGTGCAAACTTATTGTTGAGTTGAATGGAGAAAGAATAGAAAATATGAACGAAAATAACAAGACACAAGATTTACGTGGTTCACCAAATTTGGCTACATCAACGGGAGACGGATTCACTATAATAGGTAGCAAGTTATAGACGCCAAGAAATTGGCCAGATTTCTACCTATCTAAGTGCAGAACAGAATAGAGTTTACAGAGAGGAGAGAGATACTTTATATGCTGTCTCCACTAAACCCTGAAAAACTGGGCAAAAATGCAATTCGGCCCAAATCAACAGCTGTCCAATAAAGAGACAAGCTATACCGTCAGACTGGGGGCGTCTCCGCCCCCCCGGACCCCCAGGCCAGGGTGCGCTGCTGCCCCCCGGACCCCCAGGCCAGGGTGCACTGCTGCCCCCCGGAACCCCAGGCCAGGGTCGCAAAAGCGGCTATTACAGTATTCAAGGCATACCAACAAATCTCCACCTTGACTTGAATCCTCAAAGTAGAAGAACTCCAGATGCACCATTACAGTGCCAGATGAGTAGACTTCGCCCTCCACTCCCAGGACTGCCCATAGAGCACCTAATCAGCTCTGATGTTCAGCAAGTCCAAACAATGTTGAAACTTGTTATGTGGAACAGGTTTTGTGAACATATCAACGGGGTTATCAGCAGTTCCCACTTTCTTCACCCCCATTCTCCTCTCACTCCTCAAGAAATGATATCTGACATCAATATGCTTGGTCCTCAATCATCACCAGCATAATCAGAATCAGAGTAGCCTGTAACTAAGCACTCGGTATCACCTCTATAAATGAGACCCACATCAGACGTACCTCTAGGATACCTGAAGATCCTCTTCACAGCTTACCAATGTTCCTTTCCCAGTTGCCCCATGAACCTGCTCACAACACTGATTGCCTGTGCTAAATCCAGCCTCGTGCAAACCATAGCATACATCAAACTCCCCACCGCGCTGGCATAAGGAACCCGAGACATCTACTCCTTCTCCTCGTCTGACTGAGGAGCAAACATGTTGGTGAGATGGATCTTTGCAGCACTAGGTGTGTCTATAGGCTTCGCTGTAGACATGCCAAACCTAGCCAACACTTTCTGAATATAGCCTTTCTGTGACAAGAAAAGCTTCCGCTGACTTCGATCCCTAAGAATCTCCATTCCTAGCATCTTCCGAGCTGTACCCAGATCCTTCATCTCAAACTCAGCACTAAGAAGTCCTTCAAATTCTGAACCTCATGCTTACTCTTTGCGGCTATCAGTATGTCATCTACATATAGTACCAGATAGATGAATGACCCATCCCTCAACCTGCAGTAGTAGACACAATAGTCATAAGCACACCTCGTATATCCCAACTGAAGCATGTAACTGTCAAGCTTCTTGTACCACTGCCTCGGAGACTGCTTAAGTCCATACAAAGACTTCTTCAACTTGCAAACAAAATTTTCCTTGCCAGGAACATGGAAACCATCTGGCTGAGTCATGTACAACTCTTCCTCCAACTCTCCATGTAGAAAAGCAGTCTTCACATCAAGTTGCTCGAGCTCCAAATCCTGATGTGTCACTAAGGCTAGCAACACTCTGATGGAAGTGTGTCTGACCACTGGTGAGAAGATCTCATTATAGTCTACTCCATCCCTTTAACTGAAACCTCTTGCAACAACTCTTACCTTGTACTTGACTCCCTCTGCTGGTGTTATTCCTTCCTTCTTCTTGAAAACCCATTTGCAACTGATTACCTTTCTCCCTTGAGGCTGTTTGACCAATTCCCATGTCAGATTCTTCTGAAGAGACTCCATCTCATCTCCCATTGCAGCAAGCCATTTATCACCATCAGTACATGAAGTAGCCTCTCTGAAGGTTGATGGCTCTTGAGTATCCACTTCCTCGGCAACTGACAGTGCATAACCTACCATATCATCAAACCCAAATCTCTTCGGTGCCCCAACTCCAACCTTCCTGGGTCGGTCCCGAGCTAAACTGTGGACTGTAGCTCATGATGATTGAGGATCTGGTGGTGGAGATTATGGTATCTCAGATTCTGTGTGTGGCTCTTGATCCACCTCAAATTGTTCCAATCTATTTTCACCTTGAGTGACTTCAAGCTCCACCTGTTTATCAACTCCACTAGTTCCTGGCACAACTGTGGGCTTCACCATAGATCTAAGCAAAGAATTTTCATCAAAGACAACGTCCCTGCTCAGAATAACCCTCGTCTCAGATGGAGACCATATCCTGGAGCCTTTAACTCCATCTCCATAACCCACAAAGACACCCTTCTTGGCTCGGGGCTCTAACTTACCATCACTAACATGATAATATGATGTACAACCAAAAACTTTTAACTTGGAGTAATCAACAACTTTACCTGACCACAACTCCATAGGTATTTTGCACTCTATACCCGTATGAGGCCCGCGGTTGATCAAGTAACAAGCTGTACTCACCGCCTCTGCCCAGAATCTCCTTTCCAAACCAGCATTAGAGAGCATGCACCTCGCTCTCATAGACCTCCATCACTCCCTGAGTAGACGAAACCCTTTCTATCCAACGTAGGAAGAGAAATCAGATTCTTTGTCATCGATGGAACATGCCTGACATCATTCAAAGTACAGAAAATACCATCATGCGTCCTGATCTTGATTGAACCAATCCTAACTACCTTGCACACAACACCATTTGCCGTAGTAATGATGCCCTCAGCTTGCTCATAAGTTGAGAAATAATCTCTCCTTGGGCATATATGGTAAGATGCCCCAGAATCAAGAAACCACGTATTAGGATGATTATTTTACCCAGTAGCAGCTAGAGAAAAATCATCTTCAGAACTGAAATCCCCTTCAGCCACAGCAGCAGTACCAGATATACTCCCAGATTGACTAGCCTTCTTCGGACACTCCTTTTTCCAATGCCCCTTCTCCTTATAGTAGTTACAAACATCATTGGCCTTGGGACCCTTTGAAGATGACTTCTTTCCCTTCTTCTTACCGTTGGTTCCCTTGCCCTTTGTGTTTCCGCCACTAGCAAACAAGCCGGAGGCCTGATGTTCTGTACCTGTACTATTTGCTTTATATCGCAACTCTCTACTATGGAGAGAGGATCTAATTTCCTCCAGAGACACGAAATCTTTACCAACTGAACAAAATTCTCATACGAAAGTGGTAAAGACACTAGCAAAATCAAAGCAGCATATTCATCTTCAATTTTCACATCTATATTTCGCAATTCTAATAACAAAGTATTCAATTGCTCTAGATGATATCTGAGTTGCGTACCTTCCTGCATTCGGAGACCGAAGAGGCGTTGTTTCAGAAGCAGCTTGTTGGTTAGAGATTTTGTCATATACAAACTCTCCAACTTCAGCCACAGTTGTGCAGCAGTCTCTTGATTTAAGACCTCAGTATGATTTTATCCGCGAGACACAACATAATCGTCGAGTGTGCCTTTTCTTCCAGACCAACCACATCGCCAGAACTGCTCGTGAAATTCTTCGATAGCGGAGCCACAAACCTTTATTGTTTCAGCAAAGCTCGCATCTTGATCTGCCATAAACTGAAACTGTTTCTCCCAGTAAACTTGTCGATTTTTACGTTCAACCCAGACATCTTTCTCCTCGATCAGCTCCGATCTGATAAGCCCAGAATCCGATACACCCACTACGGATCTCACCAGAAAAAGAAACCGCTCTGATACCAGTTTGTTGAGTTGAATGGAGAAAGAACAGAAAATATGAATGAAAATAACAAGACACAAGATTTACGTGGTTCACCAAATTTGGCTACATCCCCGGGAGACGGATTCACTATAATAGGTAGCAAGTTACAGACGCCAAGAAATTGGCCAGATTTCTACCTATCTAAGTGTAGAACAGAATAGAGTTTACAGAGAGGAGAGAGACACTTTATATGCTGTCTCCACTAAACCGTGACAAACTGGGCCAAAATACAATTCGGTCAAAATCAACAGCAGTCCAATAAAGAGACAAGCTATACCGTCGGACCGGGGGCGTCTCCGCCCCCCGGACCCCCAGGCCAGGGTCGCAGAAGCGGCTATTACAGTATTCAAGGCATACCAACAAATCTCCACCTTGACTTGAATCCTCAAAGTAGAAGAACTTTAGATGCACCATTACAGTGCCGGATGAGTAGACTTCGCCCTCCACTCCTGGGAATGCCCATAAAGCACCTAATCAGCTCTGATGTTCAGCACGTCCAAACAATGTTGAAACTTTCTATGTGGAACAGGTTTTGTGAACATATCAGCGGGGTTATCAGCAGTTCCCACTTTCTTCACCCTGGTTCTCCTCTCACTCCTCAGGAAATGATATCTGACATCAATATGCTTGGTCCTCTCATGATGGACCTGATCTTTGGCTAGGCAGATTGCACTCAAACTGTCGCAGTACACAGTATCCTGATCATGATGTAGACCAAGATCACTAACCGGCCCTTTCAGCCATATTCCCTCCTTTGCAGCCTCTGTCAGAGCCATGTATTCTGCTTCCGTAGTAGACAACATCACTGTAGGTTGCAAAGTCGCCTTCCAGCTAACCACAGAACCTCCCAAAGTGAATACATAACCAGTCATCGATCTCCTTGTGTCAACATTACCAGCATAATCAGAATCAGAGTAGCCTGTAACTAAGCACTCGGTATCATCTCAATAAATGAGACCCACATCAGATGTACCTCTAAGATGCCTGAAGATCCTCTTCACAGCTTTCCAATGTTCCTTTCCCGGTTTCCCCATGAACCTGCTCACGAAACTGACTGCCTGTGCTAAATCCGGCCTCGTGAAAACCATAGCATACATCAAACTCCCCACTGCGCTGGCATAAGGAACCCGAGACATATACTCCTTCTCCTCGTCTGACTGAGGAGCAAACATGGTGGTGAGATGGATATTTGCAGCACTAGGAGTGTCTATAGGCTTCGCTGTAGACATGCCAAACCTAGCCAACACTTTCTTAATGTAGCCTTTCTGTGACATGAAAAGATTCCGCTGACTTCGATCCCTAAGAATCTCCATTCCTAGCATCTTTCGAGCTGCACCCAGATCCTTCATCTCAAACTCATCACTAAGAAGTCATTTCAACTTCTGAACCTCATGCTTACTCTTTGTGGCTATCAGTATTTCATCTACATATAGCACCAGATAGATGAATGACCCATCTCTCAACCTGCTGTAGTAGACACAACAGTCATAAGCACACCTCGTGTATCCCAACTGAAGCATGTAACTGTCAAACTTCTTGTACCACTGCCTCGGAGACTGCTTAAGTCCATACAAAGACTTCTTCAACTTGCAAACATACTTTTCCTTGCCGGGAACCTGGAAACCATCTGGCTGAGTCATGTACAACTCTTCCTCCAACTCTCCATGTACAAAAGCGGTCTTCACATCAAGTTGCTCGATCTCCAAATCCTGATGTGTCACTAAGGCTAGCAACACTCTGATGGAAGTGTGTCTGACCACTGGTGAGAAGATCTCATTATAGTCTACCCCCTCCCTTTGACTGAAACCTCTTGCAACAACTCTTACCTTGTACTTGACTCTCTCTGCTGGTGTTATTCATTCCTTCTTCTTGAAAACCCATTTGCAACTGATTACCTTTCTCCCTTGAGGCTGTTTGACCAATTCCCATGTCAGATTCTTCTGAAGAGACTCCATCTCATCTCCCATTGCAGCAAGCCATTTATCACCATCAGTACATGAAGTAGCCTCTCTGAAGGTTGATGGCTCTTGAGTATCCACTTCCTCGGCAACTGACAGTGCATAACCTACCATATCATCAAACCCAAATCTCTTCGGTGCCCCAACTCCAACCTTCCTGGGTCGGTCCCGAGCTAAACTGTGGACTGTAGCTCATGATGATTGAGGATCTGGTGGTGGAGATTATGGTATCTCAGATTCTGTGTGTGGCTCTTGATCCACCTCAAATTGTTCCAATCTATTTTCACCTTGAGTGACTTCAAGCTCCACCTGTTTATCAACTCCACTAGTTCCTGGCACAACTGTGGGCTTCACCATAGATCTAAGCAAAGAATTTTCATCAAAGGCAACGTCCCTGCTCAGAATAACCCTCGTCTCAGATGGAGACCATATCCTGGAGCCTTTAACTCCATCTCCATAACCCACAAAGACACCCTTCTTGGCTCGGGGCTCTAACTTACCACCACTGACATGATAATAAGATGTACAACCAAAAACTTTTAACTTGGAGTAATCAACAACTTTACCTGACCACAACTCCATAGGTATTTTGCACTCTATACCCGTATGAGGCCCGCGGTTGATCAAGTAACAAGCTGTACTCACCGCCTCTGCCCAGAATCTCCTTTCCAAACCAGCATTAGAGAGCATGCACCTCGCTCTCGCCGGCAATGTCTGATTCATCCGCTCACTACGCCATTCTGCTGTGGCATATTCCTGACTATATGATGACGAGCAATCCCTTCATCCCTACAAAACTGATCAAACTCAGTCGAGCGACTTCCAGCCCATTATCAGTTCGAAGCCTCTTGATCTTCTTCCCGGTCCGATTCTCCACCAAAGCTTTCCACTCCTTGAACTTCGAGAAAGCTTCACTCTTATGTTTCATCATGATAACCCAATTCATCCTTGAGTAATCATCAATCAGAGAAATAAAGTACCTGTGACCTCCCAGTGACTCAACTCGGGAAGGTCCCCAACAATTAGAATGGATGTAATCCAATGTGCCCTTTGTTCTATGAATCGCCTTAGGAAACTTGCTGCGGTGATGCTTCCCAAAAACATAATGCTCACAGAAGTCCAAGCTCTTGACCTTGTAGCCACCAAGAAGATCATTCTTCGACAGAATCTGCATCCCTCTTTCACCCATGTGACCGGGCCTCATATGCCATAACTTAGTCATATCATCCTGGTGAACCTCTGAAGATGAAACATTAACAGAATCCATAACCGTGGAACCTAGTAGAAAATACAAAGTACCATGCAGAACACCTTTCAGAACCAGCCTAGAACCTTTGCAGACACATAGACCTCCATCACTCCCTGAGTAGACGAAACCCTTTCTATCCAACGTAGGAAGAGAAATCAGATTATTTGTCATCGATGGAACATGCCTGACATTGTTCAAAGTACAGAAACTACCATCATGCGTCCTGATCTTAATTGAACCATCCCAACTACCTTGCATGCAACACCATTTGCCGTAGTAATGATGCCCTCAGCTTGCTCATAAGTTGAGAAACAATCTCTCCTTGGGCATATATGGTAAGATGCCCCAGAATCAAGAAACCACGCATTAGGATGATTATTTTTCCCAGTAGCAGCTAGAGCAAAATCATCTTCAGAACTGAAATCCCCTTCAACCACAGCAGCAGTACCAGATATACTCCCAGATTCACTAGCCTTCTTCGGACACTCCTTTTTCCAATGCCCCTTCTCCTTACAGTAGTTACAAACATCATTGGCCTTGGGACCCTTTGAAGATGACTTCTTGCCCTTCTTCTTACCGCCGGTTCCCTTGCCCTTTGTGTTTCCGCCACTAGCAAACAAGCCAGAGGCCTGACTTTCTGTACCTGTACTGTTTGCCTTATTTCGCAACTCTCTACTATGGAGAGAGGATCTAACATCCTACAGATGCCAATAAATTGGCCAGATTTTTACCTATCTAAGTGCAGAACAGAATAGAGTTTACAGAGAGGAGAGAGACACTTTATATGCTGTCTCTACTAAACCCTGACAAACTGGGCCAAAATGCAATTCGGCCCAAATCAATAGTAGTACAATAAAGAGACAAGCTATACCGTCGGATCGGGGGCATCTCCGCCCCCCGGACCCCCAGGCCAAGGTCGCAGAAGCGGCTATTACAGTATTCAAGACATACCAACAAATCTCCACCTTGACTTGAATCCTCAAAGTAGAAGAACTCCAGATGCACCATTACAGTGCCAGATGAGTAGACTTCGTCCTCCACTCCCGGGACTGCCCATAGAGCACCTAATCAGCTCTGATGTTCAGCAAGTGCAAACAATGTTGAAACTTGCTATGTGGAACAGGTTTTGTGAACATATCAGTGGGGTTATCAGCAGTTCCCACTTTCTTGACCCTGATTCTCCTCTCACTCCTCAGGAAATGATATCTGACATCAATATTCTTGGTCCTTGATATGTCCATTTTAGATGGTTATTTTAGGCTTTTTAGGATTAGGTTTTGTGAAATTTTGTGCTCTACATGTGGCATTTTACCTTGAAATCATCTAAGGAGGGATAAAGGCGGCTTTGACGTTTTTATCACTTTTTAGATGATTTTGTGTGACAAGGTGATTTGTTTGAAGACTTTGAAGATCTGAAGACTTTGAAGATTTATCTTTGAATATTTGAAGATTTGAAGACCTTTACATTTGAGCTTTGTGAAGATTTGAAGAAGTGAAGAGATGAAGAAAGGAGAGCAAAACAACGGATGAATGATGATCCAGGGTTCTCAGAATTTTACGAGAAGAATCAGCCCTCAAGAGTGGCACCATTGGATTCCTCTTCTCGAGCACTATAAAATCGACTATAAGAACTCCCGAAATGGATCAACGGTTCACCCGGAGGAAGCAAAACAAAACAGGGCTGGATTTCACTGCTGGTCGCGACTCGCGATGGAACTGGTCGCGAGTCGCGACGACAGCGCGAATCCAGCTCTGCAGCAGCGTTTTTCTCCCCTTTTTTCTTCCACTATAAATACCTCTTCACCCCTTCTTCTCCACAGCTTTTGGCCCCTGTTTTGGGCCAAAACCCTAGGTTTTATCTTCTTGGTTTCTTAGTTTGTATGCCTTTTGTTGTTCTAGAGTAGTTTTTGTACTTGGGAGCAAAGGATTGAAGCTTCCACATCTATGTAGCAAGAACCATTTTTATCTATCTATTTGGTGTTTTTGCTATTGTGCTCTTATTGTGCTTTGAATGTTAATTGTTGATTTCATTGATGTTGTTGGAAGCTTGAGGATATGAAATACTTGTATGAATTGCTAGCTAGGGTTTGGGGGATTTGGGTTGATTTCCCCCCTTTTCTTGTTAGGAATGTATGAGTATGATTTAGAGCTTTTGATTGTGTTGATGGATTGATAATGTGCTAGATGAATGTGATTGATGTTGAACTCTTCGTCATGTTCGTTTGTGTAGCAAACGAGAGAGTTATATGCTCTTGGATGAATGTGCGTTGCACGTTCATCCAATCTCGTGTAATTTCATGAATTGGTTAAATGCTTAGTCACGGTGTAGTGGTCATAAGCATTGCCAAGCTTGTTGGTTCTTCGTGATTAAATGCCACCAATGGGATACCTTGAGTCGTGGTCGCGACAACGGGAGTTATTGGTGAGGTTTGACGAGAGTTGTCGAACTCACTCTTGCAAACTACGAACTAAGAAGGATAGGAGTTTAGTCTCCACAACAAGTAGTTGAAGTATTGAATAGATGATTTTAATTCATCCTTGAAGCATTTGTTATTTAGCATTTGTGTATTCTTGATGGTGTGTTTCAGTTCATTTGTGCCATGAGTTGCTTGAGCATAGGGAGTGCTTGTATGATTGAATTGGTTAGGTGTTAGGAACGTGACGAATTCCGTAGCTCCTTTGCATGAAAATCTATAAGCGTGAACTTAGAACTTCTTGTGCATAACATGTTGTGATTCTTGCTAGATGGGTATGTTGATGTTGAGTCATGTAATGCTATATGATAGAATGAGTGAATGATTCAATGACCTACATTAGATTTGGAAGTGGATATCCCTTGCCCCCAAGGCTTTTTATCTTTGTAGTTTTAAAAACCCCCTTTTCTTAGTTTTGTTTGATGATTAGCATAGTCACTTGACCTTGCTAGTTATCTTGTCTTTTTACTTTCGTAACTTAGGAAAACCAACCAACCAACCAACCCCCCCATTTTACTTGCTTTTATGTGTGTGTATATATTTTATCCTAGCATAATATTAACCATTTGTGCTTAAGCGCTTAGGATGATCCCTCTTCTCTTTGGACGACCCCGATTTGCCGCTATCTACCTAGTTGTAGAAAGTAAGCAAAAAGGGCTTACAAATTATCTTTTGCATAGGGGTGTGACGACCGCCCGCTATCAAAATGGCGCCGTTGCCGGGGAAGAGGCGTTTATTCTTAAGTATTTAGGTGTATTTGGTTGTGTATTGGCTAGTTGTTTTTATTTTCCACTACTTGGTGGTTGTTTTTGTTCGGAGTAGGTATTGCTTGAGTTCTTGGTAATTTATTTTATCGAGAATCCTTGCACTATGATTCCGAACTTTTAAATAAAAAATAAAAAAATTTTAATGGAGCGTCTCACCTTGAGGGAACTCATGATAAGAAGAGAGGCTCAAGAAGCAAGGTTTTGTAAGATGTGTCATTTCGACCATCCTACCGAATCTTGCCATTTGTTGTGGGAAGAGCACTATGACCGAGAAAGAACCCATGGTTTCCAAAACCATGGGTACTATGAAGAGTGCTACCAAGAGGTAGGAGATGTTGGTTTTCAAGGGTAAGAAGCTCATGAATGCTATCTATACCACGACTCTTACAATCCGGAATGGAGTGGTAGTCCGGATTGGTGGTATGAGAATGAGCCGGAAAACCAACATTACGAGCAACCTAGTTGGCCATCACCACCCTATACCATACCCCAAAACCAAGCCCAACAAGGAAGTTCAAGTTTGACACGTGAGGATGTCTTAAATACCATAGCAAACTTGAACTCCTTTACTAGTGAGGAGCCGGATACCCAGCTCTCCTCTAGTGTTGAGTCCATTGAGGGGCATGCGAGGAACATATTAGAGGTATTGGCCCGCATGGAAGCTCGTGATTCCGAAAATATACCATCCCAACTTGAACTCGATGACTCGGTGAGTGAGGTCACCAATAAAAATGATTTTGAGTTTGAAAGGGATGAGGAGTTGGTTGTAGAGGATAGAAAAATGGAGGAAGAGGTGATAGTGCTACATCCATTAGCATCGTCACCCCTTCTCCCACCTAGTGAACCAACTCCACCATTTTTGGAAGTTTTGAGGGAAACGAGAGAGGAGCCGAAAGATTATCCCAAGCTCCCTAACCACTCAATTCCCTTTGAACCATCTCCACCTCCACAAAACTTTCCTCTTGAAAGTTTTGTACCCCCACCTCTCGACTTTTGGAAGCTCATGGTGAAGGGGTTCAAGCCTTCACCATACGGATAACATTAGGGTCGTGCCGACAACCTTAAAAATATGGAGCTTCGTCGTGCCGACGACGTTAAATAAATTCGGCATTTCTTTTAGTTTTTGTTTCTTAGTTTGTGTTTCTTAGTTTGTTTTTGTTGTTGTTTTGTTTTGTTCTTTTTATGGCATGTTTTTCTGTGATTTTGTAGCAACATGAAGTGCATTGCAATGAAGGAGATGAAGGAACGAGATCAATGAACGAGGAAAGAAAGCTTGGACAGTTGGTAAGAAAACGAAAAATTTTTAAGCCTGGGATACCCTGTCGTCGCGAGTCGCGATGAGCTTCGTCGCGAGTCGCGACGAACAGGGGAGAAAAATCCACTCCCAGCACCAACTTTTCGCAAGTCGCGTTGACCTCGCGATGCTCATCGCGAGTCGTGATGAGCTCAGAATTTTTGGGCTCTCGGAATAAACTTTCTGCGAGTCGCGACAGACTCGCGATGGTCCATCGCGAGTCGCGACGAAGAGGTCGTGAGTCGCGACGTGATCAGAAAATTTTTCCAAAAATTATGCTCCCGGCCTCTACTTTTCGCGAGTCGCGACGAACCCGTCGCGAGTCGCGACCACTTCAGTCGCGAGTCGCGATGAAAATTCCAAGTTTTCATTTGATCTTAAACATTGCATGATTCTTCCTTCTTCTCCACCCAACACTCCCAAGAACCACCACATCTCCACTCATTCTCAACCATCCGACATATATTGGCATATGAACATTCTTGCATCTTTATAGTACATTTGTTGATTGTAGTATGCCGACTACATCATTGTGATCGTAAGTGCATATCCTATAATGATGCTTGTATACATGTCAATATATGTTGGATATTTTTCATGATTATTCTTATAGTGTTGGTTGAGTTTGATTTGGTTGTTCTTTGAAAATACTATGGTTATTAACTCTTGATGCTAAACCTAGTATTACATATCCTTATGTACTTGTGAGTTTAATGTGTTCTTCGTGGTGTTAGTCTTGATCAAACGGCGCCATGGAGACAATGCTTTTCTCGAGGGGTGAGTTCTTCTACGGCATCTTTGCTTACTCGTCCGGTTCCGACACCTATTTCGGGACCATACAAGTGCTTGGATTGCGCCATATCAACGGCGAATTGCGGAGACATGGGTGTCATTCTACCCCCTTACCTTGATTTTTATTATTCTTGCCTTATATGTTTACATTGAGGGCAATGTAATGTTTTAAGTGTGGGGAGGGGTTAGAGGAATCATATGCATGCTAGCTTGTTTTGGAATGCTTTTTGCTAATTTTCATTGGAAAAACATGAGGAAAAAAAATAGAAAAACAAAAAGAAAAAAATATAGAAAAACAAAAAGAAAAAAATATATAGAAAAACAAAAAGAAAAAAATATAGAAAAACAAAAAAAAATATAGAAAAAGAAAACCCGCTAAGTTGAAAACCCGAGAGGGCAACTTAGGCAACATTGGGGGCCTGGATAGGTCGAAAACCCGAAAGGGCGGCCTAGGCAAAAATGAGAGGCTAAAATGTGCGGAAAAAGGTGAGATGTGAGCTAAAGAAACATGATGTGTGGCTAGGATGAAAACTTGAAAGAGCTCCTAGGCAAAATGAGAGAAAAAGAAAAATTCTAAGATTTCACTCATTTGCCGGCGTTGGAGTCATAAGGTTGCGGTTGTCACATGGATGGATCGGGTAGCTCAACATCTATAGACCTCTTGGGATTGGGTAGCTTAGTGGGTTAGGAAACGAAGTGTGGTTATGAAATTCCTTATCTCTTTCTACTTCGTTTTTGGTTGATATATTGGCATTAGGTGAAGCATGTGTTTGAACCTCTTATATGGCTTTAGCTTCATTTTATGTCATTGGATTTTGGTGGATATATTGGCATTAGGTGAAGTATGTGCTTAAACCTCTTACATGGTTTTAACTTCATCTTGTGTCATTGGACTTTGGGAATATCAATTCTGGGCTTTGAAATATTTTTATGGGTAGTGAATTGATAAGTGGTAGGTTTGGTTAGATTTAGGATTGGGGATGTGTGTGTGAAAAATTCTCATGTGAGCTTTTATTTTGGGATTTATGATATTGAGAGTTTTTGTGAGGCTTTGTTTGGGGGGTTAGTTTAGGATATGGCCATATGAATTCCTCCGTGTGCTTGGATCTTTTCTTACTCGAGAGCGAGTAAGGTTTAAGTGTGGGGAGGTTTGATGAGGCCATTTTATGCAGTTATTTTAGGGTTTTTAGGATGTGGATATGTCATTTCCTCCGTGTGCTTGAATCTTTTCTTACTCGAGGGCGAGTAAGGTTTAAGTGTGGGGAGGTTTGATGTGTCCATTTTAGATGGTTATTTTAGGCTTTTTAGGATTAGGTTTTGTGCAATTTTGTGCTCTACATGTGGCATTTTGCCTTGAAATCATCTAAGGAGGGATAAAGGCGGCTTTGACGTTTTTATCACTTTTTAGATGATTTTGTGTGACAAGGTGATTTGTTTGAAGACTTTGAAGATCTGAAGACTTTGAAGATTTATCTTTGAAGATTTGAAGATTTGAAGACCTTTACATTTGAGCTTTGTGAAGATTTGAAGAAGTGAAGAGATGAAGAAAGGAGAGCAAAGCAACGGATGAATGATGATCCAGGGTTCTCAGAATTTTACGAGAAGAATCAGCCCTCAAGAGTGGCACCATTGGATTCCTCTTCTCGAGCACTATAAAATCGACTACAAGAACTCCCGAAATGGATCAACGGTTCACCCGGAGGAAGCAAAACAAAACAGGGCTGGATTTCACTGCTGGTCGCGACTCGCGATGGAACTGGTCGCGAGTCGCAACGACAGCGCGAATCCAGCTCTGCAGCAGCGTTTTTCTCCCCTTTTTTCTTCCACTATAAATACCTCTTCACCCCTTCTTCTCCACAGCTTTTGGCCCCTGTTTTGGGCCAAAACCCTAGGTTTTATCTTCTTGGTTTCTTAGTTTGTATGCCTTATGTTGTTCTAGAGTAGTTTTTGTACTTGGGAGCAAAGGATTGAAGCTTCCACATCTATGTAGCAAGAACCATTTTTATCTATCTATTTGGTGTTTTTGCTATTGTGCTCTTATTGTGCTTTGAATGTTAATTGTTGATTTCATTGATGTTGTTGGAAGCTTGAGGATATGAAATACTTGTATGAATTGCTAGCTAGGGTTTGGGGGATTTGGGTTGATTTCCCCCCTTTTCTTGTTAGGAATGTATGAGTATGATTTAGAGCTTTTGATTGTGTTGATGGATTGATAATGTGCTAGATGAATGTGATTGATGTTGAACTCTTCGTCATGTTCGTTTGTGTAGCAAACGAGAGAGTTATATGCTCTTGGATGAATGTGCGTTGCACGTTCATCCAATCTCGTGTAATTGCATGAATTGGTTAAATGCTTAGTCACGGTGTAGTGGTCATAAGCATTGCCAAGCTTGTTGGTTCTTCGTGATTAAATGCCACCAATGGGATACCTTGAGTCGTGGTCGCGACAACGGGAGTCATTGGTGAGGTTTGACGAGAGATGTCGAACTCACTCTTGCAAACTACGAACTAAGAAGGATAGGAGTTTAGTCTCCACAACAAGTAGTTGAAGTATTGAATAGATGATTTTAATTCATCCTTGAAGCATTTGTTATTTAGCATTTGTGTATTCTTGATGGTGTGTTTCACTTCATTTGTGCCATGAGTTGCTTGAGCATAGGGAGTGCTTGTATGATTGAATTGGTTAGGTGTTAGGAACGTGACGAATTCCGTAGCTCCTTTGCATGAAAATCTATGAGCGTGAACTTAGAACTTCTTGTGCATAACGTGTTGTGATTCTTGCTAGATGGGTATGTTGATGTTGAGTCATGTAATGCTATATGATAGAATGAGTGAATGATTCAATGACCTACATTAGATTTGGAAGTGGATATCCCTTGCCCCCAAGGCTTTTTATCTTTGTAGTTTTAAAAACCCCCTTTTCTTAATTTTGTTTGATGATTAGCATAGTCACTTGACCTTGCTAGTTATCTTGTCTTTTTACTTTCGTAACTTAGGAAAACCAACCAACCAACCAACCCCCCCCATTTTACTTGCTTTTATGTTTGTGTATATATTTTATCCTAGCATAATATTAACCATTTGTGCTTAAGCGCTTAGGAAGATCCCTCTTCTCTTTGGACGACCCCGATTTGCCGCTATCTACCTAGTTGTAGAAAGTAAGCAAAAAGGGCCTACGAATTATCTTTTGCATAGGGGTGTGACGACCGCCCGCTATCAGTCCTCTCATGATGGACCTGATTCTTGGCTAGGCAGATTGCACTCAAACTGTCGTAGTACACAGTAGCTTGATCATGATGCCGACCAAGATCACTAACCAGCCCTTTCAGCCATATTCCCTCCTTTGCAGCCTCTGTCAGAGCCATGTACTCTGCTTTCGTAGTAGACAACGTCACTGTAGGTTGCAAAGTCGCCTTCCAGCTAAGCATAGAACCTCCCAAAGTGAATACATAACTAGTCATCGATCTCCTCGTGTCAACATCACCAGCATAATCAGAATCAGAGTAGCCAGTAACTTAGCCGGGGGTGTCTGCTGCCTCCCGGACCCCCAGGCCAAGGTTGCAGAAGTGGCTATTACAGTATTCAAGGCATACCAACACTTATCAGTAGCAGTGGCACACAGACATGGAAAAACACGGCAGCCAAATGGGTGAAAAAGGGTATAGTCAGGCATATGACCTAAAACAACCTCAAAAGGTGATTTTCCACCAAGAACTGAACTGGGCAGACGGTTAATGATGTAAACCGCAGAGGAGAAAGCTTTCACCCAATAACAATGTGGCACGGAAGAGTAAAAAACATGGCAAGACCAGTCTCTGTGATGTGACGATGCTTCCGCTCAGCTCAGCCATTATGAGCAGGTGTATAGGGCGATGACATCTGATATGAATACCACATGATATGAAGTGAGCCTGAAGTCGATGATTAGTAAACTTTGTGCCACCATCGGTCTGAAAATTTTTAACCCTAGTAGAAAACTGGGTCTCAACGAATTTTTGAAACTGGATAAATGTGTCATAGAAGTCCGACTTACACCGCATCGGGAAAAACCATGTGAATCACGAAAAGTCATCGATGAAAATGGCATAATAAGAAAATCCACCTGCCAATAAGACAGTGGCTGGTCCCCACAAATCACAATGCACCTTGTCCAACAACCCAGTAGCGCGCTGTCACTAGTGGAATAGGGTAAACAGCTACTCTTGGCCATCTGACAAGGAGAGCAACTAACAGATGCCGTCATATCAGAAGTGACAGTAATATGGCCACGTCGACTTAACAACTGAACAGTATCATGAGACACATGACCGAGGCGAGAGTGCCACTGCTCAAAAGAAGCCTGGAGCTTTCTAGAGCGTAATTCACCTAAAAAGCTAGAATCACCAGTCTCAAGAAAATAAAGACCTGAACTATAACTGCCTTTACCAATTATCTTCCATGTATGCTTGTGCTCAATGGAAAAAGCGTTGGCATCAAATATAACACGGACAGGTAAATCATGAGTAAGCTTACTAATGGATAATAAACTTCTAGTAATCTTAGGGACCACAAGGACATCATTAACAGAGAAACCAGATAAATGACATTGGCCGATGTGAGAAATAGATAATGATTCACCATTTCCAATAAGAATATAATCAGAACCACGATAATGTTGTACCTGATCAAGGTGACTGGTGCGAGCAGTGATATGAGATGTAGCACCTGAATCAATGATCCACTGATTTGACAAAGAATGATGGTTGAGACCATTCAAACTGGCCCGAACCAACACCTTGTCCGCAATCCAATTAGTGGAGCAATCTTTCCGAGATATAGGGCCTAAATAAACCATAGCAAAAGACCGAAATTGCACAGAAATTGACTGTGTGATAACGAGAATTTGAGCAACTCGTGAGAAAGTGACTCAACTCGCGAGAATTTGAGCAATTCGCGAGAAACAGGTTCAACTCGCGAGACATAGGTTCAACTCGCGAGAAATAGGTTCAACTCGTGGGAAATATGTTCAACTCGCGAGAAATAAAAGGCGCGAGAAATCCCCTATTGCGCAAGTCAAATCGCGAGTGATTTGTACGTGCTTCTGGAAGACGGCGCATGGATCTGAAGACGGGCGCGTGGCCGAGCTAGAAGACACCGACTTGTTGGACGCCGACTCCGATGAACCTGTTAGCCGAACTGGAAAATGTCGACACCGATGATGATGACTCTAATGATGCGCGTGGCCAAGTTGAACCTGAGGACAACGACGTCGATGCCGATGTTGGACGCCGACTCTAATGACGACTCCGACGACTACAATGAACTTGAGGATTGCAATGCCTCCGGAAGATGACGATGCCTCTGGATCGATGACCGAGTGATGATGACGCCTCTGGTACTCCAGTGGGCAGAAAAGAGCCACCGGAATTTGACCGGAAATTTCGCTGGGATCAGGGCCGGAAGAGAGAGAAGGAGGGAGGCGCTGAACAATAAATTAAAATTTAGGGTTTTGGATCAGAACTTGCTCTGATACCATTATAGAATGATTTTCCGTAATCAATTGTATTATTGATATCTGAATATATAGAGGGTACAATAGAGGTGTAATAAGGAAATAACTCTAATCATAATAAATCATAATCTAATCATGAATCTGATTTTTTTTAATGATAACACCCGAAGGTGGGGGATGGTGTATTAGAGGTTCCCCAAACCTCCATCAGAACGAGTGTAATATACAGACAATTAAGCCATAGTTTATGATAGGCAACATGGTTGCCCCCCAAAAAGTTCTACTAGTTTCTAAATGAAGTACTTGTGTAACAACTATCCTAGCAAAAGAGGATAGATGATGAAGTTGCGATCCGAAGGTGTGAATCTCCACCCCTCGTGTTAATTCGCACCTCTAGCCAGGCAACTTCAAATACAAGTTGAATAGTCTATAGTCACAGAAGACAATCTACTGAAGACCCAGAAAGTAGACTCAGATCACGTTCAAATATGTGCGGAGCATGTTCTGTGAGAGATTGAATTTTGAGAATCCAGTAGAGTGGATCAGAAGGGAGAAGAATCTCAGCATCCAGACCATATATGGGAAGACCTCCCCCAATGAAGAACCAGTAGTAGGCTTCCAGCAGGAGAGGATGGTCTCTAGCAGTAGGCTTCTAGCAGTGAAGAGTTCTTGAGCAGCAAATGAGTCACAGAAGAACTGACAACATCAGAACAGATCCTGCACCAGCATAAGATTAGATTAGCAGTATCCATCCTAGGAAAGTTTGCTAGTGTATTCTAACTTGAGGTATTTGTGCCCTATCTAATGCAATGAGGCCCTCAATATGTTGGGGAATGGTGCTAGTATGCAAACATTGTAGGTGGCAGATGTGATGCTTAGCGATGGCATTTGCAACAGAGTTTCCTTCCCTAAGGACATGAGAAAGATGAGCCAATCCTAATAGAGCATTAATTTTATATGCCAAATCAAAGAGGTTCCAGTTAGCAAAGTAAGGGCAATTGATCATTTTTACAGCCAACCTACTGTCGGTTTCAAAGAAGCAATTATGGCCTATATCAGAAAATTTTTCACTTGCAAATAGAATGGCCTTCATTTCAGCTTCTAGTGGTGAAGCAGCATAGATAGAAGCAGAAGCTATATCGATCAGTTCACCTGAACTATCTCGGACAACCATCCCAACTGCTGCCTTATCAGGATACCAGGAGGCGTCAATATTAATTTTGATTGACCCCGGAGGAGGCCTCTCCCACAAAACAGTAGCTATGTTGGGCTTAGGAGGAGGTCTAATAAAAGGAATCCAATGATTGAAGGGAAAAATCAATAGCAGAATGTGAGAAGTAAGTCCTTGGAGTAGTTAGGAGCGCCAGTTTAATTAAGTCATGAACTTCCATAGAAATAAGTTTAGAGGAGAACGACTTATTATCATATATGAACTTATTCCTAGCTTTCCAAAGCAATTAACAAGTAAGAGAAGGTATGATTTTGCAGATAAAATACTTCCAGCTAACCAGATCCTTGGTATTCCAGAAAATGAAGAATCTCTCAGTAAGAGACTGATTAGGATTTAGATGAAATTGGACTATTGAAGCTATGTTACCCCAGACAGCCTGAGCAATGTGACATGAAATGAAGAAGTGCTGAATTGAATCTGAATTAGAACAAGCGGGGCACTTAGAGGCTAAACTGAACCCTAAGGTAATGAGCACTTCATCAAAGGGAAGAAAGGATTGCAACATTTTCCATGTAAATATTGAGATCTTTTTTTGCAAGGCATTATTCCAAATGAATTTACAAACAGGAAAATTACCTGTTTCATGCGTGAGAGCCCTATAGGTAGATTTAGATGTGAAATTACCTGAGACTTCCGCCTTTCAAGTTAGTCTATCATCTCTATCAGTAACCAGCATAGCCTCCTGAAGAAAAGACAAAGTATCATGTTCTAATAAAGAACTAATCTGAGGCAATATAACGGACTTGTTATTGATGAAATCTGCCACAGACATATATGGCATTGCAGCTACTATATGCTCCGGAATGATATTACCTAGAGGACCCCGGGGACACCAATTAGCTAACCAAAAATTGCAGGTACCCTTCCCATGAATAATTACTGAATTATGTTCCGCAAAAGAGTTAATGAGAAGAATTCTCTTCCATGTTACAGATTTCCTATGGGATAGGGGAAGTGCCCAGAGCAGTTTTGACCATAGAGTGAGCCCTAATTGGCTTTTCCACCAAAGCTTAGCTGAACAAGTATCAATTATGGCTCTAACCGACCTAAAGCCAAGTCCATTTAAGTCAGTTAAAATTGAGATGTCAGACCATTTTTTTCAGATTTTATTATTTTTACCATTTGATTCCCCCCAAAAGAATCTTGCTAATCTTTTCTCAAATGAATCTGATTTATTCTAACATTTAACGATTACAATGTGTAATTAAGTCTTCAGGAGTGTTGTCCAAAAAAATGAGTCTTCAGGAGTAGTTTCATCCATAAATAATACTTATGAATCATACTTTCAAATAATACTTACTGCGTGCGATTTGCTGGTGCGAAACACGCACTGAATACTACTCCCTCGTCTTCTTTACCTTTCTTCTCCTTTTATCTTTATTTTGTCTCTTAACGGCTCTCTCCGTACTGGTTCTCGGCTCTCTCTGAACTTGTCCTCGGCCATGGCGTCTCCGACGCCTAACCAACCTTTCGATACTCACCCTTCCACGCATATGAGCTTCCTACAAGCTTTGAATACTAAACCTGCTCCTCTCCTATCATCCCTCCCAGACACGCCCGACTTACATCCTATCACCGAATATAAGGGCAAGCTAGCCTACATCCTCCCTCCAGAGGAAGGCGAGCTCTTGGCTTCACATTATCAAAAAGCTTTAGTCGGGAAATTTAACAGAGGCAAACCTCCAATGGAGAAACTGTTGTCTGCCTTCAAATCGATAGGTTTTAAGTCAAATTTTCAATTGGGTTCCATTGACTACCGACATGTGCTAATTCGTTTTCAGGATAATGAAGATTACCAAAGGTGCTGGATGAAAGGCCAATGCATGCTAAATGGAACAGCAATGAGGGTCCAGAAATGGACGCCCGAATTCTCGCCGATGGCCGAATCATCAGTGGTTCCAGCTTGGGTAACTTTACATCAATTGCCATTACATTTTTATAATACTTCTTCAATAATAGGCATCAGTAGCCAAATAGGAAAATTTCTTAAAATGGATGCGGCTACTAATGCTCTAACTAGGCCTTCGGCAATTAAGGTCTGTGTAGAAGTTGACCTTTTAGCTCAGCTCCCAAAGTCAATAGTAGTAGGCATTGGTAATAAGGTTTTGGATTACCCAATTGAATATGAACAGCTCCCAATGTACTGCACTCACTGTAAAATCATCGGACATAACCAGACAAATTGCAATTTTTTACACCCTGAACTTAGGAGAGTTGGAAAAAATCAGGCTGAACATAAGGCTAACAGGGGAAGACAATCTGAGGCTCTGGAAGAGAATCAACGGGTAGATGAGCAGGAACATAGATTGATTAGACCTCAGGCTACAGTAGAACTGGAAGGGAAATCTAACTTATCAGTATCACAGAAAGAAACAGATTTCCAAAGTCAGAATCTGAAGTCAGTTTCCCTGCAGCAAAATAATACTATTTCCCATACTCATAGTCAGTCTAAAAGAAGACCTTTTTACTCTCTGGATGATATTTCTAAACCTATCACCAATATTTTCTGGAGAAAAAAACCCAATTCAATGACCTCCACCCCATCCAGGAAGGGATAACAAAAAGTAATATGGTTTCTATATCAAATGCCTTCCACTCTCTAATTGATCTACAGGAAGAGGACACTGCTATCCAAGAGGATGATTCAGGGGAAATCTACCATGAGTCTGTGGAATCACAAGATACTATGACTCCACAGAGTGATACATAAAAGATTGCAACCAAAGAGAACAGTTTCAGTCCTCAGGTAGATCAGGGGATCTCAGAAGGTAATATGGCGCAAACTTTAAAAAATCCTGAAGCAGATCATCAGGTCCCAGAAGATATTGTAAATGAGGCAGCAAAGTCTTCAATTGCAGCAACTGATTCTACACTTCATAGCCAAGACCAATTTTATCTTGGGGATAACAGAGGCACTACAGAACAGGTAAATCCCTCGAAGGTAAGTCCTCTCTCAACAGATTTTTCTAGGAAAAGTGAAGACAAAAGAGGAAAAAACAGTACTGTCACCTTTTCAAAACAAAGGAAACTAAGGTCATCACAAAAAGCGACCCCCCTAGTTTTAAATGATTCAGTACACAAAAATAGGAACTATTTTAGTGTGGAATGTTAGGGGTTATGGTTCTTCTATGGATAGGTTAAAGGCACTTAAACTGAAACACAAGATTGACTTGCTTTGTTTAATTGAGCCATGGCATGATAAGCATAATATAATCTCTCTGAAGCATCAACTTGGTTACAGTAATGCTATTCATGCTCAACAGGCTAAAATTTGGATTCTTTGGAATCATGTTTTCAACTTAGATATTGTAAAGGAATCTGATCAGTATATTCAAACTAAAGTCACTGACATAGCCTCTGCTGTTAACTGGAATATTTTCTTTATCTATGCAAGTGTACATAGACAGATGAGGGAGTTTTTATGGTCTGACCTAAAAGCTGTAACACCTGACCCTTCTATTTACATAGGCAATTTCAATACTGTTTCATCAATCTCTGAATACAAGGGTAGAAATTCAACCCCTAGGAAAAGTTTGAATCAGTTTAATGACTTTCTAAATAATATGGATCTGCATGATATCCCAACTGTTGGTAATACTTTCACTTGGAGCAATAACAGATTTAGAGACAAATGTAAGGACTTGCAATTTCAAAGATTAGACAGAGATGTTAGTAATTTAGAGTGGCTAGATAAATTCCCAAACAGTACAGTACATGTCCTTAACAGGATGACTTCTGACCATTCTCCTCTATTGCTGTCTATCCAATCTGCAATTGAGATGGCTCCAAGACCTTTTAGATTCCAGGAAATGTGGATAAACTGGAATGAATTCAAAGATTTAGTGGAAACAAACTGGAATCTTTTCTCCCCACTTTCTGGAATGACAAGGTTTGTGCACAAATTAAAAATACTTAAGGTAGTTATTAAGGAATGGAACAAACACACTTTTGGCAATGTTAAGAATAATTTGGCTCAGTATGAACTAAAAGTTACTGATTTGGAAATAAAGTTTCAGCAAACACATGATGAGTCAGTGCTTTCGGAACTGCTGCAAGCTAAAGACCTTTTACTTAGAGCACAAAAGGAACATAACATTTTTTTGAAGCAAAAGGCTAGGTTAAACTGGTTAAAGCATGGAGATGCAAACACTAAGTATTTCCATCACACAATTAGAGAAAAAAAGGCAAGGTCCAGAATAGGTAAAATAAAATATGGTAATGGAACATGGTTAACTGATCCTAATTTAATTAGAGAGGAGGGTGTTAGATTTTTCAGGAATTATTAACAGAGGAAGCCTCAAAACAGAAGGGAATTCATTTTAAAGATTTTTTGACTGAAATTCCAACTATCATTTCTGAAGAGCAGAACAGTTTTCTGCTATCTCCTTTCACTTCTCAGGAGTTGCACAATGCAGTATTTGATCTTAACAAAACAAGTGCACCAGGCCCTGATGGATACTCTGGTTGCTTTTTTACACACTTCTGGGAAACCATTAAAGTAGATTTACTAGAAGCTGCAAATGACTTTTTAAATAATGGAATAATCCCAAAAGCCATTTCTAGTACTTGGCTCACTCTAATCCCAAAGAAATCTATCCCGAACACATTTGCTGACTTTAGGCCAATAAGTTTATCTAACTTTGTAAACAAAGTTTTCTCAAAACTTCTAATGGAAAGGATTAAACCGTTAATGCAGCTCTTGATATCACCAGAACAAAGTGCATTCATGAAAGGGAAGGATATTTCGGACAATGTCATTTTAATGCAGCAAATGACTAGATTACTGTCTAGAAAAACAAAGGTTCCGAATCTAATAGTTAAACTTGATATGCAAAAGGCCTTTGACAGAGTTTTTTGGTCCTTTCTAAATTCTATACTACTTTGTTTTGGGTTCCATGTAAAATTTGTGAGATTAATTATGCACAACATAATGACAGCAAATTTCTCTGTGCTAATTAATGGGGTCATAGCAGGGTTTTTTTGCTCTACCAGGGGGATCAAGCAAGGAGATCCTTTATCTCCTTTTCTATATAACATTTTATCTGAGGCCTTCTCAAGGGGCTTAAAAAAACTCTTCTCCACTGGATACTTAACATATTTCAGCCTACCTAAAGCTTGTACACCCCTCACTCACCTGATGTATGCAGATGACACTGCAATTTTTTTGAATACGGACACTAAAAATTTAAAGCGTTTTAAACTGTTCCTTAATGCATATGAAGAGACTTCGGGACAAAAAGTTAACTTCTCAAAATCTGAATTTTGTGTCTCACATAAGGCTCCTCCTCAGTGTTCTCAAACTGCTAGGAGAACATTAGGGATGATGAAGGGATCTTTTCCTTTTAAATACCTTGGTGTTCCAATTTTTACTGGTCGAAATCTGAAGGTGTACTATTTACCAGTAATTGAAAGAATGGAGAAACAGATAAATAATTGGAAAAATAGGTGGTTGAGTCCAGCAGGTAAAATAATTTTGATAAATTCAGTGATGCTTTCAATTCCAACGCACATATTTGGAGTTTTACACCCCCCAAAAACAGTTCTAAAAATAATGGGAAAATTGGCATCTAATTTTTTCTGGGGAAATTCTGATTTAACTGAAAAAAGAAGGTAGAGGTCTTGGAAAAGAATGTGCTATCCATTGGAAGAAAATGGTTTAGGTTTTAGGGAATTAAGTGATACTTTAGATGCTTATTCTTGTAAATTATGGTGGAAGTTACAAATCAATAATGCTCAGTGGGCAAACCTCTTGTGGACTTTGCCAGTTTCATATAAACACTCTCACATATGGGCAAGAATCACCAAAATTACAGCTTTGGCAAACAGTTTCTCCAGAGTCCTCTTTGGTAGGGGCCACTGTTCATTCTGGAGTGCCAATTGGAGTGGGGAGGGAGCACTGTGCTACATCTGGCCGGCTGACATTGACATTCCCTTCGAGTGCATCTCCCTTAGGGATTTTTTATCTAACAAATCAGCACTCATTCCAATCCTGGAGCCACATTTGGCTACCAACATTATTACAATTCTGCAGGAGACAAGGCTGGAGTATAGCCATGAAGATAAATTGGTGTGGATACTCACTGTTGATGGAAATTTCTCTGTCAGTTCGGCTCACAATGCCCTGAGACAGAGGGGTTCTCATATCCAACATTTCAAAAAGGTATGGTCCCCATTCATACCAAGAAAGATGTCTATCTTACTTTGGAGGGTCCTTAATAATATACTACCTTTTGATAACATATTAAAAAGAATTGGCTTCTCAGTTGCCTCAATGTGTTCCATATGCAAGAACAGTGGAGATAGTTTGGATCATTTCTTCAATTCTTGCAATTTTTCAACTGCAGTGTGGAACAGTGTTTTTTTCATGTTAAGGTTACCCGGTTCTGATTTCAGAGATTTAAAAAGTAGAGTGCACTTCCTCTTATCATTCAGAGCTGAATCTAAAATTCATGGAAACATTATCAATGCAGCTCTAGTGGTTACAATATGGACATTATGGAATCATAGGAACAGATTCTTTTTTTAAAAATAGATCATACTCACATGAGGTTTGTTTTGCTGAAATAAAGGATTCTATTTATCAAATATTCACGGCACATAGCCTAATAGGTAATAAGGAAAAGAATAGGTTTTGGACACAGGATAACATTGTTCCACACATAATTCAAAAACAGAAAAATGCTCTCTCTAAGGTCCAATGGGAGAAACCTACTGTAGGCTACAAAGTCAACACTGATGCATCTTGGATCCCAGGAGGTTTGTCATCTTCGGCTGTTATCGTAAGGGATAGACTTGGAAATGTAGTAAAAATGATTGTCAGTACGTTTTATTGTCCATCTCCCTTACATGCAGAACTAATTGCTATTCGAAGCGACTTTCATGTCATCTCTGAACTTAATCTTGAAAATGTTATCATTGAATCAGACTGTTTATCCGCTGTAAGGGGTATTCTAAACCCTCTCTCTTCTCCCTGGAGAGTTTTTTCTATGTGCAATGCTCTTAACTTAGCACAAGGCTCCATCACATTGCAACACATACCACGTGAAGCTAACTCGGCCACTGATTTCCTGGCTAAATATGCAAGGGAAAACCACCTTAGTGGGGTTAATGAGCTCGTTTCTATACCACTATTCCTTAAAGGTTTACTAGCACTTGATTGTATGAGTTTCCCAGCAATTCGAGTTGATTCATCTAGGGAACCAAACATCAGTAGCTATTATGAAGCTACATAATCGGATAGATAACATTTGGTACTACTTTTGTGCTTGTATATTTCTCTTAAGTGTTACACATACTGCTGCTTCTCCTTTTTCTCTTTTTCAGGGATTCCCGGGGGCAAGCAAGATGGTGAGGGATTTCTTTCTTTCAACCATAACTGGACACAGCTATGCGGTGATTAAGAGGAGTGTAAAAATTCCTTCTTAGTATTTATGCTTTCCTTGAAGAAGCTATCCAGTACACCACTAAAGTATAGGAGGCTCTACTCTGAGCATTTCACGGTCATCACCTGCTGCTCACATTCTGAAGTACTCTATCAGCTACTACTTCGTTGGCAAACAGGAGTCTCGATCTCGCTTCTCCGACCTGCTCGCGATGTACTAGTGTGATAGATACTACTTAGAGCTTCTTCTAGATATGTCCATAACTTTTAGGGTGTTACCATCGCTTTTGGAAGCAAAGACCTTATTGATTCACGTTCCTTTTAGTAATAGATCATCATATGCAGGATCTTTTTGTAAAATAAACGTATGTTAACTTTCTGCCCCTACAGGGGTTTACTATTTTGGTCTGGGGAGCCATATATATTCCCCCCAATTTTAAAAAAAAATCATCCATAAATTATATGCGTATAAATAAATTAAATAATGCTATCCAATTCTTTTCAACAATAAAATTTAGGTAACGCGTCACTTACGCAGTTCACGTTTTCCTCGCGTGCAAAAAAATTAGAAATTGAGCGTCATTTACTTGGTGCTACAGTGGTACTAGTAAGAAAAGACAAAAGTAACTAAATGTACTCATTTTTTTTAACTGACAATGAAAAATATGTTTGAGCGTCAATGAAAAATAAAATTGAGCGTCAATTTTTGTTAGGAGTGGGTCTCTTGATATGCGGCATGTTTATAACCTTATGGATAAAATACTTTTTTTTACCTTATATACTGCATTTGTTAAATTACATACTCCCTCCATTTTTTTTTCATTGGCACACTTACTAAATGTGGTGTTTTTTTTTAATTGGCACTTGCTATTTTGGGCAAGTTTAAGGTTTTTACATCCACTCATTTTACTTTATCTTCTTTCAATTCAATTTCATCCACTCATTTAGCATCTCCTCAATTTTAACACCAAAAGAGAGGTGCCAATGGAAAAAAACCGGAGGGAGTACAAAATTTAAAATTTTTAAAAATAATTTTTTATATCATATCTTTTTATATTTTCACCTTAAAATACATATTATTACTTATTTAACTTATAAAATACAATATTTAAATTTTATAAAAAAAATTACAACATTAAGGTAAAAGCCCCTGTGGACTGTCCATAAGTTTATGGAAATGCCGCATTTCCCAAAATTTTCTCTTTCATTAATCAAAATGGTCAAAAGACCTACAATTGAGTGAACATCAGGCTATGGGCCTATTTATACAAAGGCACTACCTAAATATTACAATATCAATCTAAGGCCTTAGTGGCAGTAAGATGATACACAAGGGCACTAATCTCTAACTCGAACCCAAAAGGACACCGAATAAACGATCTAAAGACCAATTCAATCAGATATGATTGGCCTCAACATCCTAAAAGGATACCGAAGACCAATTAAATCAAATTAACAATATGATTGACCTAAACATCCTAAAAGAAACTCTTGCCATTAGACCTTTTTGGCCCCCCATTTATTTTCCGATCACTTTCGTCCTTGAACTAACAAAAGTGTTGAATCGTAACCCTTCCGTCCGGTCAAAACGTTAACTTTGGTAAAAATGTTAAGTTTCAGGGCAAAGTGGTCATTTCCCTTTTTTGTTTTCTTTTTTCTTTTTTTCTTTTTTTCTTTTCCCGCTACATCTGTCTGCTGCCGCCACCGCCTCCACAACCATCATCCAATCCGCCACCTCTACAATCGGTCGCCGCCTTCTCCTCAACCGTGTCTCCATTGAGAATCCTTCACCATCCCAGAATGACCAATCTGGAAAAACGATGTTCAAACTACCACTGATATCATCACCGTCGTATCCGAACTCAGGCGGTGGCGGCGCCTGACTGTCCTTCTTAGGGTGACATTCTTTGGCAACCTACGGCTGGTCCTCGCAAGTAAAAACCATATCCGGATCAGGGATTTTACCAGGATACCGATTCAATAGCTGTAAAATCCCCTATTGAGTAAATACATCCCTGATCTGAAATGCCTGCCTGTAGGTCTCCATGTAAACCATCTCGTTGACTATAATCAGCTAAAATTGTGGTTTTCTTTTCGTAGCCATTTCCACCATTTCCCATGAAATTCCATTCTCCCTCCAGGGTGCAAAGTCCTCCTGGATCCATCAGAAGTACTTCAGACAAGTTAGATGCGCCGCCACCGCCGATGAAGGATTCACCCTCAACTGCGGCTATGCAAATGCGTTAAACCAATGCCCATCGAAAATGCATTCAACTCTTGAACCCAACGATCTTATGAACCCGGACCCGGTGAATTGAAACAGAGGTGAGCCTAATGGCGAAACAAAGCGGGAAGGGGAAGGGGCAGAAAAGAAAGAAAAGGGAAATAATAAAGGCAAAAGGAAAAGGATAAAGGGAAAAAAAGAAAACTAAAAAGAAAAAAGGGAAATGACCACTTTGCCCTTAAACTTAACATTTTTTTACCAAAGTTGACGCTTTGACCGGATGGAAGGGGTTACAATTCAACACATTTGTTAGTTCAGGGACGAAAGTGATAAAAAATGGGGGACCAAAAGGATCAAATGGCGAGAGTTGGAGGGCCCCTGAAGTCATTTGTCCTTTTTTAAGGCTCACCCTCACCTTTTTCCACACCATTTGGCCTCTAATTTTTTCAAAAGTTTCCCTTTCGAGTTATCAACTTATCCGGACCCCCCAATTTGCCTAAGTTGCCCTCTCGGATTTTCAACTTAGAGGGGTGTTTTCTATACTCTTTTTTTTCAAAAAAAAATCATTAGAAATGCTCTCAAAAGAGCTACTTGCTACAACAAAACTAACTACTAATCATAAGTATCATCTTATTCCCCTGCCCGCACTTAAATTTTGCATTGTCCTTAATGTGAATAAACATTTTAGGGCATATGCCAAAGATAGAAAATGGGAGAATATTCATGATGAGTAGCAAACACCAAAAACACGCTTAGTAGCACAACTATGAAATCTAATGGAAACACTACCACAACCACAATATACTTTCCCCACTACCTCCATCATAAAGGTCCAATAACAACCACTATTATGCATAACAAATCGAATAGAGCATTGAAATCGCAATGCAGGAGAGAGAGATACCTCTTTGTTTTAGAATTGTGTGTTTCAAGTGGGTCACGGGTAAACAGATTCGGGGTGTATTTAGTGGTGGTAGGGAGGGAATTTGGTACTTTAGAGATGGGGAAGTGTGTGACCATCGCAGATCCTGGACTTCTATACGGTTTGTGAGTTGAACTTCTCCTTGCCCCGGTTGCTCGCCTATTTTTTTGCTCTCTTTTCTCCAAAACCAAATGCTCCCTGCAAAATAATCATGCAATACAAGCATAATAGTGTTCAAAAAATAAGAAACATCAATCATGAATTCCAATTAAAACAACAAATCCCCAAAATTCTTAACAAAAAAGAGATCACAATTACATCGACAGAATGTCACGAATGACTATCCGGATGATTAAAACCAAGTTTATTTAACGTCGTCGGCACAACATACTCCTATTTTTCAAGCTTCATTCAAAACACTCCTCTGGTTTCCGGAATCACCATCCGTGACTCCACCCATTCATGTCTCAGCATGTATAGGTCTCCAACATTGTCTTTCCTTATACCTCATCTTCGGAGCTAAATGGACTTGTGCGTCTCGTCCCTTTTTGGGTAGTTTTGGGGACTCTTTGGAGTGAAGGGGGTTTAGATGATGTTTCGTTAACCCCTTCTTCACTAGGTGCAAGTTAGTACTAGAGACATTCACATAAGCAACATTGACCTTGTTCAAAATACTAGAAACTTGCTTAGACGCCTTACTCATTCCATTATCAACTTCAACTAAGTCAATCATGTGGCAATGTTCAAATTCATTGTGATGATCATGCAAACTTTCAAGTATAGTGACATCATGGCAAGACATTTTATCCTTGTAGATCTCATCACCTACTTTTTCTCAGTCAAACTCTAAGGTCAATGAACCACTATACACATCGATCTTAGTTCTCTCCATTTTCAAAAACGGTCTCCCTAATAAGATAGGGGGTGCACTCTCATTATGCGACATATCAAGAACATAAAAATCAGTGGAGAAAACTAGTTTATCCACTTTAACCAACACATCTCACACTAATCCCTTCAGAATAGGTTGGGAATGGTTTGCTAGTTGTATGATCACCCTAGTTTCATGCAAAGTCCCCAAGTTAAGAGTCTTGTATAGAGAGTAGGGAATTACATTAATAGAGGCTCCTAGGTTTATTGTTGCCTTTTCAAAACTTTTGTCACCTATGACACAAGGGATAGTGAACATGCATGGATCATTGCATTTATAAGGTAGTTCCTTTTGAAAAAGAGCCGACACTTGTCCACCAATTTCAATTTTCCCAACATTCTTCAATGCTTTAGTTCTCTTAGGTGTGCATAACTCTTTAAGGAATTTAGAAAACCTAGGTACTTGATTGATAGCATAAAAAAGGGGGATGTTTACCTCACATTTGCATAAAACCTCAAAAAGGGCCTTGCTCTCATCCTTGCGATTCTTGTCCCGCAAAGCCGCCGAAAAAGGTGGTGGTGGAAGGCTTTTTTCAATTTCTTTCTTCTTCGTTGGTTGAGTTATCACCTCCTATACATCTTGGTCTTTCACCATAAGCTCATGTCTGACTTCTTTCCCATCCTCAACAACTCGCTCGGGCTCATTGGTTTTGGGTTCAATCCCGGTTGTGAGGGAAGTTTTCCAGAATCCCTAACCTTAAATTAGGCCACGGAAGATGCAATTTGGATAACTTGATTTTCCAAGCTCTTGAATCTAGCCGACGTGCAGTCTTCCAAAATTTTGACCATGGTGGTTATGGCACGCATAAGCCCCTGGTGCTCCGACCTTGATCTCCCCTCTTGGGGGTTAGATGAGCCCTCATCCTTCAGGTAGCCTTGTTGTGGTGCCCGATTATACCCTTGATTTCCTTGGTAATGGGCTTGTGCCCCTTGATTATTTGGTTGAAACCCACTGTGGTTACCTTGAAACCCACCTTGAGGATTTGATTGACCGGCTTGCTCATCTCTCCACTGAAAGTTTGGATGGTCTCTCCACCCGGGATTGTAAGTTTAGGAGAATGGATCATACTTCTTCTCATGAGCTTGTCCTCTTTGGAGACCTTGTCTTCCTTTCCCATGTTCACATTGGTATCCATGATTTCCTTAGAAACCTTGGCCTTGACCACCTTGGTAGCCCATTGCCTTTACTTCTTCAAGCCCTTTATCTTAGAGTTGAGGGCATACATCGGTGTGGAGATCCAATGAATAAACCCCACAAACTTTTGCTTGATGCATCCTCCCCTTCATTAGCTCCTTTATCATGGAAGCTAAAGCTTGAACTTGCTCCTCAAGTTTGGGGTTTTCCGGATATGGAGCCTTTTGCACCCTTGCCCTTTCTCTCACACCGAATTATCTTGTTTCATTAGCCATGTCTTCAAACAAATGTCATGGCATCTTTCGGGCTCTTGTTGGCAATCGACCTATTACAAGCGGCATTGATCATCCTTATATCTTCAATGAAAAATCATCAAATAAATAGTACACAAGATCTCCTTCCTTGTATGGGTGGTACGGAAAACTCGCTAGTAACCTCTTGAACCTCTCCAATATTCGTATAAAGATTCACCCGAATATTGGGAGATGTTGCTTAACTCTGTCTTTAGTCCCGCCGACTTGGATGCTGGATAGAACTTATCCAAAAAATTTCTCTTCATCTCCTTCCATGATGTTATACTTCCTGGTGGGAGGTAGCATAACCAATCTTTGGATGCATCCTTCAAAGAGAAAGGAAACACCCTTATATTGAAATTTTCCTTCGAAAATCCGGATGGCTTCATGTCATTCTCACATAATGGAACTCAGAAAAATGCTTGTTCGCGTCCTCCCCACTTGTCCCATGGAAAGATGGTAAATAGTGGATCATTCCGGACCTAAACTCACAAGTGACATTTTCCAAAAAAGGAGGGAAGTTGATGCAAAGTTGTTGGCTCTCTAGGTTAGGAGCCATGAGCTCCCTCAAGGTTTTATTATTCTCCGCCATAGTTGGTGTAACTAACCCGGGTGATGGTGGGGTAGTTTGGTTAGCAAAACAAGCTAGTCTCCTTGTTCTGCGGAGTGTTCCTAAGAGATCGGGGTTGTAGAGCAAGAGTTCTTGTCTGTTGGTACGAGTCTCGACCATAAACCAAAAACTTGAGCAATACAACCTTATCCTAAGCAAAAATCACAAAATTAAGCAAACACAAACAAAAAAAAAGTAAAAACACCAAACAACAAAGAACTACACTAACACTTTAATAAAATATGGCTTTTCCCCAGTAGCGGTGCCAAAATTTAGGAAGCCGTCGCCGGCCTTTCAAAGATAGTATTTATAAGCCCAAATTATGGCTAACTACTAAATAGTAGCTAGGGGTAAGACGGGTTCATCCACGAGGAAAATGAGGTTTTATCGAGTGTTAAACCATAGTTTAAAGCACACAAAGATGTCACTCTACGTGTGCGGTAACCAAGTGTGGGGGTTTGGTTTTGAAAAAAACTATGGCTACTTTAAATTACTAAATTAAAAACCATGCAGAAAGAGCGATGTTAATACAATCACAAATAGCACAAATAACTTAACTACAATTATAACGAGTCTTGGGCGCAATTGGTTTACATTTCTAGTCATCCTTTGATCATCAATTAATTATCCTATTGTCATGCATTAATCATATATTGTGGAGAACTTATCAACACCTTTCGAGTGTTGATATTTCTCACCTCTCATCGGTTATAGTTAGAGTGGGCGATCAGTGCCACACAATAACCCTTATCCTCAGGCCACTCTAGACGATCGGCGTTGTAGACTTCCCCAAGGATAGCAATACACACGAAGTCCCAACATAACTACCACAATGTCCTAAGCGAGAAACACATAGATAACACATGTAAATTTACTAATAATGACTATGAGGATCGGCCTTCATGCTAATCGTTATTAGTGAACCACGTTGATAATTAGTCAAACACATCCAAATTCATCCTAAGTCTAAGCAATTTCATCAATCAATAATCATAATTAGTTTTCACTCTAATTATAACCTGGAATTGACCAACAACAATCACATTGACAAAAAGTCAAAGTCTTCCAAGTTTGACAAAAAACCTAACACATAATCAATCCACAATCATCAACAAATTAATTATCCTAGCCTAAATTATGCATCAATCTCAGAAGAAAGCACCAAAAGTACCTGATAATCAAAGCACAAAATAGGATAATCTCACAAATTCATACTTGAAATGCTTACCAATTGCTCCCAAGAGTATATTTAGCTTAGATTATGAAAACCCATAACAAAATAGCAAGAATCCATGGAAGAAGTAAAAAAAAAGAAAAAGATGAATGAAAAGTTGGGTTTTTAGGTCTAAGGGCTTGGATGAATGAGGAAGAAAGAGATAAGGCTTGGGGTATTTATAGTACAAAATGGTCAAAAGAAGGTCAAAACTCGCAGCAGGTGTGAGGCTACACAGTGGGCGTGCGGACGCGCGAGGCTGTGGCACAAGGTTGTGACGCAATTCTGCTCGCGTGGTATAGCGTGAGGCCGATGCAGATGCCCGGGCGCATGCGGGTGTGATGTGGGTCTAGAGTTAGCCGTGTAGGAGCGCGATGAGGAGCACTGGCCATGTGGATCACTGGCCATGTGGATCCGGTCTAGGGTTGTACTTCATGCCTTGTCTCAAACGTGCTAGCGCACACTGGGATGCGCTGGTCGTACCCTTATTCTTTGTGCTCAGTCCTCCGCTCGCTACCTCATGATGTTCACGCAAATCCATGCTAAAACCTTGCTCCATGGCTTCTTCTCCTACGTACGGGCGTACGGCTAAGGGCACTGGCCGTGCGCATGGTCTTTCAATCCGGTCGGTATTTGCATCGGTCGGCTAGCCTTAGTTCTTCGAGCCCGTACTCTCTTCTACTACGTTTGGATTTTGGCCTTCAATCTTCTACAATTCTTGCGAATGGCCTTCACAAAACCAATCTGAAGTGCTTACAAGCAATCGACAAATTAAGCTTACAAAAAGGAATCTAGACGCTCGTAAGGACCAAAAATCCATTAGACTATAAATATGTTACAAAATGAAAGATTTAGATATGAAAACCAAAAACGGTCATCTATCCCCCTTGTATGTAAACCTACCTAAATCTAGCAAGCTTCCACAAAAGAATGACAAAAGAGATGTTAAATGCTTTGAAAAATACATGCATTTGACATCCTATCATGTAAGCTCCTAGTTATTAATCCCCAATACATTTTTCTCCCATTGTTTTAAAATTGGGTCATGTAAAATTTGGCCGCTTTTATAATTCTCGGCCCACTTGTCCTCATAAAATTGTAATTGAATGGGCCTGGATGGGTTGTTTAAAAGAATGTGGAGGATATCAAAATGTTGATGTTGGAGATTGGTACCCACTATTGAGGTGCGACCCGTAATTTTTTAAATTAAATTACTGACCATTTGATCCCCATAAAAATCTACATTAAATCGGTTTGTAGATGCAAACAAATAGCACATCCTTCCACTAAAATGGGCTAGAATGCATGTATGTGTAATATATGCAAAGTAGGTGCTCTGTTGAGCAATACAGGATGTCCCTGCATAACTTGCTGAAGTTTTTCCCATACAATGATTTATTTTTTCCAAAATTTGATTCTTACCAACTCCTAGGTTAGAAGCAAGATGTTTTACAATTAGACCATGAATTAAAAATGTCTGGAAAAGTTCTATTGCTATTTCTCGAGGTAATCCACATTGATGTCCTCTCATTTCTATGTCAAATTTATATTCAGTCTCAATCACCTTTCTGTGAGTTGGCCGGACAAGGTGCTAGGACGTGACTCCTCCCAATTTCCACGAGAATGTGTTCATTGGATACCGCTTGCATGACGGTTGTGAAGGTACCAGTGTAGACGTTAATTAATTTATTTATGTTGTATCCTTAATAAAGATAATTCTAGGCCTTTTTTGTTTGAGAGGTATTTGACTGTTTTGTGTTGGGCTTGGTCTAATAGTTTATAAGTGTTTGGTTTATTTCGTGTTTTCTTCTATAAATAGATATTAGGTATGGACTCCTCTCCCAGCACCTCCCACCAATTTAGTTGTGAACCCGTCATTTGCAAAACCTGTAAGTTGGAAACCATAGTCGTCATGTCAAAGTCGGTGAGGAATCCAGGAAAATTTATTACACATGTCTCGCTCATAACTGGCAGTGTTGGGTTGATGCAAAATTGCATGACGTTGCTGCAGTGACCGCTGGTAGGCCTGGAAATTCCCAGCGTGAAGAACCATTCTCAAAGATTAAACTTGATTATGGATTTGTGTAAAAATGACATTGTAGTAGCCCATTATCTTGAAAAAGTCCAAAGGGAAGCTGAAGGGTCCTTGTCCTGGATTTTCGATTATTTGGAGGACGTAGTAAATTTGATATTCTTAGGAGCTTGCATTCTTTGTATCTTGATGTTGTTTCCATGGAAGCGAAGGCAATATAACTATGGAAATATTGTGCTGGGTAATCGTATGTCGCTGGTGGTGCCGAATTTTAGTTGTTCCTAAGTGTCAAAAAAGTGTTTTTATACGAATATCAAATGCTTTTATGGTGCTTTAAATTCTTTAATTGATCACCTTTATGATGAAGAATTGAAGATGGAGTCATCATCGACATCTTGGATTTATTGTTCAAGACTGTCGAAGAACTGAAGACATCATGAAGAACACTATACTATTTTTTTCCACTGGGTTTTTTAATGAGGTAGTGTGATCACTGTAAAATATTATAAAATTATTTAATTTTGGGTTTATGGACTGAAAATTCGCCCAAGTGGGCTTCGAAGAGCTAAATTTCAAAAATACAGTCCATTAGGGTTTAGTATATTCAGTTTTATTCAGAATAGAATTAGATTTGGTATATTTGATAAGGTAATATTATTCAAGGTTGCTTCTTGAAGAATTTGACTAGATTACCTTAGATTACCATTTATTTTAGGTATTTTAGTTAGATATGGTTTTAGCTTCTTAAAGCTACCATAATTCAATTTAGTTTCCATTTGTGATTAGGGTTTGGGGTGAGATTGTAACCCTATAAATAGGCCTTTAAATAAGGAGGCCTTATGGAAAATTTAACAACACTTTTTATCAATCAAATATACAACCTTTTGACTTCATACTCTTTGCTTGCGATCTAATTCCATTGTTGCTTAATCCAGAGGGCTAGTTAAGTACCAATAACTTTGTGATCTGATCCCGCGGGCTAGTTGGAGAGCAAGTCAAGATTGAGAGCATCCCGAGGGCTAGGTTTTTGAATTTTGTGCAACTTGGTGAGGGTTTACAGATCCCTTCATTCGATCAAAGATTTTAATTCCGTAATCTTCGCAAGAGGATTCATATCATTTTTGGTCTGTAGTTGTTAACTTATTGTACTGCCAACTCTCTCTAAGTTTTTCTCATATCAACCTTGTTTTTTCATTGCTGGTTCAAAAGTTATGTTTGTATGACCTGGAGAGATCTATCCCTTCAATTTGAAAATGTAAATCCAACTGTGAGAAAGTAGGTGTATACCAACAATGTTTATGAAGAAGGACTAGGACGGATGACAACTTCATTCCGAAAGGACCGTTTGCAACACACTTTATGAGAAAAAAATTACAATGATAAAATAGAAAGTGTAGAAAAGTGGAAAAATGTTTGGAGGTTAAATCTCTGAAACCTCATCAATTCGAGCTGAAGGATTTGTGGAGAAGTTTCTGATGACCACTTTCCATACAACCAGATAGGTACTCGGGAAAATTATACGTCATGTGTACCGACGGGCTGGGATTAGAAGGGTATCAAGTGCGAGAAAATAATTCTAAACCCATAGCTACATTGGCATTTATTGTATCTACAGACTGAAATCTGAAGCTACCAGTCAGTGAGAGCAATTGAACTCACGATCCCTCTATTTGAGGGTAAAGATCCATTGTCTTCTAATACATCGCATTACTCATTACTCCCCATAAAAATTATTGGGTTGAAATTAGTAAATTGATCTGTCCTAGGATTTCTATGTCTTTGAAAGAAATTGTTTCATAGGGTTCATGAATACGAATAATATACCATGGATTATGGATCTTCACATTATGTAAATTCTAACACTTTCGGCCAGTTGAAATGTCCTTTTGGGTTGTAAATCTCCTAAAACCCTAGCTGTATTTACCACCCTTACAATAAATCTGCATAGTACCAAATTTCATAACATGTAGTAGCAAATATGCTCTTTCCTAAAATATAGTTTATGAAATCTAACCCAAATGACCTTCATAGTTGCAGGTGAATTAGAAATTGTTTGTTTTTTATGAATTAACAACCCCATGATCAATCACAACTTATCACCATATGGGCCTCGATCCAACATTGTGTTTGTAAATTTCCTTACTTGTTTCGCAGAGTATAGGAACATGTACATGGAAGCAATTCGAGTTATTTGTGATCTGGATACTGCGAAACATAATTATATGCAACCCATTTTATTCCACCTTACCAGATCTCTCGCACTAGTGTCCCACTCGAGCTGATCATCATGCTTGGAGTTTTCTATGACTTGCAGCATCTGTGCACTAAAGTTGACAACGAGAAAAGAGTAATGACGCCTCATTATGAATGGTGCAAAGATCAGTTGTGGATACATATGTTTTTTTGTTGTTAGTGTCGGTATTCAAATGGCCTTGTGAACGCAAACTACTCAGTAAGTATTAGGTTAGTACAGTCACTTACCAGCTCTGATTTCTTGACGTCAACTCCACATACCCGCACCTATCTCTCCCAGCAGTCAAGTAACACATCGGAGGATAGAAAAGTTTTATCCTGATTCTGAGTACATAAATTCATTTTAGTTTATGAAATAATAGGTATGTTGAATAAAGGACATGCACACATAGTCTTAAACGTTCCTGTGTGATTATTGAAAGATTACTTTATCGAACATGTCCAGGGCTAGGAATGATTCCCCCATTGCGCCACTCCTTTCATCAGATGCGGCCAAACATAAATGACTTCCAGCGGCTGAACCACGTCCAGTTCAAAAGTACTCATAGCAGATCGTGTAAGGACTACCAGATTAGAACCATCGTTGAACAACGGCTCGCTGCAGAAATAGTGAAGCATTATAAACCAAGGGCAAGTGCATGTTCCAAAATCAGATCAAGTATATTGGAGTATAGAGTTTATTTTAGTGTGGGTACCTAATGGTGTAAGTCCCCTCATTGCCGCGGCAGTAATCTGCAATCTCTAAGTCATTCCTCATACACGGTGGGATGAACTTGGAGCATCTACGAAATAGTATGCTGGAGAACACACCCTTAGGATTGGTTGGGAACATGATGGGAGCAATGGAATAAAAGTTTGTTTGGTCCATAATCAAACTATCTTGCAGCATGCAGCCAACTAGGTCATAATCCTTACATTTCTATGCATTAATGTCCTATACTATAGGAGAATGTGATATGAATCTCCTTGCGAAGACTCACGATTGCGGAATTAATATCTTTGATCTAGTGAAGGGATCTGTAAGGACTATCTCGCACGAAATTTAGGTGTCTAGCCCTCGGGGTACGCCTAAACTTGACTTGCTCTCTAGCTAGCCCACCGGATCAGATTATAGGGTTTATTGATACTTAACTAGCCCTCGGGGTTAAGCAATAATGGAATAGCTCGCAAGCAAAGAGTATGAACTCAAAAGGTTGTATATTTGATTGATAAAAGTGGTGTTAAATTCTTCCATAGGCCTCCCCTATTTATAGGGTTACAATCTTGCCCCAAACCCTAATCACAACTGGAAACTTAATAGACTTATTGCAACTTTAAGAAGCTAAAATCATATCTAACTAAAATACCTAAATTAAATGGTAATCTGAGGTAATCTGGTCGAATTCTTCAAGAAGTAACCTTGAAGAATATTACCTTATACTTATGCACTAATTCAATTTTACAATTAAAATTGAGAAATTTTAACTAAAAGAATAGTTAAATTGCAAATTGAATGTGACAAGAAAGTACAAGTGGAAGTATCTTTAAGAAATTGTAGGAATGGTTTACTCCTAATTGTAGTAAGTGGGCGTAGTTTTCTTTTATTTATTGTTCATGTGTGCCACTTTTAAACCAAGACATATCTTCATACCAATATCATATGAAGCACAACTTCATAACTTTTATACATACACTAGATTGGTCACACCGCGCGTTGCGCGGTGAGCTTGATAATAAATTATAGAAACTTTGTAGACTGGTAAAAGATTTGTAATTGAAGTTATATATGTAATGGAAGTGTTCATCACTCTAAAGGGTGAGAGATCGACTCAGTCGAGGGCTAAGGGCTGAGAGGTTGACCCCTTCGAGGGCTGAGAGGTGAAGCCCCTCGAGGGTTGACAGTCCAGAATTTCAAGGTTTGAGACTTTGAGGCCTCTTGAAGATTCATTTCTTCGAGGGCTGAAGTCTCCACCTCGTCGAGGGCTGAAGTGTGTACCCTTTCGAGGATTGAAGTTTGTATCCCTTCGAGGAGTGAAGACTCCACCTTTTCGAGGGATGAAGGTTTGACTCCTTGGAGGGCTGAAGAAGCCACCTCTTCTTGGGCTGAGAACTGGACCCCTCGAGGCTGAGAACTAGATCCTTCGAGGGCTGAAGATCCACACCTCGAGGTCTGATAGTCCACCCCTTCAAGGGCTGAGATCTGGACCCCTTCGAGGGGTGAAGACTCACCCCTTCGAGGGCTGAAGAATCACCCCTTCGAGGGCTGAAGAATCACCCCTTCGAGGGCTGAAGAATCCACCCCTTGGAGGGCGGAAGAATTATCCCTTCGAGAACTGAGAGATGGAGCCCTCGAGGGCTCAGAATCCGACCCCTTCGAGAGTTGAGAGTTCACCCCTTCGGGGGCTGACACGTGGACCTCTTCGAGGGCTGAATAATCCACCCTTTCGAGGGCTAAAGACTAACCCCTATGAGGACTAAAGACTCACCCCTTCGAGAGCTGAAGAATCACCCCTTCAAGAGCTGAAGATGCACCTCTTCGAGGGCTGAAGATCCACCCCTTCGAGGGCTGAAGACGCATCCCTTCGAGGGCTGAAGACCCACACCCTCGAGGGCTGAAGATCCACCCCCCGAGGGCTGAAGATCCACCCCTGAGGGCTGAAGATCCACCCCCCGAGGGCTGAAGATCCACCCCTTTGAGGGGTGAAAGACCATCCCATCGAGGGCTGATGGCTTACCCCTTCGAGGGCTGAGGCTCCACCCCTTCGAGGGCTGAAGACTCACCCCCTCAAGAGCTGAAGCCTCACCCTCTCAAGGGCCGAAGCCTCACCCTCTCAAGGTCTGAAGGCCCACCCCTGGAGGGCTGAAGGCTCACCCCCTCGAGGGCTGAAGGGGTGCCCAGAACGACGTCATTTTCATCGACGTCATTCTCAAGGGCTGAAGACTCCACCCATTCGAGGGCTGAAGACTCCATGCCTTCGAGGGCTGAAGACTCCACCCCTTCGGCAGCTCAAGTCCCACCCCTTCAACGGCTGAAATGTCACCCCTTCGAGTGTTAAAGGTCCACCCCCTAGCGGTCTGAAGTCTCACTCCTTCGAGGGCTTGAGTCTCACCCCTTCGAGGGCTCAAGTCCCACCCCTTTGATAGCTCAAGTCCCAGCCCTTCGAGGGATGAAGATCCACCCCTTCGAGGGGTCAACTCTCACCCCTCCAAAGCCTGAAGTCTCACCCTTCGAGGGCTGCAGATCCACCTCTTTGATGGCTCAAGTCCCACCCTTTCGAGGGCTAAACTCTCACCCCTTCAAGGGCTGAAGGTCCACCCTTTCGAGGGCTGAAGTGCCACCCCTTTGAGAGCTGAAGACTCTACCCCTTCGAGGGATGAAGGGGTCACCCACATCTTTGAGGGCTGAAGGGGTGACCTACCCCTTCGAGGGCTGACTATCCACCCTTTCCAGGGCTGAAGTCGCATCCCTTCGGGGGCTGAAGTCTTACCACTTCGAGGGCTGAAGATCCACCCTTTCGATTGCTACAGATCCACCCCTTCGAGGGATGAAATCTCACCTCTTCGAGGGCTAAACTTTCACCCCTTCGAGGGCTAAAGATCGATCCCTTCGAGGGCTAAACTCTTACCTCTTCGAGGTCTGAAGATCCACCCCTTCCTGGTCTAAAGATCCACCCCTTCGAGGGCTGAAGTCGCACCCCTTTGATGACTGAAGATCCACCCCTTCGAAGGCTGGACTCTCATCCCTTCGAGGGCTGAAGCTCCACCCCCTCGAGGTGTGAAGTCTCACTCCTTCGAGGGCTTAAGATCCACCCCTTTGAGGGCTAAAGATCCACCCCTTCAGGGGCTCAATATCTACCCCTTCGAAGACTTAAGTCCTACCCCTTCGAGGCCTGAAGTCTCACTCCTTCAAGGGCCGAAGGCCCTCCCCTTCGAGGACGCAAGTCCTATCCTTTCGAGGGCTGAACTCTCACTCCTTTGAGGTTGTGAGTCTTCAGTCTTCGAAGGGATCTTGTGGCCTCGAAGGGGTTGTTTCGTGGCATCAAAGAGGTAGTGCATCGTTCCCTCGAAGGGGCAGTGCTTCGTGCCCTCGAATGGGTATATGCTTTGTGGGCTTGAAGGGGTTGTGTCTCGTGTGCTTGAAGGGATTTTGTCTCGAAGGGGTAGTGCCTCGTGGGCTCGAAGGGGTTTTATTATTCTTGGCTCAAGAAGTTGTTCATTCTGGGCTCGAAGGGGTAGTGGCCTCGAAGGGGTCTTGGGGGCTCGAAGGGGTCTTGTAGCCTCGAAGGGATCTTGTGGTCTCGAAGGGTTCTTGTGGCCTCCTCGAAGGGGTTGCTTCGTGGATTCAAAGGGGTTGTCCATCATTCCCTCGAAGGGGCAGTGCTTCATGCCCTCGAATGGGTATATGCTTCGTGGGCTCGAAGGGGTAATACCATGACCTCGAAGGGATAGTGCATTATGGCCTTGAAGGGGTAGTGCATCATGGCCTTGAAAGGGTCTTGTGGCCTTGAAGGGGTGTTGTGGGCTCGAAGGGGTCTTGTGGCCTCAAAGGGGTCTTGTGCCCTCGAAGAGGTCTTGTGTCCTCGAATGAGGCTGTTGCCCTCGAATGGGTATATGCGTCGTGCCCTCGAAGGTGTAGTGCCTCGTGGGCTGAAAGGGGTTTTTTCGCATGCCCTCGAAGGGGGAGTGTCTCGTGCGCTCAAATGGGTCTGTGGCCTCGAAGTAACTGTGCCGCGTGGCCACGAAGGGGCAGTGCATCGTGCCCTTAAAGGAGTCTTATGGTATCGAAGTGGTCTTGTGGCCTCGAAGGGGTTGCTTCGTGGCGTCGAAGGGGTAGTGCATCATTCCCTCGAAGGGATAGTGCTTCGTGCCCTCGAATAGGTATATGCTTCGCGGGCTCGAAGGGGTTGTGTCTCGTGTGCTCGAAGGGGTAGTGCCTCATGGGCTCGAAGGGGTTGTGGCTTGAAAGGGGTCTTGGGGCCTCGAAGGGGTTGTGCACTGTTCCCTCGAAGGGGCAGTGCTTTGTGCCCTTGAATGGGTATATGCTTCGTGGGCTCGAAAGGGTAGTACCATGACCTCGAAGGGGCAGTGCATCGTGGCCTCGGAAGGGTCTTGTGGCCTCGAAGGGGTCTTGTGGTCTCGAAGGGGTCTTGTGGGCTCAAAGGGGACTTGTGGCCTCGAAGGGGTCTTATACCCTTGGATCTTGTGGCCTCGAAGGGGTCTTGTGCCCTAGAATGTGTCTGTTGCCCTCGAATGGGTCTGAGCATCGTGCCCCGAAGGGGTTATGCCTCGTGGGCTCAAAAGGGTTTTGTCTCATGCCCTCAAAGGGGTAGTGTCTCTTGGGCTCGAAGGGGGTAGTGTCTCATGCGCTCAAATGGGTCTTGAGGCCTCGAAGGGGTTGTGTCGCGTGGCCTCGAAGGGGTAGTGCATCGTGCTCTCGAAGGGATCTTGTGGCCTCAAAGGGGTTTCTTTGTGGCATCGAAGGGGTAGTGCATCGTTCCCTCGAAGGGGCAATGCTTCGTGCCCTTGAATAGTTATATGCTTCGTGGGCTCGAAGGGGTTGTGTCTCGTGTGCTCGAAGGGGTAGTGCCTCGTGGGCTCGAAGGGGTTTTTTTATTCTTGGCTCCGAGGAGTTGTTCATTCTGGGCTCGAAGGGATGGTGGCCTCGAAGGGGTAGTTCCGTGGCCTCGGAGGGGTAGTGCACCTTGGCCTCGAAGATGAAGATCCACCTCCTCGAGGGCTGGATATTCACCCCTTCTGGGGCTGAAGTCCTACCCCTTCGAGCCCTCGAAGGGGTGAGATTTCCTGTCCTCAAAGGGGTCGGACTTCAGCCCTTGCAAGGGTAGATTTCTAGCCCTCGAAGGGGTGGGCCTTCACCCCTTGAAGGGGTAGATTTCCAGCCTTCGAAGGGGTGGGACTTCAGCCTTGAAGGGGTGGACTGGAGCCCTCGAAGGGGTAAGTGAAGCTGTCGAAGGGGTAAGACTTCAGCCTTCAAAGGGGTAACACTTTAGACCTCAGAGAGGTGGGTCTTCAGGCCTTCGAATGGTTGGGGGCTTCAGCCATCCAAGGGGTGGATGTTCAGACCTCGAAGGGGTGGACTTAATGCCCTCAGAGGGGTGGATCTTCAGTCATCGAAGGGGTGAACTTTCAGACATCGATGGAGTGAGTGTTCAGCTCTCGAAGGGGCAGAAGATACAAATACATTTCCAACACTCGAACGGTTTTTACTTAGAGTCTTTTTGGAGATCTGGGCATTTTTCCATGCTAATACGAGGGGTTCATACATGGAAAATGGAATCATCTACAAAAATTCCCTAAGTACAATTTTGGTCAGTAATTTTGACACATACATTTTATCTTTTCGTACAAAGTCTTGAAAATTACTTGAAGTAAAGTGTTGTAAAAGAATATTTTTACCGTTTTAGGTTTGGGGAACCTAATATATATTTGTTCCATTAATATGGGGTCATTTTAAAAAACAAGGTAATCTATAGAATGGATCATAGAATGGATCATAGAATGGAAATTACTTGATTGGTTTTTTGCTTGTGGCCATGCTGAGGGTCTTCTGATGAGGGGACTGTTTTCAGTATCAATCGAGTTGAAGCTGTTTATTTATTTCTTAGGTTAAAAGGGAATTTTGGTCATTTGTGCTCACTCAATGGTTGAAAATGGTCAGTCAGTGGCACAAAAATTATTTTGGGACTGTTTCAACAAATACAGTAAGTCTTGAATATTTGAACTAACAATTATTGAAGTTAATCTCATTTAGGGGGGGGCGAGGAAATCCTGCTTGAAACAAATGTTCAATACACTTAGAGGTTCCTATATTGTTAAGATTTGCCTCTATCTCTTCCACTTCTTCCAGCTTTATGCCAGCCGCCTTTCGGATATCCTTCATTTGTTCTTCTATAGGGTATTCCATAGAAATGACGGTGTCAGTCTGACACCGTTTCTTCGTTGAAGGTTCGAAGGGGGCCTTTGAGGATGACCTAGTGCTTCTCTGGCGCTTTGAGTAAGATCCTAGGTTATTTCTGCTTGATGGGACCAGGTGCTGTTCAGCCTCTTTAACGGAAGATTTTTGTGATCGAGTCGTACAACCACCACTGGAGGGGGTAAATCCCTTTACTTTAGTTATGCTAACCAATCGAGAATCATGTCGAGTCCCATTCTCATTAACGTTGACCTCTTCCATCCAGTGGTGTGCAGCTTTTAATAGAAATTTTGGAAGATGGTCTTTGCTAATCAAAGGGAAAGAAGGAATGCCGTGGTAAAGAAAATGAGCACGAAGGCTTAATTTGTGTGTGGCGATTTCCTTTTCATACTCAGCAAAATGCTGCTCTATTTCTGTTGATTGCACCTTCCAAGCTTCGATTTCCCCAGACAGTTTGGTGTTTTCTGATAAAAAAGATTCCACCAAAGAGGTATGTTCAGGTGGAGGGCTGTCTCGAAGGGTTTGAGGGGCTAAAGCGGGTTCAGTTGTTGAAGGGGAGTCCTCGGTTGCTGCTATTTTCCAAGCGAGTAAGTTATCCTTGACGCTGGTCACTTTCTCTTGAGCTAACAGATGATGTTCGACAGCTGAATTTCTCTGGGCTACCAGTTTGCAATTTTCTCCCATGCAACCGATTAAATGCCCTTCCACTAATGACAGCCTGGTTGCAGTGGCAAGGCATGATTTCAAAGAACCAAATTTCAAATAAATCTCCCACATCGTTTATTCTAGTTGTTTATCACCATCATCAGAACGGTTGCCCTTTTCCACAAGGTAGCATGATCCCTTGAAGAGAGGGTGATCTCTATATTGCCAGAGCTTCATCACTGCCTCAAGGTTGTGGAGCTTGTCCTTCAATAAGCCTTTCTCTTGATTGCATTTGCAAACATCTCGAAGTGCAATCAGTAGCTGTTTATTTGTGTCATCCAGTTATTTTTGGGCACCTGAAAGCTCTTTGCAAGCCCTTTCGAGTACCATTTTCATTGAATTGTACTATGAAAGAAAACAAAGGTAAAATCTAATATGTGGATATTTCAATTCGTTCCGAAAAAATAAAAATTCAAAGTGAAACAGAGGGGGAAATTTTTCCTATGAGGGACCAACCTTAGAATTATCCTCCCTTGATGTGGAAGCAATCATTTCTTCCACGTGAGTGATTAGGGAATCTTGTTGAGGAGGGGTGCCTGTAACCTGTGTAAGGTTCTTCTTTGCGGCTTGAATTTTATCTGCTGCAGCTTTAGTCAGGGTGTTCTTTTCTATCAACCATTCATGGCTCTCAGTCTCCCACAGTTTTTGTTTTTGTTCGAGCATTTTCTGCTTCTTTTGGAGACATTCCTTTTGACGCAAAATTTTGGAATCTTTTTTGTTTATATCCTCACGAAGGCTTTCATCGCCAATGGAAAACAGGGATGCTATATTGGTTGTCACTTCGTGGTAAACTCTACAAGCCTTGGTCAAACGATCAGCTGAGTTGGAGTAAAAATTAAAAATTAGGAGAGAGAAAAAGAGATGGGAGAATGGAAAATAACCTTGGGATTGGAGGCAATTTTTGAAAGGTGATGCTTCAATTCTAATGTAGTTACTGCATCACTCGGAAAAGGCAGGGTTTGTGGTTGAACATCTTCACCAGGTTGAATTCTCATAAGTGCCTTCCGAGGTCTGGTTTAGGAACGGAGTCCTGATTTAAGGCGGGAAACACTGGAGTTGTATGGGTGGAAGGCTAAGTACCCCCAGGGACCGAGTTTGATTATGCTTACATGGCCTTTGCTTGTTTGAGTCCTTTGTGAAACCCACTGAAATTGGTAAAAGAAAAAGAGTTAGCTAAAATTGATAAATTTAATAACACAACGGATTTACCCCTGATGATCTCTAGTAATGATAAAATAATAACACAATAGGTTGAGTAACGATTATGTTGAAGCAGGGATGGTTTCTGAGGTTTCATAACATTTTATCTTCTAGGCTTGGAAGAGGGTAAAAGGGAATTTTTGCGTTTGTAAAAAACCTCGTCATGTAAGGTTTGTCCATGCCCGGATACCAATTTCCACATTTTTTTGAGATGGTATATTGGTTGTAAGAAAGAATCAACCCCTCTTCCTCAGGAGTAGTAACACGAAAATGAGATACGGTCTTCTCAGCATGTTGCATCGGGCTAGAATCCTTCGGAATGGATATATTCCGGGTGGGTAGGAATTTTACCCGGAGTACTAATGGCTGATTCGCTTAGAGACTAATTTCAGTGGAAACTTTGTCGGAGGCAGAACCCTCGTCAGACCGAACCATGATAATATGGATTAAAGAACTATAGAGAAGAGGGATGAAAGTACAACATACAAGTAGAACAAAGATGAAAGAACTTAATGATTACTGGATAAAAGTGATGGAAGTGGAGATTGGTCGTAAGAGAAATACGAAAAGAAAATTTTGTACGAAGAGTAAAGGAGAATAGGAAATATGGAGGTGCGGATGAGAGGTAAATATGGTGACTGAAATGACGGATCATAATTTCTGCATTGGAAATATATAAAAAGTTATGGGAAGACATCATCACCTCTTCGTCTTCTGAAAGCGCGGCTTTGGAGAGACAGTGAGACGCGCGGTTGTATTAACCCTCGCATACTATTTGGGAATCTTAAACGATGAATTTTTTATTTATTTATTTTAAATAAACCCATATTAATGGGAGGGATGTATATTAGGTTCTCCAAACCTATAAACAGTAAAAGATTCTTTTACAAGATTTTGCTTCAAGTAATTTTGAAGACTTTGTACCAAAAGATAAAATATATTTGTTTAAATTTTTGACCGGAAGTCTCCTTAGGGCCTTTTTGTAGATGATTCTATTTACCATGTCTCCACCCCTCGTGTTAACATGGACAAATGACCAGATCTCCAAAAAAGGCTCTAAGTAAAAACAGTTTGACTGTTAGAGATCTATTTGTATGTCGTGCCTCGTCATCTTCTTGATTACAAAACCAGATTAATGTTTAAACGACAAATTGATTACAAAACCAGATTCTCCGTTGAATTTTGATTAATGTTTAAGTTGTAAATTAGAACAAATCAATATAAAATTTTTAATTAATACTTTATAAGTACAAGAGTAATTGTGATTTTTGATTCGGAAATCATGAATTATAAAGTTTTCTGTTTAAATTGGACATTACATGAAATAAACATAAAATTTTTGGGTTGCATTTATCTGCTCATAAACTTTTTAACTACATCATGTTGCATAATAAAATTTTAATATTATTACTAAAACCTTTTTTCTTTTTATTTTTTAATTAAATCTCGGTTTTCCATAAGCATATGGAAAGACGTTGTTTCTCAAGATTTTGGCCCTTTTTTGCCTTTAGTAATATTTTTGGTTTATTATAATTTGTAATTATGTGGGCCCAACAGGTGACTTTCTTTACAAAAATTAAATTATTAGATAAGAAATTCATGTGAGGTATATATTTTAACAAAAGGAAATTGATGTGAGAAATACGGAAGGCAGATTTATAGAAAGATGTTTGCAAAGGAGTTAGATGGAGGTTTCATATGGTAACTGAAGTGACGGATCATGATTTCCGCATTGGGAATATATAAAAAGTTATGGGAAGACGTGATCACCTCTTGGAAAGGAGAATAGGAAATATGGAGGTGCAGATGAGAGCTAAATATGGTGACTGAAGTGACCGGTCATAATTTCTGCATTGGAAATATATAAAAAGTTATGGGAAGACGTGATCACCTCTTCGTCTTCTGAAAGCGCGGCGTTGGAGGGGCAGTGACATGCGCAGTTTTATTAGCACGCGCATACTATTTCGGAATCTTAAACGATGAATTGATTACAAAACCAGATTTTTCGTTGAATTTTGATTAATGTTTAAATTGTAAAATTAGAAAAAATCAATATAAAATTTGTAATTAGCACTTTATAAGTAGAGGACGAATTGTGATTATTAATTCAGAAATCATGAATTATAAAGTTTACTGTTGAAATTGGAAGTTACAAAAAATAACATCAAATTTTTGTGTTGCATTAATCAGGTCATAGACTTTATATCTATGATATGTTGCATAATAAATTTTTAATATTATTACTAAAATCTTTTAGTTTTTTATTTTTCTAATTAAATCTCGTCTTTCCATAAGCATATGGAAAGACGGTGTTTGTCACAATAAATCAGACTCGTGATTAGATTATGATTTATTATGATTAGAGTTCTTTCCTTATTAGACCTCTATTGTACTATCTATATATTCAGAGGGCTGAAACTCACCCATTCGAGGGCTGAACACTCACCCCTTCGACGGCTGAAGAGTCCACCCCTCGAGGACTGCGAATCCACCCCCTCGAGGGCTGAAGAATCCACCCCTTCGAGGGCTGAAGAATCCACCCCATCGACAGCTGAGAACTTACCCTTCGAGGGCTGAAGACTCCATCCCCTCGACGGATTGTAATCCACCCCTTCGAGGGATGAAGACTCCACCCCTTCGAGGGCTGAAGCATCCACCCCTTCGAGGGGCTGAAGACTCACCGTCTCGAGGCCTCAAGGCTCACTCTCTCAAGGGCTGAAGACTCACCCCCTTGAGGGCTGAAGATCCACCCCCTCGAGTGCTGAAGGTCCACCCCCTCGAGTGCTGAAGGTCCACCCCCTCGAGTGCTGAAGGTCCACCCCTCGAGGCCTGAAGGCTTACCCCTTCGAGGGCTGAAGACTCACCCATTCAAGGGCTATAGGCTGACCCCTTCGAGGGTTGAAAGATGACCCCTTCAAGGGCTGACGGCTCACCTCCTCGAGGGCTGAAAGCTCATCCCCTTCGAGGGCTCAAGACTCAACCCCTTCGAGGATTCAAGTTCCACCCCCTTGAGGGTTCAAGATCCACCCCCTCGACGGCTGAAGACTCACCCCTCGAGGGCTCAACAGCACCCCTATCGAGGGCTGAAGACTCACCCCCTCAAGGGCTGAAGACTTACCCCCTCGAGGGCTGCAGATCCATTCCCTCGAGGGCTGAAGATCCACCCCCTAGAGGGCTAAAAGACTTACCCCCTCGAGGGCTGAAAACTCACTACGTTGAGGCTTTAAGAGTCACTCCATTGAGGGCTCAAGACTCACCCCCTCGAAGGCTGAAAATCCACCCCCTCAAGTGCTGAAGGTTCACCCCCTCAAGTGCTGAAGGTCCACCCCCTCGAGGCTTGAAGGCTTACCCCTTCGAAGGTTGAAGACTCACCCTCGAGGGGGTGAGTGTTCAGCCTGCGAAGGGGGTGGATCTTGAGTCCTCGAAGGGGTGAGTCTTCAGCCCTCGAAGGTGTGAGTGTTTAGCCCTTAAAGGGGAGGAGTCCTCGACCAACTAAGGGCTGGATCTTTAGCCCTCGAAGGGGTGGATCTTCAGCCCTTGAAGGTGTGTATCTCAAGTCTTTGAAGGACTGAGACTTCAGACCTCGAGGGGGTGAACCTTCAGCTCTGGAAGGGGTGAGAGTCCAGCCCTCGAAGGAGTGAGAGTTAAGCTCTCGAGGGGGTGGACCTTCAACCCTCGAAGGGGTGAAAGTCCAGCTCTCGAATAGGTGAGAGTTCAGCCCTCGAAGGGGTGGGACTTGAGTCCTCCAAAGGGTGAGACTTAAGCCCTCGAATGGGTTGATCTTCAGTCTTTGAAGGGGTGCGACTTCAGCCCTCGAGGGGGTGAGTCCTGAGGTCTCAAGGGGGTGGGTCTTCAGCCCTCGAGGGGGTAAGCCTTCAGCCCTCAAGGGGGTGAGCCTTCAGGCCTCGAGGGGGTGGACCTTCAGCCCTCGAGGGGGTGGATCTTCAGCCCTCGAGGGGGTGAGTCTTGAGCCCTCGAGGGAGTGAGTCTTGAGGCCTCTAGGGAGTGAGTCTTTAGCCCTTGAGGGGGTGAGTCTGCAACCCTTGAGGGGGTGGATCTTCCACCCCCGAAGGCTCAAGACTCACCCCTTCGAGGGCTGAAGAACCACCCCCTCGAGGGCTGAAGACTGACACCTTCGAGGGCTGAAGACTCACCCCTTCGAGGGTTCTAGATCCACCTCCTCAACAGGCATCGAGGCTCAAGACTCACCCCTTCAAGGGCTGAAGAACCACCCCTTTGAGGGCTTAAGATCCACCCCTTCGAGGATTGAATATCTACCACCTCGAGGGTAGGAGACTGACCCTCTCGAGGGCTCCAGATCCACCCCTTCGAGGGCTGAAGATCCACCCCCTTCGACGGCTGAAGAGTCACACCTTTGAGGGCTGAAGAGTCACCCCTTCGAGGGCTCAAGATCCACCCCCTCGATGGACTGAAAGCTCACCCCCTCGAGGGCTCAAGATCCACCCATTCGAGGACTGAAGATCCACCCCCTCCACAGCTCAAGACTCACCCCTTCGAGGGCTCAAGAACCACCCCGTCGAGGACTCAAGATCCATCCCCTCGAGTGTTGAAGATCCACCCCCTCGAGGGCTCAAGGCTTACCCCCTCGAGGGCTCAAATGTCACCCCTTCGAGGACTCAAGTTCAACCCCTTTGACGCCCGAAGCTCCACCCCTTCGAGGACTGAAGGGGTGCCCAGAACGACATCGTTTTTGTCAGCCACCTGGCAACACTTGGAGGTGCCACAAATTTTGACAAATGGGGTTCACAAGAGGGCAGCTGAAGACTGACCCCCTCGAGGGCTCAAGACTCACCCCCTGGAGGGCTCAAGACTCACCCCTTCGAGGGCTCAAGGCTTACCCCCTCGAGGGCTCAAATGCCACCCCTTCGAGGACTCAAGTTCAACCCTTTCGACGCCCGAAGCTCCACCCCTTCGAGGACTGAAGGGGTGCACAGAGCGACGTCGGTTTCGTCGGCCACCTGGCAGCACATGCTGGCCCACATGGAGGCGCTGCAACTTTTGAAAAATGGGATTCACAAGAGGACAAAAGTGGTACCCAAAATGACGTCATCTTGGGCGGCCACTTCAGAGCACATACAAGGGCACACGCTTAGCTCTGCTGGGAAATGACCACTATGCCCATGACGACGGTTGACACAAGTGTGCCATTTCCAAGTATTCCTTTTATATAGTAACCATATAACAAAGGTTGGATGGTTTAGGAGATTTGTTAAGTTTTTCCAACAAATAATAGTTATTTCATTAAATATGCTTCCAATATGTTAAAAAAAAACCTACATATGTATTGCGATTCAAAGTAACACACTCAGAGTTATGTCCTCACTCCATTTCTTTATTAGTGACACACTTTTCTTTCCGGGTTGTATATTTTATATTAGCACACTTTTTATTTTTGGTAAGATTTCTTCAATTTCGTCCACTCATTCTACCTTTTACTTTTCATATTCAATTTCCTTCACTCATTTACTTCATCTAAATCCAAGCACCTAAACATAAAATTTCACTATTTGTGAAACAGAGGGAGTATTACGATTTTAAAATAACAACAAAATATTGATTTTTCAAAAAATATTTAGTCATAAATATTTGAAATTGGAGTTTGTATAATACAGAGTAATTCTATCATAAAAAATTATTAAATATTACATACTTTACAAATATATTATAGCAAAGTCGTGGGAAAGACCGGTTTTTCATAAACATATGGTAAGATGAGGTTGAATTAGAATCATAGAAAGGTAAAATGTTTTAGTTGCAATATTAAAAATTTATTATGCAACGTGCATTGGTAATAAGTTTATGAACCGATTTATGCAACCCTAAATATTTTTTTTCTAACTTGCATTTTAAACCTCGGTATTTTGATAACTTATGGAAAGACCATCTTTCAGGAGACGGACTCATATATTATACCTATGAAATTGGGATGGGAAAATTTCTATATTTACGATATTTTAAGTAAAGCTTTTGTCTTCTGAAAGACAGTATTTATATAAGGTATGGATAGACCGAGGTTTAAATTTCAAATTTTATAAAATGAAGATAAAATTTTCTAGTTGCATTAATCGGGTCATAATCTTTATAACCACTACACGCTGCTAATAAATTTTCAATATTGCAACTAAAACCTTTACCTTATTATTATTTTAGTTCAAACCCTTTTCTCCATAGACTCATGGAAAGACGGTATTTCTAAAGATTTATGCTAAAAGTAAAATAGAAAAGGAGTAATTAAAAAATAACGTAAACGGTTATTATGAAGTTAAAGTTTTAAAAATGATTTAAAATCAATCAATACTCCAATCAGAATGAAAATATTTTTACAAATTAACGGGAAGGGTTGAAATTTGAAAATTAGTCAGAATGAACTAAAATTGTGAATCGCTATATCACGCTCTGTATTTTACTTGATTACGTCATGTATTTAGACTATTTTGTATACAATATGTATTTTAATTTCATTTAAATAATTTAAATATGTTTAAATTATTATTTACTACCACTGCCGCCGCCGTACACCGCCACCGTACACCGCCACCGCCGCTGCCGTTGCTTCTCCTTCGCTCGCCGCTTGTTTCCCTTCTTCGTCGTCGCTTCTCGTTTCCCTTCTCCGCCGAAACGCCGCTGCTCTCCTCCGTTCTCCACCCTCCAGTCTCCTTCTCCACCGCTCGTTCTCGCTCTCCTCTCCCCGCTTCTCCATCGCTCGTTTCATCTTCTCCGACAAAAGTTCATCTTCTCCGGTCTCATTCTCCATCGCCCGTTCTCTTTTCCTCGCCCCGGCCTGGCTCTCCTCTCCCGTTCTCCGTTCCCCGCTCTCCTTCTCCGATCCTGATCTCCTTCTCCTCTCCACGTTCTCCTTTCCCCGTTCTCCTTCTCTGGTCCTGCTTCTCCTTCTCCTCTCTGGTTCTCCTCACCCGGTTCTCTCGCTCCGGTTCTCTCGCTCTGGTTCTCCTGTCCGGGTTCTCCTCTGCCCTAGTTCTCCTTCTGCCCTGGTTCTCCTCCGCCCCGATTCTCCTTCTCCTTTCTAGTTCTCATTTCTCCTCTCGGGCTGGGTTTTGCTCGATGGGGACGATGGAGAAGACAAGTGGAGGGCTAGGGTTTGGCCGGGGATGGGTTACGGTGGAGCTGGGGATGGCAGCGGCAGGCTACGGTGGAGCTGGATGGTGGCGAGCTAGGGTTTTGCTGGGGATGGACTACGGTGGAGCTGTGGTTGAGCTGGGGACGGCGGCGGTGGGCTACGGTGGAGCTGGGGACAGATGGTTGGGGACGATAACGGTGGCTCCGGTGCCGGTGGTGGCAGTGTTGTTTTTTTTTGGTTTTTTTGAAAAATTAAAATTAGTATTATACATGTATATACATATTAGGGTGTAAACTAGTAAAATACGTGTATAATACTAATCCATCGACCCTCAGAGATTTGGGATCGGGACATCTTCATCAACTTAGACCGGACATCGTTGTATATTTTTCAAAATCGTTAAGGAAATAATGGTCTGAACCAATCGCTTTAAAAATATTAGAATAATTATTAATATTGATGTTTTTAATTTATTATGAATTACAAATAAAATGTTATTATGGATTTTTGTTATCATTCCATTCTTGGAATTAAATGACTCTTTAACTATTTATTATAATCAAAATTGATGATATGACACTTAGGATGCGTTCCTTACTATCACTACCATTGCAGATACTCTTACATATTACCTCTATTGCTAGTGACTAAACAAGTGAGATTCTTTGTATTATGTTGAAAGATAAACTATCCCACGTCGGTATCTTAAAATCTTCCCAATGGTTTCCCTTTACCTCCACTTTTAAGAGTAATTGCCGCATCATAAATTTGAAAGATGGCCATTGTGGAATTTTATGAACCTCTTTAATTTGGTCAAGGTAGCATAATTAAGTCACCGATACATCTTCATTTGTAAAATGTCAACCAACCAAAGAATATTTTTTCCATTATGAGTTTGTATAACCAGCCAATCTTTTAGGTGGGTTTCAAACAAATAGTTATCTTTCATTTTGGGATGGGTCCAGGTCCCCATAATTAATATCATCTTCGGGTACCCGTGATACCCACTAATATTTGTAACTATTTTACGGAGCATTATCTTTTTTTCCCACATGACATTAACTACCTATACTCCCAAATATCAATTGTTCTCGACACATGTTACATGATGAAATAGTTTTATACTATACTTTAGCAACATCCGAACCCAAATAAGGTCTTTAGTTATCCTATAAGGTGACCCAGTCGTTTTAGGGTACATGGTACTTCACAAACAGGAAAAAGTCTCATTTCTTCCTCAATGTTAAACATTATGTATTTTTTTGTTGCGTATACACGCTCGCTTATTGTGGAAGTACATTTTTTTACGTTCTCGACTATAGTTCAACCACACACTTCGTAGTATCTCGATTTGATTCTTTCAATTATTTTATTTTACAATTCACCTCTCTTAACCAATTTTGAATTATATAAAGGAGTTAGTGACTTTGTTATATGGGACCCTGTTACATGTGGGCCATATACATAGTATCCAAAATTTAAACAAAATGATTTGTTATTGGGTGGATTAAGAATAGAAACCCTGTCAGATTTGGTGGGATTTTTTTGGCGGCAGATGTTCATGTGACATACTATATCAAACCATTCATGCACCCACATAGTCGGAACTGAAATATTCCCGTCACATTACTATTTTCAAAAAATGAGAATGACAATGTAGAATACACGTTTGCGTCACACCTTGTTCATGTTGGACAACCGCAACCGAGGTTCATTTAGCTGCGAAACATGTTCACCCAACAAAAGTTGCTGCAATACTTGCACTGCAGGTTGAGCAGGAACTAAAAGTCCAAAGAAGCGTGCTCTGTGGAACCTGTAATTTGCCTTTAAGGCAGCTAAGCTGAGGGGGAATCATATAAAATTGAGCAGGGGATAGGCATGATCAGTTGATCAACCTATCCCACGGTGGATTAATCCACCTAAAAAAGTTGAATTCATTCATGAGAACGAGGTCCTCCTAGAACAGCTTGAATTGGTCCACGTACCTGACCTACCTACTCCACCATAGCCTCCAATACCTTATGTGAGAGTGGATCATGTAAGGGATCTATTGCATTTTATAGTTTTCATACGTGAAATGCTTTCCAAATTGAAGGAGACAACAATGACTGCATTCATGGTTGGGATAAAATCGCATGTGCCTACGCTTCAACAAATATACGAGGAAGAGCTACATTGCTTTTATGTTTCCCATGGTAGATTTGAACTGCTGCCATGTACCCCATCTGGAAACTTACTCATCTCTACTGCCCCAATCCCAGACATAGACCTCGTTCTTAGAGATGGCCAGTTTGACCCAGTCTTGGTATCGAACATCGCCAGGGAAGTGCCATTCATCAAAATTGTGGATTGAGGTGGTTCTGGCAAATGTTAGTTGTGTGGAAAACTCCCTGATAGAAGAGTTGAAACTATATGTTGTTGGTTGTTAGATGCTATGGTGATCATAGTCATCGTTTATGTTCAATGTTGTAAGCTGCGATAATGCGTGTAGATTTCCATATCACAGTTCCATCTTGTGCTTCTCGCTGTGTTTTTTACTATTACCATATGTTTTGCATTGTGAAACTTTTGTTACATGAGAAGGACACTTTTTGTTTGTGCATATTTCATGGTTTTAATGAATGGGCAAATGTAACTAAATTATAAATGAGTGGATGTAATAACCATAAATTTGTCATAATTAGAAAGTACCAATATAAAAAATTAACAACCCGAATTAGAAAGTGTGCCACTAATAGAGAAACAGAGAGAGTAAATTAGTTACCATATAGTTTATTACCCATTTAATATAATCCAAATTTTTTATCTTTATTTCTTCTAATGTGCAGTATAAACATTGATCTTTCCATGGCTTATGGAAATATTTTATTTCAAGAGACGTACTCGATATATATATATATATATATATATATATATATATATATATATAACCATAAAAATCTCATTTTACTATATATATACAGTTATATATATATAGTAAAGTGATATATGTATGGTTTTAAAAAGACCTTTACAAGTTATATGTTTGAAAACGTTATGAAATGATTATATAAGTAAATAATTAAAATCAATAACATATTATAAAATTAGTATGTTATCGGCTAACAACTTGTGTTTTGCTTACCTAAAATACTTCAATATCCCAAGTTGACAACACCATCCAAACAATTTCTATTATATATTGCTTGGGATAATACTAGGTTTCTAACTAAATTAAGTATTCGGTTCATATAAATTTCATGGTATGTGGTCGGGTTTAAAAAATATTCTCAATTAGATTTAGGAATAAAAACACCTATTTTAGATTCATTAAATTGAGACCAACTAAATTGGGATATTGAGATATTCATATTTATATTCCTGAAATTAATATATTAATTTTAATTTAATTTTAGATTTTTTCAACTTTGACCTGGAATAGTATCGTATATGCCAATAACAGACTATTTTTTTTATTGGCAAAATCAACGGAAGGAGGAAGTTGCTACAGTAATTCTCCGATAAGCACTGATAAAATATTTCTCTCCAATCTCCATCCCCATTTTTTGGGTAAATATTCTCATTCAATCAGTTATCTTCTCCTCTCTCCACTCTATTTCTTGATTCTATCTATATAAAGACGTAGGCACCCTTTTCTCTGGTTCATGAACCACAACCCTAGCCTCACACATTCCCAATAAAAAATTCCCGACCTCCTAGCTGATAAAATGGCAAACATATTCGCAGAGATCATACAGTTCACAAAAACACGGGTGCACTCCTCGTCGTGGGTAAGGTATCACGTCGTTTATTTCCCTTCGATTATATTATGTTCAAACCCTCCACAATCAATCCTCAACATTGTAAGCCCATTGCAGAGGCAAGATACATCGATGAGATCATCGATAGCAGTCATGAAGAACCAACTTGAGCTATGGAAGTCAAAGTACTAGCCAATCGCCAGGTAAATGGATATAAAAAAATCTGAGTTCTTACAAAAGGTATAATTTTTTAAGTTTAATATTTTTAGTTTAAAGACTTTCCTCGGAAAAATCCGACTGTATTTTCATGTCCAGTGGGACGCCTATGGTTGGGGCGAGCAGTACGCAATGGATTTTGACATGTATCTGAAGATACAAAAGGTGGTGATATTTTAGTTACTAAATTTATGTTCCGTGGTCGCTCGGTTTTTATGTCACAGAATACTGCAGATTAGACTTCCCAGTTTTCCTGATTCGGTATTTTTGCATGTCTTCAAAGGCACATCATAAAGCTAAGGGCAATGATGGAATGCATGTTTCTCCAAAGTGCTCGGTAGTTCATGCGCATAACTTCCCTGTTAAGGGACAGGGTTGACTGGACAGCCGCCATGCCATCAACGTAGTCATTGTAGGGTTCCCCTCTTTTGCTTTTGGTAAAACTTAAAAGCCTCGTTTTTTGTATATCGTGCTTGTCCACGGTCTTGTTTTGTATGGGCTAGTAGATTCTACCAAATGGTGGGCGTTGCCATCTGTGTTGCAAGGGTGCTCATATCTTTTTAATGCATGTTGAATGTATTTTATCATGTTAATGTATATCACGATGGTGTTAAATCAACTCGTTTCAAAACTTGTTAAGTTTTTTGGACACCAACTGTTACCTTCATTTCATGATGATTGTTTGATTTGTTGGAGTAAACTTTGCTACATTAGTTTACGTGCAATATTATTGCAGTAGGGAGCTTTATTTTTAATTAGTTTTGTCTAGAAATGGTTAGAAGTAGGACTTGTTCAAAAATTTTGGATTATGGTTAATTGGACGAGTTAGTGTTGGAGAGCATACTGCCCACGTTTGGATTCTTTGTTTTGGCTATAAGTATCCGAAGAAAACTTAGAATAGCTGTGAGTTTGTAGCACCAATTACTAGTGTAAAATTGTTTATCGTTTTTGCTTTCTATTCTGCATCCATTGTTCAAACTCATTAGTAAAAACAGAAACCGCTAATATTTTCAAATTCAATTAATTAAATACACAGTCCAGGAAATGGTGTAGCACTCACACCTTTTCATTACACCGTTTCATTTCCGAAAATATTAATTCATTTTGTCTCACACAACCAAGTTGCTACAAATTCCACTACTATACAAGTTGTAACATGAAAATTCTTTTTCAAAAACGACTCTCTTTTCTAACCTTTTCACTTTATTCTGCCTTGCACGTTATGAACAGTTCATCCAAACACATAAGCATGATTTCCCAGAGAAATGATGTTTCACGTCTGGGTGACGATCAACTCGTTGAGATTGTAGTTAACCTACGTCTACTAAGTGATTTTATGGTGATGATAGGCGCCTACCATTCGTGGCGTGTGGCTATTAAAAAGAAGGATTTTAAGGGACGCAACCTTCCGCTGCTAATGACACCACATGATGTTGATGCCCAAGATATCGATTTTTTCTGTCTGCTCAAAATGAGGGTATTTATGAAGCTTCGTATGCAACAGTTAAGGGGTAGAAAATGCACAGGGTGAGTTTTTGTTGGTTATTGGTTTTTTATTTGTCGGATGATGTATTTTTCTTCAACCATTTTTCTACAACAAAATCAGCTTCCATTGTGTGAACACTATTTTTTTATGAAAATGGTTATTATGGAAAAGCATTTTTATCGGTTAATCCACCATCGTCTTCAAGATATAATCTTATGGTTGTTTTCACATTTGGTAGATTGGGTCTGTGGAGATATGGGGAAGACATTTGGAATTATGTTAAACCCATTTTGTACTTTTCGGATGTCTGTTATCATAATGGAAGATTTTATGCAATCTACGATACTGAAGAAGGTAGTGCAATTTGGTATTGCGGCCCGTTTGGTAAAACTTTTGATGAGGTTGAGGTCCTCATTAGTGAGTTTCCTCATGTGTACAATGATGTTACTATTTCGGAGAGTCAATTAGTAGAAACATCGGATGGGGGGCTTCTTCTAGTTAGGGATGTTTTTGATATAACATCAGTCAGATTTGAAATACATGAAATAGATGTGGAAAACAGGCATTGCAGAAGTATTGAGAGTTTGGGGGGATGACTCACTATTTTTAGGCAACAAAGCGTCGTTCATGGTAGGGGTGCCTTCAGCTCCGGAAGGAAAATTGAAGTCCAATTGTGTGTACCTCCGTAGTGAATCCATGAGGAATCATTTCTTAAGCACAGAAGTCATGTCTTATGCGTCGTCTTTTGAGATTGAAGGCTCTAGAATAGAACCCTTAGATTATAAAACCCTGACCCACCAATAGATTGGTTTGAGTCGTTGTGAATTATTCTTTCCTATGATTAGATTCTTGTTCAGTAACTTTATTTTGGAAAAATTCTATGGTTTAATACTCTTATTGTTGTTCTTTTTTTTTGTAAAATTCCATTCTGTTAAATGCCATATTTATGTGACGGGGAAGGAAACTACTCATATGCTTAGTACGTTTTTTTTTTTGTTAATAATTATGCTTCAACTTTCTTTTTTTTCAAGAGAATGATAAAATTTATATTTAGAAAATTCATAAATTACCTCATATGTTTATAATGTCTGTTAATCATTATAAGGGATTTATTCAGCCTTCCATTCCTAGTTGGATAATGACATAACTTTACGAATAAATATTAGTTCATGATTTTAGAATATTTTTAATTCACTTTAACGACTTAGTTTCCACTATTGTTTGAATGACATAGTTTAAACTTTTATTTTCTACAAGTTCATATATTAATAATGTTTGTTGATTCGTTAATCATTTTAAGAACTTAGTCTAGACTATTATTTTAAAGAAGATAGTATAAAAATTCACAACTAACAAATATATAACTAGCTTTTGTGTTCAGAGTGTTAGTTAACTATTTGAATAATTTTGTTAACATTTAAATTTTCCATAAGATATTTATGATAAATATTAGAGTCTGTCTCTTCAAACGGTCTTTTTATAAGTCATGGAAAAACCAAGGTTTAAAGTGGAAAATAGAATAAATGAAGATAAAATTTTCAGGTTGCATGGATCGGGTTATAAACTTCATAACTACTACATGTTGCATAATAAATTTTTAATATTGCAACTAATATCTTTTACCTTTTATTATTCTAATTAAACCTCATTTTTCCATAACCCTGTGGAAAAATGGTCTATTCCAAGACTTTGCATGTGTATTATATCTAGACATTGTAAAAATTAGTTTTAAATTGATTTAAGAATTTAGTTCATATATTTAGAATGTTTATTGATTGATAAGAATTTAGTTTTGAATTTCATCATTTTTAAATTAATAATTATAAAAATTACTGATCACAGATATGTATACTAAATTTACATGTTTTGAAGGTTTAAATTAAATCTTTAAAATGATTTACAAACATTCTAAACATATTAACTAATTTATACAATTTCTACTAGATATAATACTATTCCCTTTGTTTTCTTAAGTTTGGCAAACTTACCATATTTGTATGTTTTTCTAAGTTTGTCACCTTTCCTTTCATGGCAAAAAGTACATTATTCTCAACCACTCATTAAACATTTTACTCTATTCATTCAATTTTCTCCACATATTTCAACTTACAAAAAAAACACATAAACTCATGGTGCCAAACATAGTGAAACGAAGGGAGTATAAATATCCTGAAATAAAATGTAAGAAGAATTTTTTTGTTAGATAAATAATACAACTACATCTATTAATAAATAATACATAATTTTTTTCTTATGACCCGAGTGTTGACCCGCGAATTGTTGTTAATATTTCTCATATTTACACATACACCCCAGCAAAAATATATGAATATTTTATACTTTGCATATTAAACCCCGGTCTCACCATTCCTTAAGTGAGTAAATGAGAGGGTGGGTCCATAAAAGACTTTCTCTTTAGAAACATTCAGCAATCATCCACTGGGAGTTACACATATTATAATATAAAATTGTGCGATTGTTTTTAGTTTCACTATGCTAGTACAAAAAAATATAGCGTCCAAAAAGGTCATTGTTTGCCTCGTACGCATCCACTGCCTGTTTTTTCTTAAACTTCCCTTATCAATGCATTTATAACAGCAACTGTTGCCGGCATGAATGATTCATCTTCCACCTCAACAGGTCTTGAATTAAAACTCCCATCAGCAACAAAATAACCATTCAAGTTGAGTTCTTTAAAAGGGTCCTATTTAAAATGGTCCTATTTACCAATATATTCATAATGGGGTTTCTTTTAATGTGTAATTCTTGGTGGGTTTGACTTTTTCCTATAGGTTATGACTTTATTTCACAGACTTCCAGATATACTGAGATTCGTTATTTATGTTGATGGTTTTAAGGTATCTGATTTTTCTTTGGTCATTTTTTGGTATGTTTTGACTATGAATTCAAGGAGCCTGCTTAGTTTTTATTTTTGTTGATTTTAAGGTTATTTTTGTTGAGGTATGGGGTTTTTCTTGTGAGGTTTGCCGTTTCTATTGTGTTGTTACATCATCTGAGGTTTATGACCTTCTCTATTTTGTCACTTCATTTTTTGGTACCCTTCAGAAGTAGCAATGAGGAAATTCAAGAGGCTCATTTAAATTTGCAATCAATCATTTTAGTTGAATGCTACTGTGAATGTTTAGCTATAGCGTCACCTATGTAAAGTTTTTTTTTAATTTTAACCATCCAAGGATGGGGGAAAATATATTAGGCTCCCCTAACCGTTGTAATTAAAGCCAAAAGGTGCAACATGAGTTTTTCCTTACAAAAAAATCATCCAATTGATGATCCAAGAGCCCGAATAAGCTCTTGAAGCAAAGAAGCACTTGCTTGCAAAAGTGATGTTTGAATCTATTCAAAGCCGCTTAAAAGACTAAGAAAGCATCTGTGTGCTAGAAGAGGTCTATCTTATTATTCCAATAGACTGATATATCACGAACAGGTCGGGGAGTCGAGAGCTCGAAACCCCTATTTGTCAATGGTATACTGTCGAATAGGAATAAAGATAATCAGACCATTTGTGTAGCATAATTTGTAGCAGAAGGTGAAATTAGGTGAAAGAGAGTGATGCAAGCAACCATCATAGAGTCCAAATAGGCTCCCTTTGCAGCAACATCTCAGCATCATCTCAGCATCAATCCTGCAAAGCGAATAAGAGAAGACAGCAGTAACTATTCTAATGGAGAGTAAGATGATTATATGATTAACTATAGTAAGCCCCATAGCAGAATGAGAAGGCAGCAGATTATAGTCGTAGCCGCGGAACCTGAGTCCTGACTTTGAATAGAAATGAGAATACAGCAGTCATAAAAGAAAAAGAGGAGTGAAAAGGCAGCTGTAAGTTTGGCAAATAATTCCTGAAAACTATGAATCCTAATCCCTATGAAATCCAATGAGTAACCGTAGAGGCTCCGATCCTAATCCCTGGGAAGCCGATGTTATCCAGTGACAGGAGACCCTTAAGAAAACTGGGAATTGACATAATATCTAAATCTCCCTGAAGATTATTTTCCCTAGCGAATTTAGCCAAAAAGTCTGCAGATAGATTAGCTTCCCTGGGGGTATGTTGGATTGGGGTAGTGAGCTGTTCCTTATATAGTGGACTACAGATGGAGAAAACTTTCCAAGGGCAACATGAGGGGTTGAGAATACCCCTAACAACAGTCAAACAATCTGATTCAATAACACAGTTCTGTAAAGAAATTTCTGAACAGATTTCATAAGCATTTTGAATAGCTATAAGTTCAGCATGTAAAGGAGAATGACAAAAGAAAGAGTTAACTCTCATTTTAATTACAGTCCCCTTCCAGTCCCTGACTATCACAGCATATGAGGAAAAACCACTAGAAATCCAAGATGCATCCGTATTAATTTTGTAGCCAGTTAGTGGTTTATTCCAATTCACTGCAGAAAATATTTTTTTCTTCTTTTGAAAGATTTGTGGAATGATTTTTGCCTGAATCCATCTCTTGTTCTTTTCTCTGTTACCAAAAACTTGATGAGCAGTGAAAATTTGGTAGATCATTTCTTTGATATCATGAAAACATGCTTCAGCAGAAAAGGATCTGTTTTCAAAGATGATTTTGTTCCTATAAATCCATAAGAACCAGATTGTAACTAATAGAGAAGCAGAAATCAAATTTGCATGTATCTTGGAATCAGCCTTGTATGCTAAATAAAATTCCACTCTGTATTTTAGACTATTGAAACCGATTTGTTCTAGCTGTAGTAGGGAATGGACACTTTGCCAAACAGCATTTGAAGATATGCATGAATTGAAATAATGTTCAAGATTATCTGAGTGGTTCATGCTAGGGAAAAACCACACCTATTGAGGATGTTATCAAATGGTAGAATACCATTTAGGGCTCTCCAAAGCAATACAGACATTTTTCCAGGAAGAAAAGGGTACCAAACCTTGGTTAAATCACGGATTTCTGGTCTTCTTTGTCTGAACAAAGAGTATGCTGACCTGATTGAGAAGTTGTCATCCATGGTAGGGGTCTAGACAAGCCTGTCTTTGTGTGAGTAATCCAAGGTAACTACCTGCAGAATATTGAAGATATTGGTAGCCAAATGAGGCTCCAGAATTGGGAGTATAGAAACTTTGTCATTAAAGAAAGACCTTAGAGATATATCCTCAAAAGGAATATTCATTTCTTCGGGCCATTTATAGCATAAAGCTCCATTTCCAAGCCAATTAGCATTCTAGAAAGAACAGTCCCCAATTACATAAATAACTCTAGAAAAACTATTAGCCTTAGCAGTAATTCTACTGATCCTAGACCATGTGTGGGATTTTTTATATGAGTCAGGTAAAGACCATAAAAGATAAGCCCATTGGGTATTGTTTTGTTGCAGCTTCCACCATAATTTGCATGAGAAAGCTTCCACTGTTGCATTTAGGTCCCTAAAACCTAAACCATTTTCCCCCACTGGGAAACACATTTTTTTCCAAGATCTCCACCTTTTTCTTTCAATATTATCACCCTTCCCCCAGAATAGGTTAGATGCGATTGTTTCCATTTTATTTAAAACTATCCTAGGGGGTCTTAAAACTGCAAAAATATGAATAGGAATCGAGAGAAAACAGTGATTTATCAGAGTGATCTTTCCAGCTGAAGTTAACCATCTATTCTTCCAGTTATTAATCATTTTTTCCATTCTTTCTATTACTGGAAGATAGTAAACCTGTAAATTACGACCAGCAAATATAGGGACTCCAAGATATTTGAAAGGGAGGGAGCCTTTCACCATTCCCAGTATCCTCTTAACTGAGAGAACAGTTTGAGAAGAAGTTTTATGAGCTACAAAAAATTCTGATTTGGAAAAGTTAACTTTTTGACCAGATGTGTGCTCATATGCTAAGAGGAACTGTTTAAAACGCTTCAAATTATTGGGCATGGTGTTCAAAAAAATGGCAGTATCATCCGCATACATAAGATGTGTTAGGGGGGTGCATGAGTTGGGGAGACTGAAATATTGCAAGTATCCTATGCTAAACATTTTCTTTAACCCTCTAGAGAATGCCTCAGATAGTATATTATACAGGAAAGGGGATAGAGGATCCCCTTGTTTGATACATCTAGAGGAAGAGAAAAAGCCAGATGTTACTCCATTCACTAGGACAGAAAAATGAGCAGCAGCAATGTTATGCATTATGAGTCCTACAAATTTACCATGAAAACCAAAGTGTAGAAGTATGGAATTTAGGAATGACCAAGAGACCCTGTCAAAAGCCTTTTGCATGTCTAGTTTGATTATCAGATTTGTAACTTTAGATTTCCTAGACATTAATCTGGTCATCTCCTTCATTTGAATCACATTATCTGAAATGTCCCTTCCTTTGATAAAAGCGCTTTGCTCAGGGGAGATCAATATTTGCATAAGAGGTTTAATCCTTTCCATCAATAGTTTTGAAAATACTTTATTAACAAAGTTAGAAAGGCTAATAGGTCTAAAATCTGCAAATGTGATAGGGATTGGTTTTTTGGGAATTAAAGTGAGCCAGGTACTTGAAATGGCTTTAGGAATGTTACCATTATTTAAAAAATCATTTGCAGCATCCAAAAGATCCATTTTAATGGTCTCCCAGAAATGAGTATAAAATTCCCCTGAGAAACCATCAGAACCCGGAGCACTAGATTTGTTAAGATAAAAAACTGCAAATTTAAGTTCCTGGAAATTAAAGGGATTCTGCAGTAGGAGATTCTGTTGATCAGTGATGACTTTAGGAATTTCATTTAGAAAATGGTTGCGATAGGTTCCCTCTTTTTGTGAGACATCCTCATTGAGTAAATCCTGAAAAAACCTAACACCCTCCTCCTTAATCAATTTAGGATCAGATATCCAATTTCCATTGCCATATTTAATTTTGCTTATTCTGGATCTTGCTCTCTTTTCCTTAATGGAGTGGTGAAAGAAACTAGTGTTAGCATCTCCATGTTTAATCCAATTAAGCCTTGCCTTTTGTTTAAGAAAAATATTGTATTCTTTCTGCGCTCTCAGAAGATCTTCTTTAGACTTCGTGAGTTCAATTAGTGTTGCATCATCATGAGATTGCTGGAAGAGTATCTCTAGGTCATTTACCTTTATCTCAGATTGTAAAAGGTTCTTATTCACATTGCCAAAATTGGTTTTGTTCCAGTCTTTTATTACAATCTTAAGCCTCTTTAGTTTATACACCAGCTTATGCATTCCATTGAAAGGAGATATTAAATTCCAATTAGAGACTACTAATTCCTGAAATTCTTCCCTATTTGACCACATTTCTTGGTATCTAAACGACCTTGGAACCTGTTCTATAGCAGATTGAACTAAAAGTAATAGGGGAGAATGATCAGAGGTGAGTCTATTTAAAACTTGTATCGAACTGTTGGGGAAATGATCAAGCCATTCTAAATTACTCATACCCCTATCCAGTCTCTGAAACTGTAAATCCTTACATTTATCCCTATATCTATTATTGCTCCATGTGAAAGAGTTTCCAACTGTGGGGATTTCATGCAAATCCATGTTAGATATGAAGTCATTAAAATGTTTCATACTTTTTCTGGGGGTGGACTTCCTACCTTTATATTCTGATACAGAAGCTACAGTATTAAAATCTCCTATGTATATAGATGGGTCCGAATCAGTGGATTGTAAGTCCAACCATAAAGCTTCCCTCAAATGTCTATAGACACTAGCATAGATGAAGAAACAGTTCCAGGATGAGGAAGTGACATTATCAGATATTTTAGCTTTTATGAATTGGTCAGACTCAGCTTTTATGAATTGGTCAGACTCCTGTAAACTAACTACGTTGAAATCATGATTCCATAGGATCCAGATTTTTGCAATCTGGGCATGGAGGGCATTATCATAACCAAGAACATGCTTCAAAGTATTTAGATTATGGTTATTATGCCATGGTTCTATTAAACATAAAATGTCTATCTTATGATTCATTTTGAGAGCCTTTAATCTATCCAGTGAAGTTCCATAACCTCTAACATTCCAGACTAAAATATTTCCTATTTTGGTGTATGTTATCATTTAAAACTAGCTGGGGTTGCTTTTTGTGACGATCTTAGATTCCTTAGTTTCATTACTGAGGCCTTGCTATTTTTTATCAAGTTACCTTCGCTTTTCTGCGCAGTTCCTGAATTAGAGTTACTTACCTCTGATACAGTGATTTGTTCTACAGTACTACCTTATACATCAAGATGGATAGGGGATTTGGTTACTGGTCTGGAAGATTGCTCAGAGGGATCCACCTGCCCCTCATCAGAGGTGATCAAAACTGCTGCCAATTCATCATTAGTGTATGAAACTGCCTTTTCTGCACCTGTGGGTAGTTCAGCTATTTCCTGTGATTCTAAAGACTCATGGAAAATGTCAACTATTTCATCCTCTTGGGCATCGATGTCATCATCCTTTAAATCATTTAAAGTTTGAAAAGCATTTGATATTGAAACTATACCTCTATTGCCTAAATCTTCTTTAATCGGAGGTAGTTCAGACTGGGTTTTTTTTCTCCAGAAGAAATTTGTGATTGGTTTTGAAATGTCATCTAATGAGTAAAAAGGAGTATTTCTCTTCATCTGATTAACTCTGAGAGGGTTAAGCTTATTTTCAACCAGAAAACCTGAGTTCTTTTTTTGAGTTTGAAAATCAGTTTCCTTTTGAGACACTGATAGAATTGAAGATCCTTCTACTTCAGATGTAAATTTAGGGGGATTGCCTGAATTACTCTTTATTTCATTCTGAACTGGGGTTTTTCTTTCCTTAATCTCTTTGAGTTCAGCTTTATTTTTATTGTTGTTTCTCAGTTCAGGATGCAAGAAATTACAAATTGCCTGACTATGGCCAATTATCCTACAGTGAGTACAGTAAGAAGGTAGTTGATCATATTCTATAGGATAATCTGCTACTTTGTTTCCAATTCCTACCACTATAGTAGAGGGGAGCTGAGTCAAGAGATCGACTTCTACACATACTTTAATAGCAGAGGGTCTAGTCAGGGCCTTAGTTGCAGCATCCATTTTCAAGAATCTACCTATCTGACTACTAATGCCAATAATAACCGAAGTATTGTAAAAATGAATGGGAAGTTGATGAATTGTTACCCATGCTGGAACTGTAGAGGATTCAGCGGTCAGAGAGAAATCTGGGGATCACTTTTGTACCTTCATCATCGAACCTTGTATCATCCATTGACCCTTCATCCAACAGCGCTGGTAATCCTCGCTATCCTGAAAGTGAATTAAGACATGTCGATAGTCAATTGATCCGAGTTGAAATTTAGCGTTAAACCCGATTGATTTGAAATCAGATAATAGGGTCTCCATTGGAGGTTTCCCTTTATTGAACTTCCCAACCAGTGCATTCTGATAATGCAAGGCCAGAATATTGCCTTCCTCCGGAGGGAGGATATAGGCGATCTTTCCCTTGTACTCTGTGATGGGGTGTAGGTTGGGAGTGTCAGGGAGAGAAGATAAGAGCGGAGAGGGTTTCGAGTGGAGAGCTTGAAGAAAACTTTTGTTTACGGGTGGGGGAGGATCGGGATTAGGCGTCGGAGATACCATCGTCGGCAACCAGTGACAGTAAGGAGAAGCTGTGAATATGACCGTTATCAGAGTAAAATGGGGGAGGAGGAAGAAACAGTGATGTTTGTGTGTTTTTTGCACTAAAATCGCGCTAATGCCTTCACTCTGTCCTTACAATGGTTAGTTTCTCTTGCCTCTAGTTTTTCCACCTATGTAAAGTCTAGATTTATCTAGTTGACAATTTGTGGAAATTATGCAAATATGGTATTATTGAGTTGCAACATCAAGGAAGGAATTTTGGTGAAATAAAGAAAGGTTGAAGACTGAATCCGAGAAGGATACATCTAGTCCAAGTTGTATTTGAGTTGGAGAATATATCAGTTCCTATATATGTGGGATTTGATTAATGTTATGGAATTGGAGATGGAATAAACTTCATGTGAATATACGGATGAGTGTATTTACGCCAAGGATGATTTATAAAAAAAGAAGACAGGATATTATTGTATTTGTGATTTATGGAAATCTGAATATTCTGCTATATATTAGGCGTATGGAAGCATAGTTGATTTATGGAAAATCTCTATAAATATGGAATTGTTATTATCGAATATATGGAGATATTGAGATAAGGAAAATCCCTTTATTTGTGGGATTTGGATATGCTTCAAGAAGCAGATTTGGAATAGGAATATTATGGAGATAATCATGGAGAATTCAGATCTGCTTATGGACTATATATAGAGAACAAACACGGCTACATTATTTACGGACTTAATAGAAAAAATCTGCACACATATTTTTTATCTTTCGAGAATTGCAAAGAGCCAGAATTCTATGTTCCAACACACGAACCTGCTGCACAAAGTTCATAATCATATGCCTTAATTCCTCGGGAGGAGGAGATCCAGCGTCGACAAGTTTCGAGGTCAGAGGGAGTCTGATCAAGGCGGATCGGTAGCAAGGGGAGCTTGCAGGATTCACGTTATAGTTAGATAAGATAAGTATAATTGTATGGTGTACTTTGTACTGTATCTTTCTGATTAGTGGATTCATTCTGAACTGGGCCAGGCCCCGCAGATGTAGGTGGATTTCACCGAACTGCGTAACAAAGTCTTGTGTCTTTTATGCTTTACTTTATTGCATACTTGGTTAGATAGGTTATGTTGGAACACGGTAGTGATAATTGAATTAATTAGGTAAAATCAAATTTCAATTGGTATCAGAGCTTGGTCACTTATTATTCCCTTAGTTGTGTCAAGGAAAGTGAGATCCGGTTTTACCAATGGCGACCAGAGAAGGATCTTCTGTGTCTCGGCCACCACTGCTGGAAGGAACAAATTACAACTACTGGAAGGCTCGTATGCGGGTGTTCATAAATTCACTGGATGAATTAGCTTGGTACTATGTTGAAACAGAATGGAAACCCCCTGTTGTTGGAAATTCTGAAGGAGGAGAATCTAAGCCTAAAGAGTCGTGGACACCAGGTGAAAGAATGGGAAGCTTGGTGAACTCCAGAGCATTAAATGCCATATTTACTGCAGTAGATGAAGATCGGTTCAAACTCATCTCTACATGCCAACAAGCAAAGAAAGCATGGGATATTCTACAAATTGTACATGAGGGGACAAGTCGTGTACGTGAATCCAAACTGCAGATGTTGGCTACAAAGTTTGAGGAACTGAAGATGGAGGAGAATGATACTATTTCTATATTCAATGGGAAACTCAAAGATATCTCCAATATGACGTATCAACTTGGGAAAGTTTACAAGGAAACAAAATTGGTGAAAAAGGCCTTGAGATGTCTTCCTAAAAGATTTGCTATGAAAGTAGCAGCAATAGAAGAAGCAAGAGATGTAGCCACCATGACCTTGTATAAACTAATGGGATTACTACAGACCTATGAGATGACAATACAACAGCCTACAAAGAAAGTCCAAAAGGAGTTGGCTTTATCAAGGGTCATCCATGAATCTGATAGAAATGATGGCATTGAAGAACTTGCTCCTATCACCAAGAATTTCTCAAGAATACTGAAGAAGGTGGTAAATAAGAATTCACATGAAAGATCTGGTGGAAACAAAACTCTTCCTCAAGATTTTGGTAATCATGGAACTCGGATGGAACAAGGAAGTCAGTAATTCTCTAGAAACCAAAGTGGTGAAGGAAGACAGTTTGAAAGAATTCAATGTTGAGAATGTGGAGGATACGGCCACATCCAGGCTGAATGTGCTAATACCCTAAAGAAGCAAGGAAAATCATACAACACCTCATGGAGTGAAGATGATGGAGAAGACGAAGAGGAACTTATAAGCAATTATGTAGCATTTGGAGCAAAATTCCACGATGGATCAGATGAGGTATGTTCCAACAAGTCAGAGAAAGACGAAGTTGTATGTTCCAACATAGGTTCTAATGGCACGTCCAGTGATGATGACGGACTAGTTGTGAGTGATGAAGATATCTACAGTACATAGGAGCAGATGTATGCCATGTGGCTTCAAGTTGATGATACAAATAGAGTGTTGAAGGAAGAGAAAAATCATCTGGGCGAGAAGGAGAAGGAGTTGCGAGTTTTAGTTGGTGAGCTCAGAAGAGAGATTGAAGAGTTAAATTTGAATCTAAGCTCAACAACTAAGAGAGCTGAGATGGCTGAAGCAGCTATTACCAAGTTAAACACTGGAATGGCGAAACTTGATGACATTTTGATCATGGGAAAAAACTTTGGAGATGATATGGAATCGGGTTTGAAAATTCATCAGGTAGCAAGGTCAATCTCAAGTCGAAGATTCAAGGGGTAAAAAGAACGTTTATCAAGACTCATCAAAGGAAACCTCTCATCTGTATCTACTGCATGTATCAAGGTCATACAGAGGAACAATGCCAAAAACTGCTCAGAGATATCATGACAGGGCGACAACTCTCAGTATGTTCCAACATAGACGATGTCCAGCGATAAAAAATGGTCAAAAAGGTATGGGTTGTTAAACGCACAAGTACTTGCCTTTTTGCTCATACGTCTCCTATTGCACATTCTAGAGACTCGTGGTACTTTGATAGTGGTTACTCTTGCCACATGACTGGAACTCAGGAATTACTGACAAACATCCAGCCATATGATGGTGGTTTTGTTACGTTTGGCGACGGAAAGAAGAGTCGAGTGGTTGGAAAAGGTGAACTACATATTGAAGGATTCCCCGTATTCACTGGTGTTTTGTTGGTGGAAGACCTAAAGTCTAATCTCCTAAGTATCAGCCAGCTATGTGATGATAATATGACCGTGGAATTCCATAAGGAAAAGTGCATAGTGAAACATGGCAACAACAAAGTGATTACTGGTATTCGGTCATCAGACAAATGTTACTTACTGGAACAAGAACTGAACTGCTACAGTGTCAAAAGTGATGAAGTAGATCATACGGCTGACCATGTTCAAACATCGGTTGATTTCTCAGATCAGGGACGTAATGATGTTGGAACATCAGATGAGATGGATCTTAAAGATGAAGCTGGTGACGCTTATATCTTCAACAATGTTGGAACATCGTCATCTCCAGAACTCTCCCATGTTCCAACATCGGTGAAGACTGAATCAAGCAGAAGAAGGACTCGATCGATCCCTCAAATTAATTATGGGAAACTTGTTGGTCTATAATGTTTTCTCTCCCTCATTTTTGTTTCCTCAGTTGCCAGGTTAGAATCTATTCGCATTCTCCTTGTTATGGCTTACACTATGAATTTTACGATGTACCAAAAAACTGTCAAGAGTGCTCCCCTGCTTGGTGTGGTTAATGTGGAAGTATATCATCAACTCAAGAAGGCTTTGTATGGATCAAAACAAGCACCACGGGCGTGGTATAAGCGACTCACAACCTTTCCTATTCAGAAAGGTTCTCGTCGAGGGGGAGAAGATCGCACCTTGCTTGTTTTTCGAGAACAAGATTTTGTGACTTTGATGCAAGCTGAATTGAAGATGAGTATGGTGGGAGTATTTGTAAGAATTCAGGATGATCTTAAGGAATCTCACTTGAATGAAGTCAAAAGGATAATTCGGGTTGAGCGAAAAGTTATGGTAGCCTATGTTCCTACATCGAAACCATTTTCGGATATTTTCACAAAGCCGTTGGACACTGCTATGGTTGAGCTCCTCAGACAACACTTAGGTGTTTGTTAGATTCGAGGTATTTCTTTAAAGTGTTTATTAGATGTAAGTTTTTATTCTATTTTTTTCCAAAAAATTCAAAGAAAAATAAAAAATTGAAAAGGAGAAAAGGAGAAAAAAATGGAGGCGTAGTTGGGCATGTTAGAAGTTGGTGTTGAAGATATTATGGTGATTGATGAGATGCATAGATCAAAGAGATGACTCTTCCCGGTATTCTGGTTTAGGGTGATGAGAAGTTTGGAAGGCAGTGGTGTTGGTCATGTTTCAACACAGACTATGGAGACAGGTTGAGAAGATGTGGAAATGGATTAGAGATTTAGATGTTCAAACATCAGTAACTGTGGATGGAGAAGATTATGATCTGGATGGTGAACAAGTCTATGTTCCAACACCAGATAGGGGGAGAAATTACTGATGAAGTGAAGGAAGCTGAGTAGGTGATGTGTTAATTTTGAAGCAATGAAAGGATCTTATGTTCCAATATAGAGAAAGCGGGTGAAGATGAGAGCTATTATGTTTCAACATCGGTGACTGATGTTCCAACACAAGGTGAGCAGATTATTGAAGGCACTTCTGATCAAACTGCCATGAGAGATTGTAGAAGAATTCTATGGGAGACAACATTGATCCAGATTTTGAGTGGTACAATGGTGTGAAGTTGAGTGCTCAATCCATTTAGATGGTAGATTTGGAGGTAGAAAATGCCAGATTATATGAGGCACGGATAGCTGCTCCTGAAGAGGTTTAAAGGTTTTGTTATGGCTATGTTCCAACAAAGGCCAGATATTTGCTTCCGGGGGAGCTGCATTTAATGGAGATTTTGGTCTTCTGTGTCTATTTCGTTTGGCATGTTTATGGTCCCAAGGGGGAGATGTTTTGGATTTCTTGGATGACTTTATTGGCCCCATTGGGTTGATGTTCCAACATGATCGTTATTCCTGGATGTTGAGGGAATGTGGAATTTAGGGGGAGATGTTATGTTTCTATGTTCCAACATCAAGAGTGGTTTTCAAGATTGATGTCTTTATTTGCATAAGCTCTTGTGATGAAATGCCAAAAGGTGATTGGTTCACAAAATGCCAAAGGGGGAGATTGTAAAGTCTAGATTTATCTAGTTGGCAATTTGTGAAAATTATGCAAATATGGTATTATTGAGTTGCAACATCAAAGAAGGAATTTTGGTGAAATACGGAAAGGTTGAAGACTGAATCCGAGAAGGATACATCTAGTCCAAGTTGTATTTGAGTTGGAGAATATATCAGTTCCTATATATGTGGGATTTGATTAATGTTATGGAATTGGAGATGGAATAAACTTCATGTGAATATACGGATGAGTGTATTTACGCCAAGGATGATTTACAGAAAAAGAAGACAGAATATTATGGTATTTTTTATTTATGGAAATCTGAATATTCTGCTATATATTAGGCGTATGGAAGCATAATTGATTTATGGAAAATCTCTTTAAATATGGAGTTGTTATTATCGAATATAGGGAGATATTGAGATAAGGAAAATCCCTTTATTTATGGGATTTGGATATGCTTCAAGAAGCAGATTTGGAATAGGAATATTATGGAGATAATCATGGAGAATTCAGATCTGCTCATGGACTATATATAGAGAACAAACACGGCTGCATTATTTACGGATTTAATAGAAAAAATATGCACACGGATTTTTTATCTTTCGAGAATTGCAAAGAGCCAGAATTCTATGTTCCAACACACGAACCTGCTGCACAAAGTTCAGAATCATATGCCTTAATTCCTCGGGAGGAGGAGATCCAGCGTCGATGAGTTTCGAGGTCAGAGGGAGTCTTATCAAGGTGGATCGGTAGCAAGGGGAGCTTGCAGGATTCACGTTATAGTTAGATAAGATAAGTATAATTGTATGGTGTACTTTGTACTGTATCTTTCTGATTAGTGGATTCATTCTGAACTGGGCCAGGCCCCACAGATGTAGGTGAATTTCACCGAACTGCGTAACCAAGTCTTGTGTCTTTTATGCTTTACTTTATTGCATACTTGGTTAGATAGGTTATGTTGGAACACATTAGTGATAATTGAATTAATTAGGTAAAACCAAATTTCAACCTGGTTTTTGGATTTGTAATGGTCTATTGATAACTTTTTTTTGTATCTTCAAGTATTTTTTGGTTGTCCTTCAATTGAAGATTGTTAAATTGAAATATTAATATGATTTCCATCTCGTAACTTGTTCTCCAATTGACGTTACAGTATGTTTTTTAATGAGATCATTGTGAATTATTTACGTTCATGTAACTATTTATTATATGAAGATTAATACGCAAAATTCTTATATTTTCACTATAATTGGCAATGATTTATTTCAGACCCTACGTAAGAAGTCATTTTGAAGAAGGTTATTTGATAATAAAACATTCTAGGGGAGAGCAGAAATAACAGTACACAACCGAGGCCAACAACAATCGTACTCCATGTATCATTTTTAGAGAAACCCTAAAGCAGAAAGTTGAACCTTTACGATAGCACCAGTTGGTGTAAGCAAGGTCAAATATAAGTAAGGTCAAATTTAAGTAGAAACTCATTAATAATGACAAAATTGAGTTTTATGTAAATTAGGTCTAATTTTTTTCATTAAAGTATAGTATAACCCATTCATGATTAATTGATTGAACTTCAGAAAAATATAAAATATGAAGTTTTCAATTTCACAAATTTTCTGAAGGAAAAATAACAATCTTCATCTTAGAGATATAAATTAAAAATCATATAGTATTAAAATGTCAATACTTATTCGGAGTAATACAATATTCATCATCTGGTACTGAGGCCTAGGGGTGGAGTCATCGAGCTTTTTTTGATGCTATTGACTAGGAAGTACAATCAGGACAAGATGATCTGCCTAATCAGGAGGACTATGCTTGCCTTCACCCTTGTGCCATCAACAGCAGGAAAAAAGAAAATTTGACACACCAACCTTGAAGCATATCTACCACAAAGCCCCATTGATGGAGATGAACTCAGACCACCCTCATATATTGTACGTGCAAAATACTTGAGTTTCGGACAACTAGATACCAACTTAGTAACAGATTCATCAGATTCAAAGATAACCTTGTTTAGCTTCAAATAAGTAAGTTGAGGAAGGAAAAAAATATCAGAAAGTTCAATAAGAATACATCCTTTTAACCTTTGAAACTCCAGCGTTGCACAAGTGTAAAGTGCACCAAGTAAATCAAAGTAACCAAAGCAATTGATGGGTGTAGTTATATCGAGAACCTGGAGATTCCGAGCAAATGCTTATTTTGACCCATAATCTCAAATAGAAATGATTGGGAGGGCCACAATTGCTACGCCAACGTATACAGAATGTGTGGACAGGATTAACCGGGAAGAAAACCAAAACCCAGTTAATAAAATGCTCCATATTCATCTCGTGCTTCTTCAGAGTGGATGCATTATTGTATCCCCGGCGATAATTCCAATCGGCATCCTTAATGGAGAAACTCGTAACTACAGTCCAGTGATGCTTCCAACTTTTGGACAGAGAGCTAGTTGCTACGGTACATTTTGTGGGAAGTAAGGAAAGAATATGGGTTATGACAGATACGGTTAAATGACTGATCAGATCATTGTCATCAGAACACTTTGGCCGCTTTCGTGTTATAGTGTTTTCATTTTCGGATTCCATGAGGATTGGCTGACGAAGAATAGCCATCCCTACACCCTTCTTATATACACAATAATAAGGCAGAAAAATAAATAAGGTAGCAAATCAGCATCACCTTCAAGTAATAATAATAAACACTACCGAAACAACAACCGTTAGGAATCGGGTTCACGCCCAAGGGTTACGCCTCTCGGAAGATGGAGATGAACCGCAATTATTGCACATGTTGGATTTGCCACTTCTTCGGTATCCATATAAGTTCTGCCTTTATGTTTAGGCATTATTTATACAATAATTATCTTATTGTTTCAATTTTATTTTAAAATATAAGTGCATTTTAATATTGCATTGGATTTTGAATTATTTTCATTTTAAATTTAATAAAATATTTTTCAATGTTCAACTATTATTTGTTTGATGTGTTCTTTCAAGTTTTTAATCCATTATTTTACTTTTCTAATTTGATGTATATTCTACTGCTTTATTTGATGTTTAAAAATTTTAATTTTATAATTTCACTACTTTGTTTGATCTTTTATATAATTTAATTCAGTGTATTTTTTATCTATTAAGTGAAATTTACAAGAACCTCATTTCATTACGTAAGAACCTATGTAGGAACCTCGTTCCATTTTTATCAGTATTAAGTTGCAGGCATTATAATGAACATCATTCGGATTTAGCATAGTTGTTTGTGTACAATATACTGTACAACAATATTTTTTGAAGACGAGGAACCATCAACATTTTTAATCATTATGTCTAGCGTCATTTTACCTAAAAATGAAAATCAAGAAAAGAAAAGCTGACCTTGATAAACTTAACACCTAAATCGCGGTAACATCAACATAGTTCATAAATATCTCATTACAACATATGGAAACCTCTATTATTATTCAAAAAGTGGGTCTCCTGACTTACTGCATGTCCATAAGCTTATGGACAGATCACTTATTTTTTACCTGACATATACTGCATTTGTTAAATTACATACAAATTTTATTTTTTGAAATATTTTTTACATCATATATTTATATATTTTCACCCTCAAATACATATTATTACTTATTTTAACTTATGAAATACAATATTTAAATTTAATAATAAAAAATACAACACTTAAGGTAAAAGCCCTTGTGGACTGTCATAAGTTTTTGAAAAGACCACATTTCCTGATACTTTCTCTTATTAAAAATGTACAGAAAAACACAATCAGAAAAAATTGACAATAATAATTAATCCCTAGTATTTTGCAGCATCAATTAACCTGAATTAAGTTTTTATATTTTCTTTTAGCCTGATACTAACACCAGTTGAAATGTGAATATAGAAACTTTATTATGTTCTACCTTAAATAATTGGGCCGAATTAATCTTCGATATAGTATATCACAAGATATAAAAGGAATGTTTCTCTTTGTTTTTGTGGTAAGAGTATTATCTGGTCCATTTAAAATGCTTCTACTAGATAATACCCGTGTGATGCACGATTTTAACTAAGTGATTATATTTTTTTAATATATATTTATTTATAAATATAAATAAAAATATAATTTGGTTGACTATTTTTTTTATCAAATAGTAAGATATTCATATTCACTTCGTTCTTCTATATATATCACAATAGTTTTATATTCTTATGTTTAATATAATAAAATGAGTGGATGACATTTAATATAAAAAGTAAAAAAGTTATAAAATAAGTGGATGCAATTGAAGAAATCTTGACAAAATTATATAGTGTCCTAACATAAAAGAAACAATCAAAAAGAAAAGATTGTCATAGATAGGAAAAATGAACTTAGTGTATTTATATGAAAATAATAATCTTGTTTGTAAACATAAAAAAAATAGTTTTTGTATAGAAATTATAAACAGTATATTGACTATAAAATATGTATTCACGATTAATTCATGATTATAGAGTCTGTCTCTTGAATTGGGATATTTCCATAAATTTTGAAAAGATCAAGATTTAAAATGCATATTAAAAGAAATGAAGATAAAATTTTTGGGTTGCATCAATCGGGTCATAAACTTATAATTACTTCATATTCCATAATAAATTTTTAATATTGCAACTAAAACCTTTTACCTTTCTATTATTGTAATTAAACCTTCTATTATCGTAATTAAACCCCATCATTCCATAAGCATATGGATATATGGTCTTTCCCAAAACTCCGTCATGATTATATAATAAATTTAGTAAATTTATCATATTTCTAAGAAAATACTAAAATTATTTGGGAAAGTTTTGGGAAAGACACGTATTTCCATAAGCTTATGTAAAGACAGAATTTATTTGGAATAATTGAAAGGTAAATAATGGAGATGCCAAGACGACTACCACAATAAATGAAAACATTCCATGACTTGATCAAACATTTAAAGGATATGTTGGGGATCCTCTAAGTAACATGGTATGACCTATGACTAGGTCAATAACTAAGCTTAGGGATGCTGTTTTAAATGCTTTTTGATCGCCTTTATGATGAAGAATTGAAGGAGTCATCATCGACATCTTGGATTTATTGTTCAAGACTGTCAAAAAACTAAAGACATCATGAACTACACTATACTCTTTTTTCCACTGGGCTTTTTAATGAGGTTGTTTGATCACTGTAAGATATTGTAAAGTTATTTCATTTTGGGTTTATGGACCGACTGTTCGGCCATGTGGGCTTTGAAGAGCTAAATTTTGAAAATATTGTCCATGAGGGTTTAGTATATTCAGTTTTATTCTGATTAGAATTAGATTTGGTAAGATTAGATAAGGTAATATTCTTCAAGGTTTCTTCTTGAAGAATTCGACCAGATTACCTTAGATTACCATTTATTTTAGGTATTTTAGTTAGATAGGATTTTAGCTCTTTAAAACTGTCATAAGTCAATTCAGTTTCCATTTGTGATGAAGGTTTGGGCCGAGATTGTAACCCTATAAATAGGGAGGCCTTTTGGAAGAATTTCACACACTTTTATCAATTAAATATACAATCTTTTGAGTTCATACTCTTTTCTTGTGAGCTATTCCATTGTTTCTTGACCCCAAGGGCTAGTTAAGTATCAATAAACCTTGTAATCTGATCCTGGGGGCTAGTTAGAAAGCAAGTCGAGATTAGGCATACCCCGAGAGCTAGACACTTGAATTTCATGCAAGATAGTGAGGGTTTGTAGATCCACTCACTATATCAAAGATATTAATTCCGCAATTATGAGTTTTCGCGAAGAGATTCATATTAGTTGGTATCATAGAAAAGCAAAAGATCTACTGAGGCCCAAAAAAGGGGGTTTCGAGTTTTGCATTAATTTATTTTCAAAATTTTCTTATATTTATACTCTTTTGTGTCGTGTTTTAACTGTGTTTGTTTTATCTTTCTTACCATGAGGATTGAATCTAGAGTTGAAGGACGTCGAAGGGTCCAGGAGTTAGAATACTTCGGTATTACTATCCGTCTTCACCTTCATAAATCAAGTCAAGAGGATATCGAATGGTCTGAGCATTAACAAGTATTATCTGCCTTCACCTCCCAATCAGTTTTGTAGTTTTAGGTAGCTCAAATAGTTTATGTGCTTGTGATATTTTTCATCAACTCTTCTGAAAATTATTGCATGCTCATAATCCTATTTGTTTTCTTTATCGCTCTTTGGTTCCGTGATCTTGAATTGTCTTTGATTCTTGATTACACCTTATTAAAAAACAAAATAGAGTCTTGTGTCATTGTCCATATAGATATGGTCATATTCTTGATCCTTACAATCTTGAATACTCGAAGTTCATTTGAATCAAGAGTAAGTTGTCGCCGTTTTCTTATTCCAAGTTTTGTATACGCAATTTTGGTTCCACAACTTTTTGAAAATAAAAAAAAAAGTAGAAGATTTTTGGTTTTTAAAATTGGAATTTAAGATTTGAAATCTGAAATTTGGGGCAGATTTGCAATTTTCAAAAGTTTGGGGGGTAGATTTGCAACTTCCAAAAATTTTGGGAATTGTGACCAAAAATTTTCTTGGGGAATAATATTATGGTTGTGAGTGTTTTATAGTACAAAAAATGAATTTTGGCTTAAAAAGAAGGGAAAAAAGGAAATCCGATTTGAAAAGGGAAAAGAAAAGTCAAAATCATAATCAGGAGAGGAAAAGGAAATAAAGGCCAGTTGAGCGATGGACTTTGATCTGAATTTTCAACTTTGGGGACAAGTAAGTCATTAAAATACTTTACCACAAGTTATTTGGATTTGAGTTCCTAGTCCAATTTGTTTACGGAAAAGTTTCTTGAATTTTTGGAACCTATTTGTCGCTTATATAAAGCCTTCTTGTTTAGATCGTAATTCATTCAATATAGCTCCAATTTGTTCCATTAAAATTGAATTTTTTCCCTTATTCTTTTTATAATTTGGAATTCCATATTGCAGAGCCCAATTTTGAGTTTATATATTTTTAAATTTTGAAATAAGTTCTGCAGTACTCATCTCCATAGTTTGTTTTGAATTGTGGTGAATTGATCAATTGCCCTCGCATTAGCCTTCACCTTGTGAGTTGTGAGTGTTATGCACTTGGTGAGTGATCTTACTAAATAAAGGGACAGGGAGACAAATTTTTTTTAACCAACTGTTTGATTTTCTTAGCAGTTTAGCGAAGCTGGGGGACAAAAATCCATTTGTCCCGCCTTTTATTAGCAATCCTAACAATTTTCCATTGACGAACACCTCTAATGGTGGTCATGGTAGTCATCCACATGAAGAGTCTAGTTGGGAGCGAAATCAAATTAATCCAAATGAAGCTAATGATCCTGATCGGCTTGCTGTCGTAATAAATGCACTTATGAGTGATGTTCAAAGGTTGGCGAGAAAAGTTGACAGCATGACACTGCCTACACCTACATCATTGGTCAAGAGGGAAGAAACCAAGAAATATGTCTGTCAATTCAATGGTTCTGGAAGTTCAGATGACGATTCTGATTATGGTTCAGAAAGGCAATCACACTGAGATCTTCTAGAAGGAATCGCCACAATAAAAATCATTCTTGAAGGAGAGTGAAGAGCAATTCAGGATTTGAGTCAGGTTCTGATGAAGCTCGAGACATCAAGGGTTTAAAATATGACATCCCTTGATTTCATGGAAAACACAATCCAGTGAAGTATCTTGATTGGGAGCAACAGGTTGAGAATCTGTTTGATCTCAAAAATTATCGGGAGAAGGAAAAAGTCAAAGTGGCACAGTATTCTTTCACTTTCTATGTGGTTGAATGGTGGAAAAATAAAAAGGAGTCGCGATATCTTACCGGAAAGAAACCTATCTCCACCTGGGAGAGATCGAGATCCGAGCTTTGCCAATATCAAGTTTTGCCTACTTACTTAATGGAACAAAATTCTTATCTGTCCAACATGAAGCAAGGAAATCGGACAGTTGACGAATACTGGCAAGATCTTGAATTAACCATGAGAATGGTTGGAATGAAAGAAGACGACTCATTCATCAAAAATCGATTCATTGAAGACTTGCGTGAAAACCTTCAAACGCCAGTCAAGCTTCAATATTACATTCTATGAATGATTTATTGGTGAAAGCATGATTAGTTGAGAGTACCCTGCCACCAAGGAGGCCACAACCTGGATTTTCCAATCAACGGCCAGGGTTTAACTCTGGAAACCCTAGTTATGGCCACAGTAGGGGCACACCCTTAGGAGGATGAGGATCAGTTCAGAACAATTCAAATCCAACTTATAATCCTACTAAGAGGAGGGCAGCACCACCAACCCAACCAGTTTCAAAAATTCCAGGTAAGTCCACTACTTCATCAAATTCAGTTTCTGTTAACTCTCCTACTTGTTTTCATTGTAAAGAAAGAGGACATGTCCGCAATAACTGTCCTCATTCATGAGTGTTAACAACAATTGAGGAAGGATATGAAGAAGATGAATATGCTAATATGCCACCATTGTATGAAAGTGGTGAAGAACAGGTAGATGAAGAGATCATCATAAATAATCATGGTGAACAAGGTTCAGAAACACAAGGTAACTTCGTGTCGTTAAGAGATCTAAAATATCAAATGGCCGAAACACAGGTACAAAGGATTAACATTTTTTCATACCCATTGCATTGTTAAAGATAAGAATTGTTTACTAATTATTGATGGTGGTTCTTGTGCTAATATTGTGTCTAATCTTCTTATTAAATCATTGTCTTTGCATGTGACTACTTATCCATCACCATATAAACTTATTGGTTAAATGTTAGTCGTGAAATTAGATTTTAAAAACAATGCATGATTAACTTTAAGGTTAGAAAATACCATGATTCTATCTTATGTGATGTTATACCTATGGAAGCTAGTCATATTTTGTTAGGGAGACCTTGCCAGTTTGATTGTAAATCTATGCATGATGGCTACACTAAAAAAATTACTGTGATTAAGGATAGAACAATGTATACTCTAGTTCAATTATCTTCAGTGGAAGTTTTAGAGGCACAGAAGCGCATGAAAGTTGACAAAGAGAATTTTGCAACTGATGTGCAAATGGCCGACCAAAATGCAAGCCAGGAATTGAAGGACATCGGACACATGGTGAAAAATGGAGGCAAAAACCTTGATAATCTCAACCAAAAATCAAGGGAGGCCATTCCAGGTAAGACAGGTAAGTCTAAGAATGATTCTGATAAGTCGCGTAAAATCCTATGCATGAACTTTCTAATGATTCTGGTAGATCATTTTATGCATTGATTAGGGATGTGAATTGTTCATTTTCTAATTATTTTTATGTGCTTATCATGCATTTTAAAGAGAGCTACTTTGCCAATGATGATATTCCTATGCATGTTCCTCCACGGTTTGCTAAGATGTTACGGGAATTTGAGGATGTTTTCTGGAAGCCTTACCTACGGGTTTACCACTCTTACGAGGTATTGAACACCAGAATGACTTGATTCAGGGTTTGGTTATCCCAAACCATCCAGCGTAAAAAAGAAACCCTGAGGAAACAAAGGAACTAAAGTGACAAGTCGAGGAGTTACTTCAAAAAGGTTATATGTGAGGATCCCTATCTCTGTGGTGTGCCTGTCATTTTAGTTCCTATGAAAGATAAAACTTGGTGTATGTGCATTGATTGTCATGCTATTAACAAGATTACCATTAAGTATCACCATCATATCCCTAGGTTAGATGATATGGTTGAAGATTTACATGGATCTATGATTTATACTGAAGATTGATTTAACTCAAGGTTATCATCAGATTCGAATTAATGAAGGGGATGAATGGAAAACTGCATTTAAGACTAATTTTGTGTTTTTTGAATGGAATGTTATGCCTTTCGGTTTAACTAATGCACCTAGTACTTTTATGCGGTTGATGAATCATGTCTTGAGGAAGTTTATTGGTCGGTTTGTTGTGGTCTATTTTGATGATATATTGATTTATTCTAAGTCGACTGATGAACATATTGAGCATGTTAAAATGGTTCTTGTTGCACTCTATGAGTCTTGTTTGTATGCGAGCATCAAGAAGTGCATATTTTGCACTTCGGAAGTGGTGTTTCTCAGTTTTGTGGTCTCTAAGGAGGGCATAAAATTTGACGAACCCAAAATTGAGGCCATTAAGACATGGCTGAGACCTACTAATGCCAACTAGGTACATTCTTTTCATGGTTTAGCTAGTTTTTATAGATGTTTTGTGTGTGATTTCTCATCTATTGCTGCACCTCTAAATGAACAAGTTAAAAAGGATGTGAAATTTGTTTGGACTGAGAGTCAAGAGAATGCATTTAATGAATTAAAATTACGATTACGTAATGCTCCTGTTCTTGCTTTACCTGATTTTAATGGTACTTTTGAGATTCATTGTAATGCTTCTGGTGTTGGTATTGGTGCTGTTTTGATGTAAGAGAATCGACATCTAGCTTACTTCAGTGAAAAGCTAAAGGGTGGTGCTCTAAACTATACTGTGTATGATAAAGAATTTTATGCAATTGTGCGTGCATTAGAAACTTGGCAACATTATTTATTGCATAAAGAATTTGTCATTCATGGTGATCACGAAACCTTCAAATACTTGAAGAGTCAGATGAAGTTGAATAAGCGTCATGCTAAATGGTCTAGTTTCATTGAATCTGTTCCTTATGTTCTGCATTACAAAAGGGATAAAGAAAATGTTGTTGGTGATGCTTTGAGTCATAGACATGTTTTAGTTACACGATTGGAATGCATTATGTTAGGGTTTTCATTCGTGTGAGATGTGTATGCGACTTATTCTGATTTTTCATCTATTTATGCTGCATGCAAAAATGGTGCTTATGAGAAGTTTTTTCGGGATGATGGTTTCTTGTTCATGAATAATAGGTTATGTATTCCTCAATGTCCTATGTGTGAATTACTTGTAAGAGAAGCTTGTCCAGGTGGTTTAATGGGATATTTTGGTGCATTTAAAACTTATAATTTATTGCGAGAACACTTCTATTGGCCGAAAATGACATTTGTTATTGACATGGTTTGTAGGAACTGTCTTGATTGCTTGAAGGCTAAGTCTAAAACTAAACCTCATGGTCTTTATACTCCATTACATGTTCCTACACATCCTTGGGTTGATATTTCCATGGATTTCGTCCTAGGTTTACCATGATCTCAGTCAGGTAATGATTCTAACTTTGCGGTTGTCGATAGATTTTTGCAAATGGCACATTTTATTCCTTGTAGGAAGACAGACAATGCAAAGCATGTTGTGGATCTATTTTTGAAGGAAGTAGTTTAGTTACATGGCATTCCTGCGTCCATTGTCTCTGATCACAATGTTAAATTTGTATCCTACTTTTGGAATACCTTGGCGCAAGTTAGGGACAAAGTTGTTGTTTTCGACTGTCAGTCATCATCAAACTGATGGAAAAATAGAAGGGCCCAATCAAACCCTAGGGGCTCTCCTTCGTGCACTAGTTCAAAAGAACTTAAAGAATTGGAAAAAATGCATTCCGATTGCAGAGTTGGCTTACAATTTCACTATTCATTCTACTACTTATTTATCTCCATTTGAAATTATTTATGGTTTTCTACCTATTACACCTCTTGATCTACTTCCTTTGAATTTTAAACAGGTTAAAAATCTTGATGGAGAAAAGAAAGCTAATTTTGTGAAGAAAATCCATAAGAAGGTGCACATGAAAATTGAACGGACAAATGCACAGAATGATGATAAAGCTAATCAAAGCCGCAAGTTGATGAGGTTCAGCGTGGGAGATTATGTTTGGGTTCATCTGCGAAAAGAGAGGTTTCCAAATGCTCGAAAATCTAAGTAGAGTCCACGTGGAGATGGTCATTTTAAAGTGTTGGATCGTGTGAACGACAATGCTTACAATATTGAGTTACCATATCATTATGGTGTTAGTGCGACCTTTAATGTTGCTGATTTATCTCCATTTACCTTTGAAGATGATTCAGTTTTGAGGGCAAAACCTTTTGACCACGGAGGGAATGATGGAGATTCCAAGACGACTATCACCACAAATGAAAACATTCCACGACTTGATCAAACATTTAAAGGATATGTTTGGGATCCTCTAAGTGATATGGTGGGACCTATGACTAGGTCAAGGACTAAACTTAGGGTTGTTGCTTTAAATGGTTTAATTGATCACCTTTATGATGAAGAATTGAAGAAGGAGTCATCATCGACATCTTGGATTTATTGTTCAAAATTGTCGAAGAACTAAAAACATCAGGAAGAACACTATACTTTTTTTCCCACTGGGTTTTTCAATGAGGTAGTGTGATCAATGTAAAATATTGTAAAGTTATTTCATTTTGGGTTTATGGACCAACAGTTTGGCCATGTGGGCTTTGAAGAGCTGAATTTCAAAAATAAGGTCCATTAAGGTCAGTTTTATTCTGATTAGAATTAGATTTGGTAAGATTAGATAAGATAAGATAATATTCTTCAAGGTTGATTCTTGAAGATTAGACCAGATTACCTTAGATTACCATTTATTTTAGGTATTTTAGTTAGGTAAGATTTTAGCTTTATAAAGCTGCCATAAGTCAATTCAGTTTCCATTTGTGATTAAGGTTTGGGGCGATATTGTAACCCAATAAATATGGAGGCCTTTTGGACGAATTTTCATACACTTTTATCAATCAAATATACAATCTTTTGAGTTCATACTCTTTGCTTGCGAGCTATTCCATTGTTGCTTAACCCCGAGGGCTAGTTAAGTATCAATAAACCTTTTAATCTGATCGTGTGTGCTAGTTAGAGAGCAAGTCGAGATTAGGCGTACCCCGAGGGCTAGATATCTGAATTTCGTGTGAGATAGTGAGGGTTTGCAGATCCCTTCACTAGATCAAAGATATTAATTCCGTAATCGGGAGTCTTTGCAAGGAGATTCATTTCATTAAATGATTATAGTTGCAATATTAAAATTTTACTATGCAACGTGCAGGAGTTATAAGTTTATGACCCGATTATTGCAATTCAAAAATTTAACTTCATTTCTTCTAATTTGCAGTTTAAACCTTGGTATTTCTATATTTTTGAAATGACTATCTTTCAATATACAGACTCAAATTATCCTTGATTAGGAGCATTATGAAAATAGTAAAAAAATATCCTTCACTTGCCACAACACTCATACACAAACTTTCACTACAAAATTTATCCCAAGCATCCTATAATAGATATTGTTTGCATTCTGTCTGTCACTCGGGGGTATATGAGTCATTTTGACTAACCTAATATACAAAAACAACGTCGGTCTCATTCAGTCTCTAGCTTCTCCTCTTCTTCTGATTTTCAATCTATGTTCCTTCTTTTGTTTTTAATCCTTTCTTCTTCGTTTTTGTGACATGGATGATACAGTACTCTCTCTTACGCTTTTTATTGTTATATATGATTGTGGATTATTGTGAATTTGATTGAATTAGTTGGGGTTTTGATCCGAATCTGTAACCTTGAAATCGGTATATTTGTTCTAAAGCCAAGTGTATGGTGTGCAATGGCGGAGGGGCAGAAAACGGAGCATCGAATCGACAAAGACGTGAACAAAAGATGGTCGGGAGCATTAGCTACATCAATTCCTCACAGCTCCTCTCTCTCAAGCATCTCCCAATATCGCCATGGTCGATGTTAGGTAAACATTCATACATGAATACCATCCCTATAAATCAAATTTTCTGAAAATTGCCTATTTTTTCTTCAATTTCATGAGTTGAAACTGTGTCATGAGATAGATTAATCCAGTGAAGTGCCAAAGGATCCGGTGGCCTCGAGGAAGTACGCCTTATTCTTTACCTATCGACTACAATCTTTGATTCTTAATTTTATGTCTGTTTTGTGATATAATCATAGATCGGTACAATCTTTGAGCCTCCAAGTTTTCTGCCGTTTGAAGTCGCTGACATTATCACCGTAAACCTATCAAAGCTAATAAAACTGAACATTTTTTAGGGAGAAGAAGACGATGATGAAGGGAAATATAAAGCTACCTCTGATGCTCCGGCGGAGTGTCCTCATCGCGTCAGCGAGCCTGATAGAGTTATGGGAACTAGAAAAGAGAGGAGGAAGCTCTACGAGGCCTTTGCCTATGGCAGAAACACATTCTACATTGTCAGTTTTTTTTCATTTCTCCCTCCACCCAATTTTTAGCATTCCTTTCTGTTGTTTTCCAATGGAAATGAACGATCATTTTCAACAGGATTTCTGCTACTATGCCAACACAATCTTCTTGGTCATGCTTCTCTTCTACCCTACAAATGAAAAAAAATTTCATGATTTGCTTCTCATTTGCATAGGTGGGCTATTGATAAGTAGCTATCTTGGTAGAATTTTATATCTTGTGTTTGTTCTCTCTGATATCTTGACTTCCTCCAATGCATATGCATTGGACTTGCTACAAGCTTCATTGCACCGCAGTCTGCATGTATCATTATAATTATTTGACACTGATCTTTTTTACAAGTTATATAGATGAATATGCTTCTTGGTTCCCATGCTTATTCTAGTATAATTATTTGGGTCAAGTTTGGTTTTCTTCACAATTCGATGGTGGAATCATGTATTCTTTGAAGCTATGCATCCTGTTGGAACCCCTCAGAGACCTTCATGGCCTTATGTTGAAAGCAAATACAATCTCTGGACTTATCTATTTCTTGTTCCTTTAGTTGCTTACTTCCTTTGGCAAGCTCTTTATTTTCTCATCATAGATGTCCTATAACTGATAATCTAGATCATCCTCTCTGTTTTATGTTTCAGACATTCTCACCCTTTCTATCATTCTTAATTTGGCAGAGAGCTCTCTAAGAAAGCACAGAAAGCCAATAACTTTTGGTGGAGACTAAGCGGTGTTCTTGGGGATAGTAATCATCGTCTGATGTACATTGTCCTTCAAGCAGCTTTTACAGTGACCACAATGGCGTTAACTGTCCCAATCTTCTTATCTTACAAATTGTCCATTATTTTCCAAGTTCTCAAAGTCACAGTGACCATATGGAATGGGGGGAACTTCTTACTTGAAGTGATGCCAAGACAATATGTTATGAAAGAGAAGAAGAAAACAGAGGGGAAGCCTGTCCAGATTCAGGCAGAACCAAACCTAGAGATGGTTTCACAAGAGAATTCCATGAAATCAAGTAGCTTGTTGGATCCTCAAACTACGTAGTTGGAACAAGAACACTTCGAACTAGCACTGTCAATGAAAACAAAATAAATCAGCTGAGGACATTTGTTTCTTTGGGTGTTGTGAAGACTTCTTTCTATAGGTAATGGAATCAAAAAAGTCATGAGGGGAAAAAAATCTTATTATTTTCAAACTTCAAAGCTTTAATTTTTGCAATAGTTTTTAGATGTACTGCAAATTACTGTGTGGCTTGTGAGATAAATTTTCATGAATGAGTGTGCTATATAGTTCCCTTTTAGTTTAGGTTGAAGATGTAAACTGAATGTCTTTCTGGATATGTGCTCCAGTTGTCGAATGGTGCTTTTGCAGTTGGATTTCATGTAAAGAAGATTAGCAATGCCTTTTTGCAATTTGTGATTCATGCAAAGATCTTAATAAATTTCTCATAATATATAATTCTTTGTATGTTTATTTTTTAGAATTACTAAATTTTCTAGCTCCGCCCATGTCCAAATCCACAATAATTAAGTGCACAGAATTTCCATGTCCAACATTTATATCTGACTTCTAAACAATATTTGAGAGAAACTAAAATGTGAAGATGAAAAAACACAATGTTACCAATTAGGTACACAAACAACGGATTCTAAAATTTGAGGAATTCATTTTTACAACAGTACAAAATACAACCCTAGCCCAATCTTTAACTTCCACACTAACAATGATAATGTACACTCGAAACCCCAGGAATAGATGTTTGTTGTTTGTTGCTGCAAAAAAATGAAAATGGAGAAATTGTGATTGTTCTGGAATTTTTTATTTCCTTAGCTAGGTTATGGTGTCTATTGCCGTGGAAAGAACTAGTTGGATCACATGAATAAGTAATAGTCTCTCCATGACATATGAAGGGCCATGTTTCTTAACTTGTTTTTGTTTCATACAGACAATGTTGTTTTGAGAGGAGAGTTTTGAGTGGTACTGGGTTCGAGTAGAGAGAGTTCAACTGGTATTGGGTTCGAGTGGAGAGGTTTGAGTGGTACTGGGTTCGAGTGAAGAGGGTTCGAGTAGTACTGGAATCAAGTAGAACATGTTAAATTGGAGAGGGTTTTAGTGGTAATGGGTTCGAGTGGAGAGGGTTTGAGTGGTACTGAGTTCGAGTAGAGAGGGTTAGAGTGGTACTGGGTTCGAGTACTACTGGGTTCAAGTGCTACTGGGTTCGAGTATAGAGGTTCTAGTGCTACTGGATTTGAGTGGAGAGGGTTCGAGTAGTACTGGGTTCGAGTGCTACTGGGTTCAAGTGCTACTGGGTTCGAGTGGACTGGGTTCGAGTGGTACTGGGTTCGAGCGGAGAGGTTCAAGTGGTATTGGGTTTGAGTGGAGAGGTTTGAGTCGAAACGGATGTTTGATGTTCGACGGGTGGATTTTTAAGTGGTGGCGAGGTGGATGGTTGATGGATCGAGGGGTGATACCTCGATGAGGATGGTTGGTGGTTCTAGGACCTTGAGGGTTAATGAATCGATGGAGAGGTCCGAGTGGTACTGGGTTCGAGTGGAGAGGGTTCGAGTGGTGAAGGGTCGAGTGGTGAGCGTTCGAGTGGTGAGAATTGAGTGGACAGGGTTCAAATAGAGGATTCGAATGGAAAGGGTTCAAGTGGTACTGGTTCGAGTGGTGAGGTTCGAGTAGAGGTTTGAGTGAAGAGGTTTGAGTCGAGGAGTGATGCCTCGAGGGGGATGGTTGATTGTTCCAGGGCCTCGAGGGTTAATGAATCGAGTGGAGATGCCTCGAATCAATACCCCTCAAGACGGATGGTTGATGCTCAAAGGGTGGATGGTTCGAGTGGTAGGGAGGCCTTGAGATGAATGGTTGATGTTCGAGGGGTGGATTGTTTGAGTGGTGGCGTGGTGAATGTTCAAGAACTGATGGTTCGAGGGGTGATGGTTCCAGGAATGGATGGTTGGTGTTCGAGGGATAGGTGATTCAAATGGTGGTGTCGTGGATGGTTCGAGGGATATATACCTCAAATGGGTCATGGTTCGAGAACTAATGTGGATGGTTCGACGCTCTCAGTGGTATACTCTCTCGTGGGGTGGTGTACCCTCGAGGGCTGGTACACCTCTCTCGAGATGTTGATGGCATACCCTCGAGGGGTGGAAGGTGAAAGAACTCTCAATAATAAAAAAAGCTCTGAGGCGAAAATAAGGAGAAAAAAGGCACAGCCTTTCTTCCATCTTTTGGAAGCCGATTTCTTCAATTTTGATCACTTTTCATCGATGAAATATGGTTTAACAGATTCTCCTCTGAATTCCGCACAAAATCATATGAAATTTGTGAAGAGTTTTTTATCTAATTTCGGCCTTGGGGTAAGGGTTTGTTCGAATTTTGAGTTCTTTCTCGGATCTTGATTGTGGTGTTGTTTTTCTTGATTGCGAATTCGGATCCACTGCTGGAGTTGCAATCAGATTTGGTTCTTGCACTGAATCCTTGGCCGAGTTGGAGAAATTACATCAAAATCCAATCTTTGTTGGGTTTTAGTTTTGCGGCAAGGGTTTAAAGGGTTTGATTGAATTTTCCAGCACAATTTTCAATCAAATCTTGCGCATATACATCGGAATACCTGGAGGAAGTTGAGGCTTTGAAGTAAAACAACCGAAGGAATCATCTTCTTGCGATCGGATTTCTTGGAGCCACGGTTTCCAGGTTTTTCTCGTTTCGATTCATCACGGTTTGATTGTTTTGCTTTGGTATATTGTGTGCATATATGTTGCTCCCGATCTATTAATCGGATTTTGTTAATTCGGTTTTAGTTGGAAGCATTGTGGTGTGGTTATTGTTTAGTGTGATTTCGATTTGACTATCGGACTGTTTGGTGAATCTGATCTTGCTGTATTATTGTTTAGTTTATTTGGTTAATCCGATCTGTTGTTTATCGGATTAAGTGTGTTGTTTCGGATTAGTTTTACTATATCTTCATGGTGGTTAATGGTGATTCTTCTTCAGGAAACAACCACAAGAACAACCCCAAGAATCAAGGGCAAGCCGAGGGAGTTAATCAGGGGCGGCAATCCCAAAAAGTTCATCCGAGGGAATGGAATGATCCAATGCTTGAGAGGAGGAGGTTGTGGGATGATCTTGACATCCTCATGAACAAGTCGAATATCGATATTTTTGATAACAATGGAGATACTATCGACTTTGTTCTCACGGAAGAAGAAATTCATAAGGATCTCTATAAGCCCTTTTATGGTTTCTTGGGTGTTTTTCCAGGATTTTTTCCTGGAATGTTTGCCATTCGCACTCTCCTGGTGGCAAAGTGGAATGTTGCATGTATTGTTCAGAGTAAGCTCAATGGATATGTCATGTTTAAGTTCAACAGTGCCGAGGATAGAGACTTGGTGATGAATGGTCCTGACCATTATCTCCATGGCAAGAAGTTGTTTATGTTGAAAGTTGATGAATCTGGACAGTATCATTCGAAGATTCAAGCTACTAAGCCAGTATGGGTACGAATAGAGTACTTACCCAAGACTTACTGGCACAAGAAATCCTTAGAAAAAATTTCCACTTCGATTGGAGATCCAATCCTTATGGATAATGGTACTCTTGAGTTGAGGGGATACTACGCACGTCTCTTGTTATGGATTGACACATCAAAAGAGCTGAAGGAAAAGGTAAGCTTTCGGGTTCCAAGTGGTGCAGTGCACACTCAAAATATTATCTATGATTACTGTCGTCCTTGGTGTCTGAATTGTGGAGAAAACACCCATCTAATGGAGGCGTGTGTAGATTTCTGGAGTCCAAGGAAGAGGTAGTGAATAACCCCACGAGAATGAAAGATAATACTGGTGAGAATGTAAAGGGGAAGAAAAATTGGAGAGCTCGAAACAAGGACAGAATTTGGGTCAAAAAGATGCAATTAGCAAACATTGGTGATAGTCTAAGTGTAGGCTCTGCAAAAGGTGAAGAAAATGTTATCATCGAAGATGCAACTTCGGATAATGAGGACTTGGAGAGACAAAGGAAAGGCAAAGGAAAAGTTGTTGAAGGTACGGACAAGAACAACGTTGGGGCGGGAGTTGGAAACTGAGGCCCTGGTATTGTCATTGGTGTTTCACGTATTGAGGTTAATCAGGCAATAGTAGCACTCCCAGCAACTATGGCACTGCCAGCAAACAAGGCATCACCAGCGCCTGAAAATCATGGTGCTGGAGAGCAAGCTGAAGACGCCAGTTATGCTCAGGCAGTGTGCCAAGGCAGGAGTGTTCATCGCTCGAATTCCAGCAAAAATTGTGGCGCTAAATTAGCAAATCCATCGCATCTTCTTGTTCTCGATAGGCAGCAGCCAGCTTTTGGTGATGACGATCATCCGATTGCTGGAGCTGGAAAAATGCCTCAGCAAATGATCCACCCTGAAGCTCGTGGTTCAAAAATTTTGAGGCTGAATAGGAGCAAGAGTTAGAGTATACCTCCACCTACTTCAAGGGCTTTGACTAGATCTCGGAGCAAGAGCAGAACTCGCATTCACGAACATGGGAAGGCCATTTAGAAGCCCTTCCAGCGCATGTTATCTGCCATAAGGAGCAATTCGGATAGTTCTGGCAATAAAAGTTTTGAAGGCGGCGGTCTGAAGCCAAAAGGGACCTCGGGTTCCCAATGAATGCTGCAGCAATGAATGTTAGGGGTCTCTCGGCCCCTGTACGGAGGAGGTGGGTTAAAAATATCATCTCCACTAATAGGGTAGGACTATGTGGCTTGTTGGAAACTAAGATGGAGGATAAGGTGTTAAGTACTTTATTAAAGAGCTTTAAGGGGTGGAAATTCAAGCATAACTTTGAGCTGTGGCAAGATTCGAGGATTCTTATTATCTGGGATCCGAAAGGCTTCTTGGTAGATGTTCTTAGCAAGTCTCCACAATGCATCCATCTCAAGGTTCGTAATCTTTCTTCAGGAATTGAGTTTTTCTGTACATTTGTGTATGGTCATAGTGAGGGTAGAGTGGCTCGTTTGCCACTTTGGGCGGAGTTGAAGTCTTTTGGTGTTAACCTGAATTCCCCTTGGATGGTTCTTGGTGATTTTAATGCTATACTCAGTGTTGATGATCATTATGGAGCCACGGTACCCAGTTTATATCCCATGAAGGAATTTCATGATGTTTGTTTGAAGTGTGGTTTGGAAGATGCGCCTTCCATTGGGGAGCATTTAACATGGCATGGTGCTGATTGGAAAATTTGGAGGAAATTGGATCGAGTTCTACTAAATCATGGATGGGATGGTGATGCTTGTCGAACCACTTTTCTCCCAATCTCAGCTCAATCGGATCACTCTCCTATGGTGGTTGATATGGCACAAGAAATTGATGGTAAGTAGAGACCTTTTCGATTTCAGAACATGTGGTTAAACCATCCGAATTGTAGCCAAGTTGTGGAGGATTACTGGAAACCCTCGGTGAAAGGGTCTATACAATATTCGGTGGCTAGAAAATTACGAAGGATGAAGCGCCCATTGAAAGATTTGGGCAACATCGATTTTAATCATGTTTCGGAAAAGGCACGGATTGCAGATAGGGAATATAGCAAAGCGCTTGATCAATTTGATGCTATGAATGCATCGGCCGAGGAGATTGCAGCATTGAGGATGTTAAAGAAGAAGGCTATGCTGTACTATATTGCGGAGTCATCTTTTCTTGCTCAGAAGGGTAGAATAAATCATATTACTTTGGCGGATAAGGGATCAAAGTATTTTCATACTATGGTCTCGGCAAGAAAAGGTGGGGCATACCAGCGATTATTGATAGTCACAATTGTATTGTGACATCTAATATTCGCAAGGGGGAACTTTTTGCAAATTTCACAAGGGTTATTTGGTACGAAAAGAGATAGGGTCCCCATCGATCCTAGTATTATCAGTTCGGGTAACACTCTCTCGGACATTGATAGGGCTTTCTTGAACCAGGAAGTTGCGAGTATCGAAATTAAACAAGCTTTATTTGCAATGGTGGATGACAAGTCTCCAGGTCCGGATGGTTATACTGCTGGTTTCTTTAAAAAGCAGTGGGATACGGTGGGAGTGGAAATGACAGCTGCAGTATTGGAATTCTTCCGGACAGGTGAAATTTTGGCTCAATTAAATCACACATCGGTTGCTCTCATACCGAAGAAGCCTGATAATTTAAAAGTGAGCGACTTTATACCAATAGCGTGCTGTAATGTGGTTTACAAGACTATCACTAAGATTATCGCAAACAGGCTAGAAGGAATTTTGCCAGGGATCATAGACCCATGCCAGGGTGTGTTTGTGAAGGGTAGAAACATATTAGATAATGTCATGTTAGCACAAGAATTTGTACGAGGTTATGGAAGGGTTCAGAATTCCCCTAGATGCATGATCATTGTGGACTTACAAAAATCTTTTGATACAGTCTCTTGGGATTTCTTGGAAGAAGTTTTACTTGGCCTTGGATTTCCTGAAAGACTTAAAGATCGAATCATGACATGGGTCCGCACTTCTTCATTCTCGATTGCAGTTAATGGTAAGCTATGTGATCACTTTCAGGGGCAACGTGGAATTCGTCAAGGGGGTCCATTGTCACCTCTTTTGTTTGTGATATGCATGGAGTATTTTTCGAGATTGTTGAAACGTAGGACGGATTCAAGGCACTTCACCTATCATCCGAGATGTGAGTTGTTAAGAATCACTCATTTGGCTTTTGCGGATGACCTCGTGCTCTTCTCTAAGGCAAACACGAGTTCAATTCACATACTCATGGATGCTTTAAATGAGTTTGAGCGCACTTCTGGATTAGGCATCAATGCGTGTAAGTCCAAATTTTTTGGAGTCGGCATAAAGGAAGATTTGAGTTTCACGGGTATTCCATGGGCAACTTTTCCAGTTCGGTACCTAGGCGTGCCACTTGATTCCAGCAAGTTGAAGGTGACTCAATTTGGCACTCTACTTGGGAGGGTTGATTCGGAAATCGCAAAATGAAAGGGCCATACTCTCTCTTATGCTGGTAAGTTGGAGCTTGTACGATCAATTGTAGGAAGTATTGCAGGATTCTGGATACAGAACTTCATTATACAATCTTCGGTTTTTGATGCTCTGGAACAAAAATGCAAACGCTTCTTGTGGGGAGGTAAGTACAAGAATAAAGTGGCGTGGAAGAATTTATGTGCTCCTAAATCGTATGGGGGTCTTGGCTTGCGAGATTACTTGGAATCGTGCTTCAATGGCTCAAAGGCTATGGGATATACACATGAAGAAGGAAAGTTTGTGGGTAAAGTGGATACATTCGTTCTACCTTCAGGGTGATAGTTTCTGGGATATCAATCCTAGGATCCAAAACGGAAGATTGGGTGAAAGATACTCGAGCTATTTTGGTGATCTATGTAAGCTTCGGGATGAATTGAGTGTTATGTTTCATGGAGATGTCCGAGCAGTTCAAGACCATCTTTGTACTTGGGCAAGTTTGGGTAGATTCACAAGTACGGCTTATGTCTTCATGCATCGCCATAAGTATCCGAGATTATATGAGGAGAGCGGCCAAACATGTGAGAAGGTCTTTAATACCATATGGCATGGTTTTATACCTCCAAAGTTCTCTTTTATTGCATGGCTAGCTGCGATTCAAAGGATTTATACCAAGGATAAGCATCGAGCACAAGAGGAAGTTGATAGTATGGATAAAATTTGTTCATTATGTCATCTAGAAGAGGAGACCAATGAGCATTTATTTTCAGATGTGAGTTTTCAGAGGTGGTCTGGAGTCGAATACGGAATTGGATCGGACTAAGGAGAAGAACAAACACGATAGCAAGCTCTATGAATTGGTTGAAAAGGCAAATCAAGGGTTCCAAAATTTGCAAGAAACTTGGTATCCTAGCTTTGATTACTACAATTTATCGTATTGGAAGAGAACGAAACAATGTTGTTATGGATGGTGCTCTACCTAGTTCTGAGTGAGTTGTGAAGATAATCATGAAGGATTGCTACATGGTTATAAATCGGCTATTCCCAGATGAGCACTTATTTTAGAACTTCGGATGGAGGAGCAAGGCGGTTGGTTCTTGGCGCTGGAACATGGGCGCTGGAACATGGGAGAAGTTATTACCATGGGAAATGCAGATTCTTGTGTTTGATGTTGACTGCTCGAATGGGAATTTGTGGTAGAGGTACTCGAGTGCTGAAGGTGTTCGAGTGCTCCTGAGGGGCTTGGAGGTGTTCGTGTGCTGGACGTGTTCGAGTGCTCGGGAGGGGCATTCGTGTGCTGGAGGTCTACGAGTGCTCCAGGGGGCACTCGAGGGATGGAGGTGTTCATGTGCTGGAGGTGTTCGAGTGCTAGAAGGGAGTGTTCGAGTGTTGGAGGTCTTCGAGTGCTATAGGAGGTCTTCGAATGTTCGAGGAGGTTTTCGAGCGTAGGAGGCGTTCGAGTCCTCGAGGAGGCATTCGAGTCATGGAGTTGTTCGAGCGCTCGAATGGGACATTTGAGATATGAATGTGTTCGATTGCTCGAGGGGGCATTCGAGTCCTTGGTGCCTTGGCGCTACTCTCGGATGCATGACGCTGGGATGGAGGTGTTCATGTGCAGGAGGTTTTCGAGTGCTAGATGGGAGAATTTGAGTGTTGGAGGTCTTCGAGTGCTCTAGGAGGTCTTTGAGTGCTCGAGGAGGTATTCGAGCATAGGAGGCGTTCGAGTGCTCGAGGGGGCATTCGAGTCATGGAGGTGTTCGAGTGCTCGAATGGGACATTCGATATATGGATGTGTTCGAGTGCTCGAGGGGGCATTCGAGTCCTTAGTGCATGGGCGCTACTCTCGGATGCATGACGCTGGGATGGAGGTGTTCGTGTGCTGGAGGTTTTCAAGTGCTAGAGGGGAGCATTCGAGTGTTGGAGGTCTTCGAGTGCTCTAGGAGGTTTTCGAGCGTAGGAGGCATTCGAGTGCTCGAGGAGGCATTCGAGTGCTCGAGGGGGCATTCGAGTCATGGAGGTTTTCGAGTGCTCGAATGGGACATTCGATATATGGATGTGTTCGAGTGCTCGAGGGGGCATTCGAGTCCTTGGTGCCTGGGCGCTACTCTCGGATGCATGACCCTGGAATTGTGCACTGGATCTGGATTCTGGGCATTTGTTGGCCGAATGATGCTAGTTTCCATGCCAGGAGGATGTTGTTCATGCCTGATAAAATCAAAGGGTTTTCTTGGTTTTCTTTTTCTGGCTAATACAACTCGGATTTAAGAAGAAGGCAATAGGATTTAAAGTAAGGATCTTGTTCTGATGCTTTTTCTCCTAAGCCTAGTTTTAACTTTGAATTAACGGTTATTTATGCACTCTATGCCCGCGCTACACTCTGTGTTAAATTGGCATAAAGCTGTCCATTTGCTCAAAATGGAGTGGGCAATTACATAATCGCCACGCTTGATGCACGCGGTATAAGTGTATCAATTCTCTCATCTTTACGAGATTGATTTAGCTGGGATTCTCAAGGATATGAGGCACGGCCTCAATACACCCTTGCTCACTTTATTACTCTCGGTGCTCTCAAGAGAATGTTTGAAGGCCAATAACATCCCTCTTTCTCCACTTTAGGAGTGTAAATGGTAGAAGCAGATATCCACTCGTGCTAGATTGGTGCAACTATGGGCATCAACTTCACTCTTTATGGGACATCCAAGACCCGAGACACTGTCGACTGCACTAGGAATTTCAAACTATTTGACCTTGGATTCTTGTACCTTCATCAAGATTCCGACAACTAAAATTTCTCAAGACCCGAGTCCCACAATACTCGGCTGCTCTATGGAATGAAAATGAAGAAGGCCCCGTTTGTTAGGGGTATAAGCGGTTTCACTTGTTTATGGGTAGTGAGTTTGTTCTCATCCCATTTACCTAGCATTTCTTAGCCTGTCTTCATTGCAGGTTGTTGTTTTCGGTCCCATTATCATTAGGACTTTTCTCATTTCCCTTTGCTAGACTTATCTTGCTCATGGTTGGTAGTTTTTACTTAGAATAGGGGGGGGGGAATGTTGCCCTTTGGGTTTCGCTCCCCCCTACTATCTCTCGGATTTTACTCCCTCGGTTCATCATGTAACCTAGGGTTGGATTGATTTTGTATTTGGTAGGGCTCTTTTAGGGCTCTACCGTGGGTTCCACCATCTATACTATTTACCGTATTTATCTCGAGGGGTGGAAGGTGTACTCTCTCCAGTGGTGGACGGTTTACCCTCTTGAGAGGTAGATGGTGTACCCTCGAAGCGTGGTTGACAAACTTGTTGAGGGGTGGATAATACTCTCTCCATTGGTGAATGGTATACTCCTCTCGAGGGGTAGATAGTACTTTCTTTTGTAGTGGATGGTAGACTTACAACTCGAACCCTCACCACTCAAACTTCTCCACTTGGACCTTTCCACTCGAACCCCTGAACCTCCTCTAATCGAACTCTTTCCACACGAACCCAGTATCACTCGAACCTCTCTACTCAAACCCTCTCCACTCGAACTCTCTCCACTCGATTCCTCATCACTCGAACCTCACCACTGGAACCTCTTCGCTCGAACCTCTCCACTCAAACTTCTCCACTCGAACCCAGTATCACTCGAACCCTCTCCACTCGAACCCAGTATCACTCAAACCCTCTCCACTCAAATCCAGTATCACTCAAACCCTCTCCACTCGAACCCAGTATCACTCAAACCCTCTCCACTCGAACCCAGTATCACTCGAACCTCTTTTAGACCCACTCTACTCGAACCCTCTCCACTTGAACCTCTATTCGAACCCTCTCCACTCAAACCCAGTACCACCCGAAATCCTATTACTTGAACCGCTCGACTCGAACCATCTCCACTCGAACCCTCTCCAGTCAAACCCTCTCCATTCGAACCCTCTCCACTCGAACCCAGTCCACTCGAACTTAGTACCACTCGAACCTCTTTACTCGAACCTATTACCACTCGAACCCAGTACCAATCGGACCTCTCCATCGGTTCATTAACCCTCGAGGTCTTGGAACCATCAACCATCCTCCTCAAGGCATCACCCCTCGATCCATCAACCATCCGCCTCACCACCACTCAAACCATCCACCCCTCAAACATCAACCATCTACCTCGACTCAAACCTCTCCACTCAAACCCAGCACCACTCGAACCTCTCCGCTCGAACCCAGTACCACTCGAACACAGTCCACTCGAACCTAGTAGCACTCGAACCCAGTCCAGTCGAACCCAGTACCACTCAAACCCTCTCTACTCGAACCCAGTACCACTCGAACCCTCACCACCTGAACCATCTTCACTCGAACCCAGTACCACTCGAACCCTCTCTACTCGAACCCAGTACCACTCGAACCCAGTACCACTTAAACCATCTCCACTCAAACCCTCTCTACTCGAACCCAGTACCACTCGAACCTCTCCAATCGAATCTCGACACGAACTCTCTCCACTCAAACCCTCACCACCCGACCTCTCTCCACTTGAACCTCACCACCTGAACCCTTTTCACTCGAACCCAGTACCACTCGAACCCTCTCCACTCGAACCCAGTACTATTCGTACCCTCTCCACTCGAACCCAGTACCACTCGAACCTCTCCACTCGAACCCAGTACTACTCGAACCCTCTCCACTCGAACCCAGTACCACTCGAACCTCTCCACTCGAACCCTCTCCACTCAAACCCTCTCCACTCGAACCCTCTCCACTCAAACCCAGTACCACTTGAACCTCTCCACCCGAACCCAGTACCACCTAAACCCTATCAAATCCATAATGTCCTGATATAACCCTACCTGTTACGGCAGTGGCGACGATGGTTCAATGGTTGTGGGTAAGGTTATAATTGTCCATCCAAATTCAAATTTTGGTCTGATGGCATTATTGTCATTTTAAGGTGGGTCAAAAGTTGGAAAAAGCACGGTCAACGCCGGAAAGTCTATCAGACAATTGAAGGTTATATCAGGTAGTTTTTTAATGAGGTAGTTTTTTTCTAACTTTCAAACGATTGAAGGTTATATTAGCACTTTCACAAGTATATAAGATTATATTGGTATATAGACAACAATTCTCCAAAATAAACACATAGACAATGATTGTGATAAAAACTTGTCTGCATTTATGCCACCCAATGCATTGTTTAGTTCACATATACACACGGTTCCTTGTTTTTCCACAAGTTCAACGTTTCTTTTTTATATTTTACTTACTTCATGTACTTGCAATATATTATTTCTTGAAAGGTTATAAAAATAATATTTTTTTCTTATTGATTATTTAATAAATTCCAAAAAAATTTATTATTTATTTTACAATTTAGATAGTTATTCTTAGATGAATATACTTATAATTTATTAATTTATTTCAATTCAAATGCGACATGTAAATATTATATATTAATTAAATTAAATATTTTTAATCAAGAACACCACGCAACGCGCGGTGGGACTCCCGCTAGTCTCATCTAAAAGTGTTTGTTCCTTTTAATATATTTCTTTGAAAGTGATTGTTCCTTTTAATATATTTCTTTGAAAGTGATTGTTCCTTTTAATATATTTCTTTGAAAGTGATTGTTCCTTTTAATATATTTCTTTGAAAGTGATTGTTCATGTTAAAGGTACATTACACTTACTTCCTTCTATTTTTCCAGTAGTATATTGTTTTTTTTTCTGTTGAAATAAATCTAAAATTGAAAATTTTAAGTTTAATAGTATATTATAGAAAAAAATTTGAGAAATGTCGTCTTTCCATAGGCATATAGAAAGAAAGTGTTGAATTAAAGTTATAGAAAGATAAAATATTTAGTAGCAATATTAAAATTTATTAAGCAACTGTAGTAGTTATAAGTTTATGACCCGATTAATGCAACACGAAAATTTTATCTTGATTTCTTCTAATTTGTAGTTTAAACTTTGGTATTTCCATAACTTACGAAAAGATCGTCTTTCAAGAGACAGACTCTTAATAAAATTTTGCAACAATTTAAAATAAAATGAAAAGACTAATAACAAATTTTCAATTGACATTTTAATTTTAATTTAATGTGAATTTCAATATTAAGCAACTCATCATCCGTGCTCTAAATGAAACAAAAAAATATTTACCCCTCATAATTATTGTACCGGACATATTATAATTTTAATATAATTAATAAAGTGGTTTAGTTTTTTTTTCATTTATTAAAATGAGATTTTAATAATTTAAAAAGGTATTTAAAAATAATAATAATAACGTAACATTAAAATATATGATAAAAATATCTCTTTAAATGAAATTAAAAGGAGATATTCTAATTCTAATGAAATTATTAGTCAGCAATTATTTATAAAGGAAATAAAAATAAAACTAATTATTCGTTATTGTTAGAAAAAAATTTATTGATTTATAGAAAATAGACACGCTTAAGCGTAACTCTGGAGGAGAGGTAACTAATCATTGATTTGGCATATTAACTAATCACACAAAAGAGGAGAGGTAATTCACGAGGAATTTGAAAAGTTGAAGGAAGAGGAGAAAAAGAGAATGTCTCTTGCATTTTCAAGGTAAGGAATATTAAAGGTTCTTTCTGCGTTCAATATTAATGCATTGTTAATTACTCAAAATAATTGGGAATGTATTTAATTTTTAATTATTTTTTTAAGTTGGCATGAAATTTTGTGTGAGTGACACGTGGTTAGAATAATGTGGGATAGACATGTGGTAAAAATAGCCTCCTTTAATATATACCATAGATAGATTTATCATATTGATAATTCCAGTAGGATATGTTTAAGCTTAAAAAATGACATAAATTTAGTCTAAAAAAAATGAAATGTTGCTTCGGGCTAACAAAAATTACCTCGTCAATCAAAGGTACGTATTATTCAATTAAAAAATATATATAATTGAATAATAAAATATAGTTTATTTAATTATGCAAAACAAAATATTTTCATAGTATAATATTCAAATCTTAAATAAATTATCACTTTTTCATTCAATTTTTAAAAAATATTTTATGTCATTACCCTTTACTGACATAGTGTAGGTGGATACCGTGTTTCCATAAGTATATAGAATGAAAGGATTGATTAAGAATTACATAAAGGTTAAAAAAAATTTTGTTTGAGTGTAATAAATAAATTTCCTTTTCATTACGGAAACATATAAACGTCAACAAATATTAGTTATTAAGTAAATTATCTTTGATTACGGTTTAATTGATATAGGTTTAATTATAATAAATAAATTTCCTTTCATTACGGAAGCAGAATACATTATAAACGTCAGAATAAATATTAGTTAAAGTATTTTTTTAAAGCAGTTGATGTCACTATGTATAGTAATGCAAATTGTCAAATTTTATGAAAAGTGATGTGGCTAAGTGTGGGGGTGTCACTTAAGCAAGTAGTTGCTCTTTTAGTAGTGACTCTGGCTTGAGTTGCGTTAAATCCATGATTCCATCCCCACCTTGGCTAATCTCCACATCATTTTCAGTTAGACCATTTCCAACCATAAACATCATTTTTAATGCTACATTTCTCTAAATATATAATATTAATAAATAATAATATAGAAATATCATTTTTCAAGAGACGAACTATAAATATATAATATTATATTATTTATTAATAAATAATAATATTTGTTAATTTTTATTAAATAAATTAAAATATTAATAATTGTGATAATTTATATTATATCGTGCACGGGTGTTAAAACTTTACCTTAACTTCAAAGTCATTTTTCCTATAGTTAATTAACATGTTTTACTATATTCATTTTTTATTGACTCGGCTGGGACAGGGGAGTATGTTATTTTATATCTATATTTATAGCTAATAATATTTTTTCTATTTTCATGAAAAAGACACATAAATTTATAACTTTAATTAAATAATTATTAATTCATTATCAACAGATGCTTCATATTCTTAATACTATATCTTTAATAAGTTAAAGTATTTCTATACATCAGCTAATATTTTTATATAAAAAATTATCATATCAATAAATATATTAATTTATTTTGAATGCATTACATGTAATTTTATATATCTATAAATATTTTTATTACTTATTCAAATTATAAATTATATTATATATATAATTTTCTTTCATAAATCCGTGCATCAGCATGCATATTATCTAGTTAAAGATTTATTACGCAACATGCAGTAGTTGCATAATAATGACCTGATTAATGCAACCCTAAAATTATACCTTGATTTCTTCTAATTTGCATTTGAAATCCCGGTCCATTCATAACTTATGTAAAAACCGTCTTTCCACAACTTATTGGAAGACCGTATTTCCTACAATTATTTACATTCTACTTCTAACGAAGAGCATCTTACTATTTCCATCAAAACTTTTAACTTTGCCGAATATTTTATACTTTTATCATGCATTATACAGGTATTAAAAATTAAATTGACTCGTCATTTTCAATTGATTAATGATGAGTAATCATAATTTTATATTTAATATTCGTATAAATGAACTATTTTTTATACAATCTTATATAAGTCAATAATATTTTATAACTTATGCATAAAAATAAATAATAATTAAATAAATATTATTAAATATGATAAACTATGTTTTGAGTGATAATAAATTTCATCACTTAAGTTACCCTTAATTCTGACCATCAATTATATACCAACTAATAAATTTCATCACTCAATTATCCCCTTCTTTAGAGGGTTAATTATTTTTCACAGCACATGCCTCTTGAATGCACACTGGGAAGACATAAGATCAAAAATGGTTCACGCGCTTGCCCCTACGCCATCACTTCTCCCTTGGGAATTCCATAAGAACCTACTTCGGGCGAAGAAAAAGGAAGGATACTAAAGAGACGGCAAAAGCAAGTGCTGCAGTTATTGGCGTTCAATCTCCATCTTCCAAGAGGCGTGAACCCAATTCCTAACTACTTGTATCCCTATAAATAGCATACCATCCTCTTCATCTCCCACACTCCCTGCTTCCACGAACTTGTTATTGTTCATTATCACAAAATGTCTTGCAACGATGCTCAACCTGTCGTGAAAAGGGTAACCTTTTCAACACTATACACATGTTTTTGAATCAATGTTCTAACTCGTTTAGGTTTCCGGATCTTTTAGTACATAATGTCATTGCAAGTGTAGAAATGTCCCATGAAAAGTTGGAGGCTATGTTCACTAGGCTCAATATGGACATCGCAGCATGAGAGGTGTCCCTCCTCCAACAAGGACAGGTACAAAATCCTAAAACATTGTCATTGTTTGTTGACATTTATATGTTGTTTTTCTAAACAATTATCCAATTTTGAATTACAGCTGACAGCTTTCTGGGCTTGGAAGCGTGCCCGCTTGGATTTGATCGATTAGTTCAACAAAATTACGGCAAACCTCTTGAGACACTGTGGACGATTTGTAAGTGTACATGTTGTTTCTCAACCTGTATAACTTATAAAACATCTGTGTAACCCAAACAGCTTGAAATATCATAGCGTGAAGCCGAGGAAGCGTAGGCTACGCTAGAAAGTGGATTAGACCACTAGAGGGAGAACAGAGAGAATGGGGCAGATGCCAAGGCTGAAGACAATGTTTAGGATCGGTTAGTATAGCAAGGACTTTTCTTGTTGTTACAAAAAAATTGACTTAATGTATTTTGCCTAGAACCTTTTCATGTCTGTAAACTTTGTTAAGTTATCATTCGGCTTTTTTTGTTAACTGTAGTGGGTTTTTGATGAAAAAAAAAGTACAACCTTTTTAATGAAAACAAGATAGTAGCCAATTATCATTAATGAACCTCCTTACAACATCTAAATAGGCACCAACCCCCTAATTAAGGAGCAAAATCTCATAAAGGAGTGGTTCAAATAATTGTACAATGGTCCTCTTAGATAAGGAGTGCTCTTTATCAAGAAAAATTGTTTTATGGAACAACCGTTGTGCAAGCTCCAACTTAGTAATTGTTGGGGTTTCATAGTAGTCATTGTTGTTTGCAACTTATGGTTATATTACTATAGGTAGTTCTATTAAATTAATTTATGATGATGTCCATAATCCTTGTAATAACTAAACCGCATACTAGAATACGTGATATGAATCCCCTTACGAAGAATCTGGATTGCAAAATTAAGATCTTTGACAAAATAAGGGAACTTGAAAACCCTTCAATGCCGCATGAAATTCAAGGTCTAGCCCTCGGGGTACATTCAATTTTGACTCGCTCTCTAAGTAGACCTCAGGATCAGATTACAAGGTTTATTGACACTTAACTAGCCCTCGGGGTTAAGCAACAATGGAATAGCTCGCAAGAAAAGAGTATGAACTCAAAAGGTTGTATTTTGATTGATAAAAATGGTGTGAAATTCGTCCAAAGGCCTCCCCTATTTATAGGGTTACAATCTTTCCCCAAACCCTAATCACAACTGGAAACTAAATTGACTTATGGCAGCTTTAAGAAGTTAAAACCACATCTAGCTAAAATACCTAAAATAAATGGTAATCTAAGGTAATCTAGTTGAATTATTCAAGAAGTAGCCTTGAAGAATATTACCTTATCTAATTCTTATCAGAATAAAACTGAATATACTAAACCCTAATGGACTGTATTTTCAAAATTCAGCTCTTCAAAGCCCACATGGCCGAACTGTCAGTATATAAACCCAAAATGAAATAATTTTACAATATTTTACCGCGATCACACTACCTCATTAGAAAACCCAGTGGGAAAAAAGAGTATAGTGTTCTTCATGATGTCTTCAGCTCGTCGACAATCTTGAATAATGAATCCAAGATGTCGATAGTAACTCCTTCAATTCTTCATCATAAAGTTGATCCATCAAAGCATTTAAACCACATCAAAGCATTTGATTTCGTATCAATACGTAAACCCCAGTACATAAAATAGAAACCTCTTTGCTTACAAAAGCATTCATTTGAAGTTTTGGATTTTGATCCAAAAAAAATCTAAATTCAAATAAACAAAAAAAATTAGTAATCTATATTTGAATATTTTATAATATTCTAGGTCAATCTAAATTTACTATTAAAAAGTTAAAACATAATATAATATACCTTAACGAATTAAAATTTTTAATATTTTCACCAATCAGATATTGACATGTACTAAAATAAATATGTTGCACGGGGACGGCTCCCAGGGTGAAGAACCCGTACCTAGGATGTCCCCGTAGCGGATACTTGATGGGTACTTCTAGGAAACGTTTCCAACCCGATTCCTAATATTATACTACTAATGGAAAGTTGGACACACCATTAGAGTTAGTTCCAAGTTACTATTTTACTACTATTTCAAATATCTACATAAATTCCTGGCTTCAGTTTGTTAAAGAACATAGCAGAAAATACCACTATCTTATTCTTATCAAAAACTATACTTTGCATCCTATCTATACCTGTATCCAAAATATTTATGTTTTATCGTTTACAGTATCACTATCCGCATCCGTTTATGTCCCCATCCCCGATTCAGCTCCATCTCCCAAATCCTTCTTCATGGATGTGAAGTGTCAAGGATGCTTTAACATCACAATCGTGTTCAACCATTTCCAAACGGTGGTGATTTGTGGAAAATTACCAGACTGTTTTGTGCCAACCCACTGATGAACGAGCTAAACTCATTGAGGGATGCTCTTTCGGGAGAAAGGGAGATTAAGTAGATAATGGTCCATTTGAGTCTGTTGAAAGTTAGAAGATGAGTCCCAGATTTTGTTATATTTTGGTAAACGAAATGTTGTTTTGTCTTTGTGCACTGTTTGGGAACGTTGCCAAATCTTCAAATCTATAATTATGAACGCCTTGTTTCAGATTATTTGATGTGTTGAGTAAGTTTCTGTTGTGTATGCTTGGTAGTAATATTACATATGATCAAGGTGGGAATGGGTTGAGTAAAAAATTTTAGGATTTACATGGTATAGAATATTTCAATTCTATACTTAGTATTTAAATAAAGCATTTTATATTGTTTTTTTCTCAAAAATATAATTAATTGGAAACAGTTACATCAGTAATTAAAAAAAATTGAAAGGCATTTAAAAGTATTGGTAGAGAATTGAAAATATTTGGGAAAGCGGTCTTCATTGAATCCCTTACAAACTAGTGGATGCAAATAAATACCATGTCCTTCACCTAGAATGAGATGAAATATGCCTAATCCATGCAAAGTACGTGCTCTAGTGAGCAAAACAATATGCACCAGCACAACTTGTTGAGCTATTTTCCACATTATATAAAATGATATATTTTGAACAAGACCCTATCAAAAAAAATGGACACCATAGATAGGAGCACCCCGTAGTGCAAAAGAGGATGAACTGCCAATATTGTAGATCGACCCGACACAATTTTCATGGTACTAAAGAAATCTCTACTACACACTTCTTATTAGCCGACCTTCACCAACATGAAAATCAAAATCATATGGGTAAAAATTATCCCAAAATATTACGTGACTGAAAATGGAAACGATCAACAGCAAACATGATTTGACAAGACCAAGTTTCCACCTGGTGGAAAGGGGGATGAACATGGATAACCGTTGCTATTCATCTAGAGCACATGATTTCATAAAACTAAGATGCACATGCAAGGAATGTAATCAACATATTCTTGGATTCAAACTAATGCAAGGTATAAGGGGAAGGGAAAACATCAGATTGGGTAAATGTAATGGTGGAGAATAAATGCAAATGCATAAGCAAAAAACAACACGACATTTTTGGTAACTTTTATAAGATATTCACATAATGTTAAGATGGTTCACGGTTTCATGCAATAGAAGGTATAAAGAATACACTAACCAAGAACAGGGCTTGTACATATCATTGCAAGAAACATATGGTCGTCATCTAACGCGGTAGCACAGCTCAGGCATTTTGAATATTCAGTTCTGATTTGATTAAAATTAGATTTGGTAAGATTAGATAAGGCAATATTCATTCAAGATTTATCTTGAAGAATATAGTCATTTATTTTAGGTAGTCTAGTTAAATATGGTTTTAGCTTCTTAAAGCTGCTATAATCCTTTTCAGTTTCTTGTTTGTATTTTTGAAGACCATACATATGAACTATAAATAGGGGAGATTTTCAACATTATTTTTAACCACTTTTATCAATCAAAATACAATATTTTGAGTTCATACTCTTTGCTTGCGAGCTATTCCATTGTTCCTTAACCCCGGGGGCTAGTTAAGTATCAATAAACCTTGTAATCTGATCCTGAGGGCTAGTTAGAGAGCAAGTCAAAGTTAGGCGTACCCCAAGGGCTAGACTCCTAAATTTCGTGCGAGATAGTGTGGGTTTGCAGATCCCTTCACTAGATCAAATGTATTAATTCCGCAATCGCGAGTCTTCGCAAGGAGATTCATATAAGTTGGTATTAGAGCAAAGCAAAATATTCTTGACTCATGGGTTTTGAGTTTTGCATCCGTATTTTAAATTTTGAAAAAAAATAAAAACAAATCACCGGCTAAGTTCCGCCTCCAGACATCCACCGCCACCGGAATTTTCACCGTTGCCACTCAATTATCTTCGATCGGTCAACGCCAACCACAACTGCCTTCCGCCGCCGCTCTTCTCCATATCCGATCATCGTCATTGCTCCGATCATCTCTGGCCGACTTCAGCATTCTCCACCTCAACGAAGCCACCGATCTGCTTGCCGTCAATTGCAGCTCAAATTTTCACCGGTTCCCAGACCTTCGAAAGCCGCCATCCGCCGCAACTTGACACTGGTCTACCGTTTTGATCTTCGCCGTCACTCTGTGTCATCTCTGATCCTCTCCAGTAAGCTTCTTCAGATTTGGTATCGTCTTCTCCGTGATTGGTTCAACGCAAGCAAAAATCCATCTCCGATTTAGTAATCTTCGTTCGCTGCTACAGAATACGCTAAATTTCGGTGAAGAGAAGTTATAGCAAAGAGTATCAAGCGAAGAAGAAGCTCAGAAGGTGACACTCACGCGCGATCACCAGGGTACATGCATCCCACGCGTAGGTCATTGGTGGATGCATGCTGCACACGCGCGAGTAACCATATTCATATCTTCATATCGCGAGACAGAAAATATATCGCGAGTTGATCCATTTTCTCGTGCTCTGTTACATTTTTCTCGTTAGTTATCTTCTTATCGCGAGTTAAACGAGTTTTTGCCACATCAACATTTCAGTCACTGCCTAGTTAGTGTCCAGTCACCGTTTATTTGCAGAATTTTGCCACTCGGAGGGAATGATACGAATTAGGTTTCTTTATTTATTTTTATTTATTAGGGTTTATAGAAGATAACACTATACTCTTTTTCTCACTGGATTTTTTAATGGCCTAGTGTGATCATTTATTTTATTTTAGAATAAGGCCCATTAATTCAGTCATGTTGGCCTTGGAAGAATTAATGTTTCAGTCATGCATTTATTTTGGCGTTTAGAATATTCAGTTCTGATTTGATTAGAATTAGATTTGGTAAGATTAGATAAGATTAGATAAGACAATATTCATTCAAGATTTATCTTGAAGAATATAGTCATTTATTTTAGGTTGTCTAGTTAAATATGGTTTTAGCTTCTTAAAGCTGCCATAATCCTTTTCAGTTTCTTGTTTGTATTTTTTAAGACCATACCTATGTACTATAAATAGGGGTGATTTTCAACATTACTTTTAACCACTTTTATCAATCAATATACAACCTTTTGAGTTCATACTCTTTGCTTGCGAACTATTCCATTGTTGCTTAACCCCAAGGGCTAGTTAAGTATTAATAAACCTTGTAATCTGATCCTGAGGGCTAGTTAGAGAGCAAGTTGAAGTTAGGCTTACCCCGAGGGCTAGACTCCTAAATTTTGTGCGAGATAGTGCGGTTTGCAGATCCCTTCACTAGATCAAAGGTATTAAATCTGCAACCGTGAGTCTTGGCAAGGAGATTCATATCAATGGGATACTTGATCTAGTGTCAAGAGATAACAATCCTTAATATCAGGTCTTTAGGATTGCAAATCAAAATGGACATGAGCATGCATTAGAGAAGGGTTCGGCATCTTACAAGATAATTATTCTATTCCATTCTTTTTTGACATGTAGAATTTTCAAACCACCAACCTCATTGGCTACAGAGAAGGATAGATTATATGATTTCCATGGGGCTGAAGAAGCCATTTTGAAGTTCAAACTGGTCTGGGGATATTGACCTACCCAGTATTGCCCCTTCACGCAAAGCCATTAATTCATAACTTAGGGCAGATTAAGCCTTGGTTTGAATCCCAACAACTTTAATTACATTACCACATTGGTCTCTAACAAGAATCCATAAGCCACATGTTTAGAATTTGAGTCCCCAGCTGAATCAACGTTCACCTTGAATATAATATAAATCCTTATCCAAGTAACTACTGTGATAAGTGGTTAGACCAGAAAGGTCCCAATCTTTATTAGACATTCAACACTAAAGACATAACAATAAGCTAGCGGCGTAGATACCTTAAGATGACATACCATGAATGTGCTTCCGATAAGGCCAACTATCACTGCACCCAACACCACTGCAAATCACAAATTCACAAGAGTCCAGGTGTGCCAAGGCACCACCGCATCATCGCCGACCCCCAGTATATCAATCTAATCTGAATTATGTTGATAAAGGAATGAAAGGGTCACAATAAATTGGGAACAAAATGGATGAATTCATCCCGGACAACTTGGGAAAGTGTCATGTTACCTATTCACCTTGATTGCTAGAGGTATGAATTCCAGTGGTGTTTGTTAATCATAAATTATGAATTAATCAATACCATATTATACTTACAATCCATAGAGGAAGAACACGAACATGACCAGTGATAACAAGCCAAACCCAACTAGTAGTAGAGCGCCGATGAAATTCCGAAGAGTGCCGACGAGAAGCCCCACCCAAAATGGCAACAATGAGAAAAGGAATGGTGTCATCCAATGATAGAGAAGAAGAATCGTGCAGTCGAAGTTGGGTAAATACGGAGAGGATCACATCGGCGGGGAAACCAGGAGAGAATTATATTCATGGACGGCCGATTGTGGGGTAGGCAAAAGAATAAAAGGAAAGGAATAGAAGACAAACGAAACGAAAGATTGCAGAGGAGTGGACGTGCAAACCACACTGGTGGTGTGTTCAAGGAATTTCACATTTTCCCTGCTTTACCAATCAAGTGTGCCGAGAGCCAGTAGAAAGCTGCCACATCAACGCGGGGTCATGTGTCGCCCACACATTGTGTCATTTTAACAGCGTCCCAAAGATGGCTCCAACTACTATCTTTAAAAATAGGCCTCACGCGAGGGGTCTATATTCAATTGCAGTGAGTCCCATCTCACGTGATCTCACGTGACAAAGAACAACTTTGGTCTATTTTGGTATGGTATGTTTTGGTATGTTTAGCTAATCACTTTTGACCCTATTAATATTAATGGGTAGAATAAGAGTGAAATATTAGAAAAATGTGGTATAAAAATTGACAAAGCTTGCCAATAGAAGGTCGAATGACGGTTGCGATGGATTTGCAGGCAACGATCATGAGACTCGAGTTGGAAAGGAGGGAAGAGTTGAGTTTCTCAACTCTGTTATGTGGAGTGAAAACTCAAGATTGTTCATATATATAATAAAATTTGCTTTTGAAAGAGTGAAATGATGTTCTACTAATTCAAAATGACGCCCTTTTAATAGTTGGAAGATAAAAACTTAAATATTAAATCAATAATTAAACAACGTTATTTAAATATATAATAAAAAATATGTACTCCCTCCGTCCCAGGGGAATTTGCACAGAATCTTTTTCACGGTCTCCAAAAAATATGTTTGACTGTAAATATATGTAACTACGGACAATAACGACACATATAAATTTGATATTTATAAACTACATGTTATGACGAATCTAACAATATATCATACGATAATATTATTTTTCATATATCTACTCAAATATGTGGTCAAATTTTAACAACTTTGACCTCCAAATAGTAAGTGTGCAGATTTGGCTGGGACAGAGGGAGTACAACAGATGATTTCATCTTCTCCTACGGACGGTGGAATCGCAAAGTGTTTTTCGATTTGATTGGCACACTACTTTTATTACTATCTCGGCCACCGAATTATAGGGGAGACTCCCTCACTTCCCCTGCATTCCCTACAAATAATATTAATTGATCCAAATAATATTAATTGATCCAAAAGGGAATAAAGAAAAGAAAATTGAGAAAACAAAAGGTAAAATGAGTGCATAAAAGTTGTCCAATTCTTGCTATGATCGGAAAAGTGTGAAATTCGAAAGGAAAAATGGGGGAAAAAAGCTGAATAAAAGAAATCAACATTTAGGCCCTGTTTTTCAGCTTTACTCTGCTTTTCGTTTTAGTTCTGTTCAATTCAATTCAATTCATTTTATCATAAAATTAGTTTGGTAAATTTTGGGTACATTTAGTTATATATTACTATTTTTAATACACTTATTTTTAGTTCTGTTATATCAAATTAAATCAAATCAAATCAAATCAAATCAGCTTGGATAAATTATAGAGTACAAGCCTTGACCCGTAAGAAGCGCACTAAGAGGATAAAAATTCGGTGAGCTCGACAAAAGCTAGCCCATTACTAGGTGTCCAGGCCCATATCCTATTAACAAAGTAAACAGTAGCCCATTAGAATCAAGTGCTCTTTGTGTGGTATGCTGCAAGCCGGTGCATACTGTGACAATTGAAGATTCAGATTAGTGTTTCATATTTATAAATATATGTCTCTTGTATAGTTCATTGCAGTTAGGTCCTTACTTGTATCTATTTATAGTGTTGTAAATCCTAATGGAAATTATCTTGGGAATTCCCCTTTTCATGGTATCAGAGCCATTTTTCCTCCCCTCTCTCCCTTCCTCTTGCCGCCACACAAGTTTCTGCAAACCCTAGGCTTGCCGCAAGTCTTCTCCTTCTCTTCGCTTCTTGCAATTTTTTGCTTCAGTCATGGCTACAGACAAATTATCCTTGAATACTATGATTCATCTTCTCACCACCAAGCTTTCTGCTGCCACCTATCTTCAATGGAAAAGACAGGTACAACATGTTCTTCGTCCACAAGGTTTGTACGGGCATCTTGATGGATCCTCCGTTTGCCCTCCGCTTTCTGCGCCATTGCCGACCTCCTCCTCCACCGCCATTCCTGATGCTTCTTCAACCAAGGTTCAAGAAGATGAGGACGCTGCTGCCGAGGCTTCCCATGATGCTTGGGTCTCCGAGGATCAACGTATTTGCAGCCTTCTCTATTCCTCTCTCTCGTCGGAAGCGATGAATGAAGTCTCCAACTGTGAAACTGCCAAGGAGATGTGGGATGCTTTCACCATAGCCTATCAACACCGCAGCAGGACCTCGGTGTTCAGTCTTCGTCAACAAGCCGGTCTTCTCTGCAAAACAGGTACCGTACATGAGTTGCACCTTAGTTTTATGTCGATTTTTTAGCAATTATCTATTATGGGCAGCCTCGCTGCCAATGATGAAAAGCTTTTACGGTTTTTTACGGCTTTAGGCCATGAATATAAGATTTTAGTGGGTCTTTGGTTAATCGTGATCCAATTCCAGAATATGTTGAAGATGTGAATTTAGCTAAGGGACATGAGTCGTTTTTGAAAACTTTGGATAGTATGAAGGGGCTTTCTGTTCAGGGACAGACCAGTACTGGTCCTGTAGCGTTCCTGGCAGGAGGGTGGCGCGTGTGATCACGCGCCGGGAGGTGGAGTGCGTGGTGGCGGCGCGTGGCGCCCACGCGCGGCCAATCCTGGGCGGTTTACTGGCCGCCGCTCTGGTCGTGGTACCTGGAGGTATTCTGGTCGAGGTTTTGGGTCCAGATCTCCTGCTGGTCTATCCAATATCCAATGTTACACTTGTGGTGGTTTAGGTCACATTTCGGCGCAATGTCCGTCATCGACTCCTCGTCCAGCGGTTCAGGCACATGTTACTCAGCAATATCAGCCATATGCTCCCTCCTATACTACTCAACAAGTTCAGCCAACTCTTCCTATTGAGCCGTTCTTTGTTGCTTCAGACTGGTATATTGATTCGGGCGCCACAAATCATCTGAGCTCCTCCGCCTCGAATCTTTCGAGCATCACTCCATACCATGGTAATACTCTAGTTTCTGTTGGCAATGGAGCTTCTTTATCTATTACTGCTGTTGGTGATGCTCAAATTTCTTCAAAATTGCGTTTATCTGATGTGTTGCTTGTGCCTGCTATTACTAAAAATCTTTTGTCGATAAGTAAGATTACTAGAGATTTGGGGGTTCTTGTTATATTTGATGACAAGTCTTTTACTATTTAGCACAAAATAACCAAGGCAATCCTGGGGTGCGGACACAGTGAGGATGGGTTGTATGTGCTGGATCGTGGTGAAGAAGCTCTTCTTTCGTTTGTTAGGCAGAATAATAACCGAGCATCTTATGAAACTTGGCATACTCGGTTAGGACATATGTCCTCTAGTATTGTTTCTTTACTGCATAAGAATGGTTTTTTGTCTCTTACTTCGGTTTTGCCAAAACCCAGTATTTGTGAGCCCTGTATTATGGCTAAAGGACAGAAGTTATCTTTTTCTGATAATCCCAAACGTGCTGATTGTGTGCTTGATCTTATTCACTGTGATTTATGGGGACCATCTCCCGTACTATCTGGGAATGTGTTTTCTTACTATGCCGTCTTTGTGGATGACCATTCTCGATTTTCGTGGCTTTACCCCCTTCGTCGGAAATCAGACTTCATTAACATTTTTTCCAATTTGAGGCGCTGGTTGAGAATCAGTTTTCTTCCAGTATTAAGGTGTTTCAGAGTGATGGCGGTACTGAGTTTTTGAACTCTTGTTTGCAGTCTCATTTTGGTATCTGTGGCATTCATCATCAGGTTTCTTGCCCCTATACACCTGAACAGAATGGTCGTGCAGAGAGGAAGCATCGTCATATTACTGAGATGGGGCTTTCTATGCTTTTTCACTCCCACATGCCTCTATCCTATTGGGATGATGCCTTTGCTGCTGCAGTATATACTATCAATCGTCTCCCAACTCCTGTGCTAAATGATATATCCCCCTTTGAGGTGTTGTTTGGTCGTCCTCCGATATACTCAAATTTTCATCCTTTTGGATGTCGAGTTTTCCCTTATGTTCGCCCGACTGCTGCCCACAAGCTTGCTCCCCGCAGTCTTCCTTGTGTCTTTCTCGGATATAGTGCCCATTATAAGGGATTTCAATGTCTCGATACGGATACTGGCCGCATCTATATGCCCAGGCATGCTCATTTTGATGAGACCTGTTTTCCTTTTTCTACTTCAGCATCTGAAGCCTTGTTCACATCTCTGGATGTTGCCGCATTCATTGACCCTGATCTGCCTTCTGCCGTCGACGATGATGTTCCCCCTGTTGACTCTTCGGCTTGCTCTATGTGTTCTGATTCAGTTTCTCCATCAGTCACAGTGCCGTTACCTGTTTCTGCAGTCTCCACCGAGGATTCTCCCACTGCCAGTTCCAGTGTATCTCCTGGTTCTTCCACCTCATCGTCTGATCGATCACTGTCATCCTCAGATGGTATTCCCTCTCCATCACCTCCTGTTATTTCCATCCATCCTATGACTACCCGCACCCGAGATGGCACACGGGTTGTTCGTAATCTTGGTCCGGAGTTTGAGGTCTATGGTCTTATTGCTCAGTTGCTGGCTCAGAAAGAACCGCGTACTTTTCGCACTGCTTCTCAAGATACGAAATGGGTCTCCGCTATCGATGAGGAGATGACTACCCTTCGTCAGCAGCACACGTGGGATTTAGTTCCGTGTCGTCCCGGTGTCAACATTGTTGGCTCCAAATGGGTGTACCGCCTGAAGTATCGTCAGGATGGTTCCCTGGATTGCCATAAGGCTCGGTTAGTAGCTCAGGGCTTCTCTCAGATTTCGGGTTTTGACTTTGATCACACATTCAGTCTTGTGATCAAAGCTAGCACTGTACGCACTGTGCTTGCCATTGCCACTATGCGGAGATGGCCGTTACATCAGCTGGATGTTAAGAATGCCTTTCTCAATGGTGTTCTGGATGCTCCTGTCTATATGGCTCAACCTACTGGCTATCATGATTCTGCTCATCCTGATTATGTCTGTCGTCTGCGGAAGGCGATGTATGGTCTCAAACAGGCACCCCGTGGCTGGTTTGAGCGATTCAATGCCTTTGTTCGGAGTCTTGGTTTTGTCGGTAGCCTATCGAACCCATCGTTGTTTGTATTCTCTCGTGGCTCCGTGGTTCTTTACCTATTGGTCTATGTTGATGACATCATCCTGACTGGGAATGATGTTCCTGCCATTCGACAGTTTATTGCTCGTGCTGATCGTGAGTTCTCGGTTAAGGATCTTGGGGCTCTCAGCTACTTTCTTGGACTTGAAGTTACTCCTACTTCCACTGGTGTATTCTTGGGACAGGCTAAGTATGCTCAGGATATTCTTCAAAGGGCAGGGATGGCTGATGCCACTCCAGTTTCCACTCCTTTTTTGCCGTTATCTCAGCTCAATAGTAGTACCGGTGCTCCGTTTCACAATCTGAAGCTGTTCCGTTCGCTAGTTGGTGCTCTTCAATATCTTACCATTACCAGGCCTGACTTGTCTTTTGCAGTCAATTCAGTGAGTCAATTTCTTCAGGATCCTCGGGATGATCATTTTTTAGCTGTTACTCAGATTTTGCGCTATGTTCATGCGACGCTTCATTGTGGTCTGAATTTTTTGGGGGATGGCATTTCTGAGATTGTTGCTTATTCTGATTCAGACTGGGCCCGTTGTTTAGAGACTCGTCGCTCTACTTATGGCTATGTTGTATTTCTTGGCTGTAATCTTGTTTCCTGGAGTGCCAAGAAGCAGCCTACTGTCTCCCGATCCAGTTCTGAATCCGAGTATCGGGCTTTGGCTAAAACGGCGTCGGAGGTTGTCTGGCTTCTCCATCTTCTTCGGGATCTTCAATTTCCACTTCAGGGTCCGCCTCAACTTCTTTGTGACAATAACAGTGCCATTTTTCTTGCTGAGAATCCTGTCGCTCACAAGTGGGCTAAACATATTAACATTGACTATCACTTTGTGTGGGAACTGGTGGCTAGTCATAAGCTTCGTGTTAGTCATGTCCCGTCCTCTCTACAGGTGGCTGACATCTTCACGAAAGGGCTGAATCGGGCTCTCTTTAAACTCTTTAGGTCCAAGCTTCGCGTTTCGGCCAACCCGACGCTACGCTTGAGGGGGGATGTGACAATTGAAGATTCAGATTAGTGTTTCATATTTATAGATATGTGTCTCTTGTATAGTTCATTGCAGTTAGGTCCTTACTTGTATCTATTTATAGTGTTGTAAATCCTAATGGAAATTATCTTGGGAATTCCCCTTTTCACATACATTCTGTTCAGAACATAAATTATAGAGTAAAATGCTTAAATAATCCCCAATTGTTTGGAAAGTGCAAATATAATTTATAGATTTTCAAAAGTGCAGATATACCCATGGGCGGCCAAAATATGTACACTTATAAATGAGGGTACACTTATAAATGAGGGTTCACTTAGACTAGCGACTGCACTTTTAAAAAACTCGAGTTATATTTGCACATACCAAAGAACTGAGGTTATATAGCACTTAGCTCTAAATTATAACCATATTTGGACTAAAATACACACGATTTAGAGAAGAAATAAATGTAAGTTGCATGATAATAAAGAGCCACCTTGCAATCTCTCATTTGCCTATTAATTACTTCCAAAAATTTTATTTTACTGGTTTCAAGTGCCATCAACTGCTACAAAACTCACCCTAAAACTATTCACAGTTCTACTTGAAAAATCCACACATAAAGAAAGAAGAATCCTGCAATTTGGTAAGCATACAATGAAATGCTAAGCAATACCAGTCGCCACTCACCAGTGTGAGATGGGGTCATTAAAGGCGATTATATCGGACTATTAAAGAAACTTAGATTGTGACTTCTCTCGCCTTGCCTTCCATTGTCCATCAACCGTAGGCGGTTTCAAGAACCGCCTTTAAAAATGCCAAAAGGCGGTTAAAAACTACCTTACAAGAAAACTACCTTTAAATAGTTTCCGAGTTCGGAAACTATGTCTTGGCTTTTAAAAAAAGCTGCTGGAAATCGAGTTTCTGGCAGAGAGAAAAACCCAAAACAACAACAATCATTCCAACACCAGTACAAAGGCAAAAAGAACAGTGAAAAGAACAAAAACAATGTGCGGCTTTCTTCGGCGTCGGTGTGTCCATCATTCCATCCCCGGTGAAAGCATTCGGCGGCAATGCGGCAGAAGCAATCTCCAGCAAGCCTTCATGGCAAACAGCGGAGGTGTGCGAACGGTGGTGTCGATCGATTTCCAACAAGCCTTCAGCAGCGTTGATCGATCTCGACCGTATCTGGCTTCACAGGGAACAGCTTCACGATGAACTAAGGATCCAACCGGTGGATCGAGCTTCCAAGCGAACGGCGGAGGCGAGCTTCACAGCGGAATTCATAGCGGAGGAGACTGACACAAAAGCGTGGAGGCGAGCTTCACGGTGGAGCTTCCCGGCGTGGCGGAGGCATGACGTTAGACGAAGGAGGTGGTGGCGGCGATAGAGGTAGGAGATGGTGGCAGCGGTGGAGTGAGGGTGGCGACGTGAGGACGACGACAGTGGAGTTGGGGTGGCGGAGTGAGGGGCTGGTGGAGGGTGGGAGAGGGAAGGAATATCGTGACTTGGCTAGGGTTTCTACTAATAAAGGGATTTGAGCTTCAAAATTTTCTAAGTGCTTCTTTTAAATTTAATAGCTGACCTAGAAAACAGTTTCCAAACTCAGAAATGCTTCCGTACCTAAATTAAAGGCATTTCTAAAGGGTGAACCACTTTTAAAATGAAAAAATGACCTAGGAGCTATTTCCGAATTCAAAAATCATTTCTGACCTCAATTAAAGGCAGTTCCAATGGAACCACCTTCTAACTGTTCCTTTAATAGGACATTCTCTACTAGTGAGTACTCAGACTGTATTAATCAAAAGCGTTGACTCCCTTTGTTTCATTGGATGTGACACGCTTTCCTTTTTTGGTTATTTATGTGGATTTGATACACTTTCCTTTTATGGAAAGATTTTTTAAATTTCATCCATTTATTCTACTTTTTCCTTTCTAATTAAATTCAATTTCATTAACTCACTTCATTCACCTAAATCCAAGTAGCTAAGGCTATGGTGCCACATCCAACGAAACAGACGTAGTACTTTGTTTCTTGAAAGACTTAGGTACTATTTTGTCAAACTTATCTAGAGTTCAATTCAGTTGAATAAGAAGTCATCTAGATAGAATATACCCCTACTAACAACATGGAAGTTTTACATACAGAATTATCAAGCAACTCTTAGTGAATTCTTAATCAAGTGTTGTTAGAAAAATGTTCTACAAACAAAAATGTAACGTGGTTTGATCAATACATAAAATGTTGACGGCGATTGATTTGGTGAATACCGGTCGGGACCTACACCAGCATGTCTCCTCCACTGCTACTCATGGCGGCAAAGGTCGGCGTATAAGCACACACAAAAATGCGGCGGCAATGTCTGCCATTTTCATCTTCAAATGCTTCCAAACTAGCCTACTTCATGTTCAGAACTGAAAGAATGATTTTCCGTAAAGGATAACGTATTACTGACAAGAATAAATATAGTACAAAAGGAACGCTAGTACTAGTATAACTCTAGTCTGGTCAACAACTCTATTAAGAATCAAATCAAATTAATCAGATACTTGACTTATTCTAACACCCCACTCAAGCGAAGCGTTAGATGCTCTACGACACAAAACTTGGATCGGAAGAACTCGAAAAGTGGACGAGAGAGCCCTTTGGTGAAGATATCAGCATTCTGAAGAGCAGTAAGAACATGAGCAACACGCAGCTTGCCAGAAATAACCAACTCTTAAATAAAATGATAGTCAATGTCAATGTGATTCGCCCGCTTGTGAGCAACTGGGTTCTGGGCTAAGAAGATAGCACTACTGTTATCACATAACATTAGTGAAGATCTAGCAAGTGGGACACAAAGATCACAAAGCAAATGAGTCAACCAAACAACCTTAGAAACAGTGTTGGCTAGGGTTTGATAATTGGACTTCGTATCAAACGAGAAATGGTGGGCTATTTCTTGGCACTCCAAGAAACAAGGTTTCCACCAAAAAAGACAGAATAACCATAAGTAGATCATCGAGTCTACAAACAACGAGCCCAATCAGCATCAGAGTAACTCAGAACCTCCGGAGAACTAGTTGATCGCAAATGCAAGACCAAGATGCAGAGTACCCCGAACTTATTGAAGAATCTGAGTGACTGCTGCAAAGTGATCGTCACGAGGATCCTGAAGATACTGATTGATTTTGTGACCGCAAAGGCCAAATTACGATGAGTGACCGTCAAATACTGCAGAACCTCAACACGAGAGCGATAAAGTGTCGGATTCTAAAAAAGTAGGACTGGTGAAACTGTGTAACTGTGATCCCATCACAAATAGAGTAGAGACTCGTGTAGCATCTGACATCCCGACTTGAGTAAGAGTATCCATGGCATACTTAGATTGGCCAAGAAGTAAGCCCGAGGCTGAGGGTATAACTTCCAAACTAAGAAAGTAGTGAAGAATGCCCAAGTCCTTGATAGCAAAATCCCAATGCTTCCGATCAATGAACTTCTAGAGTAGAATCGGGTTGCTGCCTATAAGGATGTATTATCAACGTAGACCAACAGATACAACAGTGATGATCCTCGAGATAAAATGAATAGTGAAGTATCAGCAGAACTGCAGACAAAACCAAACCGAACTAGATAAGTACTGAATCATTGGAACTAGGCCCATGGAGCTTGCTTAAGACCATAAATGGCTTTCCGCAAGCGACAAACATACTCTGGGTGAAGCAGATCCTTGTAACCAATGGGTTGCACCATATAAACCGGAGCATCAAGAACACCATTTAGAAATACATTTTTAACATCCAGATGATGAAGAGTCCAAGAGCGCATCATAGAAATAGCTAAAACAGTACGAACTATGAATGCTTTGACCACTGGATTGAAAGTGTGGTCAAAGTCAAAACCCAAAATTTGTGAGAAATCCTGCGCCACAAGCTTAGCTTTATGGTGCTCAATAGTAACATTTGGTTGATACTTTGGTAGATAAACCCGTTTGGAGCCAACAATGTTGGCATCCAAAGGTTGAGGCACCAGATCCTAAGTGCGCTAACCACGAAGAGTTTCCTTCTCATCATCCATGGTAGAAACCCAAGCTAGATCCTGAAGGGCAGTGCGATAATATGTGGGCTCAGACCGAGAAAGTAAAGCAGCAGTAAGACCATGAGCGACAATGTCTGAATAATCCCTGCACTGAATAGCACAAGTAGTCGACATAGTAACCATCTGATGAGTGAGAGGCCAAGGTAGAGAGACCGGAGGATCAGTCCCGGGCGGCCAAGGGGCCGATGAGGTGGCCACCTAACCGGGTGTACTGGTCGGTGAACCACGTGAGCTGATTAATGGCAAGATGGGCAGAGCAGGATGCATCAGAGTGGTCACTGGATGGTCTGAATCGCCAGAGCAGGCAGAACATGGTGCCAGAGTTCGAGAGGATGATAGCATTGATAAGCCAAGAGGGCTCACAATCGAAGTGACAAGCCGAGCAGGAGAATATGCCACCATGGAAGAAGCAGGAATATCGGTCGATGCATTAGTGGGATCCAAAAAAGTATAGACATCCAGAGAGAATGGGGCTACTGAAGTAGAACCAACGACATAAAGGAAGAAAGTGTCGTCAAACCGAGCATGTTTAGTGACATATATCTTTCTAGGCGTAGGATCGAAACAATGATATTCCTTGTAATGGGAGTCGTACCCAAGAAAGATACAAGGAAAACTACGAGGAGTGAGTTTGTTAGATGCATATGGACGAAGATACGGGTACACATAACAACTGAATACATGGAAGTTCGTGTGTATTGAGAATCGACCATTAACAACTTCATAAGGTGATCGTCTGCCAAGAACAGGAGTGGGCAGTCGATTTATGGTATAAGCAGTTGTAACAAAGGCGTGAGGCCGATGGGAGAGAGGTACATGAGAGTGGTACAACATAGAAAAGCACATCTCAGCAATGTGACGGTGCTTGCGCTCAGCCCGACCATTCTGCTCAGGAGTATACGAGAAAGAAATATGATGATGAATGCCCTTTGTCTGTAATAGAGAGCGTAAGCGACCATTTACAAACTCAGTCCCCCCATCACTTTGAAACACCTTAATGATAAAAGAGAATTAGTTCTCCACAAAAGCCTCAAACTAGCGATAAACATCCCAAAAATTAGATTTGCGACGAAGTGGGTAAAACCACGAGAGTTGGGAATGGTCATCAAGAAAAAGGGCATAGTAGGAGAAACCATCAACAGATAAAATAAGAGAGGGACCCTATAAGTCACAATGAACTAAATCAAGTACCCTAGCAGCACGTTTTTCATTTGAATGAAAAGATAATCGCTTCCCTTTAGCCTTTTCACACGCATCACAAAGAGCAGCTTTATGAAAAACCGATGAGACAGATAAAGATTCAGAAGCTCACAAACTAGAATTAACTGAATGCAGAACATGACCAAGTCTAGCATGACAGGTTTCAAAAGATGCACACGAATTATTTGATTCCACAGTAGATAGCAAAACAGATGCACCATAGTTTAAAACATAAATATTATTCTCAATATAACCATGACCCAATGTTTCCCTAGTGATTTTATGCCGAATAATAAATGAACGATCATCAAAGCGAACGACATAGTTCAAATACCGAGTTAATTTGCTAATGGAAAGAAATTTTTAAGTTATATCAGACACAATAAGCACATCATAAAGAGTCGGAGACTTAAAAATCCGAGAATCACCAACAAGAATAATAGTGAGGGGAGAACTGTTACCAACATAGATGTAGGAAGAACTTATAAGGTGTCACATGATCAACAACAGTGGGGGATGATGCCACGTGTTCCGTGGCACCAGAATTTACAATCCACTTGGACCTACAATGCTTAAATCCTGAATTACCACCAAATTGTGCCATAATGCTGAATAAAAAAATTGAGTGTGCACGGTAATAAAAAATCAACCAACTAGAAAGGATCTGCATGTGCGTGGGGAATGACGCGCAGAAGGAACTGCCGCGCGTGAGGATGAAGCGCTTAGGGATTTTCCACCCGTAGGAATGATGCGATTGAGTGGTCTGCCTGCGCGTGGGATGCGTGGGATGTCTGGTTCTGCTGATCTGATGAAGACGTCAACGAAACTGGCTCTGAAAACCACTGGAACTGATTTACGCTGCAGATGTAACTGGTGGACACTGAAGATTGGATGAAGATGCCACCAAAGATTTAAAATTCGCTGCTGGAGATGCCGATGAAGAAGCCGGAGAATGGAAACCAAGAACACAACTTGCCAGAGAATACCGTGAGACAAGAACATCAACTGCCGGAGACTTAAGAGGGAAGCCACGTCGGAGAACGATGGAGTAGAAAAATCCTTGTTTCAGGGAAGAGAACATTCGTCGGAGGATGCCGGTAATTGGTCGGAAATTAGCCGGAAAATTACTCCGGCGGGAAGACTATGCTAGCAATGGAAAAGAAAAAGGGGAAGAGAATGGGAAGAGATCAGGGCCAAGATCAGTGAGGATTTGATACCATGGAAGAATGATTAAAGAATAATGTATTACTGACAAGAATAAATAGAGTACAATAGGAAGGCTAGTACTAGTATAACACTAGTTTAGTCAACAACTCTATCAAGAATCAAATCAAATCAATCAGATACTTGACTTATTCTTAAAAAAACATAGGGCTGACAACTGTATATGTCTTGTAGTAGCACCATTTCTTCATCCACCATTCCGAATACTCCGTAGAAACTAAAATCGATGGTGGGTAACCACAAGGCACTAATTCTACACTTCATCGTCCACTCTACCAAAATGTCTCTCTCATACATTGATGTACAGTTCCGCACTTACACTGCACATAATTCATCAGCTCATTAGCTCTGATTTCAAATTCATCAGCTCGAACTCGGTGGTTTGCTTGCAGGAGCGGTAATTTCGACAATAAAGAACGCATATTTCTTTGAGCTTCGGATGCACAAAAATGGCGTAACCGTGGGCGTCCAATCTAGTATCTTCCTGTGGAACCAGCAGCTTCACCTTCTCTGAGTTCGAGTAATGGGATTTAGAATCCATACACGGTGGTGATTCTGAACCTCGTGCAACATGACAAATCCAAGCGCAGAGAACGACATAAAATTTCAATGGAAGACCCTCGAAATCCTACCTGCGGTTAGCGAACATGACGGAAAATTCTCCAGGTAGAATGAACACAGTTGATGGATTTCTACTTCAGCTCTTTAGCAGGATTCCTCCTTCCTTCGGCAGCAGTAGCCTTCAGCATCCGCAACAGATTTGAAGCAGCTTCTAGAATAGGCAGTTAGTTAGTTAGTTAGCCTCAGTCAGCTGTAAAGTTAGTTAGCTAATCTCTGATTTCATTCCTCTATAAATGTGAGGTTTGTAAACTGATTCAGTAAGTTAATCAATCAGTTCTTTCACCCATTTACATTTTTCATTGTGTTTTTTGTGTTCTTCCATTTTGGTTTTCCAAATCAGTAAAATCATTGATTTGTTCATGGTATCAGAGTTTCACGATTGCAAAACTTGAAACTAAGATCCGTGAATTTCTTTCTTTCATCTGAAATCTTGTTTTCTAATTCTGATGGAAAGTTCTTCTTCAAATTCTAGAAATCCACAATGGAAGTATGTTGTGGATGAGGAAGGATTTGTCAAGATCGGAGTGGAGGATCCTCTTGATGCGTCTCTGACAACCGACCGGTTCGTGGGCTTGAGTTCTTCACGAATGGACCTGCAATAAAACTATCCTTAGGGTTCCAGTGGTCACCACTCTGATGTCTAAGTTAGCCCAAGCGTTTGATTTTATTAAGACAGAATGAATGATAAGTAAATGTGTACCTTGTATTTATACTCCATGTCCTAAATAATGTTCTCCTTAATTATTGCACTTAATTATCCACGAATGCGGTAATTAAGTTAAAATATTAAACAACGGGAATGCCACACCTTAGGCCCAATGGCATTCTTGGGCTTAACCTCTATCAAGAGCCTCCAAAAAAGTATGTTCTCGACCTCTGAAGGCTGGAACGTCATGAATGCTCGAATGCATGGGGCAGTTCGAGGACTTTGAAGACTTGAAATGAACCTTGCACTTTGTTGCTCTTGCCTTCGAGGGAAATAACCTGGTTTTCTAATAAAATTTGTCATTTAGGATTCCAAAGGGCACGCGCGTGCTTATCAACTGCGCGTGTCACTGCTCCCCAAACAGCGCGTTGTTAGAAGACAAAAAAGCAACTTCGTCTTTCCATAATTTTTTTATTTCCAAGGTAGTAATAATTATTCATTGTTTCTGCCCCTATAATTACCTCTTATCCGCTTTTCCTTATTAATTTTTCTCGTTTGCGGGCGTCTTTGTACAAGCATTATTTTTGTACTTCTCTCTCAAGCGATCTAATTTTCATCATCTTTCCCCAAAAAAATCAGTAAGTTCCTTCAACCCTATTCTTATTCTAATATTTTCGCTTCCTCCCCTTACAATAATGCCCTGCCATGTTTAGGGTTCCGCTTTCGAGAAATTTTCTGGTGAGATTAGGGCAGGAGAGACAGGGGTTAGTATGCCAGGGAGAGCCATTAGTGATTTGGGCTGCACTTATTTTGAAGAACTCTGGTACGATTCAGATGCTGGAGAAGGCATAACTGATCAGGTTGCTAAAAGTCATGGGGAAGAGAGGGTTTTCCCCATAACTGATATGCCTTTTCGGGATGCCGTTGAGAACTGGCCACCAGACATGGGCAAGCCCTACATAAGGAGGTCCCCTACGAGTGGCAAAATTGGTTTCTACCCTCCTCCGAATCCAGAGCTCAAATTGGAAAGGGGTTCAAACTCATATTTGGTCTGCAGGGAGACACCTCTCGAAGCCATAGAGGAGGAGGAGAAAACTCATCTCCTTTGAGAGAGGGGACCTATCAAAGGTTAAGGCTAAGGGACTCAGGGACTCGGGGACAGAGCCCCTAGTTCCAGTAGTAGGAACCGCTATTTCCAAAATCTTATACTCGATCCCTCCTGGCCAACGAATAGCCCCGGATGCTGATTTTCAACCCTTTCGAGATGGAGATACCCTATATAACCTCCCCGAAGGAAGATCATTCATTTATCGCAAACACCTTCGTAGCGGGCTCACATTTCCCTTTTCGCCCCTTTTTTCCAAACTTCTTAAACAATTCCAAGTGAGCCTTGCGCAAGTCCATTCCAATGTTTTGGTGATCATCATGATATTCTTAACTAGATGTCACGAGTTTGGTATCTAGCCCAGGTATAAGCTCCGCTCGCTATACTTCGTATCCTATAGTAAGCGGTCTACCGACATGATTGTCACTTTCATCAACCGAGAGGCGCATCATAAGGTTTTTGCTGTTCCTGGAAATTCATATTACTGGAGAAGCTGGAAGAAAGGGGTTTCGTTTGATAGCAGGAGGTATCGAGTACCTCCGTGGAATTGGGGCGTGCGAGTCAATTCTCCCAAACCTGGGGAATATATCTGTTGGATGCCCTTGAGAGGAATAGGCAAAAACTACTGTCCATCTCCCTCGACTACTACCTCTTCAACAACCCCATTTCCCAAATTGGCGGCTTTTCTTTCCCGCTCACAATCTACAAGGAGTATGTAGACAAAATACACCGGAAGGATATCAGGAAGCGGAGAAGAGAACTTGAGGGCCCCAGAGAAGGCCCTCCTCTCGAGACCATCGTTAGTGATTTTAGGCATTCAGGAGCCTCCGGTGCCTTAATAGAAATTTACTTCTCCTGTTTGTTGTGTTGTTGAGTTTATTTTTACTGACTAACTCTCTCTTTTTTTCCATTGGGTCTCGCTAAGGGTTTAAAGAAGCAGAGGCCCACGAAGCAGGGTCAGGTTCCTCCCAATGGGACCATCGCCTCCTCGAATCAGGCCTGCACTCCCCCGAATTAGGTGTCTCCTCTCTCGAACCAGGCCTCCCCTCTTGCAGTAGGCAGCGAAAGGCCTACTTCAACCACTGGTGATAAGCAGCCTCCTCACACCAGGAATGTTCGCCATAAGACAATGAAGAATAGCAACAATATCGATAGCACCTCACCAAGGCCATTGATAGGAGAACATGACGGTGAGAATGTCCATTAACAATCTCCTCCCCCTTCAAATAATGTGGCGCCTGTATCCATGATTGAGCATCACCTCTCGAAGATGGCCTCTGACCCTGAGGTTTTCTTCCTTTCTTTTTCAAAACATAGTTAGTGTCCCTCTCCATTTTTTTTGTATAGCATCAATCTAAGTTGAACTGTTTTTCCAGGCCTCCCAATATTTCCACGAGGCCACTGAGAAGATGGCGGCCTTCTTCTCCACTTGTTCCTCTAGCTGTGGTTCCCTACGTGAGGAGCTCAGCAAACAAAATGCTGAGAATTTGCAGTTAAAGAAATCTCTCAAGGATCAGCAGCGGGCTCTCGAGGAGAAGGATAGGGTGCTTGAAGAAAAACAAAAGCTTCTGGAAGGGGAGAGGCAAAGTATTGAGAATGAAAGACGTCAATGTATGCTGGAGAAGGATACCCTCGAGGAGAGGATTCAAGCTGCAGAGGATCCGGCCTCGCAGGTTCAAGTGCTCGAAGCCTTCAAGTACAAGCTTTTGAATAGCCCTGAGCTACTTCAACTATTTTTTTATCTTCTGGGGGTGGCCAATAAGATCGGCTGTAGTGAATTAGCCGAGGAATTTCTGAACCCACAAGTGCCCGCCCCTCTATCTAAAGATCTGGCTAAACAGGTAGATGACCTATTCAACCCAGAGCTCGAAACCACTTTGGACGTGAAATAGGACGAGGCCATAAACAACAACGGCCTTCGTTTTGCCCTGATGGATTTTATTAGTCCAAAGGGCAGCTCTTCAATGCTGAGGGGATTCAAGCAATCCCCCTTCCAGAGGCTACAGACGCCTCTCCTGAGTAGAATTCAACCGCCGTCGGAGTGGAAGAAATTATTGCTTCCACCTCAAAGGAATATGAATCTAGGGTTCGTCCCTGATTGTAACTTTTTCACTTAGGGCCCCCCAATTGTAACCCCTCTTTTTGAGTATTAATAAAAATATGTCTTTTACCACAACCTATTGACTTCGCCTTTGTTTTCTTTTCGTAGTATAATTCATTGAAAAGGGTGTTAGAAGGTGCTTGTGAGGAGCTTTTGAGCTCCCAAAAAGAGTTGAATGAGACACACAAATAGCTACTAAAGGCCTCCCGAGATCTATCTAACTGTAATCAAGAGAAGGAGTCCTTAAAGGACAACTTCCACCAGCTCGAAGCTGAGATGAAGCTATGGAAATCTAAAGAACATCCCACTTTTAAGGGGTTTGTTAAGGATTTCCTGAGCAAAGAATTTAATGGTACCTATCCCTTAGAAGTGGTCAAGGGTCGCGATTCCACAGATGAAGAACTAGAAGAGCTGAAGCGTCAAATCTATTTGAAGTTTGGTTCACTGAAGTCCTACATTGCCACCGCGACTAGGCTTCCAGTAGTGGAAGGGCGCCTAATTGGTTTCTTGGGCGAAAATCGCAGACTAGTATTCTAGAGGGACTTACTTGCCGGGCAATATTTATTAATTCAATGCAAAGTGGCTAGCCTTGAAGAGGAATTGCTCGCTTGGAAGATAGCATGCGAGGATCCCCACTCTCCAAGTAAACCTCATCCAGTCCCTCAAAAGAGCCCCCGGTTGAAGATAATTCTTTGGTAGAATCCCTCTTTTCTAAGAACATGAGACTCGCAGGGGAGATTGAGGCCTGGTAGGTACAGGCCAAAGAAGTCGAGGAACGCATCACTGAATTCGAAGAAAACATTGCTGCACACAAAGTAAGCCTTCGTGCCTACATGCTTTCTCACGGCATTCCTTCCTCATATTTAATCAGCAATAATCAGCTTTCGAAATTTCTACTCAAAGCTGCTTGGTACTGGATGGATGAAGTTAACGCCCATGAGAATCGAACTCCTCGACAGAAAAAGGCCTTTGACCTTATACTTGATTGGTTGGCGGAGCTGAAGGTAAAAGGATTTATTCCCTCGAGTTTTTATTCTGCTCCTCGGTCACAAAAGTCTACCACTAAAGGAGCTGACAGGCATCTTGTCCTCTCAATGATCTTCGAGTAATGTTGCCCAATGATCTTTCTCAAAACTTTGCAAGAGTGTTGGGTCATCCACAAAGAGCCCATTCAAACCTTCTACAAAAAAGCGGTGTAAGACCGCCATTCCCCTTAATCCTTCTGAATATCATGTAGAGGAACAAATGGAGGACATACGAAGGGCAGCTGGTATAAAGCTTGAAGAGCTCAAAACGATAGAGGCAAAAGTGAAGGGGCTAGGAAAACCTATCTCCACTAAAGATTTGTTTCAGGCGGGATTTCCTCCCACTAGATAAATATGTTTATGCGAATAAGATTATGTAGTTGTTAGTATCAAAAACATTGTACTCCATATAATTTATGAAGTATGAATAAATAGCCTGTTTTCTCTCCATCTCCAATATTTTACCTCTCGAATATGGCGCCATGAACAACTTCACTAGGCTGAGAAAAGTGACACAAGCATTTTACCCAGGTTCGGTGTTTTCACCTACATCCTGCCAATCTTGTCTACTAGTTCATCATTCCAAGATTACATAAGTAGCCCTCGAGTGCCTCTTAAGAGCAAAACACTCGAACATTAGCCATAGCAGTAAATATCATCTAGAGCGTCGCTTTAAAGCAACCTGATTGAACATCAACTAGAGTGCCACTCTAGAGAAAACCACTCGAACATCAGTCGTGGCTGGAAATTTCATCTAGAGTGCCGCTTTAAAGCAACCTGCTCGAACATCAACTGGAGTGCAGCTTTAGAGCAAACCACTCGAACATCAGCCGTGGCTGGAAATTTCATCTAGAGCGCCGCTTTAAAGAAACCTGCTTGAACATCAACTAGAGTGTCGCTTTAGAGCAAACCACTCGAACATCAGCCGTTGTTTGAAATTTCATCTAGAGCGACACTTTAAAGCAACCCGCTCAACATCTACTAGAGAGCCGCTTTAGAGAAAACCACTCGAACATCAGCTGTAGTTGGAATTTTCATCTAGAGCGCCGCTTTAAAGCAATCCACTCGAACATCAACTAGAGTGCCGCTTTAAAGCAAACCACTAGAACATCATAGCTGGTAGTATTTTCTCAGGTTGGTAATGTTCCACCTATTTGGCACTCGAACCTCGTTCATCTGTTCAAGAACATAACTTCCTCCTGGGTGCTACTCGATCACCTTATAAGGTCCTTCCCAATTTGCAGCTAACTTCCCTTCAGGTTCTTTTCTGCTTTTCTCATTTTTTCTCATTACCAATTCCCCCGGATTAAACAACTCTTTCTTTACCATTCTGTCATGGTATCTTCTGACTCGTTCTTTGACTTTAGCCTCATGTACAGAAGCTAACTCCCTCTTTTCCTCCACCATATCTAGATCCAGGCATCTGTTCTGCTGGTTGACTGTCTCATCTGCAGCAGCCATCATCCTTAGGCTAGGAACAACTATTTCCACAGGGATTACTGCCTCTTAGCCGTATACTAGACTAAAAGGTGTTTCCCCGATATTGGAAGACTCAGTTTTCCGATATACTCACAACACATTGGGAAATTTCTATATCCAGTTACCCTCAGCCCCCTCGAGGCGTGCTTGTATCCATTTACTATTGTTCAGTTGGTCACTTCTACTTATTCATTGGCTTGGGAGTGGTAAACTGATGTCACTTTTTGCTTAATCTGATATTCCTCGCACCACTTCTTGAAAGGATCCTGAGCAAACTATGTTCCATTGTCTATAATGATCGTCCTTGGGATTCCAAAATGGCACACAATGTTCTTCCAGCAAAATGAGATAACTGTTTTCCTCTTATGTTCGTTAGGGGTTCAGCCTCCACCCACTTCATGAAATAATCAATGGCCATCATTAGGTATCTAAATTTTCATGGCACTTCTAGAAAAGGGCCAGCCAGATCGATCCCCCACTTGTCAAATGACCATGAACTATAGATGCTTCTCATTTCTTCCTGCGGAACATGTGTTATAGGGGTATGTCTCTGGCACTGGTGGCAAGCCTAAATATATCAATTCGCATCTCAAAAATTATAGGCCAGTAAAATCCCGCTCGAATGAGCCTCCTCACCATGGACATGGCTCCCTGGTAGCTGCTGCATACCCCTTTGTGGACCTCTCTTATAAGATAATTGTCCTCATGAGGGTTGACGCACCGAAGCAATGTTTGCGAATGACCCCTTCTTTACAACCCTTCTTCTTGCAACACATACATTGGGGCTTTCAACCTAATCTTTCTGCCATCAACTTTATTTTTTGGCATGACACCCTCTCGAAGATATGCCACGAATGGTGTCAACCAGGAGTTTTCCACTTCAACCATCACCACCACAGGTTCTTCAAAACTTTGCTTGTTCGAAGTTTCCATGAGCATTTTCTTCTGGGATTGGGTTCCCAGATCTGAAGAAGCGAGCTTACTTAGAGCTTCTACTTTATGATTGCTTTCCCTTACAACCTGCATTAAAGTATAAGATTTGAAAATTTTTAACATGTTCTTTACTACCTCGAGGTATCTCTGCAAATTACGCTCACTGGCCTCGTATTATCCATTCACCTATTGAACCACAATTTAAGAGTCACTGAAAACCTCCAGTTCCTCCATCTGCAGCTCCTTTGTGAGGCGCAATCCGATGATCAGTGCCCCATATTCAGCCTCATTATTAGTTGATTTGAATGCAAAGTTCAATACAAAAGGGTAATCTCTGCCAATGGGGCTAGTTAACAAAACCCCGACTCCACTTCCTCCTAAATGTGACGAACCATCCACATAAAACTTCCATACCTTTCTTTGGTTTGCTTCCACCTCTCGAATGGGATCCAAACATACTTTGAGGGGCTTAGTAGTTTCCACAATATCAACCCTTAATCGCAACTCGAGGTTGATATTGGATATCATGCTTTCCCAATTCCACCACCCTCTTCATCAGTCTTCCTGAAATCTTAGGCCTCAGCAGGAAGGATCTGTCGAATGGGGTCATTCATGAGCACCACTATTTTGTGTCTCTCGAAGTAGGGTCTTAACCTTCTGGTTGTATGTAGGAGGGCTAGAATCAACCTCCCGAGAACATTATACCTCGTCCCCGGCCCCTGCAAAGTACGAGTGACAAAGTAAATCAGATGCTGGACCTTTTCTTTTTCTTTTACCAGGGCCGCGTTGATTTCCAATGGTGACATAGCAAACATACAAGTATAGCGTTTCATCCTTGTCTAGTTTCATCAAGGTAGGCATTGCCCCCAAGTGTTCCTTCAACTATTTGAATGCCTCATCGCACTTGCCATTCCACTCAAACTTCTTTTCCTTTGAAGAACATCGAAGAAGGGAAAGTGCTTCTCCGCCCCCTTCAATAGGAACCTGCTCAATGCTGCAAGAGATCCTGTAAGCTTTTGTACATCCTTTATCGATTGTGGGGTTTTCATTATCCTCAAAGTTTCGACCTTTTCCAAGTTTACATCAATCCCCCTCTCTGAGACCACAAATCTGATATCTTTCCCTGCCTCCACACCAATAACACACTTAGACTGGTTCAACTTCAAATTAGCCCCTCGAAGTCTACTGAATGTTTCCTCCAGGTCTCTTAAGAATTCTTCATAAAATTTTCTTTTGACAACCATGTCATCCATGTATATTTCTATATTCTTCCCTATCTATCCCCTGAATAGTCTATCAGCCAGCCTCTGGTAAGTAGCCCCAACATTCTTTAACCCAAAAGGCATCTTCTTATAGCAGTACATGCCCACATCATTAATAAATGATATTTTTTCCTTGTCTTCCTCCGCCATGAAGATTTGGTGATACCTATTATGTGCGTCGAAGAATGCCAAAATTTGATATCCAGTGTTGGCTTCCACCAGCTTGTCAATTGGTGGCAATGGGTAATTATCTTTGGGACAGCATTTATTTAGATCAGTAAAGTCTATGCACATCCTCTATGCTCCATCATGCTTTGGAACCATGACTGGGTTAGCAATCCAATCGGGATAGAACACCTCACTGATTACGTCTGCCCTCTTCAACTTCTCCACCTATTCTTTAATTGCTTCAGCTCTTTCAGGAGCAAACACCCTTCTCTTCTGCTTCACTGGTTTAATCGAGGGGTCAATGTTCAGTCTATGCAGTGTGAGACTTGAAGGGACTACCGCAAGAAAACCTTAGGGTCAGAGGTATCCCATGAGAACACGTCTCCATATTCCCCCAGCAAATTTCTCAGTCTTCCCTTCACATCTTCAGGAATTAGTTTCCCTACATCTACTGACCCCATCCCGAATTGGCATCTGTATTGTATCAGCTAATCCCACATCTGCATGTACTGCTCTACATCCCTTTACCTTTCGATTCCCATACAGCCGTGAGGTTACATTTTTGGGCCATAGTTTGATCTCCTAGAATAGATGCCACCCCCTTCTCAGTTGGGAACTTCATCATCAGGTGATAGGGTGACCAGACCGCCTGAGCCTGGCACATCCTTAGCCTTCCTAAAATCACATTATAAGGAGAAGAAGCATCCACGACAGCGAAATTACACCTGGTAATCACCCATTTGTCATCGTCCGATACTTGAATGGGCAATGTTATCTCTCCTATGGGGAATATCGAGTTTCCCATGAATCTGGATAAAAGGGAGGCAGACTTTTTCAAGTTATTGTGCCCTATGTATAATTGGTCAAAACACTCAGCAAACATCACTTCTACCCACTTCCATCATCAAAGAACACCCTTTTTATCAAGGATGTTACAAGAATGGCTGAAATTACTGTAGGATCTGCATGGGGCATTTGGTCCGGTATAACATCTGCTTCCGAAAAAGTGACCACCTCGTCTGGTCAAAACCTCTTATGACTGGGCTCTTCCACAGGAACCCTTCTAGCCTCAGCTCTTATAACAGCATGTCATTGATGACACCAATTACCCTTCACACAGGTGGGTTTTCTTCATTTTGGTTACCTTGATTTCCTCCATGTTGCTCCTGGGGTCTATACTGCCTTCCTTCCTGCCCCCTGTCTCGAACCGTCTGCTCTCAAGGCCTTCTATCTCCTCTATCCCCATTGTTTTGATTATTTCTTCTATAAGGCTGTCATTGGTTCATTCGGGGCCTCAAAGGGGCATCCTGGTTCCTTTGCCCTTGGAATCGTCCTTCCCGCTCACACCTATCAATCTTCATCCTTAACTGCATGAATCATTTGTGTTATGGCCGTAATCCCTGTGATGATCACAGTATCAATTTTTTGCCCTCCTGGCTGCAACCGAGTTGTGCGAACTCTGCAAGGGTGGAGGTGCTCGAAATAACCCTCTATGTATGCTTAAGATTTGTGTAGGGGTTCTTCCTCTGAGCGTTGGTGGTAATGGATTATACCTTTTGAATGGTGTTCTTATAGGTTTAAATGGTCTTTTTCCTCTATGCTCTACATTTCTTCCCACTTTCTCTGCTAGGATATCTCATTTCCTTCTAGTTGTCTCCTCTACCCTCGAATACTGCTCTGCTACCTCCTGAAGTTTTTGCAAAGTCTTGGAGGTATTAGTACTCAACTTCTTGTACAATTCTAAATCATGCATCCCTAGTAGGTACCCCTGGATTACCTCATTCTTCGTTGTTTCTATCACCCCTAAACTCTCATCAACATACTGATGATAAAAGGCTTTCGTGCTTTCCCCTGCCTTTTGCTTCGTCTGGTAGAGTTCCAACAGAGTTTTGGTAAACTTCTTCTTCTGTGCGTACGGGCTCAACAATGCTCCGCTAAAATCCCGATATGATTGAAGAAAGTCCCTTGGCAACTTGTTGAACCACTTCTGTGTTTTACCCCGTAGGTAGCTACCTACAAGCTTGCATGTCAATTTCTCATCAAAATCCCTCGAATTCATCCAGCCCATAAATGTTTGGATGAACTCTAGAGGGTCAGTTTTACCACTGTGCATGAGAAGTCCTTCTGGGGGCTTCACTTCTATTGGCTATCGAAGCCCGATGATCACCGAGCTAAAAGGAGACCCCGCAGCCTGGCTCAAGGGGCCGATCAACCTATCCAATTCCTTTCTTAATTATTCACTTGCATCTAAGGGGGGTTCCTGTTTCCCCCCTGGCAGGTTCAGCCCCCTATCGTGATCGCCCAACTGTGGCATATAAGGAGGTTGGGTCACTCTATATCCTTGGTTCATCCAATCCTATCCGAGGTTTGGGTATGCTGGTGGTGAAGTTGGTTGGACACAAGGATTGGAAATCCCCTGATTGATTCCCATACTCTCGCATCCTTGCATGCCAGAAGAGGCCATTATTTCATATGATGCTCTTTGACCGGCCAGGTCGAGGGCAGGAGCAGATGGGGCTAGCAGGGGTAACGAATATACAGGACCTTAGGAGTGACCAGGAATAGAAGGCCGAGGCCTAGCCTGTAGAGGTTCTCTAGTATATACCTAATAAGGGTAGGATATTGGGGGTTTAGAGGCCCACCCCGTAGTTATTCCCAGAGGTGAGGGCGGTAATGCTCCCGACGTGACCCTATCATCCCTCGGAGGAAGGTGATTCGATAGCCAGCCACAACCAGGACCTGAGCTGCTCGTTCAACATCTTGATTTGGGTCGCCCTCCCTGCATTTTGATTTCCTTGTTCGTGTTGACCATGGGCTTCCCTATATGAGTCTCCCAAAACCTCCATAAACCTTTCATCCCTCGGGTCGGCTACCCTTTTGAGCACGGAGTCGGTGTTTTCTTGTTCTTATTCCCCTATCATTTTTGGCATCCTCGAGGGGGCCATTACATCATTCTAGACTGGCTCCAGGGGATTTGCTCCAAATGCCACTGAGGTTTACCCCCCATCATGGCGTACGCTTATAATATGCCCTGCACGCAGATCCGTTCCCGACATTTGAATATTATCCATTTTGATGTCCTTGACACGAGTGTTGCCTTCTACTCCTGGATTCTCCGATGTTAACCTTGGCGGAGATCCAGCCCCTGTACCTATTGACCTCAACCTTTCACTCCTTCGAACAACCGTGGACATAAACTCTCAAAACCCTTGATCTATCTTAGTCATCCCCACGGACGGCGCCACTTGATGCATCTCTGACAACCGATCAGCTCGTGGCTTAAGTTCTTCTCAAATGAACCTTCAATAAAACTTTCCATGAGGTTTCAGGGGTCAGCACTCTGATGCCTAAGTTAGCCCAAGCGTTTGATGTGATTAAGACAGAATGAATGATAAGTAAATGCATACCTTGCATTTATACTCCATGTCCTAAATAACTTTATCCTTAATTATCGCCCTTAATTACCCATAAATGTGGTAATTAAGTTAGAGTATTAAATATTCCCTAAACTAGGATACCGCACCTTCAGCCCAATGGCCTTCTTGGGCTTAACCTCTATCACCTTTCTACCTGAATGTTGCGGACAACTCGAATCTAAGTCTCGTTGTAAAGCTGCTCAATGAGAAGAATTTTTTGCTTTAGAACAGAGCTATGCTCAGAGCTCTGAAATCGGAGGTGAATTCAACTCTAGTTTCTTGGATCATGAACTCCATGACTCAATAAATAGCTACAAGTTTTTCTTTTGTGGACAATGCTAGAAAACTTTGGAATGAAATTCAGGAAAGGTTTTATGTGAGAAATGGTCCAATGTTGTACCAACTCAGGAATAGGATTGCTGAATTCATGCAAGGCCCAAGTTCAGTCAATCAATATTTCTCAGATATGAAGCATCTTTGGGATGAACTTGAGTGTTTAAGGCCAAAATGAAGATGTTTTTGTCTTCAGGAAGCTTGCAAATGTGGATATGATGAAGCTATTGCAAAGGATGAAAATGAGGACAAGGTTGAGCAGTTTTTAGTCGAGTTTAAAGTGGTTAGGGATCAGATCCTAACAATGGGGCCTACTCCTCCAGTAGGAAAGGTTTTTTCTATTGTTGCATAGGCTGAGAGTCACAAACACACAATCATTAACTGTGTTTGCTCAGCTAAGCAGTCAACTATGTTTATTAGATCAAACTCTAAAGTTTTAGGCCACAATTATGGAGAAGTTACTGGCAAAGGTAATTTTAAGAAGAAGGATCTTCAAAATAAGAAGCTTCTAAAATGTGGTCATTGCCATAAGACTGGACATGTCAAGGATTTCTACTTCAAAATCCATGGCTACTCGAATTGGTGGCAAGAAGGAAAACCAAGGTTTAGAAATGTTGTTGCTAATGTGACTATAGCACATGATCAGGATGATGCTCCATTTGATGTTTCAGATATGAAGAATGAGAACAATATGCATGCTATGTTTGCTTCATTCATGAAAATGATGGAAATGAATAAGTAGCAGATAGGAAAGGGTGTAGAGCCATCACCAGGAGAGGTTGTCAACCTAGCTCACTTCTCTGATTTCTCAGGTAGTGTTCTAATTCTGATGGTGAATTTGGCTTTTCAATTTGATGATGATACATGGATCTTGGACAGTGGTGCTTCAAGTAGTAACAAATCTCTTTTTAGAAACTACTCACCAAATTCTATACTTATACCAGTTTATTTACCTAATAATACTTCTCAATTTGTTTCTGCCATAGGATTAGTTTATCTCACATCATCACTCATTTTGCATGATTGCCTATATGTTGAAAATTTTGAGTATAACCTACTGTCTTTTAATAAACTTGCACGATCAGGAGATGTCTATTTTAACTTCTATCCATCTATTTGTTTCATTCAGGGCCTCAAGACTAACAAAGTCATTGGGGTAGCTAAAGCTAGCAGAGGTCTATATCTCATCACACCTACATCCTTTGATCAAAATTTTATCTCATCTTGTATTCAATCTTTCAGTTCTTTGTTTTTGAAAAGATATGAAGCATCTGTAGTTGCAAATAAAGTTTCAGTATATGATGTAGATGTTTGGAATTTTAAACTAGGGCATGCATCTGATGTAACCATGAAGCATCTTCATATACACAATAGAGACAATTTTCAATGGCATATCTTTCCTTTAGCTAAACAAGCAAGGCTGAGTTTTCCTTTATCTCAAGTTAAATCATATGAATACTTTGAATTGCTTCATACGGACCTTTGGGGTCCATATAAGGTGACATCTAAAAATGGTTTCAAGTATTTCTTAACCATAGTAGATGATTATAGTAGATCTACATGGACTATTCTTCTGAAAACAAAAGACAAAGTATGTGATATTTTACAAAGTTTTCTTATAATAACTAAAACACAGTTTGAAAAATCTGTAAAAATGATTAAACAAGATAATGGAACGGAGTTTATAAACATTAAATGTCATAATCTATTTGATAAAATGGGGATTTTACATTTTAAAAAAGGGATGTGCTTATACCCCTCCGCAAAATAGAGTTGCTGAGAGGAAGCACAAACATCTGCTAGAAATGACTAGAGCTTTTATGTTCCAATCTCGTTTGCGAAAACATTTTTGGGCAGATGCAGCTTTAGCATCCACTTACATAATAATTATGCTACCTACATCAGTATTAGGGTGGAAATATCCATATGAGGTTCTCTTTAATAGAAAACCAGATTTACACAATTTGAAATTTTTTTTGTTGTCTCGCTTTTGCTTCTAACCTGTCTCCACATAGATATAAATTTTCTCCAAGAGCATTTCCTTGTGTATTTATAGGTAATCCATCAAACCAGAAAGGTTTTGAGATTTTTGATATAGTAATAATAAAACAATTGTATCTAGAGATGTTTCGTTTCATGAGAAAAGTTTTCCATACAAGATGAATTCTGATCATATGTTTCATAAATCTCCCATTGAGATTGATGTCTCTAAACCATCACAAAACTACTCTATTCTGCTTAACAATGATAATGTTTTTTATATCAATACTCCAGATACATCAGTTCAGTATACACCTTCTGATCATGCACCTGAAACTGATATTTTTCAAACTCTTGATACTGATCATGCCAATAATTTTGAACCTGAGTTTCATACTAATCAATATTCTAACAATGAAAGCTTAAACATTATTTCTGAGTCTGAGTATAATGCATCTTCATTTTCTTTTATTCATTCTCCATCTCTTAATTCTTCTCAAATTCATCAGCCTAGACACAGTACCAGACATGAAAACCAAACCAACTTGGCTTAAAGATTTTATTACTAACTCAATTTGTGATTCTTCCTATACACCAATTTTTTTGCTACACACATTGCTTTTCTTACTGATGTAGCCAAGGTTCCTGAACCATCATCATACAAAGAGGCCATTATTTACCCTGAATGGATCATTTCTATGAATGAAGAGTTGTAGGCTTTAGAGGATAATTAGAAGTTGGAAATGGTTTCTGAAATTTAGTCTTACCACTTTTTCTAGTTCTTACTAGTGTGTTCCAACATGCCTAGTTTAACCAAGTGTAAATAACGTGAAACGTAAAAGACACACAACTTGGTTACGCAGTTCGGTGTAAACCACCTACATCTGCGGGGCCTGGCCCAATTCAGAATGAATCCACTAATTAGAAAGATAGCGTACAGAGTACAGTTTACAAAATACTTATCTTTACTAACTATGACGTGTGGACTCTGCTAGCTCCCCTAGCTACCGATCCGCCTTGATCAGACTCCCTCTGACCTCGAACTCCGTCGACGCAGGATCTCCTCCTCCCGAGGAATTAAGGTATACGATTCTGAACTTAGTGCGGCAGGACAGTGTTGGAACACAGTTTATTGGCTCTTGCAAATTTCGTAAGATCTCAAAATCTGGGTGCAGATTTTGCTCTATAAAACCGTGAGTATGCAGCCGTGTTTGTCCCCAATTTATATCCACGAATTAGACTTGAATACTCCTTGATTATCTCCACAATATTCCTATTCCAAATCTGATTCTTGAAGCATATCCAAATCCCATAAATAAAGGGATTTACCTTATATCATTCTATCCCATATATTCGAATAAATCTTCTCCTTATAAGTAGGGATTTTCCATAAAACCAATTATGCTTCACACGCCTAATATATAGCCAAATGTACAATTACCATAAATTCTGAAACACTCCAATATTCCGGCTTGAATTCCGTTAAACTCTATGGCGTAAATTCTGCTCCAGCACCATGTTCCAACATGGTCTGTATATTAGTTCAAAATAATTCACACAAAATTGCCAATAAAATAATTCCTTGACTTTACAATCTCCCCTTTGGCATTTTTGTGGACCCATAATATTTTGGACTTGCAGCACAGAATCAATATCATACAACGAGCAGAATAATGATCATAACAGCCAGAACTCACATACTGAAAGCCGAAAACCAAAATCCAGAATTCCAGAAATTACAACCAAATTGAAAACCAAATATCCGAAATTACTCCCCCTGGGACCACACATAGGCCAAAGGGACTTCATCACAAAAACATCAAAAATAAAGCTCAGTCTTTAAAACTCCCCCTGAATTAATCCTACTCAAATCATCCTTCCAGTCGTGACTTTTCTTCCTCCAACCGTGCTTGCTCAGCCTGCAAAGAAGCAATCTGGATCCCTACAGCTCCAAGTCTAGCATTAATAGCCATCAATCGAGTCTTCTTGTATGCTGTGGCTGATAAGGAGGCTGACCCAGAAGCTGTCCATGGAAGGTTATGTGCCTGCCTGAGCCCGAAAGTCTTCTTATTGGGCCGCAAGAACTCAGTCTCCACTATCACATCAGAGGCCTGCCCTTTGACTTTGGCACTCTTTGCTAAGGCGGAGATTAGGGCTGGGTAGATGACCGCATCATTCATTTTTGGAGCTGTGGCCTGTCGAACCAAATGTTGCTGAATTAAGAGCCTGAGATTGATTTTCCTCTGTGTTCCAACACAGTAAAGTAGCTTGGCCATTTCTCTAGTCAGTGCGGTGGTGTTGCTTGATGGCAACCAGCAGTGAACAGCTATTTGATACAAACCGAAAAATCTGGACGTCAAGCATGATGCTTGAGAGTACCCCACTGCTGGCCACTTCCTCTTATATCCCCCAGATATAACCGACAAAATCTCATCATCTCTCAACTCTAAATCATCAGGAAATACTCACCCTATCTCCTGAGTTTTCAGCCCAAACAACACATTGATTCTAGTAGCAGACACATCTATGATTTTTCCTCGAACATATACTCTACCGAACCATGGAGAAGAAATATCTAGATTTCCAGGCATGAGATTAGAATATACCTCTAAAACCACCTGCCTATTGTATTGCAGTTGTATTGTGGCTGCCTTTGTCATCCCTATTTCCTTTAAAAAATTTGTGAACCCACTCTCCTGATAAGCCTTCAGGTCCAAAGGTCTTTCAGCAATAAATTTCTTCTCAGAGAAGAAATCTTCCATCTCTGCTCCCTTCTCATCAAAGTAAACTGCAGAAAAAGCCTGGGAGACAGATGGAGGAGGCAGAATCTTCCTCGGTTTGCTATCCCGTCTCTTCTTACTCCTTTTTGCTGCCTCAGTATCAATGGCAGAGCTAGCCTTCCTTTTTCCTTTTGCCTTCTGAAAAAATACATCCAGGACCTCGTCACTGGAGTATGTCAGATCAGGGGCATCATGTGTTGGAACACAGTCTGCTCTTTCAGCTGATTCTTCTTCTGGATCATCACCCTGAACTGGCAGATCTTCATCAGATACTTCAATCCCCTGATTCCCTTCATCATCCTCGTTGCTTTCTCCTCCCATATCAACATCGGAGTTCACATTCACATGTTCCTCAGACAGTGTTGGAACACTCTCCTCACTATCAAAGAGTTCAATAATTACAGGTTCTCTTAGTTTTTCCATTCTCCTCGAACAGTCCATATCGAAGAATCCAACCTGAAGCTTGTCTCCATACTTAACCGTCTCCATTCCAACAGCTTCTTCATCAGTAATGTTCCTTAACCAGACATAGCTATGACTCAACATCTGACAAAAAATGTGAAATTTATCCTTTCCTTTTCCATTCAGCTGACCATACATTCCTCTCAGATACTTCACATTCTTATATTCAATATCCCAGACATCAGAAAAGTGACCAGAAACAATCTCCTTAATTTTGACATGCAAAACTTCCAAATCCTTTCTTATACTCCTGATTTTGCTTAGATCCACAGAATATCTATTTGCTTGTAACCATTCGAATATATCATCCACACTTCTACTTTCAAAACCCAAGAATTTCAATGGTCGAGGGTCAGGACCAGTTACCTTAGGTTTTTTCTGTTTCTTGCCTTCAGACACTTCTTCTCGGGCATCAGATTTACCATCAGACTCTCCACTTTGTTTCTTGACAGAAGCCTCTTCCTCTTCCTTTTCATCTTCAGCTTTATCAGGCTCTGCTCCAGCTATCTCCTCATTCTCCTCATGGTTAGCATTTCCTTTGTTCTGATCTTGAGTTTGTGCCTTACCCAATTCAACATATCTTCTTGGCTCATCAAACACCACCAATTCCGAATTCATGGATCCCTGATCTTCCTCCATAATTTCTGGCACCGAAGCTTCTTCTATCAGAGAATTTGGGCTTGACATTATTTGGTACAATGCCGAGATAGAGAGGAGTGTTGAGTATAAGATTTTTCGGAAAGAGTTTTGGGGAAAAAAAATTCGGCCCGAGAGTAATAGAATGCGAAAGGGGTTTTAGAGTTTGAATCAACTTTCAATTCTTCATGAACTTACCTCTTTTCCCGCGAAGTGCCTTTTTAGATTTCCCAAAAAATGTAATGATACCCCTTTCTCTTCTTGTCCCATCAAGGCGTCATTCCTCATTTAACTTCCAACACACCTTACTTAACTACTCCTATTTTAGTAAGCCGTTTCTTCCTTCCAATTTTTTGTTCTTTTTCTAATTTTTGTAAACTGTAAATAACACAAATATGTACACAAAACAAAAACTGATTAAGGTAAATATTACCTCAGATTTGACAAACACCTAAGTGTTTTCGGAGGCTCTCAAAAGTGGTGGCATCAAGCGGCTTTGTAAATATATCAGCAAACTGCTCGTGTGTTGGAACATAGACCACTTTCACTTCCTTTCTTTCAACCAGATCTCTAATAAAATGATGCCTTATGTCAATATGTTTGGTTCTTGAGTGTTGAACTGGATTTTTTGAAATATCAATGGCACTTGTATTGTCACATAAAATCTTTAGGGGGCCTTGATGAATTCCATAATCTTTCAGCATTTGATTCATCCATAATAATTGTGCACAACAACTTCCTACTGCAAGATACTCTGCTTCTGCAGTAGATAGAGAGATCGAGTTCTGTTTCTTGCTATACCAGGACACCAAATTCGGTCCAATAAAGATGCATCCGCCGGTGGTACTTTTTCGATCATCAGCATTTCCAGCCCAATCAGAATCACTGTATCCTATCAACTCTGAATCTTGATTCTTTGAATACCAAACACCATATTCTGACGTCCCACTCACATATCTAATAATTCTTTTGACTGCAGTAAGATGAGATTCCTTAGGATCAGCTTGAAATCTAGCGCATATTCCAACACTGAGACATATATCTAGTCTACTGGCAGTGAGATATAATAAACTTCCAATCATTCCTCTATATAACTTCTGATCGACTGAAACTCCTTTTTCATCTTTCACCAGTTTATCAGAAACTCCCATAGGGGTTCGAACTGCACGAGAATTACTAAGTCCGAATTTCTGAATCAAGTTCAAGGCATACTTACTTTGATTTATGAACAGACCATTCCGTCCTTGCTTGACTTGTAATCCCAGAAAGTAAGTCAATTCTCCAACCATGCTCATCTCGAATTCAGATTGCATCGTGGTGACAAACTCCTGTACCATAGATGGTGAAGTAGAGCCAAAAACTATGTCATCAACATATATTTGAGCAATTAGAAACTTTGAGGACTTGTCATGCACAAATAAAGTGCGATCTACTCCCCCTCGACGATAACCGTTCTGAAGTAGAAAGGTAGTAAGTCGTTCATACCATGCTCGAGGTGCCTGCTTTAATCCGTATAAGGCCTTCTTGAGACGATATACATGATGCGGGTAATGGGGATCTTCAAAACCTTTAGGTTGTTCCACATAAACTTCCTCATTCACCACTCCATTTAAAAACGCACTCTTAACATCCATTTGATACAAAGTAAAGTTCAAAGATCAGGCATAGCTAGTAGAATACGGATAGATTCTAACCTGGCAACAGGTGCAAAGGTTTCATCAAAGTCAACACCTTCCACTTGTGTATATCCTTGAGCAACAAGTCTGGCTTTGTTCCTGGTGACTAAGCCATCTGCATCGGACTTGTTCTTGAAGATCCATTTTGTACCAATGACAGTAATGCCTTTGGGACGAGGAGTAAGGTACCAAATATCATTCTTGGTAAACTGGCCGAGTTCATCTTGCATTGCAGCAATCCAATACTCATCAAGTAAAGCTTCCTTATAGTTCTTCGGTTCAATTAGGGACACAAAATAGTATAGGCCAGCCAGTCGTCGATAATCAACTCGAGGTACTGATCGAGTGCTTCTCAAGGTGGAGCCAGATCGGTCGAGTGTTGGAACATGGTCGTCCGTAGGAAGGGACTGTGTTGGAACATGGTCGTGTGTTGGAACATGATCATCTTCAGTAGAGTTTGGGTTCTTGTGCTCATTTGGTTCAGCAGGATCAACTGAGGGTTTTGCTTTGTCAGAAGATTGAGACTTTGTTGGAACCTGAGAGTTGGCCGATTCTTCCTCCACAGCTTCTAGAAGTTGTTCCTTTTCGGAATCATCCACAATAACGTTTATGGATTCCATGAGAGTTTTGGTTTGATGATTAAAAACTCTGTAGGCACGGCTGTTGATAGAATACCCGAGAAAAATTCCTGGATCACTCCGATTATCAAATTTTGCCAACTGTTCTCTATCTCTGAGAATATAGCAAGTACTTCCGAACACATGAAAATACGAAATGTTTGGTTTCCTACCCTTCCAGATCTCATAGGCTGTTTTTTCAGTGAATGGTCGAAGATACACCCTGTTGATTGTATAGCTGTATTGATCGCCTCTGCCCACCATTTCTTATGGATATCCTTTTCTGCCAACATAACTCGAGCCATCTCCTGTAGAGTTCTGTTCTTTCTTTCGACAATACCATTCTGTTGAGGAGTGATAGGAGCCGAAAACTCATGTTGAATCCCTAGCTCATCACAGAAGGAACTGAATTGTTCATTCTCAAATTCTCTTCCATGATCACTTCGAATTCGGATTATCTTTCCTACAGGACTTCCCTTTTCAGTTTGTAACTTTATTACAAGGCTTCGAAATACCTCAATCGTATCAGATTTCTCTTTCAAGAAGGCTACCCATGTAAATCTGGAGAAGTCATCAACACATACAAAAATATATTTCTTTCCTCCTATGCTAGGTGTATTAACTGGCCCCATTAAGTCCATATGCAATAATTCCAGATTTCTAGAAGTAGTAATAAACTGAACTGAAGAATGAGGAGCACGAGTTTGTTTACCTTGTTGACATGGTCCGCACACAATTTCATCCTTGCTGATCAAGATTGGCATTCCTCGTACAGCTTTCATGTTAGCAATTTTCACCAGTGTTTTATAGTTGATGTGTCACAGCTTCCTGTGCCAAAGAATTCCTTCATCCTGCTTTGAAAGCATGCATCGAACTTCTTGTTCTAACAAATAACAATTGTCTGAAGATCGTATTCCAGAAAGAACCTTGTTTTCTCCATACTTCACTACACACTTGTCCTTCTGAAATTCCACTATCATGTTGTCATCACACAGCTGGCTTATACTTAGCAAGTTTGCTTTTCCTGGAATTCAATTTAGAAATATTTGCTTCAGACATCTCGGCTCTCTTGACTGCTGCTATCAATTTCTGACTCAGTTCTTCATTTTGTTTTCCAATTTCTGCAACTGTGGATCGTAATTCCTTTTCACTTTCAATTAGCTTCCTTTTTTCTTCAATCAGCTCTTTGTTCTTGTCAGCTACTTGAACCCACATGGTATACATTTGTTCGTATGTGCTATAGATCTCTTCATCACTTACAGACAGATCATCTTCATCACTGTGAGCATCGTCCAGATTCATGTTGGAACATACAGCTTTCTCTTTGTTCAGTGTGTTGGAACACTGACCTTCTGGTATATCATGGACCTTTGCTCCAAAAGCTACATAATTATTTGTGAGTTCTTCTTCATCTTTTTCATTATCTTCATCATCACTCTAAGAGGTTACATATGATCTTCCTTGTTTCTTGCGGGTGTTAGCACATTCGGCTTGAATATGACCAAGTCCTTCACATTCTCTGCATTGAATTCGTCCAACCTGTTTTGGTTCGTTGTTCTGATTTTTCCCGAACTGCATATTTCCTTGTTCAAATCTCAACCCACGATTGTTGTTCGAATCTTGTTGCTTTTGTCTGTTTCCGCCAAACCTCTCCTGGGATTTCTTGTTAACTACCTTCTTTAGCATCTTTGAGAAATTCTTTGTAATAAGTGCCAGTTTTTCAAACTCATCATCACTGTCAGACTCGTGACTTGCCTTGACTGGAGAAACTTTGAACGCTAAATCCTTGGAGATTCTTTTGGTAGATTGCTGGAATGTCATCTCATAAGTTTGTAGCGAACCCATCAGTTCATCTAGGCTCATGGTGGCTACGTCTCTTGCTTCCTCTATTGCTGCTACTTTCATTGCAAATCTTTTAGGGAGAGATCGCAATGTCTTTTTTCACTAACTTAGTTTCTTTGTACACCTTTCCAAGTTGGTAAACCATGTTAGAGATATCTCTGAGCTTTCCATTGAATATGGAAATGGTGGCATTCTCCTCCATTTTGAGTTCTTCAAACTTGGTAGCCAGCATCTGTAGTTTGGATTCCCGCACTCGACTGGTTCCTTCATGAACGGTCTGTAAAATATCCCATGCTTTCTTTGCTTGGTAGCATGTAGATATAAGCTTAAACTGGTTTTCATCAACAGCAGTGAAGATTGCATTCAGTGCCTTCGAATTTTCCAGTGATTCTTTAAGATCATCTGGAGTCCATTTAGACTTGTCTTTGAGTTTTTGACTTGACTCCCCTTCCACAGCCTTAGAACTTGTAGTATCTTCTGTAGGATGATTCCATTCATTCTCAACATAAAACCACGTCAGTTCATCCAGTGAATTGATAAATACCCTCATACGTGCCTTCCAATAGTTGTAGTTGTTTCCTTCTAACAGTGGTGGTCAAGAGACTGAAGCTCCTTCTCTTGTCGTCATGGTAAAACCGGATCTCACTTTCCTTGAAACAACCAAGGGAACGATAAGTGACAGAGCTCTGATACCAATTGAAATTTAGTCTTACCACTTTTTCTAGTTCTTACTAGTGTGTTCCAACATGCCTAGTTTAACCAAGTGTAAATAACGTGAAACGTAAAAGACACACAACTTGGTTACGCAGTTCGGTGTAAACCACTTACATCTGCGGGGCCTGGCCCAGTTCAGAATGAATCCACTAATTAGAAAGATAGCGTACAGAGTACAGTTTACAAAATACTTATCTTTACTAACTATGACGTGTGGACTCTGCTAGCTCCCCTAGCTACCGATCCGCCTTGATCAGACTCCCTCTGACCTCGAACTCCGTCGACGTAGGATCTCCTCCTCCCGAGGAATTAAGGTATACGATTCTGAACTTAGTGCGGCAGGACAGTGTTGGAACACAGTTTATTGGCTCTTGCAAATTTCGTAAGATCTCAAAATCTGGGTGCAGATTTTGCTCTATAAAACCGTGAGTATGCAGCCGTGTTTGTCCCCAATTTATATCCACGAATTAGACTTGAATACTCCTTGATTATCTCCACAATATTCCTATTCCAAATCTGATTCTTGAATCATATCCAAATCCCATAAATAAAGGGATTTACCTTATATCATTCTATCCCATATATTCGAATAAATCTTCTCCTTATAAGTAGGGATTTTCCATAAAACCAATTATGCTTCACACGCCTAATATATAGCCAAATGTACAATTACCATAAATTCTGAAACGCTCCAATATTCCGGCTTGAATTCCGTTAAACTCTATGGCGTAAATTCTGCTCTAGCACCATATTCCAACATGGTCTGTATATTAGTTCAAAATAATTCACACAAAATTGCCAATAAAATAATTCCTTGACTTTACAGTTTCCTTGCCACCTGGAAAATGAGCAACTGGGAGTAAATGGGTGTATAAGATAAAGTGTAGTCCAAATGGATCGGTTAGCAGGTATAAAGTCAGATTAGTGACTAAAGGGTACAATCAAATTGATGGAGAAGATTTCTATGAGAGTTTTTCTCCAGTGGCTAAAACAATAACTGTGAGATTGTTTCTTACTTTAGCTGCTGCTCAGAGCTGGTTTTCACACCAATTTGATGTTAATAATGCATTCTTACATGGCTTCATTGATGAAGACTTATGTATGTTGCCACCTGCTGGTTATCAGCTGAAATGGAAGGGCACGGTTTGTAAACTTCGAAAATCATTCTATGCTCTGAAGCGGGCTTCAAGACAGTGGAATCATGAATTCACAAAGCACCTGAAGAATCTAGGATTCCATCAATCTTATAATGATTCATGCCAGCTTCTCAGATACATAAGTTTTGTTATTCTAGCTCTTGTGGTATACGTGGATGATGTTCTCATTGCTGGGAATTCAGAGATGGTTATCCAATCTGCCAAGGATTCTTTGCATAAGGCTTTTACAATTAAAGATCTTGGCCCTACAAAGTACTTCTTGGGAATTGGAGCTGCTAGATCAAAGAGTGGAATGCTTCTTACTCAGAACAAGTATATCTCCTCCTTAGTTTCTGATCTGAATCTTGATCAGGTAAGAGCAGCTGCTTCTCCACTTACGGTGGACTAGATTTGCACTAATAAAATCGCTCCTATAATGCTAGATCCTGGTTCTTATTGCAAACTTATTTGTCATTTGTTGTACTTAAATTTCTCCGGACCAAATATTACCTTTGTTGTGCATCAGCTAAGCTAGTTTGTTCCCCATCCTACTGAGCATCACTGGCTTGGAGCTCTTCATGTTGTTAAATATTTGAAGCATCATCAATCTTTTGGCTTTTTCTATCCATCACAATTGAAGCCTAGTTTACACAACTACTGTGATGTTGATTGGGGCACTTGCAAGGAAACGAGCCGATCAATTACTAGTTTTTCAATTTTCTAGGATCTTTCCTATTCTCGTGGAAATCGAAGAAGCAATTCACTGTGTCTCGATCCTTAGCTGAGTCTAAATATCGTAGTTTAGACAAGACTCTTTGTATCTTCCTCTTTCTATACCTGTCTATTGTGATAATTAGGCTGCGATTCACATCAATGAAAATCTGGTTTTCCATGAGCGGACTAAACATATAGAAATAGATTTTCATCTGGTTCGTGATGTGTGTAAGGATGGCTTTATTGTTTTCATACATGTGAGTACTTCTTCACATCTAGCTGATGTTTTCACTAAGCTGTTGTCCAGTGCTCAGTTGTTTTCCAGTATTGATCAAGCTGGGCTTTTGTGATTCTCGCAATAGCCACATCTTGAAGGGGAGGGGGGGAGGGATGATGGATTTCTACCTCAGCTTGTCAGCAGGTTTCCTCTTTCCTTCAGTAGCACCAGCCTTCAGCACCAGTAGCAGATTTGAAGCAGCTTTTAGAAATGGCAGTTAGTTAGTTAGCCTCAGTTAGTTAGACTCAGTTAGTTTTAAAGTTAGTTAGCTAATCTCTGATTTCATACCTCTATAAATGTGAGGTTTGTAAATTGATTCGGTAAGTTAATCGATCGGTTCTTTCACCCATTTGCACTTTTCATTGTGTGTTTTGTGTTCTTCCATTTGTTTTCCAAATCACTCTAATCATTGATTTGTTCAACAGTGTTAGAATACTAGGTATTTAGTATCTTTCTTTAGTGATAAGTTATTGTGTATTTACTCTTGTACCTCATGACAACTATATAATACCATGGAATACTATAGCCCTAATTGACCAGGGTTCTATCCTTCAATATGGTTACAGCCTAAGATCCTCCATTTATCCTCCCAAACGACCACCGCCTTTGCCTATCTCCTCTCCCCCCGAATTCCTTACTTTCTTCCTTTACTGGCCAAACTTTCCAAACTTTCCACTTTTCTAATTTAAAACTTACTGCGCCTTTTCCCTCCTTTTACTCACCTTTCCAGTACCATATCTATCTATCTCACGCAGTTATTATCAAGCCACGCCTACCTCTTTTTCCTGAAAGCTTTTGCGTCTACAGCAAAGGTCACGTCTCCCTCTTCTTCTTCCCTTTTCACTGAAATTATCAGCCTGCCATGGCCAACGAGAAACTTTCTTACAGCACTCGCATTCATTTGATGCCCGTAAAGCTTGACTCAGCCCACTATTTGCTGTGGAAAAAGCAAGTGATCCACGTCCTTACGCCATAAGGCTTATTCGGCCGATTAGATGGCTTGACCCCATGCCCGCCCGTTCCCTCTCCACCGATTTCAACTCCGAAGAGCTCTGCTACTGCTGTGTCTCCAGCGTCCAGCTCTTTGAAGGTGGATTCACAAGCTGAGTATGCATCTGGTTTGGGGAAATATGATTCACGGCTCGTTGAAGATCAGAAGCGTTGTAGTCTTCTCTTCTCCTCTCTCACGGTGGCTGCTATGGGTTAGATTTTGGGCTGTGAAACCTCCAAGCAAATCTGGGACACACTCTCCTTCGTTTACCAAAATCGAACCAAGTTTTCCATTATGTCTCTTCGCGTTCAAGCTCTCAACATTCGCAAAATGGGTATTGTTCACCATCTTCATCTCAGATTTAAGTCTATTTTAGAGTTCTCTTCTATGGGTGATCCGGTATCGAATTAAGATCAGTTCTTATGGTTTGTGACGGCCCTTGGTGCCGAGTTTAAAGATTTTAATGCTCCCCTTGTTCATGTTTCGCCAACACCATTATATATTGATGTTGTTGCCCAAGCCAAGGACCACGAGGCTTTTCTGACTAGTCTGCAGGGTACACAAGTTCATGGGACTGCTCTGGTCGTCTTCTCCATTTCTCCATCTCCATCTCCGGCCAGCCGAGCGAGAGACCACGCGCCGGTGGCGGCTGGTTTTGCTTTCGCCGTGGTGGCAGGACCCCTTGGCAGGCTTCTGCTCTTGTTCGTGGTCGTGATTCTGGTTCTCCTCTTCATTGCCAATGGTGTGGAAAATCAGGCCATGTTGCTTCCTAATGCTTTCGCCTTGTCCCTCATCCATCCAACTCTACCCATCTTGTTCAGCAATTTCAGTCATTCTTGCAAATTGAACCAGCGGCTGTCACTTTCAATTGGTATATTGACTCAGGCACCACCAATCATATGAGTTCCTCCTCTTCCGCTCTTGAGAGCGTCACACCATACTCTGGTGATACATATGTATCTGTCGGTAATGGTGATTCTATTTCTATTTTTGTCATTGGTGATTCTCAGCTTACACCTACTTTGCGTTTATCTGATGTCTCGGTTGTGCCTAATATCACCAAGAATTTGTTACCTATTGGTAAGCTTACTAAGGATCTTGGTGTTCTTATCACGTTTGACGATCGCTCTTTTATTATTCAGCACAAGTTAACCAAGGCAGTCATGGGCAGAGGTCATAGTGAGGATGGCTTATATGTGCTGGATCGAGGTGAAGAGGCTTTAGTTTCTTTTATTAAGCAGACTAAGAATAGGGAATTTTTTTGAGTTGTGGAATGCTTGGTTCGGACATGTGTCCAATAACACCATTTCTCTTTTAATTAAGACTGGTTCTTTATCTGTTTCGTCCTTGATGTCGAAACCTCATACTAGTGCTCCATGTGTTATGGAAAAAGGTCACAAATTGTCCTTTGTTGAGAATTCTAAACGTGCTATTAATGTTCTTGATTTAATTCATTGTGATTTATGGGTCCCTTCATCTGTCTTATCTAGAAATGGATTCTCTTATTATGCCCTATTTGTGGATGACTATTCACATTTCTCTTGGTTTTATCCCATTCGTCGAAAATCTGATATTGCTGACATTTATATGCAATTTAAGGCCTTTGTCAAAAATCAATTCTCATCTCGTATTAAGGTTTTTCAGAGTGATAATGGTACTGAATTCCTTAACACTCGGCTTCGTACTCATTTTGCATCGAAAGGGATACATCATCAAATTTGTTGTCCCTATACGACTGAACAAAATGGGCTTGCTGAGAGAAAACATCATCACATTGCTGAGATGGGGTGCACCATGTTGTTTCACTCTCATTTGCATATATCTTTTTGGGATAATGCCTTTTCGGCTGCGGTTCACACTATCAATCGCCTTCCCGCACCAGTTCTTGATGGGGCCACACCATATGGTTTTCTTTTTTATCGAGCTCCTATTTATTCCAATTCCCATCCCTTTGGTTGTCGGTATATCCCTTTGTTTGCCCTTATGCCAAGCATAAACTGTTGCCATGGAGTCTCCTTTGTGTGTTCATTGGTTATAGTTCACGGTACAAAGGTTTTCGATGTTGGATACCACTACTGGTTGGGTTTTTATTTCTCGGCATGCTCGCTTTGATAATTCGTTCTTCCCCTACTCTACTATTGCTTTGCCTGCCTATCCATTTTCTTTGTTGGATGTCTCTTCCTTCCTTGATCCCTCGGTCCCTGACTCTCTACCAGTGGCCCCGTCACCATCGTCGCCAGCCCAATGCTCTATATGCTCTCCTGGTCTAGATTCTCATAGAAGGGGAAAGTATGTTTTCTAGGTCACCACCGGCTACTCCTCGGGTACCAATTACTCTTTTGTTGGACGTTTCTGGATCTTCTTCAGATTCTTCCAGCTCTACGCCTGACTCTGATGGTTCTCCTACTCATCTTCATCCCATGGTCACTCAAGCTCATGATGGCACGAGACAGCCTCGCAAGTTTGATGGTTATGTTGTCACTTGTCTTCTAGTTGCTCTTCTTGCTGAGTCTGAGCCCAGGGATTATCGTGCTGCTCTTCGTGACCCGAAATAGGTGGCTGCCATGGTAGCTGAAATGGATGCTCTTCGTCATCAGCATACTTGGGATTTGGTCCCTCGTCCTTCTAATGTTAATATTGTTGGCTCCAAATGGGTGTTTCGTCAGAAGTACCGGCCGAATGGTACTGTAGATCATCATAAGGCTCGACTTGTTGTTCAGGGGTACTCTTAGATCCCCAGTTTTGATTTTGATCACACATTCAGTCCTGTAGTTAAAGCCTCTACGATCCGTACTGTTCTCGCTATTGCCACTATGCGGAAAAGACCTCTCAACCAGCTTGATGTCAAGAATGCCTTCCTAAACGGTGTTCTTTATACTGCTGTCTACATGGCTCAGCCAGTTGGTTACAAGGATCCGGTTCACCCTGATTATGTTTGTCACCTACATAAAGCCATTCATGGGCTTAAGCTGGCTCCTCGTGCATGGTTTGACAGGTTTAGAACCTATCTTCGAGACCTAGGTTTTTTTTTTGCAGCATGGCTGACACATCTCTTTTTATTTTCTCTCGTGATACTTTTCTTCTTTACATGTTGGTTTATGTTGATGATATCATTCTTACAGGAAATGACTCTACTGTCATTCATCATTTTATCACTCGCACTGATCAGGAGTTTTCTATTAAGGACCTGGGTTCTCTGCATTATTTTCTTCTTGAGGTTTCTTCCATTTCTACTGGCATCTTCTTAGGGCATGTGAAGTGTGCTCGTGACATTCTTCGTCGTGCAGGAATGACTGACGCTGCTCCCATTTCTACTCCATTTTTACCTGTCTCAGCTCCATAGCAGTTCCAGTGAGCGGTTCGCTAATCTTACTCTTTATCGGTCCTTAGTCGGTGCCTTACAATATCCCACTATCACACGTCCAGATCTAACTCGGTTAAATACTGAATGCATGCCCACTTAAAGTCGAATGCTTCAATCCCAATACAAATCTGCTACTGAATGCATGAGTACTGAAAGCAGACAGTTATCGAAAAGGAAATACTATGACACAAATTCATCATAAAGCAAATTTTATGTCCACAAGCACATGCCCAGTTACAAAATAGTTTTTCAATAGAATTCGATAATAATGCATGCTCAGAGATAGTATGACCACTTTATCTTCACAATCGATTAATCTGTTCTGGACATGAGGATGTTTTTTTTCCTTTTTCTGTCTAGTAGGAGATGCATTTTATTTTTTCCGGAAGGGAAAAAAGTACCCTCCATCCTTCAACGGCTTAAGCAAGGAAATCATGGTAGTCTTTGGTTGAGCTACCAAGGAAGTAATAACCCCTAAAGAAGCCTTGTCTTTCAAAAAAGTTTTTTATTTTCTTTTTGGAATAATTTTTTTAGGAGGGACGAAGCCACAGGAAGAATGGTCTTCGTTGATATGGTTTTCGTTGTCTTCATGAATGGTCTTCCTAGAAGAATTAGGGACTTATTAGCAGAGAATGAATCATCCATATCAACAATGTAGAAATCCACTGGAAATATCATATCATTTACTTTTACTAGTACATCCTCTATTATTCCCTCTGGGTATGCATTAGACATATCTGCTAATTGGATTATAACACGAGTTTCCTTCAATGGTCCTAATTGCAAGTCATTATACACAGATAGAGGCATGACATTAATTGATGCATCTAGATCTAACATGGCTTTTTCAACAGTTTTTGTGCCAATTATGCATGGAATAGAAAACATTCCTGGGTCCTTACATTTTTGTGGCAACTTACGTTGAATGACAGCAGAAACATTTTCACTCACCCTAATTTTTGCATCTTTCCCATACTTCATCTTCTTCGAACAAAGTTCTTTAAGAAATTTTGCGTACCTGGGAACTTGCTTAACAGCTTCAATAAAGGGCAAATTTATTTCTACCTTCTTGAAAACCTCCAAGATCTCCTTCTCATCATCTTCCTTCTTGTTACGAGCTAATCTGGATGGGAAAGGTGGAGTGACCTTTGGGTTAGAAATAGATGTCATAGGTTCAGGGTTTACCTTTGAGGACTCCTTTTTACTCTCCTTGGTTTCTTCATGATTGCCTTTCTCCTCATCAACTTCCTTAGGCTCGGAATCATCCAATTTCTTCTCATTACTTAAGGTAATGGCACTTACATTCTCTCTGGGATTCAGTTCAGTCTGGGAGGGTAACCTTCCAGCGTTGAACTTCAACTTGTTTACCTCCGCAGCCAGTTGAGTCACTTGTTGCTCGATATTTCCTATAGCAGCCCTTGTCTCATGCTGAAAAGCTTTCATATTTTTGGCTAAATTCTGCACCACTTCGCTGCTTTAGGCCATAGTTTTAAGGACTTCATTCATAGTGACTCTCTGATCATCCGGTGCTAGATTTGCATCACGACCAACTTGTGCTTGGTTTGGAGCATAAGTTCCAGGGGCCTTTTGATTCCATCTGAAGTTTGGATGATTCCTCCATCCTGGATTGTATGTATCTGAAAATGGGTCGTTCCGTCTCGGCCTTTGTGGGATATCTTCAAATCCAAAGAAAGCTTGTTCGGTCTAAGGATCTTGAAGAGTAGGGAAAGCATCAGTGTAGTGTCCCATGTGTGAGCAAATTTCACACTTGGCTCCTCTGGCACTCTTCATGGCTAGATCTTTTACAATTGAAGTGAGAGCATCTAGCTTTTCATCCAAATATGAGTTACCGGCTACCTTGACTGGTCTAGATCTATCATCATCTTCACATACTCATGAGTGACCATATCAAGGATGATCTCTTTTGCTTCATCCATGGTTTTGTTCAACACATTTCCTCCACAAGCTGCATCAAAAATCTTCCTGTCAATAGAGCACATACCACTATAAAAGTAATTAGTGATAAGCTGATACTCAGTAAAACCATGGTTAGGACACTTGCGACACAATTGATTAAATCTATCCCAATAACTCGCAAGACTTTCTCCCTTCTTTTGTCTAATACCACTTATTGCAGATCCCAAATTAGCTGCTCTAGGTTCGGGAAAAATCTTTTGTAAAAATTTCTCCTCCAAATCTTCCCAGGTTCGAATTGAACCGGGTGGGTGTTCAAAAAGCCATTCACGGGCTTTTCCCTGCAATGTGTGTGTAAAGGTGAGTAGTTTAATATGATCCTCCAAAAAACCTTGTGGTTGAAGAGTTGCACAGACGAGGTCAAATTCATCAAGATGGTTATGAGCACTCTCACCTGGCATATCACCAAATTTAGGTAATACTTGTAAGAAACCTGGTTTAATTTCAGAGTTGTGATTGATGTTGGGAAGGACAATGCAAAGAACGATTGTGTCTGTAACGTCCCATGTCTCTTATACGCTGGGCTGGTGGTTCCTCCTCACGTCTTTGTTCGTCAGCCATGTTGAAATGGGTTTCGGTGGCGGTTGACTCAGACGAGGAAGATCCTTTCAAGGCTTTTGTCTGCTTCGTTAGACTTCGTGCAAGTTTCTCAATCTATGGAGTGAAGATCAATTCTCCTGTACGAGAAGAACGAGACATAAACCAAGAAAAAGTGAAAATAAACTAAAGAATTAAAAGAAAAAATACTGCTTAAAACCAATCCCCGGCAGCGGCGCCAAAATTTGGTGTGTCATTTTACACCAAAAATAAATCAAGCTCTAAGCTGAATTTTCAGTTCAGGATTCTGTGGTCGGTATGGGCATACCAACCAGTATAGCTGCAAGCAGGTTCGTTTCCCAGGAGATTGGCGAGACCTTTTCTTTAATCTTTAATCTGCGACTTTGTAACCAAAAGAACCAGATGAGGGTCGTGAATAAGAGAAACTAAAAATCGAGTAAAAACAAGAATGGGGAATTGTTATAGATTGCAAAACAATTCAACTATGATGAGAAGATTCCAGTTTCGATCAATTCCATACTGGCTTTCTATCTCGATCCTTGATGCAAAGATGACTTTAAATGCATGCACACAAATTGGTTATAGTTGCAAGCAACCAATCTTTCCTTACCTTGTCGATAATTGGGAGGACGCCTGACCAACTATTTCTCTAACTAACATACAACCTAAGAGACGCTCTATAGATTTAATATGCTAGCAGCATTAAGAATGAGAAAGACCCAATTCATAACCAACAAACTCAGCGCCGGATTGTTAAATTAAGACTGTTGTTCCCTACCACTGATTGAACTGAAATCACAATTACGGATGATTGGTTCAATTGGCATTAAATTAACTAGCATGCTATCAAATATTGGCCACTACTCAATAACATGAAAGCAATTATAATCATTATAATCAAGAACAGCAGATGCAAGTATGCAATCAAAGTATAAGAACTAATTAGATCTCACGAGAATCGATGCCAGTACTTCCTTGATCTTTACCGGAAAAGAAGAATTTAGCTAGAATACATAATTAAATTAACAATCAAAAGCATAAAAATAAATGATGAAAATTGTCTGAATAAAATACTGGAAAATCCAAATCGCAAAATACTGTCTGCGCAAATGGGCTGTGCGTACGTAATTCTGTCACTGTCTTTGGCCGTATGTCTCTATGTGTAAAAAAATAAAGTCTCCAAAATATTACTACAACCAAAAGATAGATAAGGAATAAAATATGTCTTTCCTTATCTAATTAGAACTCTAAAAGATAATCACAATATTCTCTCCTAACAATTAGGAGTCTTCAAATCAATCTAATTATTCTCCAACTACATTTGTAATTGCCATAATTCAGCACCAAATATCTCCATTATTATTTCCTCTTCCATCTCCAAGCACAAACGACCATAAATTGCAACAACTTGTCAATTTAGCATCTAAATCTTCAAACTGCAAGAACATTACAAATAACATAAATATCCAAGCATTTAATCAACCATTCAACTCAATAATCAACCCAAAATATATGGTAAAACCAACCCCATCAAAACACCCCACACTTAGATAATGCTAGCCCTCGAGCATATGCAAATGCAAAACATAAATGTAAACGTGAGACTCAAATTAAAACACTACAGCAGCCCTCACATAAATCCACGTGCTTGTGATGTGTGTGTGAAGGAGAGATGGTAGTAACGGAATCATCAAACAAGTAATAGAATCAAGTAAGTTTGGGAGGAGTCCCTACCACAAGGTCATAGAGATTGGGGGGAAATTCTGTCGCACATGGATCTGGATAGGCAGTTGATGGAGTGAGGTGGAGGTGAAAACGTTGTGCTATCAGCAATGTCAAATAATACCAATGTCAAACAATCCTTCTCACGTTTCATTAGGAGACACACTAGCTTTAGCATCTTGAATTAATGTGAACAAAATGAGAGGTTAAAATTGAGCGTAGAAAGTAAAAAATAGAATGAGTGGATGAGATTGTATGAATCTTTGACAAAAATGAAATGTGTGTCATTTAAAAAAAAATGCCCCAATAAAACAAGTGTGTCACTATTAGTGAAACGAAAGAAGTATTATAGGGTACTTTATGATAACTCTTATTTTAATTCCCTTAATCACTTTTTTGTAATCAAACCATCGACGGGCAGCGTGAACTCTGATTCGATCCGGGTATTCAATCCCGCCGCTGAGATGCTCAGTTGACTCCTTAACTTTGATGGGAAGATGGCTTATTCCAATTCAATAATTTGTGCATAGGGGTAAGGAACTTTGGGAAATTCCAATAGTAGCAAATAGTATAGAATAGGAAATTTTTAGAAAATACTTTTCTATATTTAAATCTAAAGCCAAATCCTCAACCTTGAAATGATATGAAAGAGCTTAGAATCTGATTTAGGGGTTTGGAGGGTATCATTCCCTTTTCATTAATCTCATATATTTCCAAAATTTGGTTAAATTGGCCGAATGCTTACATCTAGTTGCACAAAGGCTTACATCAAGTGTCCCAAAAAAGGGTATCATAAAGGCGCTAAAACATCAAATTATAAATTTATAACCATTATGTATAAACAAATAGTAAGGGGTGCGTCATAGGATAATTGGTCGAATACTAAAGACACTTCCGATTAATTCGGCTCAAACCATTGGAAGCGGATCCCGGTATTCAAGTAACAGTCACCTTCTCATAGAGTTTCCAATACATTGTACTAATCGACCTCTCAATCAACCAAAACAAAAATGAATGGCTGCTGGAGTGAAAATCCGGTTCATCTCCATCAGATTAAAGTCCTTTATAGAAAGTAGGACCCGATCATTTTGGTCACCAAAAAGTCTTTTGTAAATGTAGGAAAAATCAAAAGAAAGTCTGAAAGTCTCTAACACGACACAAAATGATCAATCAAACATCTTTCAAATTGATCGATCTACAAATTTGAACTATAGATTATGATTGAAATCGCCAAAGGTAAGTTGTCGTAACCACCTTGACTAAGATTTCTCCTATACCAACATATAGTCCAAATTAGAAGCCAACTAGGTTTAGCCAAACAAAATGAGCTGTCGAAAAAAATTAGAATTGGCAGAGAGCAGACGCCACTAAATATTTTAGCAAAATACCTAGTTTTGAACAGATATCCCCAATAATAATGAAAAAAAACAAACTAAACACATAATAAATAAATAGCCTCCCACCTGAAAAAATATTAAAAAGTAGAATAAATAAAATTAAAAATGGAGAAGTACCCCTCGACTTGATATCATTGGAGAACGAATTGGCCCTGGGTTTATCCGAGTTGACTCCTATCTGGCTGAGTTGACCATCCTTTTGACCCGTGGACCCAAACCCTCGAGTGAAACAAATGAATAGTTTGTTATAGAGAAAAGTGCAGATATAACCCTATATAATTGAAGAAAGTGCAGATATAACCCTGCGCTATTCAAAAGTGCAAATATAACCCTATCTATTCAGGTTATATGCAAATATAACCTTTTTGGCCAGTTTGAGACCGGAATATAGTGAAATGATCGATTTGCCCCTGGTGAGTTTTAAAGGAAAAAATGAAAAAACCCTTTTCTCTTTCCTTTTCTCTTTCCTTTTCTCTTTCCTTACATTCTCCTTCCCTCTCTGCTGTTTCTTCCTCCTTCCGCTCTATTCTCCTTCATTTTCTCTATCCTTCCTTCTGCTCTATTCTCCTTCCCTCTATGTTGCTTCTTCTTCCTTCCGCACAGTTCTTCCCCTGCGCCGCCGTCATTCTTCTAATTCTTCCTCTTGATTCCGATCTGCAGATGGTGGTGGCGAAGAGCTCGCGGCTAGGGCTTCACCGGTGGTGTTGTGGATTTGGGGCTAGGACATGGCGATGGTGGTGTTGTGGATTCGGGGCTTGGCGATTGTGGAGGCGGAGATAGGGTAGAGGAGGATGCGGTGATGTCAAGGAGTTTAGGGTTAGTGGCGAGAAGTTTGAGGCTGTGTCGAGGAGGTGGTGCTATGGTGGGGTGGCGCAAGGTGGCGCTAGGGTTTGGAGCGGGGCAGGTGGTGGCGCGGGGTGGCGCTAGGGTTTGGAGCGGGGCAGGTGGTGGCACGGGATGGCACTAGGGTTTGGAGCGGGGTAGGTGGTGGCGCGAGGTGGCGCTTGGGTTCAGAGCGGGGCAGGTGGTGGTGCGAGGTGGCGCTAGGGTTTGGAGTGGGGCAGGTGGTGATGCGAAGTGGCGCTAGGGTTCGGAGCGGGGCAGGTGGTGGCGCTAGGGTTCGGAGCGGGGCAGGTGGTGGCGCTAGGGTTTGGAGAGGGTAGGTGGTGGAGCTAGGGTTTGGAGAGGGGGCTGGTGGTGGCGCGAGGTGGCGCTAGGGTTCGGAGATCTGAGCGGGGACAGGGGCTCAGGTGGTGGTGGCGGGGATGGGCTCAGTTGGTGGCGGCGGGGATGGGCTCAGTTGGTGGCGACTGTGGCGGTGGGTATGGGCTCAGGTGGTGGTGGCGGGGATGGGCTCAGGTGGTGGTGGCGGGGATGGGCTCAGGTGGTGGTGGCGAGGATGGGCTCAGGTAGTGGTGGCAGGGATGGGCTCAGGTGGTGGCTGGCGGAATGGTGGTGGTGAAGGATTGGTGGTGGTAGATTGGTGGTGGTAGATTGGTGGTGGCGGATTGGTGGTGGTGGCGGATTGGTGGTGGTGGCGGATTGGTGGTGGCGGCAGATTGGTGGTGGTGGGGATATTTTTGTCTTTTAAAATTTTGTATTAGATTAGAAGGGCCTTTTGGTCAAGTCTGGTCGGTCAATGGCCGAAAATGGCCAGTCAATGCTGGAATAGTGACTTTAGGGTTATATTTGCACTTATGTGTAATAGATAGGGTTATATTTACACTAAAAAATAACTCATGGTTATATTTGTACTTTCCTCAATATATAGGACTATATCTGCATATTACCCTTTGTTATAAAAAGCAAAATCGAGAATACAAATAAAAAGAAGGAACAATATAGAGAGTGCATATTGAATCCTAAAACAAAGAAAAACATGCATGTGTGAATCTGATCAAGAAAGTAGGCAAACACAAGTTCGTTCCACCAAATCTAGCCATCACCCAGAACATATAAAATTAGGCAAAAATTATTTGATAGAATATACATGTGGTGATCAATTTATTTTTGACTAATATTGCCTAAATTGATAAGGAGTTTTGCCTAAAAATCTGATAAATCAAAATTCAGGGAATGTTATCCAAATGAAAAGAATGATAAGTGTTCCAAAGTTAAAGTATAGGAGTATCTCCAGCTAAATCTCATGATTAAGTCAATTATAACAAATCTTATTTTTTTTAAACTTAATAAGGTCACATTATAATTTTTTATATTTTAAAATATATTTTAAAAAAGTTTAAAATCATTGCAATAAATAAAAAATATTAATTTATTTTATTAATGATACTAATTATAAAATGATTTATATAACTATTATGTGAGGCAAATCAAGATTTTGTGAAAGTTACAAATTTAAATTTGACAAGGAAAAACGGTAAAAGAAAATATAAACTACGTACTCCATATGTCTCATATCAAATTGAACAGAATCTTTTTCTCAGTCAAATTTATTGAAATTTGACCATATATTTGAATAAATAAACGACCAATAATATTATCGTATGAGATATCGTTAGATTTATCGTAACATTAAATTTTAAAATATTAACTTTTTGTGTATTGTTATTATATATAATTAAATATATTTATAGTAAAAAGTGTTTATTGAATATTGAAAAAATATTTTGTAAAGGTAGGACAAAGGGAGTATAACTTGATATCTGACAGAGATAGAGAGTGTTCAGCTTGTACCAATTCCAAGAACCCAGTGGCCAGGGTGTATGCTCGCCCCAGATGCACCCCAGGTTCAATTCCGGTCTGGGGCAGTATTCTGGGGTTCAGTCTCCAAATATATCGTGTTAGGTGTGGGAGCTTTACTTCGTGTGAGTTATGTGGGAGTCTCACCCCACCTTTGTATGAGACATAGGGAAGCCTCACCCCCTTTGTGTGAGGCAACTTAGGTGTGATAATAAAATTAGAGTATGTATTCAAAAAAAAAATCCAGATTTTCAAAGTGTTGACTTTATCTAATTGTGCTAATGAGAAATTTACGATTTAATTGTGTGTTTCTGTTGAAAGATCTTTCACGTCAATTCTTTATACACTATAAAGTTTTGAGTCACGTTTAATTAGTATTAATTGGTTTTAACCTAGAATCCAAAGATATTTTGAAATTTAACATTTTTGCTTAATATTTGTGTGATATTTTGAAAATTAGTTTATCTTTTACTAAATTTGAGATGTAACATAGGAAAGTATTAAGCGTTGTAATAATTGTAATGTGTCTAGAATAAAATCCATGATATATATGCAACCCATCTCTTGAAAAATGGTGTTTTCATAAGTTATGGAAAGATCAAAATAAGCTGTAAATTAGAGAGAAGGAGATAAAAAAATTTGGTTGAATTAATCGGATCATAAACTTACAACTACTTCACATTGCATAATAAACTTTTAATATTGTAATTAAATTCTTTTAGCTTTTTATAATTATAATTCGACTCAACCTTTCCATAAAGTGTAAAATGGATATCAAATCACAGATAAATAAATAAAAGTGAAGGAGTCTTTCAAGAAAGTTATACTTTTAAAATATCGCGTGTATATATTAAAACAGAGTGAAGCTCGTTTTTTCCCGGTGCAATAGATTTGGCTTCACACGGGGAAATGAAAATGTGTGGCAATCCCCACATTTAGCCGTCCTATAAAGGTCATTTGAAACGCTAATCCATGACATGATCAAACTTCCAAACCAATGAAAACATGGGATTCTCCGTACCATCTCCTTCTTCAAGCTGTTCTGCTCATACCGATCTCCCACTATTTGCTGGGAGCCTCAATTCTTGCTCTGATTCTTTTATTCAATTTTCTTGAAATTCATCTTCTTGCTGATTTGTTCACTGGATTCAGAGGCCAGCCTGTTTCTTTAACGTCCAATCCCTCCTCACATGTGTACCAGAATGTCGCCGCCAAGTGTCAACTTCTCCATTCCAGGTTTGATGAATTTTGAGTGCAAAAATTCTTTCTTTCTGGAAAAACTAGGATGATCAATTGAACTGTTTTGTGGGGTTGCAGGTTTTGGTCGACGCCGTGGTTGTGCAGTCCTCACATTCAGACTGCATTCTTGTCATTCTTCGGAAGGTCCCCTGTGGCAAAGTATAGAAGGTGATGTTTGTTTGATCAGCTTCTTCTTTTAAGTGAAGTGTAGAGTACTTAGTTGAGGATCATATTGGCTGACTATACCTGGGGAATGTGCGTTGTTTATATATTGAATGTGTATTTCAAACTATTACTCGACATTACAACATATATACAGATCACAGTCAAATTATAACAATAATGTACAATCTCTACGAGAACGCTCATAGAGATAGAGAGGCTTAATGTATTAAATGTGTTACTTCATGCAGAGAGCTGTTTAAGTTAGATGATGGCGGCACCTTAGCTTTGGATTGGCTGATTCTCAATGATGGTAACAAGTGTAGTTATGTTAGGGATTTGTTTTTAGCTTGTTCTTGTTGGTGTAATATAAAGACCTGTCACTTGTGTCCGAGTAGCTATTGATATTGTTTTGGTTCAAGAAACAGTTTGCCTCTTTTTTTTTCATTAGTAATTTCTTTGTAGTGATTTGATGGATAAAATATGAAACTAGATACTCGAGCAAACGATGCAATTCTTGTTGATATTCACAATCCTATCGTGATAGTGATCCCTGGATTGACAAGTGATTCTGATTCTTCAGTAAGCTGCATTTTCTCACCTCTTTAAACGTTCAGCTTTCTTCTCCTCGTGTTGTTTAAATTGAGATTTTGCCTTGTGCGGATTGACATGGTCAACAGTATGTGAGGCATTTAGCTTTCAAGCTGGGAGAACGTGGATGGAATGTTGTTGTGGGCAATCATCGCGGACTTGGGGGAATTCCAATCACTGTGAGTGGCTTGTCATTGTATCATGCATTTGATTCAGTTCTGTTGAGCACCATTTTTATCACTCATATTGTATCATATTGAAGTTGTATGGAAAGTCTGTTCTTGTTATGATGGCTGAGAGGAATGGCATTTTCTGTTTTCTTCAAATACTTATTGTGTTTCATATTCAATATGTATGAGTTGAAAACTGGATTTTCATATTCATTATGTCCCTGTTGGTTTGTTGCAACAGTCTGATTGCTTCTACAATGCTGGATGGACTAATGATATTCGCAAAGTTGTTGACCATATTCATCGCCGGTACCCTGAAGCTCCTCTTTTTACTGTTGGAACTAGCATTGGAGCTAACATGCTGGTAGGCTTTCCATTAATGTCTCATTTCTGGATGAAAATCTTAGCATCCATTGTCACTGAACAGATCAAATGGTTTACTATCTTGTTTCGCATTGCAATTTGATATGCTGTTACTGAGTTGTGACCTTTTTCTTGGTGAAGTATCTTGGTGAAGAAGGGATTAATGCTCCAATCGCCGGCTCTGCAGCTATCTGTTGTCCTTGGGATCCATTGGTTAGTAACAGATGATATGTTTGCAAATACACTGCCATCTTGAGCATGATAGCTTTTCGAGGATGATGGTTAATATTTTTCACTTTCTCCAGTTATGTGACAGGTTCATTAACCGGAAGCTTGTTCAGAGGCTGTATAGCAAAGTTCTAGCGCTCGGCTTGAAAGGCTACGCCAAGCTGTAAGACACACACTTCCTTGTTGGGTCTTTTTCCTGTTGTAAATGTTATGAACCGCATTTTGATCTTTATCTGCCGGTCATTGCAGTCACCAGACAGTTCTAACTCGGCTTGCAGATTGGGAAGGCATTTCGAAGGTCAGCTAGCATGTTAACCTTTTGGCTCCATCCTAGTCCTTTTCTTTAATCTTAACATCGGGTTTATGTGCTTGTAGTCACGTACACTTCGCGACTTTGACACTTGTGCTACTCGTATTGTTGCAAAGTGTGCGGTAAGAACTTATTGCTTGTTTTTTTGCGAGTGTTTCGCGATGCCTGCTTAACTCACTTGTTTCTGTCCTTTTTTCAGACTGTTGATACTTACTACCGGCATTGCTGCAGTGCTCTCTACGTAGGGAACGTTATGGTCCCTCTTTTATGCATCAGTGCTTTAGATGATCCAATCTGTACCAAGGAAGCAATTCCATGGGATGAATGCCGGTTTGTGTTCAGTAATCAGTATAAATCTTTCTGCTAATCTGTATGCAGTATAAACTTTTCACCTTCTTTTCACGTAGGGGAAATAAGAATGTTGTTTTGGCAGTCACGCAGCATGGAGGACACTTGGCCTATTTCGAAGGGATCGCGGCGAAGAGTCTCTGGTATGTTTTATTCATGTTTTCGAGCTGCGATTCTGAATACTAGAACACCATACGAGGTTTCAGTCAACGTTGTTTTGCAGGTGGGTGAGGGCAGTTGATGAGTTCTTGTCGGTCTTGCATTCGAGTCCATTATGTCAGACAAAGAAAGAGGTGATCTCATTTCTAACAAGCTTCCTAGATGTTGCCGTTGTGTGCTTAACTCTTAGGTTTGTTTAAATGATGCATATTGCAGAGCCGAATGCAAGTTCCATCCACCATTGGCCTTGAAGAATCTTCAAGAATTGACGCGGCGCCGTACGTAAATGTTGGAGAAGATGGGACAGTGGCTGCTATTGGAATTAATGGCGAGTTTGAGGATAAAGTTTGTGTAACAGAAGAAGATGGTAATGACATTGGAATGGTTCCTGTGAGGAGGCGTGCGAGATCAAATGCCACTTCAGCAGACACTGGAATGGCTCCTGCGAGGGGGCAAAGTAATTTGCTCCTGGACTTCATTTACTAATCTATTTTGAAACATCTCCATTGACAACCAGTGAATGAATAAAACCAGTTGTTCATATTGATCTCAATCGAGATTCTGATAACTATGGTTCACACACTCTCATGCAAGTCCAGAAAATCTTTGAACTCTAGTGAGAATTGGAGAAGTGAAAGAATATGCTTGAATGGATTTAGGAGTACTTATGTGAGCCATATGTGATGAAAGTTGCAATAACAAGAATATATATCTAGTGGAACATATTTTACAATCCTTGGACACGGGATTTCGTGTGCCCCGTGCTACTCAGGTCGGAGCATAAGCTAGTGATGCTTTCAAAATGCATATTACGAATCACAACTAAACTTCATAAAACTGCATTGTTCTATGGTGCAATCAGTTGCCTGCAAACTAAGGGGCCTTACAACAGCTTTTTAATCTCATAGCTAAACTAAAATGAAGGGCCGAAAAGATGTGGTACTTTTGAACACTGAACTATAGAGAATCCTGGAGTTGTGCCAAAGTCTTCCCCTTGAGAGAATCAAGTTAAGAGTGCAACTCAAATTACCAAAACAGGCGAGAATAGAGAGCATGTGTAAGCTTCAGAGACTTCCAATTCAGCTTTCTAATGAGCCCTGGTCATCTTCATCTTTGGCATGGCCTTCTTCATCTGGCGGGCACGGTCTTTGGCCTCTTTCCTGCGAAGAGCCTCGGCGCTGAGCTTTGCTTCAGCCTCCTCCAGCTTCTTTCTCTGATCAGATTTCTTCTTCTGCATTGCTTCTTGCCTAGCATTCTGAAGTTCTTTGTACATCTCCTGAGCCATCTTCAGCCGTGCTGTTTCTGTTTTAGAGCGAGCCTAAGATGCACAAGTTGCAGTTTATCAAAAGAACGGTTCCATTTAACATGCCCCGAAATTGATGGTAAGAGCAAACTTACATGTGAACTCAGTTTGTACCGACCAAGGAAATCTATGTAGTAAGGGACAAGGGCCACCAATCGAGACATTTCAGCCATATTTTTGGCATCAGGAAGAGCAAACTTAAAAACAAGCATCTTCTTGTGTGAGCCCAAATGTTGATCGGAGAAATGCATTGAGATGAAACCCTTCCCAAACTTGTCAAATGCTTTGTCACCAAATACCTGTTGGTAGAATAAACTCACATCAAATCACTGCTAAGGGTGCCACAACAGATAGAATGAAGCAAATATCAGGCCATTAAATTGGCAGCAGCAGTAGCATCTGGCTAAAACTTCTAAAAAGTTTATCTCAGAGAAACAGTGACATCTACGATCTGCTAAGTTCCTACTTTAGCGAACATGGTTTTATTATTCTACTTGTTATGGATAAACCGTTACTATACCATTACTTGTCCACCAAAGTGTTCAAGACCTAAACTATTGTTCATTTCGCTACAGCAATAGAGTGATATCAAAGCTGTCACTCTATTGCTGTGGCAGATAGGAAAAAGAATAAATCACATAGAAAGTTTAAGCAACTTATTACATGTTTGACAAGGCAATTCATCCCTCAAATTGCAAACGGCAGACGAAGTAAAACACAATGATCATTATTCTTTTCCAGTGAGTTCCGTGAACACCACAATTCTCCGTAGAAAGAATCAAACAAATAAACAATGTAAACCACAAGAACAGATCCAAATAAGAAGAATGGCAAAAAGTGCATTTCTAATGATGATGCATAATCCTTGTAACTCATACCAAACCACATCCAAAACCCTAAGAAATCATAGGAAACAGGAACCCCCATAGCATGAAAGAATAATTAATAATAACGGTACCTGCTCGAGTGTAACATCAGTGATCAAATCCGATGCGACCTCCTTAGATTCAGAGATTACGGCCAGGTCCTCAGCCAGGCCTTTCTTGGGAGCCGTCAAAGAAGAGAACCTCTGCAAATCCCTGACCTCCTTATGCATGGATTTTGCGAGCTTCTTCCTGGCCAATGCGAAAACCACCTGATCCATGGCATCACCATTCATGTACACCTCGAAAGTCATCTCATCCTTGCAAGGCACCACCATATTGTAGAGCCTGGAGATCAAATCATGCCTGCTCTTGAGCTCCATGGTGGCCAGCATCCCCTGGCAGAACCTCCGCCCGCTGGCATAGAACTTGAACGTGTTCTGCCCTTCTTTGAGCAAGAGCGGGGAGTCATCCGTCTCCCCGACCCCCAACAAGCTGAAGTTCTTGTCAAAGATGGAATCCTTGGAAGCGAATCTCATCACCCAGGCCAACGCAATGTCCTCATTCTCCTTCTTGCCGGTGAAATAGTTCACAATAAACACGATCAAGAACGAGCCGCAAACAATCTCAACAGTGAAGGATTTGATCGATCTGGGGGGAGGCGGTGACTCGGGTTCGGGTTCGGGCACGGGATCCGATTCCAGATCGGATTCGGCCGCGGGGGTACCAGTACTCGATTCGGTGTCTTCGGGGACCGGGAAGCCCTCGAACTCGTCCTCATCCCAGTACTCGATTGAGCTGGAGGGTTTCTTGACATCGTCGGCGGGGGGCGGAACGGCTTCGGATTGGGGAGGGCCGTGGGAGGGGTCGGTGAGGGTGACGGGGGGCGGGGAGCGGAGGGGGAGATCGGCGGGGAGGGGGTCGTCGTCTTCGTCGGCGTCGAAGCCCTCGAAGTGGGGCTGGGCGGCGGAGAGGGAGAGGTGGTGGAGGAGGAGGGAGAGGATGGAGAGGAGGGCGATGAGGAAGAGGCGGGAGTCGCCGCCTCTGGGGAGGAGGAAGGAGAGCATCAGGTTGCCGGACTTGGCCATAACTCGACTTCTGTTGTCAGCTTCTACAACGACTGCTCTCTTCCGAGGGCGATCCGGTGGAGGGATGATATCACGGTTATACGGGCTTCCGAGTGCGGCGACGCTACTGCCCGCTCTAGTAAAACTAGCTGGAGCTGATTTTTATTTGATTAATTTGAAGATGCAAATTTTTCAATACATTTTTTTATGGCCCGTAGCTTTTGTGGTCGAGACTTTTGTTGTATATGTAAACAAACAGTCTGTCCATAAATTCTCTATAGGGTGCACCTTTTTAAAGAAGGAAAATTTTATAATTTGCCATTACATACAATTAAAGTTCTCACTAATCAATCATAAATTCAAAAAAAATTAGAGCGCCATTCTATATTTTTTAAATAAAAAAGTGTAATTCTTAGCACTTCGTATCAAGAAAGTTTTCTTTTCAATAACATCTATTTGGGCACTAAAATTAAGTATAAATAAAAATAAGAGTCTGTCTCTTGAAAGACGGTCTTTCCATAGGTCGTGGAAAGACCAATGCGTAAATTGCAAATTAGAAGAAATGAAGATAAAATTTTTGGTTTGGATTAATTGGGTCATAAACTTTATAACTAGAGAAAAATGCAGATATAAACCTATATAATTGACGAAAGTGCAGATATAACCCCGCGCTAATTGAAAGTGAAAATAAACTCTATCTATTCATGTTATGTGCAAATATAACCTTTTCAGGCAGTTAGAGGCCGGAATACGGTGAAAAAACTATTTTGCCTCCCTGTAAAAATAAAAAATTGAAAAAGTACTGAAATTACATTCCTAGCCCTAACCCATTTTCTTCTTCTCGTCTTTTCCAGACCTTTTCTTATTCTCGTCTTCATTTCTCTCTTCGTCTGAGTGGCACTTGTAATTTCCCAGACCATTTGTGGATTCATCAATTGTTTGGCGCTTGACTGAGTGGCGCCTGAAATGGTGGTGGTGGCGGGGTGAGGGTGAGGGTGGTGGTGGTGGTGGCCGGAGCTAGGATTTTGGTGGAGGACTGGGATGGGACTGTGATGGGATCGTCGACGCCGACAAAGCTATAGATTTGGGGTTGTGGCGAAGTGGTGCTAGGGTTCGGGGTTGCACTAGGGTTCGGGGCTAGTAGTGGGGCTAGGGTTCAGGGCGGGTGGTGGTGCTATGGTGGGGTGGCGGAGGAGGGAAGAATAGTGGTGGCGGGGCTTGGCGCTCGCGAAACGTCCTCCAGCTTGGTGCTCTCGATGGGGATTCCTGAATCGTCATTCTGTCCGATAGTATACGAGCTGGTGAGACTAGTTAGCCAATCCGGACTGATCCATGATGTGGGCTTATTGTTTGAAGGTTTCTTTGGTTTTTCTTCAATGGAAGATGTGATGCAGGAATGTGAATGGTGGAAATGAAGTGAGATTCTTCTGGGGTAGGCGTTGATTATTCTTGGGTGGAGAAATGGGGTCGAGAGAAGGGAGAGTGGCACGGCATGATGAGTATCGTTGCTCCAGTTTCTTATAGGAGTTCTTCTTCTTCTTCGAGTGGTTTAAGGTTTGTGGGAATTAAAGATAGGCTCTGTTTTTGTTTCTGTGGAACAAGGGAGTGGCAGGGAGATGAAAGGATTCGAGTCCAATGAAAAGTTGGCTCCACCAGGGGGTAGTGGTGGTGGCTTGGCGGGGGCGGTGATGGTCCCCGAGATCATGAACTTGACTAGAATTTTTCTGGCATTAATAAGGGCATAATTGTCCTTCCAGTTTAATGCTTGGGTCATAAGGGTATTTTAGTCTTTGCAAGTGGGTCAATAGCCCAAATTTATTAGTCAACGCCAGAATCATGGTCGGAGGGTTATATTTTCACTTTCAATCAATAGTCAGGGTTATATTTGCACTAAAAAATAATTAAGGGTTATATCTGCACTTTCCTCAACATATATGGTTATATTTGCATATTACCCTTATAACTAATACACGTAGGCCCGTCAAATGGGTTAATTGGATAAACTCATTATCCAAACTCAATTAACCCATTATCCAATGAGTCATTATCAAATTAACTCATTTATTAATGAGTCATAATGATTTGGATTATAAATGAGTTTGGTCATTAAATGGATAACCCATGAGATAACTAATATGACCCAATGAGTTAAAATATATTATCCAATAAGTTATTATGTAATTAACTCAATAAGTTATCATTCAATATTTTCTTCTAATTTGGGTTTTAAGTTGTCGTTATCCAATGAGATCAGATGTTAAATACTCATTAGTTTTTGGTAGTTTTTGGGATTGGGCGGGATGGGAATGATTATGTTAATAGAAAATTTTGATCTCAATGGATCTCATATTATGTTAACTCAATGAGAACCCAACAAATACCCAATAAATATCCAAAATTACCCAATTAAAGACATGTGTAATATTTAACATAAAAATCACTATAATTCCCAAATCATACAAATTATAATTCATAAATTATTCGATCTCAATCTCGTACAATATTCGAATTCGTACAGTTGTCGAGCTCATACAGTATTCAAACTCAATCTCGTACAATATTCGAGTTCATACAGTATTCGAGCTTAATCACGTACGGTATTCGAATTCGTACAATATTCGAGCTCGTACACTATTCGAGCTCGAGCTCGAACCCCACTAATATTGTTTGTTAATCTCATCGAGTTTACAGGGCCAACATATTATATATTTTTAATTTTTATTAAATATAATATAATATAATGTACATAATATAATAAATGATTATATATGTTAGGGGAAAATTAAATCATTCGTAATCAAACTAGTGAAAATTTTGTTATCTTATGATATGAAATTATCCACGGGTCACCCGTTACCCAACCCAACTCGACCCGCGCCTCCCATCTTTGTTTTCATCAAGTTGCATTAGCTTTGTAGTTTTGGAGAAGTTGTTGCTTTGCTGGATTACTCCAATCAACGGTGAAAAATGTCTGTTTGAGGAGTTTTGAGGGCAGTTTCGTTTTGATTTGGAACAATGTGGTACTATGTATCTCTATATTTATTCATAGGTGGCCAGGTTAATCTCCACCAGGTTGGCACAACTCTGTAATTCTAGTACTCCAGTAAGAACCGTTTTGGATTTTTTGTCGCCGGATTTCTCCAATCAGCCACTGGGAAGAACCTAAATCTCACCGGAGTCTCAAGAGCACTAACAACACACCTAGAAAATAAAAATGTCAAACAACTAAAATTAAGATTTACTTAAACCATGTTGTTATATAGGAAAGCCAATTCATGATGCAGATCTTCTAAAGTCTAGATATATGCATTGTCTAGGGAGCATTGCCCTCCAAATCCACCGCAAATGTTGTACTGCAGGACAGTGGAAACTTAAGTATACATTGTTTAGGGAGCATTGCTCTCCAAACGCGTCGCAGATGTGGTGTTGCAGGCCAGTGGAATCTCCGTTGTACACCAAAAAGTTTTGTTCGACGACCACAAACTTCCGTATAAAGGCCCATTTTCCTATTTTCAGTGGGTCAGCAGACCACGTACCCATCACAGGATGACCCATATTTACTGCCGCTCGTAACTTATCACCACTACTAAGAGAGTCTTCCACCAAATTGCATCGTCTTCCATTGCGGCCACCACAAGGCCATCATGACTACAATCTACTACGACAAAAATTTGTTAGACGACGAGATTTCGCGTGGAGTGGGAATAAATTTTTGGGTTGGGCTGAAAGAACAATTTAGACTTCAAGTGTGCTTTTAGGTCAGATATCCATAAAGGGGGTTGTCGTTGCCGACCACCACCCAGGAACTACTCGATACCACCCTGAAACGCCTTTCGTTGTTTCTCCTTTTCCATTCATCAACCTTTGACATCCATTGGCCGGCTTCTGCGCGATCTCTACCATCAACACCTCAACGATCGGTCCATCGTGAGCGACACGTGCTGGCACAAGCTCCATCGAGAGTTGGTTCCTCCACTGAGCAAGACAGGATTGTTGATTTCTCTGGCGAGTTAGGGCTAGTCTCCAGCGTACGAGACGATTCTTCGGCAGGAGTTGGAGATCAAGCATGGTGTACTTCCGGTCCCCAAATCTACAATCTAGAAAGAAGAATCCTGGGAAAAAAAGGAAGGTGGAAGGGGAGGTCATCGGACCACTGCCAACAGCAATATCCCACCTAGGGTTTCTAATGAAAAGTTGAGTAATGGAAGTTTTAACTGTATGTTGTACAACCATTTAATTGTATATTGTTGCCACCTCGTACATGGTTAATCTTAGCCATTTCAGTCCATGTTTAGCTTCTTAGGAAGATTGGGTAGTATTAGGGATAAACAATGTAGCAAGTTCATTTCATTAACTGAACAAATTCTTCGGATAAACAGTAGTCATTATAAAAGTGCTTGTATCACTTAACGACCATCAGAGTAACAAAGATCTCTTGGGTTGTAGACTTGTAGTTTTGAAGGACCTTTTATTTCGTAGTTATGTTGGTCTGAATTTTAAAGCCAAACAAGAGTTGAATAAATGTGAGCACGAATAAAATCAACAATAAGCGGCACTCATTCACATAGGTGTACTTCCAAAACGGGCAGATTTACATTTACAATGGGTTAAACAATTCGGCATTTGGTCACATGTAAAGCATCTTCAGTGAGTCAGTCATGTTTAATTTAAGGTCATTGTCGTCCCCATGTACCATCTCTATTGAGGGGCCTTCCCGCTTAGTTGATCAAGTGAAACAAAATCGCATTTGATATCTCAGAAGTTCCTCACAATGGCTGAACCAGAATTTCACCATCATCTCCTACCAAGTTCCGACACCTGTGACCGGAGTTCTTGAAATCAAGACAGCTAGTCTAACCATGGACTCAACTACATGACTAATAAAAATCACTTCGCCCCTTTGTCTTCTTCCAACAGCAAATGCACTATAGAATTGAGGAGTTCATTACTAGTAACAGACACTGCCTGAAAATCATCGAGCTTTTCATATCAAAATCAAGTAAAAAAGAAAACAAGTACAATCACAAGAACATGAGCATAAAAGCAACAATACATGTGCAAACACTTGCATGAGATATCACTAAATGATATTGCAGAAAATGTCATGAATGGCTGGAAATAAAATTTGATGGACAAAAAGACGCAATGGGCAAGAAGAAAGAACAAGGTTTAAACAAATTATTAGCTACATCCCACTACCCTGTCAACTCTCTCCCTCATCCCCACAACATCCCGTTCCACACAGAAGACAATTTAATAAACATGTAGAAGTCCAGTGGACCCCCAAAAACAAAACAAAATTTATTACATGGTAGCTGAAGATATGGGGTTTAAACCTAATCCACAGTCATTCCGAACTAAATACTACTCCATCATACCTCCCCACCTTCTAGGAAAAAACCCCTGTACCCTAGGCCCTCCAATCCCACTGGCTAATCAAATCCCCAACAATAGATGTAAAGCACACATTCCACGTGACTTCTTTCGAATCAAACAAATTCTTTTCTGAATTATTAAATCTTTGACAGTTTCAACAAGTAATGCTTCGCATTGAACTAAAAATAAACCTAAAAGACAACTCATACATGTGAGGAAGTCACAGCACATTTCAAGTCTATAGCATTAGCAAGTGTATGCACACTTTCCAAATACATGAACTAACTTTCATTAACTAAGGTATCAAATATAAGACATAAAACATAAGTCTATGCCATTACTGTGACACCAACAGGTCATTTCACACCAAAGCCATATTATGTCCTATTACTTATTGATCATAACAGCTGAAAAAAGAATGATAGAAATTTAACAGTTTCTCTTCAGGCAAAGGATAATGCATTTCATGCACAATAACTGTTATTCGAAACTTGAAGGTAGAAAGATAGGAGGGGGGGATGCAAGCATATTCATGTATATTTGTTGTAATACTAAGCATTGGTCATTCAAGAAATGCAATGGGAGAAATAAGAAGGAAGTTTAATGTACCTGTGGCTTGCTTATAAGCTCCCTTAGGATAGAATCCAAAGTTAAACGTAGTTTCTTGAATAGAACAGCTGTTTGTGCTGGTGCAGCCATTTTTAACCAGTCATCAATGCTGACTAATCCAGTCTGTAGTCAAAACGTCAATGAGTTAGTTTGCTCTGATTAGCTAAAACAAACCATTGGTCCATTGGTAACCGGCTGCAATGAGGAGCTGCAGTTTGACATGCAACTTGCAGTATACTTGAACACTTGTTTATTGTATTGTTTTCATTTGAAATAAGAGCTTTCAGACGCAAACTATAGATTTTTTAGAAGAACTTGCAATGATTTTTTGCGTGGCAACAATGTTCACTTAAAAGGCTTAACACAACACTCTTTCTAGTGTTGAAAAGAAACAACCATATTTATGTAAACTAAGAGAAGTAGAAGATACCTGATGATGCACATTTATCAAGCCACCAAACAGCAAAATAGAATAGGGAGAGACAACGGTAGTGTCCCGCAGATACACCTTATTTGTTTCAACCTGTAGACCCAAATCATGAGAACAACGTCCTAAACCTAGCGTGTTTTGGACAAATGCAAAAGATATAGCCATCACAAAAAAACGAGAGACTGAATTTTGACAGATAATTGCTAGCTGTGACAATTGAAACTAGAAGACAATTTCACTAATAATTTAAAAGTGAAACACCAAGAGAAATTCATATATATCTTAACCAACCAACAAATTAATATTGGCAAATCATCTAATAAATCACTTCTACTCATTCTGCTAATGTACACTAGTTCCTACACCTTTAAAAGATAGGCAAGCATGTTCATACTATCCAATTATACAAGATAAAATTGAAAAATTGCATTAAATATTTGGGAAAAAGACTATCTTAGAGATAGAAATGATGATGAACCTTTTCAAGAAAGACGAGCAGTGGATACTGAATGATCTTTATATTGTGGTTGATGGAAGAAGGATGTATGAACACTCTTCTTCTGCCATCGTACCATACGGGATAGCCTTCAGCATTACAACCGTCAATGCCAAGAGCTGATCGAACAACACTCCCCTCACATGTAGCAACATTAGGGTGCAGACCAGCACACAATATTGCCTGCATCCAAACAGAGTGAACTCACAGAACTAGATCTGACACAAGCCAGCTGAATAATTGCTGAAGTGTTATAATCTTTTCAATTATTTTTTCCAAATGTTATACGTACATCTTTTCAACTGATTTAAGGACTCTTCAAAATTCAAAATTTGATGCCCTTGGGAAAATTTAGGATTTAAGAGATGAATAATAGTCAAGGACAGTGTTTAAAAGTATACCTTATTTATCCAACAAAACAGACAACTAAAATTATATTGTACATAAACGTAAGCTATCTTACACAGTCCAAAGACAAAATTGAACACATCTCAAAAATACATTAAAAATTTTAAACAGGTTATTCTTGGTAATAGATGAACTGAACACTTGGTACAGCATAAGTATTTCTACCTCCCTCCCAATTCCCATATAAGAGTAATGTTTCTTATTAATGCATTCTGCAGATAAAAACATTTATCATCTCAGGCTCTGCTTACAAGTTAAACCACCACAAAATACTTCACTTGTTATTCTGGGTAAAAAAAATCATGCAGTCAAGTAAACCAAACAGCAGATGGAGTACATCCAGCTGGAAATTGTTACAAAAGCAGCACAATTTACAGACAGAAGTTTTTTTTGGGTGGAGGTTGGGGGTATAGGAGAAAGGAGAGTTGATCATCCCCGGCACAGTTAACTGAGAAAATCTAGAGGGAAGGTAAGCATGGCAAAGTACTCATGATAAATAAGTTACAATTTGTTACCTCTATGGTATCCAATTAAAATCTGAATAAGCGTAAAGAACTGCTTGGGGTCATTACCTTCACTACTGAAGAGCTGTTGGAGTATACATTAAAAACTCGTGATGCATCTGAAAGCCAGTGGTCAAACCTTTCTTGCCTTTTCCTCTCAGTCTAATTGGAAGTCATATATAGTTGTCAGCTTTTGAAGTTTCCAAAACATAAACAAAACTGAAAAGGTTAAATCACACTTGCAAATGCAAGTTGATAACCAGAAATCAAGATTAACAAGTGACAGTGGACAATGAGACAAAACAGACACCCAACATAAATTATTGTAGATCTAAGCAGGCATCTTATCTTTGAAATTATACATAAAGAGTTCACAAGATCTGACATCGTCACTTTGAAAGCTTTCAGAAATAATTGTTTCGCGTGATTTCTTAAATAATTTCACTCAGGTTCAAAAGTAAGCAAGCATGTATCACAAGAAATAAATTTCATGAGAGTTAGCAGAAAGTTAATCAAATACAAATTTTGCTATAAAATGTAAATATTGTTCTAATTCAATAGGGTTGAAAAATAAACTGCAAACTGAATGCAAAAATATTAAGTTCTCAAACATAATGAGAAATGACCTGGTGTTGCTTTGGAAGATCAATTAGTCCAACATCTGCTAGTAGTGTTGCAAATTGAACTCTCATGTCTCTGGCAGATTGTAAAATAAGACAAGAGCAAAATAAGGCGAGGAAGTTAAATTGTTTCTAAAATTTGAAAAGAATTCATGTGACTGAATTTCCCAGCACCAATATTCAAGCTTAAAACAGCAACAGACAATGTATTGTGTACTCAGCAGTCATACATGCCAATTACGCATGGTGATGTCACTAGCATTAAACAAACCTTTAAAGCCTAACTTTTGTTTATGACATCTGTTGTTTAACCCCCACAACTAAATACGCGTGGAGGAAATATTCAGCATTGAAATGGACATTATGTGACATACAGTAACATTATTAATCAAAAGAAATGAGACCTTATCATGAACATTGTAGAACTGCTCAAAAAATAAGAGCTACAAAACTGTTGTGCAGCCTTGGCTCCGTCCTGCAAGGAATATTTGTGCTCTTTTAGTTTAGCAAGAAAACCGACATATAATATATGTATATATATATGTGTGTGCATATGTATATGTGTGTATATATATATATATATATGTATATATATGTGTGTGTATACATATATATGTGTGTGTATATATATAGTGTGTGTATATATATATGTGTGTGTGTATGCAGTGAAGCAATTACTTGTCTACATGTGTGTATGGACATGTGCTTGAACCATTAAAAAAATAAAATGAATGAGGGAAGAGAAGCCACTTGTGTAGATTAAAAACAATCTATATAATACTCTTCACAGAAACTTGGAGCACTAGCTGAATATTGAATTTAAAGACATCTGTTGTTACCGCTCAATTAAGATGTTCTCTCTTAAAAGCAAGACTTCAGATGCAACCACAAAGCCTTTATGAGACTACACGAGCTAGCTATGTGGAATCAGATTATGCTATTGTGTTCACCAGAAACCAAAATACAAAATCACTTAATCTTATACAGATTGAGTCTTCTTTAAAATTTCAGTCACATACAAAAAAATATTCTAATCAGCAGCAGAGTACTATATAAGTGATTTGCACACATCTTTAGAACACTGATGTAAAAGGCACAGATTAAACATCTAATACATCAAGGCAGCTTAAGAAAACTGCATATGATAGGGAATAATCTACAAGTCGGGCCAAATATATACTTTTTCAAACGACCACTTAGAGTCAAGTGACATATGATCATAGCTTAACTGCGGAAACTTAGATTTATCTTTGCAAAGGCCACCACAATGAAATATTGTTCACATATTTAGTAATGGAACAAACAGATCCACATATTACAAAGAGGAAAGTAGGCTCAAGCTTTCCAAGGGACCTAATTATCCTCTGGCTTTCTGTCATTCTATAAATCCAGTTAAGCTTGCAGCGATTTCCTGAGACTTTCAGTATGTTAGGTTATAAGTTTGTCAGATATAAGGATGAAAGACCTGTCATGTCATTGTCATTAGAATAACTTATAGCCTGCTAGAGTCTAAAGGAACACAGAGCTAACCCCACTAACCAACCTGGTGTAAAATCTTCTCCCATTTTCTATAAGCAACCATCATTAACAGGTGATCAGATTGCTCATTTTCATCACTCGATGCATTTTCCCCACCAATCTTATCATTTAACAATGCCAATTTCGCTCTGTCCACAGTTTGCCTCTGCAAAAAGATAATAATAAGTAACTATATTCCCTATAGAGAATGAACGCACAATTATACAGAAAAAACAAGAGAACCTCATCTTTTGGATATACAAACGGCGATTTATAGCTCAAAAACGCTGAAATGGAGAGAATCGATGACAAGCATCCAAATATTCCACCATATATTAACATCTGCAATGTAAACATTGCATAGTTTAGTGTGCGCATTTTCAGTATCAGTAGTGCTACAATCACTGAGATAAAGAATATTCAAGATTAATCCCGAGGTGGAAAAGCACAGGACTGTGCTTTAGTGCACAAGCTACACATTGACCGATTTAAATTTCCAGACTATCCTAATCCATCTAGTATAAAATATATGTGGACTCAAAGTGTCAATTTCAGTGTGATGTAATATTATTCCAGTTTGAAATTAAATTTCAATTTAACAAACATCACATGACTTTCATGCAAATTGAAGCTACACCATCTCTATTCTTGACATTTTACCAAGTATCAAATGTTCAATGCATACCTTTCCAATCAAAACATCCACAGGGAGTTTTGCCAAATGATACCCAAGAGGTGTTAATTCTTCTTCACCTTGAATAGCGCCAACCTATATGAGATTGACAAAATTAAGTAAACTTCTTGAAGCTAACACAGTTGATAGTTCTACTATTGTCAGACACAAATGAAGCAAAATAACATAGCTACATATCCGCACTTTGTTTTATGTTGTCTCTATCAACTAGCTAAGTTCACATATTTACAAGGTGGGCAATCCATCGCATGCATTTTAACTTTACCCAAGTAAATCAGACTTTAACCATCTCATAACAGCTGTAAAAGCTATTACCATGTGATACAGAGGTCATAGGTTCACACTATTGAAATAGAATAGAAGGTAAAGCTGTATTCATCAGGGCCATCCAGGAGAGGCTCGATGCGCTATACTGCCCCTTTCAGTGATCTCGGGAAACTTCTGGCTCGTGTACTTGCTATTACCACAATATACAACTATTTATAAGCATGGTCAATATAAAGCATACAAATAGGAAGATAATTGTGCCAAGAGGATAGGGCATGGGTGGAGAAAGATAACACAACTTGGCAGGATAGCATGGCTTCAAAATTATATCTCAGTAACATGTAATTACTGGCTTCACCTTTAGTAGTCATTACAACTGTTTTTTTTATAAAATGTAAGGTCAAGAATACTAGTAGGCATTAACAAAACTCAGAAACTTCGGAATCAAATGAAGAAACCTCAAGCTGTTCAAACCGATTTAGTTCAACAACCACCCAGTTTAGAGTTACAAGAAAACTAAGTACCTTATATAACAAAGAAATTGCTGACCAAATAGCCTCTTCCTTTGGAGGTTCCAGAGCCTAGAAGAAAATGTAATTGGGAAGAAAACACAACCAGATTAAGGAATATATATATATATATATATATATATATATATATATATATATATATATATATAGAAGTATAAGCTGAACAGACAATTAAGATTCATAAATAATTGACAAACAACCTTAAGCAAAAATGGCTTAATGCTACCAAGTGAAAGCAACTTGATCTGCAGGCATAATTCAACCAACGGCATCCGCAGCATCTCTGGTAACTTGAATATCAAAGATAGCAAGTCATGAGAGACTCTGATCCACTCATCCATTAATTAAATGCCCACATCTAGGCCCCAGAATTCAACAGAACTGAAAATCGGTACCTGATATGGGCGCATGAGTTTTTCATATCTGTTCCTTGTATACAAAGAAAAGCAAATCCCTGGCTTCACACGACCAGCTCTTCCTTGGCGCTGTCTTGCATTTGCTTGGGACACCCAATCTTCAACCATACTCGACAATTTCTAGCGCCATCACGTAGAAGCACATAGAACAAAGGAATCAAATAAGAGAATGTGATTGTTTTACTAATGTGAAGAAAAACATTAACACATGCTAGCAGGCTAGATCTCTTCAAGGCTCAAATGCCAATAACCAACCCACATGCAACCCAGCAAATCCCTGATTCGTCAAAACACGACTAAATGCTTTCTGCAGACTCCTAATTGTGTATAACCCCCAGATTCATAGAATGAAATGGAAATCCCAGTTTTTTTCAAGGAAAAAAGAAGTTCCTCAGAAAAAAATCACAAGAAATCTAGATTATACCGCGATATGAAAGTGCATTTCACCATTAAATCCTCAAATATACTACACCAATACTCTTGGCAATTTAATTTCTCATAGTCCAAGAGAATTTACGAGGCGAGATACTTAGTTACTTAATAAAAGGTGCTGCAATGGAACCGAAGTGCAAGGCAATTGTTAAACCTTCTTTGGATCAAAACGGTTCTCCTTATGCTTTCCAGATTCCACCACATATACAACATCATCAATTGTTATGCTAGTCTCTGCGATATTTGTAGCAATTATGACCTGAAAATTGCAAAGATTGTGCTAGTTAAAACACTTGAAGCAAAATAAATACAAATCTGCCCATGATCTTGTGATAGTTTCACCAGCAGAATTACTTGAATAATTTACAAGCGTGAGCATACACATGAAAGATTATTGTTCTCTTGTGTAAAGATGTTGCTCAAAATATCCCAATATGATGTACACGTTCCATTCAATCATGTACCATCATATATGATGCCAGCTACATTTCATATGCTGCAGTTATTTTAGGTAGAAACAAATGAATTACAGATGTTAAGAGGCCCCAGGACCAAGTATCATTAGTTGTGCCAGCCATCTAATACCATGCCTCACTAAATTGCATGCGAAACTCAATCTAATGACACATTACTATGTGCCAGATTGTAGTGTCTATACTAACAGTGGGAGTGGGATAGAAGAAAGTAAATACGAGTAAAAAATATCAAAGCAGCACAACCTCCATAGGAGAGAGAAAAAGAGGACTGATTTTTAACAGCATTTTGCATCTATACCAAGCTCAATTTATACAAAGTGATATCACGCACCAAAACAAGATTGGAACAGTTTTAATTAATTTATTATTGTTGTAAACAATGCCTAGCCATTCTTACTTTTCTAATTGCTTTATATACAAGAATTCCAGAAGGTAAATCGCAAGCATACCCAAGTGGGGCTTAAAAGGTTGCCTACTATTGGATGCCATGTAACAGAATCTTTTGCAACAGACAAACGCAAGGCAATATCAACTCCTAAGGCCATCTACAATGAAGAGTGAAGTGCTACCATAGTTGAATTTCATTTCCAACTATCAAACTCTGGTGACTATTTATCTATATATGCAATTTGAAAGAGCACAAAAGTTGAACAAAGTAAGACCAAGAAGTAAAACGTCCAGTCGCCATATATGTAATAAACTTGGAAGGCTATACCTTACGGATGCTTTCAGGAGGACGCAAGAAAACCTTCTTCTGATCCTCAGATGCTATAGATGAATGTAATGGAAGAAGCCACTCAGATGCGAGTCCACTAAAACGGTGATTAGCAGATAGCTTGTCGAGCAACAACTGAATTTCACCAACTCCCTGATATACATCATTAAAAAAAAAAGGTTTAACAAACTCAGTTAGTAAATACATTTCAAACCAGATTCTTCACTTGATTGTAAGCTAACTTCAAACAGCTTGATACTAGGATCTGCAAAGACTTTTCTGACGGTAAAAATCAATTATAAAAGCCCGCATGTATACATGACTATCCTACTAAAGTGAAAATGAATAAAAAACATATCATTTACTTCATGGTATATGAACTTTAAGCTATTTGTTTGCTATGCTTCAATAAAGTAGTGTGTGGTCTACCTTGCTGTGTCTTATCATTCCTAGGCCATAGCTTATTTCACAATTTATAATGAGTGTGCTTAAGTGCCTCAACAACTCTCAGTACTCACAGTTGGTGCATCCTTATTTATATACATTGAAACAGTAGTTTAATACTTCAAAATTTGCTTCATTTTGAATAGGAGCCACGTTAGTCTGTTGATTATCACCCGGGATCTCATTTGCCTGGGCTCAATATCTACAGGCCAAGTATAACTTTCTTTGGTACATTCCAATCTTTTAAGTCTTGTCTAGTAACTTTGAAGTCACGTGCTGAGATAAAGCAAAAATGCACAACTAAAATGTCCCTTCACACAAAGAGTAGGATTCTCTGCCAATCCTAATGAGTGTTTATTCCACTTACTTAGACTTGGTATATAACAGTAACAAAAGAAGAAGATAAAAAGATCCCACTTCATTATATCACAGGCCAGATTCAGATAACTAGAATCTAGGATCATATTATAGCCTGATTTTAAGAAGTAGCTTAAATCTTATCCATCTCATTGTGCTTCTGAAGTAACCAAAAAACAAATAAGATTTATTCTTCACATCAACAACCAAAGTACGCAAAGTGAGATTTCTAAGCAGGATAAAAATTACTATGCTTCAGTAAAATAGCATCCCTGCTTTACAATTATATAAGATTTTCAGCTCTTATCCCCATTAACATAACTGCACAAGGAAACTCATACTTTGAGACATGTAAACATCTTTGAAGGTAAGATATTGAACTTGAGGAAAGGTTATTACCGGCAAAAAGATCAGTACAGCACCCTCTGGAAAAGTTTCATCAATGTAACAGACCAGGTCCTCTAAAAGATCGTAATCAATTATCTCTTCATTCAATTTTCTCTGAGAACAGAATGTCAAACTCTGAGCAGTCATATTAAGAACTCTCACAATCAACACTTAGAAAGAATATTGCGTTCGAACCAGATTTCGTCTAGTTTGGTCGCTATAAGATGTATAATTGCTTGAGACATATTCTGGATTAATTAAGTCTTCAGACAGCAAAGATTCATCACCCCATCCAGATAAAACAAGATGTTTCTTGCCTCTATGATTGCCAACAGCTCGCTGAAATATGAACGGCAAATTCCAACATAGACTGTTAAACTATAATTTAAATCCCAGTAGTAGTATGCAGATATACAAGTCAAAATGAAGGGGAGGTGGCCCAGCAGGCAATAACATTTTCAGCATCACAGGGAGCAAAACTACATCGTCTAAACTGAATACACATGTAGACTGGCCTTTTGAATGACAGGCGAAACTATTTAAACTTATCTGGCCACTGCGAAATTGATATATAATTGGTCCCCAGCTAGTTCCATTCTTTCATTTAAAAATCGGTCGAGAATCCAAATGTTTTTGATACGTTACAGAGAAACGGAGCAGCACATGTGTGTATGTAAATATCAGCTTCCACAAAGTTATCAATGATGTAAAAAGTCAACCACCACAGGCAGTTTACAGGTACTCCATACAAAAATTTTGGAGTAGCAAGTTCCATTTTTAATGCCAATAAAGTTTCTATGAATTCAGCAGCATTTAATTAGTACAGTACCTTATCTTTAGAAATTGTATCATTGTCTAAGTACGCAGGAGAATCTGAAGCAAGGCGATAGTCCATGATATCATAAATATCTTCAAGAAAATAAGTTGAGACAGGATGTGTCCGGCCTTCTGCAGTAATTACTGGACATGCACCAAAGTATTGTGAAAAGAGATGTGAATCAACAGTTGCAGACCTGACAAGGGGAAATCAATTAAGTACTATTTCATCAGTGCAATATTAATAACCTGAATACAAATGCAGCCGTACATAAGAATAACTTTCAATTTTGCTGTGCCCTGATCAGATTGCCTCTCAATCAAATTCTTCAGTACAATGAGAAGAAAATCACCCTGTTGTCCAAAAGCAACTAGTCAAAATCTGTAGAATACAGTGCTATAAAGAATCCATTGAATACATTCCACTAGGTCGTTAACAAGGAACTTGATATAAATGCACAAGATTTGTAGGTTAGTTGAAGAGGAAGAAGAAAAAACAAATTCGAGCATAGCAGACAGAGGTTTTGCAAAAGTCATAAACTTCACCTCCTACATAAGCAACAAAAAAAAACTACCGAATTAATGGTTAATAGATGAAAAAAAACAACTATTCTTAAATATCAATGTTTCATAATCTTTTCATATCTTTCTCAACGTAGTATGTAAGAAGTTTGGCATAGTCCTAACAAGCTTGGAATGAAAATCCACTTTTACAGTATCTTTAGCAACAAAAGAGGACAGTGGCCAAAATCTTGAAACAAATGAGGGGGGGAGGGGAAATCACCTTTTGTGTCGCTGAATTAGTAAATACTGATAAGCCATGAAAGAAGACATTAGTCATGGTTTACACAACTAAGATCATCAAAAACTAGCATCGACTGAAATACTATGAAGTCTTTACTTGTAGAGATAGCCAAATGAGATTTTCCTTGCCCGAGTAACACTCATGACATACCAGACAACAGATTCCTTCTTTTAAAAGTGAAGTAAAACAATTAGAACATAAAGAGGAAGCACAACCAAGATCATTAAAAATCTCATGGTTTACACAACCAAGATCATTAAAAACTAGCATTGACTGAGATACTACGAAGCCTTTATTTGTAGAGAGATCCAAATGAGATATTCCTTTCCCTGAGTAACACTCATGACATACCAAACAACAGATTCCTTATTTTAAAAGTAAAGTAATACAATTTCAACTTAAAAAGGAAGTACAAACATGTGCCATCAAATAAACTACAGCAGGAAACAGCAGGAAACAAAAATCAAAGGTTTGATTGATGAAGCAAACAGAAGAAAACTAAGCAACCTGTTAAACTCAAAACTTCATCACCAAAGAAAAACAGCGCCAACTTTCAAACCAATTTTAGTGGAACTGATTTTTCCCCCAGTCCTATCCCATTCCCAAACAGAAAGCAATCATTCAGCCATGAAATTCATACATTAAAGTTGGCAAACTCACCAAAAGAGATCTTTCATGCACTTCATCAACTACCACGTGACTAATGCCAGCTAAATTTTTGTTACCCTGAAATTGAGTAACAGAAATTTATCTAATGTGAGGAAGAAAGTCTTTTCCTTCAGATATGTGCATTTAAGAATAACAGTAAGGAAAGTAACATGGAACTTTGCGGCCATTGTGTCAGGAGAAAAACCTACCAACACCATCCTCAAGAGAATCCCAGTAGTACAAAATAGAAGCTTGGTCCTCTCATTCCTATAACAGCAAGAACCAATGTAGATATCACAACTCAGTAGTATAAAGTGGAATTTGGGAATAAGACATAACCACGTATTAATGGCATAACAAATTAAACACAAAATAATATTCACATGTGAACTTTACCAAATGGTCTAAAATGCATATTTGTCCAGTAATGAAGATGTGGCTTGTTAAGAACGAATGATGGTGACATGACAATCATTAGCTCAGGAGAACCATCACCACAAGCATACATATTAAGTAGCAATATTTAACAATAGACTGGAACAGTGAAGAACAAGTAAACTGCCAACAGATATACAACACAACTAAGGAAAACATTCAGCACCCACCCACCCAAAAAAAAAAAAAAAAAAAAATCCTAGATAGACTAAAGACCAGAGAAAGATGAATATGATCACCTTGCACTATCAAGGCGGACTTGATAACCAACCACAGAACCATTGGAGCCAGGAGAAGATTCACAACGCTCATCTGCAACTCTTTCAGCAACAGAAATAGCCTGCATAAGAGTGCAGTTCTATCACCCCATATGGAAGAAGTAACCAGGCCTTTCCAAAAGGATAGATTTAAATAGTATCTTGGTACAGACCAAATGTACGGAGCCAAAACAACGGAAATCTGGATGAACATCACAAACGTTAGTGCTATCTGTTTCTGACATACTAACATGTTTAACTAAGACAACCTGAACGACCCAACCCATCAAGTGGAAAATTATTCACACCTTATACAGTTATATCATACATTCATGTGCCATTGACCCAATTACGACCCGCCAACCCTGCAAACCATTTATCTGCAGAAGTACACAATAACACTTGGAAATCTGTGTAAGCATTTTTTTTCAGTCTCTGTTATCTTCTAACTACATTCTCTATTTCTTTATTGCTGCAGAATGCATTTGACTTGCATCATGCATCTTTAGAGAAGGGATTTCACCACTTGAAGCTAAAAGTTACAATACATTACTGTCATACTTTAGCTCACAAACATCAATACTTTGATAATTTCTGATGCATAGAGTGAAACCCGCACGTGACCTTTGAAAGAGAAAGCTGAATTTCCAGAATTATGTGGAAGATTGAAGAAGATGAAAACAGCTTGAACCTTGCATATTTAGTTGACGCGCAGAGTGGGATAAAGACACTTAGTTGATGTTATTTCCCCCTGAAAATTAGAATGATTTGAAAACAATTCTTCTTACACAGAAATTTTAGTGCCCTTTTTCTTCTTCTGAAATACAATAATACACATGCAACATTTTCCATGAAACTCCCATTCAGAAGAAAACAGTCATTCCTTATCATAAAGTTTACCCTATTTGTTAGTTCTGCCTTTTCTACTCTCCCTCTAGCATCTTATCAGATAAGATCTACAGTTATAAAATTAAAAACATGCACTTCTTCCATCACATCCAAAGTGCTGAGAGAAAGAGGGACACAAAATTAGGAGGCCATTTTTTTATTGTTAGAAGGATAGGAGTGATGCCATGACAAGTGGCTTGAAAAGTAAGATCAGTAAAGCATAATAAGATGCTGAAAACTCCAAGTATTCACAGTTCAATCCATTGTTCACCAAAAACAATTCAAAACTTAAGAGGGAATTTTCAAATCAAACAGCTTTCAAACAACCCAGACCTGAAAGTCCTTAAGAAAAGCAGGGCCGAGCTGAATAAGGAAGATGTAAACCCATCTGAACAAAAGTACATTATCTACGAACAAATTTGAAGCACAAAATGTAAAATCGAAGCACATATGAGATAAATCAATACATCCTTACCTATCTAGGGCCACATATTACATATAGCAGAACACCCATTTCAAAAAGGATATCTTCCATGTGCACACTGACATTACTGTATTAATTAAGAAAAATGAGCACTTAAACTCATGAACTAACCGCAATCCTCCTCGGCTGTGTGCATATAATGTTGCACTCCCCTCCCTGTCCGGATTCGATCATGTCGTCCAGTATAAATTGTGGGACCTACATAAACAGCTAGATTAGCCTCACAATGAAAGCAAGATTGAAACTAATGACTTCCTGATGAAAGTGTGATAAATGTAATAGCAAAGAATATCTAAGTTCATCATACAGAGTAAAATGGCAAGTATGCCTTATGTGCACATTGTGGGATCTAATATGATTTATCACCGTCATCTTCTTTAAATGGTTCCTTCCAACCCTTTCTGGATCCTCCTCCCCTTATGATATGTGCTGCAGTAATACTTTTCTATTTATATATCGCATATAAGGCATCTAAAGAAATACATGTCCACAGCAACGTAGGGGCCTTTCCAATAACTATGTAAAGTCTTTCCAATAATTATGTAAAAGTAAAAAAAGCAAAAAGAGAAAAGGTAAAAATTTTGGACAGAGATAATAGTATTTGAAATTTACCTGAGTTGTTTTCCCAGAACCTGTTTCACCACAAACAACCAGCACATTATTCGCTTCCAGCAATTGTAAGATATCACCTTTTAACTTTGCGATAGGAAGGGCGGCTCTAGATTCCAACATTTCCTGGACAAAAGCTAACGGAAATTAAGGGATATCATACACCTAACCTCCTTTCCAGATTTAATGTTAACAATCTGAAGACATGTAATCCAACAATTAAAAAGATAATGCAAAAAGCACAGAATACTGGAACGGTTAAAATAGGTTAAGAACAAGAATATTATCAAAGAGCAGCAGTATTCTTATAACGTGGTCCCTCCTCATTCTAATTTTATATTTTTTACATAACATAACAGGATCCCGGCAGAGAAACAAAGTAAAGATCCAGAACAAGGTGAAGACCACCTAAGATCTATAAACTAGTATAAAAATTATACTAACTTAGACAAGTATACAGAACAAGTAGAGAAACCACATTATGGCCCAGAAAACAATCTGATATCCACTCTGAAACTTATATATACAAAATTCTGTGACGAGAGAACAGAAATGAGTAGTGATGCAACAGAAAATGCTGTTATCTTGTCAGAATGACTCATTACAAGTTAAAACAAAAAATTGAGGTCTGAGTACTGAGATGCCTAATCTTAGTATCCGTAAAAATTTAAACTGGGTGCATTAGAAACTAGAATTAATGTGGATGAAATCAATTGGAGTCTTTCTAAAACAAAGCTTCCTAAATAAAACAGCCTCAACAATGTAGCCATACATTTCACCAAGCTTACTGATTTCCCTCTTCCTCGAGACATATAACAAATACCTACAAAATCAACTTATCCCACTTTTAAAGATGTATATTGAAATGCTTCCACATGCCTTCCTTTTATAAACAATCAAATTGGCCATGAAAAATTTATATCAGCTATGAAGTTCTGAAATGCTAGTACAGACTAGTGTATTTGCTTAGGATCCAGATAATATTTAAACCACAAGGTGAAGATTCACCCAGAAGGTTATGAAATGGTCAAGATAACTATATTAGCGGAAGTTCATCACGTGAAGGATTATTACCAAGGAATATCTTACTTTTTGGGTATACTACTCAAGGAGAAAACAACAACCTGGTATTTTCTCATTCTCTTCTTATTTTCTAGGTCCTTCTTTAGGAAAGAGCTCTCTGCTGCTTTCTTCTGAAGAATAAACCCTGAGAGACAATAGGAAAAACTGTGTAAGTAATAACAAAGCAGAAAATACATACTCAGGGGTAATAATCTGTACATTTCTACTTATTATCTGATCTAGTCAACCAAGGAAAAAACACGTGTGTTGTTCCCTTTCATGCAGGATAGAGAACTGTTCAATAAATAAAGTCTTCAACCTAGTACCTACTGGAAGCTTCATCAGCAAAAATCTTGTACCCAAATAAGAATCATAAAATAACTCAAAAACACAGACAGGGATTCTCATCGCTTACTACGGCCTTTTGTGTTGATACGAGGACTTATCCTCTCTTTCAGATCAGGCTTTTGAAATTCTTTATGCACAGAAGCATCAACGGCCTTTTCTGTGTCATTCTTTTCAGGTCCACGAGCATTCAATAAAGAATCTATAAATCCCACTCTTCGATCTTCAATAGAAGCTTCTAGGTTTTCTGACAACTGACCTATTAGATATCATCGAAGTAAACCCCTTAATATAGCATCTTAGCTTAAGATAAGGAAGATGACAGACCACATTAGAAAAACTGTGCATATGAAAATTTATACCCCAGATAGATCGAACTTCTGAGCTTGATGCACAGGGAAAATGTTTACCTTCCTTCCAGTGCAGGATAAGTGAAGCATAAGGCTCCACACTTGGCAGGTGAACAGGAAGGTCTGGAAAGAGAACATGTAATGCGTGCGCTGCAACTCTATTTTGTGCATCCTGTGCATAAAAGTTTCGTCAATTTTTCAAATGATTACCATTCACCGACCGCAATGGAAACAAAACATACAGATACACTTAAGTTTTCCATCAATCTTTTCATTAGGCATTTTGTCATAAAAATTCTTTCCCTGAGGATATGCAATTTTTAGAGTGAAAGATTAGTTTCCTGTCCAACACAGAAAGGGGGATATATTTTATCTCTTTTCTCTTCGTATGTTGAAGAAAAAGAATCTTCCCACTACACTAAACTCTGGGTGTGGCTTCAGAAACGAGTATTTCTGCTTCTACAGTTCTTCACAGTCTCAAGCTGTTCACTTCATCTTTATTCATAACAAAACATTCCATTCATGCAGGTTCCAAGTGTATAACCAGGTGAATATATTCAAGGATTAAAGGTGCCTTTTCGTAATTCCTACAGGATGATGCTTTGAAGATCATGCTCAGACAAAAAAATAAGAAAGATCATGCTCAGACAAAAAAATTAAGAAAGATCATGCTCAGGCAAAAAATTAAGAAAGATCATGCTCAGACAAAAAAAAAACTGTCACAATTGATTGACTAGTGACTTATTTGCAAGTTGAGGGAGGCAGGTGAGTCAAATTATCAGGGATATGTCTGCAAAATTATCTTTGAGTTATCAAAAAATTAGGCCAATTTTAATTTTTAAAAGCTCGGAGTATGAACAAAATGAGAAGGTTCCAATTGAATTATCATTTTTCAGGTCATTTCCTTTGCACGGGAACAGAGAGACAAGAAAATGCATAACAAGCATGACTAGAAATATTGGTTGTCCCAGACGCCCTGCATGCAAAAGAGGAAACAGAATAAGACCATTGGTCCACATTCCACAAATACCAATGCACACTAGTCCCAGAGAAGTCTTGGGTTAGAAAAATCGGCCAATAAGTTCTTCGTTGAACGCCAAATAAATGTCAGGAAGTGAACGCCATCACCTCCGCCCTCAAAAAAGAAAAGAAAAGAAAAGAAAAGGGGTAGGGGGCACCCCAGTTCCTTTCAGATGCTGTTTTATAAGTATAAATGGATGTGCACAGGTGAAATTAAAGACACAGCAGGGCGGAAATAATCATACGACAAAGACAGAAAACCAACAATTGCACTTATCAGTGATATCACAAATTGGAAATTACTCCAGAAGGTAAATCAGACCAATAAGTTATCTGATGAGTTAATGCAGAGTATGTATACATGCATAATATAAATCCTTTACATGACTCAACATGAAAATTCCAATTAGAGAATTGAAGCTTTCAAGACTCAAGAGTACAATCTGCATTGCACCAATATATATTAAATTTCAAATGCAATCAGAAATAGTTTTTAATTAAAAGAGAGGAAGTGTGTTGATCCATATTAACACCAACTTATCTGCGGAACAGTTCAGACTTTTCTACAAGAAACTCTGCATTACATACAAACGGAAAAGAACAGTGAAGCTCTATATATACCTCAGCATCACTAAATAGCTCCTCTTGCGAAGGAAGCTGGATAGAAATTAGTCCTCCAGCTTTCCTGCTTTTACCCCAACCACTAGCTTTACGCATTATACTCACACTGTAACTGGGACAATTTCTTGTCTCAAGCACTTTACTATATTTCGGTGCACCCCATCCTTCTCTTTGACAAAGCTGGTGAAGAAAAGCCTTAGGAGTCTTTTTTGGATCCCCCTGCAGTTGTAAATTGCACCACAAACATAGATCATCATTCTATGAGAAATGGTATTATCATGAGGGGAAAGAAAAGAGGGGGGTGTTATGAATACTTATGCCAAGTAAAGTAAAAGTATTGTTAATCATAAGAATGCCTTCCAATTGTTAATTATATGAATGCCTTCTAATTATTGTAGTAGTAGGTGAACAAGCAGAGTAAAATGTATATACCTTCTTCCAAATGCCTTCTAATTTTGCATAATTCTTTTCAGTGTTCAATTCCTTGAGTCTTTCTTTCTTTTGCAGATCCAGTATATCAGGCGGCAGAGCATCAGGCAGTGAGGCATCTTCCAAGAAAAAGTTACCAAGCTCTACATCTTCTGAATCCTCTTCAGAAGCATCCTTTTCCTCTGCAGCAGTACTTGAAAGAGTTGCAACAGCTTTGATATAACGTGAGCTCTTCCTAGCAGCATTGTCTTGATCAACCTCAAGTCCTTCCTGAATAAAATCTGCACCAGCTTCTTCAACATACGAAGTTACATCTTTCTTATCAATGTCCTTGGGTATAAAATCAGGAGATGAATCCTTAGAGGCAGGGCTGGAACAAGAGTTAAAACTAGAAGCCAAGATATCAGCAGCCAATCCTGACCAAAAAAACTGTATTAACAAGTGAAATAACAGTAATCGGGGGAATAGAAAAATAATGAGTATTTTTCAGTCACCTATTGCCGATGCTTCTTGCATAAGTTTGCGAATAACTTCCCCAGCTGCTTTCTGGGCTTCCTTGTCCTTTCTCTCTTTGGCATTACTAGCTTCTAACCTTGCAATTTGATAATCTTTCATGATAGCATCTATATCATACCTTGGTTTCAAGACCTGTTAAGGAATTCACACAAACATAAAACAAAAATGACATCTCAAGGAATTCTTTTGTCCCGGATTCACAAACTCGCATGGGTCAAGAATACAATGAAAATAAGGACAAAAATCATAAAATCAGAAAACCAGCTCTTTGGTGCAATGGAATGCCTCTGCATATGTGATAGTAAGGCTATAACCAATCTGTATTTTCAGTCTTCACAGCATTTCAGGATGATGGGGGTATTCATTATAGCAGGCACCAATTTGCAAATACTAAACTACAGTCATCAGGAAAGTACCAGGTACAAACCTCGGTATCCCAATTATTATATTGTCACATTGCAAGGAGATTGAACATATCTAGTGTAGAACCAATTTGTAAATACCAAACCTAAATTAATTCCTAACTATTCTATCATCCACTCACTACAAAATTGTGTGTTAAAAAAAAGATAAAGCACTTTGGGATGAAATGATTAGGTAATGATCACTTTTCATGACTCAATTCATTCTAAATAGTGCAGTCAACAAAGTTTGCCCCCAACATTGATGCCTAAATGGAGTTTTCTTCTCTTAAAACATGCTACCGGCTCAAACACGATAAAAGTAGACAGTAACATTCATCACTGGCGGTTAACATATAAAACACTAAATGCAAATGTAAAAACAGTATAATAACCCTGAGAAATCATACGAGTACCTTATCTTGAGAATTGTCATCAATGAGATTGGATTCCCAGGTTTCAGACTCGTCCTGCATAGTAAGGGAAAAGAAAAGCAACTAAACAACCATAAGGAAAGAAATTGTTTAGCACATCTGCTCCACTGCCTAAACCAAGAGCAAAGCAAATACATACAAGCATACTCACAATATAGGGTATAAAGCACGTGATTTAGGGTCAACCAACTAGAAAACAATGGATATAGGCCTATCAAATGTGAAGATGGTGGCAAACCAAATGTGAAGATGGTGGCAAAATCATGGTGCACATTACTGGACAACAGGGGTGAAAAATCAAACCATAAATGTGCATGATGGTTGCAAAGTCAAATGGAATCAGACTCTTGGTATCTTCATGGAATCAGAATCATGCTCATCTCTTGAGTTTCAAATGTTTAAATTAGGAGATTCCCGGCCAAATCAAGCAATTAACACGAGGGGTGGAGATTGCTTGTTTTGGAACACATATCCTAATCGTTTCTTTGTAGGTATTATGTATAAGATCAAACACGAGTTTTAACTACTCTATCAGCTTTTGGAGGCAATTATGTTGCCTTAGTCCTTAGGGACTCAAACTTTGCATATCTTTTGTTGAAAAGGTTGGGGACCTTATTCATCTTCCCCCACCCCTGGGAGGTTTTAACTTTTAAAAAAAATGGATATGGGCCTAAGAACATGCCAAAAGGTTCGACCAGAAAAATGAAAACAGAACAATTGGAAGTTGTAGCCATCAAAAAAATAACCAGCAATACATCATTTCAAGTCCAGTTATGCAGATTAAATTACAACTTTATGAGTTTTCCAGGACAGATAAAAGAGCAGATGTATCATAATTATACTAGAGTCGATAACTTCTATTTGCTCATGATTACAAAAGCATTCTACCACATGAACCAATCCAAACTGGAACAAGTCAACACATCCAGAGCGAGGATGATCCAACTGACAATTTAATGTACTTCTGAATTAGGTTTTCGACAAACCTCTTCCTGCTGTTCCATGTATTGGCGTATCCAGTCGGCTTGAGATGATTTTAAAGAATCTAAAGTTTCTTCATCCCTATGCCCCTTAACTTTGACAGAGAAATTCTGGATTTCCTCCTTGCTTTCAGCAGGAGATGGGTCCACTGCAGGTGCCCAATCTTCTCGAGCAGTTAACACAACACCAACAGAGCCTGCAGAACATTGTACTCCAATAAGTAGAATAAGCAGTTCATATAAGTTAACCTCTCTTGAAATACTTACTTACACTCAATTTTTAAAAATACATGAATAAAACTGGTGTACCTTCATCTGCATGCGAAGAAACACCACTAGAAAACTTCAACGGGAGCTCATTGCCAGGCAAATTTAAGCATAGCCAATCCAAAGCACTCTCAAACGTAGCATTGTCCTTCCATAAAAAAAAACCAGACATCCACCTTATAATCACTAAAATCCAAAATAAAGACATTAAAAGCCAAATGATTACTGCAGTATGTTGCAAAGAGCATGCAGCATTATTAATTCCACAGAACTATAAGTTACTGTATTAAGTAAATGGGTATACCAAAATGCAAATTGTACTTCCTATCTTATTCTTTTCTTAGAGCTTTCACAAATTCAAAGAATCAAATGCAATGATACTTTCTCTTCAAATTGCTTGTATAGATAGTGAATATACAATAATCAGACGCACTGTTCCTTTTTCAACAATTTCCATTCATTTTTTCCATAATAATAAGTATACATTGTTTGCTAACATTTCAAATTACTAGGTTATGCAAGTGTTCATCTCCCAACCTTCAGATATATGAGAGCGCGTTCAATTTGTTCATCAGTGAAGCCCTCGCAGGAGAGTTTCTCGTAAACAGCGCGCAGCTTCTTCACTTTCTTCGGCTTGGAGAGAGAACTTTCGGCCTCGTCAGCGGCCGGAGACGGCGTCGGATGGTCGGAATTGAGCAGCAGCCGCCGAAGCCGGGTCTCATTATGCGATGATATTTGAAGCTTGGAAACCGGTAGCGGAGCAGGCTTCCCTTTCGACTTGGACGATGACGTGGCAGCCTTCTGGTTTTGCTGTTTCTTCTTCGGAGCCATAACTGCCCTACGCCGACGGTAAGTTCTCGTCGTGCATAAGTAGAGATGATCGGGGCGGGGGAATGAGAGCCGACTTAGTGTGTGAGAGAGAAATGTGGCCGGAGGAGGTTTAGGCGGGGGATTGATCAGTCGTGTAACCGGTACTCTTGGTCTTAGTGTTCTTTTTGTTCCGGTTCTTACTGGGAAGTCGGGTTGACCCAGATAAAGATTTGTGGGCGATTCTACCGGGTCGAATTTGGAACCAAATAATCCCAAGTATTACTTGGGAAAAAATCATTTTTTTGTCATTAATTTTGAATCAATTCCAAAAATAATCCTCGCAAATCTTTAGGGTTTTTGCAAACTTAGAGCATCCACGATGGTAGAAGAGTTAGAGCATCCACGATGGTAGTAGATTTAGAGCATCCACAATGGTAGTAGATTTAGAGCATCCACAATAATAGTGGACTTAGAGCATTCATAGTGGTAGTTCTTTAATCTCACTTTCCTTAATAGGGGGCACTTCTTAATTTTTTTTTTTAAAATAAGGGGTTGGGACACGTGGCTCAATCCATTAAACAAAAAGAAGAAGTTAGCCATTAGTGGGACACATGGACCAATGAATGGCTGCCACGTGTCCCTGGCCTGGACAAAAAAAAGGCCACACACATGCTGCTCCAGGTCTGCGCAAATTTGACAAAAAAAAGGGCCGCATCGGTTGTTTAATCGATTTCTTGTGTGGAAACCATGGGATGATTTCTTATTAAGAAACCACCCTAGAAACCATTATTGTGGGTGTTTTCGATTTCTATAGTGGTTTCTTAATGTTAAGAAACAACCATTGCACTTGCTCTTAGTTTTCAAGTAATGCCTGGACCGTCAGCGCGACCATGCACAACCACCTTCGGAAGCTGTGTTTGAGACCTGAAAGGCTACGGGAGAACTCACAGGTAAAATTAATAATAATTTAGAATTTAAGAGCATTCACCTCCTTAACCTTTTTAAAAAAAAAATAAAATAAGGAACACTCCTTATATAATGAGGATTATTGTGGAATTTTAATAACCACTCCTTAATATGGAGTTGCTCCTTATTTAAAGAATGAATACATCTTTATTTGTGCAATGTCAACCAACCAATGATTTGTACTTTATTTTATATTTTTAATTAATTATATTTTGAAATGAAAAAGAAGTGCAATCATTGGTTGGTTGATATTGCACAAATAATGAGGTACCCACTCCTTAAATAAAGAGCAACTCCTTATTAAGGAGTGATTCTTAAAACTTCACAATTGTCCTCCTTAAATAAGGAGTGTTCCTTATTTTAAAAAAGTGAGGTTAAGGAGGTGGATGCTCTTAAATTCTAAATTATTATAGATTTGTAATTTTAGCTGCGAGTAAACGCAGCTTCCGAAGGTGGTTGTACATGGTCGCGCTGACGGTCCAGGCATTACCGTGAAAACTAAGAGCAAGTGCCATGGTGGTTTCTTAACATTAAGAAACTGCTCTAGAAATTGAAAACACCCACAGTGATGGTTTCTATGACGGTTTCTTAATAAGAAACCACCTCATGGTTTCCAGACAAGAAACCTGTTAAACAACTGATGTGGCCCCTATTTTTTGTCAAATTTTCCAGACCTTGGGCAGCATGTGTGCAGCTTTTTTTTGTCCAGGCCAGGAACATATGGCAGCCATCTATTGACCCACGTGTCCCACTAATGGCTAACTTCTTTTTTTTGTTTAATGGATTACTGTCCCAACCCCTTTTTAAAAAAATTGATTTTTTTAATTTGTAATTTTTTAAAAAAAATCTATAAATTACTATTGAAAGTCTGGAAAAAAAATTTTACAAAATATTTAATAATTAAAAAAACAAAATTAATTTTAAAAATGAAAATGTATTATTAAATTTCACATTCAACTTATTTATTTTGGGTGGATAAATTAAATAAAATTAAATGTTAATGATAAAATTAATGTGTATGATAGAGAAAATCAAGTGGGGCTTATGAATAGTAGAAAGTGGTTTCTTACCATTGTGGAGAAAAAAAGAGTGGTTTCTTAAGCGATTTTTTAGAGTGAGGTAGAAGAGAGAGAATAAAATAAATAAGATATTGAGAAAAGTGCAGATATAACCATATATAATTGAAGAAAGTGCACATATAACCATGCACTAATCGAAAGTGCAAATATAACCCTATCTATTCAGGTTATGTGCAAATATAACCTTTTCAGCCGATTGGAGGTCGAAATCCAGTAAAAAGACTAGTTTGCCCTCTGTAAAAATTGAAATTACATTAAGGCCCTCTTCTTCCTAGGTATTCTTCTTTCTCTCATCTTCTTCATTTCCCAAATTTCAGCCTTCCTCAACTTTCCCAGATCTTCTTCTTTTCTCGTCTCTTTCTTTCTCTCTGGCGCAGCATGCTGAAATTCATTTCCACTGAAATTCATCAAAATCTTCAAAAATTGATGTTGGGGCAATAGGGCCTTCAGATTGTACCCCTGGTGCTAGAAAAGACAATAATTGATGCAATCCGAGGGCAGTTTGGGTCGGTTTTTTGGATCACAATTTTCTGGCGCTTGGCTGAGCGACTCCGGAAATAGTGATCGATGGTGGCGGAGGTAGTGGTGGTCATGGATTGGTGGCAGTGGTGGCCAGGGATTGGTGGTGGTGGTGGTGGTGGTGGGGTGAGGGTGGTGGTGGTGGTTGAGTGAGGTTAGTGGTGGTGGGGGCTTGGGTTCAACAGCGACAAGCGGAAGGGGCTCGCCGAAGAGTGGTGGCGCACGCCTTCCCTGCACATGCGCTCAGTTGCTCAGAGATGGAGCGGTGCTAGGCCTGGAGCTCTGATGGTTATGCACGGGCTGAGCGGGTATGGTGTTCAGACCTCCGGTGGGGTGCACGACTGAGCGAGCGGCACTGCTCAGTTGCTCGATGTTTGGACCCACCAGATTTGTTACAGACGGTGGTAAGCTTCGGGCGAAGACAAGTGGAACTCCGGTGGCTGGTGACGTGCGTTGCCGTGAAGACCTGACTGTGTGGGGTTCTATGGTGGTGGGGCTCGGGTTCTATGGTGGTGGAGGAGGGAAGAATGGTGGTGGGTTTAGTGGCAGAGGTGGGTTTAGGTTGCGGGGGTTTGGTGGTGGTGGAGCTGAGGAAGAATCTAGTGGGGAGCAGTAGCAGTGGGTGGTGGTGGTGGTAAGTAGAATTTTTTCGGTGTTAGTAAGGGCAAAATTGTCCATCTAGATCAAGGCTTTGGTCTAAAGGGTATTTTACTCATTGCGAGTGGGACAATGGCCGAAAATTCTTGGTCAACACCGGAATCATGGTCGGAGGGTATATTTGCACTTTCATTCAACAGCTAGGGTTATATTTGCACTTAAAAACAATTGAGGGTTATACTTGCACTTTGCTCAACAAATAGGGTTATATATGCATATTTTCCTAATATATTTAAAGAAATATGCAAATATAACCCTATCTAATTGAGAAAGTGCAGATATAACCCTGAGATAATTTTTAGTGCAAATATAACCCTAACTACTTTACATAAGTGAAAATATAACCCTAAAGACAATATTCCGGCATTGATTGGTCATTTCTGGCCATTAACCGATGGGAAATGACCAAACTACCCTTTGGGCCAAAACAAAAATTTCAAATACAAAAATACCCTTGCCCTTTCACTACTGCGCCTCCACCACCTTCGCCGCAGTACCTCCGCTACAGCTCCACCACTTCATCGCCATCTTAATTGTAGTCACAAACTCCACAAATCTAAAAAATCATCACCAAATTACAGTACTGACCACAGTAGATTGAAATCCAACTCATAGTACAAATTACAGCACTGATCACAATAGAATGAAATCCAACTCAGAGTCAAACAAAGTAGCTTGGGTACAACTCAGAGTAGAATGAAATCCAAATCAAAGTATAAATTACATATTACCTCGATTCCAGAGGTGCCAGCGACACTGAATTAGAGATCGGAAAATTTTAGTTGTGCAGAATTTCGATGCCAAACGCCGGCCAAGGTGGATTCTGGACACGGGATCATCCCATTTGCATGCTCAGCAAAGCCCAATTCATCTGAATCACAATCCCTCCATGCAAAATAGAGCTCCCTTGTTCCGAAACAAAGGAACCCACTACCGCCACCGTCCTCTGCCGTCGACCTTCTTGTGTCGGTCTTTATTCGAAGCCCTTGGCAACACCAATGCTGGAGCCAGCGAGGTAGGCGATGCCAGTGTATTAGGTCAGATTCTCGCCCCACGATCGGCGCTGCGCGGTGACCTTCTCTTGGAAGAGGTACTCTGGCGATGTGGGTGATTAGAAGAAGAAGAAAAGAGTAAGGGTTTAGGGTACTCCAGTGATGTGGGCGATTAGAAGAAGATGGAGAAATGGGTAGGGGTTTAGGGTACTATGGCGCGGTGATTAGAAGATGAAGAAGAAATGGGTAGGGGCAATATGGTCATTATTTAATTGGGAGTTTTTCAGTTTTTTTGAATAAAATTCATCGGGGTTAAATTGGTCATTTTATATAATTCCGGTCTCAAATTGCCGCAAAAGGTTATATTTGCACATAAACTAATTATTTAGGGTTATATTTGCATTTTCAATTATCACAGGGTTATATGTGCACTTTCGTGAATTACGTAGAGTTATATATGCACTTTGCTCATATATTTAATCGGTAAGAAACTGATAGCGGTTTCTACCATTGCACTTGGTCAATGATATTGGTCGTAGTTGCAAAAATGACCCAGTATGTCAGTGGCTCAGTGGTGTGGACAATTAAGTCGTGTTGCTTCATCTTGTTGTCATCTATCTTATGTTTCTTGTTCTGGCGATTCCACTCAATTGGAGGAATCCATACCTCTCTGTAACTTGAACTTAAACGCTCTATGGATTGTGAATGGAATCCGTTGCAACCAATCATAAGCCCTTCTCTTCCTCTGCTTTGGACAGTGCTACCCCATATTATTGTTTTAATCGTGTTTATGTTGGCAATGTTTTCTCTATTAATAACTGTATTGACTTTTGATTGTCGAATAATGTGTCTTTACCTGATTTCTTGGTTGTACCTCAAATAACAAATAACTTGATGTATATATTACTTTTTTGAAAAATAAAATAAAAACGTGTTTGCTTTATGTTACATCTTTGTTGCATAACCCGCATTCGTGTGCATCTTATGCTATAGCTATGAGTCATCGTCTTTACTCTGTTGGCAATAATATAAATAGGCTCTGATTTGGTTCACTATTAGTTTTCGTCCTCAAGTTGGTTCTCTCCAGCCCTAAGATTTCTCCGACTATGTCATATTTGACTTCTAGGCAATTATACTCTCTCAGATGAAGCCTCGTGGTTATCGGTCGGCGCTCGGGGATCCTCATTGGGTGGTTGCTATAGATTATAAGATGACATGTCTTTGTCAAAAACATGCCTAAGATTTGATTCCCCGTCATTTTCAATTTAAATGTTTTTAGCTCCAAATGGGGGTATTGTTTGAAGTATAAATCTAATCGCGGTATTGATCGCTACAAAACTTGTCTTGTGGCTTGAGGGTTCTCTTAATTGTATGGTTTTGACTACACTTGCACCTTCAGTCATTTGGTGAAAACTTTTATTGTTCGTGTTGTTTTGAATCTTTCTACTCTTTGTCAAAGGCATGCATTCCTTAACGATGTTCTTTACAACTAGGTTTATATGGAGCAACCCAATTACAATAATTAATCATCTTCATCCTCCACATTTGTCGCATTCTGAAGATTATTTTATGGTATATATATTAAGTAAGCCGGTCGGGCTTGGTTCCAGGTTCAACACTTATTTAGTTCATCGGTTCGTTGCTGATTTTGCAATTTCCCAGCTTTGCTATGCCCATTTATTTCACACACCAATAGTGAATTTTCCATTAAGGATTTAGGGTATCTTCACTACTTACTGGGCTTGGAAGGCTTTCAGCTACCCCATGACCTCTACCTATGACAAGTCAAGTATACTTCTCATATTAGTGCTTGAGTTGGTATGTTTGATGCAACTCCATTCTCTTCTCCATTGCAAGATATGTGTAGCCGACAACCTGACATTATACCCGAGGGGGGTAAATTAGGAATTGTTATATTTTTCAATATTATAGGGTTTCTAGAGTACACTTTTAATATTTTACCACATTTTCCTCTTTTAATAATTTTTATTTATGCTATTAATACAAGCCACCAAAAACATCACTACTCTATCAAATAAATGGGGTATATGAATTGGCTTTTGCCCTCTTAAATTGTTGGTATTGTAATTTGGAATTAATGACCGTTGAGTATGTGTCTAAATACATAACATTGCCAATTATGATATATGTCTAGGCCTAAGCTTACCTCTATATCTTTAACTGCAAATTTGAACATCATTTTGACCACCTCCTTTTAAAAATAATTTTAATAGAGTTTCAAATGCATATAAAACCTTCTTAATTGCACCTCCAATTGAAACCTTTTCCATTATACCTAATTGAAGAGGTTTACAACCAGAATCAGATATCACATATCAATACTCCCTATGTCCCATAACTAAAGTAAAGAGAGGGTTTGCGACTAATCATTAAAATTAGAGGAGTGCTCGTCAACCAAGCAAAAAAATGAGATGGTTAGCTCTTTGTTTTGTACATTCTTGTGCAGGTTTAACTGAGGTATTCATTGTTTAGTGTTATGAGTGGGGGAAGTAGCAAGCACCAATGCTTATTGTGCAGTTGTTAAACCTGCCAGCCGTCTTAGAATGCAAGCAATGCCTCAGTTATGCACGGTAATTGTAATTTGGTTTTACCTAATTATCTCAATTGTGATTACCATGTTCCAACATCATCTAATTGACCAAGTTTGTAAGTAAAGTAAAACTTTAAAGACACAAAATTGGTTACACAGTTCAGTGAAAATCACATACGTCGGCGGGGTCTGGCCCAATTCAGAATGAATCCACAAATTAGAAAGATAGTACAAGATGCATCTTACACAATACTTATCTTTTCTAATTTAACTCGTGGATTCTACTAGCTCCCCTAGTTGCCGATTTGCCTTGATCAGACTCCCTCTGACCTCGATCTCCGTCGATGCTGGATCTCTTCTGTTGGAAAATGATGGTTAAAAGGTTGAAATTCGTCAATTTTTTGGGCTTCGTTTGAGTGAGACCCGAATGGATTTTGGGTCGGTGGATGTCAATTTTGGGTTCTCCTTCGCGAATACTATAAAATCGACTATTTAAACTCTCAAAACGGATCAAGGGTGAATGAGATATGGATGTTTGAAATGTCACTCTTGAAAGAGAAAAATTAGGTGGAAATTGGCCCAGATTAATTTTTCTCTGGACTGTCCAAAATGCGTATGGGCCGCATGGAAGTCTCTGGAAGGCCCAACCGCATAGTATATATGGAATTGCTTGTGTGTAATTCTTAGGAGATAAGAACAAAATTCTTCCATATTTTGTGAGATATCTTGTCTTAAATAAATATGCGGTTTACCATGTTTAATACGATGAAGAATATTTGTGCAAATATTTCTTCCATTTCCAGCAGATTTGATTCGAGTATTCATGGAATGTCTCAGATTTGGTGAGTTGGTGATTGGAGAATATTCTTCTCTAATTACAGACAATCATAAGGCTCAAGATCTCTTAGAGCAGTTAGGGTCTCTTAGAGCAATCGGCCCAATCGGCTCAATATTATGTTTCCATGATTAGGGTCTCTTAGAGCAGTATAAATAGAGCCTCTAAGTCATTCAGAAATTACACATCATTTCTCAAGTCCCTCCATATTCTAAACTTGAGTCTTCTGTCTGTCTTTCTCGAAGTTTCCATTTGGTGTTCTGTCAAGGTGATAGTCATTCGGGCCTTGCGTGAATCCGAGGTAACTCTTATGTGTTAATTGTTACCTTCGATGGTTTTATCCTAGGGAACGATGTCCACGACGGGACTCATTCGTTTCAAGGTCAGCGAGTGTTACTCGTAACTCCATCATTACTTGAAACATGATTTATGCTTTGATTATTTGTAATTTAAGCATTTCGATTGTATGCTTGAATAATTAATAAAAGTTTATTATTATTGCATATGTTAATTGCTCGTTTAATTTTGTTGTTTAATTTTTCGCATGATATAATCAATATATGTCCAACATCTTCCTTCGAGGAATTAAGGCTTTTGTTCTGAACTTTGAGATCAAACAACGTTGTTCATGTTGGAACACCAATAAACAGCTCTGCGCTACTTTGATGAAAGTGAAACTCTGATGCAGATTTCTCTCTTTTTAGTTTGTGAGTAGCTTAGCCAGTATGTCCGCCATAAATAGCCCTTCCGCACGTCTCAGTTTCCTTGTGGGAATCCATCACTATCTTTACAATATTTTCATATATTCAAATCTTGATGAAGATATGATTTAGCCAATCTAATCCCTTGAAGTAAGGGATTCAGAATATCTCGTCCCAATCCTTTTCCATAACTGAAACTATTTCCTTCTTCCAACTCTACAAGTCTTAATCCAATCCCACAAATATAGGAGATGAAATATTCGGCGAATCAACTACTATTGGACGAGATTCACTCTTCTCGGATTCATACTTTCACAGTGTCCTTCTTCCTTCATGACTCATTATTTGATGTTACAACATAGTCATAAATTGCCAATTAAAACATTTTGGACTTTACAATAATAAATGTGAATTTGTGAAAATAAATGTGAATTGATTTTGAATAATAATGTCATAATGTAATATTTTATTAGGTTCGTGTTAATGCACTTTCGTACCTGACCATTTGTATGAGTATGTTCATGGCATTTAGTTCTGACCAGCTTTGCTAACTTTAGACAGCAGATTGATTGTGAAATTTATGAATGGTGTTTAATTGTTATGCTAGTCACAAGTATTGTATCTACTTTTTTACGAGCTCTGGATTAGATGGAACACTACCTGTTTGTAGATTTTACACTTGTAATAGTGGGGAAAGAATTTTCTAGATTGCCAAGGAATTGGACTCTTACTCTTTCATGCAGTAGAACAGAATAAATGAGGACATCTAACTCATATTTGCTCATTTACAAAACATGGATATTAGTACCTTCTTGAATGTTCCAAAATTCCTGTGCAAAATGAAATTTTGGGATTCCTTGAAACTGTTTTAAATGGAAAGGTTGAAAACGAGATATAAAAGACACTGCAAGAAACAACACCTTTTACTTCGGTTCTGCAGGACTTTTTACATCGATTTTTAGTCTAGAAAAAACTGAGGTAAATATAGCCGGAGTAAAAAGTACATTTTTACCTCGGTTGAAAATTGAGATAAAAATATCTTTTACCTCGGTTTTCAACCGACGGCGGTAGGTATTATCAGCGACGTCGGTTATAGAAGGAGGCCGACCTCGTTTGAATCAACATCGGCTTCCATTTGTATGTGAGGTCGTCCATGCAAGAAGGCAGATGGCGGGGTTGAAATGTTGCTACGTCGTCTGAACCGAAGACAGTCCACATAGCGTGTGGTATCGCATAACGTGAGTCACCCACGTCGTGTGTCTGCTGACATGGCACACTTACAAAAACGAAGACGTTTTGATGGAACGACATCGCAAATTGTTTTTGATGATAACTGTAACGTCGGTCACGTGTCATCTGGGCACTAGTCTGCGCGACGTCGTCGACCCAGTCGGCCAGACTTCGTTTTTTTGTACAATATTATAATATTTAATATTTGATGGTTAAATGATTAAACTCCATACCACATTCAATTGTTTTCAATTAATTTGGAAAATAATGACATGTTCAAACCAACAAAACTATAACATATAATACAAATACATGTCACAACATATTGAAATACATGAGATTAATTTGAAATTGACTAATTATTTATATTGAACCACCATTTTCTACGTTGCACGACATTAAAATTGTCAGGATGACTAGTGAAATGGCAAGTCATTCCATCTATATGCTGAAGGTCCATCGATGACTCTCCTCGGTTCTATTAATATCATTAACACGAAACAAAATTTATGTTAGAATTGGACAGTTCTCAAATGAAATACACATAATGTAGTAAAACGTAGATGACATAAAATTTGAGATGGTAAAAGTAACAGAACTGGTTTCATGCGACATCGCAGATATGAAATGAAGATGTCACAAAGACCGACTAACAAGCAAGGTGGGACATTCATTAACATGCAACAATATGAAGTTCTGTGCGAAGTCAGTATTGGTTCGGTAATATTTTTCATCGTCCAATGACTGTGACCGAGGTTGCAGATTCAAACTATGTTCATAGAAATCTCAGCATCTTTCTTCATAATCGAAACAAACATGGCTCTATCTTGGAAAGAATAACAAAAAAAAATATAAGACGTAACTCAAGCATGTACCTCATAAAATGTAAGAATCTTTGATCAGTTATTGGTGAAAAAACATATAGTAGGATCATCACATAATTGGTAATTGAACATGGAATAGATGGAAAAACTACCTCAATTAATTAGGAATCCGAGATGCTCCATCCTTGGACACTTGTTGATGTTTGAGAAGCAATTTGATTAGATCTTTAAATGTTGTGAGGTTGTGAATAAAATGGATGGTTTGGAGTTTGGATTGTAAGATTGGTGTTGGAAATGGGAAATGGGTGTTAGTACTGAGATTTATTGGATTGAAATAGGGTGGGGGAAATATTGGGTTCAAATTTTTGGCTGAAAATTTCAGTTTCCGCTTAAATTTCAGAGTGACCGACGTTGGTCTATTTTCGTTTCAGTGTCGTATCAATCGACACAAGTGCGACGTCGAAGTTAATTTAAATTCTGAGGGTAATATACCCTGTTTCAAGATTGCAGCCTATCTATCAACCCATTCATACCAAACGCTGAATTTTATTGTTGTCAAAATTTAAATAAAAAAATATTATCTCCAATTTTGCATTTTGGAAAGGGTAATAATGGAATACTAACACAAATGACGAGCGGTTCAAATTTGATGGACGGACTTTTATTAGCTTTTAATTTCATAAAAACCTAGAATATATGATTTCATGCGATTCTATGTGGCAGAAATTATCGTGCTCATGACGCTTATTATAAGGGTAATAATGAAATACTAACACAAATGACGGGAGTTTACCCCGATTCACGGATGGGACACTTGCAATCCCAAGCCAAACTCTTTATCACCATAACTGATAATGAAACTGGCATGATCCCACAGAGAGTTCCATAGAAACTGGCATAGCAGTTACTGGCATGATCTCTCGTATATTTATAAGTAATCATCTACAATTTACTCTAGAGATTGTAGTTGTGCTTTTTAAAATTTGATGGACGAACTTTTATTTGCTTTTAGTTTCATAAAAAACATAGAATATATAATTTCATGCGATTATATGTGGTGGAAATTATCATCCCCCTCCACCATCTTTCAGAGACCTAAGTGTAAAAACAGAAAAGTTCATCAGCTATGTTAAAATTGATTCCGATCATATTGGACGCTAATGAAGTCCAATAACAGTTATAAGTTTAAAATAGTAGTGTCTGATACAATTACCAGTTAATAAGGTCAATTTTTTTTGTCTTGGTCAAATGCAGACCTAGTTGATATGCAATTGGGTTGAAATGTTTAGGCCCAATTCCAGATAAGTCGACGTCGGTCTTCCATTGGTAAGATGTCACTGAACCAGAACTAGCATACGACGTCGCATAGACATAGGTACAACGTAGGCCCTTCCTATGCCAGCGGGCTGAAATGGCGAGGCTCACACTCCTAATATTCGACACTCGGTATATATGACTGTAATACAATGTCGCAACTACCCTAGGTGGAAGCTCATCTATAACGAATATATAAATGGAGCCCACCTCTTATGTATCACTTCAAAGTTTCACATTTCCCTCGAATTTTAACAGCGCCCCTGCCAATCTTGTCAAAGGTATGGTTTCCACATGTGGTTACATTGCTTTTGTTATTCTATTTATCCTAGAAATTGTTATCTATATGGATTAGGATTTGAATGTGTTAATTGTTTAAAGTTTTGAAGTTTATATGAATTGGGGTGCTAAGATATGGGTTAAGGATGTTAGTATTTGGTTTCTAAGTCTTCTAGCTATGAAGTGGTTCAATTGTTTGGTTTAGAACCAAGATTGTTCCCAATTTTCTACTGTTGTTACTGTTATCCATCTGCTATAATGCGATGCCGGTTGCTAGTCGAACACCGGTTTATTTTACCAATAAACATGCAACACCATGAATAATGTTTTCTTCATGAAATTGACCAGTGTGACGTCGCAAGCCTCTCGATTAACCATTCAGTTATACCAAAGGTTAAACGACTTCACCTTGACTTGTTCAACTTACCAAATAATTTGTATTCATTATCCAATATCTGGCTACAACAAAAATTAACACCCCTGACAATATGAATTATAGCAATTATGTTTAACGATGATGGTTCCAATTGTGACCTGATCGAGGTAACCGATTTTTAGTTATTTTTTAAATATTCCTTATATTATATTAATAATATTATAAATGAATTGTTAATAATTTCATTGACCAATATAGATCCGTAGTGATTCGGATGATGACAGTTCGCGATGCATTTCTCAGGCAGATATCCGCATTTTGTACATATTCTGACCCATATGAACTTCAGGTTAATTCCAATTATGGTAAGTCCTCCCTATTTAAAACAAATTGAATTTCCAATTAATTAACTTTTCTATAGATTACTTTCATAAGTACTAACAAAGGTTTTTTGTTTATAATTTAGTACATCCCTGACCAAATTGTGGAGTACTTACCTCCGTACAAGTCAGATGCAGTGATCATGTGCAAAGGGAGGGAGTATCACATGCACTACTAGGGGAACAGGAAGCTCAAGATCCTGACCCTGAAGGGCTTTGGCCAGTTTCTTGCCGCAGAGCAACTCGTGGTTGGGGACACCCTCTACTTCGAGCTCCTAAATGGTGTTGGGCCAATAGTTTTCCGTGTTGTCATTCTTCCTCACGAACATTAGATGTTTAGCTTAGTCTTCGCAAAACTAGGTATTTTAAACAAATTGATTCGTATTTGGAATAATATTAGTACGAAAGTATTTTCTATATGAAATTTTCATTGTTAATTCAATGTTTTTGAATGTTTAGTATTTAACATAACGTAACTCGCTGGTGGGCTGAAATTGTTAGGCCCATGCACACATGCGACGTTGGTCGCTATATCAGCATAGTTTTGAATTTACCGACGTATATGCAACGTCGCACAATACAAGGCGGGAAACACAATGTGGTCAAAACAACGTCGTTTCATAACAGTTATATATATATATGAACCCTACTTGCGAGTTCAAGCTTCTCTTCACAAGTTTCCCGCGAATTCCAATGGTCTCTCACCTCCCTTCACTTCTCCATTGGAAGAAAGATAGGGTTTTTCTTATCTTCTAACATGTAATGTTAGTAATTCCTAGTTTCCATTGTCCGATCTGTGGTTGTCAATGTGTTATATTTTCTTTGTGTTCTAGTTTTTACTCACATTTTTGACATGGTGAACTTTCCTTGGATGTAGAGTTAGGTACTACATTTTGGTATGTTTCCAAAGGTTTTTTAAATAATTTTATATCGTTAAATCTTAGTTTTTTCCGGGGTTATGTGTTTTCACCCGTAGCTTCCTCTGATACACGCGACGTCGGTAAAACGTCTGTTATAGTTCGATTAATGCGATTCTGAAGCGATGTCGCATACTTTTATTTTTAGTAGCATATTATTGAGTCTGAGATGTCGCACATATTTCGGTCGTACCTTAAGTCTAATCGATGAGTACCTAACATTATAGCAACTTTGCTAGTATTTGTCATCCACGCACATACCTGCTATGCGTAGGCGACATCGCATGTTGCAATTCATGGGCTGCTTCCCTATTCACCTTTTCATTTCTTATTCAGGACTAATGGCTGGCGAAGGATCTTCAAGTCATCCGTTTTTCCAAGCCTTCAAACATTTCACAACATATAATTAGTAAAACACATCTTCACACTTGACCACAATATTTTGTTTTCATGCAGTTTTCCGCACAACAGAGCAATCCTGAGCCTCTTGTGTTCAACATTGAGGATCATACAATGGCTCTCGAAATCCCACGCTTCCACTGTACTCTAAAGCACCAGAACTTTAGGAAGAACCCAACTTTGGTAAGGCATTAAAAATTAACATTCAATTTCAAATATTTCCACATATATGTATATATTTCTAATCAATAGATTTTTTTCCCTAATTTAGCATATCCCGTGGGAGATTGTACCACTACTGTCGAGTGCGAACACCCTCATAGTGCTGAGGTGCTAGGGGACAGAGTACCGTATGAACTACTCGGGGGTTGGGAAGATCAAGGCCCTTTCCCCAAAGGGTTTTGGCGAGTTCCTTAAGGGAAACAACCTATGCATCGGGGACACCTTGTACTTCGAGGTGATCAAAGCCGGGGGGGGGGGGGGAGGCATCGTCTTCAAGGTCATCATTACGCGAGATGCTCGAGTTTATTGTGATCTCTATTATGTTGGAATTAAGACAAATCTTATTTGAATTTATGTTCAAATTGTGAGAATGATTTTATGACTACTGTTTTTCTAGTTATTTAACTATCTAATTTGATCACCATAAGATTGACTGTAAATGTTCATATGTGTTTTCATATGATTTGAACATCATATGATTGACATCCATTTCACTTTTTTATTCTTTTCTATCACCATCAAATTCTTTACTTTAACTTATCTATTAAAATATGTGCGACGTCGCTACGTCATTCACTAAATGTATTAGTAGAAACGGCGTTAATGGTGAAATCGATCAAGCTTCCAACACAACATATGCAATGTCGCATACTATTCGGTCAAATTATTTACTTTGTTTTTTTGGCCTTTTACTTCGATTTCTATTATAACCGAGGTAAAATACCAATTATTTACCTCAGTTTTTTTTATAACCGAGGTAAAAAACACCCTTTAATTCCGAAAAAAAAGTGGAGGTAAAAGAACTTTTTACCTCATTTTTTGCGGTTAAGAAAAAAATTGAGATAAAAAGGGCAAAGTAAAAGATCACTTTTCTTGTAGTGAGATTGAAAATGTTTGATTGATATCACAACAGCTGGCAGTAAACACAATCTGGGTTTCAATAGTATGCCAATTCCTTATGTGAAAAACTTCCTTCTGTGATTCTGTTTTTTGTTTCTGTACCTGAAGTCGTGTTTCAAAGGATGGTGCTTCACTCACTTTTATGAGTCTTTTGAACTGTGCAAGAACCCAGTAATTTGATTAGAATTACTAAGAAAGCACCATACTTTCAGTTCAACTTGATATCAGGCAGAGGCGGAACCAATGGTACGCGAGGTAGGGCTCCAGCCCTACCTAGATCGCCGGCCGGAGGTAGCAGGAGGCGGGAGCGCGTCTCCGGCGCGGCGGCAGGCTGGCAGCAATGTCTCGTCGGAGAAGAAGGCCGCGTTGCGGCCTTCTTTTTTTAATTCCTGAGTACTAAAACGACGTCGTTTCATTCGGCCTTCTTTTTTTAATGTCTAAGTACTAAAACGACGTCGTGTCATTGAGTAATATGAAAAAAAAAAATTCGAAATGTGAAATGGATTGGGCCAAAACTGAGCCCAATCCAATAACCAAAGTTACCAAACCTTAATACATATGCAGCTGGAGGCGAGACTCGAGAGCAGCAACAGCAAGCTGCAAGCCTCCTGCCTCCAGTTCCCTCCTCTGCCTCACAGCCTCAGCCGAGCCGTCCGCCGCCACGCCACCGCTGTCCGTCGGAAGCTGCCTCGTCCCGCTGCCTCTCCAAACCACGGTAAGTCGATATACTTCTTCTCTTTATGCTAAGATTTATTAATTTTAGGGTTTATTCTCTTTTTTATTTATTTCTTCTAAACTTAAATATATGTGAACATGATTTTTAGATTGGATGTTGAATTGAATTTATATGGTTGTATTATATATGATTGTTGAAATTTAGTTGAATTGCATATATGAATTTAGTTGAATTGCATATATGAATTTAGTTGAATTGCATATTTAGTTGGAATTTAGTTGAAATTTAGTTGAAATTATAATTGTTTGATTTATTTTGTATAATTGTATGTGAAAATAAAATTATCAATTTGTCATAATCGGTTTATGAAATTATCAATTAGGGATATTTGTTAAATTGAATTTAGATGAATATGATTTTATAAATTTTTTGTTATCTCAATTTGTTATTGTTTCGTAACTCTTTTAGATTTTTTAAAAATAAATCAATTTTTTTGTTATTGTTATTGTTTCCCAGGGGCGGAACCAGAAAAATTTTCTCAGGGGCGAAAATTTTTCAGCCTCCCCTGAAAAAATTTTCTGGTTCCTCCCCTGATATCAAGTGATCTGCCCAACTCTTGCAAACAAGTGATATGGTCTCAAATGTTTCTTCGCTGAGTTTTTTTGATCTTAGAAGGATGAGTTTCTGCGATAACTCAGGAATGTTGAGAAATAGAAGTAACAAGCTCACCTATAAAGATGTAAAACTGATAAATCATTTAGTGGTGGTGACCGTTGGTCGTTTAAAATAGGAAACTTCAAATGTAACTACCTATGAGTTGTATCCATTCAAATCTTACTCTCCTCCATGACTTCGGGATCTAGTCTCAAATCTTACCCTAAGCATAAGGTTTTTTTTGTCAAAAAAAAAATGGAAATGAGGAAACTTAGTAATAAATAATTAATTAGGTTCCAACTTTCAGTTTTCGAATGGACAAGTAAATTATACATATTTGCCTTTGCTATAACATTCATTTGGATCCTTACCGGCCAATTGCATATCATACTTTATAAAGTGGACAACCAGCAGTGCTGGAAAATAGGTAAATACGCAGCGGTAAAAAATTATGAGTATAGAATACCGATGTCTAAGTACCCCTGTACCAGTAGAATTCATGTTTCCCATAATACTACCTATGTAATTCATATTACAACAAAAGTTACCAGAATTTTCATCCATCTCGACAGCTGTAAAATAGAAAACTTCAAATGTAACTACATATGTAATTCATATTACAACAAAAGTTATCAGAATTTTCATCCATCTCGACAGTCCGGGTGATAACAAAAATTTTCAACCATCTCTACTGCCCGCGCATCGCCCGGGTGGGAGAGTCCTAGTTTGTATCTACAAAATGACTTTAACACAAACCGAAAAACAGTGCATGATCTCACGAAATACTTCAAATTTTTATTTCATATAATGTAAGAACTATAGTATTTTGTGATTTATTTGTACACTAGTAGAGAATACTTGATTAAAGGCAGCAATCAAATGCGGATCTTGAATTTTTTTTGAGGAACCGCCTTTGATTGAGATACGAGGGAGATTCCGAAGTCAGAACTCCCTCCCAAGGCACCCCAGACATTTTAATTGTTTAAAGGCAGTTCTTGAAGAACCTCCTTTAATGGGCATAAATTAAAGGCGGTTCTATTGAAGAACCACCTTTGATTGAGATATGAAAGAGGTTCCAAAGTCAGAACTCCCTCCCAAGGCTACCCAGATTTTTTTAAAGACGCTTTTAAATTGATTAAAGGCGGTTCTTCAAGAACTGCCTTTAATGGGTATCAATTAATGGCAGTTTTATTGAAGAGCTGTCTTTAATTGGGTGTCTTTAATGGGTATCGGTATAAAGAAAAGACTAAATTATTTTTTGGTCCCCTACATACTATCTTTTACTATCTTTTGGTCTCCATTTGCAAAATAACCCTCAGAAGGGACCCTACAAATTCAAAACATTGTTTTTGGTCCCCAAACCCAGTTTCCGGCCAGGTTTCCGGTTTACAGGCGCACGTGCCGAGCACGTGCGTTAATTTCCGGTGAGTCCAGGGGAAAATTAGTAATTTCAATCTAATTACCCACATTTACTCGTTTTTTAACCAGAGTTCATCTTCTCCACCTCATTATTCTTCATCTATCGTCTTAAACCTGCAACTCCTCCAAAATCGTCTCCTCCGAAATCATCCTGAATCCTCTGAAATCATCTAATCTTGTCTCTGTGTTCCTACTTCTAGCACTCAATTTCCGATTTAGACCCATTTTCTTGATGTCGACTTGAAGCGTCTCCTCCATCTCATCCACTTTGTTTGTGGCCGGATACTTGAGATGTACATGTGGCCATCATTTCCGTATTCGCACCGCTAACACGGTGGAGAATCTTGGAAGGAAGTTTTTTGGTTGCCCGTTAGGTCGCGCTGGTTGCGATTTCTTCAGGTGGTGTGACGAGGGTTGCTGGGAATGCGAGGTCGCACATGAGGTTATTGACGGAATTCAGGCGAGGAACCGTGCGTTGGAGGAAGGGATGGCTAGGTTAGGCGGCAAAGTTGTTGACTTGAAAAATGAGCTTGAAATAGAGCGCCAGATTTGCAGGAAGATGAAGAACTGTCGTTTGGTGGGTTTTGTTATTGTGATATTTCTTGTAATGATTCTGATTAGTGTTAATTGAACCAATTTTAGTGCTGTGGAGGTTTTCCCCTGGTCTGTTTGTTGGTGCCGTGGATGATTAGAATGCAGTTGTTCTTCTGTAATAGAGTAGTTAGATGAAGGAATTGTTGATGAGTTTGTCGCATGTTTAGTATGTTCAAATTTAGTACGTTCGATCAAATGTTTCAATGCTGTTACAGCTTGCAATCTTCAAGCTCATTTATTCCATTTGTTTGATGATGATTACAAATCAATGAGCACAATTTCTTTGACATAATGAACAATATTGAGCTTCCACAAGTTGATGGAAGTAGTGATCACATTTTCATACACAAACTGCCAATTTTGAGCTTCGAAATGTCTAGAAAAGAAGTGTAGTTTACACCGCAATAGATAATGGCAATGAAGAGCCAAGGTTCTAGATAAATTCCCTATCCGAACCCAAACAGTAGTTCCAGACCTATGAAGAGTTAGTAATATGCTGCTGCCTAACCAAAAATTCAAAAGGCTAATCTACTGCTTAACCAAAAAATACAGCAGTAAGGTATTAGACCTATTCAAAGTCCAAATTAATCTATACTATGAAGCTGTAGCAGGAGGTAGTTTGCAGATTTAGTGATTCTCTAAAAATTGCCAAGCATCACCATGCATCTCCGAATAGTCAACTTCTTGAAACCGCGATAATGACGGGCTGTTGCATGTGATCTTTGTATGTCCAACTTGACGGAACAAGGTGCACTTGTATACCCATTTTACCCGTATATTGCCATGATCAGAAAACATTCAAATATTAACATATACCTCAATTTTTGAACCTGTACACAAAATTAGATAAACTGAACAAATTACCTTCTTGTTTGGCGGATTTGAAGATGCAAATTTAGCCTCATTTGGAGGGTTTCTTGGCTTCTCTGCAACTGGACATGTTTTCGCATTATGGCCAATCTGCGCACACAGCGAGCACTTGTATGGGCCCATCTTCCCAGCTCTAGAAAGCCTCTCAACCTCACCTTGTTTTCTGACTTTTGGCTTGGTCGAATTCTCTTCACTGGGAGATTTTTTCCTGGACTTCGATGGTCTTCCAGGCAACTTAATGTCCAAGGGTGGCAGCAAACTATGATTATCAGTCTTGACCCATAATTCCGGACCATTTATGGGATGGATAACGTGCCTATATGCACTGGAGTAGACTGCCATGAAGTACTAAGAATGCATGAAATCCGCTGCATCATCCTTAACAAAACTAATTGCAGCAACAACATGAGGGCAGGGTATCCCTGTCAAGTCCCATTTTCTGCATCCGCATGACCTTGACTTCAGATTAACAGCGTAACTTCCCCCGTAGATGCAAGTCACCTGAAACTCCGATTCACCACAAGGAGTAGTAAAGCAACAGTTTGAGGCAAACCGGTTAACCTCCAACTTCTTCATTATCTTCGGCCCAAATCTTCCATCAAACCTTGCAATCGATGCCCTTTTTTTTGCAAGTCTGTCCATGAAATAAAATATGACAGCTTCCAACATAGTCAGCAGCGGTTTATCCCTCGCATGTAGTATGACCTTGTTGAAGCACTCACAGATGTTATTTACTAGAATATCACATTTAGATTCAGTATTGAAGAAAGCCCGTGACCATTCATTTGGATTTGTTCGTGTTTTTAACCACCTGAGTGCTCTTGCATCTCGTGCCCTGATGTCTTTCAGATGGTTCATAAACTGGGCTGGATGGGTGCACTTGGCTGCCGACCAAATCATTTCCTTTAACTCCAAACTTGAATATGAGCCCTTGAAGTTTTTGTACATGTGCCATGTGCAGAGTCTGTGTTCTGCATTTGCCAGAACCTCCTTCGTTGCTGCTTCAAGTCCCTGGTTTGACATGGCAACAGATCATATCAGAAACTACAGTACCGAAAGTAGATGGTAAAAGATGATAAAAAATCATACCTTTTGCTTGTCCGAAAGTAGAGTCCAACCAGGTTCATTCTTTATGTTAATATCTCTCTGCAAATGGGTCAGGAACCATTTCCAGGAACTTTTGTTCTCTATCTCCACCACAACATAAGCCACAGGGTAAATTTGATCATTCCCGTCCAGTCCAACAGCCGCCAACAATATCCCCTTGTGAGGCCCGGTCAGGTGGCATCCATCGAGTCCTATCAGGGGTCTACACCCACTTATGAAACCCTTCTTGCATGCATCAAAGCATATGTAAATTCTACGGAAAACTTCATTCCCAAAGTCATCCTTTTCAGTCTGCATCACAACTGTCAAACTGGGGTTGGTCCTCAACAACTCGTTGCAGTAGTCCCTCATCATTGTATACTGCTTCATGTAGTCTCCAACTATCTCATCAATGGCCCTCTTCCTCGCCTTAAATGCAACATCCCTGGATATATTTATTCTCAGGTCCTTTTAGACTTTATTCACAAGCTCCGAAACCTTCATGTTTGGCATAATCTTCAAGTCATCCTTATACCTCATACTAAGGTATTTATAACTTGCACACCTGTGGAGGAATGTAGCGCTGCAAGAATGAGCCCTTACGAGGGAAGTTAACTCCCAGTGCTTTGTTTTTTTCCTGAAGTTGATTGATGTCATCCAGTTGCATTTTCCGGTGTTTGAAGAACAAACAGCAGTACACCTCTTCAAATTGTTCTTCTTAAAATGGATCCTCCTGCTGGCAACTGTGCCGTGGTGTTTGCAAGCCAATTTGAACTCTTCTTTGTTAACAAATGCCTGCCCCAGATGGAATTCCACGTCACTGTCACCAAGCGGCGGCATGAACCTTTTGTGCACCCTTATCCGCTGCTTCTTAACTTCATCTTCCTCATCAGAACTTGTCACCATTAACCTCACTTGAGTCTGACTCATCCATATTAACATTCTTTTTTCCCGTGCTTGTTTCCCTGTCGGGCAGCATTTTCTCTGACAATTCATCCTACTGTTTTCCCCTATCATTCTTGATCACCACTAAATTATCATCATCATCCACATCAAATTCTGGGTCTACAAATTTCTCATCCACATCATCCTTTTCATCTGGTGCAACTAGCGGAGCTTCTTCACTAACTTCTTCGTTACCTGATGCCTTCTTTACATTTCTTTTCCTGCTCTCTATTGACCTTTTCCTGTATCTCTTCCCCTTTTTTCCACGAACACTAATAACTGTCTCAACTGCATCCCCTCGTTCCTGATCCAATGTTTTGCCATCTGAAACCACCATCTGTGCCATCTGGTTCTACAGATTCTGCTCCTCCACCATTAATTTCTTCATCCTTCGACAACTCCTCAGCCAATACCTCTTTATCCTTCCACAAGTTCTGAGCCAATACCTCTTCTTCTCTAGCTTCTGCCGCAGACTGCTGAAAAGGCTGTGTTACATGACCCTCATCACCCATGCTCTCAGCTTCATCAATAATTAGAACCCCATCAACTTCCTTCAATTCCACAGTTGAACCTTGTATTGTCTGGGGATCCACATAAATTCCCCTTTTCTTCAACATCCTCCGGTGCTACCTCTGCGACCTATCCACATTTTGGTAATAAGACTTCAGGGCAGGGATAGATTCCTCCTTGTCCAGCCTTTCCGGGGCTCTGTGCTTCCGACCTTTTCCTGGTCTCATACCACTACTCTTCTTCATCTCAGAACCAGTAGGCCAACTCAAATAATTCCAATAATAACCGCAGAAATAGACATCAACCACACCATTCTTCAGCCCTATGCTAGCTAGTACCTTGGCCTGCTCAGGAAGACACAGCAAATGTTCTGCCTCCACAGAACTAAACAACATACCGGGCTCCAAAAACACACCACATACCATGCCCCTGTATCCCAAACAATTATATGCATTATCCAACATACCCAGGTTGAAACCCTCAGTTTCACAGCAATCAACCATGTACATAGTGCCGCCAACATACATAGGAAACGGTTCCCAGACCAGGTTCCCATGACAGTGTATTCTAATGGAGAAGCTGTTGGTTCCAAGAACTGAAAATAAACAGGGATTACTAAACATGGATTACTAAAAATAACAGGGATTACTAAATAGGGATTACCAAAATTAAAATTATTAAGTTAAGTAATGGGGCCTACCAAATATATTATCCCACCAACAATATATTATTCCCATCCCATCCCACACCATATCTTATCTGAAAATGGAACTAATCGGATTCCCACTGACATCCGTATGCATTAGCTATTTATTCTGGACAAACAGGTTGGCCAGATTATTAAGGGACCACAAAATAGGGGACCACTCAATTCAAAAAGTTGCCCAGATTATTAAGAGTATTCAACTACCAGTGGGGACAACAATCAAAGCACATATCTCTGCAATTCTCAAAGATTACATACCTAAGTTAGGACCTCTGTTTCCCCCACCAAAACAACAGCGATCTTGTAGAAGCAACAACAGCCTCTTATCTGACTCCATTCTGACCTACACTCGCACAAGCTAACCCATCAGCATAAAACTTACTCAAACCAACAACGTCGATGGGAAAGAAATGAACCCAAACAAAGAAATCACTATAACATTTGGAAATACCTAGGGTTCAGTCGCAAATGGCCGTGTAACGGCTCCGCGCCGCCGTCGACTTCACAGGTATGCCCAGGTACGACAGGATTCAACGTGAATGGAGACCGCCAATCTCTAAGGTCGCAACTTTTCGGTGAGATTCTGAGATAATTTTAGAAACGGTGAACTGGGGAAAGATCAGGTTTGGGCGAAAGTGAAGGGTAATTCCAAGGGTCAGGTAAATTCCATGGAAAAAATGAGTAAATGTGGGTAATTAGATTAAAATTACTAATTTGCCCCTGGACTCACCAGAAATTAATGCACGTGCTCGGCACGTGCGCCTGAAAACTGGAAATCTGGCCGGAAACTGGGTTTGGGGACCAAAAACAATGTTTTGAATTTGTAGGGTCCATTCCGAGGGTTGTTTTGCAAATGGGGAACAAAAGATAGTAAAAGATAGTATGTAGGGGACCAAAAAAAAAATCTAGTCTAAAGAAAAACCCTAGTTCCATGACTTAGAAAAAAATTCTAACTCTCTCCCTCCCTGTCACTAAGCCGCGACTCCCTCCCTCTCTCCCTTAGAAAAAATTTTCTCACTCTCTCATCTCACTCAGCCATACCGCTCTCTCTCCCCCCATTTCACCATTGGTTTCCCCTGTCCATGTCCCTACTGCCCACATCCTTCACCCCCGCCGGAACCCTCCCCTCAGGAGCCCTCCGCTACCTCGCTCTCACCATCAGAGTTCACCACCTTGCTCTTATTTGACCGGAGTCCGCCGTGTTGTCCAGCTCACCACCGAAGTTCGCCACATCGCCCAGCTCACCATCGGTATCCACCGCATCGCCAAACACACCACCGGAGTCCTTTGCCTTGCCCTCACAGCTTCTGCCACCGTGACTGAGTTTCTCCAATGCGTCTCCTCTACCGGTGAAGCCGTTTGCCGCCGCTATGTTTTAGTGTTTCAGCTTCGTCAGATCTGGTTGCTTTGTTAGGTTACAAATATGTTAATTGGCTTTGTTATACTGATTCAGACTTGTTCTTTGTCACAGTTGTAAACATTTGTGTGCATTTCTATATTTTTAGTCACTGCATTACAAATCCTGACATTGCTTCACTGACGGAAACCATTTCGGCTTTTTTTGGACCTCAGAATTAGGTTTCGAGTGCGGAATCTATTTCGGACCCAGATAGAAGACAGTTCCCGCAAGTGCCTTTGATCACAGAGGATCAAAGGCACAACCAGGGAAGTCACTCCAAAAGTGACTTCTCTGGTCCGAAGGAATCTCCTTTAATAGGCCTAGTTTCCCTGGTGGTAATGAGAAGTGTCACATACCATATCCACATGTGAAAGCATGTGCAGTGGGGGTTTCTTTGTAGCTTTTTATTGGAAAGAAATCACAAAGAAACTACAAAATTCCACATAGTGGGTTTCATAGTGGCTTGATACGATATCAAAATATCATTTATTTACAACTGTTAGTTTAGTATTTTTAGTAGGATAACACTATATTATTTTTTTCATTGGGTTTTTTAATGAGGTAGTGTGATCATTTTATTTTATATTATTGATGAAGCCATAAACTCGGTCATGTTGGCTTAGAAGAGTTTTGGTAATATTTTAATTAGGGTTTACAATATTTAGTTCGAATTTTATTAGAATTAGGTTTGGTAAGATTAGATAAGGAAATATTCATTCAAGATTTATCTTGAAGAATATAGTCATTTATTTTAGATATTCTAGTTAGATATGGTTTTAACTTCTTAAAGTTGTCATAAGTCATTTCAGTTTCTTTTTATACTGGCCAAATTATACCCTATAAATAGGGGAGACCATTCACGATTTTAATACACCACTATCATCAATCAGAAATATAAACCTTTGAGTTCGTACTCTTGTTGCTTGCAAGCTTCTTCCATTGGTGCTTAACCCCGAGGGCTAGTTAAGTATCAATAAATCTTGCAATCTCATCCTGAGAGCTAGTTAGAGAGCAAGTCGAGATTAGGTGTACCCCGAGAGCTAGACACCTGAATTTCGTGCGAGATAGTGAGGGTTTGCATATCCCTTCACGAGATCAAAGATATTAATTCCGCAATCGTGAGTCTTCACAAGGAGATTCATATCATGGTTTCTTTGAAAAGAAACCACGAACCGGTAACAGTAGAAAGAAACCGCACCAAATACTTCCTTTCCCCACTTGCGAGCCCGTCTGTTAGCGTGGGCCCAAAATTGGTCCCCCTAAGGAACACGTGTCAACTCGTGATTAGATACGTGTCCCGCAAGTGTCCCCCCTTTTAAATCAGACCTTATTTAAATTTTTCTTTTTTTCTTTTTAACTTAAATATGTGTTTGAATTTTTTAATTCTTTTTTATTTAAATTTTCTGATTCTTTTTAATTTAATTTTAAATTTAATAAAATTATAAATTAAAATTCAAAGACAAAATTAAATTTTAAAATTAAAATAAATTGTTAAATTTCACATTTCAATTATTTTGGGTTGCCAAATTTATTTAAATTAAATACTAAAGGTAAAATTAATAGATAGGATAGATAAAATTAAGTGGGATCCATGAATAATAGAGAGAGCAAAATTGTATTATTAAATTCCACATTTCAATTTATTTTGGGTAGGAAAATTTATCTAAATTAAATATTAAAGGTAAAATTAATGAGTAGGATAGAAAAATCCAATGGAGTCTATGAAGTGGTTCGTTAATGGTTTCTACCATTATAGGGGTAAAAATTGTGTGATTTATTTGTGATTGTGTTTTATGAGGTGGGAGATAGATATTAAATATTTAATGAAAGAAAGCACAAGAGTAATTTTTTTTTTGTGATTTTATCATTGGACATGGTCTGAAGGAGTAAGGGTTTTCTTGGATGTTGGCACAAAGGCCAAAGTTGTTTTATTTATTTATTTATCTCTATAACTTCCTCTGTCACTACCATGGGTAGTCACAATAATAAAAAAAATTGTGGAAGAAAAGTAAAGGATGAAAAAAGATATTAATTATACATTTTTATCAATTGTCTTTTGAAATAAAGTTCAGTTAGTAAATAAGTAATAATATAATACAAAGACTTGGGAGACCGTCTCACCCAAGCTTATGGTGAGAGCATGGGTATCTTACAAAATAAAATATTTCTAGGGGTCTTAAAGCAATTCTATATTATTTAGATAATTTAGGAATTATTTCAGATTTTCATTTTGGGTCACGTCTCTTCTTCTCCCTCAAAATTCAAATGCAAAAAACCCTCCCTCAAAACCTCTCAAAAATGCTCGCCATAACCTCCAATTCAACCGTCTGAAATACGTTTAAATTCGAGATTTGTAGTGTCATTGCATTGCTCTATTCATTTCGGTTTGATTTGAGATAAAAAATTTCTGATTTTTTAATAAAAATTTTGTGTTTCATATTTGGGGCTTCTTGCTTTCTTCAAGTTTCTGGTTGTTTTCTATTTGATTCCGTGCTTTTATCTCTGTGAATCCGGCCGTGCATGTATTTTTTTGCCTTATATTGTGTGTTTTCAATTTGTGTTTTGGTATTTTGTAGGTATGATGAAATCGAAAGAAGGTATTGCTAGTGCAGATGAACTGAAGGTTGATGACGTTGTTCCTAGCTCATTAGCTGTTGAATCTGCTGATTTTTTTGATGTTGTTATGTTTTGCTGGATTTTTTTTGTGTGTCGGTGTATAATGGATTAGATAGGCTGTTTAGGTGTTTAGTTTGAATGTTCATGCGCTTAGTTCTGGTTTTATTATGACTCTGTTGTGGTTTAGTTTAGGCTCTATTTAGTTTCATGTTCTCTGTTTGCATTGCCTTTTAGTTAGGCTGTGTTTGTGTTTAATTTGCATGTGCACGTGCTTAGTTCAGACTTTTCCATGGCTCTGTTGTGGTTTAGTTTAGGCTCTGTTTAGTTTGCATGTTTTTATGTTTGCATTGTCTTTTAGTTAGACTGTTTGTGTGTTTAGTTAGCTGTTTATGTATTTAGTTCAGGCTTTGTTGTGGATCTGTTGCGGTTTAGTTTATGATCTGTTTAGTTTGCATGTTTATGTTTGCACTGTCTTTTAGTTAGACTGTTTATGTGTTTAGTTTGCATCTTAATGTGTTTACTGTTTGCACTGCCTTTCTGTATGTGTATATTCATAGTTATATTGTTTTAATTTAAGTGTTTATGTGATTACTTTTTTTTAATGTAGATAAATTAATTAGCTTGAGGAAATCAAGTAGATTTGCAGTCCAGATTGTCAGTTAAAGATGGTATTTATATTATTTGTTTGTAATTTTTTTTATTTTAAAGCGCAATTGCGAAATGCATCCTCCCTGTTTGCGTCCAAGTGCATTACTGTAGCACCATTTAAAGAAATTTCTGGAAGAGGAAGTATATCTTTTAATTATAACATGAATATAATAAAAGTGAATTCAAATCACGGGGTACAATATTAAAGATAAAATGAAAATTTAGATATTTAATTCAGGTTAAGTTATAGGTTATATATTTTTTATACAAAATATTTTTAAAATGTTCATAACTTATTACGAAATGTTTAATTAATTCCTTTATCGGATACAAAAAGATTTGATGAAGGCAATAAATCAATGGTTATTGAGGTAAAAAATATTATTTAAACAACTTTTGAAATAAAATTAATGTTACCCATTTCGAGTGTTTTCTCCACCACTCATGAGGCCATGTTTTCTACTCCATATATCCCAGGGGAATCTATAGAGAGAGAAAATCTCTTAGCAAATTTTCCCTTGGTGAAAAGATAGAATTGCCCCTCTAGTTTTCTTCACTCTCCTCGATCTTGCTCCTCCCGCCATCGATCCTCTCCACCACCCGTACTCCTGCTTCCGTCCTGTCATTCTCTCACCTCCCACCACCCACCACCAGTCCTCTCTGACTCCCGTCCTCCCATCCTCCCATCCTCCCATCCTCCAAATATGAATTGGTGGTGGGTCAACCAGTGGTGACATCAATGGTGGGTCAATCGGTGGTGGCGTCAATGGTGACGATGGAATCGAGGGGTGGTGCTAGGATTTAGAGAGGTGGTGGTGAAAGGTGGCGCTAGGGTTTAGAGAGAGGGGTGGCCGTGGCCATGAAAGGGGTGGCATCAATGGTCGTGAGAGCGGTGGCAGAGGGAGATAAACTAGGGTTTGCGGAAGGGGGGAACTAGGGTTCCAGAAAATAGGAGAGGTGGCTTCAGAGGCGAAGATGGGGTGAAATAGGTGGTGACGCAGATGGGGTGAAAGAGAAGGAGGTGGACATCGCAGATGGTGGTGGCGCAAATTGGGTGAAAGAGGAGGAGGTGGACGGTGCAGTTGGTGGTGAGTGGTGGCGCAGATGGGGTGAGTAGTGGAGGAGGTTTGCGGTGGACGGCGATGGAGGAGAAATTTGGTGGCGGAGGATAAAGTAGGTGGTGGAGGAATGAATGTGAGGCAAATGGGTGAAATTTTATTGGGGAGAAAGTTTGGAAAACTTTAATATTGTAAGGGCAAATATGTCTTATGACATGTGAAATTTTAATCAAAATGGAAAGTGTGCAAATTTGCCTAGGACACCCCAAAATGGAAAGTGTTCTGATTCCCCTGGGATGGAGAGAGTACCATGTTTCAATCACCAACAATCCATCACACTCGCAACTTCTTTTATCATCCCTACTTCCCATGTTACCCGCTTGCCGGTAATAGTACTATCACAACTAAAGGGCATTTGGTTGGGGTGAATCAGATAAGGGAAAGAAAATTTGGGATTTTGATTCCCTTAGTTAGTGTTTGGTTTGCATTTTTTATTGTTCACTTCCCATATTTTTAGTTTTATCATTCTCTCAAGTGGGTGTATCATAATTCTCTAGTCTTACCCAAAATTGGGATTCTCCAACTTCCTTCTTCTAGCCTTCACGAAAAACACACGTATTCTCCATCTCTTCATAGCCTTCCTTCTTCATAAAACCTTCACCTTCACCTCCGTGGTCCATTGTTAAGTGACCAGTGATGTCTATTTTCCCAGTTCCAAGACAAGATTATACTTTGTATTTATTATCAAAATAAAAATAAATATTAATGAAAATTATTTTAATAAAAATATTATTATTTTATATTTTGAATTGTATATGGGTAAAATTTAAATAAAAATATAAATTTTATATAAATTAAATAGTAATTTTATACTTTAAATTAAATAAACTTAAGACAAAAAAATATAATCAATGTTTGATTATTAAATTTTACACAAACTCTTCTTTTAGGCAATCTAAAGTTTAGACCAGGGATTATTGTGCAATTATAAGACATTTCATTGAGGATGGGGGTTTTTAAAAATATCCTGATAAATTTAGAGAACTACTGTGCAATTATCAAAATACTATATATATCACAAAAATATGAGCATTTTCATTTTTCTTTCCTCCTCCTCCTCCTCTAACCGGAAACCGCCTGTGGCCGACGGTTACCATTGAATTCCGCTAGTTTCTATCGCCTCTATCGATATCTCGCCAAAATTTCACCAGAATCCTCACTTCCATCGGTATCTCGCTGCAATTCGCCACTGCAACCACGAAATCTTAGAATTTGAGATTGAAAAAACCCTAGGTTCTAGAGATTGACATTTGTGCTCTACAATTCTTTCATTGATTGACGACAATAGCTCTGATCAGTGGTGGATGACGTTTGTGCGATGGAGAAGGCATCGGTTACAACTGATCTATGCGACGGAGATGATGCGACACCGGAGCACAGCGTTGATCAATCTACGATGCTTGATCTGCGACGGTAGTTCGACCGGAGGTGACGACGGTGCTTGACCAGAGTTGACGATGGCGCTACGACCAAAGGTTCGGTGCTTCGATCCTCGATGACGATTGCATTGCAACGATGAAGGAGGAAGATGGCCAGAGTGCAGAGAGAAGGCACGTGAGATGCACGCGCCTGAAGGATAAAGACGACGTGCGTGCATCTCACACGTGGCTGGAAGTGTTAATATCGTTTGGCGGCTACAGTGAAAGCAAACGGCGTTGGCGGTAGAAGGCGGAATGACAAAGGTTCATGAGGTGAGGTTTAGTATTGTGTTTTACATTTTACAAATACTTGCTGAGGTATAATATGTTGTTAATTGAGCTTATTTCATGAATGATTTTTTGGTTTAGTGGTTAGTACCCCTATTGCTTAGCTGAAGGTTAGGGGTTCGAGTCTCACTATGACCTTTATTTTGAAAAATTTATGTAGTTGATTTACATGCTGATCTTTACTATTACTTGACTGAGTGCATGTTCAATACGAACCTAGAAAAATTTATGATGCCCAAAGACTTCAAGCTTCCATTGCATGTCAAAATTTATGATGGGACAATCGACCTAAAATAATTTTTGCATTCATATCAAAACATTATGAGGTTTCGCGATGCCGAAGTTAAGCTGGTCTGCAAAGCGTTCCCTATATTCTAATCAGGAACGATAATCACATGGTACGAGAACTTACCAAACGGAAGCATCTTGTCCTGGGCACAACTCTCAGACTTGTTCTTAGTTTGTTTCAACCATAAACAGAGGTTCAAAAAGATAATTGCAGATTTGAACAATATAGCGCATCGAAGCAACGAGAGTTTAGCAGAATATCACAGCAGGTTCGTTATAGGAAGCTTGCAAGTTCAAGATCTATCTTTCCAATCCTCCTTAGGTGCATTTACGGGAGGTATGCAATTTGGGGAGTTTTACGAAGAGCTAACAAAAAACATGACAGAAAACTCGAGAGATCTACAGAGAATGATAGAGCAATATGTGCAAACCGAGGAAACCAATAATTGCAAAATTGAGAAAGAGAGTGGCAAGAAAAGGGTGATAGATGACTCTCAGAGAAGCTTTGCTAAGAAAGGAAAAGGAAATTTTACCTTTAAGGGAAGAGAAACAGGAGCGCAATGCATCCTATCTCAGGAGACTTCGCTAACAAAATTGCGGAAAGATATTTGGCTGGCGAACAAAGATGCCAATGGTAGCACCTCTGAAAAAAGATCGAGAGAGTACTATTGTCTTTTCCACAAAGACCATGGCCATGATATTGAGTACTGTAGAGACTTACGAAGGCAGATGGAGGAAAATCTATGAAATGGATACCTCAGACAGTACATAAAAGAAGAAAGTGTTCAAAGATACAATGAAGCAAACAAGGTAGGGAGCTCCATGCCTAAGACGCAGCCTACATCGACCGTTCAAGGCAGAAATAAGAAGATGACAGCTATCGTAGACTACAAAGATTACATGCCCAATGAAGCTCTTGAAAAAGTGTTCTTCTCTATACATGGATCAACGTAATCCCTATCAAATAATGCTTGGAAAGCTAAGGCCAGATACTCACCTCCGCAGGAGCTTCTGGATAAAATAATGCGCATGGAGGAAATGAACACGTTTAGCGAGGACGATGTTGTCCCTAATGCTTTATCGCACAATGACCCTATGGTCATTATTGCTAAAATCAGGAATGCAACTGTTCATAGAGTCTTTGTGGATGATGGAAGCACGGTGGAAATCCTCTTTGTAGATTGCTTTGACAAACTAGGATTCAAGAGAGCTGATTTGAAAAAAAAATCCACATATGTGCTCGTGGGATTCACAGGTAGGGCAGAAATTCCACTGGGCAACATTCAGCTCCCTGTTTCAATTGGCGAGAATGGGAAAAGCTACACCATAATATGTGACTTCGTGGTTATGGATGCCCCAAGTTCATTTAATGCCATCATAGGTAGACCATGGATGAATAGAGCAAAGAAAATATGATTTCCATATCACCTGGTCATGAAATTCCCACCCCACATGGAATCGCAATGGTAAGAGGAAACCAGAAGACTGCCAGGCAATGCATGGTCATCGCCATGAAGGCAGGTAGAACAGTGGAACAACCAAAGATGGTTAGCGCCACTACCAATGTGGACTCACTAAATGAAGTCTACCATTCACTAGAAATTAGTGAAGAAACCAAAGATGTTATTCTAGATGACGATGATGAGTCCAAGCGAATCAAGATAGGAAAATATCTCCTGGAGGAGGAAAAGAAGAGAGTGATAAAGATCCAGAGAGAATACAAAGACACGTTTGCATGGAGCATGAAAAACATGGGAGGTGTCGACCCAAGCGTAGCTACCCGTTCCTTAAACATCGTTGAATCGATTAAACCAGTTAAGCAGAAGCAAAGAATCTTTGCCAATGATAGACAAAAAACTATTGAGGATGAAGTAAAGGAATTGTTACAAGCAGGGATAATAAAGGAGGTGATATATCCGATGTGGTTGGCGAACCTGGTAATGGTAAGAAAGGGAGACTTGGGTTGGAGAATGTGTATAAACTTCACCAACCTAAACAAAGCATGCCCAAAAGATTGTTACCCCTTACCAAAGATCGACTAACTGGTAGAAGAAATCTCAGGGTTCGAAGTCCTCACATTTGTGGATGCTTACAAAGACTATCATCAAATATTGATAAACCTAGTAGATGCACAAAAAACAACTTTTATAATGAACTTTGGGATATTCTGCTATGAAAAGATGTTGTTTGGGTAAAAAGTGTGAGAGAAACATACCAGAGAGTAGTCGATCACACATTCCGTAGCCAGATCAGACGCAATGCGGAAGTATATGTAGACGATATGGTTATCAAGAGTAAGCAAGAAGGAGACTTCGCAGACGACTTAAAGGAAACACTTGATACATTAAGCACAATTGGAATGAAGTAGAATCCTAAGAAGTGCACAATTGGGGTGGGAGTAGGTAAATTCCTTGGATATAAAGTGTCCTCAAGGGGGATCGAAGCTAACCCAGAGAAGATACAAGCGATCATCAACTTTCCCCAACCACAAATAGTAAAGGAAGCTTAAGTCTTAATGGGATCACTTGCTACACTCAGTAGATTTGTCTCTAAAGCAACAAAAAGACACTTCCTCCTTTTTCAAATTCTCAGAAAGTCTAGGAAGTTTAGTTGGAGCAAAGAATTTCAAACAACGTATGAATCGTTGAAAAGTAAACTTCAGGAACTCCCGACGCTTAAATCGCCAATTCAAGGAGAAATGCTATACATGTATTTGGAAGTTTCAGTTAATGCTGTAAGCTCAGTATTGGTAAGACAACAAGGCCAGAAACAGATACCAGTATTTTACACCAATATAATACTGCAGTAAGCGGAAAGTGCATACCTTCCCATTGAAAGGTTAACCTTGGTGTTGATATATTTGGCTAAGAGGCTTAGAACCTATTTCCAGAGTTATACAATCGTTGTTTATACGGACTATCCTGATATGAATCTCCTTGCGAAGACTCATGATTGCTGAATTAATATCTTTGATCTAGTGAAGGGATCTCGCAAACCCTCACTATCTCGCACAAAATTCAGGTGTCTAGCCCTCGGGGTGCGCCTAATCTTGACTTTCTCTCTAACTAGCCCTCAGGATTAGATCACATGGCTTACAGGTATTCAACTAGCCCTCGGGGTTAAGCAACAATGGAATAGCTCGTAAGCAAAGAGTATGAACTCAAAAGGTTGTATATTTGATTGATAAAAGTGGTTAAGGTGAAAATAATGTTGAAAACCACCCCTATTTATAGTACATAGGTATGATCTTCACGAATATGATAAAGGTTGGGCCCAAGAAGGCCATTGAGCCGCAGGTATGACAGCCCAGTTAGGGAATATTTAATACCGTAACTTATTTACCGCATTCGTGGGTAATTAAGGGAGATAATTAAGGATTGCATTATTTAGGACACAGAGTATAAATACAAGGTACACATTTACTTATCATTCATTCTGTCTTAATCATATTGACTGCTTGGACTAACTTAGGCATCAGAGTGCTTACCCCTGAAACCCCAGGGATAGCTTGACTGCAGGTCTATTCGAGAAGAACCCAAGCCTACAAACCGGTCGGAGGTTGAAGATGCATCAAGTGGCGCCGTCTGTGGGGATGAGTAAGCCAGATCAAGGTTTTGGAAAGTTTATGTCCACGGTAGTTCGAAGGAGTGAAAGATAGGTAAATAGGTACAGGGGCTAGAACTCCACCAAAGTTAGCATTGGAGAATCCAGAAGGAGGAAACAATGCCCGCATCGAGAACAACGACATGACCAATACTCAAACGATGGGAGCAGAGTTGCGAGTAGAACCTAGTATGGGCGTAGGCCACGAGGGGGGACAAACCTCAGTGGCGATTGGTGTAAACACCTTGGTACCAATCCACCATGATGTGCCGAGGCCCTCGAGGACTCTGGAAGTGATGTGAGAGCAAAGATGAGGGAATACCAATCCTATGCTCGAGAGGGTGGTCGATTCGAGGGATAGAAGGTTTATGGAAGTTTCGGGAGACTCATTTATGGAAGCCTATGGCCAAGGAAATTAGAATGCGGAGAGGGAAACCCCAAGTCAAGAGGTGGAATGAGCAGCTCAGGTCTAGGCTGCGGCTGGTTATAGGATCACTCCTCCTTCGAGGGATGATAGAGTCACGATGGGGGCAGTACCGCCCTCGCCTTTGGGGATAACAATAGGTTGGGTCCCTCAACCCCATCGAGGCTCTCCAATAGGTTGGGCCTCTCAACCCCCTCAACCCCAACCTCCAAGAGCCTATCCTTATCAGGGATATGTTGGAGAGCCGCTACAGGCTAGGCCCCAGCCGACCATTCCTGGTTATTCACAAGGTCCCGTGTATGTGCTACCCCCACTAGTCGCGTCTGCTCCTACCCTTGACCAGGTCAGTCCAGGAGCGGTATACGGAATGATGGCTTCTTCTAACATGCAAGGATATGAGAGTATGGGAGTCAGCCAGGGGCTGTACAATCCTTATGTTCAACCGCCACCACCACCAGCCTACCCGAACCATGGGCCGCACTGGATAAACCCAGGATACAGAGAAATCCAACCTCTCTCTATATGCCACATTTGGGTGGTCACGATAAGGGGTTGAACCTGCCAATGGGTCAGCACGAACCCCTCTCGGACGTAAGCGAATCGTTGAGAAAGGAATTTGATAGGTTGATTGGCCCCTTGGGCCAGGCAGCATGGTCTCCTTTCAGCTCGGTGATCATAGGGGTTTGATGGTCTATAGAAGTGAAACCCTCAGAAGAACTTCCCATATACAGTGGTGAAACTGACCCTCGAGAGTTCATACAGACATTCCTGGGCCTGATGAGTTTGAGGAACTTTGATGAGAAATTAACATGCATGCTGGTAGGCAGCTACTTGCAGGGAAAGCCACATGAGTGGTTTAATAAGTTGCCAAGGGGCTCGCTCCAATTGTATCGATACTAAGGCGGAGTGTTGTTGAGCCAGTATGCGTAAAAGAAGAAATTTACCAAAATGTTGTTAGAAATTTACCAAACAAAGCAAAAGCCAGGAGAAAGAACGTAAACCTTCTATCACAGATATGTGAATGAGAGTTTGGGGGTGATAGAAACTACGGAGAATGAGGTGATCCAAGGGTACCCGTTGGGGATGCAGGACCTAGAACTATACAAGAAGCTGAGTACTAATACTCCTAAAACACCACAAAAACTTCAGGAGGTCGTGGAGCAATATTCAAGAGTTAAGGAGGCAACCAGAAGGAAAAGAGATAGCTTTGCAGAGAAGGTAGGAAGAAATTTAGACCATAGAGGGAAGAGGCCGGTCGGGCCCAAAAGAACACCATTCGAGAGGTATAATCTGCTGCTCCCAACGCTCGGAGGAAGAACCACTACACATATTTTAAGCATACATGGAGGCTTGTTTCAGACACCTCCACCCTTGCAGAGTTCGTAAAACTCAGTTGTAGCTCGGAGGGTAATGAACCGGCACTATGATCATTACAGGAATTACGGTCATGATATAAATGATTACATGCAGTTAAGGATGGAGATTGATATGTGCGAGCGGGAAAAATGGTTTCGAGGAAATGGGCACAGAAACCAGGCTGCCCCATCGAGGCTCTGGATGAATCAATGACATCCTTACATAAGAAATAATCAAAATAATGGAGGTAGAGGAGATGTCTATAACAAGTGGTTCGAGACAGGGGGCAGGAAGGAAGGAAGGATAGACCCCAGAAACAACAAGGAGGAAATCAGGGAAACCAAAATAGATACAACCCACCCGTACGAAGGGTAATAAACTTCATCAATGGCATGGTGGGAAAGAGGTCCTCGAATGCTGTTTTAAGGGCTGAGGCTCAAGGGTTCCCGCGGAAGAGCCCAATCATAAGAGGTTTCATCCGGATAAGACTGTCACTTTTTTGGAAGCGGATGCTGTGCCGGACTAAATGCCCCATGCAGACCCTATGGTAATTTCAGCCATTATCAGAACATCATTGATCAGAAGGGTGTTCTTTGATGATGGAAGTGGGGGTAGAAGTTATGTTTTCTGAGTGTTTTGACCAGTTAGACATAGGGCGTGAGAACTTGAAAAAATCCACTTCCCCTTTATCGGGATTTACAGGAAACTCAATATTTCCCAAAGGAAAAATAACATTGCCTGTTTGAGTGATGGATGGCGACAAGGGAGTGACTATGAAGTGTAGTTTCGCTGTGGTGGATGCACCTTCCCCTTATAATGTGATCTTAGGAAGGCCATGGATGTGCCAGGCATGGTCGGTTTGGTCACCTTATCACCTAATGATGAAGTTCCCAACTAAAAGAGGGGTGGCATCCATTCGAGGGGATCAGACTGTGGCATGGAAATGTAACCAAACGGCAGTACGAGAGGCAAGGAAATGGAGGGTTGTAGAGGCAGTGCACGCAGAAGCAGGATTAGCTGATACAATACAAATGCCCATTCGGGATAAAAGATCAGTAGCTGTTGAGAAAATGATTCCTGAAGATGTAAAAAGAGGATTGCAAGACTTGCTAGGAAGATATGGAGATGTGTTCTCATGGGATACATCTGACCTGACGGGGGTCCATTCAAGTCTCAAGTTGCATAGGCTAAACATCAACCCTTTGATTTAGCCAGTGAAGCAGAAGAGAAGAGTGTTCGTTCTCGAACGAGCTGAAGCAATTAAAGAGGAGGTGGAAAAATTGCTGAAGGTAGATGTCATCGAGGAGGTATTCTATCCCGACTGGATTGCCAACCCAGTTATGGAGGATGTGTATAGATTTTACGACCTAAATAAATGCTGTCCCAAGGACAGTTACCCGTTGCCACCAATCAATAAGTTGGTGGAAGCTATAAAAGGATACCGAATTTTGGCATTCTTTGACACACATAAGGGGCATCACCAAATTCTCATGGCAAAGGAAGATAGGGAAAAGACATCGTTCATCACAGATGTGGGCACGTATTGCTATAAGAAGATACCCTTTGGGCTGAAGAATGTTTGGGCTACTTATCAGAGGCTGGTTGTAGACTGTTCAGGGGGCAGATAGGGAAAACATGGAGATATATGTGGATGATATGGTGGTCAAAATCAAGAGTTATGAATATTTCTCAAAAGACCTGGAAGAAACATTCGGTAAGCTTTAGGAAGCTAATTTAAAGTTGAACCCGTCTAAGTGCGTCATTGGTGTAGGAACAGGGAAGTTTCTTGGATTCATGGTCTCAGAGAGGGGGATTGATGTAAACCCGGAAAAGGTTGAAGCTCTGAGGACGATGAAAACTCCACAATCGATAAAGGATGTGCAGAAGCTTACATGATCTTTGGCAGCATTAAGCAGGTTCTTATCAAAGGGAGCAGAGAAGCACTTGCCTTTCTTTGATGTTATTCAAAGGGTAAAGAAGTTCGAGTGGAACGGTAAGTGCAAAGAGGCATTCGAGCAGTTGAAAGAGCATTTCAGGACATTGCCTACTTTGATGAAGCCAGACAAAGATGAGACATTGTACTTGTATATTTCTGCATCAACCCTAGCAATTAGCGCAGCTTTGGTTAAAGAAAAAGAAAAGGTTTAGCACCCGATCTACTTTGATAGTCATGCCTTGCAGGGACCGGAGACGAGGTATACGGTTCTCGAAAGGTTGATTCTAGCTCTCGTGCATGTAGCCTGAAGGTTGAGACCCTACTTCCAGGGGCATAAGATAGTGGTGCTCACGAACCACCCAATTTAGAAGATCCTGCTACCAGAGATTTTTGGAAGAATGATGAAGTGGGCAGTGAAATTGGGAGAGCACGATATCCAGTATCATCCTCGAGTTGCGATAAAGGGGCAGGCACTGGAAGATTTTATCGTGGAAACTACATAACCCCTTGAAGTGTGTTGGAGCCTATCTAGAATAAAGACATAGGGCAAAGAAAGATATGAAAGTTGTATGTGGATGGTTTGTTACATTCAGGATGAACTAGAGCAGGGGTCCTACATACTAGCCCCAAGGGCAGAGATTATCCATATGCATTGAACTTTGCATTTAAGGCAACCAACAATGAAGCTGAATATGAGGCATTGATCACTAGATTTCGCCTCGCGAATGAGTTACAAGTGGAGGGACTGGAGGTTTTCAGTGTTTCTCAAATTTTGTTTCCAGAGAGCGTAATTTGCAGAGATACCTTGAGGTAGTAAAGAACTTGCTAAAAATTTTCAAATCTTATACGTTGACGCAGGTTCCGAGGGAAAGCAATCACAAAGCAGACACTCTAAGTAAGCTCGCTTCTTCGGATCTAGGAACCCAATCCCAGCAGAAATTCCTTATGAAAACTTTGGGCAAGCGAAGTTTTGAAGAGCCTGTAGTGATGGCAGTTGAGGTGACAGACTCCTGGATGACATCGTTCGTGGCACATCTTCGAGAGGGAGTCCTGCCAGAAAATGAAGTGAATGCCAGAAAGATAAGGTTGAAGGCTCAAATGTATATGTTGCAAGAGGAAGGGTTATATAGAAAAGGCCATTTGCAGCCATTACTTCAATGCGTCGACTCTCACGAGGCGGATTACCTAGTAAGGGAGGCTCAAGAAGGGATATGTGGCAGCCATCAAGGAACCAGGTCTGTGGCGAGGAGGCTCATTCGAACAGGATTTTACTGGCCGACAATGTTTGAGGATGCGAAAAGGTATATTCAGGATTGCCATCAGTAATAGAGACATGCGCCTGTAAAATATGTTCCACCGGAAGAAATGAGAAACATCTATAGTTCGTGGCCATTTGACAAACGGGGAATAGATTTGGTGGGCCCTTTTCTGGAAGCGCTAGGGAAATTCAGATATCTAATAGTGGCAGTTGATTATTTCACCAAGTGGGTAGAGGCAGAGCCATTGACAAACATAAGGGGAAAAATGGTCATCTCCTTTTGCTGGAAGAACATTGTGTGCCATTTCAAAATATCGAGGATAATTATTACGGACAATGGAACACAGTTTGCTCAGGACCCCTTTAAAAATGGTGCGAGTTAAGATCAAGCAGAAGGTGATATCTGTTTACCACCGTTAAGCCAACAGGCAAGTGGAAGTTACCAACAGAGCAATAGTAAATGGAATACGAGCACGCCTCGAAGGGGCAGAGGACAACTGGATATGGAAATTACCAAATGTGCTGTGGGTATATCGGACAGCTGAGTCTTCTGCAACTGGAGAAATGCTATATAGTCTAGTATATGGTTCAGAAGCAGTAATTCCTGTGGAAATAGGAGTCCCTAGCCCAAGGATAATGACTGCTGCAAATGAGATAATGAATCAGCAAAACATATGTCTGGATATTGATATGGTGGAGGAAAAGAGAGAACTAGCTTCTTTACATGAGGCTAAGGTCAAGGAACGGGTCAGAAGATATCATGACAGAAGGGTAAAGAAGGTGTTCTTCAACCCGGGTGACTTAGTAATGAGAAAAAAAAGAGAAAAGCATAGAGGAGCCCGAGGGAAAATTAGCTATGAATTGGGAAGGTTCTTATAATGTGATCGAATCGCATCCAGGAGGAAGTTATGTTCTCGAACAAATGAACGGGATTTGAGTACCAAAAAGGTGGAACATTAGCAACTTGAGAAAATACTACCAGCTATGATGATCGAGTGGTTTGCTCTAAAGCGGCACTCTAGTTTGTATTCAAGCGGGTGGCTTTAAAGCGGCGCTCTAGATGATGTTTCTAGCTACGACTGATGTTTGAGTGGTTTGCTCTAAAGCGGCACTCTAGTTTGTATTCGAGCGGGTGACTTTAAAGCGGCTATCTAGATATGTTCGAGTGGCTGGCTCTAAAGTGGGACTCTAGATGATGTTCGAGTGGTTGGCTCTAAAGCGGCACTCTAGATGATGTTCAATTGGTTGGCTCTAAAGCGGCACTCTAGGTGATGTTCGAGTGGTTGGCTCAAAAGCAACACTCTAGAAGGTGTTTGAGTGGTTGGCTCTAAAGTGGCACTCTAGACGGTGTTTGAGTGGTTGGCTCTAAAGCGGCACTCGAAAGCAAAGTTGTAATCTTGAAATAATAAGCTAGTAGGTGACTTTGGCAGGATATAGGTGAAAACACCGAACCTGGGTAAAATGCATGTCTCTAAATTGCTCAATTTCTATTTAACAACCTGAACAGGGCGCCCATGTTCGAGGGGTAAAATAACAGAGACGGGAAGAATATTAATTATTCATTCAAATTTCAACACCTACTAAGGATACAATATTTACACTAACAATTATCCAAGTTAATAAATCTACGTGTATTCATTTACCAGGAGAAAATCCCATTTGAAACAATTCTTCGGTGGACTTAGGCTTTTCTAGCTTTTTCACATTTGCCTCTATTTCTTTGAGTTCTTTCAACTTTATACCGGCTGCCCTTTGGATATCCTTCATTTTCTCCTTTACAGGATATTCTAAGGGAGTGACGGTGACGGTCTTACACAGTTTCTTTGTGGAAGGTTCAAATGGGGCCTTTGAGGGTGACCCAACGCTTTTACGGTATTTTGATGAAGGCCCTTGGTTAGTTTTGGTTAGCAGGACAAGGTGCCATTCCACATCTTTCACGACAAACTTTTGTGACCGAGAAGCAGAGCGAAAACTCGAGGGGGTAAATCCCTTTACCTTCAGTTTCGCTAGCCAGTCGAGAATGAGGTCAAAAGCCTTCTTTTGCCACGGAGTCCCATTCTCATGGATGTTGACCTCTTCCATCCAGTACTGGGAAACTTTTAATAGATACTTTGGAAGAGGGTCGTTGCTAATTAAGTAGGAGGAAGGAATGCCGTGAGCAAGCATGTGGGCACGAAGGCTTACTTCGTGTGCGGAAATTTTTTCTTCATACTCAACGAAATGCTGCTCTATTTCTGTAGCTTGTACCTTCCAGGCCTCGATCTCCCCAGTGAGTTTTGCATTTTCTGATAAAAGGGATTCCACTAAAGAACTATCTTCAACTGGGGGGGCTCTCTCGAGTTGGTTGGGGGGCCGAAGGGGGTTCGCTTGCCAAAGGGGGGTCCTCGTTAGTTGCCATCTTCCAGGCGAGTAAGTTCTCCTCCAGGCTAGCCACTTTCGTTGAGCTAACATATGTTGTTAAGAAATTAATTCCCTCTAGGCCACCAATCTGCAATTTTTGCCCAAATAGCCGATTAGGCACCATTCCACTACAAAGAGCCTAGTTGCAATGGCAAGGCAGGACTTCAGGGAACCAAACTTGGAATAAATTCGCCGCATCATTTCTTCTAGCTCTTTATCAGCGGGATCGCGACCCTTGACCACTTCTAAAGGATAGGTACCATTGAATTCCTTGCTAAGGAAATCCTTTACAAACCCCTTAAACGTAGGATGGTCTTTAGATTGCCACAACTTCATCTCGGCCTCGAGGTTGTGGAGCTTGTCCTTCAAGGAGTCTTTCTCTTGGTTGCATTTAGAAAGATCTTGAAGGGCAATCAGTAGCTATTTATTTGTCTCATTTAGTTCTTTTTGGGCACTCAAAAGTTCCTCGCAAGCGCCTTCTAGCACCATTTTCAAAGAATTATACTACGAAAAGAAAGCAAAGGGAAAATCAATAAGTTGCATCAAAAAGAAAATATGTGTGTTTTCATTGATTCTAAAATAAATAAATATATAGGGTTACAATTAAGGGGGCCTAAGTAAACAAAAAGAAGAATAACAGAGACGAGGAAAATTTTACAATCAGGGACCAACCCTGGAATCATCCTCTTTTGATGTGGTAGAAATCATTTCTTCCACCTGATTGATGGGGGAATCTTGCTCAGGAGAGGCGCACGTAGCCTCTGGGAGGGGGATGACTCGAATTCCCTCGGGCAGTAAATAATTCCCCTTTGGCCCTGATGAAATCCAATAGGGCAAAGCGAAGGCCATCATTTTTTATAGCCTCATCCCATTTTGCGCCCATGGTGGCTTTGAGCTTTGGATTAACTAGTTCGTTCACCTGCTTGGCCAAATCTTCAGAAAGAGAGGCAGACACTTGTGGCTTTAAAAATTCCTCAGCTAATTCGCTACAGCTGATCTCCTTGGCCATCCTTAGAAGCTCCAAGAAAAATTTAGCAAGCTTCGGGCTATTCAATAGCTTTTGTTTGAAGGCCTCGAGCAGTTGCATTTGCGTGGCTGAATCTTCTAGAGGTTGAGCCTTCTCTTCTGCAATTTGAACCCTCTTAGTGAGGGCATCCCTTTCTAGCAACCATTGATGCCTCTCGGCATCTATACCTTGCTTCTTACTGTCCCAGAGCTTTTGTTTTTCTTGAAGAGTCCTTGCGGCATCTTTAAGCGCCATGTCCTTCTCCTCGAGCATTTTATCTTTCCCTTCGAGGACTTGCTGGTGACCTTCGAGAGATTCCCTTAGCAAAAAATTCTCAGCTCGAAGGTTATCCTTGCCCGCGGAGCCAAGGGAATAGAGGGCCATTAATTTTGCAGTGGCCTCATGATATATTTTAGAAGCCTAATCAAACAATTCAGCTCAGATTGACGTTAAAAAAAGGGAGAGAAAGAGAGAAAAGAGGGCCGGTTTCTGGAAGTTGATGCTCGACACCCAAATCATTTAAAGGGAGCAGTGATTGTTGTTGAACATCTTCACCACCATTGGCTCCCATAAGTGGCCTTGGTGAGGAGGAGCTGATAGTCTTGTTGCTCGCCCTGGTCATCTGACAAACGTTCCGGGTATGAGGTGATTGCTCGGCATCACCGGATGAGGTGGGCCTCTCGAGGCCTGCTGCAGGAGGAGAAACCTGATTTGAGAGGAGAGACACTAGAGCTGGGGAAATGGAAGCCTGATTCAAGGAATCAATGGTCCCCTCCAAGCGAGCCTGACCCTGCTTCGAGGGCTTCTGCTTCTTTAAGCCCTTAGTGAAACCCACTGAAAATGGAAAAAGAATGAGAGTCAGTCAATATTAATGATCATAATAACACAACAAATAAGAGAAGAAAATTTCTATTAAGGTACCTTTGGAGGGTTCCGAATGCCTAAGTTCATTGACAATGACATTGAGATGAGGGCCATCCCTTGGGTCCTCACGTTCTCTTCGCCTTTTTCTTGTATCTTTCCGAAGTGTGCTATACACACATGTTTTGTAGATTTTGGGTGGGAATACGAAGCCGCCAATTCGGGGGTTAGGGTTGTTGAAGAGGCAGTAGTCGAGGGAGCTGGACAACAGTTTTTGTCTGTCCCTCTCGAGAGCATCGGTGCAAATGTATTCCCCATGTTTGGGAAATTTAACTTGCACAGCCCAATTCCACAGAGGGACTCGATAACTCCTGCTATCGAATGAGATACCTTTTTTTCTAGTTTTTCCAATCACCCAAATTGCCAAAAATGCCAAAAAATTTACGATGTGCTTCTCGATGGGTAAATGTGACGATCATATTGGCTGACCGCCCACTATAAGACATGAAGTATAGCGAGCAAAGCAGCTTATAACTAGGTTTAATACTGAATTTGTCATATCTGGTCAAGAACATCATCATGATCACTAGAAAATTGGGGTGGACTTGTGCATGGCTCACCTGAAACTGCCTAAGGAGTTTGGGAAAAAAAGGGCGGAAAGGGAAAGGTGAGCCCACAATGAAGGTGTCTGACAGAGATAGATGATCTTCCTTCGGGAAGGTTATGGGGGGAGTCACCTTCTTGAAAGGGTTGAAAATCATAATCTGGAACTACTCGTTAGCCAGGAGGGATTGAGTCCAAAATTTTGGAAATAGCAGTTCCCGCTACCAACTCTGGGGGCTCCCTCCCTGAGTCCTTTAGCTTTAATATTTGGCTAGTCCCTTTTTTCTTCTCTTGAAGGGGCTCAGCTAGAGAAGATTCCCAAGTTCCACTCGAGGGTTCTTCCCTCCCCTCGAGAACTGCATTCTCCCTCAAAGGAAGCACTTCTTCCTCCTCCCTTATGGCTTTGAGCTATGGATTTAGGGGAGGGTAAAAACCAATCTTGCCTCTAGTGGGGGACCTCCTTATGTAGGGTTTGCCAATGCCCGGCGACCAATTTTCAATAACTTCTTGAGAAGGCACATCAGTTATGGGAAAGATCCGCTCTTCCCCAGGACTATTAGATATGCCCTCTCCGGCATCAGCGTCGCGCTGGAGTTCTGGGGAGGGGGTACATTCCGGGTCGCTAACATTTTTCTCCGGTAAATTAACCCCTTACTCGCAAACCCTGATTTCACCGGAAAGTTTCTCAGAGTCGAAACTCTCATCAGAGTGGGCCATGATAAAGAAGGGGGAAATGAGAAGATTAGAAAGAAAATAGGGATGAAAGAACTTACTGATTCCTAGAAAAAGTGATTGAGGTTGGGTCGCTTGTGAGAGAAATATAGAAAAAAAATCTTGTAAGAAGACACCTGCAAACAAGAAAAGTAAATAAGGAAGCGCAATTGAGGGGCAAATATGGGGGCTGAAGTGATAGATAATTATTTTGGCATTGGAAATATAAAAAGTTATAGAAAGACGTGATCGCCTCTTCCTTTTCTAACGTCGCAATGTTTAGGGGGTAGTGACACTTGCGATTGTATAGCACGTGTGCACCCTTTCAGAATCTTAAAGGACGAGCTTGATTAGAAAACCAGGTTCTCATCCTCGAAGGCAGGAACACAACATGCAAGGTTTAATTCAATCCTTCCAAGTTCTCGAATCGTCCTATGCATTCTAGACCTCGAAGACCTTCGTGACGTTCCAGATTTCTAAGGTTGAGAACCTGCTTTTCTGGGGGCTCTTGAGAGAGGTTAGGCCCAAGAAGGCCATTGGGCCACAGGTATGGCAACCTAATTAGGGAATATTTAATACCCTAACTTAATTACTGCATTCGTGGGTAATTAAGGGCAATAATTAAGGAGTAGTTATTTAGGACACAGAGTATAAATACAAGGTACACATTTACTTATTATTCATTTTGTCTTAATCATATTGAACACTTGGACTAACTTAGGCATCGGAGTGCTGACCCCTGGAATCCCAGGGATAGCTCGATTGCAGGTCCATTCGAGAAGAACCCAAGCCCACGAATCGGTCGGAGGTTGAAGATGCATCAGAATACAAACAAGAAACTGAAAAGGATTATGGCAGCTTTAAGAAGCTAAAATCATATTTAACTAGACTACCTAAAATAAATGACTATATTCTTCAAGATAAATCTTGAATGAATATTTCCTTATCTAATCTAATTCTAATCATATCAAAACTGAATATTCTAAATTCTAGGCCTAAACATTAATTCTTCCAAGGCCAACATGGCTGAATTAATGGGCCTTATTCTAAAATAAAAATAAAACAAATGATCATACTACCTCATTAAAAAATCCAATGGGAAAAAGAGTACAGTGTTATCTTCCAAAAATTCTAAATAATAAAAATAAATAAAGAAAACCCAATTCGTATCATATCTAATCAAGAACATCTTAAACAAGCCGGAGTCGTCTGGGAGAGTGACCAAATGGGCCTTGGAATTAGGGCAGTTTGAGATTCACTTTAAACCACAAACATCGATCAAAGCGCAAGCGCTAGAAGACTTCATTGCTGAGATGGTAAGCGTGGGAGAGCAGCAGGCAAACGCACCACAAATTTTGGAAAATGATAAAGGAAAGGCTAAGTGGGAAGACGTCACATGGAAACTATTTGTAGACAGGGTGTCATACAAGGATGGTTGTGGAGCAGAATATTATTGATCAACCCAGACGGGGGAGAATACAGACATTCGCTTCGCTTTGACTTCTTACTCACCAATAATGAAGCTGAGTATGAAGCATTGATATGCGGTCTAGATCTCACGACAAGTATGAAAATGAAGAGTGTACAAGCATTCAGTGACTCACAAATAGTGGTGCAACAAGTCCGTGGTGATTAAGAAGTAAGGGAGGAACAATTGATGAAGTACCTTGCTAAAGTGCGACAAATTATAACTAGTCTTGAATATTTCAACATCCAACATATCCCAAGAAGTGAAAACATGAAGGCAGATGCTCTAAGAAAATTAGCAACAATGGGGTTTGAATCACTAGCTGAACACAAGGAGGTTAAGGTGGAGGTCATTCCAATTAGAAGTACGACAAGGACAATGGTGTCAGCAGTTCAAGAGCAAAATGAAAATTGGATGACATCACTTATTCAATACTTCGACAAAGGAAAGCTACTGGAAAGCAAGGTTCAAGGAAGGAAGTTAGAGATACGGTCCCGCAATTAAGCCTTTAAGGGTGGGAAGTTGTACAAAAAAGGATACTTATCACCATGGATAAAGTGCGTAGAACCAATGCAGACAGTCAAAATATTAAAGGAAGTACACAAAGAATTGTGCGGCTCGCACCAAGGGTCTCGAACAATCGTAAAGAAGATTATTCGAGTTGGATATTATTGGCCAACCACGTTCAATGATGCATACAACTTTGTCGTTAAATGAAAAATCTATAAGATGAATGTTCCAACATCCCACAAGCCACAGTCGGTATTAAAAGGAGTATACAGACCTTGGCCTTTTGATAAATAGGGAATTGACCTCGTTGGCCCATTTACAAAAGGCGGTGGTGGCTTAAAGTTTCTTACCATAGCTGTTGATTATTTCACAAAGTGGGTAGAATCAAAACCTCTAGGGCGAGTAACAACAGAGGCAGCAAGGAAGTTCGTATGAAAAAACATAGTTTGTTGCTTCGGGGCACCACAAACTATTGTTATCGATAATGGCACTCAGTTTACAAGTGGAGTTTTCATAGAACGGTGTTCCAAGCTAGGAATCACACAAAAGTTCACTTCGGTAGCTCATCCTCAAGCGAACGGCCAGGTGAAAGTCACTAACAAAACAATTGTTCAGGGCATTCAGAGAAGGCTTGATGGAAAGTGAATAGGATGGGTCGACAAAGTACCCAACACTTTATGGACTCACAAAACTATAGTTAGAGAACCAACTAGAGAAACACTGTACAACTTAGTATATGGGCACGAAGCGGTAATATCGATTGAAATTGGACAAGTAAGCCTTTGAGTTTAGCGGTACAACGAACACGCCAACTTAGACAAATTAAAGCTAAATCTGGACGAGCTCGAAGAAAAGAGAGACAGAGCAATGATAAAAGAAGATAGGTACAAGGAGAAGATGGCTAAAGCTTATAATCACAGGGTGAAGGAAATGCGATTCCAGATCGGTGACCTTGTGTTAAGAAAGAATGAAGCTAGGTAAGCGCAAGAGTATGCGAAATTATGCCCAAAGTGGGAAGGGTCGTACAAGATAACGAAGGCGCACAGGTCAAACTACTACGAGTTGAAAAGAATGGATGGTAGCAGCGTTCCAAACACCTGGCACATAGTTAACTTAAGGAAGTTTTATGTGTAAAAAAGCTAAAGCAATAGGATAAGCTAGCCTCAATGTACAGAAACCATGAAATTATCATGGTTGATGTTTGTTCCATCATTTTGTTATGAAGGCGATATTATCGCAACTTGAAGTAAAATCATTCTTTCACAAAAATTCTTTTCAAATTTTCAAATTTTAATCCCGGTTATGAAGAGTTAGTAGCATAAATACCGCTAACTACATGCCTCCAAAGGAAACATATGTTTAAACAAGTCTTGAACTTGTGAACAAGGCAGATATGCCTACAAGCCAAGTGAAAATGAGCTATAGATCTCGTAACCTCACAAGAAAAATAAATGGCAAGCTACAGATCTTGTCGTTAGGAAACTTTTCCTACAACAAAGCGACAAAAGAAAGCTATAGATCTCGCGGCTTCGCATTATACTAAAAAAGGCAAGCTATAGACATTGCTGTAAGGCAGATATGCCTACAATAATGTCGACTAGCGAGTACGCAATAAACAAGTCTTTAATATTTGAAGATACCAAAAACAAACATAAAAACAATTCTTATTAAAACAAGACAGGGTACACATCATCCGAAAAGTTTAGATAGTAATATGAAACAATGAAAAAGACACTTTCAGTCAAAGAATGAAAACACCATACACTATCTACGCCTTGAGCTTTGTGATGCTCTAGAAGAGGAAGAACCACCACGATAACGACTATGCTCAGCATCACAAGAGGAATGCCCCGCCTCGTGGGGGAGTTGTTCAGCTCCGTGAGAAGAGTGCTCAGTCTTACGACATATTTCCTTACCTTCACACTCCTCGCTGGTTAAATGTTCATACCTCCATTTCATGTGCAGATAAGTGGGATGTTGAGTCATACCTTTTTGCTCCATAAGATCAAGATACCTAGTGTAGTATGCTTTAAAAGTGGTTATCGGACCGATTTCCTTGCGGTCTAACTGCATGTTCATAACCTTAATAGTTTCTTCATACTGTTCCATTACAGCCTTTAAGTTCTGCACTTCCTCTTCTAGACAACGAATGTGTGAGCGGACAGTGTCAGATAATCTGATTCTCCGTCCACTAACTCTTGCAGTCAAATCCTCATGACTGGCGGATCGATGCAAAGATGAAGGAAGAGCTTGTAGCCTATCTTTGTAATCCATGCAATATTTATCTAGTTGATGTAAAAACTAGTCAATGAGATTACATTCAGTACGAAGTTCATCATTCTCACCACGCAGCTGCATGTTTATGGCAAACTGTTTATCGAACTTAGTTTGCAAACCAGCAACAGAAATTAATAAGTGATCACATTTGTCTTGCTTCTTCATGAGCTTAACCAACAAATCATCGATTCGAGCACATTTCTTATCAATAATCAACATCTTCTGATGGGCTTTGCTAGTCTTGCTTGCGCCATACTCTCTAGCCTCAACTTGTTGGCGAAGCATCTTCACTAGGTTCAGTTGTTATCGTTGAATAAGACCATTTTGCTCGTTTAGAATCCTACGTAAATCCCTTACAGCATCGTAGGTGCCCTTTACAATGACATTCCACTTCCTCTCAAGGTCATTAATACCCAGGAGCATGTATTTCAAACGAATACCTAGACATAAAGCCCACTCTTCAACATGCACAGGAAGATTAAGTGTTCATAAATAATTGCCAGCAGATTCAAAATCAACTAAGCCTCAAACAATGTCTTGGCCTAGTGACTCCACATTATACCCATCATGGATAAGCTTCTTGCAAGGACAACTGCCAGATGAAGAAGAAGACAAAGCCAGAATAGGAACTTGCCACCCGATGGAAAAAGGAAGTGATTCAAGATGCAAATATAGGTTGGAGGAAACAACTTTCTCACACTCTTCGACAAAGAATCGAGTAGTGTGAACCAAATTAATGGGCTCAAAAAGAGGATTATACCCCATAAAATCAAAGCTTTTCAAAAATCTATGATTAACCACAAAATTGAAGCCCTCAATACAAGATAAGGAAATGATAAGTACGAATAAAAGGAAGTAAATGGATGTTGATGGCCAAAATACATTAACAATACAGACATACACTAATATATTGTTTTAGGTTTGCAATCTAGACCCGTAGAAACCAAATACACCAAAGATTTAACTAACTTAAGTGTTCGGTTGGGGCTGAGCAACAATCGCAGAGGCATAATAGCTTGGGGGCTCGCTGCGGACTTCATTCCTCGGCTGCTGAGCGGGGGTCTCGGTGTTCGCATTTGGCACAGTGACCACACCAGTGTCAGAATTTAGAGTCGAGCTATCGATACCAAGTCTGAGCGACATATTGCCCAGATGATCCACCTCGTATTTTTGCAACTCGCTTATGGAGGGAAGCCTAGGAAGGCTAGCGAGATAGGTTAGCAGATCAAAGGGATGAGCTTATCTCTCTTCATTGTCAGAGTCTCAATGCAAGTCTTTATTTAAGGAATACTCTTCAAAGTATAACTAGGGTTCCATTTGCGCTGATCCTTCCTAGCCTCGCAATAGCCAACCATGCAAGCATTCTTGTAAACATCCTCAAAAAATGTGTAGAAAAACTTGGTTTTCAACAGCCGATCTACAACAACCTGAGGGTACCTGGGGTCTGCAGGCCCTTTCGTGCAGAGTTCATCCAACTCAAAACGAAGTTGAGTCATCTCCCCTGCGACAGCCTTAGCGTGATCAACAACATCGATTGCCTTCTTCTCAGCATTGGTGGCCCCTTTTTTAGCAGAGCAAAGTTAATAAACAAATTACACACAAGAAGTCAACATAAAGGATAACAAAAAGTTAATGAAATCTCGCTTCGATACTTACCCCGACAAGTGTGTCAGGTAGGGAGAGGTTCGAGAAGATGTCAGCAATCATCCTGTCCATGGCAGAACCCTCTGTTCGCATGATGTTTTGCGGCTGTTGTGCCCATTTTTATGGGAGGAAGTGAATGGCCCGAATCCCCTTCACCCTACCTCTTTTGTGCTTAGGCTTTTGCACACTGGTGGGGTGAGGTCCACCCTCCCCACTTTAGCCTTGCCCTTACCAGGAGGGCCAACCTGCTTACCACAGATGATACCAGCAGCAGTGTCATTTTCCTGAACAATGACTTCATCCATCTCTTCATCGTTGCCTTCAAGGAATGGGCTAACAATGTTACCTTTCGACAAATCCATGTCTGGAACATAAGAGTCTTTATAAATTAAACAAACACAAAGAAGAAATACATTGCTTCGCAAAAATAACAAAGGTTGCAGAACAAACATATCAAAACAAAGGCAAACAAAACACCTTCAGTATGAGGGTCAGCGTGGTAGAGGTGTTGCACATGATCGCGAAGTGTAACCATGATGTCCGTATCTTCGGTAAAACAGACATTCAATCCAGGAAGCCTAACTTTTGGAACCCAGTTGTTCCAGGATGGCATAGCAACCCCAGGATTTTGTTTCAAATTTATGAAGAAGTATTTGGTATGCCACATACTAACGTTGCTAGGGAAACCTTTCACGAGCTCAACCCCAGCAATTACATGGTAAAATGTAAATTCGTCTATAGTGTTTTTAAATTTCCAAAGTTGATAAAAATTATTGAACAACTCAAGAGTAAAAGTTACATTCGCTGCATCGCACACCTGATGAAACCCCATTATGTTAGCAATACCTTTAGGGTGGAATTGGGACAATACTATTTTGTACGAACACAAAATATCTATCACATGCTGTGAAAGAGGGAAGTAAAGGCTGAAATTCATATATGATACATAGCACGATGTATAGCCAGGAGGGGGAGTACGAACACACTCATTGTTCACAGGAGCGCGAAGCTTGAAAGGGCTTAGAAACAGTAAGTACTTCTTTAACTCATCCACATAAAACCCAGTAAGCACACTGGATATGGAAGAGGGTCTGGTGGCTGGGCCAGATTTCCCTCGGAATGATTATTAGATTGGGGAGATTCAATATAATCACGGGAAGATATGACGATAAATATAAGCCTAGGTTATTTGAAAACAACAATAGGTTAATAAGGGGGATAAATAGTACGTAATAGTCCGCCGGAATAAGGACTCAGGGAGAGTTCGCCGGAGTAGATGACCAGGAGGCTACACAGCACAAACGAAGTAACTACTATTACGATGATAAAAAAAGATAGGCTACCAAGTTTAGAGCATATAGAGATAAGGTGGAAGACGGAAACAAACCTTGCTCCCCAAAAATGTAAGGAAAATTGATGCGTAGGAAGCTAAAAGTCAGCCAGAGAAATGGAGAAGACGACGACTTTGGTAGAAAAACAGAGGAGTAACTGAGGAAGAGGGGAAATCTTAGTATTTATAAGCAAAGAAAAAGGAAGGCAAAATAAAGGAAAACAAATAATTGTGAAAACACAATGATGAAAATCTAACAGAAGTAAGTTACCTTTTACAGATTTTGAAGTGGTGGCGGAAGATGAAAAGACAGCTCACTAAAAAATAAAAAGCGTTTAAAATACCTATTTATAAGATGAATAAACAACAGCCGTTAGGGGAATACGAAAACGACCAGCGAAAAAATCAAATAAGATCTCAGGTCTTTTCAGCATGTCTTACGCTATCAATGACAACAAGATATAAAAAATTCAAGTTTTGAAAATGAGGGACTTAGCGGACAAAAGATCTATCAGCCACGAAGCTACTACCACTTTGCAATCCCTTCAATGATGAACGAACCTCTTGTAATAGCTCGCTTTGTATTCAATCATGTCAACATGATCTGCTCCATGCCACTTAGTCTTTGATGCTGGGGTCCATACCGAGCCCAAAGGAGTATAAGGCCCAGAACACTAGCAAAATCGTATAGGCTGAGCGAAAAGCAGAATAAGGAGGGTAATAGCCCACAAACTGATAATAAAGGAAACCCTTATCAGTCGTGGCTCACAAATAGGGTTTATAGGATGCATGATCATATACAACAGGGATGACAGGCACACGATTATACACATGACACAAACTCCGGATAAAGCGGAGCCACAACCATTGCGTATTATAAAAGGAAGAAGAGAAGATGGGAAAAGGTAAGTGTAGATGAACTATAGCAAGTTTATTGGAAAAGTATAATACAGACTTGAGCGTCGAAGTGTCTTTCCCGGAACCCATTCTGGGACTCCTTTTGCAGGTGCATTCTGGTGATGGCAATCAGCTAACTGGGCGAGGGAATACCACAACAATTTTTATTGGATTTTTAATTATTTTTTCAGTTTTATTTAATTTTTTAATATATTTTTTGCTGCAATTTTTTAGTTGATGTTCTGCTATTTTATGCTGATATTGGTGCAATTTTTTAATGCATTTTTTAAATTGATTTTTTGCATTCTAAAAATATTTTTTGATATTTTTGCAAATTGCAGGTGGCGGGAAAATGATGGAAAAAAATGGACGAAAAAGCCCCTGGAATGTTATTAGCGATAGGTCCCTGTAACATAATTAAAGATATGTCCTTGTAAAATTATTAGAGATAGGTCCCTGGAGCTAGAATTTTATTAGAATTACATAAAGACCCATGCCTAAAGTTTAGGCTGACTCACAGGAGACCATCTCTCAATTTTAACTATTTCATTATATAATATTTGTGTTGATGGATATCATACGTTATGTAAATTTTGAATTTACATCGATTTCAAAAAACAATTTAAAAAGATATTGAATTCGATTTTTATATCCTCAGTAACGATCGTTCTTAAAAGATTTACGTATGTGATTTTCTTAACATCATTATTAGAACATATGATGAACTATAGATTTCTAAATCAGTATATTGTATGTGATTTACATATATTTAAAAAAAGATATGAACTAAAAAATATGTGAAGATGATAATAATTAAATAAAAGATTTAGGACAAATTATAAATAAATTTATATTTTTTAATCACATGCAACATATTAATAAGTTAAAGATGATGAACTACAAATTTTTATGTTAAATAATTTTTTATATGACTAGATATGACAATAGTTCATGAAATCCTATTATATTTTTTTAACAGATTTGATCATTTAAAATAATTTATAGTTATATATGTTATTTTATAAATAATGCTAAAAATTAATGTTTATTTCCTTAGTATGAATCAAACAGTAGCAAAGGGAGTAAGAATTTAATTTCTTTTCCATAATTGAACCAAACAAATTTGACAAAGTAGGTTATTCAATTCCTTTCATTTCTCTTCTTTCTTGATTCTTTTCCCGGATTGAACTAAACGGCCACTAACTATACAGAAACGTTGATTATTAACAAAGTTAAACAGGATAAGAGTTTCTAAATGATCCAGTGTACATTTCCTAAAAAGTTAAAAACGTAGTGAAAAAATTTTATTAAAAAAAAACATAAACTGTAATTTGATTAAAGGTGAAACAGAACCACTACTTCATTTTCTCAAATTACAAATGCCACCTATCCTGAAAGTGATGCTATATCACGCACTGTATTTTACTTAGTTACGCCCAAGCCACCGCCACTGCCAGCCACCGCCACCGCCAGCCACCGCCACTGCCAGCCACCGCCACCGCCAGCCACCGCCACTGCCAGCCACCGCCACCGCCAGCCACCGCCACCGCCAGCCACCGCCACTGCCATCCACCGCTGCTGGCGCCGGTACCATCGTCAACGCCACCGGAACCACCGGAAGAAGGAGAACCGGAAGAAGGAAAGAAAATGAGAGAGGGAAGGAGGAGAACCGGAAGAAGAAAGAAAATGGGAAAGGGAAGGAGGAGAACCGGAAGAAGAAAGAAACGGGAAAGGGAAGGAGGAGAACCGGAAGAAGAAAGAAATCAGGAGAAGGAAGGAAGAGAACCAGGCGACGAGATCTAGGCGACAAGAATCGGACTGGGGCGGGGAGACGAGAATGGGGCTGGGAAAAATGAGAGTCGCCGGACGAGGAGAATGTGGCAGGGAAAACGAGATTCGCCGGAGGAGGAGAAGGGAAGGCGGGGATGGGGAAGATGGAGAAAGAGGAGAACGAGGACGGGGACAGGGAAGAACGGGGATGGGGAAGACGAACGGAGTCGCCGGAGAAGACGAACCGGCGCCGGAGAAGATGAACCAACGCCGGAGAAGACGAACCAGTGCCGCAGAGGAGAAACGAGAGCAGGAGAGGATGCGCCCGGCGGCGCCGCGAGGTGGTGCATGGCGGCGGCGGCAGTAAATAATAAACTTTAGTTAAATATAATTTAATTATTTAAATTAAATTAAAATACATATTTTATACTAAATAGTATAAATATATGGAATAATCAAGTAAAATATAGGTGTAACTATCCACAAAACTTAATGGCCACAACATTCTAGTCTAGGACGTACGCTTGCATGAACTTCATTTACGTAAGCCAAAACGAAACTTTAAGAATGAATGCACTGGTTCAGCAAAGCTAAGTACGTATACATAGTGAAGTAGTTGGGCAGTCTCCCTCCATCTCCAACCTCAAAAAATATGATCACCATCATCATGTGCCTTAACCTTCAAAATCACAGCATCTCCATCCCACCCTCTCAGCATCCATCCATTGGAGTGAAAGCCAAGGCAGTCTTCAACCAAACCAAACGCTATCATCAAAAGTTCAAAACCCCTTTACATACATTCATCATCACTTCTCATTTAATCGACCAACCACAAAATGGACGACATCCAGACCACGAGTCTTGAAAATGTGTACCGCTCCAACGTTGACACGACGAGGCCCTTCCGGTCCGTCAAAGAGGCGGTGGAGATATTCGGGGAGCGGTTCCTCGCCGGAGAAATATACGCGCCCAAGCCCTTCTCGTTCCCCAAACCGGAGACGCCGGTGTGCTTCTACACGCCGTCGCCGAGCCCGCAGAAGTCCCAGGACTTCACGTCGTCGTCGCGGTCCATGGACGACAGCGTTAACAGCGCGGTGGCGGAAAACCCTGGTTTTTCCGAGGCGCTGAAGAAGCTCGAGGCGGAGCTGGAGGACACGAAGGCGGAGGTGCGGAAGCTGAAGGAGAGGGAGTCGGAGACGGAGGTGGCTGTGGCGTCGCTCAACGCGGAGCTGCACAAGAACATGTCGAAGCTGGCGCAGGCGGAGGCGACTGCGGCGGCGGCGGCGGCGGCGGAGGCGGGCCGGAGTGGTAGGAAGAAGGGGAGCTCGCTGTCGCTGGCGCAGATCCTGGGGGGACCGGAGGCGGCGGAGAGGGAAGGGTGGTACGAGGCGAGTTTCGTGAAGGAGAAGAAGGTGAAGGTGAAGAAGAAGCCCATTGTTCCTTTGGTCGGAGATTTGTTGTTCTGGAAAAAGGGGTCATCTCCTTCCTCTTCTTCAGTGCTGAATCCTCTGTTTACGTCTCCTCATCGTCGGAATTGAACCGGCACTTGTTTCAGTCTCTGCAAATTTCGCGCCGGAAAACAAAAATGATTTGTGTGGTTGTAAACTTATTTGGTGGTGGTGTGCAAATTTATTTTTCTTTGTTTTATTTCTCCATTTATAATGTCTAATGATTTCGTTTACTCCTGGTGTCTTAGCTCCAGGTCAGTATTAAGAAAAAAAATCTAAAAGATTGATGGAAACATCCATTCTTTTCCTATTCATATATATTCCACGTCACAAATTTGTTTAGGCCGACTACGTGTTACACATGATTATTTTATGGGTGATGTAACTCATAACTGATAATTTGATGCTCCTTCCATCCCATTCTATTCTGCATAAAAAAAAAATTTTGGTAAAAAATGTCAAACTTTGACCATATATTTGAATAGGTATATATATGAACAATAGTTTTATTGTATGAGAAATGGTTAGATTCATCGTAACATGTAATTTGTAAATATCAATTTTTTGTGTGTCATTATTGTCTAAGCTACATATATTTACAGTCTAACATGTTTATGAGAAACCGTAAAAAGATTCCGTGCAACATAAGGTGGGACAATGGGAGTATTTGCTTTTATTCATTACGATGGGGTTACTATAACTTTTAAAAAAACTTTTACAATGCATTACACCGTTTTTTCTACCGATATTTCATTTAATTAGCATGCGAATCCGAACTTCATCTGCTGACCAACCGTTCTCTGAGGTTGTATCGCCGACAAATCAGGATGCCGGCGTTTTGTCCATGTGGAGAGCTTTCTAGGGTTTTTGATTTTGCAGAACGGAATGGAGACGGCGAAGCTATAGTGGTCGCGGCTTCCGAACACCAACGAGGATGGCGATGACAACGAAAACGTTGAAATGTACTAGAAGACCGACAGCGATGCGGTGGAGAGTCTCGACTATGAGGTCATAGAGAGCTACGCTTACAGAGAAGATCAGGTTATTTGTCTTAGCTCAGTTTTGTTAATTGATTTATAAATTTCTTAGCATTTGTTAATCTATTTAATTAATGGCAATTTTCTGTCGTACAAGGAACAAGGGGAAACTGTACTTTGTATTCTTCAGTAGCATTTAAGTGGTTCTCCGCATTGCTAATTGGTATCGATGAGTTTTTCCGTTGTAGTTTCGAATTATGCTGTCTTATTGTGTTTAATTTCGTTCTAATTGAGTTGATACAGTTATTTGCTCACAGGCACATGATTTGCAGCGGTTTTGATCAATATTTCTGTCGATAATTTCGCTGGAAGTATTAGTTGACATTTAGTATAACACAGAAGTAATATCTAGCTGGATTCAAAGTGTATATACTGTTCAACTTGACCCTAGTGTTGTCCTCTGTCTATATCATTTTACATTTTTTGGCTCCAGCAACTGCATGGTCGGGGAAATTAAGGGTTACTTAGATGGTGAGTTTATATGCTCGTGCATTTTTTTGTTCTGCTTAGAGAGCGTTAATGAATGATCGAATGGTTGCAGGAATTGATATGCATGCGATCCTTCTATTCGAAACCAGTGGCGGAACTAGAAAAATATTTTAGGGGAGGCTGATAAATATTATTCAAATTTTAATTTTAATAACTCAACTCGAAAATAATGAAAAATACTACGTAATATAATAAATCGAGTACGATACAATAACATTTTTACAAGTTCACTAAACTACTAAAATAACTACTTTCTAATGCTCGAATGATTAGAAGTAGGACTATGAACAAGTGGGGGCAACAAATATCTACGACATTCCATAGCTTGATGACGTTGCATAATCGGTTCATTCTCAATCTTAACAAAAATATGCTTTTCAATATACACAGTCATAACATCATTCAACCATTCATCTCCCATTCTATTACGAAGATCGGTCTTGATATTCTTCATGGAAGAAAAAATCCGCTCAACTGAAGCAGGTGCAACTGGTAGAACTAATGCTAACTCAATAAGACGACATACCAATGGATGTAGTACACTGCTACGTGATCGAACCATATGTTGAGCAAGACTTCCAAGATCATTGATGACTGAATATGCATCATCATCTCTCACATCATGAATGAAGAAATCAAGTTGTTGCTCAAGTTCTAAACAATCAACCAGAGAGAAGTCATCCGGATAGAGTTCAGCAAGGCGAAGCAACTTACCAACATCAAACATGGAAAATCTTTCTCTCGGATCAAGACATGCAATACAAGTGAGTAATTCCGAGCTTGCTTCGCAAAATCGATGATTCATTTCAAGAATCATCTTGTCAATGGTCTAGTATTGAAATAATAAAAAAAATATAACAATAAGATAAAAAATACATATAAAATAATATAAACAAAATAAATTAAACTATGTAAATAATAAAGTAGTACTTGAAGAAAAATATCAACACGGTAGAAATCATGATTGGTCAACATTTCTCCATGTCATCTAGAACGGTGACGAATTTTTCGTTGTGCTTCCATCACATCTAATGTGATCTCATGCTTCACACAAAATGTGTTGACTCCATCCAATAATTTATCAAAACCACCATCTCTGAATTCTTGCAATTCAGTCTTCATTCTATTCATCATTCCATCGAAATATTTTGATCTCTTTGTTGCAAGGCAAGGGACAATTGTAGCTCCCAACAAATTCTTCATAAAAAACATACAAAATACAAATTCATAGCTCTCCATTCTATCAATCAAACCCTTTGCTGTAGAGGCATTTTCATCTAAATTGCTATGCTCACAAATATTAAGAAGCACTTGAATAATAGAAGACCACATAGCCTCAAAACAAAGAATAGTAGTGTAATGTGATCCCCAGCGGGTATCACTAGGCCGTCTCAAACTCATTTCCTAATTTTCACCTCTTCCACAAACATTCTCCCCACTCTCTAATGCCTCTACAAGTCTAGCATGTTACAATTGCACAAGCATCTCTTTTCTAACACATGAACCTCCAACTAGATTCACAGTTTTAACAAGATACCCAAAAAATTCACCCACAGATAGAGTACTGTATGCAACATAAACAACAAGCAATTGAAGTTGGTGAGAGAAGCAATGAATATATCTTGCAGAAGAGTTTTCTTCAATATCAAAGCTTGCAATCCATTGAACTCCCCTCGCATATTTGAAACCACTTCATATCCTTGACCTTTCAACTTTGACAAGGATAATTTCCTATCTACAAACAGTTGCTTAAGAGCCTCCATCAAAGTAATAGTTTTAGTATTGGAAACATGCACAAGAGCAAGAAAACGCTCAAGAATACATCCTTGCTTGATGACATATCTCAAAACAATCCCCATTTGCTCTTTTATTGATGCGTCTCTAGCCTTATCAACAAGAAGAGAAAATACACTATCTCCAATGTCATTAATAATATCATCAGTTACTTCGCCAACACAAGCACTTGAGAGCTGTTTATGAACTCTGGGGGATGTCATCTTGCAATTTCCAGGAGCATTTTCATTCATCACCTTAGCAACATCTTCACTTTGCTTGCAATACTAGTCAACCAATTCAAGATAATTACCCTTGTTGATGGAATCCCAACCCTCATCATGACCACGAAAAGCCAAACCTTGATTTAACAAGTATCTTATCACATCTAAAATCGCATTCAAACGTGTGCGATAGGCCTTATTTGCTTCAGTAAAATGACTGTCGAAACAATGTGAGATACTTTGCTTTTGAAGGCTAAAATTTCTCAATTTGATTGTTGCACCATGATGAATTCCATCCACATTCATAGCATGTTTCCTAAATACTTTAAGGGCATTCTTCCAATTCATCACCCCATCCACAGTATATGCCGTCCTCTTTGCTGAATTCTTAAAAAGATAGCAAGGAAAATCAAAGGCCGCATCCTTTGAAACACTATACTCCAACCAATAAAGTTCATCAAACCAACCCTTTTGAAAACTTCTAAATCCATCATTGAACATTGTCTTGGGAAAAGTATGATTCTTAGGTTGGCAAAGACCTCTTAATATATATTCTCTTAACACTTCATCTCTAATAGAAACATCAATCTCTTCAATAGGTTTACGTAGCCTGGGATAACTTATAACATCATTTCGATTGAATTCTACACGAGATTATTTTCTACTGCTACCCTCTTCATTGTGCCTTTGTTCATTAGGTTCATTCGGTCTCTTTAAAGATGGAGATCCGCTACTTCAAATAAAAAATTTATCCATAACCTATTAAATATCAAATAGGGAAAATATGTAAATTAATTCATTCTAATAAAATCTAAAAGAGTTACAAAACAATAACAAATTGAGATAACAAATAATTTATAAAATCATATTCATCTAAATTCAATTTAACAAATATCCCTAATTCCATAAATCGATTATGACAATTTCACATACAAAATAAATCAAAAAATTATATTTAATTATTTATACATATGCAATTCAACTGAATTTCAACAATCATGCAACTTTATAACTTCAATTCGACATCCAATCTAAAAATCATGTTCACATAAATTTAATTTTTAAAGGAAAAAATAAAAAGACAATAAACCCTAAAATTAAATTACCTTAGCATGAAGAGAACCAATGGTTCAGTGGAAAGTGGAGGTTTGGACGGGGGTGGGCTGCGGCATGGGCGTCAGCTGCGGTGGTGGGATGACGGCGGCGTCTGGCATCAGGAGGAGGAGGCAGTGGCTGGAGCATGGAGGGAGGCAGTTGCTGGAGCCTTTATCTTCCCGTAATTGGAGATATGCCAATCTGAAATTGGATTGGGAAAATGGCCCAATCCAATCCACATCAAACCTGATTTTTAGTTTTTTTTTTCGCCCTTACTACAAATTAAACAATGTCGTTTCACTTACATGAAAACGTTGTTTTAGTGGTATATTTGCAAAAAAAAAAAAGAAGGCCGCGAAGCGGCCTTCTTCTCCGAGCAATATCGCTGGAAGATGTGGAAGCTCGCTGGAAGACGCGGAAGCTCACTGGAAGACGCGCGTCTCACCTGAAGCGGCCTTCTTCCACCACTACTACCTACAACTGACGATTCAAGTAGGGTTGAAGTCCTACCTCGCGTACCACTGGTTCCGCCCATGTTCAGATGGTTGATTGGAAAGGTAGCATGATATCTCGGGCTTTAAGTTTTTTCTCGGCATCGACATATAGACACATGTTGACGCCTTATGCTCTCGCTGTGTTAGACATTTGGAAGCATAGGTTCAGTTGGAGGTGGTCTAGGTCTGGGCAAAGAAGGTCCTCTTGTACATACTGCTGCTTGTATTGCTTCTTTGCTCGGATAAGTAAGTTACATTAAAAACATATGTGACACTAGAGTATTTTTGTTTTTGCACTGATTGCATATTAATAGGCATATGCATAATCGTTCATCCTGTGATATGTAGTCTCAATGCTTTTAATCTTGGGAGGTTATATATTATATTCGCTGTTTTTTTAATACTTCCATAGGCTTTATTCTAGCATTGGTTAACATTTTTGTATTCAAGGGGGATTAACTAAAAATCATCTAAGCTCGAGGTGGCTACATGTGTTCAACACTGAACATGATTGTCGTGATCTTGTAAGTAGGAGAGTTTTATGACTCTTTTGTGTCAACTGAAGCGGAAGCTCTTCAACTATATTTACAACGATCTTAAAAGTGAAATGAGTATGATGTGATATTTACGGCCTATTAATGATGAGAATGCTAGAATAGTTGGACTTGTGAAAATATAGGCTTTGGACTGAACACAAAACTGATATTGAGATCTTTGTAGTGTGATGTGCATCAAGAGACCTACGTTACCTAAACCTTTAGAGGCGTGATCTTTGCCGAGTGGTTTGCTTCTGTTGACTCATGATCCTAGTTTCGTCGGTACAGAACCACACTAGTGTAGGAATGACCTATTAAAGGTGGTTATATTGGTAATTTAAAGGCACTTTTATGATATCTTTAAGGGTTGTGCCTTTAAAATAAGGTGATTCCTAGAATCGCATTTAAAATTTGCAATTAAAGGCGGTTAAAAACCTTCTTTAATTAGCTCTGGAAACGTCTTTAATAAGTTTCCAAACTCAAAAATTCTTTATTATCTTCCAAAAAAAAAGCTGTCGGAAACCAAATTGATTTCTGGCAGCACAAACTAGATCTGAAAACCCTAATAACAAACACATAAACTGATGAATCCAACAACAATTTCATAACAGGAATAACAATTTCATAACATCACAACAACAATTTGATAACAGCAATAACAATTTTAATATCTATGCTACAACTACAGCGGCGACGTCGATCTCCGGCAACAAAGAGCACCAACACCTGTGGTGGATGGCATTCGAGCATCGACGTCAATACAGTGACAGATGGGTATTCGAGCGTCGGCGGTTCCGGGAGCTCGCTCACTGGCGGTGGTTGAGAACGACTCACTGGCGGTGGTGGAGAATGACTCGCCAACGGTGGTGAAGGCACTTGAGGGGGAGAGAGAAGAGAGGCGGTCGGGCAGTGGTGGAGGCGCCAGAGCGGGAGAGAGAAGAAAGGCGCAGTGGTGGAGGCGGCCGTAGAAAGAGTGAGCAAGGAGGAGGAGAGACCAGAGAGTAGAGGACGAGAGAAATAGTGGCGGAAAGAAAAATGGGGACAAGGAGGAAGAAGAAAGTGACCAGGAAGAAAAATGGGGACATGGAGAAAATAGTTGCGACTAGTGATCAAGAAGAAAGACCGAGCAGCTAAAAACCCTACTGAGGGAAAAGAAAAAAGGGGAAAACAGACGTGGGTTAGACCAAACCCATTAAAGGCGGTTCTAATTAGAACTTCCTTTGAAATGAAAAAGTTATCTAGGAAACTATTTCCGAACTCGGAAATGTGCTATTTCTGAACTCGAAAATGCTTCCAGACCTCAATTAAAGGCGATTTTAGGTGGAACCGCCTTTAATCGGTTAAATCGCCTTTAATGCCATTTCCGAACTTGAAAATGAATCCGGACCTCAATTATAGGCGGTTCCTTTACCGCATTCTAATGGTGCCTTTAATAGAGCCTCCAACACTAGTGGCCAGGACCTCACATACATGGTAGTACTTTGAGAGCAATGTCTGTTGGTGACAAAGAAGTCGATCTTCTTCAGCCTGGCACTACAAGGTATTTTCTATTTCAGTCCCAAACTTGCACACCTCTTAAGCAATCCCGTCATGGTTTGATATATCATCAATTTCTAGTTTTACCTAGTTATCGAAATAGTCGTTCATTTATCCAATGGCCAGAATCAAGATTATTGATGTTTAAGTGATAATTTCTTTATTATGTCTCAAATTTCTGATTCAATATCAATGCTGAGAGAATGATTTGCAGTAAGGAATTGTATAATTGATAACTGAATATATAGAGAGTACAATAAAGATGTAATAAGGAAATAACTTAAACATAATAAATCATAATCTAATCAGTAATCTGATTTATCCTAACACCCCTCTCAAGCGAAGCGCTGGATTTTCAGAGATGCAAAGCTTGGATCTGAAGAACTCAAACAAAGTACGAGAAAGACCCTAGGTGAAGATATCTGCAACTTGTAGAGATGTAGGAATATGAGCAACACTAAGCTTAGCCGAAGAAACCAACTCACGAACAAAATGATAATTAATGTCAATATGCTTAGCCCGTTTATGTGCCACCGAATTCTGAGCCAAGAAGAAGGCACTGTTGTTGTCACAAAGTAGAAGAGGCCCACCAGAAAGAGGAACATGAAGATCACAAAGAAAATGAGTAATCTAGATGACCTCAGAAGCAGTGTTGGCCAAAGCACGATACTCCGACTCAGTGCTGGACCTAAACACAGTGGGCTGTTTCTTCGCACTCCAAGAAGCCAAGTTACCGCCGAAGAAGACAGCATAGCCATAAGTAGGACGACGTGTCTATAAACACCTGGCCCAATCTAAATCAGAATAACTGAGCACCTCCGGAGAAGAAGCTTCATGAAAATTGAGGCCAAAATGTAGAGTCCTCCGAACATAGCAAAGAATCCGAGTGACAGTCGAAAAATGATCTTTTCGAGGGTCTTAAAGATACTGACTAACAGAATTAATAGCAAATGCCAAGTCCGGACGAGCGATGGTTAGATACTGGAGAGCACCAACCAAAGAGCGATATAGCGTCAGATTCTTGAACTGGGAACTCGTACTGCTGTGAAGCTGAGAATTCGGCAGAAATGGTGTAGAGACTGGCACTGCATCTAACATACCAGCCTGAAAAAGGATGTCCCGAGCGTACTTCGTCTATCCTAGAAGAAGTCCCGAGGCAGTGGGCGTGACCTCCAAGCCAAGAAAGTAATGTAAAGCACCCAAATCTTTAATGGCAAACTCTCGATGGGTGTGATCAATGAACTGCCGAATAAGAGTGGAATCATTGCCAGTCAAAATGATATCATCAACATAGACCATAAGATACAACAATGACGAACCACGAGACAACACAAATAATGAAGTATCCGAAGAACTGCAACGAAACCCAAGCTGCAAAGGATAAGCACTGAAACGTTGAAACCATGCTCGAGGTGCCTGCTTAAGACCATAAATGGCCTTCCGTAGATGACAGACATAGTCTGAATGAGTGGGATCCTTATAGTCAACGCGGTTGCGCCATAAAAATTGGAGAATGAAGAACACAGTTAAGAAAGGCATTCTTAACATCCAACTGATGTAGAGACCAAGCACGCATAGTAGCAATAGCAAGAACTGTCCGAACTGTAGAATCTTTAACCACAGGGATGAAAGTATGGGCAAAGTCAAAACCAATCATATAAGAGAAACCCTGAGCTACCAAACATGCCTTATGGCGATCAACTGAACCATCTGGTTTGTACTTCAGCCGATAAACCCATTTGCACCCAACAATGTTGACGTCCGAAGGGCGTGGAACAAGATCCCAAGCATGCTGACTACGAAGAGCAGCCATCTCCTCATCCATGGCAGAAACCCAAGAAGGATCTTGTTTTGTGGAACGATAATCAGTTGGTTCTGTATGAGAAAGAAGAGCAGCAAGAAGACCGTGAGCATGAATATCCGAATAATCTCAGTGCTGAATAACCCCGGTGGAAGAGCACGTAACCATGTGAGAAGCTGGAGCCAAAATGGCGGAGTCGTGATCGGCCGTGGCCGTAGCCGAGGTGGGATGGAGTGAGCTGGGACCATCCCAGGCTGTGTGTGGTGGTGGGGGAAGGATCGAGCCGGGACCAACCAAGGCCATGTGTGGCACTGTGGGAAGGAGGCCCGTGGCCATCTGTGGCCGCACGGGAAGGAGGCCCATGGCAGCTGAGCGCGAGCTGGCCTCAGCCTTTGCCATGGCAGTGCATGGCTGAGGCCATCCAAGGCCGAGGCTTTTCAGGGGGGTCCGTTGCTACCGGGTGCGAGCCATCACGACTGGGCACAGACGCGGGCGAGAGAGCACCAGGCACTGGCGCGGGTGCAGGCAAGAGGCCACCTGGTACGAGCGAGAGACCACGGTCAGATGCAAGATGGGATGGTAGATATGGGTCAGCAGGCCAAGATGGCTCATCTTTAAGAAATTAAATTTGTGGTGAAGACGGAGCCGAGGCTGCTGGCGGCACCATCCCACGTTCGGGATCAATCAAGGCAGAGACATCCAACCCTGAGGAGGGAGACCCAGTTCCTGAAGCTGGAGCCAGAGGAAAATAAGCCTCGTCAAATCGAGCATGGCGAGTAACATGAACCTTGCCAGTGGTAGGGTCAAGACACCAAAACCCCTTATACTGCGAGCTATAACCGATAAACATACATGGAATACTACGGGGAGATAGCTTAAGATCAGCAAAAGGGTGGACAAAATGAAAAACCTGGCAACCAAAAGGATGAAAGTTACCATAGATAGGATCCCGCTGATACAGAAAACCATAAGGGGTCGATCCCTGCAGAACTGGAGTAGGCAAACTGTTGATAATGTAGGCAGCAGTGGTGAATGCATCATCCCAACGATAAATTGGAAGATGGGAGTGAAAAAGCATCGTGAGGCCCATTTCAACAACATGGCAATGCTTGCGTTCTGCGCGTCCATTCTATTCCGGAGTGGCCGGACAAGAAACCTGATGATAAATACCTTTTTCTGCAAAGTGTGATATAAGTCTTGTGTTCAAAAATTCAGTGCCACCATCACTTTGAAAAACTTTAATTTTTGCAGAAAATTGATTCTCAACAAATACCTCAAACTGCAAATAAGTGTCAACAAAATCTGATTTGCGACGAAGGGGGTACAGGCAAGTGAATCTCAAAAAATTATCCACAAATAATGCATAATAAAAGAAACCATTTGTAGATAAAATCGGGGAAGGACCCCATAAATCACAATGTATTAGATCAAGAACATTGTCAGTACGTTTAGGGTTCCCAACAAAAGTCAACCGTTGACCTTTCTCCATAACACGGGGGGCACAGGTATGCAGTTTATGCAACAAAGGAGAAATTGAAAGTAAACCAAACTTATCTAAGCTAGTAATCACTGCACTAGGAACATGACCTAGGCGTGCATACCACAACTCATATGAAGCTCGAATCTTATTCTACTGCAAAACCGAAACAAATGTTGCATCTCCCGGGTCCAAAACATACAATCCATCCTCACTGTGCTCCCGACCCACGAGGCCCTAGATACTTGGTTCTGAATGACAAAATTCTGGTCATCAAATGTAATTAGGACACCCATATCTCCGTTTAACCGACTAATAGACAGTATATTCTTAGTAATATCAGGCACAACCAAAACACCATACAAATGAAATTTCTCAGAGACTTTAGAATCACCAATGTGAGATATCATAACTGGAGCACCATTACCAATAAGAACACGAGATTTACCAGTTTAAGGAGTGAAACTGTCTAGGCCTGAGGTGGAAGTCACCATATGATTGGTAGCACCGGAATCAAGGTACCAATCTGACAAACATGAAGAAGTATTGGACTACTGGGTGATGATTTTCAGCCAAATGAGTGTCTGGCAAATGATCAATATGTGCCTGCATTTGGTAACATGTCGCAGCATAGTGACCAAGCCGTCCGCACCAGGAACAGTAAGGACGACCACAACCAGGGACTGAACCAGCTGCGTGAGAACCACAAAAGGACTGCCAGCCACCACCGCGCTTCCCACTGAAGCGACCGTCGCGGCCACTGCGAGAAGGCCACGGGCGGCCACCTCAAGTCGGCGTGTGATCCTATGCGCAGCTGACTTGATGTGCGTCACTGATATGGAACGCGACCTGCCCTACGGCTGGTCCTGAGTGTCCCTGTAAATTCATCAAAAAAGCCTCGTAGTTTTTGGCACGGGCAAGAACATCTACATAAAGCGGGGTTGGAACGACATTAATCAAAGGAGAAGAAAAATCTTTATACTCAGGACCAAGAGTAGTCAAGAACCATACAATTTGATCAACATTTGAAACCGGATTACCCATGACATACAGTTGTTAAAAAATCTCCTTAAATTTGAGATGAAGTTCATAAACAGTACCAGACTTACGAATACCATGCGCATTTGCTCGAAGACGGGGAATGGTGGAAGCACTGCTATTCTGATAGATGAGAGCAAGAGTATCCAAGATATCTTTGGAAGTAGCACAATCTGGGAGTTCCGCGAGAACTTCAGCGGTGAGAGAGGAAAACAGGAGACTACAGAGACGTTGATATTTATCAACCCATTGATCATACTCTTCTTTTGCTTGCAAATAAGCCTCCTGGAGATCAACCTTGCCACTGCCATGCGAAGGAATTGAGACTGTGGCAGCAAAGGAGAGAGGTTACGATGGTGAAGGTGGTGGTGGCAGAGTAGGACGAGGTTTAGTGCGATCAATAAAACCGTACAGGTCTTGAGGATGGAGTACATAACCTGCTTGACGCTTCCAGAGAAGACAATTTGATGGAGTGAGTTTCATTTGCATCATCTGGAGCAGAGTGTTGTAGGAGAGTTTTTCTTGAGCCATAGCTGGAGAGGAACCGAGAGGAGCAGCACCGGAGAACCGCAGTGGAGAGATCCGCGTCGGAGGGGAGTGCGCTAGAGCGGAGTGGGAGCGGAGTGGAGTGCGCGGGAGCAGAGTGGAGCCGATGGGAGTGGAGGGGAGTGCGCCAGATGGGAGTGGACCGAAGCGGAGTGGGAGCCGTTGGGAAAGGCGGCAGCGGCCGAGGAAAAAAGTAGATGGGATGCTAGGGTTTTTGGCTTTGGATTAGAACAGGCTTTGATACCATGAGAGAATGATTTTCCGTAAGGAATTGTATTATTGATAACTGAATGTATAGAGAGTACAATAGAGATGTAATAAGGAAAAAACTCTAATCATAATAAATCATAATCTAATCAGTAACTGATTTATCCTAACAAATGCTCTACTGGTTCTATACATCTAGTTTTCATAGATTGTCTATTTATCTTAGCTTTTTAGTAACTTTGTTAACTTAGTGGAAATACACTGTCATAAAATGCAGGTTGGCAAGGATCTCATTAAGGATATATGTTGCCATTAGAGTTATTGATCTTTAAGAATCGTGGGTGGCTTACTTTGGATTTGGACCTTCTGACTTACATTGTAAAATGCTGGGAATGCATGTATGACTTGTATTTGGGTTTATTGAGCTTATTAAGTTTATTATGGTTTATTAATACTAGAGAGGATGAAATTGAGCACATTCTCATGTGGACTACTAGATTGTATCTCTTAGTAATGCCAACAGTTTTATTTGAATTTTGTCTCTCTCCAGGGAATTGTAGTTTTGTCACAGTGTCTATTTCCAGATATTACAGAATACTATGGTTCCTATTTACAACAAACTAAACTTTGGATAATAATGGAATACATGGCTGGTATACGCTAAGAACAAGAAGGTGATGATGATGAGTTTGAGATGGATGATGTTGAGCTGACTCCAGTAGAACGAGAGGCCTCAAAATCACAGGTTTTTTCGCAAAATCAGCTACCACTGTGTGCCTCTGCACTTGAATATGATCGAGTGGTGCAGGTAAGAGTATCCTGTTGTCATTTATTTAAAGTTAAGAGGTTGCGGATCCAGATATCATTAAGAAAGACACTGGCACAACCATGATCGTCGAGGTTGCTGATTATTTGGACTTTTTTCTTCTTTTGAAAATGCTGATGATTTGTACTTGAATTGTGATGCAGTGAAAAGTTTCTTCGATAAATTGTGATACTCCCTCCGTCCCAGGTTAAATTGCCCACTTACTTTTTTGACACTTTTCTCTATCAAAATTTGACCACATATTTGAATAAATATATGAGCATCGATATTATCATATGTGATATTGTTGAATTCGTCGTAACAAGTAGTTTCTAAATATCAACTTTTTATTTGTTGTTATTATACGTAAGTGAACATATTAACGGTCAAACATATTTTTGAATATCGTGATAACGATTGTTGTGCAATTTAAGCTGGGACAAAGGGAGTATTTTTATTTTATTTTTGGTTATTTGCAAGCTAATGAAACTTTTTAGAATATAGAAAATATCTTGGGTCATTTTGTAATACCATGAAAGTTCAGAGATTAAATTGTTATACAATATAATTTCATGGGTCAGATTGTAATTTTATGAAATTCATTACAAGTGTTACATTAGACTTTTCAAAAGTGTTACATTAGACTTTTTAGAAGTGTTACATTAGACTTTTTTAGAAGTGTTACAATAGACTCTTCAAAAGTGCTACATTTGACTTTTCAAAAGTGTTACACTAGACTCTCCATAAGTGATACATTAGACTTTTCAAAAGTGTTACATTAGACTCTTCAGAAGTGTTACATTAGACTCTTCAGAAGTGTTACATTAGACTCTCCAGAAGTGTTACATTAGACTCTTAGAAGTGTTACGGTAGATCTTTAAAAGTGTTGCATCATATTAGCAAAAGCCTTACATTAGATTAAAAATAAGTGTTACCTTAAATAAGTGTTGCATTAGCTAAAAACTTGTAACACTTTTGAAAAGTGTTGCTTTAAACATGATAAGTGATGCACTAGACCTAATGTAATGTCGCCTAAGGTAATACCTACAAAAGTGTTGCATTAGACCTAATGCAACATTTTTAGTATCTAGTGCAACCCTTGTAGAGTGATTCAACAGACCTAGTTTGTAGTAGTGTATTATGTGATATATTTTAGTTTAATCACAACATATATTTTTAAAATTGTTATTCTTGAGATTGTTTTTTACATGCATAAAAAAATAGAGTCAAGTGCTAAAATAAACCTAACTTTAAACTAAAGTGCCAATCTAATCCTGCAAAATGAGAAAGTACCAAAATAACCCTAAATTTTATATGTATGTTTCAATCTAACCCTAAATGTTGTTTACTTCGATTGTCAATTGAATTTTTTGATTGGAATGTAATGAAATGGCTATTTTACCCTGAATTTAAAAAAAGAATGGGAAATAACACGTATTTTATGGAATCACAAATGGTTTGTCTTTCAAAATGAGAAAGAATGGGCATCTTTCAACGTATGGTTTGTCCCTGTTTTTAAAGATCTGAAATTCGAAACTGGGTTTCTTTGGAAGTTTTGAAATTTGAACTTTGAATTTTTGGATGAAGATCCGCCTTTTCGATCTTGAAATTTTCAACGGATTCCTCTTTGGTTATCGCCGTTAACTTGCGCGCACCATGGAGGAGGACAGATTTAGATTCGGACTCAGTTTCAGATCTTGATCTGGACTCCAAGTACGGTTGAAGATTTCGGTCTTCATCCTGGGTTATTGATGGCTGGATTTGACGAAGATCTAACATTGTTCCAAGTAAGTTTCCATCTTTCACTGATAGATCTAGTCTGGATGATGGATGAAATTGATGATTTTGTGGATTTGTGTGGATTGGTGTGGATTTGTGTGGATGTCTATGATGAATCTGTGTAGATTTGTATGGAGGATTTGGGTCAATGGCGGATATTTAATGTGATGTTCATGTTGGATTGGGAGTAGAGATGTACTTGAGGGATAAAAAGTGTTAGTAATTGGGAGAGTTCATGATGGATTTGATGTGAGGGCAACCATGTGTTCAGATCCCGGTTAACCCCCGGCCATGGTTGTTTGTTTTAATTGGAATTTTTGACCAAATTGCAATGTTTTATGCCAAAAATCATATCTACTTTCTTATCTCATGAACACTCATATGGAATTCTTGATTTTAGATGTTTGAATGTTATTGTTGGATGAGGTTCATGTTTTGCGATTAGTCGGATTCAAGATAGATGTTTGGAGATGTTTTGCTATGTGTTGGTTGAATATAGTTGTACGGCAGCCGACCATGGTGAATTGGTTTAATCAGAATTATCAATGATGATATGCCCAATGTGTTGTCCTAGTTTTTTCAATTTCATTATAATGCCAAGATCAAGATGAATGGAGGGCCAGATTTTTCATAATAGACGGATTATTTGGAGGATGAAGGCTTGAGTTTTTCCCAGATTTTGGCCACTCATCGGCACCGGAAAAATGCTTTCTAGGCAAAGACTCAAATCTGGACGCTGGATCCATTTTTCTGCTCTGTCGGGTTACTAAACCTGAGAAAGAATATACGGGGCAGAGGCTCCCTAGGGTTTCGACCCCGTTCAAGGCGGCCGGGTCATACGACCCACTAATGGAGATGGTCGGGTCAATGGTCTTAAACCCTAGCTTCTTGTACCCTTGAATGGTGATTCGAGTGGTGGAATGATGATTCAAGTGGAAGCCACTGGGCTGATAAAAACTCTCTCAGGTGTGGATGCTGGAATCTCGTAGGGTTGGAAGTATGCCCCCTCAAGGGGTGGATTCTTAACCTCTCGAGGGTTGGATGGTATACCCTCTCCAGGGGTGGATGTTTAACCTCTTAAGGGGTGGATGGTTCAAGAGGTGGTTCGAATACCGTGGATAGAAAATTCTCTTGAATTGTGGATACTTTTCTCTCGAGTAATAGACCGTGACCCTCCGTGTACTCTCGAGCTGTGCTATGGGTTCAAGTGGGGGTTTGTGTACCGTGGGTTTGAGAGGTGGATAACGTACTCTCGAGTGCTGGATGTTTAACCTCTCGAGGGGTAGATGTTTAACGTCTTGAGAGGTGGTTCGAATACCGTGGATATCAAATTCTCTTCAATGGTGGATGCTATTCTCTCGAGTAGTAGACGGTGACCTTCCTGTGTACTCTCGAGCTGTGCTATGGGTTCAAGTGGGGGTTAGTGTACCGTGGGTTCGAGAGGTGGATGATGTACTCTCGAGTACTGGATGTTTTAATCTGTCGAGGGGTGGATGTTTTATCTCTCGATCTCGAGAGGTGGTTCAAATACCATGGATATCGAACTCTCTTGAATGGTGGATACTCTTCTCTCGAGTAGTAGAAGGTGACCCCTCCTGTGTACTCTCGAGCTGTGCTATGGGAATTCGTGTACCGTGGGTTCGAGAGGTGGACGACGTACTCTCGAGTGCTGGATGTTTAACCTCTCGAGGGGTGAATGTTTAACCTTTCGAGGGGTTGATGACGTACGGTGGGTCCAAGTGGTGTTTCCTCTTGAGGGGAGCACTATCTCGAGGGGTGCACTATCTCGAGTGGCTCGTGTATTCCGCAGAAATAGGCGGCCAAAAAACTTTGCATCATGGCCGATGAGGGTGACAGAGCAGTGGGTTAATTTATTAGCGTACGCGAAATTCATTAACACGCTGCTAGTCGTTGCTTGGATTTGACGGTTACCACACGCTCTATGCTCGCACTACACTTTGTATTAAATTGGCATATAGTTGTCCATTTTCTTAAAATGGAGTGGGCGATTACAGAATTACCAGGCTTGACACACACCGTATAAGTTGGGTCTGTTCTCTTCATCACTAGGAGGGCTATTTTTTGGAAGGATCCACAAGAGTTATTGGCATTGCCTACGAATACTCTTGCCCTCTAAAATAGCTCGGTTCACACCACAAGAACGTTAAAAGGCCAATAACACCTCTCTTTCTTTATCTTAGAGGTGTATATGGTAGAAGCTGCTCCTGCATTAGCGGTCTCGGCTTCACTCGGATTACGCATCACCAGCACATCATGGCGACCATTTAAGACTCGAGTACACTACACTCGGCTGCGCTTTATATCTACCGCTGGCGGATTCTTCATCACCTTCTCTTCAAGACCCGAGACTCATATCTCGGCTGCGATTAGGAGATCATATGAAGAGCCAGTACACATTTCTGGTTTCTATGTATAGGTCTAGATTCACACTTGTATCTATACTTGCATTTATTTCCCTAGGCTTAGCACCATCTAGCTTAAGGCTAGCGAACCAAGCGGTGGCTTCAGATTAACACTTCAGTCGGCGGTGACTTCTCTTTTTCTGGAGGGAAACCCTAGTAAACCGAGTAGCGGCGATTATCCTTCTCTGGCGGTGGTGGAGGCGCTAAACTCAATCCAGCGTGGTGGTGTGAGGCGGGGGATTAGCGGCGGAGGGAGGGCATGGCGGCGAAGGGGTGAAGGCGCCAGTGGTGGGGTGTGGAAAAAGGGGGCGCCAGTGGTGTGGTGTTGAAAGAGGAGGAAACAAAAAAAAAAAAGGAGAGAACGATCGAGAGAGAAGAGAAGAAAATAAGGTTTAGGGCTAAAGAGAATGAAAATATAGAGGAAAATGTTTGGGCCAAAAAATGGCTAAGTATGAGTTTCAGCCCTTTAAAGGCGGTTTTAATTAGAACCGCCTTTAATATAAAAAGAGGAGCTAGGAAAGCATTTTTGAACTTGGAAATATGGTATTTCCGAACTCGCAAATGCTTCCGTCCCTCAATTAAATGTGGTTCTAAAGGTGGAACAACCTTTAATTGGAGCTAATTAAAGACGGTTCATAAAAATATTCCTTTAATCAACAAAAAATCACCTTAAAGGCCCATTCCGAGCTCGAAAATTATAATTAAAGACGGTTTTTTGTTATCCGCTTTAATTGCTACTTTTGATAGGGGGCTCTCTACTAATGTTAGTATGAAATTAAAAGATAAATACAAATCTTACCTATGTTTTCAGGAAACAATCCCTCTGGTCTCCTGACAATAACCCCATTACTTTTAACATTTTTTCAATGTATGTTTGATAACCGATAACTTTAGTTGCATATGATAACATAATATAAAATTTTATTTTAAAAAAATCATATGTTATAGAGAATTCATAGACGGCTCACATGATGTTTGATATTGTATATAATAAAAGCTATCGATGCCCAAATATGCTACAAAAATTAAGGAGGTCATTGTTAAAAGTTCGGGGAGTATCCATTATCCACGTTTTAAGAAAATTTAATTGTTTATTAGGATAAGATGCGGATGCTATCCCAATTACTCATTTTCTATGGAATACGTGTACTAACCAATTTTCAGTTTCAATTAATTTGTGATTCCATGGCATTTTCTATCATAGTATTAGTACAAACTTGACGTTTAAAAGACTAAATACCCCATGGTTAGTACTAGGGGGTTTCAAATGTGGGTATCCGTACATTCGGGTATCCGTATGTGCAGGTAGTTAAAAATGTAGTCCGTGGTCTGGCCCGAAAGAATAGGGTACCCATAATGTGGATATTCAGATTGTTCGGATCGGGTAACACAGTACCCGCTGACCAGTTTAAAATTGATGTTTTTGATATAATTATTATTTCTTTATATAACGTAAATTTGTATTAGTGCAAGAAAAGTGTCTTTACAAGGATAGTACTTAGTTTAACAATTGAATTTCCCGACATTTTTTGGTTAAATAATTATTAAAAAATTTAACATATAATGATCATTAGGAGTAACAAGTTCTTAATCATCATCACGATGAATAACAAAATATGTTGAAATGAAGATAATAAGATTATTGTGTTAATAAATTTTAATTTAGTTGAGACCTTATGAAAGTTTGATAAGAAATTAGTGGTGGAAAATTAAATATATTTTTTTCAACTTGACCTACTGAGCACTGCTAGAATAGCGTTGTGACCGGGGTTATAATTAAAAATTTGAGGCCGAAAGGGAAGGGCTGAAACATAGAAGGAACGATTGAGAATTCATAGCTGAAAGATAATGATTGAAAATTTAGCACTTGAATATTATGTAAATTTGCATTATATAATAATTAATATTACATAGATGCAAAATCTTGGGAAATGTTGTCTTTCCATAAAGGTTTAATTAGAATTATAAAAGTTAAAAGATTTTAGTTGTAATATTAAAAATTTATTATGCAACATGTAGTAGTTATAAAGTTTATAACCCGATTCATGCAACCAAAAAAGTTTATCTTTATTTCTTCTAATTTGCACTTTAAACTTTGGTATTTTCATTGCTTAAGGAAATACGGTCTTTCAAGAGACGGCCTCTTACATAGATATGGACAATTGTGAATTGAGAGTAGATGTGTAGAAAAATATTATTTAAAATTAAAAGTAATTAAATAAAGTACTTTTATATTTTATCGGGTATCTCGAAAATCTCATTTTTGCATCCCAAGCCCAGGCCCATTAAAACGTAAAATTTTTGGGCGGAGTATCCACTCTGAAAAATGAAAAATTACCCAAATTATTTTTTGCCAGGCCAGTGGATTGACAGGCCGAATACTGCTGGGCACCCCTAGTTAGTACACGCATTTTTAAGAACCCCTAATTAGTACACGTATTCTTGAACACCCCTAATTAGTACAAGTATTCTATACGGAGAATATAGCAGGATACATACTATGCCCAGTCGGATTTGGAAAGCAACCCATACAGGGCCAAATTAGGATTTTTTGCATCCCAAGCCCAGGCCCATTAAAACGTAAAATTTTTGGGCGGAGTATCCACCCTGAAAAATGAAAAATTACCCAAATTATTTTTTGCCAGGCCAGTGGATTGACAGGCCGAATACTGCTGGGCACCCCTAGTTAGTACACGCATTTTTAAGAACCCCTAATTAGTACACGTATTCTTGAACACCCCTAATTAGTACAAGTATTCTATACGGAGAATATAGCAGGATACATACTATGCCCAGTCGGATTTGGAAAGCAACCCATACAGGGCCAAATTTGGAAACTTATTCAACATTCTCATTTCACGCATACTCCATCCAAATCCTAATTTTAATAGGATTTCGACCACAAAAATAGGGTGTAAAATATCAGTGCTATTCGTAAGCGCTAAGCTATCCATCCAAGTCCTAATTCTAATCGGATTTTGACCACAAAAATCTCTATTTATAGGATACCTGCGATCGACTTAATTACTCATACAAACAACCCGCTTTCCCTCCATTCATATTCTCCGCGTATTAATTTGTTCGATCATGGCGATCGGAAAGTTGAGTCTTTTCATTAGTGGATCACTATATCTCGCCCTGTATTTTATTATCCTCGCCCTAATACGTATACAGTATATATTTTTAATTTAATTTGAATAACTAAATTAAACTATATTATAGTTTTAAAAATTTAATTTTTAAAAAAGCTAAAATCTGGGGGAAAAAAAAAATTTTTGCGCCGCCGCCGGACCACCGGACGCCGCCGCCGGACCACCGGGCGCCGCCGCCGGACCACCGGGCGCCGCCGCCGGACCACCGGGCGCCGCCGCCGGACCACCGGGCGCCGCCGCCGGACCCGGTTCGCCACCGCCTGGGCGCGAGGCGCCACCGGTCGGCTCGCCACGGCTTGGGCGCGAGCCGTGGCGGAGAGTCACCGGCGGTCCGGTCGCCGCGGCATAGCCGCGTGCCGCCGGCGGTCCGGTCGCCACCGCGGGACGGCGAGCCGCCGCCGGTCGGCTCGCCACGGACAGGCCGCGTGCCGCCGGCGGACCGCTCGCCACGGTCCGGGCGCGAGCCGGACCGGCGCCGCTCGCCTTCGCCAGCGCGCGAGCCACCGCTCGCCGTTCCTTCGCCGCGAGCCGGACGCGGTCCGCTCGCCAGGCCGTGGGTGCGAGCCGGACGCGGCTCGGCTCGCCGTGGCTTGGGCGCGAGCCGTGCCAGGCTTTTTTTTTTTTTTCAAAAATCTGACTTCTATAAATGTGCTCGGATTCCATTCTTTCCAATGGCACTTGAATTTTTTTGCAGTCCGAGACGAGGAAAAAAAACTCCAAAAAGGGTGTTACAAATTCCATGTCTTCGGAGGTAATTTTACTAATTAGTTTTCTGTCCGTAAGTAGTTGTTAAATTTAATAATTTTTGCTGTAGAAATTTGTGCTCGTCTTTGTGTTTTAATTTGTTAACAGTTACGTAGAAATTATTGCACATTTATCTCCTTTGAATTTAGCTCCTATCAGTTGCAGTAACGTTAATTTTGTTGTTAATTTAGCTACATAATGCTGTTTTGAATTTATCTACAGTAATTCATGGCCTATTAATTATTGTAATGTTAATTTTGTTGTTCCGTTAAAATTCTTAAGCATTGCTGTAGAAATTTATGCCCGTCTTTGTGTTTTAATTTGTTAACTGTTACGTAGAAATTATTGCACATTTATCTCCTACGAGTTTATCTCCCATTAATTGCAGTACCGTTAATTTTGTTCTTAATTGAGCTACGTAATGCAGTTTTGAATTTATGTACAGTAATTTATGTCCTATTAATTATTGTAGCGTTGCTTTTGTTATTCTGTTAAAATTGTTAATTATTGCCGTAGAAATTTGTGCTACTCTTTGTGTTTTAATTTGTTAACTGTTATGTAGAAATTATTGCGCATTTATCTCCTATGAATTTATCTCCTACTAGTTGCAGTAACGTTAATTTTGTTGTTAATTTAGCTGCGTAATGCTGTTTTGAATTTGTCTACAATAATTTATGCCCTATTAATTATTGTAACGTTAATTTTGGTTGTTCCGTTGTAATTCTGATTGGATGGAAAATACTATGTTAATTTAACTACGTAATGCTGTTTTGAATTTGTGTACAATAATTTATGTCCGATTAATTACTGTAGCGTTGATTTTGTTGTCCTACTAATTACCTGATGTTTATTGCTGTTTCAGGATGACAGTCAGTCATGTGAAGCTGCAGGGCGGAATGGATACTCTCCATTTGCCACCTCAGCTGTGTTCCCAGATGTTGACGAGGCTTATTCGTACCTGCAGCGGATTGCTCTGCAGGTGGGATTTGAACTTGTGACGGGGTCCTACAAACAGAACAGGAATGGTCCGCTGAGGTTATATTGCATTTGCAATCGGGGCCGGAAGGATAAGGCTGTAGATACGAGCGAATCTGATGTAGTCCGACGGAGTAGCAGCTCGACCAGAAGTTGTGAATGCCCATTCGCGATTGTCTTGAAACAGGGAATCACGGGGAATGGTTGGAATGTAGTGCCGTGTAAGGATCCTAGACGAGGGACGCACAACCACTCTTTCTCAGTGTACCCCGAGGGTCACAGACAGAGCTCCAAGCTCCATGCGGACGCGAAGCAGATGATCAGAGATTTGACAGATTCAGAAACAGCTCCAAGGCATATCAATGCCAGCCTCAGTAATTCGTTTCCGGACCTGCATCAGAACATTAGGCAGGTGTACAATGAGAGATCGGCATATGTAACGGAAAGGCGAGGCGGGCGCAACACGGCGGAGAATTGTTTGCATCTGGCCACCGCGAAAGGGTATGTAGTTAGTCACCGCTCAGCAGGTGATGGCACTCTGACTCATTTATTCATGGCCAATCCCGATGCTGTTGTGGCATTTCGCACGTTTCCGTGGGTTGTGGCCATCGACTCAACATACAAGACCAATCGGTACGGCATGCCATTCATTGAGATGGTTGGGATGTCCCCTTGCAACACAAACTTCTTGATCGCCTACGCAATTGTTGTTGACGAAACGGCAGACACCTATGAGTGGGTGCTGAACGCTCTGAAGAACTTGCTTGTGGATGGACCGTTCCCTGAGGTTGTGGTCACCGATCGGGAGATGGGACTGATTAGGCCACTTCGGACTGTGTTTCCAGAATCGAAACATCTGCTCTGCACCTGGCATATCAACAAGGATGTGGAGGCACGTGTCACCGTGCTGACGGGGAGTAAGAGGAACGGGTCAGGGTTCAAGAACGGTGCATGGTTCCGGATTTGCAATGCGTCCACCGTTACAGAGTACGAAACCGCCTTGGTTGATATGAGGGCTGCATGGTCTTGGAGCGTGGCTGTTATTAGCTACGCTGAGACGACGTGGCTCACACCCCATAAGGAGAAATTTGTGAGGGCATGGACGAACAGATTTCTGCATTTCGGGAACACAACTACGTGCAGGGTCGAGAGTGCACACTCGTCACTGAAAGGGTGGTTACAAACGTCGACTGGTTCACTGGACACGGTATGGAGGCGTGTCGACCTGCAGATAGCCCAGCAGATTACTATGATCAAGACCGGTCTCGAGAAGTCAAGAACGTATATCGGAAGATTGCACCGTATGGCCGTTTTCAGCAACTTGATCAACAATGTGTCCAAATTCTGCCTGGATAAATTGAGGGTCGAGTACCGCAGGATTGATGCACTGGGAGCACAGGTATATGCTTACTGCGGCTGTGTGCTGCGCTCGACATACGGAATACCGTGTGCATGCGTCATGGCCGCGGCAGTTGCTGAAGGAATCCCCTTGTACTTGGACGACATTCATCCGCTGTTTAAGAGCCTGGCATTGGGTGATCACTCGCAGAGCACGGAGAACAGCTCGAGGGCCGAACAGGATCAGTCGCGGTTCGACACTCTGCTGGAGGAGTTGGCACGCAGCGACCCTTCGGTCCGACGACGAGTTGCATCCTACGTAGATGCGCAGTTGCATCCGGAGGAGAGCGGCATTGGCGAGCCGGACATCTGTACCAGTGCACGTGGGAGACCAAGCGAGCAGGTCCCCCGATCAAGATCAACCCGACGTTCACCGAGCTACCACGAGCACGTGAACAGGCGATACGGGAGTAGTTCAAGGTCCCCGGGGCGTGCTTCAGGGAGCGGTCGCCGCCACGGTAAGTACAACATGTTTATCTTATTGTTTATCTAAATGTATATCGCCGCCTGCACAAGATATTTATGTTAATGTGTTGTCCTGCAGCGACATTCCCGTTCCTCGAAAGTGTCCCCCACATTGTCAGGCGTTACATCGAAGGCTGGAACGATGTCGTGAGAGATGGTAACTGTGGCTTCAGATGCGTTGCTGATGCGTTCCACGTAGACGGTGAAGGTGAATGGTCCACAGCGCGTCGGGCAGTATTTAACGAGATATCAACTCATTGGCCTGACTACGTTCCCATCTACGGTTCGCAAAATGACGTTGAACTCGCCAGAGCCCGTATACACCACACCAGCGGTCCATGTGGTCCAGAGCATTGGTTCACGGTCATTGCGGACATGTTTCCCGTCGCCACCTACTACAACACGGTCGTGGTTTTATATTACATTTCAGAGAACGGGTCGGCGGACCATTGCTGTACAGTCCTTCCACTGAGGGCAGGTGGGGGCGAGGCTGGAACAAGTAGGGAGCTGCACATTGTATACGTTCGCAGTGCAAGCCATTTCGTCCGGGTAAACATGAGGGAAAACTGTCCCATGCCCCCCGTGGTTAATCTGTGGACCACGCTAAGGAAGCCTGATGTCGTAGGTTGGGAGTTACCCTTTCGTAGGAGGCTAAGCGCTTGGAGAAGAGCATACTCCCAGAGTAATTAACTGTTGTTATTAGCTCGGCATGTACGCAACCGTTACAGTTATTGCCTACGCGTCGCGTAATTAATTTTGAATGCGTTGTCGATGCAAAAATGAATGACGCATAAATGTGATATGCAAAAACATAGCCGATTACATAAATGAGCAGAATATGGCACAACTGTGAGCTCACACATAAACAAACATTCGACTAAGGAATGGGTCCATAACCGAGCCTCCGATACTCATCGCGATGACCGAGCAGAGTCGTCATCAACTCCCTCATGCTGGGGTCGCCGAGTCCATCAACGGTCGCCGAGCCAAACGGATCCAGTGCGCTCATCACGTCACTCAGCATCTGTTACACAGGAAACGGAGTTTACAATAACGAGACAATAAAATGTAATATAATTACTCGAAGCAAACAGTTAGTGAAAACTTACCGATAACTGATGATGTGTCCTGTCCGGGCCACTCGCGGCAGCATGTTCAGGATTTGCGATCACTGGGTGCGAATGAGTCGCGTACCAGTCCTCGTAATCCATGGTACACTCTGATTGGGGCGTAGCTACCGGGAATGCCGCAAGCCGTTCCTTGTGCCAAGTGTGTGCCATCTCCCATAGGGTCAACTGCAGCCTCCCTGGGTAGGTCACTGAATAGCCGGCTGGATCAGCCGGGCGGAAACAAGGCTCCGGCGCAATAGCAAGACCCCGCGGTATACCCTGTAGGAGACCGAACTGCCGCACAACGCGATCTGGCATGTACGCCTCCATTGCGTCGAGGTATCGGATCACGCCGCGGTAGTGAGTCCTCCCCCCCGCAGCCCTGACCACGTCCACTCCATATGGCAACAATCCACCTGCAAAAAGTTTCACAGACATGTTACGTTTCTATGGAATCCGATCTATCTACTACTGTCAGAATAAGAGTAAAAGCATGGAATTCATACCTGGTCGGGCTGTAAGGCATCCAACTGTCGCCTGATGGCACGGAGCCTCCCCGTACCCCTCCCCGATCTAACCCCTGTGTGCCACCGACTGGCGCGACCCGGAAGAGCTGGCAACGTACTCGGTCCCGGCCGAAACATCGGAAAGTACTCGTATATCCATGCTTGAAGCAGCGTGCAACATCCGCATAGGCCGCGCGCCTTGGACCGGGACGCAATTCCCAACTGCAGATACAAACTGGCCAACGTCGCCGAGCCCCACGACAACTGCGACAACTGCGAATCAAGCAGGGGTAGAAGGTTGGCTCTAACCTTATTCCCAGTTTTATCCACAAAAAGCGTGGATGAAAACAGGGTCAGCATGTAGCACATAAATTGGAAGTTCTGGCTCTGCCCCGCCGCTACACACCTCGCCATCAAAGATTGGGCATCTATGTTACCCCCGTTCCAGTCTTCCGCGAGAAAGGACTCCACGTCTTTCCCAAACAGTTCGGCGCACGCTTCCTCAATAGTCTCCGCCGAAATGGTACTCGCAACAGCGCCACCATCGATGGGAATGCCAAGAATCATCTCAACGTCATGCATCAAGATGGTCATCTCCCCAAACGGCATGTGAAACGTGTTCGTGTCCTGCTGCCACCTCTCGACAAAAGCGGATATCAGTGCCATGTCAAGGAACTGGAACATAATCGCAGGCAGGTGGCCCAACCCGGTCGCATGTATCCGGGCCTGTGCAACATCGCTCAGTTCGGGGAGCGTGTCGACTAGCTGCTTGCATAGCGGCGACCGAGCATGGCATCTCAACACACCTCGCTCTATACCATTCCAAACGTCAAGCGCGACGTGTCCTCCGAAGCTTGGTATGACGAGGTCATCCTGCGGGCCACCAGCCACTGGTCCCCGCACTAGCCACGTCTCATCGGCGGCGGGTCGCTTCCTCCTATTCCTCGGTGCCATTCCGGTGCTAGGCTCACCGGCATTGCACGATCCACCAGAAGACTGTGCGAATTGACCAGCTCTGTTCCTCACGGTGTGCCTGACTCCAGCTTCAGCATAACGTTCGATCCCGGCATCCAATGGAACACTCGAACCAGGTTGGCCCACCGGGGGGACATCTGCGGGCAGGTCATAATTCATCTGCCAATCACTTTCATGACGGATACCACCGGGCGCGAGGATGTTAATCTCCGGACCGTCCCATGTCGGCATGGGATCGAATGCACGAACGCTCGGTGGAGAAGGCTGCTCCGCTCCTACATCAAACTCCCGCGGGCGAGGCGACGGTTCATCCTCGACCACGCGGCCTCTAGCCTGTCTCGCCGAGGCACTAACACATCTTCGTCGTATGGAACGACCATGACCGTCAGGTTGACCACCAGTGCTCATCTACGACACAAGATATGTAATTAGTATAACAACAAGTGAATCAAACTGATATGATAAGATAAATTAACATACATTTCAACAACGTGTGAACTGATTTTTCGAACAGTGCATCAACGAACTGGAACATTTTTTCTAGTTACAAATTGGAGATTACATAACTAAATAATCTTATTTTCTTACCACTATTATTAACATTCAAGGAAACAATAGTTAAAACATATCGTAACAGTTTACTACACAATTGTTTACATCGGATTACTAAAGTTTGTTTACATAGAACTATATTCTATTATGTCACATAACTAAATAATTTCCAAAAAACACAATTCCTAATCAATAATTTCTGAATAATTTCTATTACGTCACATAACTAAATAATTACTAAATTACCCAATTTCTAAAAAATACAATTTCTAAAACAATATGTCCAAATTTAAACTAAGTAATTTCTACGAAACACAATTTCTTCGTTTTAATTCCAATTACGCCACATACCTAAATAATTTCTAAATTGGCCAATTTCTACAAAATACAATTTCTAAACCATTATGTCCACATTGAAACTAAGTAATTTCTACAAAACACAATTTCTTCGTTTAAATTCCAATTACGTCACGTAACTAAATAATTTCTAAATAACCCAATATCTAAAAAATACAATTTCTGAAATATTATGTCCGAATTTAAACTAAGTAATTTCTACAAAACACAATTTCTTCGTTTTAATTCCGATTATGTCACATAACTAAATAATTTCTAAATAACCCAATATCTAAAAAATACAATTTCTAAAATATTATGTCTGAATTTAAACTAAGTAATTTCTACAAAACACAATTTCTTCGTTTTAATTCCGATTATGTCACATAACTAAATAATTTCTAAATAACCCAATATCTAAAAAATACAATTTCTAAATAAATTCTATTAGGTCACATAACTAAATAATTTCTAAATAACCCAATTTCTAAAAAAAACAATTCCTAAAATATTATGTCCAAATTTAAACTAAGTAATTTACACAGAACACAATTTCTTCGTTTTAATTCCAACTATGTCACATACCTAAATAATTTAGAACATCACAAATTCTAAACAAATAATTCCTAAGTAATTTCTATTATGTCACATAACTACATAATTTCTAAAAAATCCAACTTATAAAAAAATACAATTTCTAAAATATTATGGCCAAATTTAAACTAAATAATTACTAAAAAACACAATAAGCTTCCAATTATGTCATCATGTCCAATTATGTCATTAATTCCGACAAGCTCAACAAAATTCTAACAATTCCGACAAGTTCAACAAAATTCGAATAGATCGGGCAACGATTCCCACGAAAAGAAAAAAAAAATTTTCTCAAAAACTTACATTTTCCGGCGAGATTCCGGCGGGATTCCGGCGAAATTCCGGCGAGATTCCGGCGTCGGCGGTCGGCGGCGGCGGCGGCGGCGGCGGCGGCGGCGGGCGGCGGCGGGGCCGGGCAGGGGCTGGAGGCGGAAATGGAAGGGAAGGGGGAGAGGGAAGTGGGAGAGGGAAGGGGGAGAGGGAAGTGGGAGAGGGAAGGAATGGGAGTGGGAAGGAGAGAGGGAGGGGGGAGGGGTATTTATGGATTTTTTTAGGGTTTTTAATATTTTTTATTTCTTTTTTCTGTTTTCTTCAAATTCAAAATTATTTTATTTTAATTCAAAATACGTGTATTTATACGTATTAGGGCGAGAATAGTAAAATACAGGGCGAGATATAGTAATACCCTTTCATTACGATACTCGTTCTGACGTTGGCATCTCCGGCCACCTCTCAACGAACACCGACGTTGTTACAGCGACTTCAGATTCCCGGCGCCATAGGACCTGAGTGCTTAGCTTTCGACAGATACGGCGGCGGTCCTTATACCGGAGTTTCCGACGGTCGAATCATTAGGTGGGATGCCGTCCAAAACCGCTGGGTTAATTTCGCGGTGACAACTCCAAATAGAGTCGGCTGCGAAGGTCCACACGATCATGTCCAAACGGAGGCAAGATGCGGAAGACCCCTGGGTCTAAGCTTCAATCGGAGAACGGGAGAGCTCTACGTCGCCGACGCTTACAAGGGCCTCCTCGTAGTCGGTCCCAACGGAGGAGTTGCCACACCCGTAGTCACCCAGGCCCGAGGCGTTCCTCTCCGATTCACCAACGATGTGGTGATCGACCAGTCCACCGGAGTTGTCTACTTCACCGACACCAGTACGAGGTTCCAGAGGAGAGAGTATGCGATCGCGATGTCCAGTGGCGATCGCACCGGAAGACTCATGAGGTACGACCCCAGAAGTCGGAATGTAACGGTTCTCCTGGGCGGACTGATGTTTCCGAACGGGGTGGAGTTGAGTAGGAAAGGTGACTCCGTTCTTGTGACGGAAACAACAAACGGCAGGGTTTTGAGGTACCGGGTTTCTTTGGGGAGGAGTGAAGTGTTTGCGGTTCTTCCTGGGAATCCAGATAACATAAGGGTGAATGGGAATGGTGAGTTTTGGGTGGCTATGAATGCGAGATTCGGATCGCCGTATTACAGAGGGTTGGGAATGGTGGGGAGAGTGGACGAAAATGGGAGGATATTGGAAGTGATACAGGACAGGAATGGCACGATTTGGAGATATGCAAGCCACGTTGTTGAGCACTCCGGCTCTTTATGGATTGGATCTGTATCAGAATCCTCCGTCGTCAGATTGAGACTGTAGATTTAGTTACATTTAGATTCTTGAGTGTATTTGTTCTTCTTTCAGATGTTTGAATACTCCTTTTTTAACAATGACCCTCTTTTCTTTGAGAATTCTTAAATGTATGTTTGACTACCGATAACTTTAATATCATACAATAGCAGACTATACAATTTTTCTTTTCATAAACTACATATTATGGAGGATCCAAAGACGTCTCACATAACGTTCGTTATTGTATACAATTAAAGTTATTGATTGTCAAACATGGATTGAAAATTTTGACGGTTAAACGGAGCCAATGTTAGAAAATCGGTGGGAGCATTATGTAGTAGTAACTTCATATTTTTCGTATAAACAAAATTTTATACAACATTTGAGTTCTATCCTGATCCTTAATTATACCTAATAATCTAATTGTTTGAATTAAATAATCAACTTTAGTTTTTGTTACATGTTGTCATAACTGCTACAATCAGGGGCAGAACCAGGGGTGGACGAGGGGTGCTGTCGCTGTCCCTAGGATTCGGTGGCCCGGAATTTAAGCTTGGGCGCCACCGGAATCTATGGATTCCGCCCCTCCTTGGAAGGTTGCAGCGCCTATTCCTGTGGCACCTTAAAGAAGACGACCTCAAATTTTCATTTTTTTTGTTTTCTCATTAATTAAAACGACGTCATTTTGGAATAAGTAAAACGACGCCATTTTGTTTAATTCAGACAAAAAAAGAAGAGGCCAATTGGGTTGAAATCCAATTGGCCCAATACATCGTTTTGTTTAATTCTGACATAAAAATGAAGAGGTCGATTGGGCTGAAACCCAATTGGCCCAATACAAACCCCTTGTACTATTAGGTATATATATTGTTTCTAATTAATTAAATTAATTAAATTGATTGCAATTGGATATAAATAGTCTTGATTGGCTATTAATTGATTTGTGATTGTGGTTTGTTTACTGATTCATTATAAATAATGTCCTTTTAATTGATTAATTGACATGGTATAATATCATAACAATATTATTTTGATTTGAATGATTACCTGTCGAATTAAGTGTTTAGAGAAAAGTATTTATTTGAATATATCGAATTAAGTGCTCGGAATATTTTTTTTTGCTAGCGTAATTCAGCCCCCTTACATTATGTCCTAGTTCCGCCGCTGGCTACAATATTCAGTATCATGTATTCAGTATCACGTATCTTGTCAGTATCATGCATTCAGTATCATGTAACTGCTACAATATTCAGTATCATGTATCTTGTCAGTAGCTAATCCTATGACATAGTAGTTGATATTTTTAGTTTGTATGAGTTTAATTTCCATCTGCTAATGTGCTGGTACAATTCAATTGACTTCTGTTTATATGATTGCGGAAAGTGTATCAGAAATACTTGTGCTGCGGCGATGTTTTTCTTAGTGTTTTCGCGGCATAATACCAGATTAGAATGTCAACGAAGGATCGCCTTGCCCAACGAAGGAAATATGCTGGTAGTGATAAGGATGTTCACATAGGGTTCATGGAGTGGTATGACCTGACTCCTAAGGCTAGACAAGAGCTTCGAGCTGAAAGGAAAATGGCCTCTAATGTTATTGTTCGCCCAGGGTTCGTGGACACCATCTTCCCAACCGCCTGTTCTTAGATCCCCGTACTAACTGTTTGGTAGTTAAGATATTCCTCCGGACTAATTTCAAGTTACGTTAGTCTTCTGGTACTATGAACTTATTTGCAAGTTGATGTCAATGTTCTAGTGCTCTAACTTTTTTTCAAGTTAATGTTAATTCTCTCTTACCCTAGACCTTTTTGAAAAAAATAAAAATAAAAAATCAGAATGTCAAAGTTTTTAATTGTCATGCTTACTTTTTGTAGCTGATCCACACTCTTCCGCTAGTGTTTTAATATGCTTTATCTTGATACAATTTTGTTTTGAAGCTTCTCCATACTACTGTCCCTGTAAAACAAACTTAATTATTTTTTTAAAGTCAAATTTCATAAATTTTGATCCTAAATTTTAATTAATTGCAAAACACAATATAATTGAAAAGAAGAGAAAAGTGCGTTGTTAACCCTATGTTTTGGATGAAAGTTCATAAATAACCTTGTTAAATCTGAAATTACAAAAATAGTCTCGAACTTCATCGACCAATATGTGAACGGTTAAATTGGTTGAAAATAGGTGAAATGACCATGATACTATTGAGTCAAAATTTTTTTTAAAAAAAATTAAAAAAGAAGTTATGTCAACAGTTTTAAACGCACTTGTTCACTGTACTCAAAGGTATACTCCTCTTCACTTTTCTCAGCAGCCTCACCTTTTAACATCACTTCCACCACCACATATCCCCCCTCCACCCCAAAACAACAAACTCTTTCGCTGCTGCCAATTTCTCCTCCTCCTCCATCGCCCCCCACTTCCTCTTCATTTCCTTTGCCTCACTAAATTTCCGTAGCCATGGCCCAGGTCGTTTGCCGCTGACAAATTCCATCCGGGCTTCGAATCGGGTCGCCACCGATGCCAAAAAATTGGTACAAAGGACATTCGAGATTTGAGGGCGGCAACGGTGCATGGAGGAGAGAGAGGAGTGGGGCAAAGGCATAGCAGTGAAAAGGGAGGAACGGAGCGAAGAGGAGCTTCTCCGTCGCTGGAGACGACTTGGGGCTCCGATGAGGATCCGAGGGGAGGGGGTGAGAAAGTGAGACCCAATGCTGGTCTGCATTAACTTTTTCGCGGGTTGGGTGCCATGTGCTTGCTCCGATCTGGATGCGCAACTGAAGTAGGGGGAGGAAATAGCGCTTCGCGAGCCCAGACGGCGGCGGACCTGGACGCGCAGTTCGAGCATGAGGAGGAGATGGTCGACACTTCGTTTTTGTCCTGTTAGGTTTTGTTAAAGAGTTTTGGAAAAGGGTTTCTGGCGGCGGTGCTTGGCAGCAGCGACGATAGTGGGTTTAGCGTGTCTGAAGTTGAAGAAGAAGAAGTTTAGGGGGGTATAATGGCCCTTAGATTTTTAGGTTTAAGGTTAGGGTTATTTTTATCTTTTTTACATAAGGTCAGTGGCTGAATTACCTTAGTTAACATTGGAAGAGTGCACATCTGCACCGGTACTCAAAATCTTAGGGTTAGTTTTGCACTTTTAGATTATACAGGGTCATTCCTGTCCTTTCTCAATTTAATAAGGTTATTTTTGCACTTTTCCTTAAAAGGAATAATGCGCATTTATACCTCTCAATTCTTTTGTTCGTGCACATATGTCCCCAATTTTTTGAAAGTGCACATATACCCTAGATCCTTGTTTAGTGCACATATGCCCCTCAGTTTTTAAAATGCCGGTCTCTGACTATGGGGGTATATATGCACTTTTAAAAAAATTTGGAGAGGTATATGTGCACTTTTGGAAAAATAGGAGGGGTATATGTGCATTTTTAAAAAGTTGGGGGTATATATGCATTTTTAAAAAACTGGGAACATATGTATACTAAACAAAGAAGTCGGGGTATAAATGCATTTTACCAAATTTGAATTCTTTGCATTTTGTTGTGAACCATGGATACTTTGGTCATTTTTACTCTCTTAATAGACAAAAACAACGTTGTTCCTCAATCTGTTATCGTTCTTCTTCTTCCCAATTATTCGACATCATCCCATCCGCCTTGTTCTCCACCTGTCCGATTTCCACTTTCTCCTTGTCGTTCGGATCCTGCCGCCATCATATCTCTCAACTGCCCGTCCTCTTTGTGGATCTTGATCATTTGACCGGCGCTTCTTCACCAACCAATTCTCTAACTGTGAGCTTATTGTTGCTAACAAGGAAGGTTTGGTTCCCGAGTCTCGAATTTGATTCTTTTTATCTGCGTGTCATACGATGGATTGGATAGGTTTAGCTTAGTACTGTTGGTTTGGGGTCATCCTAATTTTTAGGTGCCATATGTAAGCAAATAGACGCACTGACGGTAACTTGAAAATTTTTATCTCCAATAGAAGTATCACCGTATGACTGGTTACTACATAAAATTTAAAATATTTATATTTGTAAAATTCATTGTACTCATCCATTCATGAATATTTATTAAAACTTATCTTTCTCAAAATATACTTGTATTAATTTTTTTAATAATTTAATAATTATTATACAATTAATACTACCATAATTATACTGATAATACGAATATTTAATTGTGTATATTAAATTAATATATATAATTTTTTCATATGTTTAGTTAATTTATTTAATTATAAAATTCAAATTCAAGGTGAAAACTCAAATTTCTCCAAATTTAATATTTAGCTTGTAAATTACGTAAATAAAAATATATTAAATTATAAAATCAACTATCATTTTCATTATTTAAAATTGCATTGAATTTGTATCAACATTATTGAACTTTAATATTATACATTAGAATATAAAATGTTTTAATTTTTTTAATAAATAAATGATATAATTAAAATTTATTTTTCTTTCAAAATTTGTATTGTAGATGAAAATAGTAAAACAATTTAAAAAAAATACTGACATCAATATTTTTAGCAAATGACGCTAAAAATTATTTAATTATTTAATATGTATTCCGAGTAGAAAATGATTAAAAGTAAAAAAAAAAAAAATTCATCGGCATTTTATGTCTTGAGAAGTGACAGCCTCAGTTTGGCAGTTTGGCCTTGTATACACAAATTGCAATTGACAGTGCCAATTTCAGCTTCTATCTTGGATTGACCCCGCATTGGAAAGCTGACTTGGATTAACTCCCGCATTTGAGATGATTTTTTATCCGAAAGTCTGTCAATCTTAAGTGTTTACTAACAATTTTCAAATTAATGAGTCTTTCGGTATGCGGTAAGAGACGCGGTAATAACAAATTTATCGGATTTTAGTATGAGTAGGGTTGTTTGATTTACGGAAAATAGTAAAAATATGGGAATTTGGAATGTCGGAGTAAACTTCTCACACAATGTGTGAAGTATCTTACCGAGGACCCCCTCGACAGATTACAAATCTTCCACCTTTTTAATATTCATGTACATTTTATCCCATGAATAACGCGTAAATTTTTCATTTACCTCCATGACGCGCGTAGTTTTTTCATTTCTCTCCCCAACCAAACAACATATCAGAAACTAAATCCTAGGAAATACAAATTCCTATATTTGTAACCAAACACGTTTTGTATATATCCTAAGATTTTAATCATGAAAATAACTTCCCAAGAGTTAGAAAATCTACAGGAATTTAATTCCCACATGAACCAAACGACTCCTAAGACTTTGGTTGGAGATGCTCTTTCCTAGCACCCTATTATAGATATTGTTTGCTTTTTGTCTATCAATCAGGGTATTTGAGTAATTATTTGACTTCCTTACCTTGCAAAAACGACACCGTTTTGCCAACTTCTAACTTGCGGTTTGTTCATCTTCTTCTCTTTCCTCTTCTTTCGCACAATTCTTTCGTCCACTTCTTGTGCCACACCATTCCACCGCATTCCCTCGTGTCCGTACCGTTTTGCCCAATCACGTGGCTGTACCGTTGTGCCCAATCACATCTACTTTGATCGGCTATTCCCCTTATCTCCTCCACACCCAAGGCCGACCTCTATTTCCTCCACGGCTATTCCTATTATCTCCTCCTCACCTAATGCCGACCTCTCTGCTATTGTCTCCTCCACTGCCATTGCCATTTTTTTGTATAGAATTTTTTTGGTTCATATACTGGTTTTATTTGTATGTTTTGCTTCTCGAATTTACATTAATTATCTCAATGAGTGGATCGGTTGGGTGGGTGATAATTTTGAAATTGGTCTTGCAGACTAATCTTCCTGAGTATCAAGGTCCGGAGAAGATTGTTATCAGAAGATACATTTATTTTCTCTGGTAACGGGATCGAATTTTTCAGAAGTACAAGGGGGTTTTCATCCCTCCTCTTCCAAAGAAGAGTATAGTAGGTATATTTTGACTCTATGCTCTGTGCTCATAATTGCTCCTAATTACAAACTTGTTTTTCCGCGAGTGCATCACATACTGTTATGAGTTATTGATTGCTTATCGATGAGATGATAAAAATATTCAAGTTTTCGAGCCAATGATGGATCTGCATATGTCCATCTGAGCAACTCATTAGCTTTTCTAAGATTTTCATTAAAACCCATTCAATTGCATTAGTTTTTTTTGTTCTTTAATAGTTTTTGTCAATAGTTATTGCTCAAGTAGGCCATTCCCAGAGGAATGCAGTTAGCATTCTCTTTAGATGATCCATATTTTTTTTGTTCTTTAATAGGTTTTGTTAATAGTTGTTGCTCAAGTAGGCCATTCCCAGAAGAATGCAGTTAACATTCAGTTTAGATGATCCATTTTGGTTTCCAATTTGTGTCTGTTTAAAAGCATGGAGCAACATTCGAAACTGTGCTTGTATGAATGATTGATTATCTTTTAAATTGGTAATGCATCTAATGATGATCTTAGATGTTTCGTCATTTATCGCCGCTCACTATTTCAGTCCGGCGTCATTTTCGTCGCTCTCTGTTTCCTCCAACATCAGTGCCCCACCTATTCACATTCAGGTAATACGAACATTTATTTTCTCTCTACTGCTGGTGGATATTGTTAATATTGTTGATATTAGATCTTATTCAACGGCTTAATTCTCAGAGTTTAGAACGATCTGAATATGGGTTAATGTTGTATCTGAGTTTAGGTTATGTGTTCAAAATCCAAGTGCAGATGTGTAGATATTCTATGATGACAAAGGTTATTTGAGTGCAGATGTGTAGATATTCTATGATGATAGCCCACTCAAATAACATTTTTCTTTATATCTATGATATCAGTTTGTTCTTTAACATGAAAGGTGCCTACGTGATATGTTGCTGATTAATTTGGGTCGTATAGGGAGCATGAGAATGTTGGAGTTCATAGCTACTTATTAGATGGAATTGTCTAGATAAGGAAAATCACTTGTGTTATTTAGAGTTTACAGTTTAGACTTACTGAGATGAAGTTGTGGACGAATTGGAAGATTAATGGAAAAAACTCACTTGCAGGTTTATGCCAGAAGAATATAGTGGAGTTATCTAATGGTTTATTTTATATATGTTTGCATGGTTTTGTTTCTGAATGAATGAAAGGAAAGCTACCGTGTCTAAGTCTAAGTTTTGGTTTCATTTTTATCTTCTTTATTCTTAGCTATACATGATCTCTAGCATTTCTCCAAAGTATTGAATCGATTTTAGAGAGAAGATTCCACCTTCCGTGCCAGTTATACCTGAAGCATCTAGAGAAGAGATGGTGTTGTCATCTATTGTTTATTCAAACATGTGGCCAGAACTAGAAAAACAACAAAATATGAGAGCAATCAATGATCCTAAATTCAGTTCATATTTATTGTGGATTGGTGAGGGGACAGAAGCTATTGATGATAATGAAGAAGTTGAATTTCCATCTAATATTGTCATTCCATGTGTTGGAAAAGAGGAATCATTAGCGAACTAAATCTTATTTTTTTTATAAAAATTATAGTGTATTATTTAACTAATCAATTTAATGATGCATTTTCATATAATTTTTTACAGGTTGATTGAATGTGTTTTTCTTTATTAAAATAGCTATGCTATAAATCCAATGGAAATGGTCGGAAGATGTATTTTAGCAGCAACCAAGTCTTATGTGGACAGGATAAATGCTTTTCTCATTGAAAGCTTTCCAGGTGAACCCGTTGTATACGTCAGAGCTGATAGAACTTTAAATGAGAAACATCAATGTGATTATGAGGATCTCCTCAATACCCTAAATTCAAGTTTGCCTTCTCATAAACTCATATTGAAGCCAAATTGTCCTATAATGCTCATAAGAAATTTGAATCCAACAGAAGGTTTATGTAATGGGACAAGATTGATTTTTAGAGAGCTTTGTCAATCCACTATAAAAGCTGAAATAGCTTTTGGATCGTTTAAAGGTAAACATATTTTTATCCTAATAATACCCTTCATATATAATGAAGGAAAGAAACCCACTATTCCGTTTAAGAGATTCCAATTTCCAGTGAGACTTTGTTTTGTAATTACTGTAAGTAAGTCACAGGGTCGAATGTTGAATTTTGTTGGATTTTATTTGGAACAACCAATGTTCTCACATGGCCAGCTTTATGTTGCCTGTTGCAAGCTAAAACATCAGAAGCAGTGAAAGCTCTCTTAACTCCACCAACTTTTGAAGAAACAAGATTGGATAACAGAACCAAGAATATAGTTTTCACTGAAATTTTTGGTGACAATGAATTACAAGAAGAGGACTTAGATGTCTCAGGTGAAGAATTTTTTTCCATTATTCAAAATTTCCTTTGGCATATTTTATTCATTAATTCTTGTAATTTCATATGCGGCGATAAAGAAGATGACTGCCACTTTAGATGATCCTTTCACCCAGTGTTTGGAGCCTGAAAAGTTCAAGAGATTGAGGGTATGTTTTGTTTGCTTTTTGGCCATTTTGCTATTGCAACTCCAGATGTGAGTAAACACTAAATAGTTTATGGGATTACTTTGTGTTATTTAACGTGCATCAGGTTGCTTAACTCATTACTGTGTTGTTTACTCGTGTTTTCCAGGTTTACAAGTTGGCTGAAAATATAAAGGCCAAGGGCAATATGCTCAAAATATCTATGAATTGAATCTATATCTATTACTAAAGTTCATACATGATCATTTTGTTTTCTACTTGTGTTTGGACCACTGAACCTCATCAAGGGTCCCTCGTATGTTGAACATAGGACCATTTTGAATTGCTCATGTTATTTTTTCAACTTCAGTTAAGGTTTGTTGGTTTCAAACTTGAATTGATCTTGGCATTTAGCTCTATTTCTAGCAAGTAAAGATACAGTGGTTGCATTTTTTTGATATTTTGAGCCTGGACCTATGAGAGGTGGTTAGACTATCATAGCTTTTGCTAAGAATCCTAACGACTATCTCTTTGAGCTCAGTTAGCGTCAATCTACTCCTGAACCACTCTGTCAATTTATGTTATGTGTGGGTGATCTAGATCGTTTTGTTAAGTTCTATGAGAAAGTATTTGTGACGTAATGTGCCACTTCTTAGTCAGCTATTTGCTAAATTTGTTGGTTGGATTGCATATAGAATTATGAAATGTTCTGTGTTTTACTTGAATTGAATGGTAAAGTCATGAAAACGATGTAGGATGAGAATGTAGGTTGGCTTATTTTTGGAATGCTAAGATTTGGGCTAAATTTTTTAAGATAGTGTACCACTATGTAGCCGAGCCTTGATAGCAAGCTCTGTTACGTACTGGGATGTTTTATTGGAGGAGTCTCATTTTAGTCAAGAAAAGTGTGCCTTATGAAAGCCAAATCTGATGTGAAAAAAGGTCTTTAAGTTTTGGCTGGTATATTGGAAAATGGAGGGAGTCATGAAAGTAGCAATAGAGGGAGGAAAAGGACAGGGTGGATGAAAAATTAAGAATATGCTTTTAGCTTCTTGAAATTGTGGGGAAAAAACAAGTTTACTCATTGACATGATTCTGACATCAGCAAGCTTACATGCGCACTTAAATTAACATCCTAGAGGTTTGAGTGGAGAGGTTCAAGTGGTACTGGATTCGAGTGAAGAGGGTTCAGGTGATGAGGGTTCGAGTGGAGAGAGTTCTGGTGGTAAGGGTTCGAGTGGAGAGAGTTTGAGTCAGGTTCGAGTGGAGAGGTTTGAGTGGTACTGGGTTCGAGTATAGAGGGTTCGAGTGGACAGGGTTCGAGTGGTACTGGGTTCGAGTAGAGAGGGCTCAAGTGGTACTAGGTTCAAGTAGAGAGGGTTTGAGTGATATAGGGTTCGAGCGGACTGGGTTCGAGTGCTATAGGGTTTGAGTGGACTGGATTCGAGTGCTATAGGGTTCGAGTGGACTGGGTTTGAGTGCTACTGGGTTCAAGCGGAGAGGTTCAAGTGGTACTGGGTTCGAGTGGAGAGGTTTGAGTCAAGGCAGGCGGTTGATGTTCGAGGGGTGGATGGTTTGAGTGGTGGCGAGGCAGATGGTTGATGGATCGAAGGGTGATGCCTCGAGGAGGATGTTTGATGGTTCCAGGACCTCGAGGGTTAATGAGTCGATGGAGAGGTCCGAGTGGTACTGGGTTTGAGTGGTAATGGGTTTGAGTAAAGAGGTTCGAGTGGTCTGGGTTCGAGTGGAAAGGGTTCGAGTGGTGAGGGTTCGAGTGGAGAGAGTTTGGGTGGTGAGAGTTCGAATGGAGAGGTTCGAGTGGTATTGGGTTCGAGTAGAGATGGTTCGAGTGGAGAGTTTTAAGTGGAGAGGGTTCGAGTGGAGAGGGTTCGAGTGGAGAGGGTTCGAGTGGTACTGGGTTCGAGTAGAGAGGGTTCGAGTGGGCTTGGTTCGAGTGGGCTTGGTTCTAGTGCTACTGGGTTTGAGTGGACTGGGTTCAAGTGGTACTGGGTTTGAGCGGAGAGGTTCGAGTGGTACTGGATTCGAATAGAGAGGTTTGAGTTGAGGCAGATAGTTGATGTTTGAGGGGTGGATGGTTTGAGTGGTGGCGAAGCGGATGGTTGATGGATCGATGGGTGATGCCTCGAGGAGAATGGTTGATGGTTCCAGGACCTCGAGGTTTAATGAATCAATAGAGAGGTCCGAGTGGTACTGGGTTTGAGTGGTAATGGGTTCGAGTAAAAAGGTTCGAGTGGTACTGGATTTGAGTGGAGAGGGTTCGAGTAGAGAGGGTTCAAGTGGAGAGGGTTCGAGTGGTGAGTGTTCGAGTGGTGAGGGTCGAGTGGAGAGGGTTCAAATAGAGGATTAGAATGGAAAGGGTTCGAATGGTGAGGGTTTGAGTAGAGGTTAGAGTGAAGTGGTTTGAGTTGAGGGGTGATACCTCGAGGGGGATGGTTGATGGTTCCAGGGCCTCAAGGGTTAATGAATCGAGTGGAGATGCCTCAAATCAACACCCCTCAAGGTGGATGGTTGGTGTTCAAAGGGTGGATGGTTCGAGTGGTAAAGAGGCCTCGAGGCGAATGGTTGATGTTCGAGAGGTGGATGGTTTGAGTGGTGGCATGGTGGATGCTCAAGAACTGATGGTTCGAGGGGTGATGGTTCCAGGAATGGATGGTTGGTATTCGAGGGATAGGTGGTTTGAATGGTAGTGTCGTGGATGGTTCGAGGGGTATATGTCTCGAGTGGGTCATGGTTCGAGAGCTAATTGGATGGTTCGACGCTCTCAGTGGTATACTCTCTTAAGGGTTGATGTACCCTCGAAGGCTGGTGTACTCTAAAGGGGTGGATGTGTGACCTCTCAAGGGGTGGTGTACCCTCGAGGGCTGGTACACCTCTCTCTCGACATTGATGGCGTACTCACGAGGGGTGGAAGGTGTACTCTCTCCAGTGGTGGATGATTTACCCTCTCGAGAGGTAGAGGGTGTACCCTCGAAGGGTGGTTGACAAACTTCTTGAGGGGTGGATCATATTCTCTCCAGTGGTTGATGGTATACCCCTCTCAAGGGGTGGATAGTACTCCCTCCAGTGGTGGATGGTACCCTCACCACTCGACTCTCACCACTCAAACTTCTCCACTCAGACCTTTCCACTCGAACCCTCAAACCTCCTCTACTCAAACTCTTTCCACACGAACTCAGTACCACTCAAACTCAGTACCATTCGAACATAGTATCACTCGAACCTCTCTACTCGAACCCTCTCCACTCGATTCCTCATCACTTAAACCTCACCACTAGAATCTCTTCGCTCGAACCTCTCCATTCGAACCTCTCCACTCAAACCCAGTATCACTCAAAACCTTTCTACTCGAACCCAGTATCACTCGAACCCTCTCCACTCGAACCCAGCATCACTCGAACCTCTTTCGAACCTACTCTACTCAAACCTCTGCACTTGAACCCTCTATTGGAACCATCTCCACTCAAACCTAGTATCACTCGAGCTCCTATTACTCGAACCACTCAACTCGAACCCTCTCCATTCGAACCCTTTCCACTCGAACCCATGTTGTAAAGAAATAAGGTAATTGGAAGTACTATATATGAATAACATTCTAATAATATTAAATTTATGGAAGTACCAATTAATTATGATAAGTTACTTTCATATTTGGTAACAAAAAATCAAGTAAAATATCACAATATATCTTTATCTAAAAAAAAACATAAACTATGGTAAGTTGAAAAATAATGAATGCTACATTTATTGTTAAAAATAACTTAATCAAAATCATTACATGGTACAAATTTCATTTAATTACTACACTATTTTTGGTTTAAAAGATACATTTTAGAAAACAAAATATTAATATGAATATATATATATATATATATATATATATTCAATAATGACTTCTTAAAATATATATAACTTCTCAAAATATATTTAAAACCATAAATATTCCATACCAAAGTATATAAATACCAGCATTTAAAAACATAAAAATCACATAATTCGATTCTTATAATATTAAAGGTGAGATAAATCTTTATTTCAATTTTTTGCATACGTTGTAGAATATTTTACAGCAACTAATATTTTGTTTTCATGTTTCAAATACTAAAACTACAAAGATGCAATGGCTACAGATAAGGCAATTGATGAACTCAGAAATACAGATAAACCTTGGGTTCGAACTATTACAGTCAAAGATAAATTCTCTCCCTGCCAAACCCCTAGCAAATTCACCAAATTGCAAAAATTCACATTTGCAGATGATGAGGTAAACATCAATTACCTATGTTTCTTGCTATTTTCATCCAACTGCTTTTTGTTACAAATTAGTGAAATTGATTGTGCATAGGTAAGATTACTTCTATACTGCTTGGGACACTTTCTGATGGTTTAGTACTCCCTTTGTTTCACTATGTTTTGCACCATAGGTTTAAGATGCCAAACTTAAGAAAACAAAGGTTGCAATTGTTTTTATTTGAAATAGAGTGACACGTGCACTTAGTGATCGCTGATTTTGGCTCTTTTGCAATTTGAATTTGTTGGTTTTGCTTATTTTTCCAATATGTGAGGTGTTTTTGGAGTTCACTTTTCTTGTCATGTTTTGGTTCTTGATTTATGTGGTGATTTGTAGTAACAGTCTGTTATGTATTACGAGAAGACATTCAATTTACATCTTCAATCTAAACTAAAAGGGAACTATAGCACGCACAATTTCATTTTTATATGGTATGAACATCTTTTGAATATGAATATATATGCACATTATATGCGATTTATCATATTTATATGTTTTTATTTCTTTGTTTGGTTCCTTGCAAAGTAATTGTTTTTATATAGCTTCTTTGCTTTATGCAATACATCTAAAAACTACTGCAAAAATTCAAACTTTAAAGTTTGAAACCTTATTAGCTTTATTTTGTTCCTTAGTTGAGATTCTCATTAATTATTTGTATTGGACTTGTCATGCAATTGAAATTTATGCAATAGTGTGGGATTTTTTGCTGGTCATACTTGGTACAATATTTGAACTGTGGTATCCGTACAAATCTATACGTTTTATACTTCATATTCACCTTTTGAGACCTTAATGTTATTTTTATTTTTATTTTTGTAGGGTGCTAAGGTTGAGGGGATAATGTTCAATAAAATTGGTGACTATGTAGACACTCCTAACAAAACAATAGGTAAACATTTCTTTACTCTTCAAATAACATGATTGAATTTTTTAAAACTTTTTTTTAATGTTACTCAATTGTTCTTACTTTGTTTTTTAATCAATTTATTCTTATTCTAATGTGGAAGATATAATATCAGTAGCAAACATCTCCATCTTTTTTACTACAGATGTTATAGGAGTGGTGGTAAAATATCTCCCCATTTGCAAGGCTACAACCAGAAAAGGACAAAGAGATGTGCAAAAGTTCGTTTTAATGAACGACAAGTAAAACTTCCCAAAATCAGGTATAGTTTTTTAAAAACAAATTAAAATTATTATTACTGATAAAATATCTTTTTCATTTCAGATTTCAAACACTTGTGTTATCAATGTGGGAAGAATTCCTACCCATTGAAGGAAAGCTCTTGGTTCAGAATATCAAATCAATGCCAATTTTAATCGGTAGACGCCTTGCTGTTGATTGCTTCAATGGTAATTAAGTTTTTATTATTCCACTAATATTATTATTATTCTCTTTTTAAAAATATTGTATTGGATTAACTCCTCTATATATATAATCTTTATAGATATAGAGGTTACAACGAACTATCGAACATCACTTATGATTGATGATCAGGACAAACAATCCATTCAATTTTAAAAATGGTAACACCACATGCCCTACATATTCTACATCTTATATGGTCCTTTGCGATTTAGATATTTTAACTACATTTTTACATCTATCATTATTTTTACATGTCCTAAATATTTCAGGGTGCAACAAAATAGAAAAGAAATTGCAATTGCAATTGAGAATCCTTCTGAATTTAAACAAGGGAAAATATTTGCAATACCGATCAACGAAGACACAATTTACACTAAAGTTGCAAATATTAAGGCTCTTCAAAAGGTAATACAGTTTTGTTGTACCTTAATTTTATAATTATTCCTTCACATACATTAAAGAAAAAAGTTTGATGTATATCTTTTAGGCGGTTACAACAAGAGTGACGATTGATTTTAAAGATATACTACAAAACTATCACTACATGGCCTATCACAAGTGCTATAGTGCTACAACTGCATCACTTTGAATTCAAATGCAATATTTGTGAAGAAAAACAAATTTTAGAATTTCAGCACCAAGATATCTTTTTGGTATTCTTCCACACTTAATATTACAATCCTTTTGGTATTCTTTTTGGTATTATATCACTAAGATAATTGTAAGTATTAGAGCTCCCTAATTAATTGTTTGATAATTGTGAGTATTTCTGAATCGCCTTGAACTTATAATCTTGCAAAGAAAGTGTAGCATGTTACTGTTACTGTGCATTTCATCATCTTATTGTTTTAATTCTTAAAAACATTTAACAGTTATAATTTTTTTTAAAATCTAAAATATAAACTCTCTCCATTTTGAACTAAACAAGCATTCTTTACTTATTACTATTAGATTGTTCCATATTCAACTTCACATTTTTCTTTGTTGGGGTGTGATATTTGTGCTAAAAACGTTTTTGTCCAGAGTATCCTTCATTTCGACTTCAACTTAAGAAAACAACTTTGTAAATTTGTAACTACCAGTACTATTGATAATATATCATTTTACAAATTATCTATATATTGCAAGCTTATTAAGTAGTAAAACAAGATCTTTTGAGCTACAATATCATCTGATCAGCAAACCATAAAGTCTCTGCTTGCAATGTTCACATTGTCCTCAAAATATCCATTTAGCCTTAAATATGAACATTACATTTTATTCTTCTTTCTATATCACGTACATGACATATCTAATTATAATGAATTTTCAAAATTAACATATATTGAATATTTTTTGTATATTGGTCTGTACAATGGATATCATAACAAGTTAACTTTTATTGTTTAGGTGTCGATTTTAGTCTCACCTAACAGATGAGAGTGGAAAGATCACAACTTCCTTTTTTTTGTGAAAATGCAGAAAAATTATTGGATCTCATCGCTGAACAAGCAATGAACAATGTTACTAAGGTTTGATGATTTTTTCATAAATTTATACATTACATATGTAATATTTTTAAATCTACTTACCAACTGTATCTACACTTATTCATTTATAATAGGATTATATTAAGAAACACAATAATGAAATTGCAAATACTGAATACATAGTTCAAGTAAAAGTTGCTATGAGAGAGAGTGAAATTGAACCGAGATACAACATTATATCTCTCGGAGACAAGACTAAAATTGAAGAAGAAGAAAATGACATGCTGGGGATAGAAGATGGAGTTCCAATTAAACAAGTGTATGATATACAAAAAGATACTAAAGGCAAATTTTTAAACCAATATGCCATACAAATTTCTTTTTAATAAGCTAATAGTTTGTTTCTTTATTGTTACATAGTCAGAAACTTAAGAGGAAGAAATAAAAATGTCCAACTTAATTTGTTGTCAAGCCTTGAAAGTGAAGATGAACTTGAAAGTAAAGATGAAGAGCAACCTAACTCAAAGACAAGAAGGATGACATATGTTTCAAAATTTATCCATTATCGAGGATGAGCATTATTCCATTATATTTCTCTATTTCATATTTCTCTATTTCTCTATTCCATTTTAGTTTATTGTTTTGAGTTTAATTTGAATCATATTTATCCTTTTAATTTTAGTTTCTTTTTTTTAATGAATAATGATATACATTTTTTTTACTAACAGAATGATGAGATATGTATTGATTGCATTAGCTACAGAATAATTTCCTCTTAATTACTATAATGTTTACCATTTTTTTATCATTCTTTTAACTTAATCAAGTACTACTTGATTTATTTGAGAAATTCATACACGGATTATTATAATAAAAATAAAAGACAATATTTCATATTAGACTGACTAACAAAATTTATTTATTTTAATTTACACTTTAAACGTTGGTCTTTCTATACCTTATGAAAAGACCATCTTTCAAGATATGGACTCATTATATTTGGAATTTGATTTTAGTTTATACTTAATCTCTGAAATCTAAAAATGAATTTTATTCAAATCAAAATTTTTTATCAAAAATATTGCACAACGCGACGTGGGACTCCATCTACTATGTAATTGAGTTCAATCTTACACTGTGATTTTTTCCACTGTGATTAAAGGAAAAAAAGCATAATCTTCCGCTTGATTCCGTGGAAAAAATCATAATCTTTGATTCCGTGCCCTTTGTTCAAATGGGTGAATTCATTAAATTGGCCCATTAAAATACACTTTATGCTAGCTAAATAATCCTATTGTTGTGTTTAGATATATCAAAATGAGGAGTATTATACAGGAGGCTGAAAGTTAATTAATCACTGCAGTTTCAAAGGTAATATATTATAATAATGAAATAGAAGAAAATAAAGGTAAAATTGGATGTAGTAATTTAGGGGTGGTAAGTGGGTGGATAGGTTAAATACGGGTTGAGTTATATGGGTGATGTAGAGATAAAGCTACGATCTATTTTGATCCATTTTTTACGGGTTAAAAAAGGGTCGGTTAAAAAATGGGTCAGTTTGAAACCCGCTCAACTTGCAAATTGAAAGTCACTCTATCCGCAGGTCAAAAATGGGTAGACAAATTTCAACCCATATGTGTTAAAATTTCAACCCATATAGGTTTACATATAAACTTGAGATTTTACATGTATTTTTAAAATTCAGTTTTCTTTTACAAAATCATTTTTTAGTTATCTTACAATTTACTTATAATTTTTTTACTCATATCTATAAGCTGGGAAATAGGAAAAATAAATAGAAAAACTGTAAGTGATAAAATTTTGCTCCCGATAAACTGGGAAATGGAAATGAATAGAAAAAAAGAAGTAGAAATGTGGATACAGAGCCATTCTTCTTCCTGAGAAATGGAAATGAATAGAAAAAATAGAAACGCGGATAAAAAGTCATTCTTCTTCCTGGGAAATGGAAATGAACAAAAAAATTACTCATTTTGTCCCAACCATTCATGCAGAAAGAGAAAGTTGATGCTTTAATTTGGGGATGTGAAATCACTAAAATGCTCTTCTTCTTCGTTCCATCCCTCCAATTGTCTCCATCTCCTCCCTGCCCGCTTATCCTCCGCCTCCCTCTTCTTTGTTCCGCTTGCCCTAATCTCAGATCTACAACATTTGTTGGGCCGACTTGAATCATCATCCCTTTTCCACCAAACAAACACCATCAACATCAAGTTATTACATTTAGCACCACCAACAATTGTCTCTTGGGGGTTTTGAAAAAAAAGGGAAGAGCAGCTTATTTCAGTTTATCATGGGCGATGTGCTAGCACCTCGCCTCTAGACTGAAATCCCTAGTGATAGTGTCAGATTACAACGGTATTGCACTACCTCTAGATTGAAATCCCTAGTGATAGCGTCAGATTACAATGGTATTGCACTACCTCTAGATTGAAATCCCTAGTGATTGCGCCGAATTAAACAACCATCTTTGACGATGCGCTCTCGCTCTGTCGGTGCTGAGGAATTGGGCGGAGAGGGTCGATGAGTGGGAGGTGTGGTTGGGACGGAGGAAACATCGCCTTCCCGCTACCATGGGCGACACACCTGTGCCCTCTGGTAGCTGAGGAATTGGGTTGAGAGGGCCGATGAGTGGGAGACATGGTTGGGACTGAGAAAGCCCCGCCTTTTGGCCGTTGTGGACGACGCACTCGCTCCTTTTGGTGGCTGAGGAATCAGGCTGAGAGTAATATTTAGTTATTTCAAGGGCAATTTTGTCTTACGATATGATGGTTGTTTCTTAAAATGGAAAGTGTGTAAATTTGGTTGGGAGAAACTAAAAAGAAAAGTGTGCAAAAATTGCTAGGGCGGAGGAAGTAGTTCTTCTTCCTCCAATTATGCCGTTCTCAGACCCGCAAATAAAATATAAAATGCAAATGGATAAACTCGCGAGTCTGATCATTTTATCAATTTGTGGTCAAGCCGTAAACCCAACCCATCTGAACCATACTTTCAAATTACCCATATAACCCATTACCTATTTACCCATTGCTCATTCAATACATACCCATTCGTGTTTAAAAATAAATAACTCATTTGACCTGCGGGTCAATATTTCCACCCCCTATTTAGTATGATGTAGAGTTGGCAATTGGGCCAGCCCGCTTGTAGACGGCACGAATCCGGCCCGATATTAAGCCCGTAAGCCACGAGCATGTTTGAGGCCTACGCACGACCCAAACCTGAACTAGTGGGCACATTCGAGGCTCGCGCACAACCTAGGCCCAAACTAAAGGGTCTTATGCCGGACCTCAATGTTGAGTTGAGCAAATCGCGGGCCTAACCACGACATGGCACAGACGGCACGAACCCCGACCCTAGATGCCCGTTTGAGTATAAATTATGGTAGTCTACATTATGTTTATCAAAAATATGTTTTTTGTGGAAATTAAACACATGACATTCAGGTCTTTATACCCTCTTCTTAACCACAAATTCAACATATTTCATTGATTATTTATTTGAGTTGTTTAATTATATATTAACTATATTTTATAAAAAAACTTTCAAGTAAAATAAATTAAATAAGTTTTTTGTTTGTATATTTTATTCATTAAATGCGACAATATGTTTTGATAAGATGGAATAAGTTCTAGGTTGGAATGGTTATAAAAATTCGAAGTTAAAATTTTAAGATATATTAAATAAAGTTAACTAACTAAACAATGTAATTAATTCTGAAGTATTGATGAATGAACAAAATAACTTCAAATTTCTAATTGTGCAACTTCTAACTTAGAAATTTCAACATATGTTATATTTATAACAATTTCAACTTACAACATTTTACAATAAAATATAATATTTTAAAAATATCTTATATTTGTATTTTTATTTATTTTTACTGTACATATACTTAAACTTATATTTATATTCGAAAAATCATTAGATAAACGACTAAATTTAGTTTGCCGAGTTAACTTTTTTTTGTTGTTGGAAAGATTATATACAAGCAACCAAATTACATATTATCCTAATCTAGGACCTAACTAGGAGACACCACCATTGAATCTATTGAAGTTCACTGGAGACTGAAACTCCATCCATTTGAATAGCTAGGGATGCCCTTCTGAGAACACCCAAACAATGCTCCACCAACGAACCGCTGCCACTGAAACCAGAACCACCATGATCTCACCATTATCGATCACCTGCAGGTTTGAAAACCACAATGAGGACCACCGACACGGTCTCGAGCTAGGTAATCTCCATCAAGAAGTTGTTCTAATATTCACAACTCATTGACATGGGTGTGTTTTGAACTATGTACCTCTCAGTTATAGAGTGTGTGAATTACCGCTAAACCAGACCCAATTCACCACCGAGTTAACTCAATTAGACAAGCACGACCCGATTTAACACATAGAACGAGCACGACACAATACGAACATCACGAAGCATGTGGGTGGGCCGCGAGCCAACTTTCATTTTAATACATGAAACGCCACAAAGCATAATAGGTATGAGCACAACAGTGAATCCTAGATTATATAAGCACAAAAATTGAACGCAGGCACGGAACGAAACCAACTCTAGCTAGTATGCTTGTCTTACTCAGAAATACAATAAAAGCATTAGTGAGTACTACTTTTTCTATTCCAAACTGCCAATTTATGGAAAAGGGTGTAATTTATTGTATTCTTTCTTCCATGTTTGGGTTTTTAATTCATTAAAAACCTTATGGATGGAAATGGTTGTCGGGAATTTTATTGAATTTTTGGCATCAACAAAATTGGCATGTTCCTAGTAGTCAATGGATGAAATTTTGGTGTATTCCTAATAGAGTAGTAATTATATTAATGATATTTTAAGTGATAGATTTGTTTGTATACAGGAGCAACGGTACTTCGTGCGAATTACACACACTGAAGGTGCGACTTTCCACGCTCTGTATTTTCGTCCCCGCTCATCTCCGGTGCCGCCGAAATGGCGGAGCCACCGCCTACTTTTGCAAATCCGCCGCTCTCTTATGCCCAGGCCGTGAACCAGGAACTTCGTGAAACAGTAAACATTTCCCCCCCAAATCCTCACGAGGTTCACAACGCGGCCTTTGCCCCAAAACTAGCTATTGATCATCTGGGAGAACCGGGTCTCCATTTCTCGGAGGAGGAGTGTCTCCGTTTAGAGGCTCCACTCAAATGAACCTTAATTGGTAAGTTCTCACGCAGCAGACCTCAACTGGAGAAACTCCGAAAAGACTTCCATACAGCCGGATTCAAGAGGCATAACAGTATCACTCTGCTGGACAACAAACAGGTTCTGATATCCTTTTCCCTTGCTGATGATTACTACCGCTGTTGGTTGCATAAAATATGGAACTTCGGTTCATACTCTATCCGAATAACGAAATGGGTTCCCAATTTCAATCCCAACGCAGACTCCCCTATCATACCAAATTGGGTCTCCATGTATGGTCTGCCACAACAATTTTTCGATTTCAATGTCCTCATGTCAATAGGAAACATCATTGGTACCCCAATTAGGGTGGATAGAGCCTCCCTGAATAGGACTAGACCCCATGTGGCTAGAATTTGTGTCGAATTGGATGTCACTAAACCTAGGATGGAAAGAATTTGGCTGAGTTTCAGAGACATGGGATTCTGGCAATACCTAGAATATGAGAGAGTTCCTTATTATTGCTCTAATTGCCTCAAAATTTGCCACCTAGATACAGCTTGCAGGTCCGAGAAGATTTCCTCTAGATTTATCCCATGGAAGCCCCAAGACAGTTCCTCATATGAAGGTAACAAATCCATTTCCATAGATGAACAGGGCAGACTAAAAGGTAAAGGAAATGGTACCTCTTCCAAAGTTATTTATGTGCCTAAGACACAGTCTACTCAAAAGAATATTACTGACTTTAAGACTCATCAGACACTTCAGGTACCCCTGACCCCAAGCATGGAAATGATCAAAGGAATATTGAATCAAGTACTGAAGTACTGATCCTTGGACAAGGATCACAGGTTCCCTCTAAATCCCTTCAGAATGATAATGTGACTCAATCTCCTGAAAAACAACTATCTGTCAATGCGTTAGTTTTAGAACAGTCGGATAATAGTGAAGTAAATCAAGCAAAATTACCTGAATCTTTTGGCCTTAAACCCAGGTCCCCAAAATCGAGCTCTGGCTTTATTACCCCCATCACAAACCAAATCTCCTAGGATAGAATCACAACCCCAATTCTAGAAAATCCCCATCTCCAGTATCACTCCACTCATCCAATCAATGAGCCAAATGATAGCTCAACTAAACAACTTCAGATCCAATCCCCTAACAAAGACCCGGTTTGTATAGAGATACATGGAGTTGCCTCTCCTGTCATGCCATCTGACTGGAATCCTCATAAACCCCTGGACTGGATTAACACAGAGATCTCAATCAAACAAAAGGAAAACTTTTTGGAAAATGCTCAACTAGACTTTGAACAAGTTAAGGCAAACCCACTAAAGGATCACCTAAGACTAGCCAACACCCTCAAACTAATCCATCCACAACCAGAACATAAACACAGAAAATATACCAAAAAAAACTACTCCTCCATTCCAAAGACGGTTTTCACCCGTTCCTCATTGAACCTCTCTAAAGATTATCCATGAATAGTATGAACATATGCGCATGGAACATTAGAGGAATAGGAAATAAACCCACTCAAACCCGTTTGAAAAATATTAAAAGGCGTAACTCCGTTAAAATCTGTGTTCTAATAGAACCAATGCTTAACTCAGACCAAATCCAAAACATTTCCAGAGAAATTGGTTTCAGCAACTCCTATGCGAATCCTATCAACAAAATTTGGCTAATGTGGGATGCAAACATTACTTTAGACATTTCAAAAGTGGAGGAGCAGTTGATTATGGTGATTATCAAAGCCCCATTCCTATCCACAAACTGCAGGATAGGCTTTGTCTATGCAAAGCACTCAATCCATGAAAGGAATAAATTGTGGCAAGAGCTAGCAACTCTAAAACAAGAACCAATATGTCTAATAGGCGATTTTAATGTAATCACAAAAAATGAGGAATACATAGGAAGGGAAGGGCCTGGAAACGGCTAGATAGAGGAATTTCAAACTCCCTTTGGTGGTCAACCTTTCCCAGTTCTAAAATCAAAACCCTGTCCAGGGAGGGGTCGGACCACACCCCCCTAATGCTATTTGTCTCTAACTCCACTCCCAAAACTGCCCCAAAATCTTTTAAATTTCAAGAATGTTGGGTAAACCATCCCTCATTTATGAAGCTTGTGGAAGATGTATGAAACTCTAACACAAACCACAAAGGGATGAAAAGGCTAGTTTTCAAACTCAAAAACCTAAAATCGGCACTCAAAAGCTGGAACAAAGGGGTTTTTGGCAATGTGTTTGACAATGTACAGTTCAGTGAGAACCTTGTGTTCAATGCTGAAAGAGATTTACAAAGTCATGAAACCATTGAAAACCTACAAGGTTTGAATTTAGCTAAGGCAAAACTGAAACTGGCACTTAAAGACCAGGAATATTTTTTGAAGCAGAAATCAAGACTCAAATGGATGAAAGAAGGGGATGCTAACTCCAAATTCTTTCATCACTCAATCCAATCCAAACACAAAAAGCAAACTATTTCTCTCATCAAATCCAGTGGAGGAACCTGGTTGAATTCTACTGAAGATATTGAGAAAGAAGCAATCAGCTTTTTCTCCAATCTTCTCACTGATGTACCTTCAGACCCATCAGGAATTAATACTTCGTGGCTCCTAGAGAATATTCCGAATTTAGTAACTAATGAAATGAACTCGAACCTTCTCAAACAAGTCAGTATGGAGGAGCTTACTGACATAGTCACTTCTATGAATGGCCATTCTGCTCCAGGTCCGGATGGGTTCTCTGGTTTTTTCTTCCAGAAATGCTGGACCATCATTAAAACTGATGTCATGCTGCCTGTGGAAGACTTCTTCGCTGGGACAGAAATTCCCAAAGCCATATCATCAACCCAACTCATCTTAATTCCTAAAAAAGATGTCAGTTCCTCCTTCCAAGACTACAGACCCATAAGCCTTTGTAATTTCTCAAATAAAATTTTCACAAAATTACTCTCAACGAGACTCAAGGTCTATCTGGATTCTCTCATCAGTCCGGAGCAATCTGCTTTCATCCCTGGAAGAGAAATAGCAGATAATATCCTACTCATGCAAGAATTCACTAACCACCTACACTCGAAAACAAAAGGAACCAATATGATAATCAAATTAGACATGATGAAAGCTTTCGATAGGGTCTCATGGCCTTTCTTAACTAAAGTCCTCCTCAAACAAGGATTCTCAAACGTTTTCGTTGAGCTAATCATGAGGAACATCCGCTCTGCGCACTTCTCCATGATCATCAATGGAAAAATTGTAGGTTTCTTCCCTGCATCGAGGGGTATCAAGCAAGGGGATCCTCTTTCCCCCTTGCTTTTCATTCTGATGGCTGAAGCCTTCTCACATAACCTACGATTTTTATACCAGTTTGGAAACATCCAACCCTACAAACTCCCCAGAGGGATGATTACCTCTTCGCATCTTTCCTATGCTGATGATACAACAATTCTTCTAAAATATTCCAAACGGGGACTACAAATGATAATGAACTTCCTGAAATCTTTCGAATTAGCCTCTGGCCAAAAGGTCAACTTTGAGAAATCCACTTTCTTTATATCAAAACACACCCCGAACAGAATCGTCTCTTCGATCAAAAGAGAATCAACTATGATGAAAGGATCCATACCTTTCAAATACTTGGGGTGCCCCATTTTCACAAGAAGAGCAAAAAACTCTACCTTTCAAAGCATGTTACAGTCTGTGCAAAACAAAATTAACCATTGGCACAATAAGATTCTATCTCCTGCAGGAAGGACAACCTTAATCAAACATGTTCTGTCTTCAATGCAAATTCATCTCATAACGGTGTTAAAACCAACCACACATATCATTAACCAAATTCATAAGGATCTAGCTAGATTTTTCTGGCAAAATAAATCAGATAATTCACAGAAAAACAGATCATGGAGATCATATACTAACCTTTGCTACCCCTAAGAAGAAAATGACCTTAATTTCAGAAACCTGAACACACTAACAACAGCCTTTGCACTAAAGCTGTGGTGGAAATTACAAACAAGGAAGTCATTATGGGCAAAATCCATGTGGTCAATCCCTGACACATATAAGACATCCAGAACCTGGAAACGAATCCAAGAGATTAACAACACAGCGCTAAAAAACACAAAAACCCTCCTAGGATCCGGATTGGTCTCTTTTTGGTGCTCTAACTGGACCTCTAAGGGCCCATTATCGGATCACTTAACTGATTCTTCTGACCCCTCATATCAGGATCTAACAGTGGCTGAGTTCCTAAACAATAAACCATTCTACACTGCCCATCTCAGAAACCTTCTACCGGAACATATCTTACAAAACCTGGATCAAATTTTCTCCTTATCTCCCCAGGTTATGAAGACGCTCTAATATGGAAACCTTCAATATCTGGAATCTTCTCTGTCAAATCAGCTTATGAGCTACTTCGACCCAAGAAAATGATAATTCCATCCTATTCCCATCTATGGTCTAATCTACTAAAGAGGAAGCTAAGTATATTTAATTGGAAACTTTTGAATAGACTACTTGCTTTTCCAGATATCCTAGAGGAATTCAAATTCCAGCTCCCCTCACAGTGTTGTTTCTGTTTTAGCGAATCTTAAAGTATTCACCATTGTTTCAACTCCTGCCTAAAGGTAGACCAAATCTGGAGGAGAATGAATGCTACCTTTAATTTGCCAAATAGCTCTTTCCAACTTCTATGGGATAGGTTCTACTTATATTGGAATGTTAACTCCAATACTGGCCCATCCTTAAAACTGATCCGTATCATTCCCTGCGTTGTGAATTGGTACCTGTGGTGTGCCAGGTGTGCATATTTATTCGAGGGAACAAAGCCAAACATACAGATCATTTTCAAAAAAGTTCTTTATCACTTCAATGACACCTTCCTGGCTTTTAAACTAGATTTCAAATGGGATATTTCGAATACACCGAAGCTGCTGTATCATAAACCAAGGAAACAAAGGAATATCAGAATCATTAAATGGCTACTGCCTCAAGCTTTCAAACTCAATTCTGATGGTGCCTTTACTATTAAGGGAACTGCAGGCATTGGTTGTATAATCAGAAATCATTCTGGTCATGTAATAGTTGCTTTATCGAAATCCATTCCAGCTGAAACTGTTTTGCAGGCTGAAACTACAGCACTGCTGCAAGGACTTCACCTAGCCCATTACAAGGGAATCACTGTCATTGACATAGAAACCAACTCAAGAACTCTCATCGGGCTGCTTCAACATCAATTCAAGATACCATGGAAGATTATGCCAATGATCAGAGAGATTTGGGATCTTCTAAAGGGCATGACTTACTCACCGCATCATGTTTTCAGAGAAGCTAATGGCGCGGCAAACTCACTGGCGAAAATGGCCATCTCTAAACAGGTAAATTCTCTTTTTGGCTCCACAGATTTGCCCAATTTAGTGGCTGGACATGTAAAGCTTGACGCTGAAGGAACTCCTCATATTCGCTTAATGTAAAATCATGTAATTTTAGGCCACAATTGTCCTCTGATGATCTTCAGGGTAGCAATAGATTGATGTTTAGATTCTAAGATCATCAGATGAATCCACAGAGGTACGGTATTAAGCCCCCCTTACTTGTATCCTTCTTTTAATTAATAAATGGGTAGGGGTCTGCCAAACCCCCCACCATCACTGGTGGATTTAATTAAAAAAAGATTTGTTTGTACAATGCAACCAACATGACGGTTCTCGTCTGGCATTCAATTTAAATTTAAAAAATTAATTTGTGTTGCATTTCACCCGATAATAGTGGCACGTCAATTTTGGTTTCAGATGATCCTAAATCGAGGAATCGACATTGGGTAGGTCTCGTGTGCTACACAACTTCTGACAGAAACCGACGTCCGACATTGATAGAACTTTGGGCGGTTTTATGTGACTCAAAACCGACCGCCCAATATCAGTTGATTGGTTTACGCTATCCTCACCGTTTTCCAAAAAATGTCATCATTTTTGTCATCGAATGCCCTAGTGTGACCGATGTCAGTTGGGGTGTCGAGTGCAACCTATGTTGTTTGCAATTTTGGGTAAAACTTTAACTTTGGTTGAAAATCCACCCAACATCGGTAACAGATTCAGTTACAGTTTCAGGTAAAACTTTTAACTTTGGTTGAAAATTAATTCGATGCTGGTAACAGATTCAATTACGGTTAGAGTATAACTTGTTATTTCAGTTGTTATCACCCGATGTCGGGTGCAGTTTCAGTTTCGTTTCAGGTAAAACTTATAACTTCATTTATTTTATGAGCAATAATCGAAGTCATAAGTGTTGTAGAGCAGAAGTCGTAGGTTAAATCTGTAGTAGTCGTAAGTCCAATTTCCCTCAAAATTTATTTTAAGAGTAATTTGAGTTTAAAATATTTAAAATAAACATAAATATAAAATTAATTCAATTAAATTAATATTTGGCTTCCTTAAAGTTTATAAAATTTATGAAAAGAATTTAAATTCTTAGCTTGCTTTTCTATTAGGTTAGTTTTTGGTCCAAAAAAATTATAATATACTTTTAGCACATATTTCAAAAAATATTTTACATAAAAAAATTACATTGAGTTTTGTTTTACATCATCTAATCGCTAGAAAATATCATTTTATAATTAATATAAGGGATAAATACATTTATAACTCAGACTTTAAGCTGAAAGTGCCAATATAACCTTACATCTCAGAAAGTGTCAATTTAATCCTAACTAATTATTGTATGTGACAATCTAACCCTAACTTTAAAAAATTTGTGCCGATATAAGAAAAATTTCCTAATTCCGTCTTTGACCCATGAAATTCCGGCAATGACAAGAAATGAAATGACGGAATACCCTTGATTGAGAAGTTAGAGAATTGATACCTAAAATACCCTTGATCTTCTTCTTCACTGCTGCTCCTCTGCCGCCGGAAACCTGCGACGCCGCCGGAAACCTGCGACGCCGCTGCCGAAAACCCCATCACCGCTGCCAGAAATCTTTGCCACCGGAAATTTCACCACCCCTCCCGCTGCCACCCCTCCCGATCTCTTCCGCCCAGCCCCACCTCCGCCCTAGCCCCGCCTCTGCCCTAGCACCTCGTCCCGATCTCCTCCTCCTGTTGCCGCCCCTCCCACTGCCGCCTCTCTAAATCTCCTCTGCCCTAGCCCCGCCTTCGTGCTTGTGCAAACCGAGCAAATCCAAACCAAAAATTCCTCCTAATGTAGTCCAAGTTTGGCTGAAATATCAATGGCCGACGACCAAAAACGATGCCAAAGAATACAGATGTTACCCACTTCCACCGGCATGCTCCAATGTTGCCGGAAAACACACACCATCAGCCTCTACTTCCATCGAATTAATGTGGGCAGAAGTGAACCCATCATAAATACAGCCAAAAACACCATGCCGATTGTAAAGTCCTCCAGAGTTGGACTTATGTATGGCATATTGTGAATACTAGTAATCTGGTGTTTTAACACCACTGAGTGACTTCTGGTGATATGGTGTTTTAACACCACTGCTATCCAGCAGTATTCCAGCAGCAGTATGGTTGATGTCCACGATTTATGGAGTGTATTATGGGATATAATTGTGCGATCTGATCAGAATATTGTGAAGATAAATGATTGATTTCGTGGTCATCTAATTCTGGTAAACGAATATTCCTGTAATAGTTAGGAATTGGTTAAGTAGTTTATTTATGGAACAAGTCCTATTGATAACAGGATTGTTCAATTAAATACCAGATTAGCATTAGATCTTTCCTTAGTCTAGAAGTCTATTTGTGGTAGAAGTTGGACAAGGAAAGAAGTTGATTCAAGGCAGGATTGCGATGGGATAAAGAGAAGAAGATTACAACGCAATCAATTTGACGCGACCAAGATTCAATCTCTACGTGAGAGCTTTGGAGCGATCTGCCTTAGTGTTTGGAGGTTCGTAAACAACCGACCAAGTTCTAAAGATCAGAAACAAGGAAGTCTTAATTCCTCGGGAGGAGGAGATCTAGGGAGACTTGTTGATCGTGAGGGTTCAACGACGTAGGATCGACAGTGAGGGGAGCTCACAACATTCACTCTGTAGGTTAGCAATGGATTAGTATTTAAGTTAAGCTTCTTGTACTAAAGACTGCTTTCTAGTGAATGGTTTCTGATCTAGGCAAGGCCCCGCAGACGTAGGTGTATTTGCACCAAACTGCGTAACCAAGTTGTGTGTGCACTGCGTATTTCGTTTTGCTTTTAACACCAAACTAATCTTGGTGTTCCAACACCAAACTGTTAAACAACTTGGTATAAAGGTTTAGAATTCAGGTGAAACGGAATTTCAATTGGTATCAGAGCAAGGCACTTGCTAACCCCTATACAGGGAGAGTGAGATCAGGTTTCACCATGGCACCAAAGGAGGGGGCCTCTGTCACGCGACCACCGCTGTTGGAACAAGGCAATTACGCCTACTGGAAGGCACGTATGAAAGTATTCATTGGAGCATTAGATGATCAAGCATGGAACTATGTAGTGAATTAGTACACTCCACCTCCAAGTGACAAAACTAAAGAATCGAGCTCATCAACGATCAAACCATATTCTGAATATTCTACTGCGGAGCATAGAGCGTACATGTCTAACTCAAAGGCATTGAATGCCATCTTCACAGCAGTAGATGAAGATCAATTTAAGATGATTTCAAATTGTGAGACTGCAAAGGAAGCATGGGATGTGTTACAAACGTATCATGAGGGAACAAGCTCAGTCAGAGATTCAAAGTTGCAATACTATACATTGAAATTTGAGGAATTGAAGATGCGGGAAGATGAGACTATCTCCGAGTTTAATGGACGAGTCCGAGATATTGCAAACAAGGCTTTTCAGTTTGGTAAAAAGTACAAAGACCAAAAACTTGTAAGGAAGGTGTTGAGGGCATTACCTCCACGGTTCAATATGATGGTCACAGCAATCAATGAAAATGGAAGGATTGGGATGATGACACTTGATGAGCTCATGGGGTCTCTAGAATCTTATGAGATGGAGATGCTGCAAAATAAAATCGGAAAGAAGGAGATGGCTTTTACAAGCACTACCTCTGGGAAGGCAGATGAAAATACAGATAATGAAGATTCCGATGAAATTGCTAACATAACCAGAAACTTCTCCAGATTCATGAAGAAGATGGGCAGGAAGCCACAGGACAAGTTAAGTGGGAGCAAAAATCCGAATGCCAACTTCACTCCCAGGTTCGGTCAGGCAACTTGTGTTGAAACACAGAAGATCAAATCGGTAAATCCAAATCTGAACAGAAAAATCCAATGCAGAGAATGTGAAGGTTTTGGACACATACAAGCTGAGTGCGCCAATACACTTAAAAGGCAAGGGAAATCATATGCCATAACCTGGAGTGATGATGACGGAGGAGACGATATTAAGGATGGAGAAGAGTATACGAATCATGTTGCTTTCGGCGTGTCATTGGAAGAGTCTGTTGAGATAAATCGCAGTGTGTTGAATGAAGAAGAAAGTGATAGCTCAGATGAAGAGACTAGAAGCATTAGTGATGATGACATTCGCAAAGAAAGTATGGAGATGTATAAAATGTGGTTAAAAGTGGTGGATGAAAACAAAGAGCTCAAGGTTGAGAACAAGAGGTTATGTGAAAAAGTTAGAGTGAATGAACTTGGAAAGAAAGATGCAATTGAAGAACTTGAAAAACTTAACCAGGAATTTGCTGAAGTAGTTCAACGAGCAGAGGCAGCAGAACAGGCTATTAGACGTCTCAATACAGGGAAAGCTAAGCTTGAAGATTGTTTGAAAATGGGACAAACTACCAAATTTGGAATTGGGTATGAAAGATCAGTTGATGCGTTGAAAAATAAGGCAGATCAAGTTGCACCTGCTCCAAGAATAATTGAGGAGAATTACCCCATCAAGAGAATCAGGAGATGCAGATACTGTGGAGTTCAAGGTCATGTGAGAAACAGGTGCTTCAAATTACTTAAGACACTGTCTGTCAACCCAGCATATCGGTATTTCAACACCATTCCAGGATACAACACCATGCACCAATTCAACACTGGAGGATACAGGAACGGATCCTTGAACACACATGCGACTCAAAAATCACATCGCATCACTCGACCAGTAAGCCAGGTATGGGTTCGAAAGTCTCAAGATATTTGTCTTTCAAGTTTTGTATGTTTTGGAGCACATACAGGAACCTCGTGGTACTTCGACAGTGCGTGCTCAAGGCACATGACAGGAGTTCCTGAATTTCTGCGAAAATTCAAACCTGGATTTGGTGGACATGTTAAATTCGGAGATGGAAAACGAAGCAGAATAATTGGCAAAGGGGAGTTAGAAATCAAAGGGCTTCCAGTGTTCCAAGATGTGTTGCTGGTGGAAGGTCTGAAGGCTAACCTATTGAGCATCAGTCATTTATGTGATAATGATATGACAGTGTACTTTGACAAAGATAAGTGCATTGTAAATCATGGGTCTGGAGTATTCACTGGATCCAGATCAATGGATAAGTGTTATCTACTCGATCAAGATGTCACCTGCTTGAGCTCGAAAAAGGAAGTTAGTACACTGTGGCACAGAAAATTGGGGCACATAAATTATAAATCCTTGGCTCGTATTTCCAGACTCAATGCAGTCAGAGGTATTCCCAAAATCAGTGAAATCAAGGAGACTGTCTGTGGATCGTGTAAGGAAGGAAAGCAAATTCGTATTCCTCACCATGCTGTACATGATGTTTCAACATCAAGACTTTTGGAGCTTCTACATATGGATCTAATGGGGCCAGTAAGTACACCAAGTGTGGCAGGGAAGAAGTATATTTTTGTCTGCGTGGATGATTTCTCGAGATATACGTGGGTATCATTCCTCAAAGAAAAATCAGAGGCCGCTGATGTATTCAAGACCTTGGCGCACAAGCTTCATGTAGAAAAAGGAACTGTTTGAATTGCATGCATAAGGAGTGATCATGGAAAGGAATTCGAAAACTCTAAATTTCGGGACATCTGTGAAACGCTTGGTATACATCATGAGTTCTCTGCCCCCATAACCCCTCAGCAGAATGGTATAGTAGAAAGAAAGAATCGGACACTGCAGGAAATGGCACGAGCAATGTTGGCTGAGAAAAAAATTCATTCTAGATATTGGGCTGAGGCAGTACACACTGCATGCTACACCATCAACCGAGTATATCTGCGTCCGTTTACCGAGAAGACACCGTATGAGATCTGGAAAGGAAAGAAACCAGATGTGTCGTATTTCCATGTCTTTGGCAGTAAGTGTTACATTCTGAAGGATCGAGAACCCTTAGCTAAATTTGAATCCAGGAGCGATATTGGCATATTCTTGGGCTATTCTCCTACCAGCCGAGCATACCGAGTACTGAATCAACGTTCTTGGGTAGTCATGGAGCTATTAATGTGGTGATAGATGATTCAGAGAACGACAATGCTGGAGAAGGTGATGCGCTTGATTCAGCCGTTCCTACTAGTGTTGGAACACCAGCACAGTCAACCGGTGTTGAAACTCCAAAATCTGGAAATCCTGATTCTGACCGAAATCCAACGAGAACTATGCAGTTAAGGGATCAACCCCGTGTAAATTACAGAGAATTAGCAGGATTATCGTGTTTCATCTCACTCACTGAACCAAGAAATTACAAAGAGGCTTTGCTTGATAAATATTGGATCTCGGCGATGCAAGAAGAATTGCAGCAATTCGAGAGAAACAATGTTTGGTTTCTTACCCCACGACCTGTTAATGTAAATGTGATTGGTACCAAGTGGATTCTCAAAAACAAATCTGATGCAGATGGTAATGTCACCAGAAATAAAGCACGCCTTGTTGCTCAAGGGTACACACAAGTAGAAGGGGTTGACTTCGATGAAACTTTTGCCCCGGTAGCCAGATTGGAGTCCATCAGACTAATGTTGGCCGTGTCCTGCATACTAGACTTTATTCTTTATCAAATGGATGTCAAGAGTGCATTCCTGAATGGCATAGTAAAAGAGGAAGTTTACGTGGAGCAACCTAAGGGGTTTGAAGACCCTCAGTTTCCTGATTATGTTTATAGGTTGAATAAGGCGTTGTATGGACTCAAGCAGGCACCTCGTGCTTGGTATGAGCGACTGACAACCTTTCTGATTAAAAAGGGCTATCGTCGAGGGGGAGTAGACCGTACACTGTTCGTGCTGCACAAGGGGCCAAAGATTCTAATTGCACAGATCTATGTGGATGACATTGTGTTTGGTTCTACCGATTCAGCCTTGGTGAAGGAGTTCGTTGACTTAATAACTCAAGAGCATGGTAGGAAAATTGTCATATTTTTTGGGATTGCAGGTTACTCAGGAGAAGAATGGTCTGTTTATCAATCAATAGAAATATGCTGAAAACTTGATCAAGAGATTCGGTCTTACAAGTGCAAAGGCAGTACGCACCCCAATGGCAACCACCGATAAGCTTACAAAGGATGAACAGGGGCAAAGTGTGGATCAGAAATTGTACAGGAGTATGATTGGCAGCCTGTTGTATTTGACTGCAAGCAGACCAGACATCTGTTTAAGTGTTGGTATTTGTGCTCGCTACCAAGCTGATCCAAAGGAATCACATATGTCAGCAGTGAAAAGGATTATTCGGTATATAAGTGGAACAGCGGAGTATGGAGTATGGTTTTCTCGGAACAAGGATTCACAATTAGTAGGTTTCAGTGATTCGGACTGGGCTGGGAATGCTGATGATCGTAAAAGTACCACTGGAGGGTGCTTCTTTGCTGGATCTAATCTGGTCAGCTGGTACAGTAAAAAGCAGAATTCTATATCCTTGTCCACAGCTGAAGCAGAGTATTTAGCTGCCGGGAGTTGTTGTGCACAGTTATTGTGGATGAAGCAGATGATGAGAGATTATGGGTTCAATGATGTTGGTTTAACAGTCCTGTGTGATAATAAAAGCGCCATTGATATTTCCAGGAATCCTGTGCAACACTCTAGAACAAAGCATATCGATATCCGACATCATTTTATCAGAGACTTGGTTGAAAAAGGAGAAGTCGCAGTCCAGTATGTACCAACAGCAGAACAACTGGCTGATATATTTACAAAACCACTGGATGGAGAGACGTTTGAAGGCCTCAGACAGCACTTGGGTGTCTGTCGAATGTAAGGTACTCTGATCTGTACTTTCTATTGTATTATTTACTGTTGTGTTGTTTCTTTTATAATATGGTGAAAAAGAAAAAAAAATAGAGAAAAATCAAAAGTATCAAAAATATGTGAAGTGGTGTTTAAACACCGAGGACTTCAGAGGGAGAAAAATCAGCTGGGCCGAAAACTTATTGGGCCTAGGTTTGTACTCAGAAGGAAGGAAAAAGAGAGACTTTTGGGTTTCGGAAAAAGGGGGGAAAAAGGAGAAAGTGACAAATTGATTCCCACACAAACTCAAACTCTTGACTGTTCATCTTCTACGTAGCTCACAGCTCCCTGTTCATCAGAAAAATTTGCCAAAACCCTCGATTTTTGTAGCCCACTCAAAACCCTGTAACAATGGTGAGCTCCACGTTCCAGAAGATGGTCCGAGATTTCGTCAAGGTGCGGGTGCCGGAGAATCCGCGAATTGAAGAGCTCGATTTGGATGCAGATGTGGACGAGCTGTGTGGAGATCGAGTGCAGACACTAGCCAAGTGGGGTGGAAAAGTTCAGAGACGGAAAGCTAGGTTTGATCATTCTTTCGTCTATGATGGAATGTACTTTTGCTCTGTTCTTGAATTTATAGAATGGATGGTGCAGAACAGAGATTATGTAGACCTTAGAAAATATAAAAGTCTGCATGGCAAAGTTAATGGATTTAAACTTGAGGAGTTATTAACTGGTGGAATAGGAGAGATTAGGGAGATTAGTGAGTATAATGCCAAATTGGTTGGGGTTGGTTTCGGAGAACATTATAGAGTAGGAGATGAAGAGGGTCAATACTTCACAATGTACACACGGATAGCTTCCCTGCACAGGCCGATTATCAGGAATTTGGGGGATAATGTAGTTGTGTAGCCCTGGATAAAAGTGGTTAAATCCACTGATTTTACTGTGGCTGGTGACACAGAGATAGTGTGTTTTGATGAGTCTCTGTTTCAGACTCAAGAATCACTGAGAAGGTTACCTGTTCCTGTTGTGGACATTAGTGATAGTGAAGATGAGGCTGGGTGTGCAGGTGGCACTGATGAGGCTGAGAGGATTTTGAGGGTGAATGAACCAGAGAGTGCCTCTGTACTGAGTGAATCCGCATTGAATGAGGCCATATCAGAGTTGTTTAGGTCTGAGTCTGCCCTATCAGAGTTTGTGAGATCTGATTCTGAGAAGGAAGATGGTGAAAGAATTGCTGCGGAGAGAGCAGGTGTGGCTGATGTGCCAAGTGCTGGTTTGGTTGATACTGATGATCAAACACCAGATGAGAGCCATGCTGAGAAGGAGCAGAGTCCAGTTGATCTGGGTATTGGTGTTGAAACACCACTGGAGACAAGTCCATCTCAGGGATGTAAGAGGAAAAGGAAGGAGGCTGGTGTTGAAACACCATCTGAATTTGGAGACAGATCTGAGACAGGTGAAGAAAGGGTGGCCTCTACCTCCAAGAGAGTGCGAAGATCTAAAAGATGCAGAGTCAAAAGTACAGCCACTAGTGAGGACAGTGATGAGCCAATTGGGCAGAAACTGAAGAAGTTACGCACTGCCAGACAGCAAAGACAAGCTGAGACAGTTGAGTCTAGTGCACAACCTGTACCTGAAGCGGGTGAAGCCATTAGCTCTGAATTCTTTGATGATGCAAGTCAAGAGAAGTGGAAGTTTGTCTGTGACCGGAAGATATTGGCGGAAAGGCCAGCTGATGCTGTAAAATATAAGGAATGTGGATTCACAGACTATTTGCATTATCTCAAAGTGTTTAAGGCAGCTACCTGTTTCGGTGACTATAACAAGCAACTTGTGATGGAATTTTACTCTAATTTGAAGGAGGAGTGTGAAGACGAAGACTCTCCGTGGTTTCACAGAGTATATGTGAGAGGAACAATGGTGGTATTTTCCCCGGAGGCAGTAAATGTTTGTCTGTAGCGTGGAACATCGAGGAATGTTCAGGCGGTGTTCCAACACCAAATGCCGGAAAATTTCGATGCAGGGCAGTAGAGTTGACCGGTGGTGTGGAAAGTTCGTGGCCACTGACTGGGAGACAACAAATACCAGCATCAAACCTGACCTCCAGGTATTACTGTTTGTATATGGTGGCGGTTCATAACTGGATTCCATCGGTAAATAACACGATTGTCACCAAAGAAATGGCGACTCTTCTTTACAGCCTGGGAACGAGGCATAGGGTCAATCTGGGCAGGTTGATTTTTAATGATATTTTGGACTGTGCTCGCAAGACGAGGAAGGAAGCTTTAGTCCATCCCTGTCTGATATCGATGGTACTGCAAAAAGGGGGAGCAGTTGCAAGCGAGACCGATGAAGTATTGGCAACCCAAGCCTTACGGCCAACTCTCAGAACCCTGAGTGGTCGTATAGTGAAGGACCTACCCTGGACGCCTCCAGCGACGACTGGCTCGGATGAAGGAGCAGCTCGGCTGAGAGCCATTGAGGCGAGGGCAGCTGTGTGTCAAGAACTACTTGAACGTCATCAGGCCACTATTGCAAAGATTCAGGGGGAGCTGGCAGCTTTGGCGGCTGAGAGAGAAGCATTGCTGGGAGCGAGTCAAAATGAAAATGGATCAGATGCTGGATCAGAGGAGTCCGAGTGATAGTTTGGAATGATTGGAATTCTGGATTTTCTTGGTTTTTCTTGTCATATTACTGAATTCAGGGGGAGATATTAGAGATTTTGTATGATTTGAATGATTTTGTGTTCTGGATAATTGGATATTTGTGCTAGCTGGTTTTCTGGTATTCTATGGTGTTTGTGCTGCTGTTCTATGAATTCACCAATATGCCAAGGGGGAGATTGTAAAGTCCTCCGGAGTTGGACTTATGTATGGCATATTGTGAATACTAGTAATCTGGTGTTTTAACACCACTGAGTGACTTCTGGTGATATGGTGTTTTAACACCACTGCTATCCAGCAGTATTCCAGCAGCAGTATGGTTGATGTTCACGATTTATGGAGTGTATTATGGGATATAATTGTGCGATCTGATCAGAATATTGTGAAGATAAATGATTGATTTCGTGGTCATCTAATTCTGGTAAACGAATATTCCTGTAATAGTTAGGAATTGGTTAAGTAGTTTATTTATGGAACAAGTCCTATTGATAACAGGATTGTTCAATTAAATACCAGATTAGCATTAGATCTTTCCTTAGTCTAGAAGTCTATTTGTGGTAGAAGTTGGACAAGGAAAGAAGTTGATTCAAGGCAGGATTGCGATGGGATAAAGAGAAGAAGATTACAACGCAATCAATTTGACGCGACCAAGATTCAATCTCTACGTGAGAGCTTTGGAGCGATCTGCCTTAGTGTTTGGAGGTTCGTAAACAACCGACCAAGTTCTAAAGATCAGAAACAAGGAAGTCTTAATTCCTCGGGAGGAGGAGATCCAGGGAGACGTGTTGATCGTGAGAGTTCAACGACGTAGGATCGACAGTGAGGGGAGCTCACAACATTCACTCTGTAGGTTAGCAAGGGATTAGTATTTAAGTTAAGCTTCTTGTACTAAAGACTGCTTTCTAGTGAATGGTTTCTGATCTAGGCAAGGCCCCGCAGACGTAGGTGTATTTGCACCGAACTGCGTAACCAAGTTGTGTGTGCACTGCGTATTTCGTTTTGCTTTTAACACCAAACTAATCTTGGTGTTCCAACACCAAACTGTTAAACAACTTGGTATAAAGGTTTAGAATTCAGGTGAAACGGAATTTCACCGATGAAAGTTAAAAAGAGATCAAAGGAACCAGAAAAATGGGCAGACCCAAACCTTAATGAAGCAAACCCGGCAAACCATGAAATCAAACAATCCTTCTTTTTTGCCACTCATTTTCCAGCGGCCCAAGTTAAAACTCGTCGGAAAAACAACTACATGCTTTGTTTTTCATTCCCAACAGAAATCCATGATGATGAACACCAGAAAATTTAAAACCAAAATAATCTTAATCCCATAGCTTTCATCAACAATTGAAAAATCCAATGGCAAGAACAAGAATTTGAAACAAAATTCAAGAAATTCCAATAGCAAAAAGCTCCCGATCTCCTTCCCTCGTTGCCACCCCACCCCTTGCACCCCTCTAAATCTCCTCCACCCTAACCCCGCTTTTGCCCTAGCGTCGTCTCCAGACTGCCACCCTCCAAATATCTTCTACCCTAGCCCCTCCTCCGTCATAGTGCCGTCTCTCGATCTCCTCCTCCCGCTGCCACTAGTCCAAATCTCCTCCGCCCTAGCCCCGCCTCTGCTCTAGCCCTGCCTATGACCTAGCCCTTCCTCCCGATCCTCACCTCTGCCCTAGCCCCACTACCCCAACAGAAACCCTTCGCAAACGAAGAAAGAAAGAACAAACACGAATTATCAGGGAAAAACGAGAACGAAAACAAAAATGAGGAATTTTCTTTTTTTATTTTTTAATTCAAGGGAAAAATGGTCTTTTCAACAAAATCTGGCAGTAAAATGGTTGACCAAAAAGTCAGCGAGGTCAAAAGTTAGTTTGACACTTTATGAGATTGAAGGTTATATTGACACTTTCAGCCCAAAAGTCATAGTCATTTTAACACTTAACTCTTAATATAACCAATGAGATGATTTAATGTTTTTGTTAATTTATCACAACAAGATTTTGATAATTTTGAAAATCTTAAAAGTATATCTTTAAATATATATAGTTATAATAAGACCTTAAAAGTTACAGGAATGAGGATTGTCATAATTGGACCATCTATTAGTTGGTATAACAAGAAAGTTTTAGAGAGCGTCACTTATTAGACCCCCTATCGATTAGATCAATTATAAAAAATCTCAATTATATAATTTTTAAGGTTAAATTATAATTTTTTAAAAATTTTGTGTTACATTTAAAAATATTTTTAAAACTATAAAAACCTCATTGAAATAAGGCAAAGTCCTAAGAAAGGCTGTCTTTCCATAGGTTTATGGAAAGACGAGATTTAATAAGAATAATAGAAAGGTAAAAGATTTTAGTTGAAATATTAAAATTTTATTAAAGATATATACCAATAACCCTACCTACTTGAGTAAGTGTCATATATAACCCTCAAATTACTTTTAGTGCAAAAACAACCCTAACTAGTTGACATAAGTGCCAATGTAACCCTAAAGCATCATTTCTGGTATTGACCGATGTTGACCACATATAAAATGACTAAAATGACCTTTGGCCTAAAGCCTAAAACTATTAGGACCATTTTGCCACCATTACAACCACCACTACCAATTTCTGCCCACCAGCGTGCTCTCGTTCATCGCCCACCTTAAGTTTTGTCACGCCAGACCCCATTTTCACCACCACTTCAGCGACAGTCATATCCCGGAACAATCTGCAGAAAAATGGACTCAGTAAACCTATTCGATAATTCCAATAAATTTTCCAGGGATATGAACTTACCGGGAGCTCAAAATCAGTGGCGCAAGCTGGTCCTCTTTGACTTTGAGGGCAATGGTGCCCACTTTGATCAGAACATGGTCATCTTTGATGTCGGGTACGTCAAACTCGGATTAGAACTTGAGGACCTCCTTTGCCTTGTCGTACTGGTTGCCCAGCCAGCCCCGCCTCCTCCCGCTTACACCCCCCACCATTACCCCCTCCCACCACCGCCTTGCTGCCACCCACACCTCTAGCCTCATCATCGTGAAACCCTAAACCCTAGCCCCATTGCTGCTCATCCTCACCCACCACCTGCTCCACCAACTCGAGCCCTAGCCCCGCCAAAGCAGATATGGTAGATGATAATGACCACCTACGACGATGACATTATAGTCGGAGGTATCAGTGTTGAAAGACGAATCAGGGGGATTTTTCACCTTTAAACCCTAATGCGCAGCCGTGAAATCCCAACGGCAAAGGTGGAAGAGAAGTCTGGCAGAATAGATAGAATATATTATAGATCTGGAAGAGAAGAAAAGAAAAGAAGAGAAGAAAGAAGAATAATAGGTTTTGTGGGTCAAAATTGTAATTTATTTCTTTTTAATTTTTAAAAATTTTTGGTTAAAATTGTCTTTTCAATCAAATCCAGCCGTAAACTGCCTGAATGGATAAAATTGCACTTACATCAACTATCTAGGGTTATATTTTCAATTCCAATTATCAAAAGGTTATATTGGCACTTATGTAAAGTAGGTAGGGTTATAAAATTACTTTTCTCAATTTATTATGCAACGTACAGTGTGACCCGATTAATACAACTCAAAATTTTTATCTTTATTTCCCTTATTTGCAGTTTAATCCTTGGTCTTACCATAATTTATGAAAATACCGTCTTTCAAGAGACGGACTCTTGAAATAAATGAATATAAATATTACATAATCCCACTAATTATTTTAAAGGATTTTTACACTTCTAACACTAACTTTAGGTTGAAAGTGCCAATATAATTATGCAAAATGTGACAGTACCAATATACCCTAACTTTAGGTTGAATTGTGTTATAATCCTTTGAGACTATTCTAGCGTTGACTCATCAATTAAGGTGTTGAAATGGACATGAAATGATGAAAACACCCTTGCCCCATAAGCTGAATTCTCATTTTACCCCTTTTCTTCTTCTTCAAAACCCACACTTACCTCAACCATCGTCTGCCACCACTACACCACCACCCACCACCACCCCTTATTCTCTACACCACCACCTCTCGGCTCCCGCCACCACCCATTCTTCTCTTCCGCCAGGGGCAAAACCAGGGGGGCAAGGGGGTGCTGGCGCCACCCCTAGTATTCGGTGGCCCATAATTTAGGCCTAGGCGCCACCGTAATCCATCCCCTAACCTAGTTGTAGCGGCGAAAGGCTGAGGAAGACGATGATGCTATGTCTATTTTTTTTTATTTTTGTTTCCTCATTTGAAAAAATGATGTTGTCTTGTTATAAGTAAAATGAAATCATTTTATTTTTGTCAAAGTAAAAAATAATGGGCCAATTGGGCTGAAACCCAATTAGTCCAATCACAAATACCCCTAATTAGTCGTTGATTAAAGTCTCAAACTCAAACCCTATATTGCCTATTGGCATCCGAAGTTTCCAACCTCGGTAACTCCTCTTTCCTAGCGATGCCGTCCGCCCACGTCCGACATTCTCGCCCTCTCCTAGGCATTTCCGCCTCTTCCGAGAGAAGAGAGGTATTTAATTTGAAATGATTATTTCTATCAGTCTATTCGAGGAAAAATGGGGTTGTTTTGTTCTTTCTTTTTCCAGTATGGATATATAGGTATATGAAAATGCATTGACAATTATTAAGTGGCTCGTGAGATCTTGAGTTCTGAAACACCTGTTCATAGGGAAATAATTAGGGAAATTTTGGACTTATTGAGAGAAGTGTCGGCATAAAACATGGGGAGAATGTGTTGTAGCAGTTAATACAATGTTTCCTCTTATTCTTCTTCTTCTTAATTTATGTGTGATGCAGTGATGTTGAATTTGAAACGATTATGTTGAATTGAATCAATTTAATATTTGTGATCTATGATGTACTAATGATAAATAGGTTCTGTTCTTAAATTCCGCCGCCGCTACTATTCGGTTCTTATGTCTATGTTGAGAGGGACGCAATTTTTTTTGGTATCGATAATGACCCGATTTTACAAAGTTTTCAACGTATGCAACAGCGTAGGATACAATTATCTCCGATTGTTACTGGTTCTACTTCTAGCAACTCAAGTATTAGAAAGTATATTTTTATGCAGTGATTTTTCGTACTTGTAAAAATCTAATTATTATGCATTCACACTGGTGGAGAGCTCCCTATTAAAGGCATCAATGGAAGGTAGCTCCCTTATAACCGCCATGCTTCACTGTTTCCGAACTTGGAAACCCATTATCGTGTCCCCCAAAACCATTTTAAGGCGATTTTTTGTTGATTAAAGGTGGTTATACCTTGAACTGGCTTTAATTTAAGGCGGTTCAAGGCATAACCACCTTTTGTTGACCATATTTGAAGGTGGTTATGACTAACCGCCTTTAAAATCGATGCTTATGATTTTGGAAACAAGGACATGATGGGTTTCCGAGTCCGGAAACTACATAGTTTCTAAAATAGTCGATTGCGTCTTAGTGATGATGGGGCATAGTTTCCAAACTTGGAAAAGGACTGGCCTATTAAAAAATAAGCACGCCCAACTTCATTAAATGGTCCAAAACCCTAATTCTTTGAAAAAGAAGCTCTTTTTCCCTAACCCATTGTTGAGTACAAGGTTTTGTTGTTGGAGAAGGTTAGTTTTATCCAAATTATGAAGTTGTTGAGTTTGTTTTAAATATTTTTTGATGCATTTAATGCTTGATAAATGTTCATATTTTCAATTATGCTATGAAATTAGCAAGGTTTATGAATATTGTTGAATGAATCCTCACATGTTGCATTTTAAATGAATTTTAAGATAATGGATCGAGATGAACTAATTGGTAATGATCTAAGGAAATCACTCGAGTATATGTCATTGGTTGAATAATTTGTTTCGTTTGCTTTTGAACATGCTTCTAGAAATGGTTGATTGTGGCATGATGCCCTTGTAAGGATTGTATAAATGATGCGTATTTAGGGAGGAAGAAATTGTGGGAACATCTCATAATGAGATAGTTTCAAACTAGCTACACTCAGTAGGTATGGCATGGGGAAGGTTTGGAAGAATCACATTCGAATGAATTGGAGGACACGATAGGAGGGGGGTGATGAATTAGATGGTAATGCCGAGTTTGACAAAATGGTGGAAGATATTGCGAGGGAATTCGAAGGTAAACTTGAGTCGTTAAATTCTTTGATTGACAACAAAGGGACACCTTTGTACAATGGTTCTAAATACTCGGTTCTAAATGCCACACTGCGGATAATGAACTTGAAGGAAAAGTTTGGATGGACAGACAAGTCGATAAACGAGGATCTCCAGTTGTTCAGGGATTTGCTTCCAGAGTGTAATTGAATGCCCGATAGGTTATATGCTACCAAAAAAATACTATGCCCGATGGGATTGGAGTTGTAAAAAAATGCATGCATGCCCGAACGATTGTATGTTGTATAGAGGGGAAGTAGATAAAGATTGAGAAACTTGAAAGGTATGTGGCAAGTCTCGGTACAAATTGAAGAGAGGTGCGATTGTGGTGGGTGCAGAAGTTCCATTGAAATCAAAGAAGAGGACACCGACAAAATTTTGGTGGTACCTCCCGATAATTCCTCATATGAAGAAGTTTATGCTTGTAGGGAAGATGCTAAGTTGTTGAGGTGGCACGCTGACAGAGACCGGCCGGCGTATGATGTCATAAGATATACTTTCGATGGGGAGCAATGGAAAAAAGTCGATGCTATGTAACCTGATTTTGGAAAAGATTCTTTGTATTTGAGGTTAGGGTTGTGTACAGATGGTATGAATCCTTTTGGAAACATGAGTAGTACTCATAGCTCTTTGCCAGTTATGTTGGTCATCTACAACCTCCCATCTTGGTTGACCATGAAATGTATGTATGTGTTGCTATCTTTGATGATATCAGGTCCGAAGCAACCTGGTAATGATATTGATGTATATCTTTCGACTCTAGTGAAAGATTTGGTGACTTTGTTTAATGTGGTGTTAGGGTGTTTGATGGATTCATTGATGATTTCTTCACTCTTAAACCATTGTTATTATGCGTAATTAATGATTTTCCTGCATATGGTAATTTGTCTGGGTATTTTGTGAAAGTCCACCTAGCTTGTCCAGTGTGTGAGAAAGATACTGATTTTTGTTAATACAAGCAGTTTCTTCTCGAAAGGCACCCATGGCGGTTGGCCAAAAAATGGTTTAATGGAAAAGTAGAGACTCGAGTTGCACCGGTGCCACAATCAGGTACACAAATTTATGATAGTCTTAAGAATTTGGCAATGATTTCGGGAAGAAGAAAAGAAAGGTTGCTGTTAATGGTAGTTGGAAGAAATGCTCCATTTTTTTTTCAAACCACCTTATTGGGAGCATTTGGAATTTAGACATTGCCTTGACGTTATGCACATTGACAAGAATGTTTATGACTCTTTGGTTGGGACATTGTTAAATACCCCTGGGAAGACAAAGGACAGATTGAAGGCTAGGTTAGATTTGGTTGAGTTGAGTATTCGGAAGAATCTTGCCCCAGTGAGTACAGGTGATGATTGTTATTTTCCCCTGCTTTCTATTCACTGTCATAGTCAGAGAAGATATATTTTTACGAGTCCCTTAGTAGTTTGAAAGTTCCCAGTGCATACTCGTCCAACGTCAGCACATATGTGTCTGTCGAGGAGTTGAGATTGGGTGGGTTGAAGTCACATGATTGTCACAAACTGGTGCAGAAATTGAATATCATCGCCATTCGATCTACATTGCTTTCTCATGTAAGATTATGCATTACAAAGCTCTGTATGTTTTTCAAATCCATTTCTCGTAAAAGTATTAGTGTATCAAAGTTGGATAGGTTGCAAGTAATGGTTGTTGAAGTTTTGTTCCGTATGGAAATGTATTTTCCGCCTTCATTTTTTGACATTATGGTCCACTTGATTGTCCATTTGGTGAGGGAGATAAAGCAATGTGGTCTGGTTTTTCTGAGATTCATATACCCATTCGAGAGATATATGAAAATCTTCAAGCATTTCTTGAAAAATTGGTACAAGCCAGATGCTAGTATTGTACAGCGATACGTGATAGAAGAGGCTATTGAGTTTTGCACCGATTATATGAAGCAAGTTGAATCTATTGGGGTTCCAATTGGTAGACATGAAGGGAGGGCGGATGGTTTAGAGGGAAAAAAGGGCAAACTATATAGCCCTAGTGCGAAAGATTTATGTGCAACATATTTGTACGCTCTGCGCAACCACGAGGGTGTAGTTCAGTACATAGAGGTTCATATGGGAGCCATACGACTGTTGCACCCTAATTTCAATGAAGCTCAAGTTCTTCAATTGCACACCTTTACATTTGCGTCATGGTTGCGGGATCACGTAGATGTCGATGATCATCCTACTACAGTTAAGTGGTTGGCTCGTAGACCATTGGGCACCGTTATTTCCTATGGAGGCTATGACATCAATGGATTTACATTTTCCATAAAATCAATGAATGATAAGAGTGTCACTGAAAACAGTGGAGTGTCTCTTGTCTCCGAAGCATTGCACATTGGTAGGGGTGTGAATGAAAATCCCACTTACGCCGAAAAATGCTACTTTGGCACAATATCCAAAATTTGGGAGCTTGACTATGTGAGTATGTGTGTCCCTGTGTTCAAATGTCAGTGGGTGGATATTAACAACGGATAACGCATCGAGGATTTTGGCTTCACCCTTGTCAATAGAGCATGGGTAGGATGAAAAAATTGATCCTTTCATATTGGTTTCTCAAGAGCACCAGGTTTTCTATGTTATGGATCTTATTGATCTTAGATGTGAGATTGTTGTTGAAGGGAAATGTTCTTTAATTGAAGAAAATAACTTGGAGGAAGTTATTGGATTTGGATGCCATACATCGAGTTGTGGATCAGAAGAAGTCTTTTTGCTTGAGGAGGATGATTGTAGTCTACACCATTTCCTAGGTCATAATGATCATGAAGAAGGGATGTGGATCAACGGTAAGGGAAAAATTAGTCGTATTATAGAGGTTAAGCCTAAGAAGGCCATTGGGCCGAAGGTATAGCAGCCCGGTTAGGGGAATATTTAATAATCTACTTAATTACCGCATTCATGGGTAATTAAGGGTATTAATTAAGAAGAACTTTATTTAGGACATGAAGTATAAATAAAAGGTATGCATTTACTTATAGTTCATTCTATCTGAACCATATTTGGATGCTTGGACTGACTTAGGCATCAGAGTGCTAACCCCTGGAATCTCAGGGACAATTTAGTTGTAGGTTAGTTCGATAAGAACTCAAGCCCACAAACCGGTCGGTGGTCGAAGACACATCAAGTGGCGCCGACAGTGGGGACGACTAAGCCGAATCAAGGGCTTTTAGAGTTTATGTCCACGGTAGTTCGAATGAGTGAAAGGTTGAGGTCAATAGGTATGGGGATGGATCTTCACCAAGGTTAACATCGGAGAATCCAAGGAGAGAAAACGATGCCCACATTGAGGACAGTAAAATGGCTAACATTCAGACTATGGGAATGGAGTTGCGAGCGGAGCCTAATACATGCATAGCCCAGAAGGGGGGGGGGCAAACCTCAGTAGCGGTTGGCACAAATCCCCTGGCGCCAGCCCATATGCCAGGGCCCTCGAGGATGCTGGAAGCGATAGGAAAGCAAAGACAAGGAAACACCAATTCCTTTCTCGAAAGGTGGCTGATTCGAGAGATGGAAGGTTTACGGAGGTTTTGGGAGATTCGTATATAGAAGCTTATGGTTAACACGAGCTAGGAAATCAGAACATAGGGAGGGTGACCCCAAATTAAGATGTGGAACTAGCAGCTTAGGTCATAGATGCATTCGGTTACCAAATCACCCCTCTTCCGAGGAATAATAGGGTCACGATGGGGGCATTACCACCCTCCCCTTTGGGAATGACTATGGGGTGGGCTCTCCAACCCTCGATAGCCTACCATTATCAAGGATATACTGGAGAACCGCTATAGGCTAGATCCCAGTCTTCTATTCCTGGTTACTCTCGAGGTCCCGTATATGCACTACCTCCACTAGCCCCATCTGCTCCTATCCTCGACCTGGCCGGTCCAGGAAAAACATATGGAATAATGGCCTCTTCTGGCATACAAGGATATGAGAATATGAGAATATGTCAGGGGTTGTACAATCCTCATATCCAACCACTCCCACCGCCAGCATACCCAACTCTCGGATAACATTGGATAAACCCGGGATACGGAAGAACCCAACCTCTATATATGCCACAGTTGGGTGATCACGATAGGGGGCTGAACTTGCCTGGGGGTAGCATGAACCCCCCTCGGATGCAAGTGAATCATTAATAAAAGAGTTGGATAGGTTGATTAGTCCCTTGGGCCAGGCTGCGAGGTCTCCTTTCAGCTCGGTAATCACCGGGATTCAATGGCCAATATCAGTGAATCCCCCATAAGAACTTTCCATGTACAGTGGTGAAAATGGCCCTTGAGAGTTCATACAGACGTTCCTGGGCTTGATGAGTTCGAGGGACTTTGATGAGAATTTAACATGCAAGCTGGTAGGTAGCTACTTGCGGGGAAAGGCACATGAGTGGTTTAATAAGTTTCCAAGGGGTTTTCTTCAATCATATCTGGACTTTAGCTGAGCATTGTTGAGCCAGTACGCACAAAAGAAGAAGTTTACCAAAACCTTGTTAAAACTCTACCAGAGAAAGCAAAAGGCAGGAGAAAGCACGGAAAACTTCTATCATCGGTATGTAGATGAGAGTTTGAGGGTGATAGAAATGACGGAGAATGGGGTAATCCTGGGGTACCTGCTGGGGATGCATGACCTGGAATTATACAAGAAGCTGAGCACCAATACCCCTAAGACTTTGCAAAAAAGTTCAGGAGGTTGTAGAACCGTATTCGAGAGTAGAAGAGGCAACTAAAAAGAAAAGAGATAGCCTTGCAAAGAAAGTAGGAAGAAATGTAGAGCACAGGGGGAAAAGGCTGGTCAAACCCGTAAGAACACCATTCGAGAGGTATAATCCATTGCCTCCAATGCTTGGAGGAAGAACCCCTGCATAGATTTTAAGCATACATAGGGGGTTGTTCTGGACACCCCCACCCTTGCAGAGTTCACAAAACTCGGTTGTAGCCCAGAGAGCACTAAATTGGTACCATGATTATCATAGGGATTACAGCCAGACACAAACGATTCCATGCAGTTAAGGATGGAGATTAATAGGTGTGAATGGGAAGGACGGTTTCGTGGGCAGGGACATAGGTACCAGGCTACCCCCTTGAGGCCCTGGATTAACCAGTGGCAGCCTTATAGAATAAACAATCAAAAAAATGGGGGGAGAGGAGATAGAAGGCCTCAAGAATAGGTGATTTGAGATAAGGGGCTGGAAGAAAGGAAAGATAGACCCCAAGAGCAACATGGGGGAAATCAAAATGGAGAAAACCCACCCGTCCGAAGGGTAATTAACATAATCTATGACATGGTGAGAGAGAGATCTTTGAATTCTATTATAAGGGTTGAGGCTCGGAGGGTTCCCGCGGAAGAGCCTAGTCATAAGAGGTTTCGACAGGATGAAATGGTTACTCTCTAGCAAGCAGATGCTGTGCTGGACCAAAAGCCCCATGCGGATCCTATGGTTATTTCAGCCATTATTGGAATATTCTTGATCAGAAGAGTGTTCATTGATGAGGGAAGTGGGGTAGAAGTGATATTTGCTGAGTGTTTTGACCAGTTAGATATATGGCATGAAAACTTGAAAAAATCCACTTCCCCTTTATCAGGATTCACGGGAAACCTGATATTCCCTATAGGAGAGATAACATTGCCCATTCAAGTAGCGGATGTCGACAAGGGAGTGCCCATCAGGTGTAATTTTGCTATTGTGGATGCACCTTCCCATTATAATATGATTCTAGGAAGGCCATGGATGTGCTAGGCTCGAGTAGTCTGGTCACCCTATCACCTGATAATGAAGTTCTCAACTGAAAAGAGGGTGGAATCCATTCGAGGGGATCAGACTGTGGCCCAAAAATGTAACCTCACGGCATTACAAGATGCGAGGAATCAAAGGGATGTAGCGGCAGTACACGCAGGGGCAGGATTAGTTGATACAATACAGATGCCTATTCGGGATAAAGGGTCAGTGGCTGTTGGGAAACTAATCCCTGAAGATGTGAAAGGAAGACTGAAAGACTTGTTAGGAAAGTACGGAGATGTGTTCTCATGGGATACATCTCACCTGGCAGGGGTTTCTTCGAGTCTTGCGCTACATAGACTAAACATTAACCCTTCGATTAAGCCATTGGAGCAGAAGAGAAGAGTGTTAGCTCCCGAAAGAGCTGAGGCAATTAAAGAAAAGGTGGAGAAGTTATTGAGGGAGAACGTAATCGAGGAGGTATTCTATCCTGATTGGATTGCTAACCTAGTCATGGTTCCAAAGCATAATAAAGCATGGAGGATGTGTATAGACTTTACTGATTTAAATAAGTGCAGCCCCAAAGATAGTTATCTATTGCCACCAATCAACAAGCTGGTGGAAGCCATCACTGGATATCAAATTTTGGCATTCTTTGACGCGCATAAGGGGTATCACCAAATCCTCATGGCGGAGGAAGATAAGGAAAATACATTGTTTATTATAGATGTGGGCACATATTGCTATAAGAAGATGCCCTTTGGATTGATGAATGCTGGAGCTACATACCAGAGGCTGGTGGATGACTGTTCAAGGGACAGATAGGGAAGAATATGGAAATATATGTGGATGACATGGAGGTCAAAAGAAAAAGCTATGAAGAATTCTTAAAAGATCTGGAAGAAATATTTGGTAGGCTTCGAGAAGCTAATTTGACGTTGAACCTGTCTAAGTGTGTTATTGGTGTGGGGGCAGGGAAGTTTCTCGAGTTTATGGTCTCAAAGAGGGGGATCGATGTAAACCCAAAAAGGTCAAAGCTCTAAGGAAAATGAAAACACCACAATCTATAAAGGATGTGCAGAAGCTTACAGGGTCTCCAGCAGCATTAAGCAGGTTCTTATCGAAGGGGGCAGAGAAGCACTTACCCTTCTTTGATGTGCTTCGAAGGGAAAAGAAGTTTGACCGGAATGGTAAGTGCTACGAGGCATTCGAGAAATTGAAAGAACATCTGGGGACATTGCCTACCTTGATGAAACCAGACAAGGATGAGACGCTGTACTTGTATATTTCCATGTCGCCGCTAGCAATCAACGTGACTCTGGTAAAAGAAAAATAAAAGGTTTAACATTTGATTTACTCTATTAGTTATGCCTTGCATATGCCGGAAACAAGGTATACAATTCTCGAAAGGTTAATTCTAGCCCTCGTACATGTAGCTTGAAGGTTGAGACACTACTTCCAGGGACATAAGATAGTGGTGCTCATGAACCACCCTATTCGACAGATTCTGCTAAGGCCAGAGATTTCAGGAAGAATGATGAAGTGGGCAATAGACTAAGGAGAGCATGATATTCAGTATCAACCTCGAGTTGCAATTAAAGGGTAGACGCTGGCAGACTTTATAGTGGAAACTACGGAGCCCCGCGAGGTGTGTTGGGATTCCATTTAGAATGGGGAAACAAGGCAAAGACAGATATGGAAGTTGTATGTGGATGGTTCGTCACATTCAGAAGGAAGTGGAGCTGGGGTCCTACTAACTAGCCCCAATGGCAGAGATTATCCTTATACATTGAAATTTACATTTAAAGCAACTATCAATGAAGCTGTGTATGAGGCACTGATCACTGGATTGCGCCTCGCAAAGGAGCTGCAGGTGTAGGAACTGGAGGTTTTCAGTGACTCTCAAATTGTGGTTCAGGAGGCGAATGGAGAGTACGAGGCTAGAGAGCGTAACTTGCAGAGGTACCTCGAGGTAGTGAAGAACCTGCTAAAAATTTTCAAATCTTATACTTTGACGCAGGTTCCGAGGGAAAGCAATCATAAAGCAAACGCTCTAAGTAAGCTCGCTTCTTCGGATTTCGGAACCTAATCCCAGCAGCAACTCCTCATGGAAACTTTGAGTAGGCAAAGTTTTGAAGAACCAGTAGTGATGGCGATTGAAGCGGAAGACTCCAGGATGACATCATTCGTAGCATATCTTCAAGAGGGTATCCTGCCAGAAAATTTAGTGGATGCCAGAAAAATAAGGTTGAAGGCTCTAATGTGTGTGTTGCAAGAAGGAGGGTTGTATCAAAGGGGTTATTTGCAGCTATTACTTCGATGCGTTAACCCTCACGAGGCTAACTACCTCATAAGAGAGATTCACGAAGGGGTATGCGGTAGCCACCAGGGAGCCAGATCCGTGGTGAGGAGGCTCATTCGAGCGGGGCTTTCCTAGCCGACAATGTTTTAGGATGCGAACCGTTATATTCAGGCTTGCCATCACTTCCAGAGACATGCACCTATAACACATGTTTCACATGAAGTAATGAGAAGCATCTATAGCTCGTGGCCATTTGAAAAATGGGGGATTGATTTGGTGGCCTTTTTCGAAAGCGCTAGGGAAATTCAAATACCTAATAGTAGCTGTTGATTATTTCACAAAGTGGGTAGAGGCTGAGCCCTTGACAAACATAAGGGGAAAAACAGTCATCTCCTTTTGCTGGAAGAACATTGTGTGCCATTTTGGAATCCCAAGAACGATCATTACGGACAACGGAACACAATTTGCTTAGGATCCCTTCAAGAAGTGGTGCGAGAAATATCATATTAAACCAAAGATGATTTTTGTTTACCACCCTCAAGCTAACGGGCAAGTGGAAGTGACCAACATGACAATAGTAAATGGAATACGAGCACGCCTCGAGGGGGCATCAGATAATTGGATATGGGAATTACCTAATGTTTTATGGGCACATCACACAGCTGAGTCTTCCATTACTGGGGAAATGCCTTATAGTCTCGTATATGGTTCGGAAGCAGTAATTCCTGTTGAAATAGGAGTTCCTAGCCCAAGGAGGATGGAGTTGTAGATAAGACAATCAATCAACAAAATCGATGTCTACATTTGGATATGGTATAGGAAAAGAGAGAGTTAGCTTCTCTACATGAGGATAAAGTCAAGGAACGGGTCAGAAGATACCATGACAGAAGGGTAAAAAAGGTGGTGTTTAGCCCGGGAGACTTGGTAATGACAAAAAAAATGAGAAAATCAGAAAGGAACCCAATGGGAAGTTAGCTGCAAATTGGGAAGGACCTTATAAAGTGATCGAATTGCACCCGGGAGAAAGTTATGTTCTCGAGCAGATGAACGGGGTTTGAATGCCAAGAAGGTGGAGCATTACTAACTTGAGAAAATTCTACCAGCTGTGATGTTTGAGTTGTTTGCTCTAAAGTGGCACTCTGGTTAATGTTCAAGTGGGTTGCTTTAAAGCGTCTCTCTTGGTGATATTTCCAGCTACGGCTGATGGAGTGGTTTGCTCTAAAGCGGCACTCTGGTTGATGTTCGAGCAAGTTTCTTTAAAGTGGCACTCTAGATGATATTTCCAGCTACGACTGATATTCAAGTGGTTTGCTCTAAAGTGGCACTCTAGTTGATGTTTGAGTGGTTTGCTCTAAAGCGGCACTCTAGTTAATGTTCGAGCGGGTTGCTTTGAAGTGGTGCTCTAGATGATATTTCCCGCTACGGCTGATGTTCGAGTGTTTTACTCTAAAGCGACACTCTGGTTAATGTTTGGGAAGGTTTCTTTAAAGCGGTGCTCTAGGTGATATTTCTAGCTACGGCTGATGTTCGAGTGGATTGCTCTAAAGAGGCACTCTAGTTGATGTTCGAGCGAGTTGCTTTAAAGTGGTGCTCTAGATGATATGTTCAGCTACAACTGATGTTCGAGTGGTTTGCTCTAAAGCGTCACTCTAGTTGATGTTTGAGCGAGTTGCTTTAAAGTGGTGCTCTAGATGATATTTTCAGCTACGGCTGATGTTTCAGTGGTTTTCTCTAATGCGTCACTCTAGTTGATGTTCGAGTGGTTTGCTCTAAAGCGGCACTTTAGTTAAAGTTCAAGCAAGTTGCTTTAAAGCGATGCTCTAAATGATATTTCCATCTACGATGATGTTCAAAGTGGTTTGCTCTAAAGCGGCACTCAAAGGCTATCTTGTAACCTTGATATGATAAACTAGTAGGCGAGATTACAGGATGTAGGTGGAAACACCGAACCTGGGTAAAATTCTTGTGTCTCTAAATTACTTAATTCCTACTTAACGAACATATTCGTACTTTGCTCTGCCTAAGAAAATTACACAGGGCGCTCATATTTGAGGGGTAAACTATAAGAGATATTGGTTATTTATTCAAACCTCAGCAAACATATTAGGAATACATTATTGATACAAGAAACTATTTGAGTTTATTCATTTATACATATTTACTTAGCGGGAGAAAATCCCGCCTGAAACAATCCTTCAGTGGAGATAGATTTTCCTAGCTCCTTCACATTTGTCTCTATTTCTTCGAGTTCTTCAAGTTTTATACCGGCTGCCCTTCAAATATCCTTCATGTGTTCCTCTACAGGATATTCTGAGGGATCAAGAATGACGACGGCCTTACATCGCTTCTTCGTGGAAGATTCAAATGGGTCCTTCGAGGATGACCCGACGCTTTTGCGACATTTTGAGGAAGATCCTTGGGCAACTTTCCTTAAAGGAACAAGATTCCGTTATGCCTCCTTAGTGGAAGAATTCCGTGACCGAGGGGTAGAGCGAAAGCTCGAGTGGGTGAATCCCTTTACGTTCAGCTCTGCCAGCTAATCGAGAATGAGGTTAAAAGCCTTTTTCTACTGAGGAGTCCCATTCTCATGAACCTCAAACTCTTCCATCCAGTACTGAGCCACTTTAAGTAGAAACTTTGGTAGATGACCATTGCTGATTAAGTAGGAGGAGGGAATGCTGTGGGAAAGCATGTGGGCACGAAGGCTTACTTCGTGTGCTGCAATTCTTTCTTGACACTCAGCAAAACGCTGCTCCACTTCTGTAGCTTGTATCTTCCAAGCCTCGATCTCCTCAGCAAGTTTTGCATTCTCGAAAAAAATAAATTCCACCAAAGAGCTATCTTTACCTGAGGGGCTCCCTCGAGGGGCTAGAGGAGGTTCGCTTGAAGAAGAGGGATCCTCGCTGGCTATCTTCCAAGCGAGCAATTCCTCTTCAAGGCTAGCCACTCTTCGTTGAGCTAATAGATGTTGTTCAGAAAGCAATTCTCTCTGGGCTACCAGTCTGCAATATTTTCCCAAGCAACCGATTAGGCGTGCCATTCCACTACTGGAAGCCTAGTCGCAGTGGCAAGGCGGAACTTCAGAGAACCAAACTTCAAATAAATTTGATGCATTAGTTCTTCTAATTCTTTATTAGCAGGTTCTCAACCCTTGACCACCTCTAAGGGATAAGTACCATTAAATTCTTTGCTAAGGAAATCCTTAACAAACCCCTTAAAAGTGGGATGGTCTTTAGATTGCCACAGCTTCATTTCAGTTTCGAGTTGGTGGAGCTTGTCCTTCAAGGAATTCTTCTCTTGATTACACTTAGAAAGATCTCTAAGGGTGATCAGTAGCTGTTTGTGTGTCTCATTCAGCTCTTTTTGGGCACTCAAAAGCTCCTCACAAGCGCCTTCTAACACCATTTTCAATGAATATACTACGAAAAGAAAACAAAGGTAAAATCAATAAGTTGCGATGAAAAATGTATTTTTATTGACACTCAAAGTAAAAAGGGGGGGTTACAATTGAGGGGCCCTAAGAAAAGAATTACAATTAGGGACCAACCCTAGAATCATCCTCCTTTGAAGTGGAAGCAATCATTTCTTCCACTCGGCCAGAGGCAGAATCCTGCTCAGGAGAGGCATCTGTAGCCTCTGGAAGGGGGATCGCACAAATCTCCTCAGCATTGAAGAACTGCCCTTTGGAGTTGATGGAATCCAAAAGGGAAAAATGAAGGCCATTGTTCTTAATGGCCTCATCCCACTTCGCGTCCAAAGTGGTTTTGAGCTCTGGATTAACTAGTTCATCCACTTGCTTGGCTAGATCTTCAGATTGAGAGGCAGATACTTGTGGCTTTAAAATATCCTCGTCTAATTCACTACAACCAATTTTCTTGGCCACGCCCAGAAGATCCAAGAAAAGTTGAAGGAGCTCAGGGATGTTCAATAGCTTGTGTTTGAAGGCCTCGAGCAGTTGAACTTGTGTGGCTGGATCCTTTGCATCTTTGACCCTCTTCACGAGGGTGTCCTTCTCTAGAATCCATTGACGCCTGTCAATATCAACACCCTACCTCTCTCCTTCTATAAGCTTTTTTCTTTCTTCAAGCACCCTATCCTTTTCCTCGAGCACTTTATCTTTCTGCTCAAGCACCTTATATTTATCCTCGAGAGGTTTCCTTAGCTATAAAATCTCAGCATCCTTTTGCTGAGCTCCTCACAGAGGGTACCGTCATCAGCGGGGTAAAGGGAAAAGAAGGCTGCCATTCTCTCGGTGGCCTCCACCATTCTCTCAGTGGACTGCTTCATTCTCTCAGTGGCCTCCGCCATTCTCTCACTTGAACGCTTCATTCTCTTGGTTGCTCCGCCATTCTCTCAGTGGACTTTGCCATTCTCTTAGTGGCCTTGTGGAATATTTGGGAAGCATGAAAAAACAATTCAGTTCCGATTGATGTTATAAAACAAAAAAAAGGATGCTAAAAAAGTTAAGTGTAAAAAGGGGGGGGGGGGGGGGGCGAAATGGAAAAGAACCTTAGGGTTGGATGCCACCATTGAAAGGTGATGCTCGATCCTGGATACAGATACCACATCATGTGAAGGGGGCGAAGATTGTTAAGGAACATTCTCGCTACCATGTGATCCAATGAGCAGTCTTGGTTAGGAGGGATCAATAGTATTGTTGTTCTCCCTTGTCTTCTGGCGAACGTTCCTGGTGTGAGGTGACTGCTCAGCACCAGTGGTTGAGATAGGCCTTTCGAGGCCTACTACAGGAGGGGAGGCCAGATTCGAAAGGGGAGACACCGTATTGTCAAGGGAATAACAGCCTGATTCCAGGAGTCAAGGATCCCCTTTGAATAAGCCTGACCCTGCTTCGAGGGCTTCTTCTTCTTTAAGCCCTTAGCGAGACCCATTGAAAAAGGAAAGAGAGAGAGAGTCAGTCAATAGCGGTAAACCCAATAACACAAAAAATTGGAGAAGTAGATGTCTATTAAGGCACTTTCGGAGGGTTCCAAATGCCTAAAGTCACTAACGATGGTTTTGAGGGGAGGGCCATCTCAGGGGCCCTCAGTTTCTCTTCTCCTCTTTCTTGTATCCTTCCAGAGTATGTTATACACATATTCTTCATAGACTCTGGGTGGGAACGGAAAGCCGCCAATCTAGAGGTTGGGGTTGTTGAAGAGGCTATAGTCGAGGGAGCTGGACAACAGTTTTTACCTATCCCCCTCGAGGCATCTAGGCAGATATATTCCCCAGGTTTGGGAGACTCGACTCGAATGCCACAGTCCCACGGAAGAAATCGATATCTCCTACTATTGAATGAAATACCTTTCTTCCATCTTTTCCAATAGCCTGAATTACAGGAACACTAAAAACCTTATGATGTGCTTCTTGGTTGACAAACGTGACGATCATATCGGTAAACTGCCCACTATAGGACACAAAGTATAGCAATTGAAGCGGCTTATAACTGGGTTTAATATTGAACTTGTCACACCTGGTCAAGAACATCATAATGATCACCAAAATGTTGGGATGGACTTGTGTACGGCTCACTTGGAATTTTCTAAGAAGTTTGGAAAAAAGGGGCAGAAAGGGAAAGGTGAGCCTGCAACGAAGGTGTCTTTGAGACATGGACGATCTTCCTTCGGGAAGGTTATATGGGTATCACCCTCTCGAAAGGGTTGAAAATCGGCGTTCGGGGCTATTAGTTGACCAGGAGGGATTGAGTCCAAAATTTTTGACATGGTGGGCCCCACTACTGGAACTGGGGGCTCCCTCCCTATCCTTTAGCCTTAACCTTCGATAAGTCCCTTTCTTCTTCTAATGAGAGGATCCAACCAGAGGAGATAGTTGAGGCACTCTCGAGGGTGCTTCCTCCCCCTCGAGGATTGTCTTCTCCCTCAAAAGAGATGCATCTTCCTCCTCCTCCATGGCTTCAAGCTCTAGATTTTGAGGAGGATAAAAACCAATCTTGCCTCTCGTAGGGGACCTTGTGATGTAGGGTTTGCCTATGCCTGGAAGCCAATTTTCAACGGCATCTCGAGGAGGCATATCAATTATGGGGAAAATCTTTTGTTCCCCAGGCCTATTAGCAATTTAATCGGATACGCCATCTCCAACAGCTGAATTTTGCTGGAGTTCTTCAAAGTGAGTACATCCTAGGTCCTTAACGATTCTCTCCGATGTACTTACTCATGTCTCGCCTACCCTAATTTCACTGGAAATTTTCTCAAAAGCGGAACCCTCATTGGAGCTGGCCATGATTGAAAGTGTAGGTACAAAAAGATTAGACTGAGAGTAGGGATAAAAGAACTTACTGATTTTATGGGAAAGGTGATGGAAATGGGATTGCTCGAGAGAAAAATACGGAAGGAATTCTTGAAAAAAGTGAATAAGGAAGAGCGGATAGGAGGTAATTATGGGGGATGAAGTGACGGGTAATTATTACTACCTTGAAATATAAAGTTATGGAAAGAAGCAATCGCTTCTTTGTCTTCTAACAAAGCACTGTTTGGGGAGTAGTGACACGCGGGGTTGTACAACACGCGCACGTCCTTTTGGAATCTTAAACGACAGAGTTGATTAGAACACTAGTTTCTCAACCTCAAAGGCAGAAGCAACGAAGTGCAAGGTTCATTTCGAGTCTTCAAAGTTCTCAAACTGTCCCATGAATTTGAGACCTTAAAGAACTTTGTGGCATTCCATCTTTCTAAGGTTAAGAACCTGCTTTTCTGGGAGCTCTTGATAGAGGTTAAGCCCAAGAAGACCATTCGGCCGAATGTAAAGTAGCCCCGTTAGGGGAATATTTAATACTCTACTTAATTACCGCATTTATGGGTAACTAAGGGCATTAATTAAGGATGACGTTATTTAAGACATGAAGTATAAATACAAGGTATGCATTTACTTATGATTCATTCTGTCTGAACCATATTTGGACGCTTGGACTGACTTAGGCATCAAAGTGATGACCCCAGGAATCCCAGGGACAGTTTAATTGCAGGTTAGTTCGAGAAGAACCCAAGCCTATGATCTGGTCAGTGGTCAAAGATACATCATCGTAGAAAATGGAAGTCAAAGACATTCGTAATCAAGGAAATGAAGCATACGTAGTAAGTGTTTCGATATCAAGTGTACTTTGGATACATAAAGATTTGAATTCAAATGATTTAAATTCCAATAATTTGAATCCCAAAAATAATTCTAACATAAAAAGTCAAAGATAAAGTCTTACATCATAAAAATACTACAAATCTCGCAAGATTCAATCAAATTCATGTTTATAAGCTAGGGCATGCAAAGTCATTCATTAACATCTTTAATGGCGCCACTCAAAGCTGATCGATCGAGGCATTGGCGGGAGCTTGATGGCAATACATGAACTATATCAATGCAAACACATTTGTGACTAACCTTCCTCAACTCGTGGCCTCTTGCTCGGTTCTGCCTCCCCGTCCGGCTTATGATATCACTTCCCATCAAGAAAAACCAAACCCTTGTTCTCAAAGTAAGTCCTATCATAATACTTTGGGACTTTTTCCTCCCCTTAATAGTCAACCCCTCAACGCTCCTCCAAATGCGAGTTAGTAAACTCTTATATGTAGCCGAGTCAAAACTATCTTCAAGGTTTCATAATGCAACATATGCCTAAAAATAGCCGCCTTGGGGTTGATCCTTCTACCCTCCATGATTAGGTAAAATAGCAAAGGGTTGGGTAATTAGGCTCAGTCAAGTCCCCCCCGATGGGATAAAACTCCTATTTATCATCTCATACATAATACATTGATCTACAAGGAGAATCTTTAAATTAAAGGTCTCAGGTTTTCCTAAATTCATTCTATTGCGGTTGAAGTAGCATACACTACACTCAACGAGGTCAATGTATGGAGGATCAACTACAAGAGGTCATTTCTCCCGATGGTAGCAATCATCCAACGAACCATCGGTGTCCTCCAGGTAAACATGTTCAGGAGCCAAGTATGCACAATCTAAAACCTTATTAATTATCCATCAATTAAGCAGGATGTTAATTCCCCAACCCTCATAGCATAATCCCCACTACCCACTTCTCACAAGTTAGCATAGAATTGACATGTAAAGCCAAAATATGCCTTTTTCATTACAACATAGCAAATTCTCAATGTATTGTTCACTAAATGGTTTTAGGGCATCGGATAAACCTATAGCTAAATATTCATAAAAGTCCACAAGAAGTGTATCTAATAACTTTACTCTCTCAAGAAATTCTTCATACCTAGTTTGGGAAAATTTAGAGACAAACCTTGCATCATTGTACCCCTAAATTGTTGCCGGTTGAACGAGAATGACCCATTGCGTGGCTTGAACCACCCCTAGCCATGCCAAGTCCTTGATTGAGTTAGGAGAAAAGGAAGAAGTTGAGAGAGTTTTCAAAATCGTAAAGGAGGCTAGGGTTTGGAATTTGAGGAATGGCTTTGTGAATTTAATTCGTCCCCTATTTTTGTTATATTGGCTGGTTTTTTAGAGTTTGGGAAGTGAGTTTTGTCTCTTCTATATAAAGAGACAACTAGTTTCCGAGCTCGTAAAGTATATGATATCCCCAAAATATGGCCCATTGTCAATTCCAGTGTCACCCCGGATCTGTGAGACAAACTCGGAAAAGATATTTTTGAGTTCAGAATTCAAGCTTCACCCTTTTGAAAAATGCCAGGAGCCATTTCCGAGCTCGTAAATGGATTAAATCCCAAAAAAAGAATCATTGGCCATACCAGCATCAGCCCGGATCTGTCACACGAACTCAGAAACTTAGTTTCCGAGTTCGTAAAAAGAATTCTTACCCTTAGTTCACACACTTTTCTGAGTCCGAAAACATGTCTTTGCTTTAATTACAAAGAGGAGAGAAGTTTCCAAACTCGTAAAGTCTTCCTGTCTTTTGGTAATTTTCAGTATTCATTTTCTAATGACCAAAGAACATTAGCTATCCTCTCACTAAAATATTGTACAAAGAATGAAACATAATTCCATAACATCGTTATAATCTAACTTTTGTTTCAAATGTAATAGCCTATTGTACGTTAAATATAATCTATCACCCCAAACCTTACATACAAAAGTTTTTAAACCAATCCTAAAGTACATTCCCTTCCCACCCTTCATTTGGCCCCCAATATTGTCATTGTCATCCACACCCCCATGATCATCATCATCAACATCTTCATCATCTTCACTCTAGGAGAAGATTGGCTCAAAGATAAGCGGCTCATCATCTTCGCTCAATTCCAATTCAAGACCCTGAGATTCCAAGAACACGACATGCTGGGTATGTGCACGGGTTAACATTTCATGGGTCTTGGTCAAGTCGGCACGTAGACAGTCAAAGTATTTGGTCAACTTATTTGTCCAACTGCTGCCGGTACCTGCAAATGAACATAAATTAAAATCAAATTCTTATGGAAAATTAGAAATTAAATTCCAATTAAATAAATTACTCAATCCCTTACGGGAGCTCGATGCCTCCTCCCTTTCCGCTTTTGCTTCTCGAGCCCTCTTTGCCATCATAGCTTTTTGACCGGGCATTTCACGCACCTTCCCCTTGCCGTCATAGCCTAATTCAAGGTTTTTGTGTTGGAACCAATTCTTGTCGTAGTATTCCATCCACAAAGGCTTATCCTGAGCAATTATGCCCATCTTCTTCAACATAGCGGTTATCAAATCATCATAAGGAAGATCTTTCTTCTTTGCTTGCACGGCCTTCAACATGAAATTAATGATGGCAAAGCCCATGTTTATCTTTCTACCTTCCATGACGTAGTAAAACATCATGAGGTTAGCAATCGCCGGCTCGCAAACATGACCACCCATGGGGAATACATTCATGCATATCCAATCATAAACAATACGCTCCTATGCGGTTAATTGACCGACATCAAAGCTCTCCACTTTCCCCGCATTAGCTCCTGCTCTCTTAAAATATTTCCTCCCTATGGCTATGGGACAAAGGGGAGTAGCGTCACTCATACCCGACCAAACATGTGTGTGATAGATATCGAGAGGGCCATTGGGGTAATCAGGTCTTAATTTCTTAGGAGTGGTGTAGGGGAAAGCTAGGGCATCGTTAATTGTATACGTAGTCACAGAAAAATCTTTCCCATTAACCCTAGTCATGTCTCTATTGTTTCGACTTTGACCCAAGTTTGCATAAAACTGAATCACTTCATCCGTGTGTACCGGATCATCCATACAAACTAATTTCTCCAAATGTTGGGTCTTAAAGTGTTGAAGCAAATACCCTAATCCTAAAACCTCAATGTCCATTGATAATACAACCTTTAAATTGATAACTTTTCTCTTCGAGAAATCGACATGACTTTTCTCGGTGTCCTCGTTAAAGAACTTCCTCGATTCACCAATCTCCGGGATGGGACGATGACTACGATAATTTTCCTTGGACTTGGAGCCCTTGCCCTTGCCTGTCAGGGTGAATTGCTTCGGCGGTTTAAGATTGTGTAATTTGGGAAAGATTTTGGAGGTTAAGAATTGTTAGGGTTTCAGAAAATGATTGTTTCGTTCTTGAATTGGGGTTTTTTTTACTATATATCCATTTTTGTTTTTTTAAAGGAAAAATGAGTTTCTGAGTTCGGAAACTCTTCTTGTCATCTACAAAGAAGTGACGATTGATTTCCGATTCCGGAAAAAAGTTTCCAAGATCGAAAATAGGTTTAGTCGCGAATAAAAAATGGGGAAAGAGTTTCAAATGTACATTTACTCCCATTTTGAAAAACCTGCCCTTACCATTTCCTCCCCTCCAAAAAACCATCAACCCCCAAATCACTGCCAAATCACTCATTTGAAGTGTGAATTGTTTGAGGTATGTCTACAGCTCTTCTCCTCTAAATTCTATCTCCAATATTTTAATTTTCAACATGGGTTTTTCAAGAAATGTAGGTATAATCTATTAGGGATTTTTTTAATACCATTTGATTGATCAACAAAGAAATTCTAGTCTCCAATAAAATGCTAGGGTTTCTTGCTTTCAAACAAATATGAGCAAATTCAAATATTAAGTTGTTCTTATTAGCCAGGGTTTGGATTTTTTGCTTCCTATGGCTTCTATTTTGATTGGGGTTAGTGCTAGATTTATTGATTGAGCAATGTATTAGTGTGCTTAAATGATAGGTAAATTGCTAGGACTAGATTGTTTTGTACTAGATTTTCTTAAATCGTCAAAGCATCATCTATCTTTTATGTTCATTAGCTAGGGTTTATTTAATGAATGTTATGTTAAATAATTTGTGTATAATATAAATATTAGTAACTCAAGTTTGGCTGAGGTTAAGCTATATTTGGTATGTTTGTACATGTAGCATTGTACATGGAAACTAGGAAACAGGCTCGTGACGATGTGTCATAGTCCGGTAATGTCGATCCCCCAACAACGGAGACAACTTGGGACGAGGACGACGGTACGGGGTATGTGGGAAAACACCGAACACATTGTAGAGCATTAGAACGTAGAATGTCTAGGAAAGAGTTAACATCTTTAACTTTTGACTAGAAGGGCAATTGTGTGTCGGAGCAATACACCAAATGTTCTAGTTGGATGGGAAAGGTCGGTAGAACACGGGTAGATATACGCTACGATACTTGGCATGATGTCCCACATGATTACAAGCTTTAGTGAATCGTTTTCCCTTCTTTTTTCTTAAAAAATTTGTCGTCACATGTGCTCTCCCTCCTCACATCCACATGTTTCGTAATTTTCAAAGAGACCTTTTCAAATCGAAGCACAAGATGTGTGCGCTTTGCGAAAGAAGGCAGTTCTCCTGATGTCAAAAAATTGGCATGAACATAAATAAACTTTGTCCAGAGACTACATATTTAGTGGTAAGAAAAGTGACTGCCCATGGAAAACTCACACACACATTCTACTGGAGAGCTGGGAGATTCACAAGCAAATGGCATTGGAGAATAGTGAAAATGTTAGTAAAAACTAGTGCAAATTATTAGTGTGATTAAATTATCTGTAGTGTTAACATGAACCTAACATCCAACTTAGGGTACGAGTAAAAAAACATGTTTTCGGGGACAATAAAATGCCTCACCGATTGAGTTGTGGGTGTTATCATTTAGCGGCATTGTCGCTAGTCAAGGAACATCTAGAACAAGATGTGTAAATGACAATAGTGGGTAGGATGACGGAAGATAAGGCAAGTGCATCGGTTCAACCAATTAGTATGGTCCCATTGAGCGATGCGATCTATTTGTCAAAGGGCGACAAAAAAGGGTGAATTTATCAAGGAAGAAGAGAAACGAATTGCAGAAAAAGTGGCATGTAATTTTAAAGGTGCATACATTATTAATATTTCACTATATTTAATTGATGTAGTTATAACCAAGTTACATCCATTTGTGATTTTAACTAGGAAAAATTGAAGAATGATCAATTGTGAGGGGAATTCATTCCAAGTGGTGTACACAACATCCTTTGTGAAGCAAAGGAAAAACCCGACCATCCAGGTCGAGTTAGGGGTGTGGGTAGCTTCTTGACACAACAACAAGCATTCGAGATCCTGCGGTCATACAATGGAGCGGAACCTTCGAGAGTCTATTTGTTGCAAAAAAAACCCAACTACTAGAGAAATTAATTGTGCAACAAGATCTAATGATTTGGAAGTTGGTCCAACACATCGGGCTAGTTCTTTCGGACAATTCATAGGAGTTAACACCCGATTGGACACCACCATCTAGGGGTTCACGACACTCTCCTGGGGATGTTGGGGTAAATCATGGGGGCAATTGTACAAAATCTAAGGATCGATAGGAAATTGTTCAAACCCGACAACCAAGAAAATGCCACACTAGAAATTGAAAAAATTTACGAAGGATTATGTTTACGTTAATTTTGACCCTTTCAATTAAGTCTGGTATTTAATATCTATTCTGCATTTTTGTTAGAAATCATGTCCGTGTGAACTATAAATTGACCAAGGCATAGGCGGTAGGCCAGTACATGTAGCCAATGTGGTTTTACATGAATTGATGAAACATCATCACTCTATACCAGTTGCGGAAGGTCTTTTGAGGGTTTCATTGGAGAATCCTCTGGTGATGGGCGCATCTTTGCCAATCCCGGGAAATGTTAATTACTTGGCCCTATAGACTTATATACGCCAATCCCATCAAGGATCAACATTTAAAGGAAACAAGGCCTCCATCACCTAAGCCGGTGAAGTATTCACACCCGGTTACCTTTTATGCAATATACTGAATTACGAGTGTTTACTCCCCAGTGTTGGGCTTTGTGTTGCATCTTTGGCTTGTGTGTGTGAGCCATGCTCCTATTCTGAACTCGTGTATGTATTTTCCGCTGCACACTCATCCACGTCTCTCTAAAGGCTCAGTGTGCTGTGTGCAACCGAGTTGAGTGCGACACATGTAGGATCTAAGAGGTAGTCGTGACAAGGTAGTACACAGCTAGGCCGCACGGTTAGCACCCTTAGCGGGCGACCCGTGATATCAAATAATTCTCGATGTGAAAACACAAAGCTAGGGGGCTGATCTTTGAATAGGAAACAACAAAACCGGTCAAAACGATGCCCAACCCGGTGCTAACAACACCAAATAGGGTTAGACCTCCATTAGCAACAACCAACATCCCTTGAGACATGCCTGGGTTCTTACGGGTCCTTTACAATTTTCTTCAACCCCATGATTGAAGCTCAACATACACATTCTCGGGAAACAAATTTGTATTCAGATGCAAGCATGAATTCATGGCGCTTTGGAGTGATTTTGAAGACCTTTGGAGATGTGAGCAAGTTAATCATGCACTGATGTCGATCAACACCTTGTGAGTGATTTTATTAATTTCATTACTAATTTCGATTTGAATTACACTTAACATTATTACAAATATTAGCTACTATAAATTTAGCAGGAACATGTTTTTTACGAGTAACTAAAAGAAGGGATGGATTGCATACATGGGCCTGGTGATGATACAGAAAATTGGTTGTACAAATTAAGATAGGATCAACTATATTTGAAAATACCTAGGCCGTAAGGATATATTACTTTTCGTTGCGCCATTTATCAAGAGGTTATTTACTACGTCAAATTTAGTTACAAACATGTTTTCCACAAATTGTAAATGCTAATTAAGTTATCTTGTTCAGGGACCATTGGAGATTAATATTGATAGTACCCGCAAAGGAGCGAGTGTATTGGATGGATCCCCTCCACTTCCAACCATCTGATGCATTGTTGAGATTTTGGAAGCGGCAATGAAGGAAAATAATGAGCAAACAAATTGCTCGTTTACGTGATCAAAATCAAGGTGGTTTACCAATATATTGATTTTCTCAACAGTATGCTAAATTATTTGATGCATTCATATTAATAGTTTATGTATCTTGCATATAGTACAAGAAACAGGCTTAAATTTGGGAGCGTGGCTATTACGTCATGTTATACGCATCTGAGAGCGTGAAGAAAGTCAACGAAGATGAACTTGAACTTGACAAGGTAATTGTATATTTGATCGTGATAATATTCCTAACTTGACAAGGTATCCACCAAATATGTAATACTACAATATTTTTTTTCCATATTTTCAAACAGGATTGGAAACCCTATTCGCATGAAGATATCAACCATGTGTGGAATTCATTGGCTCATCATCTAATTCTCAATTGGTCACACACACTAGGTACTCCCAATATTGGTAGGGACACTCAAATTAGATAACAAATTGATGTTAGAAATGTCGGAATAGATTTGTAGCGATTTCTATTCCTATCTATAGATTATTGCTTGGTTAGCAATTTTTATTTCTTGGTTAGCATCATCTATAAATTTTTTTTTAGGGGCAAGACACTATCGTGTATTGTATTTAAATTGTGGCTATATATCGAGGCCGTTTTTCTGCCAGGAATTCTAGTGGAGAATTGTTTTTTACCAAAAGGCCAGAATCTATTTCCGAGTCTAAAAATATGTTTCGTCCATTTCAGAAAATTTTTACAAAGCCAAGAATTGGTTTACGAGATCGGAAACATAGAGATGACGAGGTTTCCAAAATTAGAAACTTTTTGTTTCCCAGGCAAAATTTTCCAGCATCGGCCCGGAAATGTTATACGAGGTCTGAATAATTTAAAGAGACAAAACACAGCAACAACATGTTCGGAGTTCAGAAAGCAATCAAATTCCAATCTTGGAATAAGGAGCACAACCACGACCGGAAGATCATTGTTTCCGAGTTTACCCCCACCCCCCAATAAAATGCCAAAAAGTGCCTTTAAATTGCCAATAAAACCGCCTTTAATAGGTCATTCCTACACTAGTGCCATGTTATTATGTAAGCGTTGTTCATTAAATGTTGTCGTATTAAGCGTTCAATTGTTTTTTGCTTCTCTTATTCAGCCCCCCACAAAACGTCCTGGTTCTTCCACTGTCTCTTGCCACCTCTTCTTCTTCTCTCCACCACCACTCGCCACCCTAACTAACTTGGTTGAGAAGATGCGACCCAAAAAATCTGCTGCTATGCCGAACGAGACCAAGGGTCTAGGGGCCGAGCAACGTCAGAGAGGTAACGTAGTTGTGCCAGAGCAGATGTGAGTGGTAATACAAGGTGGTAGAGCATATTTGACAGACTAAAATGGTAGCGTCGGCATGTGGTGGAAAGCCTTGGAGTGGAGCTGGAAATTCCGGCGAAGCCAGGTGGAAATTATTCCACCGAACCCACAGAAGAGGAGCCTGAAATCTCCTAGAACTTTGTCGTTGTTAAGACATTAGTGTTGAATAGGTGAACTTATAGAAAATTTTGTATTTTGGGAGATTAAGTATGTTAAAGTGATGGTCCAATAGTATTTTAACAAGTGTCAAAAAGTTTAAGAAAAAAAATGAGAAAAGAAATTAGACATAAAAAACTACCTTTAACTTCTCAATCCATATACACTTGTCAAAATATTATTGGACAATCACCTTAACATACTTAATCTCCTAACATACAAAATTTACTGGACTTACGTTGGCATAGTATTGCGACATACTAGGATTTAACTTTGTCATTGTTGCGGCAAAGAATAGGAGCCTAGAATAGGTGAAAAATAAATGCCTTTTCTGTTTATTTTTTAATCAGGGGTAAAATTGTCATTTACTAAAATTAGGCCAAATAACATCGTCCAAGATTAGATTGACACATACGTTATAAAGTTAGGGTTATTTTGAGACTTTTTATTTTGTTTTGTAGGATTATATTGGTACTTACACGCTAAAGCTAAGGGTAATTTTAGCACTTGACTCTTATATTAATTATAAAATAATCTCGTTTAACAATTAGATGATCTAAATTAAAAGTTCATGTCAGAATATTATATAATTTTTTAAATAAGAGTTCATCTTTTGAAAGACGGACTTTCCATAAGTAATGGAAAGATGGTTTAATTAGCAAATTAGAATAAATGAAGATAAAATTTTCAGGTTGTATTAATCGGGTCATAACTTTATAACTACTGCACGCTGCATAATAAATTTTTAACATTGCAACTAAATTTTTTTGCCTAGTGAAACACCGTCTTTCTACAGGTTTATGGAAAAACAGGTTGAATTAGAATAATAAAAAGGTGAAAAACTTTAGTTGCAATGTTAAGATTTTATTATACAACATGTAGTAGTCATAAAGTTTCTGACCTTGATTAATACAATCCAAAATTTTTATCTTAATATTTTCTGATTTACAATTTAAACCTTGATCTTTCCACAACTTATGGAAAGACCTTTTTTCAAGAGACGATTTTTTTATTATTCTAATTAAATTTCGTCTTTTCATAAACCTATGAAAAGTTTTCAAGAGACAGATTTTTTTTATTATTCTAATTAAATTTCGTCTTTTCATAAACCTATGGAAAAACAATCTTTCCAAACACTTTACTTTTAGATAATAACATTACTTCTGTTTTTAAAATTTAAAAAAATTTACCGGTCCCCTTGGTAGTAATTTTTCATTTTCGGCCACGTGTATAGTTTGATCCGCACTTTTTTTTTTTCTGAACCAATATCCGAATCTTTCTTAGACAGCTAGGATCGAGGGGAAAGCTTAGGGCATGGGCAGTGGTGGTCTCTTAAAATTAAAAGATCGCTCTAGAGACCAAAAATCAGCACAGTGGTGGTCTCTACAGTAAGAGACCACTTAAAAGTCTCCTGCTAAGAGACCAGCCAAGAGACCGGTAATGGGCCAAGCCGCTGACACACCCACATGGTGCTGGGGCCGCTGAAAAGCGGCCCTTTTTTTGGTGTGCATGGGGCACGTGTCGCCCTCTGAGTGGGCCACGTGTCAACCCCCAGAGTGGCCACGTGTCGCCCCCCAGAGTGACCACGTGTCCCACTAAGCCGCCATTTATTTTTTTAATTTTTCTGTTGTAGACACGTGTCACCTAGGGATTAGGCCACGTGTCCGCACGGCTATTTTCTTGTGTGGATGCTGATTTTTTTAATGGGACACGTGTCCCATTCTGGTTGCGACACGTGTCCCAACCGTATTTTTTTTGAAAATTTTCCAATTTTTTTTTAAGAATTTCAATTTTAATATAATTTTGATTTTCAAATTGTAATAATTGGTCGGACTAGATCAATATTTTATTAAGTATTTTCTGTAATTTTTATAGTTGTTATAATTGATTTTTGTAATTTTAATGGTTTTATATAATTTTAAAAAATGGAACTCTCTTATTATTTATTTTTTAATTTCATTTTAATAATTATATTAAATTTTACATTCAACTTATTTTGGGTGGATAAATTTATTTAAATAAAATTTAATGGTCAAAGTAATGAGTAGGATAGAGAAAATCAAGTGAATTCCATGAATAGTATATAGTGATCTCTTATCATTGTGGAGAAAAAAAAAGTTGTCTCTTAAGTGATCTCTTAAAGCGAGGTGAAAAAAATATATATTTAATTGGTAAGAGACCACTAGCTATATCTGTCATTGCCCATGGCCTTAGCAAGAAGTATTACTCCCTCGTCCGTCCAGAGGCGGATCCACTTCTCTGTTCCCCGGGGTAATATCCTTGGTCAACATACAACTTTGACATGTGCTCCAACTTTCTAAATTTTAAATCCACCGTATTTTTCCAAGCAATAAAAATTTATTTTAAACGGAGTAACGTTAATGAGATCATTTTATACAGTAATTAATATGATTAATAAACTAATTTAATATTCTTTTTTATTTGACAAAGTCTTGGAAAAAATGATCTTTCCATAGGCTTATGAAAAGACGGGGTTTAATTCGAATAATGAAAGGTAAAAGGTCTTAGTTGCAACATTAAAAATTTAGTATGCAACATGTATTAGTTATAAAATTTATAACCCGGTTCATGCAACCCAAAAATTTTATCTTAATTTCTTCTAATTTACACTTTAAACCTTGGTCTTTCCATGACCGTCTTTCAAGAGACGCACTCTTTTTATTTAGTGTAATGAGATACTTATAATTTTAAAAATAAATCTCAATATATATGAATTCAATTCAATTTTAATTATGATCTGCCGAATTTAAAAATTTTAAATCGCTCTGCACCCGTTTTTGGATGTTTAAATTTTATTGAAAAATGAAGAAGAACATGAATGAGTTGGCAGAGCTCAAGGCTTTTTGGAAGAGCAGCAAGAATTTAAAAAAAAATGGAGCAGCCACGTAAGTACGCGCTGAAAATCCCCCGTCCTTCAAACTTGAAAGACCCTTCACTCACTACACACAACTTCCTCATTCCCCGAAACATACAGTATTTCAGTCTTCAGTCCAAGATCGAATAGAGAAAATGGATCACGCAGGCTGCTCTGCTGGCATATTGCTTCTGCAATCTAATCATAGCCATTCTCTTGTTCACAAGTTCCACCTAGGCTTCTAACACCGCTTCTGCTCCAATGCATGATGTCGCGAATGCCAAGGGGAGTGAAGCGAGCGTTGATAGAAATTATAGAATTTTTTTTGCTAGCATGGATGTCGTCATCGAGAGCGAGGAGGAAGAAGAAGATGGTGATGAGCTGAGGAGAAGGGTGGAAGAATTCATAGCTAAAGTTAAAAGAGGCTGGAAAGCTAACATTTGAGAAGTGAAATTTGCTTTTACCTAATTCTCTTAATTATTACTAGTATGTTCCAACATAATCCATCTAACCAAGTATGTAATAAAGTAAAGCATTAAAGACACGACACTTGGTTACGCAGTTATGTGAAATCCACCTACATCTGCGGGGCCTGACCCAGTTCAGAATGAATCCACTAATCAGAAAGATACAGTTCAAAGTACACCATACAAAATACTTATCTTTACTAATTAAACGTGTGAATTATGCTAGCTCCCTTAACTACCGATCCGCCTTTATCAAACTCCCTTTGACCTCGAAACTCGTCGACGCTGGATCTCCTCCTCCCGAGGAATTAAGGATACGATTATGAACTTTGAACAGCAGGTCACGTATGTTGGAACATATAGATCTGGCTCTTTGCAAGGCTCTTGAAAGGATGAAAATATGTGCGCATATTTTCTCTATTAAAATCGTGAGTTTAATGTAGCCGTGGTGTCCCCTTTTAAAGCCTTGAGCAGATCAAAACTCTTCATGATTATCTCCATAATATTCGATAATCTCAATACCATATTTGTAGGGATTTTCCATAAACCAACTATGCTTCTTCCAACGCCTATCATATAGTAGAATATTCTGATTTCCATAAATCACAAATACCACAATATTATGTGTCCTTTCTTTGTAAACTCTGATCGGCGTTATTGCGATTCCTTCGCATGTTCCAACATGGAAAGTTTTTCGTTTTCAAATATGTTCATAAATTGCTAATTAAAATATTCAATGAACACTACTTGACTTTACAATCTTCCCCTTTGGCATTTTGTGGACCCAATCATTTTGGTTCTTAAGATTACAATGAAAAACAACTTCCATATTAACCACATAAGACTTTCAGAAAACCACCTACGTTGGAACATATGCAAACAACTGAATCTTATCATAAAAGATTATAGTCATCCAAAATAATATCCAAAATCACCAAATATTATCCAAAATCACCAAATATTCTCCCCCTGGGGCCATGAATGTGCCAAAGGCAACAAACCATAGAAATAAAGTTTGAAATAAACAGAAAACATGCCCCCCTGAACATAACATGGGATCTATGTTGGAACATAGATACTGCAGGAAAGTCAATCCTGTTCAGGAGCAGCATCCTGTGCCTTCAACTGAGCCTTCTCCCCCTCAAGTCTGGCCTTCTCCGCTTCAAGTGCCACAATTTGGATAGATATAACCCCAACCTTGGATTGAGCACCACTATCTTGGCCTTCTTTTCAGCATCTGCAGAAGTAGAAGCTTCAGGGTTCCATGGAAGATCATGAACATGCCGCATGCCAAACATCTTCTTGTTAGGTCGGAGAAACTATGTATCGATAATCACATACTTTGCCTTTCCCTTCACCTTAGCACTCTTGGCCAATCCAGATATTAGACAGCGATACACCAGAGCATGTTTCGCCTTTGGGGTAGTAGCTTGCCTAACTAGACTCTGCTGTATAAACAATCCCATATTGACTGATTTCTGTGTTCCAACACAGTACAACAACTTAGCCATTTCTCTAGCCAATGCAGTAGTATTGGATGATGGCATCCAGTAGTTCACAGCTACCTGATAAAGACCAAAAAATCTAGAGGACAGGCAGAGAGCATGTGAGTATCCAGTCTCAGGCCATTTAGTCTTGTACCCTCCTGAGACTACCTCTAGAATCTGATCATCAGACAGTTCTAAATCATCTGGAAAAACTCCTTCAAATTCTGGAGTTTTCAGCCCCAAAATTATGTTCATCCTGGCTGCAGAGAAATCAATAATCTTCCTCCTTACATAAACCCTCTCAAACCATGGGGAATCAGCCTCCAAGTTCCCAGCCATCAAATTGGAATACACTTCAGTGACCACCCGCTTATTGTACTGAAGTTATTGTAGCAGCCTTTTTCACTCCAATTCCTTCCAAATATTAAGAAAAACCACATGCTCTATATGCATCTAAGTCTACTGGTCTCTCAGAGATTATCTTCCTTTTAGTATACACCTCTCCTATCTCCTCACATTTTATATCATAGTAAGAAAATGACAATGCTTCACTTACAGGAGGAGGTGGCAGCAACCTTTTCTTGGGAGCAGCTTTGGTTTTCTTGGATTTCTTGATTGGTGGGGAGTCCTCGGTAGCAGCCATCTTTCTCTTGCCCTTAGCAGCTTGAAAGAATTCATCTAGCACTTCATCACTGGAGTAGTTCAAGTTAGGTTCCTGTGTTGGAACATACTCAGAATTTCCAGCATTGGATTCATCTTTCGTGGCAATCTCTGCCCTGCCCTGTGTTCCATCATTCTGATCCTGGATTGATTCATCTTACCTCAAATTAGATCCTCCAGCTGGATCTTCATCTGAATACTCCGCATCATCATAAGTATTACCAGTGACATTAAAAGGTCTTAACCTCCCATATCTTCATCATCAATTTCCATCTCTTCAGCATTTTCTGAATATGCCTTTTGTGTTGGAACATACCCAACACTGTCTCCTTATTCACTGTCAGAAACTTCTATTATCACTGGTTTTCTCAGTTCCTCTATCCTCTGAGCAGCTTCAGCATCATAGAATCCTACATGCATCCTGTTTGTAGACTTGATAACTTCCAATCCCTCAGCCTCCTCATCACATATTTCCTTATTCTTTACACAGCTAGGGCCGGGAATAGATGAGTAGACATGAAATCTATCCTTTCCTCTGTACACTCCACATTTCCCTCTTAGAAATCTAATTTCATAGTTCTCAACATCCTCTAGATCTCCAATATCACCAGTCACAAGTTCCTGAACCTTAATATTTAGAAATTCCCCTTCTACACTCTTGATTTTAGTCAAGTCTACCACGGTTCTGTTTGGTTCTAGCCATTCAAAAATATCCTCTGTTGATTTAAATTCCATCCCATTCACCTTTAAGAGAGGAGGATCAGGGCCAGTTACCTTTTGATAGGGACCTTTCCCTTTGTCTCCGAGATCTTCACCCAGTTCACCACCATCGGTCAAGTCTGCCTGTATATTTTCTTCACCTTGTCCATCACCACCGGTCAAGACCACCACCACATTGTCTTCACCTTGTTCGACATTCTCATCTTCTAGAAGTTGAGGAGTTTCTTGAATTTCATTCTCGATCGTGGGAGATTTTGGGCTCGAAGACATTTTTTTTTCTCTCGGCAGGGATTCATTGTAAAGAAGAAAATATTGAATGAGTTCGGCAACAAGAATCCGAAAGATACCAAGAATGGTAGGAGTGTAGGCCAAAAGAAGTGGGATATGGAGATATGGAGACAATTTTGAACAAGCACAAACTCTTCACTTCTTCCCTTGTTTGTCGCAAAAGCTCGTTTCCTTTCCAGGAAGTGCAATGATTATTCTTTTCTCTCTTGTCAACTCAAGATATACGAACTTCCAACATACCATAACTATACTTTTGGTAGTTGTCTCTTTCTTCCAACTTACCATAACTCCAGAGCTTTTATTTTTGTAACATTTTCTTCTTTCCACTTTTTGTTTTTCTGTTTTCTTGAATTAACAATAAATAAATAAAATATTTACAACTAGACAAAGGCAAGAATTACCTCAAATCTGACAAACACCTAAGTGTTGTAAGAGAATTTCAAATGTGGCAGTGTCCAATGGTTTTGTAAAAATATCAGCAAATTGCTCAGATGTTGGAACATAGACTACCATAACTTCCTTCCTTTCAACAGGATCTCTAATAAAATGATGTCTGATGTCAACATGCTTGGTTCGAGAGTGCTGGACTGGATATTTTGAAATATCAATAGCACTTTTGTTGTCACATAAAATATTCAAAGGCCCTTGATGAATCCATAGTCGTACATCATTTGCTTCATCCATAACAATTGTGTACAACAACTTCCAGCAGCAAGATATTCCACTGATGTAGTGGACAAAGAGATTGAATTTTGTTTCTTACTATACCAAGAAGCCTGATTCGTACCAATAAAGAAACATCCACTTGTAGTGCTTTTTAGATCATCAGCATTACCAGCCCAATCAGAATCGATGTACCCAATTAGATCAGAATCTTGATTATTAGAATACCAAACACCATATTTAGAAGTCCCACTTACATATTGAATAAATCTTTTGACTGCAGTGAGATGTGACTTCTTTGGATCAGCCTGAAATCTTGAACATATTCTTATGCTGAAACATATATCTGGTCTACTTGCTGTTAAATGGAATAGACTCCCAATCATGCCCCTATATAACTTCTGATCAACTGAGACTCCTTTTTCATCCTTTACCAGTTTGTTAGAAACCCCCATAGGTGTTCGAACTGCTCGGGCATTTCTTAAACCAAATCTCTTTACTAGATTTAGTGCATACTTATTCTGATTTATGAACATGCCATTTTTTCCTTGCTTAACTTGCAGTTCTAGAAAATATGTGAGTTCCCCAACCATGCTCATCTCAAATTCAACCTTCATAATAGTGACAAAATCTTGTACCATAGATGGTGAAGTAGAGCAAAATACTATATATCAACATAAATATGAGCAATCATTATTTTTGATGAATTTTCAAGCACAAATAGAGTGCGATCTACTCCCCCTCAACGATAACCTTTCTTAAGAAGAAAGTTAGTAAGTCGTTCATACCATGCCTTGGTGCTTGCTTTAAGCCATATAAAGCCTTCTTAAGGCAATACACATGATGAGGCTAATGAGGATCCTCAACTCCTTTAGGTTGTTTCACATATACTTCTTCATTTACCACACCATTTAGGAACACACTCTTGACATCCATTTGATATAGAGTAAAGTTCATAGAGCAGGCAATAGCAAGTAAAATTTGAATTGACTCTAACCTGGAAACTGGTGTGAATGTCTCATCAAAGTCGACTCCTTCAACTTGTGTATATCCTTGAGCTACCAGTCTGGCCTTGTTTCGAGTAATTGGTTCATTAGCATCAGATTTATTCTTGAAGATCCACTTCGTTCCAATCACATTTACACCTTTGGGGTGAGGAGTGAGATACCATACGACATTACGTACAAACTGACCTAGTTTTTCTTGCATTGCAGCAATCTAGTATTCGTGCAGTAAGGATTCTTTGCAGTTCTTGGGTTCAATGAGAGAGATGGAACATTGTAATCCTGTTAACTTCCTGTAATCAACCCGGGGAATTGATCGAGTACTTCTTGACATTGGTTTAGGTTGCTCCTGTGTTGGAACTTAGGATAATGCTATGGGGGATGATGTTTCAACATGCGAAGATTCAGCAATATCATCTGGTTCAGCAGGGTAATCAGCCTATTCAGATGCTCCAACATGCGATGGATCATGTTGACTAGGTTGTGATGGAACATGAGCTTTACTAGGTTCATCTTCTACAGCATCTGACTTTTGTCCTTCTTCAGAATCATCCACAATAACATTTATATAATCCACGAGTGTGTTTTCCTGAAGGTTATAAACACAATAAGCCTGGCTGTTCACAGAATAACTAAGAAAGATTCAAGTATCACTGCGATTATTGAATTTTGCCAATTGCTCTTTGTCTCTCAAGATGTAGCACTTGTTTCCAAACACATGAAAGTATGAGACATTTGGTTTCCTACCCTTCCAAATCTTGTAGGATTTTTTTTCTGGTGAATGGACGCAAATATACTCGATCAATTGTATAGCAAGCCGTGTTAATAGCTTCTGCCCACCATTTTTTTGTGGATTTCTTTCTCGGTCAACATAACTCGAGCCATCTCCTGCAAGGTTCTATTTTTCCGGTCTACAACACCATTCTGCTGAGAAGTGATTAGTGTAGAAAACTCGTGTTGAATCCCGAGCTCATCACAGAAGTCACTGAATTGAGAATAATCAAACTCTCTACCATGATCACTGCGAATTCTAACAATCTTCTCAACTAGACTTCCTTTTTCAGTCTGTAACTTTATCACCAGACTTCTAAACACTTCCGCTGTATCAGATTTTTTGTTTAGGAAAGCTACCCATGTAAATCTGGAAAAATCATCAACACATACAAAGATATAATTCTTTCCACCTATACTAGGTGTATTAATCGGACCCATTAAATCCATATGTAATAATTCCATATTTCTTGAGGTGGTTATATAATGAACTTAAGAGTGGGAAGATTGAATTTGTTTACCTTGTTGACATGGTTCTCACACAATTCCGCCCTTGCTTGTTAAGGTAGGCATACCTCGTACAACCTTTGAATTTGCAATTTTCACCAAGGTTTTGTAATTGATGTGACCGAGCTTCCTATGCTACAAAAATCCTTCATCTAGTTTCGAGATCATACACCTTACTTCCTGTTCCAGCAAATAGCAATTATCTGATGATCATATGCCTGAAAGAACCTTGGCTTCTCCGTGTTTGACTATGCATTTGTCATTATGAAATTCCATAGTCATATTACAATCACACAATTGACTTATGCTCAGCAGTCTGGCCTTCAAGTATCCAACAAATAACACACTAGTGAATACTGGGAATCCTTCAAAATGTAGTTTGCCTTTTCCAACCTCTCTACTCTTCTTTCCATCGCCAAACGTAACATAACCACCATCGTATGGTGTGATATTTGTAAGTAATTCTCGAGTACCAATTATGTGGCGAAAACAGCCGCTATCAAAGTACCACAAATCTCTGGAATATTATATAAGCAAAGTATGTGCAACAAAGCATGTATCATAACTTTTGACAACCCATACCTTTCTGACCATTTTTGCTTTCTGGACTTCGTCTTTGTTGGAACATACCAAGAGTTGACGTCCTGCAATTAGGTCTCTGAGCAATTTCTGGCATTGTTCCTTTGAGTAACCTTGATATGAACAGTAGCTGCAGATGAGAGGTTTCCTTTGATAAGGCCTGCCGAACTTTCTCTTTACCTCTCGAATCTTTGTCTAGAGCGTTACTATACTCTTAAGTATCTCTTGTGTCTCAGGCTTGAGTGTGATTGTGTTTTTGGGTGGGTTTTAATACCCAATTCCGTGTCAATCTCCAAAGTTCTTTCCCATGTCCAAAATATATCGAGTTTTGCTTTTCGAGAGTTCAACTTAGAAATTACTGCTTCAGAAGTCTCAGCTCTCTTAGTTGCTAAAATTATCTTTTCATTAAATTCTTCATTCTCCTTTTTAAGTTCGACAACTTCCACACACAACTCTTTTTCTATCTCCGTCAAATGTGTTTTTCTCCTTTCAGCTCGTTGTTTGTATCAACTACTTGGAGCCACATAGAATACATTTTTTCATAAGTGTCGTAGATTTCTTCATCACTTATAGTAAGTCCATCATCTTCATCGCTGGATACTTCATATGAGTCTATGTTGGTACATAAGGCTTCAATTTTGTCTGATGTGTTGTTTCATCCCTCATCTGATGCATCATGAATTTTTGCTCCAAATGCCACATAGTTACTTGTGAGTTTGTCTCCGTCTTTGTCGTTCTCTTCATCTTCACTCCATGAGGTGACATATGATTTTCCTTTCTTTTTCCGATTATTTGCACATTCAGCCTGAATATGACCATATCCTTCACATTCTCTGCATTGAATTTGTTCAAGAAGCTTTGGTTCACCACTTTGATTTCTAGAGAACTACTGATTTCCTTGTTCAAATCTCGTCCCATGATTGCCTCCAAATTCTAGTGGCCTCGGTCTATTTCCACCATACCTTTCTTGAGATTTCTTATTTACTACTTCCTTTAGCATTCTTGAGAAATTTTTCGTGATAAGTGCAAGTTTGTCAAGCTCATCATCACTGTCGGATTCGTGATTATCCTTTGATGAGGATGTTTTGAATGCCAGCTCCTTTTGAACCCTTTTTGTATCATGCTGAAATGTCATCTCATTCGTCTATAATGATCCCATTAATTCATCTAGGCTCATGGTGGTTACATCTCTTGCTTCTTCTATTGTTGTGACCTTCATTGCAAACCTTTTGGCGAGTGATCTCAAGGTCTTTTTCACCAATTTTGTGTCTTTGTAGACTTTTCCAAGTTGATACGCCATATTGGAGATGTCCCTAAGTTTTTCGTTGAATATAGCAATAGTGTCATCTTCCTCCATCTTGAGTTCCTCGAACTTTGTAGCCAACATCTGTAGTTTAGATTCTCAAACTTGACTAATTCCTTCATGAACAGTTTGAAGAATATCCCATGCTTTCTTGGTAGGGACACCGATAATTTCTAACCGAAGCCCATCCATGGCATTCTACAAAGAAGTGGTTCAATGGCAAGACAGAGTTGTGAGGTGCAGTTATGCCATTGGCGCAGAGGTATTTGAAAAGGTTAGAGGATTGCCTAACAATTTTGGTTAGGGAAAGTGGAAGTTGGCAATTGAAGGTAGTTGGAAGAAATGCTCAATCTTCTTTCAACTCCTATATTGGCAGGATATGGATGTCAGACACTGTCTCGATTTTAATGCACATAGAGAAAAATGTTTGCGATGCTTTAATTGGCACACTTTTGAATACTCCCAGTAAAACCAAAGATGGGTTGAAGCCTTAACTTGATTTGGTTGAGATGGGTATTAGGGAAAATCTTGAATCCGTTAGTGATGGAGATACTTACTATCTCCCTCCCGCTTGTTATTCAATGTCTCAGATGGAGACGAAGTCGTACTGTGAGACGCTTAGTAGTGTGAAAGTTCTTGGAACTTATTCTTGAAATATTAGTGCTTGTGTATCACTAACAAAGTTGAAGTTGGGTGGATTGAAATCCCATGACTGTGACAACCTGATACAAGAACTGAATGCCATTGCGATTCGGGGGTCGCTGCCGTCCCATGTACAATTTTGTATTACTAAGTTATGTTTGTTCTTCAAGTCTATATGTTAAAAAACCATTAGTGTTGCAAAGCTTGATCAGTTGTAAACTATGATTGAAGAAGTATTGTGTTGAATGGAGATATACTTCCCACCGTCGTTCTTCAACATCATGGTTCATTTGATATCTCACTTGGTTAGGGAGATTAAGCTTTTTGGTCCTGTATTTTTATGATGGATGTATCCCTTCATGCGGTACATGAAAATATTCATGCATTTTATGAATAATAGGTATAGGCCTGATGCAAGTATTGTGTAACGTTATTGTGTTGAGAAAGCTATTGAATTTTGTACCAAATATATTAATGAGGTTGAATCTTTGGTGGTTTCCAGATCCAGGCACAAGTGCCATTTGGATAGTGTAGGGGTTTTTCAGGGTAGCTATTTAGCCCTAGTGCTGAGGATTTGTGCACTACTCATTTGTTTGTTCATCGGAATCATGAGGATGTTATCCCATACATTGGGATTCACATGAATGAAATTTGATTGTTGAATCCCACTTTCAACAAAGCACGAGTTCTTCAACAACACACTAGAACTTTTTCTTCTTGGCTACAATCTCACATCGCCACTGGTCCGCATCCAGAAATAGTCAAATGGTTGTCGCAGAGACCGCTGGGTACCGTTCTATCCTTTGGTGGTTATAATGTTAACTGTTTTACATCTAGTACAAAATCAATGGATGATAAAGGAGTCTCTCAGAATAGTGGAGTTTCACTTGTTTTCGAAGCTTTGAATGTTGGTAGTATGGCCGACAACAATTCGATGTACGCCCATACTTGCTACTTTGGTACGATTACAGAAATGTGAGAGCTCGATTATGTTACAATGAGAGTGCCAATTTTCAAATGTGAATGTGTTGATTTCAACAATGGTCAAAGAACCAAAGATCTAGGTTTCACACTGATGGATCATAGTCGGATTGGTTGGAGAGAATATCCATTCATATTAGCCAAAAAAGCTTATCAAGTACTCTACGTAAGAGATCCTATTGATTCCCGGTGGGAGATTGTGGTTGAGGGAAAACGATCTTTTGTGGAGGATTTTGACCAAAAGGATTTGATCGGGTTTGGTACAAATACTGTGATTGGGTCAGATGACAGAGATTTTCTACTCCAAGATGATGATACAAGTTTGCATGAGTTTGTTGGTAGCACGAACCACAATGAAGTCGTATGGGTCGAAAACCACAAAAAGATGACCAAATGGCAGAAGGCACCAAAAGGGAAGTTGAAAAAAAAGAAGAAGACTTGTAAGGTAAACATTTAGCACTGTTTCACATTTTATTTTGAAGTTGACCATTCGCAAAGATCCACTTCCGAGTTTGGAACTAAATCTTGAGATATGGTCATTTGCAATTTTAACCATCATCCATAGGCTGCTTCCCTTTTTCATTACATTGTCTTTCTAAGAACATTTTTAGGTTTCAAAATACATAAAAAAAACCAAGTTCATACATGGTAAATACTAAACAAAACTACTCGGAATGTAAACATGTTTAGGATTCAACACATTAGAGTAATCAAATTCAACATCCTAATCAAGAAGTTAGAGTATTATAAAATTCAACAACCAAAATTAGAGGTCCTAGAGTAGAAAAAAAAATCATACGGACAATACAAGGAATGGGTTCTATTAAGTGGAGGTTTCTTGGGTTCTTTGAGGGCTCTCTCATATACTCTCTGCTTTCGCTCAAGTGTCCACACACGCTCCCTGAATTGGGACACCTCGTCACAAACCCATCTATAAACTCTCTTCATGGCCTTCATAAATTGAGGACCGGAATCATCTGCAAAAGATTGATTGATAATTTGTTAGTATAACATAACAATTGAATGATGTAGTGTGCTATTTCTATGAATGTGTTGCAATTAAATTACCTTCTTCGATTATGCGCCTCTTGCTTGGTTCAGCAGTAGCCAATGTCTTGTGATGCCACTTGTTATCCACCAACATGATGTGCCTATTTCATACGGTTATATTAGGACTTTTAGGATTCACTTTTGTACACTTTTGTGCTCTAAATTCTCTAAGGAGAGTTAAAAGAGACTTTTACGCTTTTAATACTTTTCTAGAGAATTTTGTGTGACAAGGCAATTTGTTTGAAGACTTTGAAGAATACCTTTGAAGATTTGAAGACTTTTATTTGAGCTTTTGAAGACTTGAAGAGTTGAAGAAAAGTGAAGTGAAGAGGAGGACATGAAACAAAAAGAAGAAAGAAATCAAGATGCTGGAACTGGGCACCGTCGCAACTCGCGATGGACTTATGGCCAGAGATATTTCTTGTTTTTTTTACTATAAATACTCACCTTATCCTCTCCTCTCCAGAACTTCTTCTTCTTGAAATTTTTCTAGGTTCAAAACCCTAGTTTTTCTTTCTTTCTTTTCTTAGTTTTTGTAGGTTAATCTTGTCTTTTAATTATCCAGCTTAGTTTTATCTTGGGAGCAATGGATTGAAACTTCCATATCTATGTAGTAAGAACCATATCTATCTATTCAGTGCCTTTTCTATTGTGCATTTATTGAGCTTTGAATGTGAATTGTTAATGGCATTGATGTTGTTGGAAGCTTAAGTATATGAATTGCTTGTATGATTACTTGTTAGGGTTGGGAGAAAGTAGCTAATTCTCCCCTCTTTTAATGAGGAATCCAAGATCATGAGTTAGAGCTTCTTAATGATGCTGCTGTGTTGATAATTGCTAGATGAATGTGATAATGTTGAATTCATTATCATGTTTGTTTTAGGTAGCAAATGAGAGATGTTAATGAATGTTGATTGTTCTTGGCTAATCTTGTGTAAATGCATGATTAGTGGAAGTAGTGAATATATTTTTTCATTCGTTCTTGAAGCCTTTGTTATTTAGCATTCATGTGTTCTTAGTGCTATGTTTTACTTTATTTATGCCATTGGTTGTTTGAGAATAGTAAGTGTTTGTATGATTGAAGTGTTAGGGTGTTAGGAAAGTGACAAATTCCTTAACTTCTTTGCATGAAAATCTAAGAACATGAGCTTAGAACTTCTTGTGCATAATGTGTTGTGATTCTTGCTAGATAAGTATGTTCATGTGGACTGATCTCATATTTATCCTATAGATGCAATGAAAGGTTGAACCTTGAATGTGGTTTGTTCTAGGTTTAGCCTAATGAGTGCTATGTTTGGTTAAAGGGCTATGTCTTTGGTAGAAGGCTTGTTGTTATCAAATCTATGGTTCTTCGTGTATAATTTCATTGATGAAATACCTATATGGTGTGGTTTGCTTAGATTGATTGTCAACGAGGTTTGCAAATGGTCGTTGCTTGCCTTTGCAAATTAATATTAAGAAGGAATGAATGTTGATCTTCAATTGGCATCCCCCATAGGTAACAAAAGTGATAGAATGAGTGAATGGTTCAATAATATACATTAGGTTTTGAAGTGGATATCAATTTCCCCCAAGGCTTTATTGTTTGTAGTTTTAAACCCTTTTTTAAAGTTTGTTTGATAATTAGCATAGTTACTTGACTTTTCTAGCTATCTTGTCTTTTAATTTCATAACTTAGGAAAACCAACCAACCAAAACCCCCCATTTACTCATTTTTATATGTGTGTATATATCTACTTCTAGCATAATATCAACCTTGTATGTTTAAATGCTTAAGAAAATCCCTCTTCTTCGTAGACGACCCCAATTTGCCGCTATCTACTTAGTTGTAGTTAGTAAGCATTTAGGGATTATAAATATTAACTTTGAGAGGTACGGCGACGACCTCCCACAACACCCATATTTTCTTCAAAAAATATTGTTTGTTGTAGAACTTGCAGTTTTTTTCTTCCCCGCTAAACTCCAACCCCTCTACTTTCTTCAAAATAGAGGTAATCAAGTTCCCATATGGAAGACTCTTTATTACCTTCTTTGAGGTACCAACCAACACCATATGTGACAGAATAGCTGACCCGGGATTAATTCTACGACCCTCAATTATGCAGTAGAATAACATAAGTGTGGCCTATGTAGGTTCAGTGATGTGGCATGATTTGGGAATGACTGACCTAGCTATGAAGTCCCACACAATGTGATTGTCGGTACTAGGTGTTCCAAACTAAAAAAACTCTGGCCTTCTGAGATCATGCACATTACAGTCAAAATAACTCATGCTACATTTTGTGAGGTCTATTCTAGGATACTCATCATTCAAAGGCCACACTCCCTATGGTAAACATCATCTAACGGACCATTCTCTCGTGGTGGATAACAATCCTTGGGAACCTTATGGGGATAATCTACTATTTCATTTAAAATCCACGGGCTAAGCTCCACATTGAAACCATTGACCTTAGTCTAAGATGCACCGCCCCCTCAATCTCATGAAAATTGCTATAAAATTGGAAAACTTCATAAAAGTAAGACGGTTCATTCATCATCAATAGTTTTAAAACATGCTGCCCTTCCAATTTTTGTAAGGGTTCGGCTAACCCCATGCTATGGTGAACGTTAAGGTCAAGGTCATAAGAATCAATCAATTCACCACTAGTTCTCAAGGCATTGTATCTATTTTCCGATTGAAGAGATACGAACCTTCCCGAGTCATAGTCAAGGTTGATGCCACGCCCACGTCCATGTCTGCCTCTTGTTGATTTCAACTTCCTTCCATGAATTAGACCACCGGCGTTTGATGGTGACATTTTCACCTGCCAAAATTTGGAATTTGAAAAAAGCTTGATTTGTTTGCTTTTGCTATTGGAAATGTGTTAGGGTTTTGAATGTGATGTTTTGAAGAATTTTAATCGCATTTTTAAATATAGGTGACAGGGTTTTGAGCTCAGAACACTAACTTTCCTTTAGTAGAAAATTTTAAAATGTGTATCCGAAACTATCCAAGTGTTCAGAACATTAGTTCTGAGCTTGTAACAGATTCTGTCAATTAAAATAAAAAAGGTTAACCAAGAGCCAATCTCACAGATTGGGATTCAAAAATTGTAAAGATTTCAGAACAGCTGTTCCAAGTCCGGAAGCATGTCTGTGAGATAAATATTTTTTATTAGCGCATATATGCCAAGATAACAGTTCAGGATCAGAAACAACAAAATATTTCAGATCTCTTGTTCCAAGCTCAGAAGAATTTCTTTGAAAAAATAAATGAAATTGGGAATCAAAGGTCAATATTACAGCCTCGGATAAGACATGTGAAAAGAACTTGGAACGAAAGATCTGAGTTTGTAAGCATGTCTGTAACAAAAAAAAATGCAACCTCAGGTCAGAAATACAGTGCTGGTACAGAAAGAACAAAAGATTTCGAAACTCTTGTTCTGAGCACGGAAAACCTTCTGGAAGTTAAATAAAGTATATGACTTACCATACATTGACTTCCAGTGCTGGATCAGAATCAAGAAAATATTTTTGAACATCGTTTCCGAGTCCGGAACTCATTCAGTTGAAAAGTGAACCAAATTGTAAGGCATAGTTCCGAGATCTGAACTGTGTCTTTGGACTTAATTTGCAATGCCAATACTATGTTCCAGATTTGGAACTTGGTCAGATAGTTTGGTAAGATAACATGGTTAACCATTACATGTTGTTCTAATCCACACCAAAATAGAATTCCAATAATCTCTTTGCAAAATATGATAAACATAATCAAGATCCCCATAATAAACTCCGAAAATTTATAACTTAATTCAAATAAGCACTTGTGATCTGCACAATTATGCATTCTTTAACCAATGCATTTGACGTAGTTTTTATTTACTTTTGGTTGGCAGTTTGGAAACATTAGTTAAGTTTACATAACAAGGGGTTTAGACAACCATGTTTGGTTTTTCATTCTAAATCTCACGTTTGGTACACTTAATTAGTGATTATGGATATATTGTGTTCACAGGTTCCTCGGTCCTCATTATAAGTACCTTTAGTAGGTCACCCATGAATGCTATTTAATACATTACATTTTTTCCAAGGTAGTTTGCTTTTAAAGGTAGAATATTTGAAGGCCATTTGTATTGAATGGTAGTCGATGAAGGCCACAAGAATCAATGCGTGGTAGAAGGAGATTAAAGCCAAGGATAGGCCACTTTGATGTTCAAAATGGCAAAAGGTGAAAAAGGTGAATCATGGTCTGAGGAGTGTTTCCTTAGTCAGAGAACTATCTAGGAAGAATTAGCCTTCGAGGCTGGTTCCATTGGATTTGTCTTCTCGATTAATACAAAATCGATTACTAGAACCCCCCAATTCGGACTAACGGTTCACCTGTGGCAAGCAAATGAAAATTCAGCCGATGAAAGACCAACGACCCATGACAGCCCACATCACATGAAGCATTAACAACCCATGAATAAGCCCACATTCCACCCTACATGAAGTAACAATGCCGGTCTGTGACAATGGAGCAGGGCCGTAAAGCATGGAAGGGAAGAGTTGAAGAAATTTTTCTAAGTATGGAGCCGGTCCATGAAAACCTTCATGGACCGTGATGAGAGTTCTGAGCAAACACCCAAACTGCTCTCGGTTCATGAAAAGGAGGCCGAGCTGTGGAAACTACTGAGTAGAAACCATGGTACTGCTCGCGATCTATGAAAACCTTCACTGACCGTGGAACGAGCCCAACTTCACAGTCTGTGGCTTCTTGCAGCTATGAATGTTCACGGACCGTGCCAGATCTAGTGGTTTGTGTATGAAGGATTCACGGACCATGGCATCTGAGCTGGTCCGTGAAAACTAGGTGGCTGATCTAAGGTTTTGGCACTTTTGTCCTATTTTGGGCCTATCTTTAGGCCCAATCTCCAACTGCTATATATAGGAGCCTTAGTCTTCTACTAAACCCAAGGTAGAATAGAAGCTAGAGTAATGTAGATTAGTTTCTCTTTCTAGTTTAGAGAGAAAGAAGAGGAGAGTTCTGCTTCATCTTCCTTCATCTTTTCTTTCTCTTATCTTTTTCTTTTCTTCTTATTTTCTTAGATCAATGGCATCTAATTCCATATTTTCCATTGATCTATACTTTTTAGAGTAGTTAGTTAAGCTTGGGACATATTTGTCACATGTGTAGCTTTTGATACTTTATGAGAATCATTAAATTCCATCTATCTTTGTATTTATGATATTATTGTGATTGTTCTTGAATGTGACAAGTGGATGAACGCTACGTCACATATGAGCATACACTTTGGGCTATGTTCATGTATGGTGCACTTATTGATGCCCCCTTAGGAAGAGAAACCTGGATATTTGAATGGGTGAAGGGGAACTATTCTGCATGAGTCTGTGAAAGGGAGATTTGAGGTAATCCTAATTTGCATACCATCACACCAGTGTCGGCTTATTACTTAACTATTTTATGATAGGTTAAGGGTAGAGATAATTGATAGTAACAAGCTAGGTGTTGTGTTGAAACCCTAGTATCACAAATAACCTAAGGCCTCGTGTATAAAAGACCACTGGGAATTAGTGCCTTCGTTATGCAAGCCCAGGACGTAATAGCATGGGGGAGAAACAGAACCACACCACATGTTGTGAATACACTGATAGGTCTTTTGTATGTCTATATGTTAATGAATGAAGGATTGAAGCATTAGAACTACCATGTTGCTAAATTAGTCCCAAGTGCCTTGTATAAATAGTTTACTTGTTTGTTTATTTCATGCTTGTAGTTGTTAGTTGAAAATACCAACCCCCCCAGTTTGCATGTTTACATTAGTAGCTATTCCTTTCACTCATACAGATTAAAAACCCACACGAGGCTATGTTTTGACTTTTACTTAAACCCTAGCATCTCTGTGGGCAAACCCAAGACTTGCCTCTTACTAACCTTTGGTAACATTAGCAGCGAGAATGGGTGCAGAACATAAATCTTATCTTTAACCATCCCACATGACTAGTGCCTTAGCCTAGGTTAATTAAATTGTGCTTGCTATGACTGCATTAATGACCTTGGGTCAGGGCGAGTCAAATTTTGGCGCCGCTGCCGGGGATTCTTTTCAGTTCAAGTATAAATTGAGCATAGCATGTTAGTGAGTAGTTAGTATAGTTTTTTATCTTTTTCTTGTTTTTGTTTTCTGGAGTAGATATTACTTGAATCCTTGGTGCAAACCGAGGACCCTTGCACTACGATTCCAAATTTTGTGTTTTTGTTTGTTAGTGTTTAATTGAAAAGACAAAAAAATGTGGGAAAGCACTCAACGAAGGGCACTTTGTAGGTTGTGTCTGATACACCCCAATTTACCGTTGTAGCCATGGCGCGCCACCGGGTGATTGGAATCTACAAAGACAATGCCCTCAGAGGTTTCTGGGGGGGGGGGAAGAGGCTCCCATGGCCAAATCAGCAAACAGGCTGCCAAAGTGTAATTAGGTATGAATAGCTGAGTTGTGTAAGGCTACCTTTGGCCTTTATATAGGTAGGTAGGTAGGGCAACTATTTTATTTGCTTTTGGAGCAAGTACTCTCACCTTGGGCCAGCCCAAAAGGTTTTACCCAAAGGGAAAAGCTATGGACTTAAGGTCAGCCGAATGGGTATTTAGGCCCAAACAGATTTACACATTATTAAGAAGTCCTCGGAAAGCTTAGGGTTCGGACTTCAAATTCCTCCTGAGATCGTGGGATCAAATCCGCGCTTTAGTCAGCAGGTTCTTCATGACTCCCTTTTGATGGGGGTGTTTCAAACTAACATCCGAATGAGGGTTTACCCCCTAAAATCCTTTAACACTTCCAAAGTCTGTGTTAGATACCCACGGACCTTCAAGCACCGAGAACGGAAACACGGAGTTCGATTTCCTATCTTCTAATCTGAGTTAGGAGACATGGACCTTCAAATTATATTGTACGTAGGAAAAGACAAGATGCTTCAAAATTCGGGGCTTCTAATCTGCACTAAAGCCTGAGATCATGCAAGTCTTAATTTTCCACCCCTAGGGGGTGCGACCTCCAGGTCTCCAATTGTGTGTTAGAGCCCCTGGTCGATTGAATTCCTGGAGTCCAGGATAGATTCGGATGTCAACCTTTCAATCTGCGCTAGAAGTTCGGTACGTCCAAGTATGAGCTTCTGGTTGTATAGGGTTCGAATTCCCACCTTATGTACTGTGCCAAAATCCAAGGAATCCACATCCTTCGTATAGTACATTCATCCTTTGATCATTTGGTCTATGCTAGTGTTCAAAGGGTTCAAACTTACGCGTTTAAGTGCAAATGGGTCCGGGATCCCGAGGTTCTAGTCTGTGCTAGCGTCCCTGGAGCTTGAATCCATGCATTTAAGCATAGAGGCTCCGAGCTTCCTGGGTTCTAATCTATTCTAGCATCCCTGGAGTTCGAATCCAATTATAAAATGAATGAGGGGTTTGACCTTTAGGCTCCTAATCTGCGTCAGAACCTGTAGAGTTAGAAATTGTAGTGGGAAGCGGGAAGGTCACGTGGGATTTCCTCAATTTTTGCAATTCAAATTCAAGGCAGGAATTAGAAGAGTTGCGAGTGTGATGTTGACTCTCTTCTTTGGGGGTACATGAAGCCCCTGTTGAATTTCCACTCATGCGCTGCTTTCACCATAAATGCCTTGAGTTTGGCTCTCCCACGCAGCCCGTCTACCCATACAGTTACTTTTTGCGTGGCGGCCAAAGGTAATGATTACCTTTTATTTTCATATATATATATATATATATAACAGAGCTCTCCACTTTTCTCACTTCTCTATCTTTCCCAAATTGCTCCCAAATCTTAGAAACCCTTTTTTCTGTCCACGTTGTTTTTCGGCGATCTTTCTCAGAAAAGCTTGAGTTCTTTTTCCGACTAGTCTACCAGTAAGTTCCCTTTCCCTTAACCTCTCACTTAAATTTTATAATGTCGCAAACACCTTCATTGGGGAAGAACTCTATACCGGCATACTTCCCGCCCGTTTCTACCGTCGGTGGTGTAGAGAGTTCTCACCTTCAGGACTATGGCATTGTTCCTTCATCAGCGTCCATTTCCATTCCGATGGGTTTGGAGGCTGGAGGATGTTCTACCAGTTGCTCGATGCCACCTTAGGGTTATCGTCAAAAGTGGGTTTCTTTGAGGTCCTGGGTTCTGAGCTGGGCCAGAGTTTAGGAGGACAAAGATGGTCGTCCCTATTTCTTCGAAAAAACTCTAACTCCTATCCTCAAAAGCCCTCCAAACCCCATGAATATGGAAGTCACTCAGCTATCAAAGACGCTAACTTTGTGGGTCCGGTTCCCAAAGGATTTATGGTTGGAGGTGCTTTAAGAAGATGAAAATCCAAGGGAGACAAGGCCCGGTCAGTGCCCAGTCTATGACTGAGACCTTTGGTTTGGCTTATGTTTCCCCTTGCCCCTCATCATCTCCCATCTTCTCGCGGAGCACCTGATAAGCCTGACCCAAGTGCATTAGAACATCATTCTCCTTGTCATGGCCTTCCTGACTCGATGTAACAACTTGGGCATCGAACCCGGCTACGAGGTCTTTTGATCTCTGTACTATCTCTCCGAGAGTAGGGCTATAGTGCATTCGGATGGGGGTCAAGATATGAAGCTTGGAGAGATCTTAACCCTGTGCAATGGATTCTCTGACCATCCTATAAAAAATTCTTCTAATACTAAAGGGTGGAATCTATCTCCCATTTACACATTCAAGAAAGAGGCTGAGGAGTACTATGTACCCGAATGGATTCTGATGCCCAAGTTCAAGAATCTTTCTGCCTATGTTGCTTCGGGGGATGTGATAGCTGATAGAAATCAGCTGATGAGTGATCCCCTCGATATTTCAAGGAATTTTAACTTCGTCTGGCTGGAGGACGTATATGACTAGATCTATCACCAATCCTCTGATGGAGACTGTGAAGCCTCCTTCCGAAAAGGGGAAGAAGAAGAGTAGTTTAAAGGATAAGAAGGGGGAAGGATTTGAAGGCACTCAATCCAAGAAGACAAAGGAAAAGAGGAAGGCCTCTTCGATTGATGGTGAAGAAGCCTTGAAAAATCCAAGAAAATAGAAAAAAAGGTCGATATCATGAAAATTCCAGGCATGCCTTGAAGCCCGTGGAGGCAGAACTGGAGCCCGCCAGGGCGAGCAATTTTGGGGAGTCACCAATTGGGATTTCTTCCTCCCCCTCTGAAGGTGTTTGGAACACCCTTAGTTTATGCTTTAGCTGCCTTTATTTTAATCTACTCCTCTTTTGCTTTCTTTATGTTGGCTAATTCGTTCTTTTCCCCCTTTTTTAGTTTAGTGGATTTCGCTGCTACTCTTGACTTCGACAATGAGATGGAGGCTAAGACAGTGTTTGTAGAAGCCTATCTTGAGGTTCCTCACTACCACCCTATTTGAAGCCCCATCCGACAGAAAGCTCTGTCCGAGGTTCAGTCGGAGCTCCAGTCCGAGGTTCAATTCGAGGCTCCAGGATGAAACAACTAGGAGCAATGGGGTCATGATGATGCCTCCCGGCCCCAGCCTTCCCCTCAAAGGCTAAGAACTGCTACGACCCCCCTCTATTCAACCACCAGCCTGGACTTGGTCTGTCCAAAAACACCAGTTCAGAGACTTTCCACCTCTCGGGGAGGAGCAATTTGTCCCCTCCGAGTGGGGAATGTCATTCTTTGACCCTTGTCCCAGGGGTGCCTTTCTCCGTTGCCCCAGACTCTACTGTCCAGGCCTATTTGGCCAAGGTTCAGGAGGCCGAATAGAATATTGCTAAGTCTAAAGAGCTTGAAGGGGAGTTGCGTGAGGCTTTTTGCCATTACAAGGAAGACCTAGAGAAGGTGGCCTTCGACTACAAGGCTAAGTATGCTATCGCTACCTTACCCACTGGGCGGAGCTGGAGAAGCATGCTCTTGTTCACAAAGGGAAGGTCAAGAAACAGGCTGCCGAGAAGGACAATCTTTTGAAAATGCTCAAGTTGAAACTCTCAGAGGCCCGGGCGGAAATTTCCAAATTGTCTACCCTCTACTCTCTCGAGCATCAGGCTTCCTCTTTTAAGGCCTATACTAATAGGTTAGTGAAGACCCAGGGGTTTCGGGATTTTTTCTCCGCCCTCTTCACAGTTTTGGTTAGGTTTACCATAACAATTTGGATCGCTTCATTTCCAATGATCTCCCGGCTGAGTATGCTACTATCCTAGACATTTATAAGAACAACTCGGGGCCCAAACAACTGAGCTATCTCTAGTGGAAGTCTATCCAATGTGGACGAATTAAACTCTCCCTGCTCGACCATTTTAAGGCTTCTAGAAAGTACTTCTTGGCTGAGGAAATTCGTAATCTGGAGGTGGATAAAGACACCAAGTGGAAAGAACCAGATCCCCTTATCACTCCGAGGTCTCAGCGCGGGCCTTCCCCTTCGAGTTCTTCCGAGGAGACATCTAGCATTGGAAAAACTGTATGAAAATTTCCCCTTTGGGGCTTTTGATGTACTTCTTTTTATTTTATTAATGAGGACTTTCATTTTCTCATACTTATATGTTTCTCCTTTTGTCTTTCGTAGACTTTAAACTTGGTACCTTTTTGCCCCCCACCCCCCATCCCCATCTGCAAAGGGGCACTTCCTTTTATTTCTTCTTTCAAGTCATGAAGGAGTGGTATCACCAGATTAAGGAATGGGCTTGGAAGCATTGAATCAAGGTATCCCGGTTTTGGTACAATTCTATCCGGCTCGAAGAGGAACTTTAAGCAGTGTACGAGGAACTGGGTTTATGGCGATGTGGACTTCACGAAAAGCAGCAGGAACTCCTTGATGCGTTGAGCCATTCGAGGGAGGAGATGGATTCCTTAGCTGCTGCGAAGGATGAAATTTTGGGAGATTTTTTATCTTTCAAAGCCTGGCATAGTGAATTTCTCGAAGAAATAACTACCAAGGCTGGGTTCACCTTGATGCATATATGTCTTTGGGCTGCTAAATACTATAAAGCCACTGGGGGAGTATCACCTTCTCAACCAAATGAGTTCATCGAAAGTTACCATTGTGTGACTTAGGTGGCCTGAGAGAACGTAGAGGTGGCTTGAGCAGCCTTAACAACTGTAATCGAAAAACTTAAGCAGTGGTATCTTCCTTGGAGCGAACCATTAAGGAAAATCAGGCCCTTATGGATACCATTTGTAGGGACAAAGAGAAGGATGATAAAGAGCTTTCCAAACTATATACAATATACAAGGCAATGACCAAAAGCCTTCGAGCGTACGGGCTTTGACTTGGGACAGTTGAAGCTCCACTGATTGAAGATTTTGAAGGCTTTCTTTGAGAAACTATCAATATAATAGAGCAAAAACATATTACTTGAGATACCAAGTATTCCGAAGCGTATGAGGAGGCTAGGAGGTGGTTGGAAAGGGTGCAAAAAATGAAAGCGAGAGCTTCAAGTTCCCGTACTACCCTTAGGAGAAGCGAGACTTCAGGATCTGGTGTAGCCCTTCCTCTTGTGGCTTCGACTCAGAGAACTGACACGGGGGGCAACTTGGTGGGCACGGCTGGCCGAGGAAGAGGTTCTTCGTCCAGTAGGAGAAGTAACACCGGTGGTCAAAATCAACCACGATCCCTCGATGTCAAAGAAGAACCTTTAGTTAGGAGATCTCAATGCTAGGTCTTAGGGTTCCTGTATTTCCCATCCAAAGGCCAGTGGTGTAGGTCTCCTGGAATTTTTCCTATTTGTAAAATAGTTGTACTCTATTTCTGTGTACTTGTAAGTCGTGCTGGCCTAATATTGTAAACTAATAATTTCTTCTCTTTGCTATTGTCAGAGCATTTTTCCTTTTTTAGGTAGAGCCACTGCCCCAAGCTAAATTTCTTTAAATTATTTCTATTTTCACTAGTCCTTGGTCAAATTGTGTTGACTTTTTTGAGCGACTTGCAAGCTCTAAGCCTTGTGTGGTTTACAAGGTCGGGCAGGGCTTTGTTGGCCTTTTGAACATTTTACAAGACCTGTGCTTTGGGCGCTTGTTGCGCGTTCGATGGGGCTTTGTTGGCCCTTCGAATAAGAGTTACTCCAATTTTAGGAGAGTAGAAACCGAAAACTTTCTTGAAAGTAGCGTGTTCTAATACAAGATTGCCAAAGGCAGAGGAGTCCTCTCAGTTTACAATGCTATCGAACCGAGGGTCTCCTCCGACCCAAAGGTGCCTCTAAGTAGGCCATTTTTTTACCTTCCTGGGCCCATTGGGATTTTGGAGAGTAATACTTCCTAAGGTTCGAAATGTTCCATCTACACAGAATCACTTCACCTTGGAGGGTTTCTAACTATAACTGCCTCCCAGGTCGGCTTCAACAACACGGTAGGGTCATTCCTAGTTTGTTGCAGCTTTCTCTCCAGCTCTCTACGATTCTTTTCATTCCTTCTCATCATGAGGTCTCCTTTGGAAAACTGGGTTTTTCTTACTGTCCGGTCGTGATACCGCTTAACCCTTTCTTTGACCTTGACTTCTTGGGGATTTGCTTTCATTTTTTTCTCTTCGAGGAGGTTAAGGTCCAAGCGGCACTGCTCGTGATTGTCTTCTTATCTTCCATTTCTTATAGTAAACCTTTGAAAGGTAGGTAGCCTTATCTCCGCTGGAATAACAGCCTCTAAAACATAAACCAGGATATATGTGGTTTCTATCGTAGTAGAAGATTCTGTTGTTTGGAACGACCAAATTACACTGGGTAACTCACTAATCTAGCTCCTAATTGCCCCTTCGAGCCTCAATCAAATTCCGTTGACAATGGTTCGATTGGTAACCTCTACCTGCCCTTTGGTTTTGGGGTGGTAAACGTTGGTGACCCTTTGGCGGATTTTGTACTCCTTGCACTAGCTTTTGAATGAGTCATTTATAAACTAAGCGCCACTATCGCTTATGTTCATTCAATGGATCCCAAATCTGCATATGATATTCTTCCAGCAAAACCCAATCATCGCCTTTCCCTTTATGCTGATCGGGGCTTTGGCCTCGACCTACTTCCTAAAGTAGTCTATGGCCACGATCAGGTATCGAAAGTGGTCAAGGGCTTCTGAAAAATGTCCCACCAAGTCGATCTCCCATTTGTCAAATGGCCAGGAGCTGTTAATATTCATCATTTCTTCTCAAGGAACGTGGGTGATTGGTGCATGCCTTTGGCATTGGTGGCAGGCCTGGATATGCTTGTTTACCTCTTTGAACATCTTTGGCTATTAATATCCGGCCATGAGAAGTTTCTTTGCTACCGATCAGCCCCCTGGTGGCTTCTGCAAGCCCCTTCGTGGGTTTCACGGATCAAGTAATCAGCTTCCTGGGGGGCTACGCACTGGAGGAGTGGTTGGAGATGGCCTCGGCGGTATAGGACGTGTTCATGGATCACGTATCTAGGCACTTTCAGCCTAATCTTTCTTGCTTCGATTGGGTCCTTTGGAAGAGTCTCATCTCGAAGGTAGCTCATGATAGGCATCATCCAAGACTTTTGTTCCTCAACTAGCATTACTGCTGTTTCCTCTTTGAAGCTCGCTTATTCAGTGTCTCCACTATTAGATGCCTCTGAGATTGCAAGTCCAGGTTCGATGAGGCCAATTTTCTTAAGGCATCAGCCTTGTGATTCTTTTCTTGAGGGACTTGATTAAGGCTATAATGGTGGAAATGTTCGAGGAGGGGTTTTACCACTTTCAAATAGCGTTGAAAACTTCTCTCCCTGACCTCATATTCCCCCTTGACTTGAAGGACCATGATTTGGGAATCACTAAAGATGTAAAGTTTTTGAACTCCCAACTCTTTGGAGATTCGAAAGCCTATGATTAGCACTTCGTATTTTGCTTCATTATTTGTGGCCTTAAAGTCAAGGTGTAAGGCATAGGGGTAATCTTTTAGATCGGGGCTCGTGAGTAGAACTCCAGCCCCACTACCTCCGGAGTGAGAGAACCCATCAACGTACAACTGCCATGTCTCATCTGGTTCATTGTCCTCTTCGATTTCTAATAGTTCACTGGTTTCGACAATGAAGTCTGCTAATGCTTGGCCCTTGATAGTTGTTCTTGGGTGGAACTGGATATCGTATTTACCCAGTTTGATTACCCATTTCATCATTCTTCCCCGAGCCTTCTGGCTTTAGAAGAACTTGACTAATTGGATGGCAGGTGATCAGGATTACCCTGTGGCTTTGGAAGTGTGGCCGGAGGTATCTTGCAACGTGGACAAGAGCCAAGATCAGTTTCCCTAGAGCAGTATAGCGGGTCTCCAGTCTATGCAGTGCCTCCTTATTTACAAAGTATTTTGGGCATTGGGATTTTTCCTTCTCTTTTACCAGAACAGTGCTTATCGCCAGGGGGGGGGGTGCAGAGATGTATAAATACAAATCTTCCCCCTTTTCTAGTTTCATGAGGGTTGGCGAGCTTTGTAAGTGCTCTTTCAGCTCCTAGAAGGCTTTGTCACAGTCATTCATCTATTCAAATTTCTTTGCTTTTCGAAATACATAAAAGAATGGAAGATTTTTTTCAGCCCCCTTTGAGAGAAATCAGCTGAGTGCTGCCAACGATCCTGTGAGCCTCTAAATGTCTTTGACTGTCTTGGGGGGGCTTCATGTTGACCAATGCTTCAATTTTTTTGGGATTAACATAGATCCTCCTCTCCAAAACCATAAATTCTAGGAATTCACCTGCTTCAACTTCGATGACACACTTAGCAGGATTTAGTTTCAAATTATATTCTTGGAGCATTCGAAAGGTCTCTTCGAGGTCTAGGAGAAATTGATCGAAGCCTCTAATTTTAACCACCATGTCATCAACATATATTTCAATGTTCTTTTACCAATTTTGTTTTTGAAGAGCTTATCGAACAACCTTTGATAGGTTGCCCCTGCATTCTTCAACCTGAATGGAAATGTTTTGCAGCAACATTTTCCCCCGTGTGTTATGAAAAACGTTTTTAGCTTGTCCTCTTCTGCCATAAGTATCTGGTGATAACCCTTATTGGCATAAAAAATGCAAGATATCATATCCTGTTATGGCTTCGACTATTACATCGATGGAGGGCAGGGGATAGCTATCCTTAGGGTAACACTTGTTGAGATCCGTGAAATTGATACACATCCTCCGAGTACCATCGTGCTTGGGGACCATTATAGGATTTGTTATCCATTCGGGGTAGAATACCTTTTCGATAACCTTAGCTTTCAGTCATTTTTGGACTTCTTCCTCTATAGCCTCGGCCCTTTTGGGGGTGAAAGATCCGCACTTCCATTTGATTGGCTTTTGAGAGGGGTACACATTCAGAATCTAGACCAACAATTTCTTAGGTACCCCTTTGAGGTTGAAGGTATCCCACAAAAACACATCGACGAAATTATCTAAGAGCTGTTGCTTTGTTGTGGGTGGAATGAATTTTCATACGAGCACCGTTCCCTTGTCTCAAATACCACTGGTTCTATTTCTGTATGCTTAATCTCTCCCTCGATTGAAGCCACCCTGTCCTCCTTTATAGCCTCTTTGAGGGCCAGAGCCAAACAGCTTCTGGCCGCCAGCTGATCCCCTCTAATAACTGGTATCCCCCTTTTCATGGGAAACTTCATGGTCAAATGATAGGGGGGCCATACCGCTTGTGCCTGGCACATCCAAGGCCTCCCGAGGATCACATTGTATGGGGACACAATGTCAACTACTGATGTGTCCATGTTAGACGCATTATTTAGTAGTATTTAGGATCACTTTTGTGCTCTTTTATTATCGAGAGCTTGTGTTTTACCTTGAAATTCACTTAGGAGAGGCAAAAGCAACTTTGTACTCTTTTACCTCTTTTAAGTGGATTTTGTGTGACAAGGGAAGAACACGGAAGCCATTGAAGACTATACTTTCGAAGACTTTTGGATACTCACTTCGAAGACATGAAGACCGGAGGCCGTTGAAGACCATTTTGGAGCTTTTGAAGACTTGAAGATTGAGAGGGATGGCTATGAAGAAGACAAAGAAATGATGCAAAACTGTGGCTGCCGTCGCGACACCGTCGCGACACCATCGCGAGTCGCGACCAACATCGTCGCGAGTCGCGACCAACGGGCGGCCAGAAATCAACTTTATTTTCTTTGCACTATAAATACTCTCTCTTTCCCCTTCTTCTCCAGCCTTTTCCAGCCCGCTTTTCTCTGCGTTTTTAGGGCTTCAATTCTAGGTTTTTCTCTTCTTTCTTTTCTTAGCTTTCTCTTAGTTTAATTATGTCTTTTGTTGTTCTAGAGTAGTTCTTGTACTTGGGAGCTATGGATTGAAGCTTCCACTTCTATGTATTGAGATTCATTTCTATCTATCTATTTGATGTTTTTGCTATTGTGCTTTTATTGTGCTTTGAATGTTAATTGTTGATTGCATTGATGTTGTTGAGAGCTTGATGATATGAAATGCTTGTATGAATTGCTAGCTAGGGTTTGGGGGATTTGGGTTAATTTCCCCCTGTTCTTGTTAGGAATGTATGAGTGTGAATTAGAGCTTTTGATTGTGTTAAATGGATTGACAATGTGCTAGACGAATGTGATTGATGTCGAACTCTTCGTCATGTTCGTTTGTGTAGCAAACGAGAGAGTCATATGCTCGTGGATGAATGTGCGTTGCACGTTCATCCAATCTCGTGTAATTGCATGAATTGGTTTAATGCTTAGTCACGGTGTAGTGGTCATAGGCATTGCCAAGCTTGTTGGTCCTTCGTGCTAAATGCCACCAATGACACCTTGAGTCGTGGTCGCGACTCGGGAGTCATTGGTGAGGTTTGACGAGAGATGTCGAACTCACTCTCGCAAACTACGAGCTAAGAAGGATAGGAGTTTAGTCTCCACGACAAGTAGTTGAAGTATTGAATAGATGATTTAAATTCATTCTTGAAGCATTTGTTATTTGGCGTTTATGTATTCTTGACGGTGTGTTTCACTGCATGTGTGCCATGAGTGGTTTGAGCATAGGTAGTGCTTATGTGGTTGAATTGGTTAGGTGTAGGAACGTGACGAATTCCGTAGCGCCTTTGCATGAAGATCTATGAGCATGAACTTAGAACTCCTTGTGATGTGTGTGTTGTGGTACTTGCTAGATAGGGTGTGTGAGTGTTGGGTCATGAATGCTAAATGATGGAATGTGTGAATGATTCGATGAACTACATTAGATGTGGAAGTGGATATCCGTTGCCCCCAAGGCATTTTATCTTTGTAGTTTAAAACCCCTTTTCTTTAGTTTCGTTTGATGATTAGCATAGTCACTTGACCTTGCTAGTTATCTTGTCTTTTTATCTTTGTTAATTTAGGAAACCAACCAACCAACCCCCCCCTTTACTCGCTTTTAAGTGTGTGTAAATATAGTTACTCCTAGCCTAGTATCAACCATTGTGCTTAGACGCTTAGGAAGATCCCTCTTCTCATTGGACGACCCCGATTTGCCACTATCTACCTAGTTGTAGAAAGTAAGCATTGAGGGCTTATAAATTATCTTTTGGCGCGCGGGCGCGACGACCGCCCGCGCCCGTCAACTACTGTGAAGCTACAATTGATTGTGACTTCCATGTCTCTGTCATCTACTTTAACTGGGAGGGTAACCACCCCTAAGGATAGCACCATTTTCCCGGTGAAGTCGGACAAGGGGAAGGTTGTTCTCCTTAGGCTTTCATGTTTGAGCCCTAATTGGTCAAAATAGTTGGCGAACATTACTTTAACCTTTGTACCATCATCCACGAAGACCTTTTGACATAACAATCTCCTATGGTTGCATGAATCACCAGGGGATCCGTGCAAGGGGTCGGCTGGGCACCAGGTCTGCCTTTAAAAAGGTGATTTCTTCTTTGGGTCAGAAACATTATTGGTAGGGTTCTTCAAAAGGCACATATCTGGATTGAGGTTTGATGATTGTGTTCGAAGCCTGATCGCCTATAACTCCATTGATGAAGTTGATCACCTAATTTGCCCCATCCCTCTAGTTCTTGTCTGGCCAAGCCTTGGCTTTGGCTCAAACCCCCACTTAGTTTCTGGCTTGGTCTCTATCATTCGCCTGCTGTTCTCTGCCATTTTGGCTGGCTCTCTTTTTTCCTTTCCAACGGAATTTCATTTGGCCCCTCGAAGAGGATTCTCCTTTCGAACCCTCCACATAGTCAGGAAGTAAGCATTCCCTTGCACATCTTTCCACTTCCTATCTCAAATGGATACACTCAATTGTGTCATAGCCCCATTTTTTGTGGTGATCACAAAATTTGGGGGATTTTTTCTTCCCATAGTAGTATTTTCTGGGAAGGGGTCTTCGAAACATCTTTTTATGGATTGAGTGTATCTCTATTAGGGACTTGGTTAGGGGAATAAAGGTTTTGAACCCTTTTTGGGTGGTCGTGTTTTGTTGTCCTAGGCTCAGAGTGTTTAGGTCCATTTTCATGCCATATATCCCCCTCCCATTTTCTCTTTGTGGCCTCTTCGATTTTTGAATATTGCTTTACGATTTCCTGCAACTGCTGTAGGGTCTCTAATTTTTTTTGATACCAGCTATCTATACAGGTCGATGTTTGACATTCCATTCATATACCCAAGAATTACCCTCTCCTTGGTCTGATTGATTACGCTAAGAATCACATCCACATACCAATGATAGAATACCTTTGTCGACTCTCCCAGCCTCTGTTTCCTTTGGTACAACTCTATTAAGGTTTTTGTGAACCTTTTCTTTTGGAAAATCTGACTCAGAAAGGCCTTTCAAAAATCTTTATACGAGTGTAGTGTCCATCTTCCCAGCTTGTTGAACCATTCTAGGGCTTTCCCTCAATGGTAACTTTCGACCATCTTTCCTGTTAGGTGTTCATTGAAGTCTGTCAAGTTCACCAGACTAAGAAACATCTGTATGAACTCGTGGGGGTCCAAAACTTCGCTGTATATGGGGAGCCCATTGGATGGTTTCATTTCCCTGGACCATTGGGCGGTCACTATTGCAGAACCAAAAGGGGATGTTGTGATCTGGCCTGAAGGCTCGATCAGCTTATTGAGTTCTCTTGTCAAAGAGTCACTTGGTTCCCCTCCCATCTGCGGATCTCTATATGGTCTGGACCAAACCGGGGCATCAAAGCTTGGGGTCGTAGGGAGGAGCTTATTCGAAGCTATGTACCCTGAGTGCGACCCCCCCCAGCAGAGCCATAATATAACCCTGGTCTAGAAGGGTAGTAAGGGGGAACCTGCGAATGGAATCCTAAATATATTTGGCTTTTGAAACCTAGGAAAACTCCTATTGGCCCTACCATCGAATGTGGAACAATCTGTCTTAACTTTTGGCATGCTTGGGAGTGTTTCCCGGGGTCGTGTAAGGGAACCAATGTCAACTTAATAGGACACTCCACGGGGGACGTACGACTGGAATCTTGGCCGCAACACTAGGTGCATAGAATGTTGGGGCCCATGTGCTGCTGTAACACCCTATGGTAGAGCATATGAGGCTCCACCTGATAGCCATCATATATGAGGGTGTAAGCCCACGATGCTAGATCTTGCTATCATGGGGGCCTACCTTACTTATACCCATTGATGCTCGAGAAGCCCCTCTCGAGATCTCTATCTGTGAATCCACCGTAGCCTCCGTAAACTGCGGTTCATTTGCCCTTTATCGACGCGCCTTGCTCTGTGAGGTGGAAGCTTCAGCCACACCTACCCAGGGTTCAACGATGACCTCTATAGTTCATGGAGGTGTGCCAACTTCTTCACGAGGAGCTTCTGGATCCCTCTCTCCTGGGACCTAGTCCTGGCCAGCTTCTGAAGGCTCAATACCAGTGCTAGAGGGAGGGAGATCTGGAGGCAGTTGAATCTACGCCCTCTCATTTTCTAGTACAAGGATTGCACTTCTTTCATGATGCCTAAAGCTTTTCCTTTTAGTCATTCACTCTTACGGATGACACTTTCTGTAGATGTGGACATAAACAACAAGTACTTGATCACAGATTCGGTGATTTTTCTTGCTCTCCCATTGTTTCTTTGGTTTTTTGTTTTATATTTTTGCTGAAATTTATCCCAACCTCACAGCCGGAGCCTTCTCCTACCCCCGGGGACCGCCGCGTTGACCACCTTTGACCACCGTTGCAGATTTTGGAATTTTTTAAAGGTATTTAAAGAATTCATTATTATACAAATGTGTTGATTGATTATGTGCAATTTTTTCTCTAATAAATTTTTTATTAAATTAGGCACAACATTGTTATTTCTAAAGTACTTGAAAAGATCTTGTTGATAAGAATGTGTTTAATGATTGTGTGTAGTTTGAGTGATTATGTTTCTTGATTCTATGAAATTGTTGAATGAGAGGATGCGTGAATATGTGTGAATTGATTATGTGTGATTTTTTTACTATTATTTGTATTAAAGTTGTAGTACTAGTTTAATTAGTGTGGCGTATGTGAGCACATCTTTTTGGATAGTGTAATAGTTTGAAAATCGATAATAGTGTAATAGTTTGAAAATTATAGAAGCATAATAGTGTATTGTCATTCTAAATATCGAATTAAACGTTACATATTTGTATAATGCAGTAGTTCGATGTTTTTTACTGTGTACCTGTATAGAGGGGGTCAAATTAAGTTTGATTTGACTGTGGGTGTGTATTATGACCCTCCCATACCGAAGAGGAACGTGACTCTCGAAAGGAGGTTAAGCCACTCCGAGCTAGTTCATTTAATTTTCAAAAGGCTTGGTATTGCAAGTGTGGGGTTTCAGTTGAAATTATATTACCGTTGTCCTGAGCTGATTGGTTTGGCCGTATATTATCGGTGTTATAATGTGGAAGATGATGAGTCTACTGCGACATTCTTCAACATTGTTGATCGAATGTCCTTGTCCTCAGCAGATTTATACATTATTATGGAGAAGGTGTCAAGCACCATTGACCGTGCGGGTGATCTTAGTTCGGGCACTTTCGTGTCGTTATTAAGGAACATGCAGAAATGTACACATTTGCCAACCTTAACACCCCCTGTTGATTGCCAAGGTTTTGCCATTGGTGAGCCCAGCAAACCCAGTGCATATGTTCACGTCGATTGCGCTCAGCCGTCCACAAGTGGTGGTATTTATGGTGGCCATCTTTAGGACCTGAATGAGTTCGTGATGATTATGTGGGTGAAATTGGCAAGTATGTTGTTGGTCATGGTAGGAGCGATGAGAATTGTGAGAAAGGGGAACTTGGTGAAGGAAGTGAAGATGATCGTTCTTTATCAACTGATTTGAATCTAGGGGACGAAGATGTAGTAGTGGTGTGCACAAATAGTCTAGCCACGTCGTTCCGTATTTTGGCAAATCATGATACAGAGGCCCACTTTAGGGATTATGGGGGCCCTGATGAGGATGGCTATGACCCAACAAATTTTGGTGATGGAGTTACTCATTATTGTTGAAGAGACTGGTGAAGTGGCATTGGGTATGCGATTCTGGACAAAGCCAGAATTGGTAGAAGCTATTTCGAGGTGGAGTTCCATGATGAATAGGGAACACAGGGTCATGGAGAGCAGGTCACGCACATGGTATGCGAAATTCAAGGATGTTGTTGAAGGAATCGATAATTGTCAATGGGTTGCTAGAGGCAGCAAAAAGGCTTCGCATGGCATGTGGGAGATCACCAAATGGGCAAGTAGTCATGCTTGTGTTGGTGCTAGTCGATTGACGGGTAACACTAACCTGACATCGTTGATGATCCCCCGTGCAATTTGCCACCACATTGTTGCGATTCACATGTGAAGACAGAGTTTAATGTGACCCTTTCCTATAAGAAGGCGTGGTATGCTCGATAGAAGGCTATTGATTTGGTTTTCGAAACTTGGGATGAATCCTTTGAACAGTTTCCAACATATATGGATGAGCTAGTTAGGGAAAATCTGAGCACCGCTGTTGAGTGGGCAAATGTACCCGATAGAATACATGGGCATGGGTGTAGGAAATTCAAGTTTGTTTTCTAGGCATTTGGTCAGGCTATTGATGCATTTTTCCATAGCAGGCCAGTGATTAGTGTGCATGGCACTCATTTGAGAGGTGCATACAAGGCCACGATGCTAGTTTCCATGACGCATGACTCGAACAACTACATACTCCTCATTGCATATGCCATTATTGACGGTGAAACAAATGAGAGTTGAAACTGGTTCATGCAGAGACTGTGTATCCACGTTGTTGGTGGTGATAACAAGCCAATCTGTATTATATCTGATTTTCGTGATGGAATTTTAAATGCAATGAGATGTACGGAGGAATGGAGGGAGCCAGCTGGATACCACCTATTTTGCTTGCATCATTTTCAATCAAGCTTTCTTAGTGCTGACAGTGGGAAGTTCAAGAATGCGCTTTTGAAAACTCTAGTTTGGAAGCTTAGTGGTGCTAGATGAGAGAGCAGGTGGAGAGAGTACAAGAAGGAGTAGGAGAGCATCAAACCATCTGCTTGGGAATGTTTGGTAAAACACGATACCAGTAAGTGGTGTCTTGCCTTTGATGAGGGTGATTGACATTGGGGAATTCTAACAACCAATTTACCAGAGAGTTTCAACAACTGTTTAAGGCACGTATGACTTCTCCCGATAACTGTGTGTGTCAAAGCGACCTTTGAGTGAACAGTTGAAATGTTTGCTAAAAGGGTAATGGATGCCACGAATTGGAGGTACTTTCTAGATTCATTACAGTTCTTTATGGATTCATGACCTAGTTTCTTGACTCTAAATTGATGTTCAAATGTTTAGGTCTGCATTCCCTTCTAGGATTTGAAAAAATTTCAGAAGTAAGACACTTGGGCACAAGGACATATTGTCACTGTTTTTGGGCATGCGTCATAGACTTATAGGGTTGTGACATGGACCATTGATGGAAGCATTGGTGAGAGCCAGTACACGGTCAAATACCGGAGAAAGGAGTGTACTTTTCGTGAATGAAAAATTTTCCGATTCCCAAGTTCACATATATTGGCCATCTATAGGCATAGGTGTGACAATCCAGCTACTCTATGTGACAAGGTATATCACACGACCACCTATGTGCAACAATATAGTCAGGGTTGCATGCATGTACAAGATCTATCACTATGGCAATATGCTAGTTGGAGGCTGATTCCCAATATTGAAAAGTTCCGCAACAGGAGGCGTGGACAGTTTGCAGAGAGAAGGATAAGGAATCAAATGGATGAGAGGGTGCCAGGTGATTCCAGAGGCGGCCGTAGGTGAGGGGGTGACTAGAGTTGTGCATGTAATATGCAATTTTTTTGGGTATTTGGTATTTGTGTATTAAGCTATTTTGAATATTTTGGATTATGTGTATTTGTCTAAATTGAAGCTAATGTACGATTCTGATTGAATATTAGTGCACATGTTATTGCATTACTTTTTTGGAAATCTTGACTGAGTTATTTTGCCATGTGATTCTGATTGTCAGCAGGGATTCACCATGTATCATCCGGGACCCATTGACGATGAATTACTGTACCTGCACCAGGAGCACAGTGCATGTGCTCTGTATAATGGTCAGTTAAAGGATGAGGCACTGCAGGTGAGGTGGTGCGATGGGGCTTGTTGGATTGGTCAAATCCCTGATCCAGTCATGCGCTACGTGCGTGAAGCTGGATTCCAAGGACTTTTGGATTCCACGCCAATGCACATTGATCATTACCTCGTCACAACCTTAGTAGAGCATTGGAGACCCGAGACTCACACATTTAACCTGCCAATTAGGGAGGCTACGGTAACTTTGCAGGATGTTGGAATGATATGGGGTCTACCGATCGATGGCATGCCAATTACTGGAATGGACACTAGCCGATGCATAGAAGACTGGCAGAGATTATGCAGAGACTACCTAGGGGCTACACCGAATGCGAGTGTTATCAGAGGAGGTCGCATAAGGGCCAGCTGGTTGGGAGACTTGTTACACAGTCCATTCCCTATTCATGCTACTGAGGTAGATTGTCAACAATGGGCTAGGGTTTTCATTCTACTGCCGGTCGATGGAATGCTAATGTCAGACACATCCAGACACCTTATCCCTTTGCTTTATTTGTCTGTACTGATGGACCTCAGGGCAACACATCAGTATAGTTGGGGTAGTGCCATTTTGGCACACTTTTACAGGTGCTTATGTGACGCTGCCATCCCATAAGTGAAATCCATATCTGCACCACTTGTCTTGCTATAGGTAACATTGGTTAATCTTGTCAGTTGTACATATTGTCGATAGTAACCTCTTATATTATATTAAATTTTATTTAATTTTTTGTCAGTTGTGGGCATGGGAGAAAATCCCATCCATCCGTCCGGCCGGACGACTACCAGTGATTGTCACGATAAGTGCTATTAGATCCAGGTACGCATTGAATTAGTCGGGAGTCAATTTTTAAATTGCAAGGCAATTACTAGGAATGACTAATAATATTCATTTTGTTCTTGACAGGTGGAGAGCTCGGTACAATTTATTGCAATCACCTATGCATGAATTGAAAGTGTACCGCGATCAGCTCACATCTCTCCATGATAGACAGGTATATTGAAATTTGGATTTCCTTTCATTGAACTAATGGATATAAAGGTTTTTCGGAGATAACCACAACACCTACATGTTATTGTTGTTTATTTGGCAGCCGTACACGGAGGGTGTCGTGTAACAACTCCCACATTATTGTATGGCTGATAGCAACAACTGCTATTGTCTGTTGACCTCATTAGTTGGCATGTCGTAGAGTACCATCACGTACATCGTGTTCTCAGGTAGTTTGGCCTCATCCAGCCAATACCCATCCAGTTGGTCACTAAGGATGAACATAAATTGCTTCATACTAGAGACCATCGTGGGAGGTCAGGAATGGATTGGCGTGTGGAACTGAGAAGATATCTCGAT